>OX383942.1:17378041-18679751 GCA_947532085.1 Elegia similella | reverse complement strand
GTACAAATACATAATATTCAAAATTACGTGATGATCGGTTGAAATTTTCAAAGCGTGTAAGCTTAACAAATAAATTAATGTTTAAATACTCGTTTACGTTCAAAATAAGATCACAGTAAAGAGCCCATGTTGTTTGTCACTCTACTCTGCCAATGCCGTTTGTATTTATAATATGTATACTAGGGAACCGCCCCGGCTTCGCACGGCTGCAATTTAGACACTAAAATGGGACAGTATATTATTTATACATATAAACCTTCCTCTTGAATCACTCTTATCTATTTCTGAAAACTGCATTAATATCCGTTAAGTAGTTTAATAGATTGAAGCGAAGAGACAGCGGAATCGACTTAATTTTATACTATGTAAAGGTGTACGAAAGTAGGGTTAGTATTGTATTCTACCGTTAACACTATTCGTGTATGCAGGCTTTAGACTTTTGTCATTTTTCATCGTCACCAATTATTTTAAACCACCGTGCAACGTATGTAATATCCCTTCTCAGTGTTGCCCGGCATCGCCTTTGTGAGATTTCATTAGAAGTTTGAGAAGCGTGCGCCGCCCTTAGAAATGAGAAGGGATGCAGGCACGGTGCGATAGTGCGGATACAACCCGACCTGCGCAAACCTATTGTTTCTTATTAGCACAAAAACGCGCGGCGTGCATTTTTTTCAGAAATGCACAATGCGCATTACCTGCCCGGGGTGAATGACTGGTGTAGGTGCGCGGGCTAAATATAATGTTACACTTTTGTAGCGCCTCGTAGATGCTCTTGCATTTCATCATTTTGGATTAAGTTAATTTTTACATGCGCAGCCAGGACTAAATAAGAACAAAGACTTAACAAGGTTCCTTTGTTAGCCGGCGATCAGTATGTATCGAAAATTACCTATACCTACAATATGTAAAAAAAAACCCTGCCCGATCCTTGAAGGCGTGATTCAGCCTGTCAATATGAACAACTTTTCCTATGGACACTCAAAAAAATGGAAGTTTCCTAACAAAAATGTTTGTCCGCCCGGCCAATTTGTACGAGTAGGGAAACGTCAAAACAAATGAGTTCCCAGCATTGGTCCCATAGGAAAAGTTGTTCATATCGACGGGCTGAAACCTTTAGGATAGTAGTAGTATTTCAATTTTGCATATACTAAAAAATATATAAGAAATAAAAATATGACGTTCAAAAAGAGATACATGTATCCAAT
This sequence comes from Elegia similella, assembly GCA_947532085.1. Lineage (NCBI taxonomy): Eukaryota > Metazoa > Arthropoda > Insecta > Lepidoptera > Pyralidae > Elegia > Elegia similella. The sequence goes on along the minus strand of OX383942.1, from coordinate 18,678,546 downwards.
TTAGAATAAAAATCTTTGACTTTGACTTTGGATTTAGGTCTAGGTTTCTTTTTATTATGTCTGAAGCTTGGGTGTGCTTTTATGTATTTTTTGACGGAAATGTTTTTTTAATTATTTTAGTAGGTTCTTCGGCACACTTTACACTGTTCAGGCGAAGCGCAGATAGGAATTAACCCTGGTTTACTACTTGACTTAGAGGCAGTGGCAGCATTCCTATTGCCGTAGTAGGAAACGTGATCTTTTGATATAATCCTACGTTATTTTTATTTTGTGTTTGTACTTAAAGCGGACATAAAACACCAAAAAATGTAAAATAATAAACAAATAAATAAATAAAAGAATGAAGTTGTGACGGCAACGGAGGTCAAACTGTTGAACTCGAGGCGTTAAGTAGAAATCATAGATATTGAAGGCGAGTAGTCTCGTATAGTCACTTGCATTAATAAGTATTCAATTGAATTCCATTTTAGATCTTATCACATTGAAATAAGAACCCATGTGTTTACATATCAATGCTCGTGAGTGTACACAGCCGCGCACAGAATCCCGACCATCCCGCTTACATATTTTGGTAATACTATCATATGCCGGAGATCGCTTTGACATCGATACTTCTGAACCTGTGTTCTGAACATATCCGTGGAAGTGTTGATTGCTCATATTGATTTTTCTTTGGAAAGATTCATAAAATATGTTATTTAATTAATTAATTAATAAAACGATTACAACAAAGAAACTTTCGCGGTGTGATCGGGTCTTTTAAAATTGTACTCATACGTTCATAATGAGCGTAAGGAATAAATACAAGGCATGCTCTTGTATCACAAGATTGAGCTATTACATTATCGTCAGGTTCGCTTTTCCTGTCAAGTTTCCTTTACCCGGCCACGGCGCTGTGAACCAAAATTCATGGATTTGATTTAACTCTATTTTCTAAGGAGCTCTGAATATAGATGTGTATTATAGGTAGGTACATCCTTTCGCCCTTCGTAGGATATAAGGGCAGAAGGGATAGGCATCGATTTTTGGCACCCTCCAAAACTCCGAGGAGGGCGGGGGCGCGGCGACCGGCAAGATGGCGGCGCTAGGGCTTCGGGTCGGGCCCGGACCTGCCTCACGCGCACTCGCCTGCCAAGGTCACGAACGCCGCCGCATGTGGCATCGCTTCCCGAAATACAGAATCTCGATAAATGGAAACGCTACTTTTGTCTCTTTTTCGGGTGCTTGGATCCCCATCTGGCGTCACTGTCACACAACCATCCGTGAAATGTGGAAGTATGCTACTCAATAGTGATTTTAACTGTGTTTAGGGTTGACAATCAAAAATATAAGACTATAGACATCAAAATGTTCGGCGTATAGAGACAAAATAAAAGCTTGTAAAAATCACATTTCTTTTTTTGAGAATCACCACGATTCACGAATTAGTTGCCCTCTTACGAACTTGTTGTACGAGGTCGGTAGAACTGGTTTGTTCAGAAATAGACAAAACCGTAATTAGATAACATCTTCCAAGTGTCAATTGAATAAATCATCTCCATTATTCGGTTATTAACATTATTAACAAGATTGCTTATTATTTAATCATATTTCATAATTTCAGGGTCATGAAATTACAATAACAAAACAAAAACATGTTATTGAGTGATACAATTTAGGTAGGTAGGTAGGTATATCAATATGTATGTAAGTAATATCACATACATTATTGTCCCATTAGCAGTAGGTACAGTTTCTTGAAGCACATTAAAATTATTGTAAACAACAATATTAAGCTGTCAGCCCTAATCATAGCAAACCTTATCTACGTTATGGAAAAATTTGGAATGCCAGAATTGGTCCTTTCACTCACACACTTACAATTCCATATCTTCACCTCTCGCTCTGGGTCCCATACCTACTGTTGTGAGGGGTCGTGGTAGGGAGCGCACAAAAGATTTTGGGATAGATTTTTTTCGCAAACTGCACTATAATGAAAAAGTTGAGTCGCCAGCGAGTGCGGCATAACAACATCAGTAGTCCGCCTAGACGATGCACAAACGCATCACGCCTATTTATTTTTAGTTTGTGTAATTTTTGAGATTTGTTGACAACATTTTAGTGTAGTGTTTGTGAGTGGTGTCTCTTAGTGATTGTACTAGCTACGGAATTATTTAACAAAACCTATTTAACACTATGACCACTTCTTAACTTATCACATGTGAGTTAATGTTCGACTTCTTAAAATTTTACATAAACATACTATTACGATATGTTCGTTATCGTTTTGACAAATTGTTTATGTTTAGTTTTATCAGTTTAGGTCCAAGAAGATGTGAATATATTGCTTGTTACTCTTATATTTAATTGTTAGTGTTAGAAAATTAACGTTGTTGTTGAAAACGTTGGTGGTTTTGTAATTAATTAATGAAAAAAAGTGTATGTGATGCAAACAATGTTTATTTTGGTAGGTCGGTCGACAGGATTTGTAAAAACAACACAGTAATTTAGATGGATAAACATTATAATGTTTAAAAAATTCTAGCTGTTAAAAAACAACGCTGGTGCTTAAAAAGATGAATCATAGGTATATAAATGAATTAATTTAGACATGTAATTGGTTGAGGCTGTTATACGTTTTTAACTCATATCCTTATATATTTAGATACGCTGATATGTTTATGTAGTCAAGTATAAAACTATCCTATAAATTAAAATGTATGTATAATTAAATGAAACTTGGCATTCAGATGATATCAAAGATAGGAATGACAAAGATGTTTCTTCTGATATTTTTCATTATGTATATTCTGTATTATTTTACTAATAAGCTTCTCGTTTGTTTCAGATCTAATGTCGTGACGTAGAGCTGAGAATGACGTCGTTCGCCAACCTGACGCAGTCGTTGGCGTCGAGTCTGCCGTCCGTGTCCACGGCGGCCACCAACGCCGGCGCCAGCTCCAACGACCAGGAGGACCCGCTCGCTATGACGCACATCATATGCAACCTCCTCGAGAACATGAACAAGCCCTCGCCGCTGCAGTCGGCCGCGTCCACCTCGGCCTCGTCCACGATGCCCTACGACATATGGGCGCTACCGTCGTGCAGCTCTATACAGAACCCAATCGGAACCAGCACTCGTGAGTACAACTCCAACTCCAACAACAATCAGCATCACTCCAAAGAAGACAACTCGAGCGGTTCGCCCGGCACTTCCTCCTCGGTGTCTATCACCTGCTTCCGCTGCGAGGAGCGGACGCCCACCACCCGATGTCTCGAATGTAACGACCTTTTTTGCCACGAGTGCTGTCACAAAGTAACTTCAGATTGCCAACTGAGAGAACACACACTTCTTCCTATACACCAAATATCCCCTATTGGAGTCAGACCAAACTCTGTGAATAATGAGAAGGAAGTTATGTATTGTGAACTTCACGGCGACCAAGTTAGGTACTACTGCGAGGCTTGTATCATATTTATTTGTCAAGAATGTACCCTATGGGTACACAGAGATCACTGCTTTACTCCGATAAAAGGCGCTTTGGACATGTGCCGCGTTGGAGTTTTCAGAGCGATAGAGGATACCAAAACGGGCACAAAAGCTATAAAGACGGCTATTGATCGCGCAGTAGCGATGTCCAAAGCTTATGAAAAAGAAACTGCTGAAGCTAATATGAAAATAAGGAAAGCGATGCGTTGCTACGCCCAAGCTATTGAGGACCGGGAGAAATACTTATTGGACAAAGTAGAGAAAATGCGTCAGGCGAAGATGAGTGAACTATCTGACCACATGAACACGCTGCGTGGTATTTTGGCAGGATTGGCCCATACCAATGAAACTTTGGTGCGCAGTATGGACTCAGAAGGAATAGACTTATTTATGGCTAAAGAGAAAGGAAGGGCCCAAGTTGATTATTTTTCTTGTATGTTTAAAAATATGCATGTGACCGAAGAAAGGATTATGTTTATACCCCCAAACTATGACCTAGTAGATCAGTTGAAGAGGCAGTGTGACGTTCAACCAATTCCAGCCAGCTCCGCGCACTCTTTAAGCACTGGCTCTTCTCTTCAGTCCCGACAGTCCCTGTTGTCGCTGCAGTCATTGCAGTCCGCTCAATCATATCCGCCCCTCACTTACAATATGTCTGTCACAAGTAGTTTAAGGTCTTTGCCCGATTATACTACTAGTCACACTAGATCTACAAATTATTATGACCATAGCATTACTTCTAGTATAGCGATGGATTCGAATCCTTCCCGCGGCATCGGTGCAGCGATTCCTGGATACTGGATGCCAGTCACTGTAAGACCTACGAGGAGTCCCGTGTCCGGCGTGCCCATGTTTTCTTTCGGCCGTGAAGGACAAGACGAGGGCCAGGTGTCCAGGCCTTGGGGATTATGTGTAGATAGAGAAGGTAACATTATCGTTGCAGATAGAAGAAATAATCGCATACAAATCTTTAATAACCGAGGAGAGTTTAGAACCATGTTCGGGTCTAAAGGGACGGGTCCTGGAGAATTTGATTTGCCGGCAGGCATCACTACAGACACATATGGTCGCATTATTGTTATTGACAAAGACAACCACCGAGTTCAAATATTTACATCTTCAGGCAACTTCATTCTAAAGTTCGGTTCTTTTGGCAAGGAATGTGGTCAGTTTCAGTATCCTTGGGATGTAGCTGTCAATTCTCTGGGAAATATAGTCGTCACTGACACACGAAATCATCGTATTCAGTTGTTCACAAGCGACGGAACTTACATAACCAAATTCGTTTTTGAAGGAGCTAATCCAACAAAGATGTTGAAAGGGCCTACAACTCCTAGGGGAGTATGTTTCACGACTTCAGGGAACATCATCGTATCGGATTTCGAGAACCATCGATTACTAATGGTTGACCCGACTCTATCCAAGGTTTTACATTGCGTCGGCCGAGAAGGGTCGGGTATCGGGGAGCTAAATCGCCCGTCAGGGATCGTAACGGATGACGACGGTCGGATCATAGTGGCCGACTCGAAGAACCACCGTGTGCTCGTGTTCACTTCGGAATTGCGCATCTTATGGGCAGTCGACTTGAAGAGTCCGGGACTAGACGACAAGGACCGGCCGAGCGACGTGGCGCTCACGCCCGAAGGCTACCTGGTGGTGTTGTTCGAGACGCTGCCCGACACTGCTCGCGACATCTCCTCCCACGGCAAGCAATACATTAAAGTATATTAAGTAAGTAATCTTAAGGCAAACTAACTACGTGGGCCTAAGGTCCGTCGAAATTTATTTTGTTTCTTTATTCTTAAGTTGTGATTTCTTTGATAATGTGCCAATTTTATATTATTAACGTTTGAAAAATCCGTATCGAGCATAGCTTGGCCGGAGAGTTAGTATTTGCTCAGGAAAGTGACGCGCAAATCGAGCTCTCCTTAAACATTTTGATGAGTTGCGTTACCATAGTAATTCGCGTTTTTTTTTCCATATCCAACTAGTCTTTAAGGACCAAACTTTGTTTGCAGCGTTACGTAATTAAATAGCAATAATTAATTAATCATTAGATACAGTGATAACTACATAGAATATCTACTACAAGGACACCAAAATGTCAGTACGTCTTACTTAATATCCGATATATACAAATTTTGTACGATTTATAACGTAGAAAAGCAAAATATAATCTAATCCTAATAAAAATAAAATTATGAATATCACATTGTGATGTAAAAGATGTTTTATGTGAGATAAATTAAAAAACTTGAAAAGTATTTTTCAAAATGTTACATTTTGCTTTTTTAACTTGGTTAATGCAGATGATGATGTGTATTCTTATATAAGTTATTTTGCATATTATTTAGGTGCGTACATATTTTTATTAGGCCTCATTTCATTGGCGCATTTCTCGCGGTGTGGCAGTGGAGCTCCGGCTCGCTGTGTATGATTTGGTTGCATAGGATCGGCGTGCGTGGAGGTTGCCTCTTGTTCAGTAATTGAATCGTGGGTGAAGGAGAGTGAATGAGCGGAGAAATTAATGCAATAAAACTTTAAGACTGACTTCAGAAGACTGTCTTAAAGATGCGAGTGTGGCGCGATCTCGCCCGCGGACTGACGCGTTAATTTGATGCGATTTTATTACCAAAATTTAAGTATTTATTCTTTTTGGCGAAAAGAAGACGGTAGTCTTCGAAAATTTTGTCGTATCATTTTTGTCATATTTATTTTTAAGAAAATAAAATTGGGACGTGATATTTTTATTTTGAAATTGAACATTGTTTTTTTTTCTTATTTTGTTAAAATGATATTGGTAGGTAATTGAATTGTCTGGTCGATATGAGCTGAGGGTTTTATGACGAATAGGATGTTCTCAATCACATGAGTCCTAGGATCGAGACACTAATGAATTAGGTACATTTGCCAATCCTTATATTCGCTTAGATAATCAAATGTAGGTATGTTACAGTAATAATATACATATAAGAAAATCGTAATACCCAAAATATGTTTTCGAACTAACAGTAGCTAATTTAGAGATATTCTTCTACATATTCATAATTTTAGTTCGTTAATGTTATCGCGTGTTTGTATGTACAATAAAATTTTTGTATTAGTTAAAATATTGTAGCAAAATTCGTTTCTGGAAATCTATGAATCCATATACATATAGCGTTAGTCTATTTTCATGTATATCGATAGAAGTCGATTGTATGGAATGTAATATATTATGCCCGATGTGTTCAATTTAATATATATATATATATGTGTTCATAGATTATTTGGTTGCATGCCTAATTGACGATGCGTCTTGTCATTTCTTATGATGGCGTTTAGCTAAGTAGATGTAGTAGGGTATTTCTCTTTGAAAGAAAATATATGCAACCTATAAATGTTATTATCATAGTGAAATGTTGTTCACAGTGGAATATCGAATGGGAGTATATAAAAATATAAAATAAACAAAATATTCTCAATAAGCTAGACCACAATTTTCCAGTAAAATCATTCACAATATTGGCATTTAGTCTAACTGACACTTACTCCATCTTGTATCAGACTCCCTGTTGTTATTGCTTATAGTCTTCACATATTAATATTAAAATAAAAGAAATACAGGCTGACTGGTAAATCACGTGTCATATAGGACATAATAAATATATAAAACCTACAAAATACTTATTAATTACAAATAAAATTTCAATCATATTAGTCCGCAAAGTCTCTAAATGTTTGGAAAAGTCGCGCTCGCTACGCGCATCCGACTAGACGGCCCGCGCCCGACACGTCCACAGAGTACACGCTCTTTGATTAGCGCAAGAGTCCACACTTCTTATTTTATTCGATAATTTGGTCAACTTTTAAGCCCCTATTTTTATACATTAGGAACGAGAATCTAGTACTAAGTGCCCCCTTTTAATATGTAACGTAATTTACCAGTCAGCCTGTATAATTAAGCTAACCTAGGTTAAACTCACAGTGAACAATTAATCTAGTGTTATGTGACTAGTAATAAAACATGTATATCGTGTGCAATCATGCCTATTCTCCAACTAATAACTAAAGCATAATGTTTGATCTGTAAGTAGCAATTCTTAGACTAACATTTTCACATTTGTACTTAGGATAAATTTAATATAAGGTTCTTAAGAAAAAATACGTTCTAGGAGTTCTATAGCCGCTTCAAACAAAAATTTTCTAGTAAAAGAGAGAAATTAGATATAAACAAGGAACTGACTACGGCCATAGATAGTATATTGACTGGATAATGAGTCTGAACTTAAATTAGAGGGAAAATTATTGTTTGAAGTTTACGTTTAGGTAATGCCAGGGATTAAAAAGCTGGTCATATCCAGAGTTTCGGAGCATTAGGTACTCACGCATAGCGTACTCGCCACTAGATATACCACAAGGTCATAAGTTCACCTTTTTATTTTTATTAAATTATGGACGCACTTATATTTAGTCTGCTGTTGTTGCTACTTTGCGAACAACCTTTTCCGTGACCGAACTTCAGAAAGCACCAGTGCAGGCTTTTCGAACTTCGTTCAGAGAAATAATGGTCCTAAAACTACTGGTTTAAATTGACAGTTATATATTGCAACACGGAGAATGGTTTTTTTACATGGCTGGTTTTAAAATAGAAAAAAAAACGTTTTGCTTGATGCGAGTACGAAACGCGTCCCCTTTGCTCTTATGTGTACGTGCAGTGGTTTGCGTCTGGACGGCAGTTTACAAATTCCGCAAAAATATTAGTATTGTAACTTCCAGTTATAATTTAATGGAGTATACGTTTTACTTTTTGTTCAGTGCCATTTATGAAGTATTACGTTAATTTTAAATAATTATGTTGCATGAAATGCATTTTAATTAATTATTCTAAAGAAGTTTCTCTTTATTGTCGAATTAAAAGGCTTTTTATGCTTACAACGAATCTCATTTTAATGAAATCAATGTCTGTCCGATATTTAGTTTGTCGAAGGCTCAGTTTACTTGGATTTGCAAAGCAAAGTCCGTCGCCTTTCTTGACAGTATCGAGTGGCGCGTTCTAAGAATGTTGCCAGTCTTGCATTATACTTAGTGGTTCCAAATATGATCAATCAATTAACCTTATATTTTCAATAGTAATAGCACTCAATGAAGTGGAGGTGGAGACGATACTGTTACCGAGAATTTGAGTTGTTAAGTCACATGTACGCATTACGTTGTAAACTATTAAAGTATAGTAAAAAGAATTAGCTGTAGCGCCGTGTGGCGAGCCCCGAGGTCGCCGGAGGGCACTTTATTGTGAAATGAGCTGAAAGCTGCTGAAACATTACTTAATTTTAAATCACATTTTATTTCCTATCGTTTGGTTATGTTTTATTTTTGTTGCAGTCTTTGCTTTGGTGGTTGTATCAAAATATTTATTCGCGATCTAAATAGAAAAGCTTGTGATTGCGGACACAATACAATGTTAATTAACATGTAGAGCTCTATTGATAACGGTCGCGGCCACTTTGTAAAGGTGGGAAACGGGGCAGCTTTCTAGCCGACTAATTTGGTACAACCACAAAATCAAGAGATTTGATCGTGACTAACAATGTAATTGACTTGTGAGCCCTGCTAGCAGCTAGCAGTAAAATTGAGGTTTTGTGATAGTTACAATAAAATTGAGAACTTAAAAACAATGGATACGTGATGATAGATTTTTTTACAAGTTTTAATATTTAAAATATTGGGCGACACCATCGGAAATTGACGACATTTCAGCAGTTGTTTACGCAGCAGTCATTGTAGTCGAGCGATGGAGACGTTGCGCGGAACTGCATAATATTAATGTAATTGTATGAGATTTTAGCAAATTGTACGGAGCCATTCTTGTGCTATTTTTGTAACGTTATCTAGGCGCTTGTGTTGTGTTAGAGTTAGGGTAAGTCGTTGGTCTCCTTCTTGCGGCGCGGACCCGGGGCGCCCTTCGGCCCGCAGCTAACACCAGCGCAAGGAGGGGATGAATGAAATCGATATCATATGTAACTGAGATAAGTAGTATTTTTGTACACGCGGCCGGCGCCGGGCACAGGAGCGCGTTGCCGCTGGTGCCTGGGCCCCGGACGTGTCTTGTGTTCATTATGTTAACCGTATTACTACCTCATTTCGTCATTTTTTGTCAAGACTGATTGGAATTAATGTAACGATGATAAATCATCGGGATAGAAGTCTGTTGTCTACTAACAATTTAGTTCGACTTAGGTAAGGTTTAGTGCGTAAGCGTCCCGATATGAAACGATGAGAGTTAGATCGGAGCATACTGCCGCTACGAAAGTTGCGAGCGCCTTCATTCAGTGGACAACGGTCTTTTCTTTTATATCTTTAACTTTCGTTATAATCTTCTATTGTTAAAGAAGACTGAAATTTTATAAATGTTCCTATATTTTAATTTAGAATAATTTACTGCCTACCGTATTTCGTTTACATTATTTTTACCCTTCGGTAAATTACTTTGATTCTTATAATCTTATCAATTGTGTATGACGCTATATAATGTCATGAAATTTTTGAAAATTTTAATAGAATTTTGTATGGAAAATTAATCAAGTGATTAATAGAAAATGTTTTTTTATTTCACACCGCCTTAGATAGATCCCCTTAGATACTAGTCTTGTAGGTATACTTTCTACAAAGATTTCCTTAGAATATACAACACTCACAATTTAATAGGTACACTACACAATATATAAGTATAATAGGTAATATGGAAGAAAACTTGTAAGTCTACTTTAGACTTACTTAACTTTCGACGGACTACAGAAGTTACATTTTTAAGTAAGATATGAACTTTGAAATGTTCATGAAAGATCAAATTTGTTTGTTAGATAACAAACAAAAAAAGCTTTGTTCCGAAATAAATTGCTCAATGCATATCCAATATAATACCAATATCAATGCATATTTAATTATTAAATTATTATTAAATCAATGGATATTAATAATATATCTATAAATGTTTAATATGGATGTGAGGATCTTTGTTACCACTTCACGCAAAAACTGCTGAAAGGATTTTAAAACCTTACTAGATTATAGCTGATACATCCAGCTATAAATAATGCGGATGAACTCGCGGGAATAAAGTCGCCAACTATTATTATAGGTAGGTACTTAAATGCAAGTGTGATTGTTTGTTAGCTTTCACACCCTAAAACTAGTGAATCAATCATCATGAATTATTCAATAGTTTTAGTTCTTTCACATGTGAATCTGAGTTTGGGGTAAGGAGAAGGACGGGCCCATTTCCCGAGGGATCGACATTCACGCGATCGGAGTCGCTGGTGGTGCTGTAAATCCTTCATGTAGCAAGGAATTTCTTCGGAAGACAGAAAAGGTTAAGTAACTTCGATTTTTTATTACTGGGACAAAGCACTATAAGAAAAAAAATATTTTCAATACCCGTCATTCACGGATTATAATCAGATTGACATCTAACTTACAATAATTTAAACGTTGTCAATAATAAAGATAACAAGATGGGAAACCACGTTAGTAACATATATTCTAGTTTGGGGCGCTTTTTCGAGTACCCTGTGAAAAGAAAACCAATATGTTTTTATCGACAAGAAGATTTTACAGCCACCGGTGAGAAATAAAATTTAACATTTATTTCTATAGGCTTTGCCATGTCGTCCCAACGCCTTTTTTGTATTGCTCATCACATAGATGGCGCAATAGGCTTATTCACAATTCACAACTATGTATTCACCATATTATGAGAGAATAAAACAGGATCTACGAGAAACATCATAAATCAGACGAAAAATATAATTTTTTGACTTGTATTAAAAAGTATCTTTTGAGTATAACCAAACCAAGTTTAGGCTAACGCCATCTAGTGAGGGGTTAAAAAGTCTGTAACTATTGCACTGTAGCGCCCTCTCCACCGCCCATAGTGGCAGTTAGTGGAACTAACTACTACAGCGTGCCGGCCACCGGCCAGCTGCTTTTAATAGGCCTTAAGTTGGGCCGATATTTGTGTATGTATGAGGTTAGCAGTCAATACGTTAATATTAAGCTGTCTCTGGCTCTGCCTACCCAATAGATAATATTTGAATAGGTAAGACCTTCGAACGTAATATAAGTATGTATCCAATCCAAAAGTGATATGGAAACACCAGAAATGTGACGCACTCTATAGCAGTCTGCAATATGGCAGTCATAATTCGCTCAATCCCGTGATCGACTTTACAACCCGTCTTTGTGAAGAAGCAGATGGCACGTTCAAGTTTTACGTTTACAATTATTTGGTTTCCTGTAATAAACAAAGTCATGAATCACGAATGCCTATATAATCTACTAAGTAGGTAGTGTAACTTGAAATGAACAACCACAAATTATAAAATATAGGTTGCAAAAGATAATAGTACATACCCACGCAAACAACGTCGCATCATCTGTCAAGCTCTACGACGTAGGTCAAGCCCTTTGCTAGCTGTAGAGACAAAACAATAGTTACAGTATAGGTATATACCACCACAATACTATTAGGCATTTTTTTCTTTCGTGTAGATATGTGCGTTATATGCTACGATAAGGATGAGCAAAATTTGAAAAACAAAACGTTCGTCTGACACAGACGGATAAAAACTAGGATTTCGTTCGAATAGATGATTATAGGTAATATAACCTCCCTTTATTCTCACCAATAGAAGGAGAAATCATAAATAGGTACATAGAGTAAATATATCTATTTACTCTATGTATCTATATATAATTTCTATAAGTGTGATATCTGCCTTAACAGGAGAACCTCAGAGAAGAATGACTAACGCTCAAATCAACCCGCTGACCGATTACGACAAGCTGGTGGACCAGTTCTACAAGCGCTTGGCGGAGCAACGCCAGTTCAATCAAGTACAACTTCTTATTCTAGGCTAGCAATAGAGACAGGCTTTTCATGCTCTCAAGATCATAGCTCATTAGACCCAATCGATACCCGACCAGCACCATCTCGACGCCCGGTGTCTGCTCGTTGTAGACAAGTGGTCCTCTGGTGGACGTCGCTTTGTCAACCAGTAAACGTCGCGTGGTCAATGACTAAATGCGTGGGCATCGCGTTGTCCGCGAAATGATGAGTGGTGCTGGTGTGCCGTGTCTATTCATCGTCCTCGCGCGTGAACCAGTTGCGGAGAGCGCGCTATATATTTGAGGACAGCGTATGAACAACGCAAGGCAAGCGTGCAGGCAACAGGTGGTCACCGAGTGGTCCACGCGTGGTCAGCCTGCGGACGAGGCGCTCCGGAGTTGGTGTTAGTGAGCGTATACCCATTAGTACTTCGTACAAAGCACGGTCGGGTGACGGGTAGTTCTAATGAACCTTAGGCATCCGGCAATAGCGGTCGGCCGGACGTATGACAATGTAATGGTAATGTACCTATGCCTTCTTTCCGATGCGGAAGAACCTCTAAGAATTCGTAATGTTAGCGCTGTTAAACAACATTACGAATTTCTGAGCGCCTATAATGTAAACTCATTCCTTTTACACCGCTGAGGCAGGGCTACATTTAATAATTATGAGACCGACCTAAGTAGTTACTTAGGCGACTGAATCAGCCTGCACTTTTGATTTTACTTATCAAAGTCTAAGTTACTGCTATACATGTGCTGAAATCGTAGAATGTAATCGTTGTTTGACAGGTTGACGGCAACAGTGTACGCGTAGAACATTACATTTTACAAGGGTATCGTTTGTTCGCCCATTTGACGCCTCCTTTGTTTACATGGTTTTCTTATAATAGGCAGAAAAGGCGAAACTACTACATATGAGAGTGCTCTGAATGACTAATGTGCTGGAACGTGAGATTTTTCAAGCTACATGACATAGCTAAAGCAACTGCTATTGCTATCTAATAAATAATGCGGCCTGGGTTAACGGCTTAATGTGCCTTCTGAAGCACAACTGAAGACAATGATTCCAGATAGCGACAGTTTGTTTCAGCAAAGATTTTGAGTGCACTTGAAGGTATTGTGCGGCCTTGGCATTTAACCTTTCAAATGTTATTGCGGTAGGATATGAAAGACAAGGACCGGCGCTGGAGCATGCAGAAGGTTGTGGAGCGCTTCCCGGGCTGGAACGAGGTCACCATCGCCAATCTGCACAGTCTGTTTCTGCTTTTCGACAACCAGTCCAACGGGATGCTGGGATTCGATGACTTGTACGTATTTGATCTTATAATTAAACGAACTAGGTGCGTATAACGGTCGTAACCTTTTTGAAAACTGCCTCACAATCTATGTTCCAATATAAAATAGGTATTACATGCTTAATTCCTCGACGCCGAATAACTCGACAATCATTGATTGTTTCGCAATCTTCTTCTTTTACAAGACGCATTATTGACATGGGTTTTAATTGATTTCACTTAATTTTAGAATCTTTGAGTATTTTAAAACACGTAGAGTTAGGTATTTCATAAATAAAAAAAAAGATGGCCCTTTCTTTTAAAAATAAAAAAAAAAACTATCAAAGGACATTTGGGTTTTTGAAACGAACCTTACGATACCTTTGCTGTTGAAATTCATCCAGTCGTTAGTAAGGCGTTCATTAGTAAGGTGAGGTAAAAAGAAATTTACCAAAACACAACTCTTGTTGACAGGGGTAAAACGCTCAAATGCTACAGCTAGTAGTCTGTAGCTTTCGAACATTATCAATAAATAAATTAAATATTTCTCAGTAAATAACATCATTTTCAATGTGTGCCTGCAAAACCTATTTTCTGAATAAACGTTTTGATTTTGACGGTAAGCGAGCAATTTGGGAAATATCGAATATGCATGTTAAAGATTCCCCAATCCGGAAACATCGTGTCTGAAATCTTGAGCCAGTTTTGAGCTGCGGGTAGGAATAAAATCTTATTGCCCCAATGGGTCAAGAAAATATTTAAATTAAAATTTGGTATAATAGTTACTAACATATTTTTTTAAGTTTCTGTTATTCAACTAACACGAAATGAACTATCGGGTCTGAATAAATATTATTTATTTATTATTTTCTGCATTCATACGGAGTAGTTAGGATATAATTTAGATAATGATGATCTTTTAGTTGTGCAGTGTTGGAGAGCCTTGGCGAGGAGAGCTCTATAGACATTCGCAAGGAGAAGTTCAACGAGGCTGATAAAGACAACGACGGCTGGATCACCTACGATGAGTTCTTGTCTGTAAGTAAATCAAACCACGTTCCGATGAACGTGGTTTGATTTCAATGTTTCCTTTAAAAATTAACTAATTTTGCGGTCACAATCTTTAAAGGCTTTGGGGCCTGCACTAATAAGCTGTATCTACTTGTATGACATTTGTAAGGGCATCTCATATAGTAGCTTCCATGTTTGCTCTACCCTTGCAGTGTAACGTTGCAGCATGCCATCTGCATGATGCATCTCGTCCAACCTCATTTCTCTCATCCTGTCCATTTTTCATTCCTTATTTTAATTCAAATTTCATTCCATCATCATCATCATCAGGTCCTTTTTAGTCTCCACTACAGGAGCACGACCCTCTCTGTACTACTAGGGCCATACTTGGCCAGAGCAGCCAGAGGACTTGGCCTACACTCTCCACGCTGGCCAGACGGGTTGGAGAGGTGTCTTAGATGTTTGTAAGCTTTGTTTAGCTTGTATTTCCTAAGTCGCCTTCTACGACATCCACGGAAAGACTTGGAGTGGTCCTATTCTACTCTGCCGGATACCACACGGCTAAATTTCATTCCATTCCATTCC
The DNA here is from genome assembly GCA_947532085.1 of Elegia similella. Taxonomy (NCBI): domain Eukaryota; kingdom Metazoa; phylum Arthropoda; class Insecta; order Lepidoptera; family Pyralidae; genus Elegia; species Elegia similella. The sequence continues at coordinate 18,663,339 of OX383942.1, read as the reverse complement.
ATTTTTAGATTACTTTCTCTCTCTCTCATCACTCATTCTTCAGTCTGCTACCATCTTTCAGTCTGCTACCACCTTTCAGTCTGCTACCATCTTTCAGTCTACTAACATCTTTGAGTCTACTACCATCTCTTGGAGCATAACAGTCTCTGTTATTAATTTATTAAAGTTGTAAAGTAAAGTTGTAACAATAAAGTTATTCTGTGTTCTGTGTGTCTAAAAATGGAATGAATGGAATGAAATTTGAATTAAAAATGAAATTTGAATTAAAATAAGGAATGAAAAATGGACAGGATGAGAGAAATGAGGTTGGACGAGATGCAGCATGCAGATGGCATGCTGCAACGTTACAGCAGGGCGTCGTCACTTGTACGCACTCTCCAAAGGTATTCAAAGAAATATCATATCAAGGTAGTTAGCGTAATTTAGCTCGCGTCAGAAAGCAGCACCTTTTCGTTTAGTTACATACAAGCAAGCCAATTTCATTCTTATAGTTCGTTGAAGTCGGTCAACACATGTGACCAAACGCGCGTCGTTCCTACTTGATTTGCTCGGTTTCACCTGGTTTTACCGCTTCGAAGTGGTCACCGCGCGTAGTTTGTTTTCGATACCAACGCGGGGAATGAGACAGGCCGCTTGCTTGCTTAGTTTAATCTGTGTGATTTGTCCATATATTTTATTTAATGAAGACAATATGCTTCTGCGCTTCTGTTTTTCAGTTGGTATACGATTACAACGGGAGGTCTGCGGATGGCGCGCTGACGGGGCTGGCGGCGCTCTGCAACGAGGTGGCCGAGAACATCCAGTTCGTCAGCAACCTCACCGTCGGGGAGCAGCTCGAATATGGACTCTTTTAATGCAAACTTAAGATACTTATTGTTATAATCTTATCGGAGAATCACTTTATATCGATGCGGTACGCAAAGATTTAACCAGAAACTGTGGTGAGGAATATAGGGAGTATCTGGAAACTATTCGACATATATTGGGTTATTACAGGAGTGATATCTATATTTTATTTGCTTCATATTAGAATATCCTGTGGCGATCTTCTATATAAGATTCGTAAGCTGCGTGTATTTGTCACACCCCGCCGCCTTTACCAGGCTGTTTTAGTTTGCTGATTACGTTGATTTGTCTGACACGAAAAAAGTGAAGTGATTTAGTGTCTAATTAGAAATAAAATTAAGTTAACTTTTGATAATAATTTTATTATTCATTCTTACTTGGTAAACTTCTCTCTTACTTATTGGTATATGAATAAGAATTCATAAAAATTAACAAACGCTTATTAAACCTATTTTAGTTTAACTAATTAAATAGGCGTTTGCTAATCATTATGAATAAGGGGGCTAGTGCCTAGGTTGTTCATCGTCACTTAAGGAATCCATGTCGCTTAACTCCGTCAGGCTGGGATCACAGGCTAGGCAGTGCGCCCCGACTTCGTGCCAGCACTCCATACAGTAAACGAACGGGCATTTATGGGCAGCGCAAGAGTGCCATGTAGGTGATTGTCTGTTATCTGTAAGAAAGAGATATTATAATTATTTAATTTGACTGCAGCGAAAGTAAAATAATTTTATGGCCATGGATGGACCATTTGACAACCTCTCCATCAGCCTCATGGATGCCGCCCTTGATAGACAAAAGGGGAGTGGTCAATAAGATGGACCATAATCTGAATTTTGCTGCAAAAGCACCTAGGATTTGTAACAAAATTTCAACAGCACATCAATTCAGCACATTTTCCTTAAGAAAGACAATCAAGATGCGCATGTAAGCTGAGCTGTGTAAGGATACACAGAAAAGCTAGCGATGTGAGTCCATCAGGGTCATGCAAGCTAGCTGAGCGGGGGTAGATAGATACACAGCAAAGCTTTAAAGCGGTGTGAGTGTTTCAATCAGAGTTATGCAAGCTAGCTGAGAGGAGGTTGAAGCGGTGTGAGTGTTTCCAACAGAGTTATGCAAGCTAGCTGAGAGGAGGTTGAAGCGGTGTGAGTGCTTCCAACAGAGTTATGCAAGCTAGCTGAGCGGGAGTAGATAGATACACAGCAAAGCTTTGAAGCGGTGTGAGTGTTTCCATCAGAGTTATGCAAGCTAGCTGAGCGGGGGTAGATAGATACACAGCAAAGCTTTAAAGCGGTGTGAGTGTTTCCATCAGAGTTATGCAAGCTAGCTGAGCGGGGGTAGATAGATACACAGCAAAGCTTTAAAGCGGTGTGAGTGTTTCCATCAGAGTTATGCAAGCTAGCTGAGCGGGGGTAGATAAATACACAGCAAAGCTTTAAAGCGGTGTGAGTGTTTCCATCAGAGTTATGCAAGCTAGCTGAGCGGGGGTAGATAGATACACAGCAAAGCTTTAAAGCGGTGTGAGTGTTTCCATCAGAGTTATGCAAGCTAGCTGATCGGGGATAGATAGATACACAGCAAAGCTTTAAAGCGGTGTGAGTGTTTCCATCAGAGTTATGCATGCTAGCTGAGCGGGGTTAGATAGATACACAGCAAAGCTTTAAAGCGGTGTGAGTGTTTCCATCAGAGTTATGCAAGCTAGCTGAGCGGGGGTAGATAGATACACAGCAAAGCTTTAAAGCGGTGTGAGTGTTTCCATCAGAGTTATGCAAGCTAGCTGAGCGGGGGTAGATAAATACACAGCAAAGCTTTGAAGCGGTGTGAGTGTTTCCATCAGAGTTATACACGATACTTTATTTGCATTCTTAATGTAAGTAACAGGTCTTCTCTTTTATTAATTTGGTTAAGTTAAGCTTTAAAGCGGTGTGAGTGTTTCCATCAGAGTTATGCAAGCTAGCTGAGCGGGGGTAGATATATACACAGCAAAGCTTTGAAGCGGTGTGAGTGTTTCCATCAGAGTTATACACGATACTTTTATTTGCATTCTTAATGTAAGTAACAGGTCTTCTCTTTTATTAATTTGGTTAAGTTAGTCGTATTTTCTTGTCATATAAATAAATATATACGGACAAATCGAAAAAGAAAAGTTCGAGACTTGTGTTATGGGATACTAACTCAACGATACTATATTTTATAACAAATACATATACCTATAGATAAACATATGAATGTACCTACCGGTTATGCGTGGCTCTGTCTGCCCGCAGATGAGGCAGGTCATCCTAGCTGCTGGCAACACTCGCAGCCAGCCCAGTATTTGAGGGAACTTCATCCTCATACTGAGAAGGTTCTCACCAGAGAGATAGTGCGCGCGGACAGCTTGAACTGCTTTCCTAAATAGGAAGGAATAATTATGAATTCATAAGTAGATGATTTCAAAGTGCTCGACTCTATTACTTACCAGCTGTTGCCGCTAACCTATGTGTGTGCAAAATTTCGTCAAAATTTGTTCAGCCATTTTGGCGTGATTGAGTAGTTAACCAAACCACATACAAACTTTCGCGGTTATAATAGAAATAAGTAAGATTTATTTATGAGGTTCAGTAAGTATTGCCACCTATATACCTACTCTATTCAGATCAGATTAGTTCTATGGTACCATAGGTACTATTGCATTGTTTTCCGACTTACATAATTTCAGCTCAATTATCCTTAAATTGCTTCAAAATTGAGTTGCTTGCTTTGACTCTCACTAACAAACTATAAGCACAAGTTAAACAAAGTTAAAAAAAATTACAATTGCTTATTTATATGGAAATAAATATAGAATTTCTAAATTATTTTCATATGCCTAAAACAAAATCAAAAGCTTACCTGCGCAATGTTTTCTGCATTTTCATGCGTTTCTTGAGTATGTCGTTGTAGAGGTGCAGTATACGCTGCTTCTCGCGGCGCGGGTAGAAGTAGCTGCAGATGAGTCTGTAATTTTTTTATGGTATAGGACGGCAAACGAATTAGCGTGTCACCTGATGGTAAGCGATGCCCATGGACAACTGCAACACCAAGGTGTAACAGGAGTGTTGCCGGCCTTTCAAGGAGTTTGGGAAGGAAACGGGGGTAAGGATGTGCCTCCGGTTCTCTCACTCACCGAACGAAGCCTAGAAGCGGTAAAGCTTCTACTCAAACGTGTCGATTTTCTGTGCCAATATGGTAATTTTGAATCGAAGTCATATAAAAACTCTTAAGACGAGGCCTCAAATGTTTGGTACCATCGCTCGGCAAAGGACTGATCAAGAGCGCGCAAGGGATAGCGCTTGGCGGTTTAGCCCGTGAATGATGAGATAGAAGATAGTCTCGAGTCGCTCAAAGAAAAAAACGTAAGCGCCAAATTCGTTATTTCTATTTTATATAAAATCAGACCGGTTAATTGTATTTTCATATTTACTTTTTGATGAATTACTAATAACCTATCTTTTAGTCTTAAAATCATTATTTCATTCGTCGCATTTGAGCTACAATAACAAAAACTCTGCGAACGAAGACCATTTTTCAAAAAATATTTCTATCGAGAAAATTTTATCAAAACGTGTTTTCATCTTTAATTTTTGGAGATGAAATAGTCAAAAATCATATTACTTAGATTTGAAAGTCCTAATTTAAGTATTTTGCGAGATAAATAAGGTTCAGAACGACCTTATTTACAGTGGTATCGCCTTAAGGTTGCGTGGCGCAGTGTTCGTGAATTATAATTTGCACCTATGGAAAGTCTTTAGTCCGAAAGTAGATTAAAACTGTATTGTCAAGTTATTTAGTACCTACCTAATATTTTTCTACTTGAGTTATTTGCAGGATTGCGCAAGGTCCCTGAAAAAGTGAGGCGCAAGGTGCCCTGCTTAGTCCACTGAATGTTCATGCTATTTGCATTTCATGTAGATAATATTTATTCAGTTAAAGCATAGATTAAAAAAAAAACTTCTTCTCCTATGAGTTTTAGCGGTGTAAAATTCATTAATATGCTTTAGCATATTGACGAATAAACCATTTTAGGACCGGTTAATAAAACGCTTGAAAACCTGAAAGTTTTCTCGCTGGATCAATTGTCGCTTATGTCCCATAACCTAGGAATATGTGTCAAGAACGTAGTATTTTTTGTAGAAAATTAGCAAGTCAAGGAAAATGCCATAAATAGGACTTGTTTCCCGCGGTCCGACAGAACAAAAGCGATTGTCAGTCAACTACTGTCGTACCTAGGCCGCGACCACGCGTGGTACTCAGTGGGTCTCGGGTTGTTTTACCACCGCGTGGGTTGGCCCATTATAGACATACACTTAGTCATCAGGAAGCAATAGGTGTATAGATGACAAGCTTTCTCCCGCGGCTTCGCCCCCGTCAATGTCGATCCCTCGGGAACAGTACTTTTACCCCGGGTAAAATGTATCTACACTATGACCTTATCTGTACTCCAGAGAACGGATATGCAAAATTTCATGACGATCGGTTCAGTAGATGCAAACTCACTAGGCAAACTCACTTCCGCATATATTATAGTTAGGATTCTCCAAGATAAAAAAAACATGCTTCATTTGCTGTCGTGGCCGACTTGGACCTCGTCAAGTCCTTACACCATGGTTGAAAAATTCAATCAAGAAGCTCGTACATGTCAAAATGTTTACAGCATCATTATGACCACTTTTCAGAAGGTTCACCTAATGCCCACCAACATGCTAAACGTGGCCTTCAGGTCTTCTAGACCTAGGCTCTGTCTACCCCACAAGGGAAAAAGACGTCATACTATGTATGTATGTATTCAGAAGGTTCACTATAAATTATCCTTCCTTTATACCAGTAGCAAATCAGGTGAATAATGCCGCACGACTAACCAGTTCAGCCGGCCTATTTTCTAACTCAGTGTACAACATTTAGATAGTCATTTCAAAGTACATTACGTTTTATATATCTTTAATAAAAAAAATAATGAACATATAATTTTAAATTTTTTGAAAAAAAAAAAAATAGTCAACCATAGGAAACCCGCAATGTATTTTGAAGTGACTATCAAAACGTTGGTCACTGAGTTAGCAAATAGGCCGGCAGGTGACTCCATAATTTCCTTTAGGAGCCTAAGGACTAAAAGATGATAAAATAAATTAACAAAAAGATCAAAGTTAAAGAAAATATTTGCTTAACGTGGTTTAACGAATGCAATGATCAGCGTTTACTATCATGGATATCTCTATAATCAAACGCAAAGAAAAGTAAAACTATCACGTAATAATCTGTGGCTAGCTTCGCCTCAGAACCTGTACCTTCGCAAGCGAAGCGTGTAAGGGTCCAAATACAGTAAGATGATGATCCAAAGGTAGCCTCCGTAGATCTTGAAGAAGAAGGCGGGCGGCATGAGCCGGGGTTTGGGCAGACATGGGTTGGTGATCAGATGTTGCGCTGGAAATTCTTCCGAGTACCCGTCTAGTACCTTGCGGACCATGGTGGCGAGTGTACTCGTTCCTTCAACCTGCATTGGATTAATCTACATTTAGTGATTGACTGATATATCACTTTTTATTAATACTTTAAAGCCAATTTAATTGAGAACTTACTACAAACTGGAAGTGATGGTTTTTATTTATGCAATCGAACGAAAGTACCTTAAATGTAAATACTTCCAGATTTTTTTTTTATCAATTATTTAATATTCTATGATTTAAAAAAAACCATTTTGGATAAAAAAAATTGGAAGTATTTACATTTAATGTACTTACTTTCGATTGCATAAATAAAAGCCATCATTTCCGGTTTGTAGTAAGTTGTCAATTCATGATACAGAAACATCTTTTGCAAGGAAGGGTTTTTCGCTCTCCCTCTGGGTCGGGGCCTTTACATATAAGGGACACGTAGCTGATCGCTGAATTTAAAATAGAAGACTTGTGGAGACTAGGCCCTTAAATAATGCAAGTTGGATTAGTAGCTACATAGGGCGCACTGTAAGTTTCCGGAACTGGCCACTTACATAAACAATATTTAAAAATTTATTGCAACATTTGAAAATAGAACTCTTTGGCTGTAGAATGCAGTTTGTTTCATTTGACTGTCTTTTGTTTTTACCTTGCGGCGCCATTTAAAAAATTGTGTGTCTGCATTAACATGGATTTAACTCGGGAAAATTTTCGTAGTATGATTTTCTACGATTTTAAGTGTAATTTGACAGCTCAACAGAGCATCGCTCGGCTTGAAACAGCTTTTGGCAATGAAGCACCATGCAAGACAACTGTTTATAGCTGGTTTGCAGAATTCAAGCGTGGTCGTATCAATCTCAGTGACGAATCTCGCGATGGTCGGCCGTCCACCGCTGTGACCAACAAAAACATCGATGCTGTGCGCCGTATGATTGAAACAGATAGGCATGTGACCTACCATGAAATTCGCGCATCCTTAGAAATAGGCATGAGTCAAATACAATTAATCCTACACAACTACTACTACTACTACTACTTTGGGTGTGAGAAAGCTGTGCTCGCGGTGGATCCCACACAACTTGACCGAGGCTCAAAAAACGGACTGCGTCACTTGGTGCAGTGCCATGCTTACCAGATTCAACGAAGGTGCGTCAAATTTGGTGTGGGACATAGTAACAGGTGACGAAACATGGATTTATTGCTACGATCCCAAAACAAAGCAGCAATCGAGCGTATGGGTCTTTCAAGATGAGCCGAAACCAACCAAAGTGGCGCGCGTGAAAAGTGCATCTAAGCGGATGATTGCTTCTTTTTTTAATAAAACTGGACACGTGGCTACTGTTGCTTTAGAGAATCGTCGTACAGGGAATAGTGACTGGTACACGACCATTTGTTTGCCGGAAATTATTGACGAACTCCGTAAAAGTAACCGTAGACGCCGTATCATCCTGCACCACGACAATGCTAGTTCTCACACGGCCAGACAGACAAACGACTTTTTGAAGGCGAAAAATGTAGAACTCATGAGTCATCCTGCATACAGTTCCGACTTGGCACCTTGTGACTTTTTTCTGTTCCCAAAAATTAAGAACCAATTACGCGGTCAACGATTTTCATCACCAGAAGAGGCTGTCGAGGAGTATGAAAAACACGTTTCAGAGGTCACCACAGAGGAGTGGCACAAAAGTTTTCAAAACTGGTTTCATCGAATGAAAAAGTGCATAGACGCCAAGGGAGATTATTTTGAAAAACAATAAATTAATTTTGTACCTTTAATAGTATTTTTTCATATTCATTCCGGAAACTTATAGTGCGCCCCACGTATATGCGAATACTTTCCACATTACATATCAGCAGGATTATGTAGATGAAGCTACCTGTAAAGACTGTCCAATTGAGAATCCTTACAAATTAATCTGACTGTATAGTACTGCTACATTTATAAGTCGCATCGGCTTTGTTCGGCAGCACAGAACAGCACATACTACCGCCGAATTAAACCGAATGAAAACATCATTTTAAAACGAACTTATTCCTACTACATGAGATATAAAATCTTAAAACGACAGGACTTAGCTATCTCGCTCATAATACTCGGCCACCGCGGCGTTACAGCGAACTCCAGACATGGCGCAAACGCATCAGCCAATAGCGGGCGGATATTCCGCGCCATGCAAGAATAGAACCCTCACCATTCCTCCATCGGACTACGAGACGCAGACAGTAATTTCACCCTTTTATCGTTGGAATACCAAAGAGTCGAACTAAACGTTTTGACAGTTCCTTTTTGGTTCGAGTAGCTAAGGTGTGGAATAAATGAACTGCCTGCGTCTATATTCCCAGACAAGTACAGTCCCGGGACATTCAAAAGTAGAATAAATAGGTATCTCTTGGAAAGGCATGTAACATCCTCGTCTTCATCGTCACTTACCATCAGGTGAGATGGGAGACTAATGCCTACTTCCATAATTTTTTTTTTATTAATTTGTACTGTCCCACTGCTGGGCAAAGGTCTCCCATTAATTAGTAAATAAAAATTTATTTTTGCGTACATCGTTGTACTTATAAAAGTGTTAGTACTGTACCGTAATATCCAAATCGTGCGTTCCTTGCTGGCCGGGGTCCAACTCAGCGTGTCGGCGCACCACATCCAGCGCTTCGTAGAACAACCGGTCCAGCATCACGAAGGTGGTGGCCGTCACCACCTCCAGGAACACCTTTAGGATGTGCGACACCAGCACTTGCTCCGACCACACGTAAGAGAGCGAGTGCACGTCTACGTATCTTATTCTTTCCATCTGGGAACATTAGGTATGCGGCGATATTCCCGAATCGATACGACATTGGAACTTTTAAAAAACGAGTCTATGATTTCTTTAAAGGCCGGCAACGCTCTTGACATATCCCGGGTATTTCAGTTGTCCATGGGCGCGGTGCCGTACTATGCATAAAAACAAGTTAGACTGCTAAACTCAGACCTTGAGTGGAATGTGTGTCAAGATTTGGGAGCGCGGGGCAGCTAGGCATATCAAGGGACATTTGCGTTGCAATGACTCTCCGCTTTTTTTAGTTTTTTCTAAAAGTTACATCTTCGGTCTAGGTATCTAGCTAATCACATATACATACATACTAACACGTCTTTTTCCCTAGCGGGCTAGACAGAGCCTAGGTCTAAAGACCTGAAGGCCACGTTTAGCATATTGGTGCATACTCATACTACCGCTAAAATTACGTATCTGATTGTGATATTCTGCAGTATACTACTACCCTCAAAGTGCCATCTTTTATTCTTCATTAATCGATTAGTAGATGGGTTAGCAAACAAGTATGTTTAACTCGTTCGCTGACACTGAACCAGACACAAAAGAAATAACAATAGAATTACGTCTACAGGCGGGCAGTGTCAGCGAAAGTGTTAAGATTTACAGTCCTAAAGGTTACACTTTGTTTCATGAACGTCAATTCATGATTGAGAGAAGAACGCGAAAGATCACCTTTTTCAAAGGCAGCAGAGTATATTTGCCCTGCTCCTGTCGCCGTCTATCGATTTTCTTGAAGTAGCCGGTGACATATGTGTTGTCGTACTCGATGTCCGTCAGATACAGGTCGTGGTAAGCAGCCGCAGCGGAGGGTATGCGCAGGAACATGAGCGCCATGCACACGTTGATGATTGTGATGACTTTGTTCATGATCACGCTCTTCTCTTCGAAGGCGCGTATTACTCGCTCGCCTGTTTCTTTGGCGTCCTTAAATGTAGACTTTGTGTATAAGGATTCACATAAAGGTAAGAACATAAAACGGCCTACGCTAGATTCAATTTGTCGTCAGAGCGAGATGAACCTATACAGGGTTATTTGAAAATAAGCCTGTCTGTATAGGTTCATACTAAAAACCTCGCAGGACTATACAGCTAACATCATAAACAACAACGTTTGTTCTACGACTTTTGATAATTTGTAAGATTTTACATCCATACAAAAATAAATAGAAATTCTTTTTTCCGGTTGAATGCAAGCAACTCTTCGCGGAAAGACTACGCGCCAGCGTCGCGTCGTCCTTTCATTTACATAGACTTACAAATGTCACGACAGGACATTAAAAACTTAAAATTATTTTTATTTAATTTATGTTCGAATTGGTAGACCAAACGTTGTTCTTTAGGATGTAAGTACTATATAGTCCTGCGAAGTTTTTAGTGTTTTACAAATAACCCTGTATAACCTAGCGAGGAGCGACATGGCTTTTGGGAAGTATTGCTATCATATTGACTTGAACTGTCACGGGACCTTTTTATATTCAGTTCTATGTTTTTAACCTTCAAATATGTTTAAAAATAGCAAAACCTGGACATCGTAGAATATGCGTCGCACTGGAACTCTGTTCTCAAGTTTGATGTCATCTAGGTTTGTTAATTTGACATTAGCCTTCTTCAAGTAGGCATATCCCTCTCCCAATCCGGGATCAAGCTGTAAATCAATATTAGTTATAAAAATTCATATTGCGCTGATTAAAAAGAAATCGGTTGTCTGTCAAGTCGATTTACGGATAACGGTGGAAGAGAGATAGATGCGTCACAAGCCGAACGCTTAGGCCGATCGTGCTCTCTATCGCTTGTTTCGTACTCTCACTTGCACATGGAACGTTACACTTTTTGGTGCTTGCAGCCGGCGTTCATCGATTTATAAAACGTTATCACGTCAAAAAAACACCGATGTACATGCGCATACACATAGATTAATAAATACGTAATCGGTTTAAAATATCGGTCTATATTTATATAGAACCCACCTGTTTGCTACTATCACAGATGCTGTCCATATTGGTCATGTTCTGGATATTACAGACGTGACACAGATCCAAGGGCCTGCAGAGGGCCCACCCATCTTCCGTGGTCACGACCCTGCAGTACTTATCATGGATGGGCCTGAACATGTTCATGCAAATGGCGACGCTGCGGGCGAATTGGTTTCCACAACGAATTTCTAGTTTCATGAGGTATTTCTTCTGGTAGATATCTCTTTCTTCGTCTTGTTGCTTTATCCTAAAGTATACGAGTATTGTGATGATAAATAAATAAATAAATATATACGGACAAATCACACAGATTGAGCTAGCCCCAAAGTAAGTTCGAGACTTGTGTTATGGGATACTAACTCAACGATACTATATTTTATAACAAATACATATATAGATACACATCCAAGACCCAGGCCAATCTAATAATGATAACTAATTTGACTTTTCTTCCGTATTCATAAAGATGTTTATTATATTGTATTACATTTAATTAGACGCAAAAGGGTCTGCAAGGCCTATTTACACTAATATTATACCTAAAGAGGAAAGATTTGTTTGTTGGCATTGAAAGTCTCCGAAACTGCTAGACCGATTTAAAATATTCTTTCACCATTAGAATCCTACGTTATCGATGAATATAGGCTATAGAATGAAATACCTATATCTACTCTAGTTGTAATTACAAAACACATTTTATAACTTTTAAGCATATCTCATTCTCTGGATATGTATATGTAAGTGTTAAGATGGTTAATGGGTATATATACCATATTATACAAATATTATCCAGCTGAGAGAGCACTGGTGTACTGTGACTGTGACACAGGCACTGCCTTATACAGGCACCAGTCTCTAACATAACTATATAAAAATATATGTACTTTACTCTTATGTTATGTAGTATAGATTTTTTGTGTATGTTGGAGAAAATAAACAATTTTTTACTTTACTCGTGCGAAGCTGGGGCGGGCCGGTAGTTTTCTGAATAAACAGTTTCTGTGTACATACCTGTACTTGTATTCTATATCGTCAGAACTGTGTGGCCGTTCAAACATGTCGTCAACGTAGTCATTCTGCGCTTTACTTTGAACGACTTCTTTGGTACCCTCGACTTCATTTTCTATTGGCAATATTACAGTTTCGATTGATCTGCAATGTTTGACACTAGTTAGTGACAAACTTACAACATACTTTAATGAATTGACTCACTGGCGAGATACTCCGCTCTCCGTTAGACACATCATCATCATTTCGATTAGGTGTCACGGTCAATGGACCATGCACACCCTGGTGTCAGAGTTCTTCGGAACCGCCTCTCGGCCTCTGGCGTGGTTCCTTTAACGACTACCAGATGGCAGCCGGGACCACCGGCTTAACGTGCCTTCCGAAGCACGGAATCATCTTTATTATCAGACAACCAGGTGATTCAAGCCTGCAATGTCCTAACCAAACTGAAAACAATTAAATAAAGCATGCTTCCGGTGGGAATCGAACCCACGACCCCCGGGTCAACAGGCAAACGCCTTTACCACTGGACCACGGAGGCTGTTAGACACAATACCAGATATCTCCATTAGTGTCTAACGTACTGCGGCGTCTCTCTTGTCAGTTTTGCGTAAATTGAGTATCATATTACGTGTGATTGGGCTGTTATTTTTAACTTGACCACTAAAGTTACCTATGGTGCATTCTACTTCGTGGATTTGGCATTCACCTATGAAGTTTCCAACATGTGGTAGCTCATTGACTTGATGTTTCTGTTGCTTGCTTTTGTGTGTAAGTGGCCAACACTGGTGTCAGATTTTCCAAACTGCCTATCTGAGATAGCTGAACGACCGCCATCTAGTCATGGCAGCGGGGACTAACGGTTAAAGGAGTTGCTTTACATGGGCTTATGATGCGCAGGCTAATGGACCATCGAGCTCCTCTCCCGGGATTAAGCCTCTATTGAACACATCGTATGCGATTAAAAACAAAGCTGTGAAACGACAACTCTTTTTCAATCCGAGACACGCAAGGTAGATCTGTCTTCTGAGGATAAAATTGAAGAAGAAAAGAAATGCTTCTTTGGTAATGCTAGATCTATAGAGTCTCACTAATTGACGCATTGTTATTATTTTTGAACTTCATCGTACCTAATAGTTTCCTTCATTTCCTCAACTTCCGCACCCAAATCATTCAGTGTTTTCCTCTGCAGCTTGGCTATAAGAGAGTGCCTAGCCTTGGACAAGTTGTAGGAGAGCTCGGTAGTGCACGCAAATCCTCGCACTACCTCCCGCGCGTTTAGGCCCATGTTCGTGATTGGACCTGCAATGACCGATAGCTAATTCAATGTTTTCGAATTCAGGGATTAATTTAACTACTCTACAGGCCGACTGGTAAATCATGTTACATATTGAAAGAGGACACTGAGTACTCGATTCTCGTTCCAAATATATATAAGAAATAGGGGTATAAAAGTTGACCAAATAAATACTAATAATAAATCTGTAAGGGTTGGTCATGGAGTAAGGTACTTTGTTTTCAGAGATATCGTGTTTATAAGCTCTGTACATGATACCTACTGAAAATAAATTGAGATTTTTTTGATTTTTTTCTGTATGTATGTATGTTCACTCTATAACTCTTAAACGAATTCATCATCATCATCAGGTCCTTTTTAGTCTCCACTACAGGAGCACGACCCTGTACTACTAGGGCCATACTTGGCCAGAGCAGCCAGAGGACTTAAACGAATTACCTGACTTTTATGAAACTTGGTAGATATACATTTAAGCGTAAAGGACACAGGATAGGCTACTTATTTTTTTCTCCTATCATGATAAGACGTGGCCTACATACAAACATAACATAAAATGTACGCGAACGAAGTCGCGGGCACTGCTAGTTATCCAATCCAGTGTCCCTGTTTCCGCGTCGGCCGCAGACCGTCTAGTTGGATCTGCGTAGCCAGCGCGCGGTTCCCAAACATTCCGAGACTTTGCAGTGGTAAAAAAAAACAGTTTTGTGTTATATAAAAATACTAGCTTTCGCTCGCGGCTCCACCCGCGTCAATGTCGATCCCTCGGGAACATTAATTTATTTTTCCGGGATAAAATGTACCCTATTTCCTTCTCCGTACTCCAGGTAACGTGTATGCAAAATTTCACGATGATCGGTTCAGTAGTTACAACGTGAAAGCGATTAGGATAATCGCGTAAGTTTTAATAATCTTAATATAGTCTTATTGTCAAACCTGCAATAACATAGGTGAGTACGACCGCCTTCATGACGCCCCGGCCCGGCTTGCCGCAGTACATCGCCAGCGTCAGCAGCGATATGCATCGCAACTGTATGGACACGGCGTTGCCAAGTCCTAAAATTGTAGAATCTAGAGGTCATCATCATCATCAGGTCTTTTTAGTCTCCACTACAGGAGTATGACCCTCTCTGTACTACCGGAGCCATACTTACTTGGCCATAGCAGACAGAGGATTTGGCCTACACTCTCCTCGCTGGCCAGACGGGTTGGAGAGGTTTCATTGATGTTTATAAGCTTTATTTTAGCTTGTATTTCCTAAGTCGTCTCTCATGACATCCACGGGAAGACTTGGAGTGGTCCTATTCTACTCTGCCAAAAACCACACGGCTATCTAGAGGTATTATAAGCCTTTAAAATCAAATAATAATATTACCGATCGTCTATTTAGCCAGGATGATATCTATGATGAAGCGCGTGCACAATATATTTTTTCTCTTGGGAATTTATAATTGAATACGTCGGTCGGCACTCGATTTTTGTGTCCCTCTGTACGGTAGTTCTACCACCACGAATATATTCTGTACCTAATAGTACAGATATTAGAGAAATTCATTGTTGAAGAGTAGTGGTATTACCGGAAGAGTATTATTACTGCACGGTAGAGCATCGTGCGTGCCCACCCTTCCGGTAATATGGCGTGGAGAGGGCAGTCATGTGGTTTTTGGCGCGTGCGAGAGAGAGAGTGAGGGTTTTTACCCCCGTAGCAGATTAGTATGCATAACGCATTTTGGACATATAAAAAGGTACAAAATGTACACGGTGAATTTTTATTCCTTTTGGACCCTGAAAGGGATCCTATGGAGCCAATGCTGGGAACTCGAAAAAAATTGACAATTGCATACAATATAAAATATGCATGGTTGTAAAAAAAAAATATCTACGCATAAGGACGCATATTTAAGTAAATAAAGATTATTCTTTTTTATTTTAATCAAAGACGTTCGGTTTGGAACGCTAAAAATAATTTTGAGTTCCCAGCATTGGTACCATAGGAAAAGTTGTTCATAACGAAGGGCTGAATCATTCCTTTATCGGTCCAACATGACTGAAAAATTGACCATGTATTTACTGATGCCAAATTTCTGGTATCATCAGCATCATTAGCAGGTCTTTTTTAGTCTCCACTACAGGAGCACGACCCTCTCTGCACTACTAGAGCCATATATGGCCAGAGCAGACAGAGGACTTCGCCTACACTCTTCACGCTGGTCAGATGGGTTGAAGAGGTGTCACAGATAAGTTTTGTTTGGAAGAACTCTGACACCAGGGTGTGCATGGTTGATTGACCGTGTCGCCTACACGAAATGATGATGATGATTTGTTTGCAATTTCTGGTATAATTTGTTATAATTGTTGTTAACAGACAAATCAGGTATTTACTTACCTAACAATACACTTAAACCTAAAGACACAACTTTGTCAACACTACATGGTAAAGGAATCTTCTTCAAGAAGAAATAATAATAAAGTTGGGCCAGGCCGACACCCGCTGCAAAGCTGAAATATCTTTTTATACACTGAACACTACAGCACGCACTCAGAAGCCAGAAGATGGGCCACGTTAACACACACACGAAATTATACACACATTTGGCGATCCAGTGTATTGTACACATTGTTCGCTCGAATACAACTCGCTTGGGTTAAAGTTGTTCTGTGTTGCAGGTAGGTTGCAGGATCAAAATTTAAAATACAATAAGTACTAGTTGAGTTCGCAACATCTACCATGCATGAACCATGAACCTTCACCTAAATGACAGGAATCCGTCTTTTTTGTCAAGTTGATATACAGACATTTTAGTAGATCTTTGTTTATGATAGACAAGTTGTACATTAAATCCTTCTTACACGACCTACACACGGCTCAATTTGTCAAGAAGATCCTCAGAGAAGATCAGAGCGACAGACAGACCTATTGTCTGTATAGAAAGAAGAAGTTATACCTAACCCTATAGACGAAAATGAGAAGTTGTAAGGGTTTCTCGCTCTGTTAAATAGTTCCATTCCGTTCTGTTGAGCGACAAATTGAATTTAGGACGTTTCATGATTCAATTGTAAATCAACAGAGCAAGATATAAGGTACTATAAACGAAAATTAAAAGTTAAAAGGGTTTCTCGCTCTGATATATACCTAGTTCCATTCCATTCTGTTGAGCGACAAATTGAATTAAGGACCTTTCATGATTCAATTGTGAATTAATAGAGCAAGATATAAGTTACTATTAACGAAAATAAGAAGTTATAAGGGTTTCCCGCTCTGTTATATAGTTTCATTCCGCTCTGTTGAGCGACAAATTGAATTCAGGACGTTTCAGAATCAACAGAGCAAGATATAAGTAGGTATTTTAAACGAAAATGAGAAGTTATAAGGGTTTCTCGCTCTGTTATATAGTTCCATTCCGCTCTGTTGAGCGACAAATTGAATTTAGATCGTTTCTTACAATACAGTATTAACATAAGTTAAACAGCTGTAGGTCTAGCTGTAGGCATTTAAATCTCCTATTAAATGGTAATGAATAAATAGCTCAATAAATTTTTAATCAAATTTATTTATCGATCATTCGTATAATTAGTCTTATAAAATTCAATACATCCGTATAAGAACTTAGGCGACAAACTGAGAAGTTAAATAAGGCGCTAAGTAACACAGCATCAGATGCCAATTTACAAGAATAAATAACCAATCACTAGTCCCCACTACACTTGCCTAAATGCACTGGTATGAGAAGAATAACATTTATACATATTTGTATATTTAACGATGTTACAATACGTGCTATTCACGATCGCGCTCCTCGAGTTTGTGAGCTAACGGATTACATAATTTGATCAAATAGGAACATGCAAGCTCAACACTTTAGGTAGGTTTTTGTAATGATTCTTGCAGTGTAGGCGATTAAAAAACGAGTGGCGCGCGATTTAGTGAATAGCACTACATGTGAAAATAAAATTTAATTAATATTAATGAAACATGTATGCTCGACGATTAGACTGATATGCTACCGTTCATAGAGTTGTAATTCTCGCCGAAGCCAAGCCTGCTTTTTCTTCCGCTACTGTAAGCGCGCACGCATTATCGACACAGAAATTAAATTGAAAACGGCAACCCTTTGGCGATCATTTCTACTGGCAACGCATCAGACTAGGAACCGCGGTTATTATATCAAATACTTGTATAGACCTATATTTGATAAATTTAGATATTATTGTTTTCTAACAAAATTAATACGTACATAATTATTATAAGAGAAATATAATAACAAAATTATTGTAATTAATGAACAGCATTATTATAAAGTAACATATTTGTGCAACTTGCGAGTTTTCGGACTGGACAATATTGTGCTATTATAAATATCAATGGTAGGCACAAAGTGTACTACTCACAATATGACCAACTATGAAATCCCTAAAAAGAATAGTTTAGTACATAATATAATACGTATATTGTAACAAGGGATTGCAATAGGACAGTAGCATTTTCAATCCAGCTGGATCTCAAGAATACAAGTAATTGTTACATTTTAAGGTTACATTTAGCGTGTTGGTGGGCGTAAAGGTGGAAAACGGAATCAAAATAGGGATGGGTTGCTAGCCGCATCACCTATGGTCATGATTCTTCAGATTTTCGTCCATTCTCTTGACCGGCTTCTACTGTCTGTGCGGGAAGAGAAGCTGGCACATTCTACGGAATATGGCATATTTCTATGGTTTTTTTTTTGTGTTTCGTGGTTGGCTTATTCGTTTTAGCAGACTATGATTTAAGTGCAGAACGTGTTAAGCATCTATACAATTTATTTAGCCACAGTTCCTCTGCTGTTACGATTTTTAGGATATATTTCGGTACCGTTAAGTGGTGTTTTTGTATAGAAAGAATTTTCTTTATTTTGAATTATTGGTTGATCCGCATTGCTGGATACAGCAAGCCCGAAAACGCGCTGGATCCAGCTGGATTGCTGATCCCTCATTGCAATCCCTAATTGTAACGAAATGTATGAAACAATGATAATTACAGAGATTTCATTAGATCGATACAAATGCCTTTAAACTTGTTTAAAATTATTAGATAACACTCGACTGCCTTTTCAATTGATATACAGAGTGTTAGGGTAAACACCGTTGTCCCTTAAACCATCAAACCAGCCCGGCAAAATAAACAATTTTTCCTATTGGACCAATGCTGGGAACTCAAAAATCGACATTTCATTCAGAAGTGTTCGGCCGGCCCGCGCGAAAATGTTTTTGAGTTCCCAATACAATACTACACTGCAGGAGCATGATCCTCTCTGTACTACCGGCGCTATACTTAGCCAGAGCAGACAGAGGATTTGGCCTACACTGTCTTCGCTGGCCAGACGGGTTGAAGAGGTCTCATTCATGTTTATGAGCTTTGTTTAGCTTGTATTTCCTAAGTCGCCTCTTACGACATCCAACAGAGTTGGAGTGATCCTATTCTACTCTGCCGGAAACCACACGGCAAAGGATATACGATAATACGAAAAAAATATCATTTTGACGATCTTATCTGATAGTTTCAGAGACAACGGTGTTTACCCTAACAACGTGTATACTTTTTCGGACCAACGTTGTAGCGACAGTCGTAGCAGCGATATGTTTACAAGTCGAGACGAGTCAGCAAGCACAGTGGGATTCGGAACATAATCACGCAAAATACCGCCGCGAGTGAACACAAACTCCATAAATATAAAATTCAGTCACTTTTCTCAATTAAAATTGATGACTAATGAATATGACAATGGGGATTTCTGAATAAGTTTTGGTTGCAATTATAATACGTAATGAAAGCTGAAAATATTTTATTTGTAATCTTTGTCATAAAGTATTTAACAAGAGAAGGGTTTCCACTTTTTAAAGATATGTATGTCAGTGGCCACCAAAAGTATGAACGTTGTGTAACTTCAGATCTATGAAGAATACATCACGCAACGCAATGGAGAGCTCATCTACTATAAGTGTTGACTACGAGTGCTTTTTAGGACAAAACTTTTCGTATTCTCCGAAAATTATGATTGAGGTGTCATTCGATTCAGAATGACATGTAAATATTTTTTTAGAAATTTCAATGGCCACGAAAGAATATTTATTTGATATTTTTTAGTTTTTTTTCCAATCCAAATCCAAATGTTTGGAACCTAGAAGGACCTTGGATTATTTTTCATTGCTCTATCTTTTAGGCGCCTGAATTTTTTAGTTCTTAATTTTCATGTTATTTATTCATTAAATAATTAATTAAATATCTACATGCCATTCCGAATTGAACGACATCTCAATCATATTTTCGGAGAATACGAAAGTTTTCTGACCTAAAAAGCACTTGTCTAGACTATAAGCCGACTCCGACTCAATAGCTAGCAAGAAAATATTTATACTCGACTCAGCTAAAATTGCACAGTGACAAATGCGCATACATTGAGGGTTTTCTGAAACCAACAGCACTGAATCGTGGGGTCTGATAGGCCGCTGCCATTGGATAATACTTGACAAGCAGCAACAAGTGACACATTGTTGTCCAATAGCAGCTTACAGTAGTACCACTTTTATAAGTCGCATCGGCTGTTCGGCGGCACAGAATAGCACAACGTACCGCCGAATTTAACCGAATGAAAATATCAGTGAAATAACGACCTTATAACTACTACATAAGATTTGAAATGCAAAAACAACGGGACTCGTGCTGTCTCGCTCATAATACTCGTACGGCGCGGCGTTACAGTGAACTCCAGACACGGCGCGTACGCATCAGCCAATAGCAGACGGATAATTTCGCGCCATGCAAAAATTTGTTTTTTACGCAGGTACATCGATGTTACTTATAAAAGCGGTAGTACTGTACCAGACCCGACGTTATACCGCGAGCTTTCATCTGACCCAAGAAACAAAGAACAACGCAAGTAGACTTGGCGAGAAACGAATACAAAATTTTCTTTAAAAGAATCCTCACCACTGCTGAACGATACAGTTTAATGACGGTGTGTGATCATGTGAAGCGTGTCCCGTGCGGCGGGCGGGGCGTGACTACGCGCGGGCAGTGGGGGGGTCCCCGGCGTGGTCCTCGGCGGGCTCCGTGACCATGGGCTCCTCGCTGGGCTCGGGAACCTCGAGCACTCGCGGCCCGTACAGCAGCAAGTACGCGCAGTGCCAGTCGCCTGCAAACAACTTTTCTGTCACTTCAACTTGACTAGCTCCGTGGCGCAGCGGTCAACACGCCAGCCTACGACACGGAGTGACCGGGTTCGATCCCCGGCCAGGTCCAGATGGAAAATGATCTTTTTCAGATTGGCCTGGGTCTTGGATGTGTATCTATATATATGTATTTGTCATAAAATATAGTATCGTTGAGTTAGTATCCCATAACACAAGTCTCGAACTTACTTTGGGGCTAACTCAATCGGTGTGATTTGTCAGTAGAAAAAAAAAAGATAAGAAAAAGGCTATTTAAGTGTACTAGGTGATAATGCCTTAGGCGAGCTCCGTGGCGCAGTGGTTAACACGCCAGCCTGCGGCACGAGGGTGTCCGGATTCGATTCCCGGTCAGGGGTCTTGGGTCTTGGATATTTATCTATTAATGTATTTGTTATAAAATATAGTGCCGTTGAGCTAGTATCACAGAGTGACAAAATTTTATGAGTGCAACAATATTTTAAGTGTTTCCTGACAGTGAAAAAAATTAATGTTTCAAATAAATAAAAAAAAACAGCTTTTGCTTTCAACTAAGTTGCTTAGTTAGTATAGTTTTATGTTATGTGTCCTATATAAGCTTAAATTACTCATTTTTTATATATATTTAATACGGCATTACATACACACAGAAAAAAAAAAATCGTCAATTTCCTTTCAGTTTCATGTATAGAGCTTATAAAAACGATATCTCTAAAACAAAGTAATTTACTCCATGACCAACTCATACAGATTAATTATTAGTAGTGTCCGACCGAAAGTTCGGTTTCGGTTTTGGCAGAGTTTCGGGATGTCGTGTAAGTTTGCCTAACTTAGTTTCTCGCGGCAACGCTTTTTCGCACGCTGGCAGCCCTGTTCGAGAATTGTCGTGCACCGTTCGGATAGCTCTGTAGCAACCAGCAACACAACTTAGTCATTGCGTTATCGCCCAACGCAAACATTCTTTATAGGTTATGTTTTTTTGCTATTAAACATTTTGCTCTCCAATTTAGGGCACGTCAAAAGGTGGCTGATAGATTGAACATCGCCGAAATCGCATGTGTTTTTGCCGGAGAAACCCCACCTAACCCGATTTTGATAGTTAGTAACCGACCTCCGCCGCTGAGCTTGAGCACTTCGTCGTGTCCTACGGGCGTGACAGCGTCATCATCGCAGCGCAGCCAGCCATCGCCGCGCGCCACCCACGCCACGTAGTGCCCCGACGACGACGAGCGCCCGCGGTGCGTCAGAACCGCCTGCAGCCGGTAGTAGCCGCTGTTGTTGCTGCCCACGTCTGCAACGAACGCCTTTTGTTCAAAATGTAAAAAAAAACTTGTAACGTTAGGACGATATATAGAGGAGTTCTTGGCGGGAATTTCTACGGATTGCACGTTTTTGTTTTGAATTATTTTGCAAATTGTTTCTAGTGGAGTTTATAATGTAAAGTCGCTGTAATTTGGTCCTATAAATGCCCATGTTTATGAAAAAAATGTGGAATAACTAAAATAAAATGTCATAGTGCGGCTGTAGTGAGGTTTACTTAGCGGGCTAGCAGTTGCCCACCTTGCTGCGTCGTCTATGATCCAGGGACGAAACAACGAAATGAATCACACCATCAATTCGTTGATAAACAAGACTAAGGATGAGTGCAGAAATCTTCTACTTACCACTGCCACACGCGTAAAAGTAAAAAAAAAAACTACGGGATATACAATCGGAGTAACGATTATGACCGCTCCACTAGGTTCATGAATCTTAAGGGGAACTGGGCATGGCACCTGGCCAGACGGAGTGATGGCAGACGAAGAAATTAACCGAATGGTGGCTTAGAACAAGTAAAAGAAAGCGTCGGATGTCCTTCTATGAGATGGGTTGATATAGTCGAAGACGCAGGTCATTCATGGATGAGATCATAGGACCGAGACGGATGACGGAAACGACGAGAGGTCAATGCTCACCACGGGGTGGGAGATGGGCTGAGATGATAATGATAAAGTCACTGGAAAGGGTGCAAGGATTCCAACCACACGTTAAAATCTGTTGAGGTATTTAAACATAATGGTGAAATAAAGAAACTCACATACATAAACAAACTCGGAAAAAAAACTTTTTTTGGGAGTTGTGAGAAAGTATCTTCATACGACTGTGTACGACGACCTTCTTTCTAGTCAGATCTCAGAAGAATACTTTACTTGTGGTAGAGCCACGCTACCGGCAAAATAAATTTTTGCAAGTAGCATGTAGTAGCAAGTAGAATGGGCCGGCTCGTCCGGGGAAGTACCACACTCTCACAGAAAATCGACGTCTGAGTAGGAGCTTTACCGCTCCTATGCTCCGTTCGGTGAGTGAGAGAGCCGGAGGCCTATCCTTCCCCCATTTCCTCACCCCATGTCCTTTCCCCAACTCCTTGATAGGCCGGCAACGCTCCTGTCACACCCTGGTGTTGCAGTTGTCCATGGTCAGCGGTGATCACTTACCATCAGATGACCCACTTGCTCGTTTGCCGCCTATATCATAAAAAAACGTCTGCTGATATTTAAAACTTTAGCATTTAAAACAATTTGTGAGTTTTTGTTAATGAAGATTCAAGAGTCAATTATTTCCCTTTGAATGTCTGGCTGTCTTGAAAGCTAAGCAGGTATTTCAGCGAACTTACAGAATACTTTTTACATACCATTTTCAAACCAATATGGCACAGCAGTCTTTCTTCCTTTTTCTTTTTTGCTGTCCCCGTGGTTCTTATTCGGAGCAGTCAGTGACTCCACTGCCGCGTCATCCAATTCCTAAAAACAAAATAGAAAACGATGAACTTAAATTATCTACCAATCAAGACTTACTTTTATCTACATACACACCAGTAAAGTGACTAAAATGGTTTCAAAAACTGGCCAAGATGTGCAAGTCAGATTCATAATAATAATCATCTTATCTCTGACCGTAGGTTTGTAATAGAGATGCGCCGAACATTCGTTTGGTATTCTGTAATCGGCATCTTTATCAATTTGTATTATTTGGTTTTGGTGCCGAATAAATTCGGTTCGAGTATTCACATTATTCGTCGACGCACTGCCTGTTCACTTAATTTTTGTTTTGTCATCTCCCATTTCATCTAAAAAGTCCCAAGCACGTGATCTTTTACGCCCACCCATATTTGTAACACAATAAAGTTAATATCATCGGTGAAACCACTATTCGGTGCATCTCTAATCAAAAAATATTTGACACGTATTTTTTTTCATTTGGTATTTTTTGTGTGACGTCCCAGTTTGCTACACTTTTTAGCAAACTTTGACATCACAAGCTTGACCTGTGAACTTTGACGCGCTTTATCTTCATATTTTTGTGTTTAAGTAACAAAAGAAAAAAAACGTGACTAACATTTTTTGATTATTTAAGTTATGTACTAATTTTAATATTTTGATTCAGAAAACTAGCCTATTACAGGAAGTAGTCGGGAAAAGTGTTGTATTTTGAGAGGTTTAGTAGAAACTTCAATATAACTGGAACTTAATCCTCAAGTTAGGGTATAGGACTAGTCTCTTTTGCCGCTCAAAGGAACACAGCTTTTACACACCAAACTCGTCGCAACTTCCTTTAGGAGAGTAATAGTATATTTGAAACTATAATACTCACCGTCATGTGGTGTCAACGCCTATTGCGTACGATTATTGTCAGGCTCATCAAATAGATGGCGCCAAAGGTTTATTCACAACTATGTATCCACCATATTATGTGAAAATAAAATCAGTATTCATGAAAAATATCTTATTTCAGATGAAAAATATATTTTTGGCTTATATTAAAACAATATCTTTCAATTTTACTTAATTTTACCAAGTTTAGGCTACCGCCATCTAGTGACGGGTGGAAAAGTCTGTAACTATTGCACTGCAGCGCCCTCTCCGCCGCCCATAGTGTTACTAACTACCACAGCCTGCCGGCCACCGGCCAGCTGCTTTTAACAGGCCTTAAGTTGGGCCAATATTTGTGTATGAGGTTGGCAGTCTATACGTTAGATTATACTAGCCGTGTGGTTTCCGGCAGAGTAGAATAGTACCACTCCTGAGACCTCTCCAACCCGTCTGGCCAGCAAGGAGAGTGTAGGCCAAATCCTCTGTCTGCTCTGGCCAAGTATGGTATATCTGGTAGTACAGAGAGGGTCATGCTCCTGCAGTGGAGACTTAAAAGACCTGATGATGATCGTTAGTATACAACGTGATTTTGAACCTCCTAGCTTTATTGAAATCTCAGAATCAGAATCCCTAATGAAATATAGAACTGCAAGAAAAAAGCAGTAAATCGAAAAAAAAAATAGGGTTTCCCATACAAAGTCGCCGATCAGCATCGTCATGGACGAATTTCTATGGAAAGTCAATTTTTATTTCGATTTTTACCTTTTTTCTTGCAATTTTGTATTCAATAAGGGATTCTGATTCCCAGATGTTAATATAGCTAGGGGGTTCAAAATCACGCTGTATTATTATCGTTGTGAGCATCAGCTTTCTTTAGGATGTTATTCAGAATTTTAGTATACCTTGAACTTGGCCCTCATGGGCGCCAGTCTCTCCTGCAGCTCGGGCGAGCACAGCTCATACACATCCAGATCCAGGGGGAACTTCACGTCCTTTAAGATCTTAGCATTGATGGATTCCTTTTCCTTGAAGTAGAAACGAACGAATTGCACCGTCAGATACGCTGGCAGGCGACTGATTTTACTCTGAAAATGTACACCGAATGTTTTTTTAATAGTTCTTTATGATGCAAAATGATTCTAATGATGCTTTGCGATATTTATATGAATAAATATATAGGGACAATCACACAGATTGAGCTAGAAGTCCAACAGTAAGTTGTGAACTTGTGTCCTGTCCTGGCATACTAACTCAACGATACTATATTTAATAATAGATATGTATAATAAACATCCAAGACCCAGGTTAATCTGAAAAAGATCATTTTTATCATGACCTGACTGGGGATCGAGCCCGGGCACCCTCGAGTCGTAGGCTGGCGTGTTGACCACTGCGCCATAAAGCTCGCATTTTTAATATACATGAGGTGTATATAAAGATCGTTTTCCGTCTTGATCTGACCAGTCATCGAACCCAGAACCCTGCGATTTAAAAACACTTGCGGGCCATAGAGGTCGCCAAGTATGACTCTCCAACTAACAAAAAAAAAAATAGACTGCTGAGAAATTGTAATGTTTCTTACTTCTCTGCTACCCAGGTGGCATCAAATTGATATCTTTTTACATAGTTTGTGATATTTAAAAAAATAGACTTACTTAATAAGCAAGGAAAACCCACTTACGAGTAAGTACTTACGGTTTTAGTGTAAACGGCGTCTCTTCCTAATGTTTGTGACAATTTTGTGATTTGTTCAGACATTTTCTGCAAATAAAGTAAAAATGATTTTACTACATGTCCAATATAAGAATGATTGGCATAGGGATTGTTATAGAGGATAGCTTAGCCATCTGTCACTATTATCGATTCCCGTTTACTGTGAGAACTTGTGAGTGAGACAGTAGTTGGCTGAAGACAGCATTTACTCACAGATTCTGTCACTTGTCCACTCACAGATATTACACGCTCTGACCATCTTCAGGCTCTTCATTCTGACCTTTAGGTCTTGCAAAGGGATAAAGGTGTGATACTCTATCATTGCTCCGATGAGGACTCTCCCTTGTCATTTACAGATATCACGGTCTACACAGGCAATGGCACTTACAGATCTCAGCCCCGATTGCAGGTACTTGACGTCCTGCGATATAAAGCACGACAGCTGCAGGAAGGTCTCTTTGCTGCGCGTGGGCGGCTCATCAGCCTCCGAGCACACCAGTTCCACATCCAAAGTGCCTCCGAAGTATTGCTCGATCACTGACGATCTGAGAAATTACATGTAAGGTATATTTAGGTTTGAAAAGATATGATACTTTTGAAGTATAGGTTGCGACTTAAGAATTAATTTGTCTCCATGGAACCAAGGTTCGGGCTTTGTGACGCTTGTCATCGGTGCAGATAGTCCCATGAGGTTCCAATATTGAAGGTACCCCGACTGAAACCAAAGCTCTACGAATTATATCGTTTAGAATGACATATGGGGTATTCGGCCTGCACTCTTCACACAAGCTAGACCATGAAGACCCAAACCATCCATGGAAGAACTGCAATGACAAGTATGTGGTTTTGTCATATTTGCACCCAAACGAAGGTCAACAGCCAAAGTAAAGGTGCAATTAACCAACAAGGTCTCTGTGCAGACGGAAGTGTTTGCATCCAATAGCCTGATTCACTGATTCCCTTTCAGCCAGTGCTAAAAAAGGCAAGTGAACCTCGAAGCGCGAGTTCTGAGCAATTGCACTTTGTTCAATTATCCCACACCTTCTGGGAGTTTAGGTTTAAAAGTAAATCATATGCACACTGGGACTTCCAAGCCTCCCTAGTCTCACCAGAATAAAACTCACTACTCTACACTAGAATTAATTAAGTAGGGTCGAAGAACCTATTTCGTTTTATAATAAAACGTGGACTAACCTTAATACTTTAAACCATTATCAGACCAAAATAAGTCGACACTTATCACTCTGACGTTTGGTTGTGAATTTGTTTTGGTCGTATAATGGTTCAAACCAGGTACTAAAGTTAGTCCTCGTTTTATAATAAGACGAATTGAGTGAAATAAAGAGTTACCTATCAGCAGTGCTGCCCGCAGCACCGGGCGCGATGGGCAGTCGCTGCTGCAGCGCCCTGACGATCTCGCTCCAGCACTCGGAGGCGTCCTGCTGCGCCAGCCCGCCGCCCGCGCCGCGCTCCGCGAAGCGCGGCGCCGTGGCGTGCAGCGCGCGCAGCAGACGCGCCGCCGCGCCCGCGCACGCGCCCGCGCCGCCGCCCTCCAGCGCAGACATCGTCTCGCTCAGCGCCGACGTCAGGTCCCCGGCCGTGCCGCCGCCCGACGCTGGGGAACCAACCGCTCAAACTTTACATTACAGTCAATCAAAGAACATTATTATTCAATACTATTAATATTGTTAGGTCCCCAGCCGTGCCGCCGCCCGAAGCTGGTGGACCAATAACTCAAACTTTACATTACAGTCAATCAAAGAACATTATTATTCAATACTATTAGTATTGTTAGGGCCCCGGCCGCGCCGCCGCCCGAAGCTGGGGGACCAACCGCTCAAACTTTACATTACAGGCAATCAAAGAACATTATTATTCAATACTATTAATATTGTTAGGTCCCCAGCCGTGCCGCCGCCCGAAGCTGGTGGACCAATAACTCAAACTTTACATTACAGTCAATCAAAGAACATTATTATTCAATACTATTAGTATTGTTAGGGCCCCGGCCGCGCCGCCGCCCGAAGCTGGGGGACCAACCGCTCAAACTTTACATTACAGGCAATCAAAGAACATTATTATTCAATACTATTAATATTATTAGGTCCCCAGCCGTGCCACCGCCCGAAGCTGATGGACCGACAACTCAAACTTTACATCAAAAACATTATTCATCCTTCAAGCACGAGAAACGCAGACAATTGATTTTCTATTGTTGTGTCCTCATTGAACGTTTCGTGGTTGAGAGGTCAATGAAAAAATATAAACAAACAAACTACGCTCACCAACCGCCTGCCAAGCGTGGTGAATATGGCAATATCGTCGCAGGAAGAAAGTACCATCAGAAGAGGCCTTTGTCCAGTAGTGGACTTTTTACGGCTGTGATGATGATGATGAATGAATAAGTACTCAGCCAGGCAAAATAGCGAGGTTTACCAAGGCTAAGGCTTTGGGAAAATAGCAAAAAAGCAAGGACTATAGTCTTTACGTCTTTAAGTCTATCGACCTGTGATCGATAGACATTGAAGGTGAATTTGTTCAATTTGAAGAAACTTATTTATATAACACATGACACAAATCCAGAGGACAGTCTAAGCCACAATCTCATTTTGCCTTACTGCCAAGTAACTGCAGACTCTGTTAGTTTTATTGAAATAAACTTACACTTATCATAATTGAGGAGAGCATTCTTCAATTCAGGCACAGTCTTAAGACACTGAACAGTAGCATTCATGTAGCAAGTATTGCCTAAGTTAATCAGTCCTTCAGGGAGATCCAGCTGAAACAAAATGGATGAATAGATGACATTCACTATTTTTGTTGTAACAAACTTCTTAACTATCATGGCACTAAAGTTGACACATATGATAAGAATCAGTATACAGTGCATTCTTATACAAGCACAACATTGATGTGATTTTTTTTCCACTTTATCATGTTATCAATCATATTAAAAAAAACGATCGTACTTAGTTTTTAATGTTTTTAGTAAAACTTTAAAATTATGTCAATGACAACTGTCCCGTCACAACCTGCCCTTTAATTTTAAATGTGCAACTTGTCTTATGATTACATACATATTAACCCTTTGACCGCGAATATCCACAAACATTTTCTATGAAAATGTTTGTCGGATTTATCTAATGTTCGCAGACAAAGTGTTAAGCAACAAAATTCTGATTGAATTGACAGCAAAATTCTGTTTTTGGGCATTTGACAAACTAAGTAATGTAAAAACAGCAAAGTAATGTAAACAAAATAGTCTTTTGCTGTGTAGCTTACCGCAGAAGCCAGCTCTGACTCATTCATGTCCTCCACGAACTTGGTTTTCTCAACAGGCGCGGCTGGCACATCCTCCTCTTTGCTGCCCATCACCAGCACTATGGCATTCTAGAAGGTAAATAACAAGTCAAAAATGTGCAATACTATGCTTGAAGGTGAACCTAATCCAACATTTTATTATTTTAATAACAAAACAATCTTGGAGAATACATCCTTACTAATATTCATCATATCATATCAGCCGCAAGAAGTCCACTGCTGGACATAGGCCTCCCCCAAGGATTTCCAATGCGACCTGTTGGAAGCGGCCTGCATCCACCGTCTTCCTGCGACCTTAGTCAGGTCGTCCGACCATCTGGTCGGTGGGTGTCCGACGCTGCGCTTGCCGGCACGTGGTCGCCATTCGAGAACCTTTCTGCCCCATCGGCCATCGGTTCTGCGCGCTATGTGCCCCGCCCACTGCCACTTCAAAGAGCTAATCCGCTGAGCTATGTCGGTGACCTTTGTTCTTCTACGGATCTCCTCATTTCTGATTCGATCTCGCAGAGAAACACCGAACATAGCCCTCTCCATAGCTCTTTGAGCGACCTTGAGCTTTCTTATAAGGCCCATAGTAAGGGACCACGTCTCGGACCCGTAAGTGATCGCTGGTAACACACATTGATTATAGACTTTTGTTTGTTTGTTTGTAATTTCTTTATTGTACAAAAACCTTAACACTAAATAAAACAAATAAAACATTTATAAGTAAAAAAGATAATTTGCACAACGGCGGACTTATCCCTTGAAGGGATCTCTTCCAGTCAACCAAGTGATTGAAAGGATATACGAGAGGCATAACGGGAATAGTGTCAAGCTGTAAATCTAATAAATTACATTAAAATACATATAATACACGATACATATATAAATATATATCATAATAAATATATATCATAATAAATATATATATAATAATAAATATATATATAAATACATACGCTCAATACCCAAGAGAGTTTTTATAAAACTTATTCAAATTAAATTTAAATTACTCAGCCGAGGGAGCCATTCTAATGTCGAGTGGAAGCGAATTCCACAGCCGAGCAGCAAGTACCGCGAAAGACTTGGCATATGTCTGTGATGAGTGGCCTGGAATCTGAAGTATGGGAGTACCACTGGCACGTAGTCGGGTGTCAATATCTCGGAAATTGAATGTTTTATGGAGATAAGTGGGGGATTGGGGATTAAAAAGAACATTATACAATAAAGTGAGGATGTGCATATTTCTGCGAATTCTAATTGGAAACCATTTAAGCTGGCGGCGGAATTCCGACACATGATCAAATTTACGCAGTCCGAAAACAAATCTAATACATTGGTTTTGCAGGCGTTCAAACTTTTCCAACAAACCTTCGTTGACATCGAGATAAGCTACGTCTGCATAATCCAGCAAGGGAAGGAGAAGTGTATTTGCTAGAAGCACTTTAGTAGGAAAAGGCAGGAAATACTGCAATCGCCTCAACGAATGCAACGAAGCAAATATTCTACGGCTGACTTCATTGGCTTGAGGAGCCCAAGATAAGGTTTGATCCATAGTAATACCTAAGTTTTTAACTGTCTGAGAAAAAGGAATAATACACTTATCAAACTCGACATTAGGTACCACCGTGTCTTTGAGTTTAGAGATGAAATGTGGGCTACCAATAACAATGGCTTGAGACTTTGCTGGGTTGACCATAAGCCCGAAGTTGTGAGACCAAGAAGCAATACGCTCCAGGTCTGAGTTGATAGCTCTAATAGCGAGGTGAAGATCAGGAAGAGGGGCGGCCGTATAGATCTGTAGATCGTCAGCATAAAGATGAAATGAAGAGAAGAGTGATGTCGTGATGCCATTAATGAATATAGAAAACAGAGTGGGAGATAGGATGCTACCTTGCGGCACTCCAGCTACGATATCGCGCCAATCAGAGCGATGATCGTCGATCATGACTAATTGTTGTCTGCCCGATAGGTAGGAACGGAACCAAGACAGCGTACTCGGCGAAAAATTTAATGAACGCAAAACCCCAATGAGAATATCAAAATCCACTGCATTGAATGCGTTGGAAATGTCCAAAAGTACTAGAACCGTCAGCGATTTGTTCTCGATGTTGGCACGGATATCGTCAGTAATTTTGACTAGTGCTGTAGTTGTGCTATGCCCAACACGGAAACCTGATTGGTAACAGTTCAGTAAGTTGTGCCGAGTAAGATGATGAGAAACCTGACGTTGAACATGTTGTTCCAGTATTTTAGAGAAGAGACAAAGAATCGAAATTGGACGAAAATGGGAAGGATCAGAAGGATTAGATTTTTTAGGAAGAGGAATGATGTAACCACGTTTCCATAATGACGGAAACACACCCGTGGCAAGAGAACAATTTAGGATATTAGCAATCATGGGAGCAATTACAGAAGCAATGGGTTTAATCATGTCTAAAGAAATTTCATCACAGCCTACCGCCTTTGATTTAAGAGACTTAATTATATCAACTACATCGTCAGATGAAACATTGGAAAAATTAAATAAAGGGCTATCTACAGATGTGGCAGTTAGGCCATCTAAAGTAACTTGTTTCATCCGAGAAGAAAGACAAGACTGATTTATACAAAAATTATTATTTAGCTCATTAACATCGAAAGCCACATCGCTATTCACCCTTTGCTCACCAATACCCAGCCCCTTAAGGAAACTCCACAGTTTATGGGCAGGACAATTTTCCACATTCGTATGGATGTACTTCCTTCGAGCTTCGCGACATTTACGGTTGCAGAGATTACGTAGAGTAATATATTCTTCCCTATTCTGGTCCGAGGGACATTGACGAAGCCTTAATTTCGCCTTATCTCTTCTGGCCATAAGGTTTTTGATAAAAGGAGAGTTTGTCTTTAGGCACTGAGGTATTTTGGACAAGAAGACATGGCGGAGCTTCCCGAACGCTGCCCAACCGACTCGGATTCGTCGAAACACCTCGTCCTCGAAGCTGGAACTGCCAACCTGGATCAATTGACCCAAGTAGACATATTGGTCCACAGCTTCAAGGACGGAGTTCCCAACAAATACCGGTGAAGGCACAACATGGAAATTTGACATTATTTTCGTCTTGTCCATGTTCATTGTAAGGCCCACCTGTTGGGAAACTCCATTAAGGTCATTAAGCATGGTACTTAAGTCCTCCAGCGACTCCGCCATAGGAACAATGAAGGTGAGTGATATACTCACCGTTGATGTTGATGCCAAGTCCTTCCCATTCCAGGAGCTTGAAGGCATCCTCCAGAGCAGCCGTGAACAGTTTCGGAGATATCACGTCAACCTGTCTCACGCCTCTCTGTAATGGTATAGCCTTCGTGCTCTGCTCCTGTACTCGAACTGACATGGTGGCGTTTCTGTATAAGCACTTCAACACTTCGATATACCGATGGTCGATGCGGCATCGCTGGAGGGACTGAAGTACGGCCCATGTTTCGACCGAATCAAAGGCTTTCTCATAGAGTGCAGTGCTATGCGCCTTTGAAACCAGACGCGCATCACTCCGCTAACGAATTATTATTTTTAAATCGCGTATCGCGCGGCTTCGCGGTTCGACGCTGCACGTCGTCGCCATGGATACCAAAAAACTCGTGGCAAATGAACTACTCGCTTTCCTGGGGAAGCAGCTGGATTGCATGGATGAGGTCAGTGTGATTCAGATCTGCACCAGTAACTGGAAAGAAGAAGAGATACGCAGTGCAAAGGTGCTGATGTATGAATCACTTCAAATGAGTGACCGTATGCCGTCTCGCCGGAGGGATGAAAAGGGAGAGAAGAGCCTTCAGGTCATGATAAGACTGTTCAAAGTGACTGATCCAGATGACTGGCCTGTGGAATTCGTCTGTAAGGACCTACATCGCCTTCCACCGGTCACCTTTGACCACGTCGATGTCAACAGGTTGTTGAAAGACATCAACACGTTGAAATCCAACTTGGCCGATCTACAGCTCAAGTTTGAGGCGTCGCAAACTACCATCAATGATTTGCGTGCGGAAATTGTTGAATTAAAACAGTAACAAGTCCGTAAGTAGGTCACCCGATGCCTCAAACGTTAACCCGTGCCGCGGTGCAGTCGATGCATCGCAGTCTTGTGTCAGCGAAATTAGACACATCGCCGGTCATCGCCGTCGAACGACACGCGTCACCTCGCCCCGCACCTCGTGCATCCCCTGCGGTGACGAACATGAGCACGCCAACACCTCGTGCTTATGCGACTGCTGCAAGCCAACCTCCCAGGATTGAGCTATCATCAACTTCGTCGTTTAATAAACAGGAAAAAGGCTCCAGCAAAGGAAGCAGTTTCCGAACCAGTTCCTGAGAAGGGACATGTTGATAATAAGGGGTCTTCACAAAAGTGGAACGAAAGCGGAAGAAGCCCCTTTGTAGAAACAAGTGCGGAACAGGACTCAGCGGTCCCAACATGCTGCTGCGTGCTGCCGTACCGTCAACTTTGCTCTACATCTCCCGTCTTCAGTACTCTACAAAGAGTGAAGATGTGGTGGAGTATATTAGAGTGAAGACAAAGTACACCTTAAGGGTCGTAAAGTTGGAATCGCGTTACAACATCAATTTCAACTCGTATGTAGTGCGAGTTCCAACAGCACAGCTGGAGACCTTTACTCGTGAAGATTTCTGGCCGAAGGGTGTCGTCTTTCGGCGTTATCGCGGGAGGCTACCCGACACCCCGTTACAGTGTTCGGCGTCGCAGACTAAACGTACCAATTAGTTATTATTATTAGAATTATATTTTATATCTATGTTAGTTTTAAGGTATATATTGATATGGGCCATGTTTTGTAATCTTCATTCCATGTTTTGCCTGAAATAAATGATTTGATTGATTGATTGATTGATAGTCCACAAACGCTAAGCATAATGGCCGGTTATACTCTTTAGTCTTCTGTATAACCTGCCGCAGCATATGGATTTGGTCTATGGTACTGTAACCTTTTCGGAAACCGGCTTGTTCGGGAGGCTGGAAGGCATCAAGCCTGTTCATGAGACGATTCGTGATTACTATCGAAAACAGTATATTATAATTCTTCAGAGTTACTAATATTATATCCTTACTAATATTATAAATGCGAAAGTGAGTTTGTTTGTTTATTTGTTTGTTTGTTACGCTTTCACGACCTAACTACTGAAACGATCATCATGAAATTTTGCATACAATTTCTCTGGAGTACGGAGAAGGACATAGGCTACCTTTTATCCCGGGAAAAAGTACTATTCCCGAGGGATCGACATTGACGCGGGCGGAGCCGCGGGCGAAAGCTAGTAGTATATATATTTCTATCAATCAATGTGATATAAGCTACATGTAAAATTCATATATTTCAGTAACTGGCACTGCTCCAGGACAAAAAATGACAATGCAACTTCAGATTATATAACTATAAAAAGTAAACAGATACATATGTGACCCTTAGTGAGGTCTAAACAAACTTTTATACTATTACAAGATCCATACATATAGGTTACTTTGTGTAAAATTCAGCTATTAAACAACACTTTCTGGTTGTCTTCATTACAGAGGTAAAACCTTAAAAACTCACATTGCTCAATTTGAAGTTGCCCCATGCATCGTCTTTCAAGGTGATTCCTTTGCAGACCACCTTCTGTCTTTCGGGCTGCACCCCAGTCAGAGCAAAGATCTGAGCTTTAAAGAGCACTGGGTCATCGTCCGTGTTCACCTCCACACCAGGATATGTCTCTTTGCCCCATTTCACCTTAACTGAAATAGATATACACTTTTGACAGCATTACTCAGGGGAGGTCTCAATTTGTCAAATTCATAAAGCAATTCTTTATCTGCTTACTGAGATTGCAGAAGCCTAAAAGAGCCAAAATGTTTTTATTATGATTCCACATATAGCCTAAACTTTGGGGATTGCAGTGAGGGAAAAAAAAACTATGACAGGTTCAGTGTAAAGTGGATCTTTCTTTGATACAAGATCCATAATGTTACAAGAATATTTAAATGTTTACTGATATATATTAGTCAAACAGTACTATACGGATAAAAAATGCCGGCATCTGCCGAGCCTTAGCGGTAATGTTTACATGCTAGGATGACACAGCAAACTAAAGAATTTGCAGCCAAGAAAAACTCCCTGGAGAAACTAATTTAATCCAAAATCTTTACAAAAGTCTCTTCACTTTTAAGCACAATCTTTAATGCAAATGCTGTTAATACTAATGATATTATTTTCTAAAAATTTCGTTGACATTTTGAAACAGTATCCTAACCTAAAACCAAACATTTATATAGTTTGAAAATAATACTTTGTTTATACTGGAATTTAGACTCACCTGAAACTTTTGGCATTTTAAGGAATAGTATAATATACTCAGTTAAAAGAATTAATAGTATTATAAACCAGTTTCGATATGAAAATGAAAGTCACGATTCACATCCGTGGGATTCTGGATATGACAAATAACTGACAGTGACAGATGTCAATGCCAGTAAAAAAGTTTCGATATTTTTTTTTCTATAAAAGACGTACTTTATCATACATCCCTTCTACGCACGCAAATTCATATAATTACATCCATTTAATTCAAGGGCGTCGCTAAGGCAGGCAGGGCAGCGGCTCCATCTAGAGGCTTTTTTACTTATCCTAGGTAGGATTAGAGGAG
Source organism: Elegia similella (assembly GCA_947532085.1). NCBI lineage: Eukaryota > Metazoa > Arthropoda > Insecta > Lepidoptera > Pyralidae > Elegia > Elegia similella. The sequence continues at coordinate 18,627,444 of OX383942.1, read as the reverse complement.
GTTAGAGGCTTACTTATCCTAGGTAGGATAAGTAAAAAAGCCTCATCGAATGGTTGTCCCATTATGTAGGTACATAATGGAACAACCATTAGAAGCTAATGAAACACATTCTGGCTAAATTAGCACAGATGAAAATCGTTAATACTCGTATCATTGGACATAGGCATTGAATTAGAAAAAATATGGAAGCATTGCGCTCAAAAACTGACACCACGCAAAGGAGATCAGAGCGGGTCGGGCTTAAAAAGTATATTTTTTCGCGAACTAGTCTACCACGCGCTCCGTCACGGAAGGACGGGTCGATAACATTTTTGTGAACATCGGCGAAAACTTAAAGAATTAAAAAAAAATTACGTCTTGTGTAGTAAAGTGGTGCTAGAAACGCAAGGAAAGACGGAAAAGTGACACTGGAATAACTTATTATAGGGAGCGAGGCAAACTGCTAGCCTACCTACTCCGCTATGTTGACACCATAGCGTTCATTAGATATGTTGACACCGCCCGTGACCTTGACGCAGCCAATCGCAAACTAGCTTTATCTATTGGTGCGTAAGTTTTTCGTTGTGATTCAAGTTTGTTTGCGTAAATGGGACTGATATTGAATCGTTAGTTGTTTGAGAGTTACGCTTCCATATTTTTTCTAATTCAATGGATATAGGTGGAGCAAGGAAAAAGAGGAGAGGGGCAAGGAGAAAGAGCCTTTGACAAGCTTGGTGGTCCGTAACAATAATCAGGCTGGAGGATTAACAGTGCTCTACCAAATTCCTGATGGACCCAGTCGTAAGGGTTCTGAAGGACATGGGAGGGAGTATAATGTTACTGTCAGGCTTTCGCCGACGACATTGTGGTTGTTCTTGACGGAAACACAGCCTTAGACAAAGAGAGACAGGCTAATGCAATCGCACATGTCGAGGCGTATGGTTAGCGTAACAAGTTTAAGTTCGCCGTCCAAAAACTCAGTGCAATGGAAATAACAAAAATCTCAAATTCTACTCCACGCTTGATCATAGGGGAACGGCCCATTAGCATAACAACATAAACAGCTTGCAATAAATTAGGGACTAAACTCTATGGTTACACGGCTGTTGTCTTAGGCTGTTGTTGATTGCTCTGAGTTCCAGCCTCAGAACAAGTTCTGCGTGTCGAAAACTTCCTTCTCGGGTACTATTTTTGAAAATATGACTCAGAGACTGCTGATATAGGTATTTAATTCTTTATATAAAAGTCTACCTATTATTTTGCCTACCTATATTCATCAGGGACAATGTAGGATAATATGGAGAAAGAATTTTTAAATCGGTCCAATAGTTTAAAAACCAATTCAATGAAAACAAACAAACAATCAAATCTTTCCTCTTTAGAATATTAGTGTACCTAGTGTAGACTAGAAGTACACATCTTTCTGCAATATAAGTATATAGTTAAGTCTTTCAGGACTAGGTCCTGTACCATGACGCCCGCAACGCCGTTTTCATCGCGTCATCTTGGCGACCTTTTATATAATGTAAGACAAGATATATACATTATTAATAGTCGCGGGTGCCATGCTACCGACTAGGTTTTATTTATCGCAATCACATAATCGGAGTTCGACTCTGAAAATCTCCTTTTCCTTATTGTTCAGGACCATCTTAAATTAAAACGAGGGAGCAAGTAGTGGTAGGTAATGGCCCGGTACGCTGGGCCCATGGATCTAAGAATAATTCCTAGGTCCATTGCTGAGCCTAGGGAGCTTAAGCTCGCTGCCTGATATTTTGAGTACGTTATAGATGCCCAGGCAGTACCTGTAAAACTGTTCTCAGTAGATTAAGTCCAAGCAAAAACGAGTTTTTTACTTTGAAATTTGAAATCATCATTCCGAATCAATTGTATTTGAGGAACTGGCATATGTTGACACCCTATCATCATCTCTGAAAACCCTTGCATATTTTAATAGCTTAATCAAATTTCCCGAAGGCTGCTACAATTTTCCCACGTGATGATCATCGCGTTAGCTAGCACTCGTTCGATGAACCCCGAGCCTGCGCGGGCGCCTGCCGGCTCGCCAGTCTCTCAGCACGCTCGGTGGCGCTCATACGCTGTCCCTACACACATGCCCGTGGTTTCCTTCCACGATTTTATTCAAAGATCTCTCTAAGTGTCTGTGAAGTGATCGCGTGTTAACAGTGCCAGTTTTCAACACCTATAAATCGGAATGCTTATACGAGACGGCGGACTTCCACGGACAGAGCTTACCGTAAGTTTGCAAGCTTTTGTGGTTTCGATATGAATAATGTTCGGCGTAGAGTTTATCGCCGTAATCTTCTCTCGTAAATATAATTCACATAGTTATTGTAGCAATTACAGTGGATTGTTATCTTCGTTAGTTAACGCTAAGTGAGAAAATAAGGCGCTTAGAGAAGAAGCCTTAATAATTAGGATCGCAGCCTTAGTTAAGCAAGACGGTCTGAAATGAAACAAGTTGGTTTTGCACCTGCCTCGCTATAAGTTCCGACTCTCTTACATTTGCTGTGTACAAAACCAAGTTACATCATTCATTGCATTTGTGATTATGAAAATCGTTTTTCTTTTCTTATTTCCTTTTCTGTATCTATCCAAGGTTTCGACCTTGAGAAGAGAGCCTATGAATTATGATGAAACGAAATGAGATTTGATGTGGCTTAGAAGAGAAAACAGAAAGAAGAGATATTTGCGTTCAAACTTGCTGACTATTCGCTAGGAATGCTGAAGAAAGTTAAGTACCACCTACTACATTTTACAAAAGACATTTTCACTGGGAAAATTGAGATAAATGCATTAATAAAAAATACCTACGCTAGGTACCACTTTTAGGTAACATCGACTTTCTGGATTATTTATGTTAACATATCCTTATTGCTGGTGGTTTTCCGCCCATAGGCACGCATCTTTTATCAAAATCAATTTAGAGTTCTTTTATTTCGTCCGTTTTAAAGTACAAAATATAGGTAACATAAGATCACAATGTCAATATGTAGTACCACGTCTATTAGAAAATGTGCTTACACGCTGAGACGTTACACTTAAATATGTCTCAATCTCAACTAGTCAGTCTCTCCCACGGAGCAAGTCATAACATGTCCAAAACAATCTATCATCCTTGTGATACCTACTATAATTTGCCGGCTTTACATAACAAAACAAAACCATTAAATCTTAATCTGGTTCACGAGAAATGAAAACATTATCATAAAATAAATAATTTATGACGCAAAGTCGTAAAACGGCCACCGAATATTTGAAAAATACTTTTGAAGGCTGTGTTTTGAATACGAAGAACATATCTGTATTTGCGTAGCGTTCAAGTCGACATCCTAGTTCACATTGGTTCAGGAGAATGCGCGAGTTCATTACAAGTTAGGTACTATTACATATACATTACGACTCGCTTTTGGCAGCATTTTTTGCAGACGAAAAGGAAATAAGAGTGAAAGTGACGATTTAGTTTTGCTCGGGTACCTTCTTAAGAGATTTGTGGTACACCACTCCTTAACCTCCCTCAAAGCAGTATTCATAATATTCCTTCCCTTTACCGGGTCAGGAAATTTCCCATTGATAAAAAATTATCGCGTATCCGCGACTGCCACTAGAGTCCAAATAGTCGGGGATTAGACTACTCCTTGTAGGCTTTTCGTCGTTGCCGCTGATAGTTCTGCACCTAACAGCTCTAAATTAATTATCTTGCCCTTTAGCATGTTATCTATCCATCTGCAGAGCGTTCTTGTTATTCCATTCTATTTCGCCACTCTGCTTTCTTTTTTTATTTGTTGCACGATTTAAATCTTTGATGTGGACAGGATGTAGATAGCGATGAGATTTTTTTTTATTTTGCTAATCGCTTGGGCCAAACGACATTACAATGTCATAGACTTGGACCTACCTAAAGGAACAAAACTCACCTACGACTCGTCCAATGTGAACATTTCCTGATGTTTTTGCGGTCGAGCGTGAGGAATTCGTAATGGTGGACTAAGGACCATCTACCTGCGTAATGGCGTTCGCAGGCTCCCGCCTAATGGGTACATTTACTATTAGCACTGCGCATAGCACAAGGAGCGTGTTGTAAAGAAAGCTGTTACTTAATGAACTCTGATGGATAATGAAAGGATAGGAGGAGTAGAATGAGGCGGGTAGGAAGCCAACTTGTAAGTAGGTATTATAGCAGTCGAATTGACATGCTCGTTATTAATTAAATTGCTAGCCTTAGGTATAGGTATAAGGTAAAAAAAGTATAGGTGTAACCTATCGGATTTCCAATATTTTATTTACTTATTTCTTTTATTGAGGATGACCAACAGCAAATACAATATAATATAGACAATAAATTAAATATTAGTTTGCCAATAATAGGTCTTCGCAAATAGAAAATATTTTAAAAAGATAAAGCGTGGACATAAATTTGCAAAAATACAAACTAATTACGTACATCATTTTAAAGATAAGCTGTTAAACATCTTCTTTGGTAATTAAATAACTTTACCTCCTCTTAAATTGGTGAATCGATTTGGAGGCTTTTATTTTTACTTGAAATCCGGTTTTGTAGCGATGTATTCTTGGTAATGTTTTATCAAAAAAGGTCCAACTGTTTACAAGATAGAAAGTCTGTCGTGTCATGGTTGCTGCTTTTTTTTATTTTATATACCCGACCTGTGTTTTCCTGCCTGCTATGAATCCGACTAATGGGCTCTCCGAGCATGCATTGTATAAAATGGCTTAGAGCTACTTTTTACCTATATTTTAACTGTCCACTTTACGAAAGTAGGTACTCGTACCTAATGTCCTAAAACAAATAATCATCCTAAAAGCGTACTTATTATTCCTGATATAAACGAAAGCAAGTAGAAATTATAGAACTTATAAATAAAAATACTTTTACGCAATAATTAATAGAGATGGAAATGTTTTGGTTTAATTGATCGCGATAGTAGTCGCTATAGCCTGCTAACATTACTTTCTCTGTTCTTGCCGGAAGTCTAAGAGCGCGGTTCACAAAACTTGTTACTCACATCGATACAAATATTCACAATCGAATAATCTTATATCTTGGGAAACGTTGCCAAAAACTAAATTATGTACAACTTTTGAATCTTCAGAGTCGCTTGTGAACGTTAAAAGAAAGCTAGCCTTATTAAATCTAGAAATTATCTAGTTACCAGTTACCTACAAATAAAATACTATGTTCATTGAAATCAGGTAAATTAAAATCAGTCTCTTGGTCTCTGATAAAAATGTAGGAGCGTAGAGTAGGAAAAAAACTACTTAGCCGCGAGTAGGTATATTATCGAATAGGTACATAATGTAGTGACTATAAACTAATTTTCTTCATTTTTAAATCATTTCTTCCATCAGTGTGTAAGATATTGAAGAAAATAAATAAAAAAATACTCATGAAATGTTCCAGACGTACAAACACAGCGATATCACATTAAAACCATAAAAATGATCTCTTTTACATACGCACAAGTCCTTAGTCCGTCGAAGGTCACCCCATACACCTGCCCATCAAAGTATTTCCTCCCTGACCCGTTCCGCAGTCAGGTTGTCAGCCGGCAATGTAATTATAAAACCGATACTTTCTCACCTATTAACGATACGTCGCCGGTTTTTACGAGGCTCCATTCTTTGCGACATCGCTAAACGAGGTGAAACTCGTAAATCATGAGACGTTCGGCTTTACGCCGAGAGATTAACGCTGTACGCCTCAGGCGATTGTTAACTGAATGGGTGCAGATATCTGTGTCACTGACGGCTCATGCATGCTTCACATGAAATTTTATTCCAGTAAAGCAATTTTTTCTTTAAGGTGGAAATCATATCACCCTTAGTTACCCAAATATTATTTCATTCCATTTAGACTGCGATAAAACAATTACTTTAATTCCCAAACAAAAAGTCTAACGATTGTACCTAATTAGGTACTTTATAAAGTGATGTTTTAAAATAAGTATAAGTATAAATATAAATATATAGGAACTTATTACACAAATTGAGCTTAGCCCCACAGTAAGTTGTGAACTTGTGTCGTAGGATACTAACTCAACGATAGATACTATGTTTTATAAATACTTACTTATATAGATCCAAGACCCAGGCCAATCTGAAAAATATCGTTTTCCAACATGACCTTTGACCGGAGGGGATCGAACCCGGGCACCCTCGTGTCGCAGGCTGGCGACTCAACAGAGTTGACCACTGCGCCAAGGGGCTCACCAAAGCAAGTAGTATTATTTCAAATATTACTTATAAACCCGTGTTCCCTCCCTTCTTAAACAAAAACCTATATTACGCCATTTGGGGGAAATAAGACGAACCTAACGACACCTTTTAACTGTTTAGGGTATTTATAGGTAAAGTATTCCGTAATAAGATGTTTTGAGCTTGAGCTATTTAACCATAAGGTAATTTAAATATTTTATTTTTTAAATACTTACTTGGTATTTCAAATATACGTTATTTAGAATTCGGGTATTTTAGGCTCGTACATTTTACATAAAGGTGTTATGTTTTTTGAGATTCTAATATGTACCCGTCGAAATTCGTCTAGTCGTTTGTAAGATACTTACGACGTAATAAAGAAAATAAATATACAACATATTAACTTAGAGGATACTAGTTATCTTGTAGAAAACAGTTAAAATAACAGTGACTTATTGATATAATAAATAAAATATGAAAGCTGTTAACTATAAATATAAACTTTAATACCTCTTTATGCCAAATTAACCACTGAATCTTAGTTAAAACGCATTGCATGTTTACGAGTCTTAAACCTCACTGGGGCAACTAAAAGGAGAATGTTAATGAACATGTTTCAAAGTAAAACTATAAAGTTTTAGAGCACCTTGATAAAGGCTATAAAATCGCTACTCACTTCGTAATTTGCAGTGAAGTTCGACCATATTCTCTGTAGGTACCTCTATCTACAGAATAGAATAGAATAGAATATCTTTATTTACTAATATGGTTACATTACCAAAAGGTCTTACCTATATACTACGTTTATTTAAATAGTGGTCGCACATATTCTACCGCAATTAAGACGGCGTGTAAATGTTATGGTTATAGGTAATTGAAGTAAATTAATTGATTACATTTCTCATCTTAAGCCGATACAAATTACAATTACAAATCAAATTATAAAATAGTCAAAAAACAATATAATATCGAAAATTAAATATAACAGAAATTGTAACGTCAATCTGCGGTCGATATTATGTCAATTTGTCTTGTAAGAACTTATTTACTGTGTCTGATTGTTTACACCTCTTTTGTACTGTCTTCTAAAATCAAATATCCAAATTATTTTATGTGTTCACATCACAGTGAAAATATTAAAGTATCACATGTAACACTAGGAAAGCAATCCAAAAATCAATAAGAAGAATTACTTATATGAAGTTTAATTCAAGTACGATTTAGGACCTGTCCACTCATAAAATAAAAAAAGAATCTATTTTGAGTTTACTCAAATTATAGGTAACTATGTCTGAAAAGGTAAATTATTATATATATACGGATAGCCATAACATAGTCGTAACAGATGGTTACTAGGTACTGCAACAAACTTTTGCCCGCTGTATCACTCCTAGAATTTAGTTTTGTGCATACGATCTCTATATCGCTTGCTTGTTCCTGTGATTTTAAATTGATACATCAGTCACCTGAACTAAGTTGTATTTTTTTAACCTTCATTGTCCCACTGCTGGGCAAAGGTCTCCGTCATTTCCTTCCAAATTTTGTGCCACTTCAGACCATTTCTTTTCATGGGTCGTGATATCATAAGTAAGTTGTATTTAGAAAAATAATTTTGCCTTTACGTTATCCAACCATTTCATTTACAACTCAAAAATCCCTCTATATAGTAAACTAGCTTTCGCCCGCGGCTCCGCCCGCGTCAATGTCGATCCCTCGGGAATAGTACTTTTTCCCGGGATAAAAGGTAGCCTATGTCCTTCTCCGCACTCCAGAGAACTTGTATGCAAAATTTCATGATGATCGGTTCAGTAGTTACGGCGTGAAAGCGTAACAAACAAACAAACAAACAAATAAACAAACAAACAAACTCACTTTCGCATTTATAATATTAGTAAGGAGTAAGGATAAGGATAAGGATGGCTCGACCGATTGTGATAAACAAAAGCATGGTTAAGGACTGTCGCTACAGAACCTACTTTTAAATAAAAAAATCACGTTACGATCTGCGTGGGAAGAGAAGCAGCTAGTACATTTTACGTTTTTTCTTTTCTCCCAGACCAGCATGGAAGAACTTCGGCATGCATGCCATTATATTGTTGCCTTTTAAATAAAAGTCATTAAGATAAATAAGAAGTAATCAGTCTTCTTCTTTTTCCAATCTACTTTGTAAGACTGATAACGTAAAACGTTGGCGAAGCATCAGAGATAGCATACATTATCCTTACAAATATTATAAATGCGAAAGTGAGTTTGTTTGTTTGTTTATTTGTTTGTTTGTTACGCTTTCACTCCGTAAATACTGAACCGATTATCATGAAATTTTGCATACAACTTCTCTGGAGTACGGAGAAGGACATAGGCCCTATACCTTTTATCCCGGGTAAAGTACTATTCCGAATAAAGAGCCGCGGGTGAAAGCTACTTATTTATAAATATTAAAAATATATTTTAATTAACGAGATATGGATATTTTAAAGAATTTTAGTAATTTTTTTTTATAAACTATGAATGTAATGGTAAGGAGTCCAATAAAAGTTTTTATTTTATTTATTTACTAGCTGTGCCCGTGACTCCGTTCGCGTATGGAGCCACGTTTTATCATAACTGGAGAAAAAAAATAAGTAGCCTATCCTGTGCCTGTGTCTGAATGTTTATCTACCGAGTTTCATAAAATTCTGTTAATTCGTTTAATAGTTATGGAGCAACATACATACAGAAAATTATAGAAATCATCAATTTAGTTTCAGTATCTATAGTGCTTATTAAAACTGAATCTCTAAAAACAAAGTAACTTACTCCATGACCAACCCTTACAGATTTATTATTAGTGTTGATAATCTTACGATAATATCTAAAAATTACATTATCAAAATGCCGTTCATTGTAACACCGATGACTCTCAAGAATTTTTGTTTCATGTATGATCGGAGTATCAATTTGGATTTCTAATGATAGTTCATTAGAAATCGAGATAGGTACTAGTCATTTGCAAACAACCCGTGAGCCATGACATCGATGTATACACTGGTGATATGATCAGCAGGAATTATGGTCTATTTTATTAATAATGTACACATTACCAAGTACCTTAATATTAAGCAACAAGTATTTTAGAAAGCAGACGGATGAACAGTGACAAACTAAATTTACTTAACTCTGAGTGATAATTTACTTGTTAGTAATGGACAAGATACTTAGATAGCACACAATCTGTCTGCAAATCTTTGTTAACAATGAGCTTGTTACAGAGATCCCAGGATTTTCATCAATCAAACAAAAAGAGACGAAGATGCATCGCAGTCAAGATATCAGAATTAGTTTCCTAAGCGTCTGTCTTGAGTTTATACGTATTGTTTTAGTAAAAGTTTACGATTATGAGAGATCAAACAAATTGCAGGTATAAATTATAATTGTTTATTAGTGAACACTTACATTATAAAAATCAATCGTCAGGTCTTTTTAAGTCTCCACTGCAGGAGCATGACCCTCTCTGTATTACCGAAACCATATTTGGCCAGAGCAGACAGAGGATTTGGCCTACACTGTCCTCGCTGGCCAGACGGGTTGGAGAGGTCTCATTGATGTTTATTAGCTTTGTTTAGCGTGTATTTCCTAGCCGTGTGGTTTCCGGCAGAGTAGAATAGGACCACTCCTAGTCTTCCCATAATATTATTATAAATGCGAAAGTAACTCTGTCTGTCTGTCATCTTTTCACGCTTCAATCATTGAACCAATTATAATGAAATATGGTATGGAGGTAGTTTAAATTACTACCTAAACTACTACAACTAGTAATTCTACTGTTCCTTAGGGATCGAAACTAACGCGGGCGGAGCCGCGGAGCGAAATCTCAGTTGGAGCTAGCTTACCTACGTAAGCTAGCTCCAAGTGAGATTTCGCTACTTCATCCTTCCAAAAAAAAAATACCTGCTCTGTTGGACCCCACGGAGCTAATATTAAATGTACATACAAACTCATGGTGTACGTCTTTATTTATTTTATTTATTTATTAATCAAACAAACACATAATCTTAAATTACTTAAAAGATGTACATACAAAACCTTAAAAGATTTGTCCGCACACCCGATTTGACTCGCATATAACACATTTACATATACATAAGTCGCCACATAACGTATCTATATTATGATAGTATATATATTTTGATCGAAGGTAGATGCTTTCAGAGCGTTTTCATAGAATAGGTAAAACAGTAATAGTAATAGGTACCCGACTTTCCATGAAATACCAGGATCATTAACACAAATCATGTTTGTAAAGCTGTAGAAGGAAAACTGTTTATTTATGACTTATAGTCTTGCTTGGTATGTCTTGTCTCGTTTATCGGAATTCCTTTGTACTTATTGACCACAATGGTACAAAAGGCAAATTCCAATCGGGAAAAACCAATAGAACTATTGCGTTAGGCTATTAATGACTACTTAACTCTACTTAATACATGTATTATTCACTGTAAACGAATTATTTTTTCCACAAAGCTTTGACGAATACGAGTACTTTAAGAATAATTTCTTACCATAGCTAAAGTCCAGCAAATAATCTTTACCACAGATCAGCCAGATATCTTTAGAACACGACTTTGAAGGCCGAGCGTCACCGTAACAAGTTTTGTTCGAAGGAGACCCGAGAACAGCTGGATAATTGTACGACTGGGACATAATTGACCAACCGCCCACGGTGTTAACAAATGTAAATATTTCTTTGTATCATTCAAGTTTGGAATTGAACGTATTAGTACATCGATTAGGAAGTTGTCGAGCCATTCTCGTCAGTGGTATCTATGTAACTGCAATCTTGACCAAGAGAACAAGAATATTTTCTAAAAGAAATCAACTACAATAATAATTAAATTATAGTGTTGCAAAAAAACTCTTTCTCGTCTCTATCAGCTTTTTCCGTACCCGAAGAGAGCTAGCGAAATGTTATTACTAATAATAAGTAATGATATATCCACCAACTCTACCATAATCAAGCTTAATTCTCATTCCAGTTAATAACGGTTCACGGTCATTTATTGGTTTGCCTTTTCGTATTTATATTTATACAGTGTGTAGCTACAGTAATAAAATTAAATAGTATTTTATACCATTTTATATGGTATAAATACACAATAAATAATCTTTCATGTAAAAAAAAAAACTGACTTCAATCAAACTACTGAACCGATTATAAGGAAATTTAAATGGCGCCAATTTAAAAGCATACCCTTTGAAACAAAAACAAAATATTTTAAAAATTGGTGGAGTTCTGAGGTAACAAACATAAAAATACACCTAAAAAAACATAAAACCGAATTAAGTAGGTTTAAAATACAAATAAAATAATGTCGTTTTAAGTATACAGATAGTAAATTGACTTAAAGGATAGCTAAGTATACAATAAAGAATCAGTACTACCGTAACTATTGGTAGAGGTGTTACTCGGTATGTAATAAAATAAATTCGGCTGTAGGTCGTTGCTCGGGGCTCGGACACGGTTCACGCTCCGTGGCCCGTGCACCATCTCGCCCCCGCCGGCGCCGGACCAAGCTGAAGCCAAGAAGTATGGAAATAGAACTCGGCGAGTGTCCACCGCCGTGGGAAAATGTGTCAATCTCCAGCTGAGAACAAAGACGTGGCGTGCGCGATTTTTTGAATATTATTTGGTGTTATAATTAATAATTATACATACATACTTTCAGGATTTCAGGTGAAAATGTTGTAACTTTACTTAATGATTCTGAGCTCGGGGTGTACATTACGAATACTGAAAATGTAATGTACACAGATACAAGATGTCTGACCAGTCGCTCTATTATCTTGTATTTTCTCTTAAAATAATATTAAAATGAAAATATATATTCAATAAGATTTTAACGAAGACTTTTTGAATATAAGTTTTGATGTTTACTAATATTATTTTTAGTTTATTTCTCTTAAACTAAAAATAATTTCTTTCATCATCATTCAAAATATAGGTAGAGGGTCTGGCCAGGTACCTAAGTGCCTGACTGTACATTATTCATCGGGATAATTAGGTGTACTAATTGATGACCAAAATCCAGTGATACACTAATTAGTACAAATGTTTTAATAAAATTAAGGAATTCTGTTTAAAAGAAAAAAAAATAGACAAAATAAGTTGAGCTGTAGTAAGACCCATAGAAAAGACATCAACGCGTCCGTGTTCAATTATATTCTTACTCTACTTGATTCATGAATGCTCGAAAACAAAAGTGCTTAGTTCACCTACATAGCCGACTCTCAACATGAAAGCAGCTCGTCGCTGAAGTGGGCCTCGACATGGCACCGAGATTTCTCTGCAGAATATTTACATTGGCGGCAAACACGCGGAACCGTGCGCACTCATATTTTATTTACAGACTCAATAAATGTTAGGTTGCAAACAGACTGGTTTTACAGTTTTAAGCAAATGCTGTCCGAACACACCTAGGTTTTATGATTAATTTCACAACTAATTAACTTTACGATACTAACTTTCTACATTTCACATAATGTAATTATTTTTTTTTACTATATATTGGATTAGGCATTTGTCTCCCATCTTACCTGATGGTAAGTGACGATGAAGACGAGGTTGTTACATGCCTATCCAAGAGATACCCATTTGTTCTACTTTTGAATGTCTCGGGACTGTAGTTGTCTGATAATACATACATAATGTCATAAAATGTGTCTTACATAAATTTTAAACTAAAAAGAACACACATACACTGGCAGGATTACTTTTTGGGTTAAAAGGGTAAAAACGGGACCTTATTAGTAAGCCTCTAATGTCCGCCCGTTTGTCCGTCCGTCAGTCCATCACGGTTGCTATCTACTGATCGTAATAGATAGTCCTAAAATGTTTACAGAATTTGTATATCTATTGCCGCTATAATAACATAACATATAAACAAATGAAAGTTAAAGAAACGTATTCTTTTGGCGTTTTATCTCGATTCTGTCAAACTTGCTACTAATTTAAAAATATTTAAATGTATATGCTTTCAGATTGGTCCGACACCAGATCACAACTTACTGTGGGGCTACACACGGTGAAATTTTGATTGTTCTGGACCCTTAAAGGGGTGATTCAGCCCATCGATATGAACAACTTTTCCTTTGGGACCAATGCTGCGAAATCAAAAAAAATGGGCAGTTCCATACAAAAAATTTCGGAAGCCCTGTCACATTGTATTATCTGTAACGTCAAAAAATTTTTTGAGTTCCCAACATTCGGTCCCATAGGAAAAGTTGTTTATATCAACAGGCTGAATCATCCCATTAACGATCCAGAACGATAAAAAAAAATCACCGTGAATATTTATTATTTATTTATTCGTTAAATATTATGGCCTTATTTTGTCTGCCAATGCGATTCACACTTGCTTAATTTCATTTAACTCTAACTGTCACATTCTTTTATACAATTCTATCATGCAGGTGACCAAATATGCAATTTCCAAATCTCCATCAAGCCACACACCTCAATAGATTACATAATCGCGTTGCGCAACACCACATATCACTCGCATTGGCAGCCTCACGTTAGCGCCTAAACTGACGCCCCGTACGTTACGTACGCGGAAACCCAGATCACGGAAAGCGTCACAGACACGCCAACAGCTTACCAGGGGGACCTATTGAATGAACGCCTGCTGCATGTATTGTGTATATAGAAAATGTACAATAGAATTGAACGCCTCCTCCTTTTTAGACACTTTAAAAACTTTATAAGGAACTACTGACCCGCCCCGGCTTCACACGGGTGCGATAAATTATACATATAAACCTTCCTTTTGAAGCACATTATCTATTTAAAAAACCGCATCAAAATTCGTGTTTTAAAGGTCTAAGCATACATAGGGACAGAAAGCGGGAAGCAACTTTGTTTTATACTATTAGTGATGTCTTGTAACCGTCATTTGCATTTATGAAAGTGACGCGGAATTATTGCATTTTGTTAAATTAAATTTAATTTCTGCAATTTTTGCGCAGGTAACGTTATTGAAATTTAGAATTTTAAGTCAAATTAAGCCTTACGAACAATGTATGCCGCCTTTAAATGTTCAAGTAACAAGTGGAATGATTAAAGGCTTTCTCGGCCAGGAGAGCAATTTTGGAAATGACGTAAACAACGATTTTTCCATACAAAAATCGCTCGAAGACGAGTGTCACACTTTCAAAAATAGTTCCCCTAAACCTTTACTCCATAAAAAATATGACAGTCATCCGATAATGTCGTCTGGTACTTGGTAAAGTAAAATATGTCAAATAATTGACAGAATCACTCTGGCTATTGGTGAACATTGCATTAAAATTTGTTCGATAGAAGCAGTTAAGGATTTTGAACTAAGGAAAACGTAGCTATCTAACCCTCTTGGATGACGTCACAAAGCAACAGGTCCGGCGGCCGGTGCCGGATGGTCGTGGGCAGATGCCGCGCGCAGCTGGCGACGTACTTTTGTATTTTTATATACTACTAGCTGACCCGGCGAACTTCGTACCGCCTAACAGTCAATGAATGTTTTCATTGTTTTTAAGATGTATTCTGCTATTCGGGACGGAAACAAATCCAACAAATCAAAAACCATGGCAATCGGTCCACCCGTTCTCGAGTTATAAGTGTTGTAACAAACACGACTTTCTTTTATATATATAGATTTAATTTATTTTTACTTGTCATTGTCATCATACATTGTGCTTGTGAGGTTCGAAAGTCGTTTAAAAACCGTAGATCAAAACATAAAAATTGTACCATACATAACTACCTAATGGCACGGTTACGTTTTGATCTACGAATCTGAAGTTGAGTAATGGCCTTAAGGCGAGGCCTCAAATGTTTGGTACCTTCGCTCGGCAAAGGACTGATCAAGTGCGCACAAGGGATAGCGCTTGGCGGTTTAACCCGTGAATGATGAGATAGGACATAGTCTCGAGTCGCTCAAAGAAAAAAAATGTAAGCGCCAAATTCGTTATTACTATTTTATATAAAATCAGACCGGTTAATTGTATTTTCATATTTACATTTTGATGAATTACTAATAACCTATCTTTTAGTCTAAAAATCATTATTTCATTCGTCGCATTTGAGCTACAATAACAAAAACTCTGCGAACGAAGACCATTTTTCAAAAAATATTTCTATCGAGAAAATTTTATCAAAACGTGTTTTCATCTTCAATTTTTGGAGATGAAATAGTCAAAAATCATATTACTTAGATTTGAAACTCCTAATTTAAGTATTTTGCGAGATAAATAAGGTTCAGAACGACCTTATTTACAGTGGTATCACCTTAAATGTGAACATAATGACATGTCTGGGACACGTACAACCATCAATACGTATTAGTATGTATGTATTAGTTAGTAATTTGGAATGTATATGGGTCTAAAGTTACCTGAAATAAATTTAATTTACATTTCATTTTTTTTAATTAATACATATAATATGAGTAAAAAAAATGTGTCTGTACAATGTATATATTTAAAAAAAATATAGGGCGATGAAGATATACTAACAAAGAATTAAAAAAAAATGTCTGTCTGTTTATACAAGCTAATCTCCGGAAATACTGGACGGATTCGAATAAGACATTTTTTCATTGTATAGGTATTAAACCTTAGCAACATATAGGATATAATTTATTTTGAAAACTGGAATACCTAATGCAGAACTATAACGGTCCAGCTAAACTATAAGAAACTATATAAAAGCCTGATGAGCATTTTCTGCGGAGTCATAAAGTCCACGCGAACGAAGTCGCGCATCAGCTAGTCTTACTACTACTACATACTTACTACGGTAGTTACAGGCAATAAGGGTGTTCTGATATACGTGGCGGCAGCACTGAGGGTTGGGGTCTGGTAAGTGGAGCATGTGCCAGTTGCTGCTGCTTGTCAAATATTTCCCTTATCAAAAGTTGTGTAGCAGCAATGACAGCTGCTCATCGTACTCTACGATCCAGTGTTTCAATCTGGTGTCAATCATTTTAGAAAACCCTCATATATGCATATAAAATGCATCTTTCTTTACATATAAAATGAATGATTGACTGACGGGTGGATCAACGCACACCCGCTGATCGTAGGGACCTGAAACTTGGAGGATGTGTTGATGATTTTCCGAAATTCTACCCCTATGGAGATACGTGATTCTTTGGTCTAATATACTCTGGATGAAGTCCGGGCAAAAGCTAGTTGAATATATAAATGTTTCGCCTACGTCCAATCTTTCACAGGCAACGCCCAAAGCCGAGGTCCGTCCCTCCTGGGGGCCCTTTGGTGATGTTGTCTATAAAGGTTGAGGGCACTCTGCCCTCGACTCAAACGCCCGGTGAAGTAGCGAAAGCTCACTTGGAGCTAGCTACATAGACCTTTCAAAAAAAAAAATTCAATCTTCAGAGAAAGATTGACAGAATGAGGTGAGCAGTCGGCGGCGGATCCCTTCAATGTGTTGACAATGGCCGCGCAAGGGCACTCACCCGACGGACGGCGCGCAAGGACGCGACATTCATGAACGGGTCTTCGTGCCCTCGAAAACATTTGTGTCATTTACTTACTATACGCTAGATTACGTAGGTTAAAGTATGAGATTCAGCAATAACTTTTGAAATGAAATGAAATGAAAAATGTTTATTTGGTGTATACACAATTACAAATTAAAAATATAAAATTATACCACCAAAATGGTTTCCCTCAGCTGTGTTGTCATGGCAGGTATGCCATGACGCTGATTTTCAGGGAAGCCAGTTGGACGGGAGATGTGACACTGCGTCACGTGAACAATATTTAATAATTATGACGTATACAAAATTGAATTTTCAGGTGTAGAAACTAAAATTTATACCTGGCTACTTCTCCAAACGAAAAAAAAATAGCTTCTTAGTGGAGAACCCAGTTTTCAGAAGATAAATTTCCTATTCAAAATATTGTTTATTGTAGTTTGGCATGCAGGCTATCTTGGACATTTACTTAATGGTTTCTAACTTAATTAGAAGTTAATTAAAATAAATCGCGAACCATCAAAAGTTGATCGATCTGGTGTGTCCTTACTCCAGATTTGTTACAAAAATGTTTTATATCTTTTTTCTGCTGCCTTATTTTGACCAGCTTATATGTTCATAATATTAAAAAACAATGTGGTTTTAATAAATAAAATAAATTTCATGCAAATTTTACTTAGTTTTGCGTCAATGCAAAAAGAAAGATGTGTCCGACGGTTTTCGTTGATTACTCTGGGACGATATAAAATCGTCTGCACCTCCCTAGTTTTCAACGCATTGCCCCGTTTTCCCATAAGCTAGCTATTACCAGTCGCGTTTCAACATTTGTAGGGAGTTGTGGTGCACTGCGTTCACGCATTGGCGATTTACGAAGGTAAGTAAAGTAACTGATCACTCTGGTTTTGGTTTCCAAAATTATTGATTGCTATGTTTCGATTTTTTTAATGACACGTTATTTCTCATGCTAATTGTTTGGCCTAGAGTGTTTATATTGAAAATATAAAAATAATGTAAAAGAGTGAAATTCTTAATGTTATTACTTTTGCCAAAATTGATGAAAATGTAACTTTTTTTGACTGCTATGGCATTGATCGCTCTGGAAAAAGTGACCATGGTGATCAATAATGTTATAAAATTAGTGAGGTATTGGAGTAATATTAAACATTTTTTTTTGTAAAAAGGTTGCTGCAAGTGTATTTATCTGATATATTTTTGTAAATAGCACCAACTGGCCTTGTTTTACGAATGTATGACTAGAACAGTATAAAAATATATTGTTTTGAATTGAAACAAAATGTTTTGTTTATGTTAAGTCACTTTTAAGCTATTTATCTAATATAGCAATAACGCATAACTCTAATAGTTATTTTTAAGTGTCAAATTCAAGGTTTCGTGCGTGGTTCCGATTTTAAATTTCATGAAGATCGGTTTATTAATGAGGACTTGAAGACATAACAAACAAACATTCGAATTTTAATATCTGTTAGTATTAGGTTTAAATTGTAACAAACAAATAAACAAACAATTAAACCTTTCCTGTTTATAATATAAGTATAGATAAGTTATATTAGGATATATATGCCACTAACAGATATTTTTGGATGTTTGTTCTGCTTTAGCCCAACGGTCGACAAAAATGAATAAAACACAAAGCATATTTGCTATAATGTATGAAACTATGGGTCCGAAACTTAAAAAAACTCATAGCACAGCTATTTGAAAAAAAAATCTAAAATGTCATTAGACTTTTTTGTTATTCTCATTAAGACGCAACTATTTTGTCTGAACAACTTTTTTATACGATAAACTTGAACGTGTTTATAGTCAGCAATTTGCCCAAAAGTTGTCTGAAATGGATTTTCTGTATATTTATTATAGAAGTTGAAGTACTTGAAGTGGGAGGGGGAGTGAAATTGAACAACTTTCCCTAAGGAACCAAAACCAAAATATGAAAAAATTTTTTTGGCTTAAAGCATGATACTGCGTATTACTTTTATAATTGAAAACACTGAATAAACTTAGAATCCTGAAATAAAAATAAAAAACAAATAAAAAAGATTCACATGCTATCCTGTGACTTGAACCTGGGGCTTATAGATGCCGGCCACTTCTTAACGTAAAGTTCGCATGTTTGTGTGCCATAATAGTTGAAAATTAGCGTCCTATTAAAATTTTGACCAATTGGTAACATACGAGTAACAACTATGAAACCGGGTACTTAAACTTTGCCTCCTATTCACCCATGCCAAGTTCACTATTCCGATATTTCCGATCTTGAAGAGGATCACTCCAACTTATTCGTAGTTAATGTGTACAAAATCATACTAAACATGGTGCTCAGCTCAAGGGCCGTGTTTCCATACAAGAGTAGTCCCCTGATTCCTCGCCGGATAGTACCAATAGAGTAATGATTTTTTGCTAAAAAATCCGTATGTTAATTTTTTTCATAATTGAATTATTTAAAGAGATATAAACCTTCATTAACATGAACAATTGGTACAAAATTCCGTTGTGTTCAAACATCAAGAAAACAAATTTGGGCAATTATATAAGAGAAAGAAACGCAGAAACACAGCCATAGCTTATTTTAAATTTTTAATGCAACTGCAACACAGTTCTATACTATCGCAGTTGTTTACGATCCAGATTGTTATTTGAATATTATGTTATTTTGGTTTCTAATAAATTCTTTAAACTCTTTAAAAAAAATGTAGAAAGAAATTAAATCGGTTAAGTTTTGGAGAAGAAATCAGAGGACTACGAAGCGTTAATTTTGTGTAATTTTTATAAGTATTTTCCGGCCGAGCTGTAGTTATCTCTATCGCACTCTGCGGGGTTTGTTTGGGCACGCGGCGCGACAGCAATAGATATTATAAATATATATTTTACAATTCTCTTGAGCTTAGTGTTTCCTCTTAAAAAAGGGTCTGCTCGGGTCTTCTGATAAGGGGAACGTAGGTTTAAATTTCCGTTTCCTCTGGTACCTAATTAAGAGCAGCGGGCGTTGGGAAATAGTAACTGAAGGAAATCATCCTTTAGTCAATTAGCATATCAGTAACAGATATATTTTAGGGCACTGGAGGGCAAATGTGGATTTTGGTTGTAAGGGCTCGCGAGGTCTACTGTTCTCGCAGAACCACTAGTTTTTATTTCTGTTTTTTAGGAGTCAAATAATTTAATTGGCACTACTTTGCTTTGTTCTCTTTTATTTTAATAGTTTTTTTTTGTTACAAATAATTTTGATAGAAAAATAATACCTGTACGAACATAAAAAGAAAGAGAATTTAAGTATATATTTGAATGGTTTTTCCTTTTAAAACAGTTCTGCTTTCTTATCTGTTCATGTTTACTTCATTGTGGTTTTACGATGATATTTCTATAGTAAGTTGAGTGTTATATTTTAATGAATTCATTTATTGCCACGTTTAAAACAAAAAATATTCATTATATTATTATTTGCCTATAATTTATGGTATTCTTTGATCGCTCTGGTCTCAAAAATTTCAACAATAAATATCTCAAAAACCATTTATTAAAAAAGAGGGCCAATAAGAAAAAAATAATTCTCTTACGGTTCTCGGTGTAAATCAATATATAATACTTATTTACTACTGGTAAATGAAAAGCACCAGAGCGGTCAACAGAATAACGTTTTTTTGGAGAAAAAGCCACCTATATTTATTTACTAGCTGTTGCCCGCGACTTCGTCCGCGGCAATTTCTGTTATTATGATTTATTAGTTTTTTCTTAGTGTAATTAAATAAATTTTACCCGTTTTCAAAACAATTTTTTTACGTATGCTTCGCTCTTATTGGTCGCATCGTGATGTTTTATAGCCTAAAGCCTTCCTCAATAAATGGACTATCCAACACAAAAAGAATTTTCTAATTTGAACCAGTAGTTCTTCAAATTAGCGCGTTCAAACAAACAAATTCTTTAGCTTTATAATATTAGTATAGATTAGATAATTTTGAATAGCACAGTTCAGCTGCTTGTACTAGTTTGATCATTAAGTAAAAACTTCTTGAAATTTTGCCTGCACTTTTCTACGAAATATTACTGATTTTTAGTGTTGCACGTACACTTAAATGATACTAAGTTCTTTTAAAACCGGCCAAGTGCGTGTCGGGTCAAGCACAATATAGGGTAGTTGCGAATGCCAGCCCACATAGAACGGTGGTAGCTAAAGAAGGAGTTATATAATCCTACTTCTAAAGGGAAAGTAGAAAAAAATATTATCTATTTGATTGAGTTCCACCTTCACGTAGAGGCAAGCGCTGGTTACAAGATTTTGTAGATATATCACTCCGCAGTACGGCACCAAGCGGCCTAATATTCCGCCAAGCGTCGCGCGCGTTCGAAGTAAACAAATTGCTATTAATTTAGGTATTATTATTTGTATCTCTCTTATTTCACGGATGTTACCCCGGTTTTTTGAGAGGCTTGCGTGGGGATATAAATCCAACACGTGAGACCCTTTGGAGAAATGCCGAAATATTATTATTATTATTAAAGCTGCCATAATTTATATTTTCTTTAGTAAATTTATATAAAGTAGTTGTTTTACGTAACTAACAACTGTCTTTACTTATTTTCAATTAAATTTGTATGAAATTTTACTTTTCCAAGTACATTTATAAGTTCGTCGACTATAACTCTTTAATTTGTAGACTCTACTTTTACTGATAGTTTTCCTTTAAACTTCGTTATATACTACTGCTGTGATTTTTTTCACGTATTCATATACAACCATTTAGTAGATAGAGGGGGGGGGGGGGAGGAGGGGACACTAACCTAAATAAAAAAATAATGTATTCACAAACTCACAATATTTTTAAAAGACCTATTCAACAATAAACCACAGGTTGGGTTAGTTGAGAAAAAAAAATACTTTCACATTACTGCATGGGAGCTACAGTATTTTTTTATATATTTATTTTACCACTCTTTTGCCATGATTAATATACATATCCATACCAAATTACAGTTTTCTAGTATTTATAGCCTCTGAGTAACACCGCGGACGGACATACGGACAGACATGGCGAAACTAAAAGGGTTCCTTGTTTACTACGAAACCCTGAAAACTATACTAAGTTCTTTCTCTACTTCTTGTCTTCTTTTGATTATAATGTTTTTATCCAGTATGCGCGCCCACAGCCCAAATATGGTAAAAAAAGCGTCGTCAATTTTTTTTTTTTATTTATTTTTTTTTAAAACATCAACAACATATTCATTATTCATACCTACGTCACACGGGACTTAACCTTTAATTGAAATTCTCTATATACAATCTGAAACAACCGTTCAAAATTACAATTAACACGGCCGTCGAGTTGTTTTTTATTTAGTTTCTGCGCCTTGTACTTCATCATAATATTTCATATCTTACGGCACTATGGTGTCATCAGACTCGCTTGACGTGACTAATAGATATTTGAATAAATAATACACTGTGATTGATTGACTTCTGTTGATAACAAACTTTCTAGAGTCGATTTCTTATTTTTTGTCAATTTATTATATCATACTATATACATAGTATAGTAATAACTATTACGCGAGCTGTAAATGGTAACGAGGAGCTAGCTAGACCATTTAGGCGACTTACAGACGAGCAGCACTTTGCTGTCAACCAGTCAACTATTGGTTATATATTGGTATACAGCTTGTGCTGTCGACAGATAACAAAAAAGAAATGCGGCATTTCCATACAAAATTATGCAGCCGCCCGGGCAATTTGTATGGAAATGTCGAATTTTATTATGGTCTGTTATTTTAATTTTAGTGATCTAGTTTAGCCCGTGGTTAGATTTATTACGGATATGTCCCCACGTTGTATATAATTCCATAGATACGCAGTAAAGTATTTAGACCACGTCGCCGTCGTATAATAAGCTACTACGCCCAATATTATTAATCATAATTTAATCACTCTGAAATCAAGTAGCAACAGCGCTCTCACGAATGTTTTTTATTAAAATAATCAGTTCATTTATTTCCCTTTCACTGGACTTGTTAACTGAACCTGTCGTGGGCGTGGCTATCGGCTAACGGTAAGAAATTGTTTGCTGCTCATTATCGACATTTTTTGCTGGAATTAGACGTCAATGGCTGATCGGCAACAATTACATCACATTTATTTTCTGAATAACATAATATTTTAAGATATACTCTTATTAATTAAATTAGTACAATATATATAGTAATTTTTTTTAGTCATAAAGTCCGCCCCGAATCGTACCTGACGCAAAAGTGCCCATAACACTTGCAGTATTGTGAATGCAAAATAAAACACTTACAACTATTATAAGACACCCACCGGTTTCCATGAATTTATTATGAATCACCTATGTAGGAGTATGGCACTATCCTCCCATGGAATGATGAATCCTTAGGAGAGGTCTTTGTCCAGCAGTGGAACTCTTATGTCAATTCTTATTAACAAACATCTACTTCCGTTAACTTTTGGACAGGAGACTCTTACTTAGCCAAGTAGGTATATATAATGGTAAGATTTAGGGAGTAGCGAATTAAGTGATTTAGATTTAGTATTTAAAATGCAAAAGCACTGTATTCGAGCAATGCTTGGCTTTCAAAGTGTAGATAGTTGTAAAACACTACATTCTCACATTTCTGTTTCTTTACATACTAGAAGGAGCGATATTAGTAGAAATCGGCCAAGTGAGAGTCGGATTCACGCATAGACATTAGATACTGTCATCATCATCATCTCACCCGT
This sequence comes from Elegia similella, assembly GCA_947532085.1. Taxonomy (NCBI): domain Eukaryota; kingdom Metazoa; phylum Arthropoda; class Insecta; order Lepidoptera; family Pyralidae; genus Elegia; species Elegia similella. Next base: position 18,603,981 of record OX383942.1, on the reverse strand, counting down.
CTTCTGCGCACTGATGAACATAGGTCTCTCTTCCGCCATCCGACACTATATTATATTTTTTTATGTCACTATTGTTGTTTTATTGTTTGTTACCTCATAACTCCGAAATTTATGAAACTATTTTACAATTTTGTTTTGAAATGGTTTGCATTGGTATACGGGTAAAACCCGGCCAAAAGGAAATACAAATAATAATTACGCGTGATTGGTTATCGGGCGTCTGCGACATGCGACAGGAACATTGTCTGCGCGCATTCCGTTACTAAGAGGTTGAATGACCACCACGGCATACGTTAGCGCTTATATTAATTCTATGACCGCGGGCGCAGGCTGCTGCTAATGACGTCCCTCCACATCTTCACGGACAATCAAAGTTTAGAAAATAAAAAAAATGGAAGATATTCACCATTTGTGACTTGCGAATGACGACAACGGTAATTATTAAATAGGCAATGGAACTTCCCTCGCTTGAATAGTCCTAAAATAATATTGGATACTTATTCTATCTAGGCTTATATGATTTTACTAGCTTTCGCCCACGGCTCCGCCCGCGTCAATGTCGATCACTCGGGAATAGTACTTTTTCCCGGGATAAAAGGTAGCCTATGTCCTTCTCCGTACTCCAGAGAACAAGTATGCAAAATTTCATGATAATCGGTTCAGTAGTTACGGCGTGAAAGCGTAACAAACAAACAAGCAAACTCGCTTTCGCATTTATAATATTAGTAAGGATGTGTTCCCGAAATTGAAGAAAATTTAAAGAAAGAGAAGTTAAAACTTCGTTAATATAATTACAGCCGTGTACAACATACAATAGGTCATTATTAGGGTTCTGTATACTACAAAAGGTGCCAATCAACCTTATTACTAAGCCTCAGCTGTCCGCCCAGCCGTTTGTCACAGGGCTGTATCTTTTGAACAGCAATATGTAGACACGTGTAGATTTTTAAAGAATGCACTTAAAAATTACAACTTATCAACATATAAGTAAACAAATTAAAAATAAAGGAACATCACAAAATTGCGAAATCCTATAAAACAAGGAGAGTTTTCTCGATTCTGTCAAAGTTGCTGCTAATTTATTATAGAGACGTCAAACCTCAGATAATTAATAACAATAGTGTCCGTTCAAGAAAGAGTTTGGTTAACCTCAAGAGATCTCTCTCTTGAGGTTAACCAAACGCATAGAAGAGATTCTATGTGGTCTATTTATCGAGTAGGTACCCTTAACAAGCGTTTTTTGTAGTTAAGTAAATATTGTATGGTGATGCAGAGCCCTCAGTGTGTGGATGTGACTCATACTTGACCAGTTTTATTTCTAAGAATTAATGCCAATTATAATTTGTTTTAGCACCTCGCCATTAATTTTATAGCTTGGCAACATAGTGTTTCTCACCCGTGGTAGGTACGTATCGTAAAGTCGTAACTACTCGTACGCTAACGCGGCGCCGCTGCAGTTTTCTCTATCAATTTATGTTGTTAGTTGACGAGGCTGACAAAAAACAACTTTCACGAAATGACTTTGTTATTAACAGAGATTGTTGGAAGCTTGTTTTTGGCAGATGCTTTGCTATTAAAGTTCCATTGTCAAGATGGAGGCTGATAAAATTCGTATTCAGGTATTTCAAGGCTGATCAGTGGTCTGCTCGTCATGGAGAGCACAATAAACAATTCTGCGGAAGTTTTGAGCCGAGGTCAGGTTTCTGGCATTGTTTCGGCCGTACTCGTAACTCAATGGAAGCGTAGTACGTCGTCTTTGGATCGACGTTTACGATAATCTTATCACTTTCCGGGTCACTCCCGCCTAGGGTTACCATTCGTCCGGATTAGTCCGGACATGTCCGGATTTTAGACTCTTGTCCGGACTTTGCCGGCCCTTTAATTTGTCCGGATTTATGGAATCGCCACCGACGCGACGGGCGCCGCCAATTATTGATTGAAGACATTTGAATTATGAATTCTACCTGCCTACCATGCTTATGATAGCACTTAACTAAACTAAGTGGTTAATGTTTTCAAAAAAGTCCTAACTTTTATCAAAATGTCCGGCTTTTTGCCAGGGATTTTTAAGTTTCTAAATGGTTACCTATACTTAGACGTAAATCTATTGTGTCTGGTTGAGTGTCAGTGAATGAGATAAAGTAGATGTTGTAGGTACCAAAGCTATCAGCACCATTTATGCGTGCTAGGAAATGCGTTGCATACGATGTTAAATAGTGGTAATAGTAACCATAACGAAAAACTTCATTCATTATTCAACTTTGTGGATAATATGAAGTATTCATTACTTAAACAGAATAAGAAAATTCACATGATACGTTTACATTACTCGAGCAAAAAATACGGAATCAATGTAAGCTAAAAACCAATTGAATTCATTCGACGCGGTGACAACGCTAACTTATGCAAACTCTTGCTTTCCGAGTACAAGACAATGTACCAATGTATTGCTGGTTTCCGATCGCGTGAGGTCGTCATTGCCTGTAAATCAATTACTGTTCTTTTGACGAGTTTATCACTGCACTTGGTGGTCGTAGGCTTTTCTCGAGTGAAGTGATAATGACTATGGAGTGACGTTACGATAAATTAAGCTCATGGTAATAACTTCGAAAGCTCAGCTTTGATTTCTAATCTATACATGTAATAGAACTGTAGAAGGGCTCAATTCTGTACATTGAATATACTTAAATTAAAAAAAAATACTACTAGGGTCTTCATATAATACAAAATAATTTTGCGAGAGTAACGTTGTATTGAAATATTAATAATTTTATTTATTTAAAATTTTAGGACTAGGTTATATAAAAATTACGTCGGAAGCAAAATATTACAATAAATAAATCTGTACTTAATATAAAATATTATAAAGCTGAAGAGTTTGTTTGTTTGTACACGCTAATCTCAGGTCCTAAACAGACCTGGCGACGTACCGTTCTCGACGAAATTAAACAAAACCGGAAAGACCTGGAGTGAAGTTAAGCGCATAGCTCAGGACAGATCGAGATGGAGAGTCTTTGTGGACGCCCTCTGCCCCAGATAGGGGACATAGGACTATGAGTCAAAGTAAGTCAATCTCAGGTACTACTGGTTCAATTTGAAAAAATATTTTTGTGTTGGATAGTCCATTTATTGAGGAAGCCTTTAGGCTATTAAACATCGCGCTGCGACCGATAGGAGCGAATCATCAATAAAAAATGTTTTGAAAACGGGGGAAAATTATTCATCTATACGAATAAAAAAATGAATTAAGTAATCATAATAAAAGTAATTGTTGCGGACGAAGTCGCGGACAACACCTAGTATAAATATATACGGATAAATCACACAGATTGAGCTAGCCCCAAAGTAAGTTCGAGTCTTGTGTTATGGGATACAAACCCAACGATACTATATTTTATAACAAATACATATATATATATATAAACACCCAAGACCCAGGCCAATCTGAAAAAGATCATTTTCCATCTTGACCTGTCGCGGCTGGCGTGTTAACAATATATCTTACAAAAATATAAGTTTACAAAAACCTAAACCTAGAGCATCGCCATCTGCGCAGAACGAAACCTCCTGACTATGCGTGCGGGGTCCAGGAGTGCTGCCTTTTGTATCTGACCCTTTGTCCAGCTATCCAGCGATAGTCTCTTTAAGTGTTGGTCGAGACTCTTCGCTTTATAGCCGTTTGCAGATATTAGTTACTACCGGGACATGATCGTCGAATCCACAATTCCACATCCCACATAGAGGTCACCTCGTGGGCCAAGTCAAGGTCTTGCTTAGCTTGTTCTTCTCAGCCTTCACGTTCTCGTTATGCGGGATGATATCCATGAGCATTGCCTAGCCTGTCGATAGATTAATAGTCATTAAATATTCTGCTTCGTTGACTTTAACGAGCATATCTCCAAGTAGCTGCAGAGCTCGCAAAGTTGGAGCAGGTTTGGCATAGTCAGTCCGAACAACCGCTGGAATGAAAAATCGCAGGCCACGACGAGGCACTATCTCCTTAGCGAACTATCTATTTGTGTTCTACTATTTTATTAAAAAATCATAATGATTGCATTTGGATTTCAATGATAACATAACTATAATATTTCATAATATATTTATTTTATTTATTTATTTAATTTATTGCACATACAATCAAATGATTTTTGTACAAAAGGTAATAACTTAATGCTAAGCATTGTCTACCAATTGTACCTTATTTAGGGATGTGGTGAAAAGATGATCGAAAGGGTGTAAGTTTATAAAGAGATATTTGTTTTAAGACATTTAAAAAATAATATACCCCGAGGCGTAGGAAATTAAAACAGTAACATATTATCAGTCAGTAGGTATAATAAGTACGCAAATTGATAACGACGTATGTTATATATGAACGCAAGTTATTTCACAGTGGATTGAGTCCGATCTAAATCAGGGAAACGTACAATTACGCAAGATGGATAGCCCGATCCGACCGGTTTCTGCGGCCGCCACCGACCGAGCCTACTAAGATCTAACGCTAAACACTCGATTCAAATTCATATCACGCGAGCTGATAGTGCGGTGAGCGTTGACAGAACCTGCCAACATCACTCTACTTACGAATAGCGTAAATAATAACAGCCGACGACATATTTTCACGACGCATACATACAGGAGAGAATTATTCAAATCAATCAGACTAAACACCCTCAAATACATCAAAACCTTCGCCAAAATCAGAAGATACTCGTAAGCTTTATCATAGGCGACTTTACACTCAGAGCAAGGACTCTACATTATGTCACGTCACGACAGGCATAGACAATTTCTTGTTCTTAATATCATCACTAATGTAATTTGTAATTTTCGCGACTCTACAAGTCCTGCCAATTTTACCTCTCCTCATTCCTCAACACGCGACATCCCGGTGTGAAGCTCGACTCTATTACGTTAGTACTATTACTTTTTCTGTGTCTCTATTATGTCTTCGCCGTTCTGCTGACGACACTCGAAAGGATCGTAGTAAGGTCGGCTTTGCTATCTGCATAATCTAGCTGACTGTATACTAGGCTACCAATCACGCCCAGGTGTCTCGTTACTCCCCCGTGCTACAAGTTCATCAACTTCTTTATTGTTATTGAATTAATTAAATCGCAACTTAGATCAGTGATCTCATTTTGATAAGGCCTATGAAGGAACATATTAGAAATTATTCTATATTACGGACAGGATACCGATTATCAGTCAAAGATGTTTAAAATGATAGGTTGTAAATATGTAAGGCTTTTAGTTAGTAAGTCGGTAAGCCAGGCTCACACTGCGACCACGGCCATCAAAGGTCTGTCTAGGGCACTATGACTCGATACACAGAGGCAGAATAACCGTTTCAAGCGTCCGAGGCCATACTTAGTAGCATCTCCTACCGACCAGCATGTGCCTTGTTTCAGGTTAAGACGATACACCGTCCTTGCGCCCCCTGCCCAATCTAATGTATGCCACGATTGATTGCCCCCAGGACTTAACACATTTGTCGATGTTGGCGCCCATTGAAATCTCTCGCTGCAATACATTGCATACTTTGATATTCCGTCCTTGATTCGTAATAAATTGCAATAGCCTATTGTGTGTATCGTTTATCGTGAATTATTTAAATCAGATGTAAGCGTACTCCTCAAACACACCAAACTCCTTACCAAATAACTGGACTGATATTTAACTATCATAACTAACGGTTGAGGCGTGTCAAACAGCAGCTACTTGCCGTCTATAAAATGTTTTATGCACAGCTCTCGCTATTTATAACAATAAACTATGAATCACTTTAGAGCGTTTAACATTCCTAATTTCATAACGTCTGCGGCGTCCGCGTCACAATGGTCTATCGCGCACTTCCCATGTTGCATAAAGTTAATTACCGCTCGCCCCCGTTATTACATTCAATTAGAGAAAATACATCACAGCCTGCTTTGCATGAGGAATCAACTCTAATGACTATTTAACTTGTATACTCCCATTATAAATAATTTATTATACTTGTAAATGTGTACTACAGATAAAGTCTCATATTGAGATTCACACGCAATAATACCTAGCCAGTAGTCCAACTATAGACCTACAGCTGTACTTTAAAGCACAGCACAAATAAAAAACTCAAACCAGATAACGCACTGTCAATTGATTTGGTAGCAGAGGCAACGGAAATTTGGTCAGCATCTATCCCGGAAAAAGAGTTCTAGTAGAATCAAAGGTACAAAAACTCTAGGATACTCCTTTGGTACAGTAGGCTGTATAAGATTTGGCTCAAAATTTGAGTAGTGACGTATGACCATGAAGTACTGGTGCGAGAGATCTCTATAAAGAGACAACCGCTTGTGACAAGGGAGCTGGCTGCTTTTTAGCGCAAAGGATAAGCATTGCAGCGTGGGAATGCACCCAACATTCTTACCAAGATGCCACAGGAGCACAAACTTTTCGATTTTTATGTTCGTATTTTCTGTAATTTAATGATTAAGGTAAATGTACCAGTAGTTGATACTATAGTGGGAAAAATACACATTTTCTTTTATAACAATGTATTTATTTCAGTTAGAATTTTCAAAGTAAGTAAAAAATATTAATCAGTCTTTCATTTCTCTTACACTGAACTTAAGTAAAGAAAATCAGTGTTGTTTATTTTAATATAGATTTTTGTCGAGAGGACTAAAATTATACCAGTAATTGATGGGCAAATTTTCAATTGTCCCAGTAATTGACTATGACTTTTTCAAGCCAGTGAACTAGTACTTGATAAGTATGTATACTTGACAAAAAAATACAATAAACTAAAAAAATAGCAATTGTAGATAATAATTTAACAAAACTTCTTATAATTACGTAAAATCGACATCAATCGGCCAAGTGCGAGTCAGACTCGCGCACGAAGGGCAAAAAAATCATGTCTGTTGTGTGGGCCCCCCTTTAATATTTATATTATTGTTATTTAATTATTTATTTTTAAAGTGAATATTTATATAAATATTCTGTATATATTTTAAGCGTCTACCTGTTGCCGTTATCAATATTGAGCAAAAACAACCAAAAATCAAGTTTGTTGCATAGTAGCCCCCTTAAATTTTTATTTTATTCAATTTTTTTAGTATTTGTTGTTATACGGCAACAGAAATACATCATCTGTGAAAATTAACTATCACGGTTCATGAGATACAGCCTGGTGACAGACAGACAGACAGACATACATACAGATCCATAAAATAATAAGTACAGCTAAACATCTTGAAATTTCTAAATAGTCAGAAAAATATTAAAATTATTAGAATCATCGCTATTGAGATCATCTGTCTGTCCTACCACCAGAAGGCTTCCGTCCGCTGCATTGTTGCACATTTAGATTCGCTACTTGAATCAATCCATAATTTTTCATAAGTAAATTCTTTTTCTTTCAGTTTCTTTGCGCGGCGTTTATCTTTTTTGTTTTTGTTAGCTTCTTCTTTTTCTTTCTTCAGCTTTTTTCTGTTTCTGTTTAAGTTGTGCAAGCTTATTTCTCTCTTTATTTTGATGGTACTCTTGCCGCTTATTTGATGTGACTTCTGGGGGATTTTCTCAGGTTTCCTCTTCTTCTCCTTGTTTTTCTTATCTTTCGCCCAAAATAAAGAATTTTAAATGGTGTGGTAACAATATTTTATAAATTTTTCTTCTGTCCTAGTATTTGATATTTTATGTTCCAGTAATTGATACCCCCTATCAACGACTAGGTAGAAGTCACTTAGAAAAGCTATATTTGAAACTGAGATAGTTCAACCTTAAGCTTATTGTAATAGTATAAAAAATCGATCTAATCGAGCAAATGAGAATTTACCTAGTAGATGATAGTTATATCAAGTACTAGAAATCAGATGATTTTTGTCCTAGTATTTGATACCCTTGTATTTCATTTAATTATTATAAAACTTTTATAAAAAGAAAACATATACATATATAAAACATACAATCCCAAATAGAATAAAATAAATACTTACCACTTTATGAGCTTCAATTTTGAGTAACACAGTTCGAAACAAGTAAGGTCCTTATCAAATTCGTCAACATAAACATTGAGGGCCAACGCGTAATGACACTATTGTAAACAAAATGAAAATGTTAATGTTTGACAGCCAATCACAAAGAAAGTAATTCTAGGTTGGATTTAGAGATGTTGCTACTAGTTTAATTAATACCTACACGTTTCATTGATACCTGTGGAGGAATTCTTATTATAATGAGTTAAAGTAAAATTTACCAACTTCTAGGGTCTTCAATCTTCTAAAATTTATCTTCATCAATATCAATGATGGTACATTTACCTTAGTTAGTTTTTAATTACTAGTTTCTATTTACATCTACAGTTAAAGTATTGGTTTTTATTCTATATTAAAAAACTTACTCAATCACCTGATGCCAAGGAGCCTTATTTTTGTTCAGGCTGCTACTACACAACGTACGATATATCTTGATTTTGATCAATTCTGCAGAGCGGCTCATATCCTCCCATTGCTACTGCTTCTGCAAAAATCAGTAATTTTCAAATTTGGAAGAGCTTTTTTTTTTTATTATATTACTGAATTAAAACTCAACAACTTTTTGCATCGTCACTGAGACATTACCGGCGTGTCCAAATAGTACGACAAGCCGTTCACTAAAATTGATTTTGTGTGCACAACATTTACCTGTTTCATTAGGTACTTGTTATGCTAATTTTAATTTGCATATTTTTGAGCTTTCAAAAAAGTAAATAGTTGGGCGTGGGCTCCGTGCTCAGCCTGCTAATTAGAATTACCATGATATTTACTCTTCTTCTTTTCGTGTCTATGGCTCAAGGGAATAGATTTTGTCTCTCCAGTATGTGGCGACACCACTCATATTGATGATATTTACTTATGTACTAGCTGTCCCGGGGAACTTTAAGATAAAAACTATCCTATCTTTTAAGTTGGAACAATTACAGATGCTTACGAAGTTTGATCAAAATCGGTTCAGAAGTGTCAGAGTTTATCACGAACATACATCGTAGTACGATTTTTTTAGGTATACATAATTTATACATATTTGAGCCTTTTGGGATAAAAACATTGGGCCCGTGGGGTCCATAATCGCATAAGCTTTTTAGTTTCTTGGCTAAAAAGCTTAGTGAGGTATCTCGTAAGGGCTAGAAACTACCTAGCTCAACGTATCATTATTGACATTCAATTAGGCAATACTGCCAGCCTTTTGGACACGATGCCCAGGGGTGAGTGGCTGGATTTTTAATATAAAATTTAAGGTAGGTTATTTTTATATTATTTTAGTTTCGTCGTTTTAAGTCCTATTTAGGTATAAGTAGTTTTTTCATCTGGTAGTCGTTAAAGGAACCACGTCAGAGGCCGGAAGGCGGTTCCGAAGAACTCTGCTAGGGTGTGCATGGTCGATTGACCGTGACAGACACCTACACGAAATGATGATGATAGTAGCTTTGTTAATAATTGACCATTGTCATTTTTAAACTATATAATAAGACTTAACTATTTATTTATATTTAACATCGCCAATGCTGAATGCAACTTTTACCATACATGGCTGGCTTGTTTTTTTTTTTCTCCCTGAGTCTAGAGGACAGAAACGTGACAGCATAATAAATAAAAAATATGCCCAAGTGCGAGTCGGACTCGCGCACGAAGTTTGTTGTTTTAATATAAAAATTATAATTTTTCAATTGAATATACAACTACCTGGTACTGTTACCGCTTCAACATCGAACAAAAAACGGCAAAATTTCACGTTTGTTGCATGGAAGCACACTTAAATATTTATTTTATTATGTTTATAGTATTTGTTATAGTGGCAGTGGTAACAGAAATACATCATATGTGAAAAATTTAACTGTCTAGCTAGCACGGTTCATGAGATAGAGTCTGGTGACTGACAGACATACAGACGGACAGTGTAGTTATAGTAATAGGGTCCCGTTTTTGTACGGAACCCTAAAAAGTGCCTTTGGGTATGGAACCCTAAAAAGTGAGCGGCATGCTAAGTTTTAGTCATGGTAGAGCCACGCTACCGGCTAAATGAATTGCTAGTAGCATGAATCGGCCGGCTCGTCCGGGGAAGTCTATACTCTTACAGAAAATCGACGTCTGAGTAGAAGCTTTACCGCTTCGTTCGGTGAGTAAGAGAGCTGGAGGCCCATCCTTCCCCCTCCCCTCCCCATTTCCTTCCCCCAACTCCTTGAAAGGCCGACAACGCACCTGTCACACCCTGGTGTTGCAGTTGTCCATGGGCAGCGGTGATCACTTACCATCAGGTGCGCTTGCTCGTTTGCCGTCCTATAACATAAAAAAAGAAGTATGATTTCTAGTGCATACCGCTACTTCATCGTCTACCGCATTGTGGGCGTCAGATATACCATTAATATTATAAACAGATGTATTACAGAGCTACCCGATCCCTCGTCTCGTAATCGTAACTGTATCAGTTATTTGTATCGAATTCGACTCGACCGCAAACAGCTCAGCTTACATTCATATCTAAAACGGTGCTCGGATACCTCGTGTGTAATCACCAGGTAATTTAATATAGAACCGTATTTTATTAGAATAGACCGCGATAAACCGCTTTTTACACATAACTCTTGACAGGTACATAAGTATATATATTTTTTGTAAAAGACTAATATCCTCTGACTGCTTGCTCTACTGAAGTAGGCGTTGGTAGAGGCGTAGCTAGCAGGGTATCTTCCGGGGTGGTCGAGGTGCAAATCGAAACATCCTGTAACTTTGACGACGGTCCGCAAAGGCGGTAGGGCCCTGGTACGTTAATAATATTTTGTGGGCGTCACCCCCGTAGAGAGAGAGAGAGACCTGGGATATTATCCCAGGATAGGACCGGGGTGGACGCCCCAGCCTCCGCCAGCTACATCACGGGGCATTGGCATTTTGTATTGGCATGGAAGCCACCAAACCGTTTATCACAATAGAAAAACCTTGATTGTCTGTAAAGTTGGCTTACGGAAGAGAGATGGATGCGTCACAGACAAGCCGCACGCTTAAAAAAAAAGGCTGATCGTGTCGCTCTATCGCTTGTTCTGCGCTCTTGCTTGCACACGGAACGTGATACTTTTTCAGATCGATCATCGATTTATAAGACGTTATCACATCAAAAAACTGAGATAAGTTAAGGTGCCTTATTATTAATGCGCCCAGGGCCTCTATACCTCTAATAAAAACAAAAACAAATTAGGACCTTCAAAACAAAATTTGGTTTTGCGAGTCATGCTCGCGCTCATGCAAGAGCCCAGGCGAAGACGAGCTAAGGGTGTCGCCGTCGACGGATACGTCTGGGAGGACATCATCATCATCATCACCTCTAATAAGTAAACGGACCTGTCTGTCTATATATCAGTGTAATAAAGGGTGAATTCATGCCTTAGTGATTTTACGGGACTTTCCGTTTCCATCCCAGTTTTTCACCCCACCGCCTTAAAATAATAATAATTATTCCGTGTTCTACCCACCTTGATATTAAATTCCGCTTTCAACCCATTCAAAATATTCAGTACTACTGGTAGCAAAAAAGTGAAAGTAATTTTTTAAATCAAATATTTATTTCTGTTACTCATAAATAAATATAGTTCTTGATAAATAACTGTAGTAAATGACTGTAATATCTATATTGAATTGAAACTAAAAAAAAGGGTTTATGATACAATAAATATATATATGGAATTAAAAATCTGTAGGTATATTTATAACTAAATAAAACATTATGAAAACTTAGATTTGCAGCCAAGACACCTGAAATAAAATTGAAAAATTAGGTCACCTGGGTTATATATATTCTTAAAATATTGTATATTCTTTTTTTTCATATTTTCCATATCTCGTTTGTTACGATTATAGATTCATGGTTTATATAAAAACTATTACGACTTAAATGTTCCTTTTTAGTAACATTTAAAAAAGAAAATACAATACTTAATCTAGAATCACAGAAAATTTTCAATCAAATTAAAAATCAACACTTAAGAGCCCGCCATATGCCAGGCGGCGTGGCGATACAAACGCGGATGGTCTAAACGCGTTGGCTACTTTGGATATTTTCGTTTTTTAGGAATATTCAAGGGTTATTCGAAAAAGAAAAACATATGATGGCTGCCTTATCTGTAATGCAATAATAATCAAAAGTTTCAAGGTTAATTTTAATGTATTTGGTGAATAATGCTATATACCGAGTAAATTAGACGTGATTTGGAGGCAACTTTGCAATTTTTTTCTATCGAGAAAATTGCAAAGTTGCCTCCAAATCACGTCTACCTCCAAATTACAGTCATTTACTACAGTTATTTATCAAGAACTATATTTATTTATGAGTAACAGAAATAAATATTTGATTTAAAAAATTACTTTCACTTTTTTGCTACCAGTAGTACTGAATATTTTGAATGGGTTGAAAGCGGAATTTAATATCAAGGTGGGTAGAACACGGAATAATTATTATTATTTTAAGGCGGTGGGGTGAAAAACTGGGATGGAAACGGAAAGTCCCGTAAAATCACTAAGGCATGAATTCACCCTTTATTACACTGATATATAGACAGACAGGTCCGTTTACTTATTAGAGGTGATGATGATGATGATGTCCTCCCAGACGTATCCGTCGACGGCGACACCCTTAGCTCGTCTTCGCCTGGGCTCTTGCATGAGCGCGAGCATGACTCGCAAAACCAAATTTTGTTTTGAAGGTCCTAATTTGTTTTTGTTTTTATTAGAGGTATAGAGGCCCTGGGCGCATTAATAATAAGGCACCTTAACTTATCTCAGTTTTTTGATGTGATAACGTCTTATAAATCGATGATCGATCTGAAAAAGTATCACGTTCCGTGTGCAAGCAAGAGCGCAGAACAAGCGATAGAGCGACACGATCAGCCTTTTTTTTTAAGCGTGCGGCTTGTCTGTGACGCATCCATCTCTCTTCCGTAAGCCAACTTTACAGACAATCAAGGTTTTTCTATTGTGATAAACGGTTTGGTGGCTTCCATGCCAATACAAAATGCCAATGCCCCGTGATGTAGCTGGCGGAGGCTGGGGCGTCCACCCCGGTCCTATCCTGGGATAATATCCCAGGTCTCTCTCTCTCTCTACGGGGGTGACGCCCACAAAATATTATTAACGTACCAGGGCCCTACCGCCTTTGCGGACCGTCGTCAAAGTTACAGGATGTTTCGATTTGCACCTCGACCACCCCGGAAGATACCCTGCTAGCTACGCCTCTACCAACGCCTACTTCAGTAGAGCAAGCAGTCAGAGGATATTAGTCTTTTACAAAAAATATATATACTTATGTACCTGTCAAGAGTTATGTGTAAAAAGCGGTTTATCGCGGTCTATTCTAATAAAATACGATTTGGAGGCAACTTTGCAATTTTTTTCTATCGAGAAAATTTAACGCAATCGTGTTTTTGAGTCAGATAGTTACCAGAGTTAGTCCTGAACTTTGCTGCATTTTTATTTCAACTTGAGTATTTAATTATTATTGATATAACAGTCAATCATGCAAAGCAGTGTGAGGTAGTACGGGCCCTTAAGAAAACTACAAATAGGTATACTTTATCCATCCTTTTTATCTGTTTGAAAAATCTCTGTCTATTACTTTGTTTTTACCTGCGTTAACCTTGACTACATTTTGTCAGCCCCTTATCTCACTTAACCCAATATACGAGTTATAATAATAGCTACCTGAAATACCAGCCCTGTTTTTATCTATATTTCCCTTGAGATGACTCTCAAGGGAAATATAGATAATAATAATGTGGCAAAGTAAATTAAAAATCTATATTTTAAGTCTAATCCCTTTAAAGTACGCTTTTGCTATCTGTACAAATTTAATAGAAAAAACTGTGTGGGGCGAAAGCGGAATGAATTTTGGGGTGAATACGGAATTAAAAAATATTTTTTTAAACTTGGGGTGAAAGCGGAAAAGATTGTGGTATGAAACCGGAATTTTACAAAACTGGGATGAAAAAGTGGGATGTAACCGGAAAGTCTCGATTTTACTTAATTCTGCCAAATGTTTATTTTATAAATTTTAAAGAAGATGTGGGTTTTTGTTATTAATAATTTTTATAGACCGTCTAGGGCTCACCATCTCACTACCAATCGGGATGGTTAGGTAGGGTGTCTCTAGAAAGCTACTAAATTATACAATCAATCAATAGAGATACTTACAAATTCTTAATTCTTTATTTGACAATACAGCCTTTACAATTTACAGTTTTAAAAGATCCAACTATACATACATATTTTAAACAGAGTTACTGTTGGCTCCACGCTAGGCAACAATGCCTGTCCTGTGGTAGCCGAGAACAATTTATAGTATTAAATAATATAATACAAGTATTTAGGCTTTTTAATTCAAAAGGTAGCTGCCGCCCACACCAATCATTATCTATACATATAATAAAACAGTAAAAATGTTTTGTCTGTACATTTAGAATTTTTGACTGAAATGGATAGAGGGACACTTAAAAAGAATAATAGAAAGCAAAAAAAAATTTTTCGAATTTTTTGTCTGTCTGTCTGTCTGTCTGTCTGTCTGTCTGTATGTATGATCACGATTATCTCCGAAAATACTAAACCGATTTACTTCAATCTTTCACCAATTGCTTTGTTTTAACTCAGCAAAACATCTAACGTTTGTTTCATCAAAATCGGTTCATTAAAAAAAAAGTTATCGTCATTTGAATGAACTCAAGGTATTAGTTTGCCTGCAAATATACACGGTGAATTTTTTATCGTTTTGGACCCTTAAAGGGGTGACTCAGACCATCAAAATGAACAACTTTTCCGATGGGAACAATGCTGGGAACTCAAAAAAAAAATTCGACATTCCCTCCCATACAAACTGGCCGGGCGCCGGGACTCTTTTGTATGGAAATGACGAATTTTTTTTGAGTTCCCAGCATGGTCTCGTAGAAAAAGTTGTTCATATTGATGACCTGAGTCACCCCCTTAAGGGTCCAAAACGATCAAAATTTCACCGTGTATAGCACTTAAATAGTAAGTGATTAAATAATAAGTGACATAAGAAAATTTAAATACAAAGTCAATTCATCATCAGCATGCATTATACCTATTCATACTAATATTATAAATGCGAAAGTAACTCAGTCTGTCTGTCTGTTTTCTTTTACCGCTTCAACCATTGAACCAATTTGGATGAAGTTTGAGACCCGGGAAAGGACATAGGGTACCTTTTGTCCGGAAAATTCTACTGTTCCTGAGGGATGGACACTAACGGCGGCGGCGTAGCCGCGGGCAAACGGCAAACTAAACGAAACTGCTGCGCCTAGAAACTTGAAATTTGGTACAGGGGTTTTTTTAATGATCTGAGTGAGCGCTAAGAAAGTATTTTTAAGAAATTTAACTTCTAAAGGGGTAAAATTTATATGGAATTTTCTCATTTCTGGACTTAGAAGTAGGAAAGTAGGTATATAAGTCGTCGATTAAAATTAAAAAAGATGTGTGCAGGTAGATGAAATTTGCAAAATTCCCCCCTTAAGGGATTAAATATATAAACTTTGTATGGATATTTTCTCTTTTCTGGACTTGGACGTGTGAAAATAAGTAAGTTCTAGCTTACAATTAAAAATATCTGTGTAGGTAAAATGGACGATATTTTCCCCTGAAGGGGTAAAATAGCGGGGTAAAGATAGTATAGGAATTTACTCATTTCTAGACTTAGAAGTATGAAAATAGGTAAATAAATTCACGATATCAATTGAAAAAGATCTATGTAGGTCAACTGGGAAAAAATCCCCCAGAAGGGGGCTAAAGTTTGTTTGGAAATTGAAAATTTTCTCATTTCTGGACTATGAAGTATGAAAATAAATAGGTATGTAAGTTCTCGATTACAATTAAAAATATATGTGGGTGAAATAGACAAAATTCACTCCTAAAGGGGTAAAATGGGAGGGTAAAAGTTTTAAGGAAATATTCTCATTTCCGGACTTAAAAGTATAAATAATATCCATACTTCCATTCTAATACTAATATTATAAATGCGAAAGTCGTTTTTTTACGCTTCAACCATTGAACTGATTTGGATGAAATTTGGTATGGAGGTGTGAGGCCCGGGGAAGGACATAGGGTATGTTTGATTCTGGGAAATTCTACTGTTCCCGAGGGATCGACACTAACGCGGGCGGAGCCGCGGGCAACAGCTAGTATCATATAAAATAACAAAGTCGCTAACCGCTGTCTGTTCGCTTGGATCTTTTAAACTACTAAGCGGATTTTAATGCAGTTCAGCAATAGATAGATTGATTCGAGAGGAAAGTTTATATGTATAATACATACATATACATTGCACTCGGGGTCCAGGTCGCTAGTAACACATAGGTGTTTATCTAAAAGGTTATTTTTATTAATTACTAGCTTTCGCCCGCGGCTCCGCCCGCGTTAATGTAATCCCTCGGGAATAGTACTTTTTCCCGGGATAAAAGGTAGCCTATGTCCTTCTCCGTACTCCAGAGAACTTGTATGCAAAATTTCATGATGATCTGTTCAGTAGTTACGACGAAACAAACAAACTCACTTTCGCATTTATAATATTAGTAAGGATAGTAAGGATAAGGATTATTTCTCAAATATCGTTGTCTTCTTATTCTGTAGGTATCTTCATAATCTAATATTTTAAATGATTTGATCTAGTATGTTTTCAGTAACATAACAGTCTTCAGCTTAAATGTCAGTTTATAATATTGTTGTCAAGTAATTTGAGTCTGCGATTCAGTCACGCAAAGTACTTAGCTAAACATTATGATTTGTTGACACACTTCCAAGCGGCTTGGAGATGGAAAGCTTGCATTAACAGCCGAAGGCGCATTGTGTGGTAATAGACAACTAGCTATAGGAAAGTGCGCCTAGGGCCCCGGTAGACGTCATTGCTTCATTTAGCCAACATTATTCGGAACACAAAACTTTTATTAAGTTAAGAAATAACTTAATAAAACTTCTTATAAGAATATATCAGAATAGCATTTTCAATGCAAAAAAATCCCTTAAATCAATTCGTAAAAGTATGTTAATAAATGTTGGCCATTTTAAAAGCAATTATTAACAGCAAATTTTCGCCACTGAATTTAACGATTTAATATTTAAAAAAATAAACAAAAATATTTTTGACAAATTTATGAGCCTATAAGGCTGAGATATTTTTTCATATTTTCTAAGTAGCGTTCTACTTATAAATAAGAAAACATAAATGAGCCTGAGAACAGTACGTGATATTGACCGGACTAAAGTCAAAACGTTTATTTAGCAAATAGGCCTCTGCAGGCACCTTTTCACTTCAAATCATATTTAAAATTATGTTATTTACTGAGAAATATTTAATTTATGAATTAACTATTTTGCCCGCGGCTCCGCCCGCGTTAATGTCGATCCTCGGGAACAGTAGCATTTCCCAAAAAGAAAGGTACCTAACCCTACGTCCTTCAGTTCCCCGGGCCTCAAACTACCTTCATACCAATGGTTCAATGATTAAAGTGTGAAAAGGTAACAGACAGACAGAGTTACTTTCGCATTTATAATATTAGTATGGATAATGTTCAGAAGCTGTAGACTACAAGCGTCTCGGAACCGACCACTGCAGAGAAGAGAACGTCGAAACGCTTTTTAACAGTATTGATCGCCTACTAGCCAGAAGGGTTAAGGTTATGTATCATACTTTAAGTATATTACTGGCCAAGTATGGCTCCGGTAGTACAGAGAGGGTCATGCTCCTTCAATGGTGACTAAAAAGAACTGATGATGATGATGAAGTGTATACTCCAAGATACAACATCATATTTCGATAGTATAGGGTACAACATACAAACATGACACGATATTTGGATGCATCGGTGCCACTGCGCATGGCAGCACCGAGCGCCGGCCGCCACACCCCGCTGGCTGGTTTTTGCCGCTGCATAATAAAGATTACTTATCAGCAATGGTACGACTACGGTGTGACACACTTATTATCTGCGATTAACTACAATTAGCATAACTATGAGAAAGTTATTGTTCTAGTTAGGAGGCAGGAATTGATACGATAGTCTCAGTTATGTGTGCTCGTAATTTATCTAGTTGATTTAATTGAGTAATTAGATAGATACGATGGTGTTTCACTATGTTAGTTGAGTTACTTCATAATTATCCAATCTTGTGCCACAGGAAATGTAACAATAGAAAGAAATGTAGGTGCCTACATTATAAAAAAGATGGTAAATTATAAGGAACCTTGTTTAATTATTTATCTTATTGTAAAGAAATTGAAGTAAGGTCATAACTTCAGGAAAAGAGTTTGATAGTGAGAGTTGTTGCTTGACAAACAGGTATCTATATCAAGCAGCTTGATCGTGTACAAAGCTCTTCAGAAACAATGTGTTTATGTGCATAAACGTACACAATATTAGCTTGCCCGAACTCGTGAGATATAAGTATAAATATTGTACCTACGTAGAGAGCACTGAGGTGCCCGACGCCTCGCGTAGACATATAATTTCTGAAAAATACTGATCATTCCTTTCTGTTGACATAATCTGGATTGTGCATCTGCGGGCATGACTGTGAGGAATGCCGGCGCGAGGAGAAACGCTATCGAAAGTAAAAACTGGCCAAGTGAGTTTAGGCACGTACGTAAGGGATCCGTACATAAAGTTATTATGTGATATTTTTCCCATTAACGGTTTTTTTTTTTTCATGTGTGTTGATGGAATTGGCCAACACAGGTGTCAGATTTTGGTGTCTCAGGCATCTGACATAGGAAAGCTATGCGTGAGTCTGCCATCAAAAATGACAGCCGGGACCAACGGCTTTCAGTGCTTTCCGAAGCGCGGAGAAGCTCAAGATATTTTTATGCCACTTACGGTTACCAATTCCAGCGAGAGGACGCGCCAGGGTTACTTAGCATGCGTAAACAATAATAATGCCTACTCCACGCCACGCCCCTTGGGCCATCGGGATCGTCTCGTTCTTTTCATTAGTTGTGCTAAAACTAAAAGTACTTAATTGCCCCTGGCCAAATTTAATGGTTTAATTTCTCTTTGAAAATATGTTTATTTATTTATATATTTCATGCATACACTATCTTCACAAATGCTACAAGGTTAACATACCCGCAAAATACTTTTAAAGTTTTCTAAAAAAAAACTATGTCAATAATATGTTCATTTCAATTCGGTATCTTTAACAAAGCGTTCTTTTAAATACAGGTCTTTAGATGACCAACGAAGTGATCCTATAAGGGTTCCTCTTTATTTTGTAAGGTACAGACAGAACTCTAAAAATTGTCACTCAAAGCGGCCAAACAATTTCTAAAAGGCATCGCCGCATCACCAAGCCATTTTGTCATTGTTGCTCATCGTAGTCTAATTATCGCTTGTGGCTGTATTCCAAAAAGGTACATACGATTGTTCGGAGTTCGGAGGCTTTCACACATATGTCTCACTTGATTAAAAAGTACATTGATATAATATAACTTTTTCTATATATTTGCTGCGGAACTTATATATTATATTATATATATTTCGTTCGACGACATTGCTTCATGGTCCCAGACTGACTGGAGAACTGCAGTGGACGTTGAGGGCAGGGTGGCCTATTTGCTAACTTAGTATACAACGTTTTGATAACCACTTCGAAATACATTGCGGCTTATTATGATTGCCTTTTTTTATTTAAGATATATAAAACGTAATGTATTTTGAAGTGACTATCGAAATGTTGTAGGTACACTAAGTTAGCGAATAGGCTATTAATTACACAAAGTACCTAGAGGCTTAATAGCCTCTAGGTACTTTGTGTAATTAATAGCCTATTGATTGAAGGTTAATACCTTCAATCAAATATAATAAATACCCATAAATAAATTGAGATGAAGTTTTTAAAAGTTTCTAAATATTAACACATCAGTTTCAAATTCTGTTGCAGGTTCTATATTACCCAGGAGATTGTAGGTATACTACATAGCAACCAACACATTAAAAAAATCTTATTTTATTTTTATGACTACATTTCAATCGGATGAACCTCATTTATAAGCAAATTAGTTGACATAAATGTCACATATTTATTAGGGAGGGTCTGTTCACGTACAGTTCTTCATATTTATACATTATCTTATCTCTATGACCTATAACTAGCTTATACCTACAGAATATTTTTTAAGGTATATTATATTGTGGTTTACAGTAAAAAAGATTCATTATATGTTAATATAACCAAAGGATATCGTACCTATTCATTAAGTCGATTCAAAACAAAAGAAAATCAATACCTACATAGCATAAAAAAACAATCCCCCAACGCGATATCAGAATCTGGCTGTCTGTATCGGCTTAAATTATAGGTAGATATGTACCGCTGGAGTAATTTCTGAAAGCCAGTCTCATCAAAAATATTTATTCTCAGTAGTATGCACGTGGGTTAATGTACATACCTCCTACGGTTACATAATCAAATGAATGAGATAGATTTTCTAATTTTACATGCAAATGATACAATATTATGATGAGTTATTTAAATTAGAAGATATATTTTTGGATAGAGTGTTAGTTAACTAATTAATACATTAGCATACGTTGTTGAAAAAGTAATAGGTAAGTATTACCTTTTTAACAACGTTTTACTGCAAAAGTTATACTTGCAGGACAGTAAGCTCGTAAAATCAGATGTAACATTTACATAGGGAGTAAGTATGAAACAATTTACATAGGAAGTATGTATGAAACAATTTACATAGGGAGTATGTAAATTGTTTCATCTGATTTTACGAGTTTACTATACACACATACATAGTATCACATCTTTATCTCTTACGAAGTAGTCAGAGCCTAGGGTCATAAGAAGTGTAAATAGAGGACATGTAGAAAAGGTAATTAAAATAGGGACGCATAATTAGCGTCATCGCCTGTTTGACATGATTCCTCGGATTATCGCTCACTCCCTCGACCAATTTTTATCTTCTATGTGAGAAGAAAATCAGTTGGTGGTTTCAAAGAACTTTCAAGGAAAAAATATTTTTTTATTAATAAGCTAAGATCAGTTTTCTCTGACCAGCTGAATCCAAAAAGGATTGATTAGGGAGATATTCTATATTGAACACCTTGCTTCAGTAGTATATTTTTGTTAGGCCCGATTTAATCGGATTTATTATAGATTCAACACCGGATTAATGTCGGTTCAACATCGAGAAATAATTACTTTTTTAATTACAGACATAAGTACATTTACATTTTTAAGTTACCTACTTAGTTTTGATTTTCTGCCTAAAAGACATCAACGAACACTTGAATTGATGTCAACAACGAATTAATGAAAGAAAACTTGATATGAATAAAATAAATAAGTCTACTAAAATAATATTTTTTCTTTCCTTAAAAAAAAACAAAACCTTAAAAATGTTTATTTGGATAATTCCTACTAAAAATACAGTGATAAAAATAATAAGATCTTCTCTGGGTTTTTATTTTCTTAGAGTACCTACATACCGCTACCGGCTTGCCTTTGTTTCAGCAAAAACTAGATAAATAACGTTATATTTTTTCCGGAAGTTCCAGTTTCCAGTCTTCCATAAACAACTTTAACTTCACCATCAGTAATTGTGAGAACCGGACTCCCCTTTAGGAATAAATGAACGACAAGGGGTAAAAAAACCTACATTTACTTGTTATGGATGATATGATTACCAGACGAGTTATCAGTATACGAATAAATGTCTTGGATATCTTATTATATATTCTTGTTAATTGTAAATAGAAAGAGAGAGAGAAAGAAAGAAAATGGTTTATTTGGTACAGTATAACAACAATACAATTGACATGTAATAATAACATTGTGTACCAAAATGGTCTCCACTCAGCATGTGTCGTGCGTGACTTGCACCACGACGCTGGTCTTCCGTGGATGCCATGTGTGTATGTAGAAACACTTACATTGGTGGAAAGAATAGACAAAAAAAATAAAAAAAAACATTCTATAAAAACTAAATAAAATAAACGTTTAGCAGAACTATAATCATAGTAACAAATGAAAAACAATCAATCTGAAACAATTTTTCCATCTCACATAGCTTTTTCAGTAATAAAAAGTTATATGCTGTAACCTTATGATTTTTGGTTATTCAAGATGTGTATTTTTAATTTACTTTTGAAAGTTTTAACAGTCATTGAACTTTTTATAGGGGGTGGGATGTCGTTCCAGCATCTAGTCGCAGCATATTTAAAACTACCACGGAATGCAGCAGTTTTATGTGTAGGAAATATAAGACGATCAATACGTGTGTGTTTAGTGAAAATTAATTTATTAAACAGATATGAGGGGCTTTTATTTTTAATTATACCAAATAATAACACTGCAAAGTGTAGTGAGCGTCGGGATTCCATATTAAGTAAGTCGTGTCGGTTTAAGTAAGGAGTTATATTAGATCTACGGGGAATAGGGAAGCAAAATCTTGCACAAGAGTTTTGGACACGTTGAATTAGCTTTTTTGTGCGAGCTAACAGACAATTTCCTATAACAACATCCGCATAATTTAATTTAGACAATATGAGAGACTCTGTCAAATAAATTCTCGACTCTATGCTTAAATGTTCTCTTATTTGGTATAATATTTTTAGCCGGTAGTAGCAATTTCTCACAGTCTCGAGTACATGTTTCTCAAACTGTAAGTGACTATCCATCACAACGCCCAGATTTCTAGCTTCGGTTACCTGTTCTATTGCTTTGTCTCTTACTGTTATATTTGGTTCATGACTATTGATATTCTTAATTTGAGCTCTAGTACCAATGATAAGAAACTTGGTTTTGGATGGATTTAAAACTAGACTATTTGCGTCTGACAATTCAGCAACACGTTTAAGATCTTCATTTATATTTTTTACGATAGCGGTTGTGTTGCAAGGTTTAAAGTTTTGGTATATCTGTAGATCATCAGCGTATAAATGATGTTCAGTATTCTTTATACAATTAGTCAGATCTGCAGTATACAAAATGAAAAGTAGAGGGCCTAGTATTGAACCCTGTGGTACACCTTTTTTTGTGGGTAAAATTTCAGAATACAGTTTAGACCCATCATTGCAAGATACTTCAACCTGTTGACTTCGACCTGTTAGATAACTTACAAACCATTTCAGAGTAGGACCATCAAAACCATAATAGGTAAGTTTGGCCAAAAGTAAAGTTACATTAATAGTGTCAAATGCACGAGAGTAGTCTAACAAAATCAGAATGGAGCCCTTTCCCACGTCTCTTCCCGCTAAAATATCGTCTACTACATTAAGAAGTGCTGTAGTCGTGCTTCTGCCGGCTCGGAAACCACATTGCTTGGAAGGTAAAATATTATTTGCATTCAAGTATTGAACTAGTTGATTACATACTACTTTTTCTAAAATTTTGGACAAGAAAGGTAAAATACTAATGGGTCTGAGGTCTTTATATTCTTTAGGATTATTTACTTTAGGAAGCGGCTGAACGATAGCATTTTTCCATAAATCTGGAAAGACGCCGGTTCTGATGGACATATTCACAATTGCAGTAATAATATTTAATGTACGTGGTAGTGTAAGGACAATCATATTCAATGTTATGCCGTCGACACCTTGAGCATTAGTTGATATTTTCTTAATAATTTCAAAAACTGATGCTTCATCAACCGTTTGGAGACTAAATACTGATGGGCCAAATCGATTAAACCAAAAGTTCATTAATTGCGATACATCAACGCTAGAATTCCCGGGAACATGTAAAAAATGGCGATTAATATCATCAGGATTGTTGATATTATTCGGTAATTCATACTGATGTTTATTGAAATTAATATTCTGCTTAATATTCTTCCATAGAACGTGAGTATCATTTAAATTTTGATTTATTTTATGTCGGAAATATGCCGCTTTTTCGTTATTTAGAGCTACGTTAACAATTTTTTTTAGTTCTTTGTATGCGTCTTTATCTTTATCAAGCTTTGATGTACGAAATTTAAAATAGGCTTTGTCTCGTAATTTCATCATGTCTTTTATAGTTTGTGTTATCCAGGGTGGGCTATGTTCTTTAATATAAACTTTCTTAACAGGCGCATGAAGATCAAACAAAATTTTTATTTGTTCATTAAAATTTGCAAGTGAATCATTCACATTATCACATAGTAACTCTTCCCAGATTATAGAGTTCACATCCTTATTAAAACTTTCAATATTAATGTCTTTAAGTGGTCTGTAAGTTATCCAACGAGGGTTAGGTTTAGGCTTTTTTATATTCAGTTCAAACGATACAAAGGCATGATGACTTAGATCTGGAATATAGTCTACAACAAGATTACAAACTTTTGTACTGCTACAAACAATATCCAGCAGTGTTCCTGAATTATCAGTGAAGTGTGTTGCCTCTTTTACATACTGAAGAAGGCTCATTGAATTTATAAAATTAATAAGTTTAATGGCATCACAGTCATTAGGTTTCAATAAGTCAATGTTAAAGTCACCGACTAAAACGATTTGATCAAACCCAGAGAAACAGCATACAGATTCAGTCATAGCGTCAATAAATGTATCAACATTCATCCACTGCGGGCGATAAGCAGTGCCTATGACGAGTTTATAGCCGTTTAGTTTCATACAAATCCACATCTGTTCGACGTGTAAGGCTGGTGGATGTTCTAGGACCCGCGCGCACACCCCACGCTTCAGGTAAAAGCCCACCCCACCACCACGAGAGCGTGGCGCATTTACAGAACGTGGCTTTGTTTGTTTTATATAACCTGTAGTATATGTATTGAGATGGATTCTATTATACATACTATAACTCGAAGAAGCCCAACAAAGCCTCTTGCGCTGTCCCAATTGTTTTACCAGATCTTTCATCATCATCTTTCCAGCCGTAAGATGTCCACGGCTGGACAAAGGCCTCTCCCAAGGGTTATTTTTCCATGGAAGTATATTGCCATAGTACTTACCACGCGTGGCAGGCGGGTTGGCAGTTTCTTTGGCTTCTTGTGCTTTCGACGCTGCTGCCCATCGAAAGCATTTTTAAGCTGGGGAAAGATAGAAAAAGGGGAATTTGTTAGATTTGGGGATGAAATGAAGGTATAGGTATACTACTCACTCCATTGAATGGGGGTTAAAGCAAGTAGTAGCTCGGGAAGCCGGGCGCGCGTACCTCATGCCATACCTGCAACCATCGCCGACCAAGCAGTTGAGAATGACACCCCTGACCTTGCTAGACCTATATATCGAGCCAAACCATGGATTTTGTGACGGAAGCATAAATCCTAGATCTCGAACACTGCTCTATGCAAGCATAATTTGGTGTCACTTGTAATAAATTAATGAAGTTTTAACCACTGTTGCCTACTCCTAAGATAATCATTGATTATCTTTAACGGGAACCCTCGTAATTAAAAGAGCTTTCAATGTACCTAATAGTTAATAATCATGATCATAATAATTTATTAGTAAATTAAATTTACACGTCCAATTTACAGTTTGAGGTCAAATTACAATAATATTCAGATCAAATTAAAATTAAGATTAAAATATTACATAATTATAAATATCACAATTTCATATATTTTCTATTACTATATATTATTAACTACAATCAGTCTGAATTCAGGAGGAAATTCAATCAGGAATATTAAAAAACTCTTCCAAGCTATAGAGTGTGTGCTCAAGAAACCATTTTTTAAGCCTAATTTTAAAACTAATAGTTAGAGATGGTGCCTTTGTTACATCAGGCGGCACCTTATTATACCCCATTATATGGACTAACTTATCCGACTTTGCTAGTCGGTGGATCACTGAAAGCAATCGATCGGCATTTCGGTGTCATGAACGTCTCTAGGCGTTTGGTACTCGGGAAGATGCGTAAAGACATAATAGACCAACGGAAACGTATTCGTAATAAAAGCCTTAGCCGTATATGCTTTTGAAACAACATCGGTCGTGTCATTATGTTAACACCGAAAAACGCTTATCGCACATGAATATATAAAACATTGTTAACTAGATACAGTGAGATTAAGCTTTCAAATCATCAAATTGACGGGGCCGATCCAAATAATTCGATTCCAAGCGGCTTTTTCAAACACAGACTAGAACTGGTAGTTCTACCCTTTCGTTAACTGTAGTTCGCGTTTAAAGGTATGCTATACTGGTGTACCAGTATAGCATACCTTTAAACGCGCGTATGCGAAAGTACCTACATATAATGAATACCTACATATAATGATAATTTTACGTGATAACGGTAATAGAGAGACGCGTCACAAGCCGAACGCTTAGGCCGATCGTGTCTCTCTATCGCTTGTATCGCGCTCTCGCGTGCACACGGAACGTGACACTTTTTCGTTGGTGCAGATCATTCATCGATATATGACGCTATCACGTCAAATAAATATGCTGTCATCAACTTTAAAAACAATATTAAATTTCCAGATAGCGCGTCGTAACTAATGTTGGGGCGGAAGCAAATGGTGCGACGATGCGCGAGGAGGAGCTGGAGGTGGCGCTGAAGGTGGTGATCGTGGGCGATGGCGGCGTCGGCAAGTCCAGCATGATCCAGCGCTACTGCCGGGGCACCTTCACCAGGGACTACAAGAAGACCATCGGCGTGGACTTCCTGGAGCGGCAGATAGAGTAAGTCATGTTACACTACTGTGTGCAAACAGTGGTGTCCAAGCTAGTCCAGCATGATCCAGCGCTACTGCCGGGGCACCTTCACCAGGGACTACAAGAAGACCATCGGCGTGGACTTCCTGGAGCGGCAGATAGAGTAAGTCATGTTACACTGATGTGTGCAAACAGTGGTGTCCAAGCTAGTCCAGCATGATCCAGCGCTACTGCCGGGGTACCTTCACCAGGGACTACAAGAAGACCATCGGCGTGGACTTCCTGGAGCGGCAGATAGAGTTAGTCATGTTACACTGCTGTGTGCAAACAGTGGTGTCCAAGCTAGTCCAGCATGATCCAGCGCTACTGCCGGGGCACCTTCACCAGGTACTACAAGAAGACCATCGACGTGGACTTCCTGGAGCGGTAGATAGAGTAAGTCATGTTACACTGCTGTGTGCAAACAGTGGTGTCCAGGCTAGTCCAGCATGCTCCAGCGCTACTGCCGGGGCACCTTCACCAGGGACTACAAGAAAACCATTGCCGTGAACTTCCTGGAACGGCAGAAAGTGTGAGTCATGTTACACTGCTGTATCAGTAGGCTAGAAAAATCATATTTGTCAGCCATATACAATTACAATTATACATGAACCCGAAAGTTTGGTGGATCTGAAAATAAATTGAAAATGAAGGCAAAATGTTTTTTTTTTCTTTTTACAATGAATTAACTACACATGCATTTAAGTATACGAGTATACTGTCATTCATTAGTCTCGTTGTCGGCCAGATCCGCCGTATCATAAAATGAAAAGTGATTGCATACGTACTTTTGTACAAGTTCACTGAATGTGACCATATGGTCTTATACTCCGGCTCTGTCTTCCCCGCAAGGGAAAAAGACGTGATACTATGTATGTATGAAATGTCTTGAAAATGTGGTCTGTACGCAGGATCGACGGCGAGGAAGTCCGGCTGATGCTGTGGGACACGGCGGGGCAGGAGGAATTCGACGCCATCACCAAAGCGTACTACCGCGGCGCTCACGCCTGCGTGCTCGCCTTCTCCACCACGGACAGGGATTCCTTCCTGGCGCTGCACTCGTGGAAACTAAAGGTCAGCATTTGTAACCTTGGTCGGGATGGAGGCCAGTAACTTTGTTGTTAGGGTTCCGTAGTAAACAAGGAACCCTTATAGTTTTGCCATGTCTGTCCGTCAAAAAATTAACTTATAATAAACTTTCATATAAAAAATCAGCCAAGTGCGAGTCTGGATCTCGCGCATGATGGGATCCGTACTATTATATATAAGAAATTGTTGCTTCTTACTATATTTCCAGATCCTGAGTTCACTGGAAGTACCCTGTAGGTTTAGATTCCCTTGCGAGTGTCAAAAAATCATTATAAATATATTATTATAATACGATTTTTCGCAATTATTCCTATATCTGTGCTATAAGACGTTGCTTCGTACCAAATTTCAAGATTCTGAGTTCATGGGAAGTAGATTTTGATTCCCTTGCGAATGTCGAAATAACACGAAAATTTACGACATAACCAACTGTATCTTTTAATTGCGTTGGCTTACAAATTTAAATTTTTTACAGCTCCAAGGGACAGTAGACCTGAGTATTTCAGCTTGATACCTCCACGCATTCCTGAGAAAAAGGCCTTGACAGACAGACGGACAACCATGTGATCCTATAAGGGTTCCGTTTTTTTCTTTTGAGGTATGGAACCCTAAAAACGGTCTTCAATCAAACTAATA
Organism: Elegia similella; assembly: GCA_947532085.1. NCBI lineage: Eukaryota > Metazoa > Arthropoda > Insecta > Lepidoptera > Pyralidae > Elegia > Elegia similella. The sequence goes on along the minus strand of OX383942.1, from coordinate 18,575,600 downwards.
AACTGATTTTGATGAAATTTAAATGGGACCAATTTGGAAGCAATTTCAATAGAAAAAAATATTTTTAATGTCGGTTCGTAAATCACGGAGTTATGCGGTAACAAACCTTAAAAAACCGAATTGATAACTTCTCCTTTTTTTTAAGTCAGTTAAAAATGGTCATCTCGATCTTTAAGTATTTGTTCGATTTTTAGCACCTTCAGAAGTGGGTAGCATAGTTGAATAAACTTTGCAAACGTTGCCATAAAATCCTGCATCTAATGAGTTCTGCGTGTGGTCATTACGTTGGCTGTGTAAAATCATATTCCTGCTGTTTAACATTTCATTTTAACTAGGTACTTACAGCAAGTTTTAACGCATCTCATTTTGCAAGAGTGTAATAATTTTATGCGACTTAAGTAGCAATTCATATATCAACGGGCATTAGCCTCTATTTCGAGAATCGTGTTTCCGTAGTTCTATATGAAACAGGATCATAAACATATAAAGATACCGAGAGGTCATGACATCAGCACACATGCATGCAAGCCGGGGCCCGCTCCCGCACTATCTCATCTAGTCGTATCTGAATGTTTACATTCACGAGTTTATATTTGGATACAACACATCACTCTCATAAATTATTCATTATTTCGCGAAGATGCATCTCTCACAGAGCACGTTTCTCTTTTTAATCGCTTTGTTTTGTGGGATTGATTGTTTGGCGCGAAGCAGCCGCTCAGCAGACGTGGATCACTGCATCAACTACTACACAACCGGGAAAAACTTTGAGATCAGCGAATTGCAAGGAGACCACTATGCAGTATACTTCTGGCCGCCAAATCAGCGGCAAAGGGATTCATGCGCTCTACTAACCTACAAAAAGCTTTTGCAACATGAAGTGAAGAATGCGAGCGAGTGCGACGATGATCTGCCCGGTAACGGGAGCGTTATGCAAGGGAACTACATCAACGGAGCTGGGAGAAAAGTAACGATGCTTGTTTATGGCGATGAAGAAGTGAAGAACTTAGTCCGTCCATGCAAAAGTGCGTCGAAGTACTTATTCAGACGGATAAATGATAATTATGTGTTGGGGATCAACTGCTCAGCGGGAGGTCGCGGGATGCTGCTCGCGAGGACGCTGCCCACGGCTTCCGAGGTGCAGGCCGTGGTAGACGGCATTGAGATCATGTCGGGACGCACGGGAGAGTCGGACTGTCCTCCAAAAACGTTATAAATTAAAATGTTGAATGTTAGTGGGACTACGAGTAATAGTGAGACAAAATTGGTGGGACTACGAGTCAAGTGTCGTTATTAGTTGTACCTACCAATAAGTTCCAATAAAATATATTATTTATTCAATGAACCTCATGTTTTAGTTTCGACTTCGACACTATCCGGACATTATTTATAAATTCTGCCAGGTAATATAAATTGTAGTATTTACGTCCATTTAATCATATTAACGGTACTTTTTCCATAGTACCTAATGCTTTTTTTATCTTTTCAGGTAGAAAACGAGTGCGGAGAGATTCCAACTATAATAGTTCAAAATAAAATAGACTTGATGGACCAATGCGTCGTTGGACCGTAAGTAAAAACATACTTTGCCACTTCTTATAAAAAGGTTTGTGTTAATTTAGGTACTAAAGCCGTACGCAGGGTCCAAACGAACAAATTGCAAACGCTATGTACACTAGGTACTAGCTGATCTTATACCTAAATATGTCGTGATATTGCTCGGACCAACGCTTTTAAGACGCCCTATATGACAGTCCGTTCACAGTGCTGCATCGGAGCCTAGGTTCCACAGACAATATAAGTGTCTGTCCTAGGTTCCAACATGGTTCATGCTGTAATATTATATGCTATTGTTTTTACAGCCTGAAAGCCTTATTGGGTATCTGCTCGTATATATCCGTTCACACAGACTTAGGTATAGCCTTCGAGTGCACAAAATAGAAACTTGTTTTTAGAGATTTGTGGATACATAAACTTAGATTCACTTTACTACTTCCATACCGCATTCACATACCTACATTAATGTAGCTGAAATGAAGCTTAGGTGTCACCTCCACGAGCGAGTCAACCGCGACGGAGTGCGCCCATTGAAATCGAGAATATAGCCCCGATATATTCGCCCGTGGAGGTGACGCCTGTAAAAAGAATAAGTATATAGCGACATCTTTAACAAATCGTCATCATAGTAAATGTATTTACCGTCCTAAGTTTAACTTACACACTTCCAGGGACGAAGCGGAGCTGGTCGCGAGGGCACTCGGCTGCCGGCTGATGCGGGCGTCCGTCAAGGAGGACGTGAACGTGGGCGCGGTGTTCCGGGCACTGGCCGCGCGCTGCCTCGCCGACATGCGGCGAGAGGACGCCGCGGAGAACAGCCAGCCCTGCCTGCCTCCTGTTATAGGTGAATGTTACGATCGAGACTGATTACTCACATTCAAGTGCCTATTAAACTCCCGAATTCAGTCACTGACGAGATATACAACTGGAGATATTTCCATTCGTGTCTAACGTACTGCGGCGTGCTCTGGCCAAGAATGGTATATCCGGTAGCCAGAGAGGGTCATTCTCCTGCAGTGGAGACTAAAAAGACCTGATGATGATGATAATGTACTGCGGCGTCCCTCTCATCAGTGACTGAATTCAGGATAGTTTCATAAGCGATTAACTTAGAACATAGCAAATGAACTAGTTGCTCTGTAAGCTGTAGACCTCACAACTCGCAAGTCTTATCACGTCGACCTCATATAAGCCTAAGCGCCAGAGATCCCAACGGCAAACGCCCGGTGAAGTAGCGAAAGCTCAAAAAAAAAGATCCCTACGGCACTTGAGCAATTTATTCGATTCGATTAGGATGAACGTCATCTTAATATCAAACTCTACGAGTACCTTCTATACCTAGAACGTACTTGTTTAAATAATGGTTCCTAAAATCACACGTAGCTAAAAGGTTCAACTTAAAAACGGTGTAGCAAAAGCGTTAATCTAGGGAACATGCATAATGAGAATCTGCCTAACACCAACGTACCTATGTACTTCTACACTACTAGTTACCTGTATAATTCAGCTGAATCAGACATAACGAAAAAAAATACTTTAGGTACCTACCAACTCACTTAACTGCACTAATAAGATAAAGGTCAATATTTTGTTTCTATGATTTCAGGCACATTCAGCAACCAAAACAGCAACGGCACCATCCTGCTGCGACCGGCGAAGCACCGGCCGGGCGGCAAGAAGAAGAACGTTCTCCGGAACGCGTGCAGGATATTGTGAATGTTTAGGGCTCATATATTCCAAAAGTTGTAAAGAATCTATGAACGTTGATGTGAAGGACCCGTAGTGTATTTGGAGAATGATTGTAATTAACTTCTTTGTTATTGGACTATTCGCCTCACAGTGAATGTAATGCGCTTGGCAAAAAAAATCTCGTTTTGGACTGTTCGCAACTCGCAAGATCCACAGAGAACGAATGCGGTTAATCTTTGTTGACACTTATTTAATTTTTACCTGTGTCGACCCAAAAACGTTATATTTTTCATGATAGTGAATAAACAGTGTCAAGGTTAATAAAATTACTAAACAATGCGTCTTTTGCAATGTGTAAAAACTTGCGATTAACCGAATGTAAAAAAAAGATTATGGTGCTGATAGGTAATGGCCTATTACCTACTCGTCGGAACGCACAAACTGCTGTTAGCTCAAGGTAAGTATGCTAAGTGTACATATTATTCTGTGTAGCTATGTAAAAACTTGCAAAGTGCAATGAATGTAGTTTTTAAGTTTTCTGTATACTGGAATGTTGTAATGTATTTTGTGTATTTTATATTCATAATGTGCTCAATTTCTTATTTTATCTAAATTAAATTAACACAAATCAAAATATCAAAATAAAATTCGAGGCTTATCCCGTACCATAATACCTCAATTTTATCACTGCAATGCTATGTTGAATAATAAGTAATTCAGCAAGAGTAAACGCGTGTCGGTAACTAACACTATGATTTTATAACCCTATTTATACTACTAGCTGTTGCCCGCGACTTCGTCCGCGGCAATTTCTGTTATTATGAATTAAAATTGCGACTATAATTTGAGATTTAAACTATCCTATCTCTCAAGTTGGATCGAACTGCACATGGTGTGCGAATTTTATTATAATCGGTTAAGTGGTTTAGGAGTCCATTGAGGACAAACATTGTGACACGAGATTTATATATATTAAGATTTGTCATCAAATAAGTATTTATATTATTTCATGTTGTCACTTCGCCCATTCTATTTTGGAACAGAGTTTTATCTAATACCATACATGGATAAAGATTGTTTTTCTCTGTGTAAATTTCATCCGTTATGTTCTATGCAGTGCAGTGGCATCCAAAGTGTAAATGTTACATTACATCTGTCTATAATTGCTATCGCGCGACAAGTGTGAATGCATGAGGACTGCACCATAAATCTACAATGGGAAACTTTTTATTTAATATCAATACATTCAGTTGTGTAAATATTGGTTGAAAGTCAATTTCAAAAGTTAAAGAAAAAACATTATATAATAGTCAGAAGATAGCCTTCGAAATTTATAGGCAACTTTCGTTATGATGGCATTCCCATGAACGTAAAATTTTACATAGTTCTCAAACAATACAAAACGCGTACAAAATCATAAGTAACATTTACATCGAAACAAAAAAATTGTAATCTATATAATTATATGAAACACTTGAGCAGCGGTTATTCTATCAGATTAGATTTCTTTTTTCGGCGATTTTATTTATAAGCTCTTTCTATAAAACAACAAAAAACATGTGTGCAAGTTCCCATTAAAACGAGCGAAAGAAATATATATTTTTGTAAATGGTTAAAAGATTAGAGAACTTATTCAGTTATTTTAATTTATCTTTATCCCGTTTTCTTTGATTATGTCTTAAAAACTGTTTAATAAGAAACGTATTTTAGTCATTCTAGTTAGGGTAGCTATGTAAAAATATCATAACAACGAAGTTATGTAAATATCTACTATAATTAATGGGAAATCAATAAATTATTTTCTTGTGATACGATGAAGTCGTTTCTTTTAATTAATTGGATCTGGCAGTACCTAAGGTCCAGTAATTAACCACTTGAAAACATATCCTCTCCAGATCTAAAATACCATTCAGTCACCTTTTGCCATTGAATTAGAAAAACTATAGAAGCAGCATTTCGCTCAAAAACTGACACCACGGAAAGAAATTCAAAGCGGGCGGGGCTTAAAAAGTAGATTTTTTCGCGAACTAGTCTGCCACGCGCTCCGTGACGGAAGGACGCGTCGATAAAAGCATTTAACGACATATTTTTTTTAACATCGGCGAAATCTTAACGAATTAATAAAGTAGTGCAGGAAACGCAAGGAAAGACGGAAAAGTGACACTGAAGTAACTTATTGTTGCGAGCGAGGCGAGCTGCTAGCCTACCTACTCCGCTATGTTGACACCATAGGGTTCATTAGATATGTTGACGCGGCCAATCACAAACTAGCTTCGTCTATGAGTGCGTAACTTTTTCGTTGTGATTTAAGTTTTTTTGCGTAAATGGGACTAATATTGAATCGTTAGTTGTGTAAGAGTTACGCTTCCATATTTTATTCTAATTCAATACCTACCTATACCTTTGGCAGACAGGAATCTCTATTATTTGAATAGTCAAATAATAGAGATAATATAGAATCTTACAGGTTATTTATAAAACACTAATAAACTCGCAGGATTAGATAGCTAACATCATAAACAACGTTTGTTCCACGGGTTTGTTCTGACATAACAAAAATTATCTGACATAATAAAAATGATTTTTCAAGTTTTTAATAAACTTTCGTGACGTTAGTAAGTCTATGTAAACGAAAAGACAACGCGACGCTCGCGCGTAATCCTTCTTAATTTCATTGTTATTACCCATTTAAAAATCTGCATTTCACGAGATTGAGGGTGGGGGGGATAAGGTTTTACCAAATTTTCAGCAAAGTCACGAAACCCCCCTGAAATGAAGGTACTATAAAGGACGGACGTAACAATAAGCGTAATTACAAACAGAGCGGTGCGTAATAAAAAAAAAACAAAGTCATCTTGAGTAGTAATTATATTAATTTTATGAGACGTCATTTGAACAAACTTTAAAACAAAGAAACTAACATCGTCCATCTACAAGCAGTAGGTACATAAACAACGCGTTTGAATTTTATATGAAAATATTATAATATTTGTAAACATAAAATCGGCAAAAAAAAATATTTTTATGCACTGAGATAATTTACTGTGATAATGTGACAGTTAAGCTACACTGTACATTTAATCTTAAATTATTTATTAACAATGCGCGGAGCTCCAAAACATAATACTTTTATAGCCATTTTATTAATAAACAACGATCATATTACGTTACTAGACATAAGTGCACAAGAATCAAAGTTAGTACCTACTACGCTCTATATTTAGACCAGGGTTTATGATAAGTAGAATCTAATAATTAATAAGGAAGATGCTTTTTGTGTCAGAATTTTCAGTAGCTTAATACTGATAGTATTAAGCTTATTCTTATTACGAAAAAGCATGCAGAGTTTAACTATACAAAGGCGATGCTTTGGCATCTTGTATAACATACTCAATCTTTTTAAGACTATTATATTTGAAATCAGATAAGAAATAAGACTATAATTAACATTTGTAGCGAAATAGCCAATATATTTATTGTACAAAATTCTTACTCAATAACTACAATATTTGAATAACATTAATGTTCAAAGTAAGTAATAACCTTTCAATTTAGCTCCGTTCCTTATCCGAGATATAATTTAGCTATCTACATGTTTACAGGTAAAACCATCCAAAAGTTTATTTAATGTACAAAATAATGAACTACAACATTTTTTATTTAAAGTTATCACGTCTCTTTTAAGCATTATATGCCAAAATATACTACACGCCTTCTCCAGAATATTGAGCAAGTGAAATAATAAATAAAGGTACATGTATTTGGAAAACTACCTTAGTACAAGTATCGTAGATATACAGAGCGAAATTTAATTCATTAGCATACGTTTGAGGAGTGACTCAAACCACGAATCTGAACAACTTTCATTATGGGACCAACTTCGACATCGTGAAAAATTATCTACTCTTTCATACAAAGTGGAATATCTACTTAGCCAAAATCTATGGAACAGCTAATTTTTTTTACAATTTCTGAGTTGGAGATAATGAAAGTTGTTCAGATTCGTGGTCTGAGTTACGCCTTAAACGTTTGCTAATAAATTCAATTTCATCCTGTATAATTGATCACTGAACTCATGTATTATTTATACACTCAGTTAAGAAGACATTGTAATTAGAAATTAAAATGTCAAAATAAAATTTACGTAACAGAATCACAAAAAATGCTGAAATCTGTAAATGACGTCTAGAGGTATAAAAATCATCGTATGCAGATCAGTGTAGTATCGAAGACTAGCTTCGAAACGACGCAGCTTTACACTCCAAACTAAATTAAGAGTCTTGCTTACAACATCGACTTAGAATATATGAAGTGATGCTTAAAATATCCGGTTATAAAGATACCAGTCGATTTTATAAGCAAAAACCTCAAAACACAATACAATTAAAAATAAAACAAGTTGTGTTTATAAACTTTGACAAATCGTGCCATACAAGCTAGCAGCGTGTTTAATATAATAAATACAGGTAGAAGAAATGGAATCACTAGAATTTATTTACTACGATACACATATCACATTTGCCAAAGCTTTTAACCACAGCGATGGACGTAGAATATAATATAGCTAAGTAATTTACATACAACTGACACAGCTAAGATTGCTGACTTAAAACAATAAAATGCGGTATCCATACGTAAACGATACAATTAAATTTTAGCTTGATGGTGTCATTGTTTCTCTGTACCTTGACAAGCCTGTTAGCAATATTAGTTACTGGGTCTGTTATATTATTCCATTCAATGACGTGACGTCGCTTCAGGCCGGCCGCAAGCGGGCATCGCACACGGGCGGCTCCTAAGGGGGCGGCATAAAGTGAGAAGTAGGGTTGGCAGGGCCGTGCGGGTCCTCCAGGGGCACAGACAGCGATAAGTAGGGTCGGCAGGGCCGTACGGATCCTCCAGGGGAGCAAACTGCGAGAAATAGGTTCGGTAGGGCCATACGGATCCACCAAGAGGCGCAAACAGCGAGAAGTAGGGTCGGTAGGGCCGTGTGGATCCTCCAGGGGGCGCAAACAGCGACAAGTAGGGTCGGCAGGGCCGTACGGATCCTCCAGGGGGAGCAAACTGCGAGAAATAGGTTCGGTAGGGCCATACGGATCCACCAAGAGGCGCAAACAGCGAGAAGTAGGGTCGGTAGGGCCGTGTGGATCCTCCAGGGGGCGCAAACAGCGACAAGTAGGGTCGGCAGGGCCGTACGGATCCTCCAGGGGGAGCAAACTGCGAGAAATAGGTTCGGTAGGGCCATACGGATCCACCAAGAGGCGCAAACAGCGAGAAGTAGGGTCGGTAGGGCCGTGTGGATCCTCCAGGGGGCGCAAACAGCGACAAGCAGGGTCGGCAGGGCCGTACGGATCCTCCAGGGTGCGCAAACAGCTAGAAGTAGGTTCGGTAGGGCCATGCGGATCCTCCAGGGGGCGCAAACTGCGAGAAATAGGTTCGGTAAGGCCGTACGGATCCTCCAGGGGGAGCAAACTGCGAGAAATAGGTTCGGTAGGGCCATACGGATCCACCAAGAGGCGCAAACAGCGAGAAGTAGGTTCGGTAGAGCCGTGCGGATCCTCCAAGGGTGGCAAACAGCCGAGGAATAGGAGCGCCAGGGCTTTGCGGCGTGAAGTAGGGGCAGCACCTCCAGGGGAGCGGCACAAAGGGAGAAGTAAAGGCGACAGGGACGGAAGTTGCAACGCCTGTTACAGCGGCATAACAAGCGTTGCACACGTGCGCACAGACGGCTAGCAGCGGGGCAGCTTCGCTTTTATCAGTACGTCATACAACAATGTACTAATGATAATGTCTTGAATTATCGACACTATTTATTGAGGTATAACTTGGTTGTACTATTATGGATATTATACACCGACCGGGCGTGCGTCGGAGCGCATGTAACAAAGGAATTTGGACCTTATTCATGCAGTTACATTTCACATTTGAATGGCGTGGCAGTGCGGTCGCAAGCCTATGGCGGTCGACTCTGTTTTGTTTATTTGATTTAAATATGGAATTTAAATGCTACATAGAAAGATCGATTTCCATTGGTCCTTCATGCGCTCCGACGCTCGGTGTATAATATCTATTAATTTTCTTTAGACAACTAAAGATTAAGAACATGTATTTACATGTAGAATTTAGATATTTTTTCTCAAAAACTTATAACACTAAAAAATTTTAACATATTGCTTCGCAAGCACCGGTAGACACCAAACACTGGAATTCGTGACCCAATGAAAAGTTTTCAAAATCAAAGCACGTAAAGTAATAAAAACTTGGAAGGCACACCGTTCACTCACGAGACTGCTCGGTCTGGTCCATGCAACTAAATGTAAGCTTCACTGCAACACGAGCTTCTCTTGCAGCCAGTCCTCCACTCACGAGCAGGTGGTCACGTTGAGCTTGGCGAAGTAGTCAAGCAGGCCCTGGAGACGCTTCTTGACCCGCTTCTGGTCGTCGAGAGTGCAGCCGAGGATGGCGGTCTCGAAGTTCTTGTCGGTGCCGGAATTGGGGTCTGGCTGCGAGGTGCACGCGTTCATGTACGTCTGGCAGCGCGTGTGAGCTAGCACCGCGTCCGCTTGCACCGACACCACCAGCTGGTCTATGTACATGTTCACCTGGAACGAACGATATGATGCTTTTTAAATGGAAGTGAAAATAGTTTACCGACTACTACATTCATAATTTATCATACACTAGCTGTCGCCCGCGAAAGTTAAGTTAATGTCGATCCTGCGGGAATAGTACTTTTTCCAAGATGAAAGGTAGCCTTAATGTTAATCCTTGGGGATTAACATTAAGGCTATTTAAGGGCCGTGTGGTATCCGGCAGAGTAGAATAGGACCACTCCAAGTCTTCCCGTGGATGTCGTAGAAAGCGACTAAGGAAATACAAGCTAAACAAAGCTTATAAACATCTGTGATACCTCTCCAACCCGTCTGGCCAGCGTGGAGAGTGTAGGCCAAGTCCTCTGGCTGCTCTGGCCAAGTATGGCTCTAGTAGTACATAGAGGGTCGTGCTCCTGTAGTGGAGACTAAAAAGACCTGATGATGATGATGATGATGAATGTTAATCCAGATAATAACCTATGTGTGCAAAATTTCGTCAAGATCCGATCAGCCGTTTAGCCGTGAAAGAGTTACATGAAAGAGTATCATGGGAGTGTTAAATAATTTCATTACAATATATATTCGTATTCTACGTAAAAAATGTTTTCATTATATATATTTTTAAGCGGACGCCATGTCGAATCTAGTGTCACGTCTAATATCCTATAATAAGTAATCGGTAGAGACGCTTCTAACGTGTTGGTTGTTTCGGAGATAAATAAATAAATATATAGGGACTTATCACACATATTGAGCTCGCCCCACACTAAGTTGTGAACTAGTGTCGTAGGATACTAACTCCATCTTGATCTGACCGGGGATTGAACCCGGGAACCCTCGTGTCGCAGGCTGGCGTGTTAACAACTGCGCCACGGAGATCGCATGGGTGTATGTGAACAAACATACATGGCGGCCAAAATCATACCCCACCATGCTTCAACCAATGAATAAACATCGTAATAGGCAGAGCACGACATAAAGGTCTATTTATCTACTGAATTCATTCACTGGCAAGAGGGACGCCGCAGTACGTTAGACACGATACGAGATATCTCCATTCGTGTCTAACGCACTGCGGCTTCTCTCTCGTCATTTACTGAATTCACTAGTGTGATTGGGCTTTCTGTAGTTATATGGTCAGGGAAGTCATCCTCAACTGCCTGTCCGGTGGTTGCAAGTATGGCATCGGGTACAGCGCCCGGCCTCCCAAGCTGCACTTACTCATTCCAATTCATTCGAGCGAGTAGTATCCCAAGATTAAATAAATTCCCTAATTCCATTCCAAAATCCAACAAATTCCTATCCTTCTAAATCCCTAGCTTAAAAATGCTTCCGATGGGCAGCAGCATTAGAAGCACAAGAAGTCAAAGAAACTGCTCTCGCCAACCCGCCTGACAAGCGTGGTGAGTATGACAATATCCTCCCATGGTTCAGGCGGTTCCGAAAAACTCTGACACCAGGGTGTGCATGGTTGATTAACCGTGTCACCTACGCGAAATGATGATGATGCAATTAGAAATCCTTGAAGCTGGATGATGATGATGATAGTATTAAATTGTCTTTGAACTTAATTTACTCGTAAGATAGATTCCCTAGGTCTAGGTCTGGTTACGAACCTGGTGCAGCGCCTCCTCCTGCTGCGGGTCACGGTCGGTGCGTACCGCCACCTCCACGGTCATGGCGCGCGCCAGGATGCGTTCCGCGTACCTCATGATGTCGTCCTTGTCACCTGGAAACCAAATTATTTTTTATTGACTTTCAAACGTATGCCACCGAAAAATTCAAACGTGAGTATAGAGGTCACAGCACACTTATCAACTCGGAAAGGGATGGAGACCTCCTCTCGCCGCGCCGTCCATCAGGCGTCAACCTGGCGTAGGCGCGTAACCAAATCAGGCACGTCGACTCGGCCACGGCTATGCGACGCCGCTTACCGCTCGCTGACTGCTGTAATCTGGCTGGCACCAGACCATTTTGGATCCAAACGTGAATTGTAGCGCACGGTTATATGCCCCAGTTTACAACACATGAATTGGCAATCATACCCATTGCAAAAAGAAAATAGATACACACAATATATACCCAACAAAAGGTAGCATACGGAGAGGCGTAAGCGCGTGGACGACGAGCCCTAAGCGCGGAGACCGCGAGTTGACTGACCCGTAAGGCAGTTAGCAAGCTGGTCCCGAGGCGAGGCGATTACGATACGAATCCGAATAGTGTGCGTTGCAGTAGGGAGTTTCAAACAAATAATACTGAACGAGTTGATAAGTGTGCGGCAACCTTTAATCGTATACTCATGACAACAAAACTTAACCTGCTTTCCGACGCTTACAGTGCAATGATGAAATACACTAGGCGTAATACGCACACACAGACCTTTACCGGACCGATTTCAGGTTAAAAAAAATATATCGTATGCCAGTCTGTCCCGCCGCTATTCTCCTCTAAATGTCAGTCCTGAACCGATTCTCGTTAAATTTTGTAAACATGTTCGGCATTTTTTTTTTTTGGTCAATTAATTTCTTGCAATTTTTTATTAATAGCGGTAATTGGCATACTATACTTATGCCAAGTGTATATATTCTTTGCTTATGCGCCATTGGGGTCTATGACTCTTATAAGATTATTGAGAGTTCACTGAGATAAGACTCGCGAGATCAACAGCTCGACCCACAAACTATTGTCAACCAAATATATCGAACTAAAGCGGCAAACCTTTTACAGATAGCTATATATACAGGGTGTAAACGGCATTTGCGTAATTAATCAAACCACGGGCTATAATACTATTCACCATAGTATAAAGAAATTACGACCATAGTATAATGAAATTACAATAACACTAAAATAAATTAACATTCAACATTTCCATATAAATTGCCCGGGTAGCAACCCAAGGCAGCAGCACACTTCTGTGTGTAAATGAGTATTTGTCGAGACAATTTGTATTTTGCCAGGACTCTAGACATCATATAAAATGTCGCGACAATCCCGACCATCTGGTAAACCTAAGTATAACCCGTGGTTAGATTTAAACGACAACGAAAGGCATACAATCAATCTAGTTACATTTTCGCACTCATAGACCTATAAAAATGCTTTAAATGAGGTAATTCGCAACCTAATATAATTACGTTGAAGTTCGCCGTGAGGTCGAAAGGTCGCCAGTGTCCCAGTTGTAGGTAAATGTTAGCATCGCACGAACAATACGCCATTGCAATATCGGGAAATCTAGGTCTCGGCCTTTCTACAGCGATACGCCTAGAGACGTGCGTATATTATAAATGATCCGAAGTTTGATGAAAGCATACGAAATGATTTCAACATGTACATGGACTACAGCAGCTCCAGTGAGCTGCTATTGAATTTGTATTAAGATTTTTATATATTTTCTGACATTAGCAACATGAGTTTTCAATGATTCAGTGGGAGATGGACAATTAATGTATCCTACATAAATAAAACCTATGTATATTTGAAATGTGTGGCTTTCTACAAAGTTGTAGCTTACCAAATCTAATAGCATTAGCAGTGGCATAACTACTGTGTAGCAAAACTGACAATATGCGTGGGTAAAAGCCACGCCAGCAAGGAGGCTAGTCACTCACAGTACTGAGGCTCTCATATGCCGCATTGTAGTATATATCTAAACAGTACAGTTTTGATATGTACTAACACGTTTATAAGTCGCCTCGGCATTGTTCAGTGGCGCAGTAACTACCTCCGTGGTCCAGTGATTAAGGCGTTTGCCTGTAGACCCGGAGGTCGTGGGTTCGATTCCCACGGGAAGCATAGTTTTTTTAGTTGCTTCCAGTTTTTTAGGACATTGCAGGCTTGAATCACCTGATTGTCTGATAATAAAGATGATTCCGTGCTTCGGAAGGCACGTTAAACTATTGGTCCCGGCTGCCATCTGGTAGTCGTTAAAGGTACCACGTCAGAGGCCGAGAGGCGGTTCCGAAGAACTCTGACACCATGGGTGTGCATGGTCGATTGACCGTGTCACCTACTCGAAATGATGATGATGATGAGTGACGCATAATAGCGCGGTCTACAACCGACTCGGAACGAATAAAAACTTCAGTAAAAAACGAACTTATTCCCACAACATACGATATAAAATCCTAAAACAACAGGACTCATGCTATCTCGTTCATGTACTCGTACGGCGTGGCGCTACAGCGAACTCCAGACATGGCGCGAACGTATCAGCCAACAACAGACGGATATTTTCGTACTATGGAAAAAATTATTTAAGCGCAGGTATATTGATGTAACTTATAAAAGTGGCAGTACAGTACTCACACTCGGAGACGTCGCCCAGCAGCTCAGACTGCTTGATGCTGTCTAGCGTGGAGAGCAGCGAGTCGCGCTCCTCCTCGATGCGCACAGTGTCGCGCCGCAACCGCTCCACGCGCATCTCTACCTGGTCCAAAACCGCAATCAGTCTGAAAAATAAATTTGTCTTTTACACTTCTCGAGACTGCCATCCTAGCTAGAGGTATTTAGAAAATTGTAGATCAGGGGCAGGGGGTCATCCTCAACTGCTTGGTCGGTGGTTGCAGGTAAGGCAACGATTACGCGCGCCTCCCGAGCTGCTTTTTGCTGTTTGCCCATTTATCCAAGTGATTAGTATATAAGAGACCTTCCTAAATCCAACAAATTTCTAACCCTCCGCAGCCTTAAAATGCTTCCGATAGGCAGCAGCATTGGTTGTACAAGAAGCTAAAGAAAATGCGCTCGTCAATGCGCCTGCTAAGCGTGATGAGTATGGAAATATCTTTTTCCATCCTTGGAAGAGGCTTTTGTCCAGCAGTGGAGGCTAAAGTAATGATAATGATGATATCAGGTTTTATAAGAGACACCAATCTTTTTTTAATAAAAGGGTAATTGGAAGAAACTAGTCTTGTTTTATTTGTGAATTTTCCTGTTTTTATGTACTGATTGTTTTAAGGTATTTAATTCATAACCATTTATAATTTCATCATAGCATTGTTTTTGTGTTCTAAACAAATATTACCTATCCATCATCAAATTAGCACCAACAAGAACATGTGCTAACAGTGTTGCATTAACAGTCTCATTTAGTTTCTTCACAAACTCTGGAATATTTTTCTAGTTTTAACTAATTCTTCTGATTTTTTTAAAATTAATTAATTTATTTGATTATAGATAAGCAGCTTTTTAGCTGGTGTGTCTATTTATTTATTTTATTCTTTTTGCACAATTTAAATAAAAGTGTACAAATGGTGGACTTAATGCCATATCCAAACCAGAGAAATTAAGTTTGGTTGGTGCAATGCAGTATAGTTGATACATTACTTACTTGATACTATAGTAATATGTATATTTATATTACCTAACTACATATACCTACATACATAAATATGTTTATAAGGATGATTTATTTTTAATCTGATAAATTTGGATGAGCTCAGTGACTTCTTGGAGTATTATCTTGTGAAGTGCATGCTTAATATAAATACTTGATATATTGATGTAAGGCAGTGGTGAATGTCTTTGGATATAGTTAATTCACTGATATCAATGTTCACTTTTCAATATTCACTTTTGCAATAACAATTTGTTTACATTATTTTTATTACAAATTTAATATGTTATATGTAATAGGGGTTGGAGTGGATTCTTTCGTATGACATAAAATATTATTGTCATAACAATTAATATGCATAATCCTTTATAGGAACATTACTTGTTATATTCTCTTGTTTTTTAATTAGCTTTATAAGTTCCACTGCTGGGCCTCCCCTTTATTTTTCAACTTTCTCTGCCAAAAGCAGTCAAGTCATCTGTCCATCTTGTTTTGGTCTGCCTCTTGATCGTTTCCCGTCAATAGGCACCCATTAAGTTGTTCTATAAGCCCATCTTTCTGGCACCATATAGTTATATTCTTATTCATTATCAGGTCTTTTTTAGTCTCCACTACAGGAGCATGACCCTCTCTGTACTACTAACTAGAGCCATATTGGGCCAGAGAAGTCAGAGGACTTGGCCTACACTCTCCATGCTGACCAGACGTGTTGGAGAGGTCTCACAGATGTTTATAAGCTTTATTTAGCTTGTATTTCCTAAGTCGCCTTCTATGACATCCACGGGAAGACTTGGAGTGGTCCTATTCTACTCTGCCGGATACCACATAAGAATTAATATTGTAAGACTAGTGAAACTGTTAAGCATACCAGACCTCAAACCTACCTATAAATTAATCATCAATGATATCACCTGTTGTAAGCCAATGAGCAGATCTATGCAAAAATGCATTGCTTTACTATTGTGTCATGTATTCTAGCATACAAGAGGCCAAAATTCAATAATATTAGTAAACTATATAAAATAATCTGGCAGTAGATTGGTTTACTTAGATATGTTTCTCATAATTAATTTATGACAAGTTTTTACCTATTGTTTTGCAACTTTTCACTATACAATCAATGCTGTGAAAAGGTTGCAAATTATATCACAAACATTTATAGATTATATGAATAGACAAGAACATTTAGAGACTGATGTTATTGCCATCTCAAAAATGTATTTACAACAGCTAGGTATTGTGACCAATGAATATTTTTATAATACCTTCTGTAACCTTCAGGGGTCACTGACCTTGTAAAATCTTATCACTTTTTTACACCTTAACGTTAAGTTCATTTATACATTTGAAATGCAGTGGCATTTGGGCAATATAAAAAAAGAAAGCTAGAACAGGCATACAGTAAAGCAATATGTGAACTTGAGGTTGCATCAAGCCAAGTCAAACACACTTGGCAGTAAGAACAGTTTAGCCACTATGTTATTAGATTTGACTAAGAGTATTATACCTACTATAATTTCTACAAAAGAAACCAATGTTTGTATGTGGGCGGCTGGTCGGTAACTTTTTATAACTAGGCCGAGCGTGTTGGCCTTATAAGGATCAACATAGGCGCGCACAAGAATTTTTATAATAACTGCGTATACGAGACAGAAAACACGATAGACCGTCATAAAGCATAGAAATACCTGTCTTTAGGCGGCTGAGTCCCCAAAGCAGACGACTCATCGATAAGGGGCAGTCGAGAGCCTTCGCCGACGTAACTCCATTCGTTGGCAAACTGATCCACTTCCATGTTCTGAGACCACTCGTTATACTGCTCTGCCAGTTTAAATTGCAGACACCGGTGATTTCCGAAATGTTGTTATTTTATGGAAATTTATTCTTCACAATTTTTCTCAAAGCGACAACGGCAAACGGACAAGCAAATGTCAATGTCAAAAGCGATCAAAACAATTTTGTATTTTTTTCGTGGTGTTGTTCCATGTCTCGGTTGTTATTAAGTTATTAATCTGACTTTATCGTAAAAAATAAACATTTAAGTTAGTGATGTGATGAGGATGGGATGGACATATTGGCTTCGCCTTGGGTAATCTACTTAATAATGTACAGTCAGGGACAGAGATACCTGATCAGGCCCTCTACCTATATCTTGAATTTTCTCTTAAACTATAAATAATAATAACATAAAAATGTATATGCAGATAGATTTTAATGAAATCTTTCTGAATATAAATTTTCATGGTATTGTTATATAAAGTTTAAGAGAAAAATATATAGGTAGAAGGCCTGGTCAGTTATCTCTGTCCCGGACTGTACAATATGTGTACATTACATACACCTGTCCTTACAGACTTGCCACGCAAAGAGTTTTTATATATTCCACCTATATCCTATGGATTCTTTTTTGGGTCTTGGAGTACGCTTCTTTAATAGAATTCCCGCAGAAATATTAGGTCTGCCATTAATTCAGTTTAAAACGGCTGTAAAAAAAAATTTACTTAAAAGGGCTTATTATTGTATAAAAAATTATTTATTCGATAAAAATGCTTGGATATAATTTAAATGTAAGTTTTTTAATTTAATGATTGTAAAATATATTATGTCCGAGCCCTTCAGGCACATAGAGACCAAGACTGGACTGAGTTTCTTTCGGCGTATTCTTCTCAGCAGTGGTCATTCCGAAACGCTAGTAGTTTTTCGATTTTGCAAACATACAAGAAAGAAAAATAAACAACAGAAACATATGACGTTCAAAAAGCGATACATGTATCCTACTTTGAATAAAAATTATTCATTTTCATATTAATTTTTTTCCACGGCCACGGTTATTAAAAAAAATTGGTTTTCTGTAAAGTAGTACGGACGATAATTTTACGTGATAACGGTGGAAGAGAGATATCGTTACGATCAAAGCCGACGCCTCTCAGGAACGCCTAGGCCGATCTGAGAGGCCGACCGTGTCTCTCTATCGCTTGTTTCGCTTTATCGTTTGCACCTCATTATTGTTCTGAGGTTTGCACAGCTTTGCACACGGAATGTGCCACTTCGACGTTCATCGATTTATAAGACGTTAACACGTCAAAAAATAGGTATTTAAACTTGTTACCGGCAATCTGTATAACTCAGGTATTATAAACAATACCTAGACAATGCATAGAATATCTGGCGTGTGCAGGCAGTGTATTAAAGAGTGAATATTATTTTCCATTACATACTTTACCTTGGTAATTCTCTTATGGTAATCATCTCATCATACACCGCCTGTCTTACTTCCCATGTCGGTATCGAAAACGTACCTACACGCGGCGATCCCTTCGAAGGTAAAAACCGAACAAATCCGGTAGGAACGACGCGCGTTTGGTCACATGTGCTCAACGACTTCAACGAATAATTATAAATCGTTTGTTCAGAGCTATGTGTATAAAATTGGCTTGCTGTAAGTATTTAAACTAAAAGGTGGTGTGTTCTGACGCGAGCTAAATTACACCGTACCGCAAACGAAATTTGAGTTGATATTTCTTTGAATACCTTTGCAAAGTGCGACTTCTGTACGTAAGTAGGTATTCATATTTATTCTGTGCTGCTACTGACCGGCTGAGTAACGTCTTAACATCCATCAATGTACCCCTGCTACATAAAGACTATACTATTAAGTTTGTTGCGTGAAGTGTCTTGTAAAGTCATCCGTTAAAAAAAAGCACGTTGGTGTAGCTGAAGGATGAACAACCTCAAAAAAAATTATACGTAAATCACGTTATACATACCGGTACTAAATCATACCAAATAAACCATGTAGTTAAAAATATTTCGGAAATTTGATTAATAAAGTGTTTGATATGATTCCATGATTAGACTACTCAGAGTACCTGAAGAAAAGGAAATAAAGTAAATTAATTTTCATCCAGAAAACATAAACACCGTGCCCGTGGGTTATTCGCACTAGAGGTGGGTCGTCGTCGGTTTTTTCGACAACGAGTCGCAACCGTTTTTTCAAGAACGGAAACCAGTCCTCGAAACGGTTCTCGTTCGGAACGGTTTTGGGCGGCGGACGACGACGCCGACGGCGCGGCGACGGTCTAACGAACGCAACGAATCTATAACAGTCTCCTAAATCGAACGAAATCTCGTTGCGCCAAAGTTCGTTCGTTTCGGCAATGATAGCGTTGCGGACTTAAGTTTACTAGTATTAGGTACCTATAGTTTTATTGCTTAGCGACTTTGTACTCTATTTCAATCTCTATAGGATACGCAGCAATGACCACCGCGTTGCGAACGAGACGAGACGAAACATGAAATCGCAATAGTCTCATTGTATTCTAGCTTGTATTTACATTGCAGGTAAGTTCAAATTCGCGTGAAACATTACGAGGACTGGTTTTGCGACGAGGACTGCTTTGAAACGAAACGTAAAACGGTTCTATCGTCGCGGACTACAAAACTGTTCTTAAAAACGGTTCGTCTTTGGAACGACCACCTCTATCGCACATCAATGCCAGCGATGTATATCGCTTTGGCCGACTTTTGCCGCATTTAGAAGAGAAGCATTGGCCGCAGGTACCATCAAGAAAGAAAGTCATATATAAAAATAAATATATCTAAATTGACTTCAGGTAACTAAGCCATCGGTCAAACGGCTTTCGATATTGAGCAGCTAACTAAATATGGTAATACGAGTAGAGAGTCTATTAGCCTTTTGATAATCTGACATGAGTTACTAGGTACTTAAAACATCGAGGCTAGTGTAAAATAAAAAGTTAGATTATTTTTTAGAACAGCTGTATTCCAGATTATAACACATATAAATGGCGTATTTCGTTCTTGACTTTGTAACAACAGAAAGTACTCTAGGACGGCATATATCTCAAATATAATAAATGGTAATAAGATTAATCACCCAAGACTCTGTCCGTCGTCATAATAATAAAAAAAGTATATGTTACTTAGGTATTTATTACCCTATTTAACATATTAAACGCAATAAAAATCTTAATTTATAAATTAAATCTTAACAAAATATTTAATTTTAAATAAGTGAAACATTCATTATAAATTATAACAATAATACAAAGAATTGCCGTAACGTGCTGTATAGCTATGTTCAGGTTAGGCAAACAGCTATTGTTTACTTGCAAAACGTAGTTACTTCGTTGCTGCAGCGAAGATACTTAAATCTTGCGTTGCAAGCTTGCAACGCGCAAGCGAAAGGCCGTAAACTGCTAGCGGATTAGACGCGCATTAACTCCACGGCAAACACTAAGCCGCTCACTATGTACCTGATCTGAACACAACCTAATTGTATGTGTGTATGTTATGGCTATAAGCCGAAATGAGGCTACGTCTAGTTTTAGCCGGCTAGAACTAGGTACATCCTGTCAGCGATGGTTAAACGTAGGTGTAGCCTATTTATATTAGGTTAGAACGAGGTTTTATAGTTCAGTTTTGCATTTCCCAATTAGTTCAAAATTCGTATTATGTTTATAGACAAAACATCTTTTGAAGACAATACAAGACTATCGCTATGAAGATTTTTAATATATAAAATTATCTATTAATTATTACTGAAAACAGGGTTCTGTGGTTATGAGTAAACGCACGTTAAGATACTAGCGGAGATTTATTTTTAAGCATAAACTCATAGCTGTTTTATTTCTTAATAGAAAATGTATGATTCATTGAATTTTATTTCTCACTTTTTTGTGTGTTATTTATTTTCATAAACAGAACGATATAGACGTCACTTAAACACCTTGGTCCTTTATTTTATCACCGTTACAACGTACTTTGTATTCATTTCTATTGTAAATGTTTTGTCTTGTGGGCTTATTTTTATGAACATAATTTTTAAATAAATAAATAAATATAATATGGCAAACATAATCTTACACCTAACTCTAACCATCTGTAACCAGCTGCACCTAGTTCTAGCTGGAATGATGAAGGCTAACCTAGTTCTAGCCGAAGATAAACAGGATTCATCTAAGTGTAACCATTTAAGAACGATTGCACCTAGTTCTAATCGGCTAAAAGTAGGCGTACCCGCATGTCGGCTATCAGCCGTAACATATATAATCACTTATTTGTAACAATGTTACTATTCATATTAACATATTAATTTACACTCACACAGTCCCATAGACTAGTTTACAATTTATTTTACATAACAAATTATCTCTCTTATGATAAACTGTGTCGATTAAATTAACTGTGAATTAAAGAGATCTATTGACAGAAAGCCTAAAATAATATAAATGAAAAAAATATGATATATTATAGGCAAATAACTAGGTAGATATTATTTTATTTTCCTGTGAGTGTATTATCGGACAGGTTTTAATCTTTAATGTAGTTGACGGTTGGCGCCATAGTTTATTTGGTCCACATAAAAACAATTTTTTTTTGTTATGGAACGTTGACGTCATACATTTTAAGTTATCATCACGTATTCGCATAGAAGTAAAAAAAAATTGCGTCTTCGCGTATTCGTAATGCCGGTTTGTTGTTTTAGCATTTTTTTTATATTTCAAATTAATAATATACATTTATGTATTTGATTCAAATGTAAAATAATAAATATTTAATTTTGTGTATAACTTTAAACACATGAAGCGTTACAAAATATTCTTGAAAAGTTGTCAACTAATGTATTTAAACTACCTATAACGAGAGTTTATGCTTACACATGAAAAACAACCACAATAAATTTACATTTACTTGACGACGCATGTTTTCTTCTCTCTTTCCTGCTGGCACATGTTATTTCTATTAAAGAAAGTTGTGATTTTTGTTCCTGCAATAATCAGATTGGGGTCACATGTGAAGATACACTATCAAGCAGGTCTACAAATGCGTGCAATATAAATAAATAAACAAAATCATATTCTATAAGGTAACTTTAGTCAACACAGCTTAATTTACTACTAACAAATCTCAAATACGTGCATATTTAGGTTTTACGGCGAGTCCAAACAATTTATCTTTTATAAATAATAAATTAATACTTTTAATGGCCTGATTTTATTACATCAAATAGGAGGATGTTAAAATTAAAAAATACAAAGAAACTAGGGATAATTGATCCACTTTGAGACACGACGAATCGGCATTGTATTTAGTTTTAATGTAGATACAATATATACACTGCATTTATTGGGCATTCATTACAATGTGGCATATTCTCTACTTAACCTACATCGTGACTTACCATCAGGTGAGATGGGAGACAAATGCCTGATTCAATACTTAATAAAAAAAAAACTTACATAAACTGACAAATAAAATTAATAATGGACAGATTGTGCATATAGTATTAAATAAGGACACACACACTGTAACATATAACCTGAAGAAGACAAGTTATTTTAAATATGGTGGTATGTACAGAGATTGCCAAAATGGCACAGACAATTCGTAAATAAAATAAATATATCTTCTCATAAATAACTACTTACAATCACAATTTTGAAGTGGTATGTTTAGGTGAAAGTCGTGAGTATTCAGTCATCATCAAGTACCGCAGGTACATCGTGTTCCCTCGATACTTAATTCACTGATAGCACACTTAAATAGAATGAAATGCGTCTGCCTTTCGCGTTCTAAAATTCCACCATTACTTCACATGTACTTATTTATTATATGGTTTTTATTTATGGTAACGCTCAATAGACGTTAATTGTTAGCGGTATTAGAGTTACCACATTACAGAATCAAATTTGATAATTGACAAAATCACGCACTTGGAACAAGGCATTCGGTTTGATATCTGTGTTTTCAAAAGTTTAATTGTTCTAATAACAATTTAAACGGCTTTGAAAGGGTTTCCTAGTCCGTAGAATGGTTTCCTAAAGTTGTGGAAACTTTACCATTGCTACTTTATTCCTTACACGATGAACACTACAAACGAATATCGCAAAATACAATATGTATAATAGATCACAAATTAATTTCTATAATAGTCAACATTACCAACTATAGCTCAACTAGCAGACAACTCGATTTTAGAACAAAGAGAGAGGGAGAGAAGCATTTTAGTTCACTCACTCTCAGGGACCGTTCAAGTATTACGTAAGCAATATATCAGCTATTTTTAACCCCCTCCTCCCCCTTTTCAGCTAAAGTAAGAAAAGCCCTTCTCCCCTCCCCAAGCTTTCATAAAAATTGGCATCATTTTCACAAAATATATATATTTTTTTGCTAAATGTTGCTGACGTCCTCACTGTGCAAATCCCCCCGACCACCATGTCAGCAAAAATAAGCCTAGCCCCGACCCCCCACCCCCTCATTTGCTGCTTACGTAATATTTGAATGACCCCTCACGTGCAGTCGGGAGCAGATAAAACTGACCCTCTAACAACAAATTTTAAATTGTAGGGGCGTCACATTAATTTGCCTCCGACTGTACATCCCAATTTTACAGGAAAGTTAATATGGAACGCGCCAGACGTAAGAGTTAGCAGTTGATAAAATTAGTACAACTGCCTAAAATGACTCAATTTTCTAAAGCCAGCGAGGCATTATTAATTCTTTCTTACATTCCGCTGATTTCAAAGGCAGCAATCTGTGCTACCAAGCTGTCAAGAATGAGTTATTGGTATGGCAGCACAGACTATTTTGAATAATAATATATTGTTTTAGCATTTCGTATCAAAACTAGCGATGTGCCGTGCAAGATACCCATCAATTACTTACTCTCACTTACCATCAGATGTTCCGAATGATCGTCTGCCCGTATAAAAAATTTGGATCAAATTGGCATTCGGTCAAGCTTCGAAAGCGACCAATTAGAAGCGAGCATTTCTTGCCGACCTCTAACGGTCAGAATACATTTCGTGCTGTGTTTTTAATTGCATCGTAAGTGATTATTTAATTTAACAAAATATAGTAAAAATGTTTTTACATCACCAGAGAATCAAGCTCTAATATTATAACTAATAAATTTTCATAGCAACGCAAGAGAAATACTGAATAACCGGGTAATACTATGGTTGACAAATCAGCATCGCCTTAACGTTAAAAAAAAATTAAGTGGCACCAGGACTATACATGGTTTTTAATTTAAAATTATCAACTTTGTGACTATGATTTATACGCCATATGATTATTATATTATTTATTATTATACTATTTAGCTGATACCCCTTGTGACAATAAAATCAAAGTACAAAATTAAATTGCAGCTTTCGGCTCACAAAAAATACATAAACATAAAATCTTTGCACTAGTTTTCTTGGCTATGATATATAATTTATGCTTCTGATGGGAAAAACACGCAAATTATCAGTCTTTTTTTATATACCAAAAATTCTCAAGATTTCAGATTGCTGCCTTTGAAACTATTTGACACAATACTATCACTAGTACTTGTATCGCACTTAGTATGTATATTGGGTCGTTTGTGGGCAGCAGTAATGCTCGACACCTCTAGTAAAGCTCAATCTAATCACAAGTACATGCATCTCTTTCACAAGTCTGCATAGATGGGTGGATATGGCACGCGCGAGCGGGACGGTATCACTTCCCGTTCCACTCTGTTATTCTACCGTTTTCAAACACGAGGTTCTTCCTGGGCAACGGCACGAGGGTACCTCGTTTTACTATGCCCATGTCTTCGCCAGGATAGTACTAGAATTAAAATACAAAATAATGTTTAATTAAATTGTTTTTATATAGCATTACAATGCTAAGTACTTTAAAAAAAAAATAGATACACAGGTAGGATTTGAAAGACGTAGGTTTAAGCCCTAAGTGAGTTCTTTTTCATCAAATTGACTGTGAGTGCGGTTTATCATACATTGGGCAAACAAAGAAAAGCATCGGTACCCGAATTAAAGAACATATTGCTGACATGAAGAATAGACGCTCAACCAAGTCTGCAGTCTGTGGACATGCCTTAGACAAACCCAACCACTACATACGTTTTGATAATCCTCAAGTCCTTGCAAAAGAAAACAGATACATTCAAAGAATGCTTCGTGAGGCTATTGAAATTAAAAAACATCCTAATTTCAATAGAGAGGATGGTTGGCGGTTACCACCAGCTTGGGATCCTGTCATCAATTTAATAAAATCTCAAGCTCATCACAAGACTGCAAGACCTTCAATCACCATGAGCCAATACTGCGTACATCCGGAACGTTATCAATAAATAATTTGATTACGTAGTTCTTATAACACAATAGACAAATGTCAACTTAGTCGACCTGTGTAAGTTTTCGAAACGTTTTTACAATGTGTGTGTGTGTGACAATCGTGAAAACATTACAAAACATTATTTTAATAGGATAAAAAAATAATTACCTGACATTGTGACACAAATTTAAGTACGTCCGAACGGATGAATTCATTATCTTCTTTTATTTTCTCTAATCTGAAATGATAAATAATATGTTACAACTATGTTCTCCGTATAATACCTAGTAATTTAATAAATGATGACTTACAATTCTGGTTTAGCTATCCGGTCCACAACACAGCGACAAATTTTCTCGCACATCGTTTCATCAAATAGCGGAATGCCGAACTGAAGGTCCAATATCGTCCATTTCTAAAACAAATATAATACACATTACTAAACATGATAGGTGGAGTAGCATTATGGCAGAATGGTGGCCCATAAATGGCAAGCGAAGCGTAGGTTTCCGGCAGAGTAGAATAGGACTACTCCAAGTCTTCCCATGGAGGTCGTAAGAGGCAACTTAGGAAATACAAGCTAAACAAAGCTCATAAACATCAATGAGACCTCTCCAACCTGTCTGGCCAGCGAGGAGAGTGTAGGCCAAATCCTCTGTCTGCGCTGGTCAAGTATGGCTTCGGTAATACAGAGAGGGTCACGCTCCTGCAGTGGAGACTAAAACTGATGATGATGTGAGCGAGATGGATCGACGATGTTAGAAACATCGCGGGCAGAAACTGGATCGTGATGCGCAAGACCGAGATGGATGGCGTGCATTGAGAGAGCCCTATACCCAGCTGTGGGATATATATGGATATCGATGATAATGACGACTAAACTTGCACACAGTGATCAAAACAACAAACAAAAACACAGAACTAAAAAAATTATACCTCTGGTTTACAAGTTTCTTCATCGGAGAAGTTGTGTGCCGTGTCGACGCCGCTGTCGCCCTCTGCCGTGATCTCCGTCAACTTGTCCGACAGTTGCGTGAACATCGATATCGACTCGTCTGCAGGGCTCAACAGATCGTTCAACTGGTTCATCGATTTCTCGCTCGTCGTCTCACTGCCTTTCTTGCTATCGAACTTCAAGTTCTCAATACTGACCGATGACGAGTGGATAGGAACTAAATCATCGGATAACGCAATAGATTCCTTGCTTAAGGAATTTTCAATGGAATGTTTCTTGTCTGTTTTCTCTTTCAGGTCTTCGAAGCTAGTGGAATTGGAATGTATAGGGTCGATCTCATCAGGGCAATCGGTCGATTCTGACGGTGGCTTTTCGTCTATGGCGAGGTTGTCGAGTTCTTCGCATAGTAACTGGCCGCATTCAACGCTGGTAAACCCGTTTGCGGGCGAACTGTTTTTGCTCTCGACGGTGGGAGTGACCGCGAAGTGCGACTCTATGGGCGATTGTAGCCTGTTAGTTATAGTCTTGCTGTAATCTGCTTGCGTCTTCTCCGTGGAGTCTGATGAAGAAATGGACAATTCGCTGACTGGTTTTGCCATACCGCATACATCCTTTTTCTTCCTCGCGGCAACTAAATACAAATAAGAACATTAAGCTGTTGTAAACGAGGGTAAGCGATTTTTTATGATATAGAACCGGTAAGCGATTAACGCTGCCCATGGGCAACTACAACATCAGGTTGTTACTGGAGCGTTGCCGGCTTTTGAAGGAGTTGGGGGAACGACATTAGGGGATAGTTCTTTTTCCCGGGATAAAAGGTAGCCTATGTCCTTCTCTGTACTCCAGAGAACTTGTATACAAAATTTCATGATGATCGGTTCAGTAGTTACGGCGTGAAAGCGTAACAAACAAACAAACAAACTCTCTTTCGCATTTATAATATTAGTAAGGATAAGGATATTGACCTAGCTGCACCGTGGCGGGCGAGCGCGCCCGCAACGCGTATATAGGTCATCATTCATCATCGTATATAGGTGGAGTAGCATTATGGCAGAATAGTGGACCATAAATGGCAAGCGAAGCGTAGGTCGTCCGAAAGCGAGATGGGTCGCCGATGTTAGAAACATCGCGGGCGAGTTCTTGGCGGGAATTTTGGCGGACGACGAAAAAATGCCCATGTTTATGAACAATGTGTGGAATAACTGAAATAAACTGTCACAGTGACGCTGTACTGAGATTTACGTAGCGGGCTGGTGGTTGTCCGCCTCGCCTTGTTGCGTCGTCTCTGTGATTAAGCCAGTGGATTCGTGGGAATTGTCGCCAGGGGCTCTGTAGCATCAACGAAATTAACTACACCATCGTTTCATTGATTAACAGGACTTAGAAAAAGCGCGGGAGAACTCATTTATACTTGATACTGGTTAACTACGTAACGCGTGAAAGCCATAAATAAATAAAAAAAAACATCGCGGGCAGAAACTGGATTCGGAGTTTTTGGCGGGAATTTCGGCGGACTGCACGGTTTTGTTTTGGATTGTTTCGCAAATTACTTCTAGTGGACTTTATAATGTGAAATCGGTGTAATTTGGTGTTATAAATGCCCATGTTTATGAACAATGAGTGGAATAACTAAAATAGTGTCATGGTGCGGCTGTAGTGAGATTTACATAGCGGGCTGGTGGTCGCTCGCTTTACTGCTACTGCATCTATGATCAAACCAGTGGATTCGAGGGAATTGTCGCCAGGGGTTCCATTGAATCAACGAAATGTATTACACCATTTCGTTGATACACAAGCAGGAACAACTCGAAAAATAACTAGACACTGGCTAAAATAAGCTTCTGAATGGAGTTTAAGGGCCAAATAGTAGAAAAGAAAGAAAAAAAAGGAGAAATATTAACCTAGCTGCACGGTGGCGGGCGGGCGCGCGCAGCCGAGGTCGGGCACGCCGATGTCGGCCAGGGTGACGTAGCCCGCCGAGCGCGACAGCCGCAGCCGCTGCAGCAGACGCCGCAGCCCCGCGTGCCGGCTCCATAGGGCCTGGCATTCTGTTACATAATACATTACATCTATCGCTTTATATGACATCAATAAAAGGAAGCGAATGTGATGTTTTTGCTGACAGGTTTGTACGGTTGATAAACGTCCCTACGAATCAGTGCCGCCATCTGGTGGTAAGAAAGTTACCACTAGATCGCAGCAGTCCTTAATAAGCCTTACATATTTATTAGTAAGATTTTGAAATCACTCGCGATTAATACACACTACTTGTCGCCCGCGACTCTGCTCACGTTAATGAACTGTACTTTTTTTACAGGGTGAAAGGAAGCCTTTGTATAACTTCGGGTAATAATCCATTTGTATGCAAAATTTCGTCAAAATCCGTTCAGCCATTTTGGCGTAAAACATCCATACATACTCACACTTTCGCGTTTATAATATTTAAATTAAATCAGTTACTACGGTTCAAAGTCTGCAAGTAACCCTGTGAGGCCTGTCTCACTTCCCGTGTATGTATCGAAAACATATCTACGCGCGAGATACCTTCGAAGGTGAAAACCGAACAAATCCAGTAGTAAAGACGCGCGTTTGGTCATGTGTTCACCGACTTTAACGAATTATGAATCTATTGTTCAGAGCTATAAGTATAAAATTGGCTTGCTGTAGGTATCTAAACTAAAAGGCGCTGCGTTTTGACCCAAGCAAAAGTCTAACGTATCGCTAACTACATTGATATTTTGAATACCTTCGCAGAGTGAGACATCTTTGCGTAAATAGTAGTACAGTCAGCCAAGGAGATAACTGACCCTGCCATCTACCTATATCTTGAATTTTCTCCATAACTTATAATATTATCAACATGAAAATATATAATATATATTCAGAAAGATTTTAATTAAGACTTCCTGAATATACATTTTCATGTTAATATTACTTTTAGTTTAAGAGAAAATTCAAGATATAGGCAGATTGCGGGGTCAGGTATCTCCTTGGCTGACTGTACTTATTCTGTGACTTTGCGAGACATCAGAAAAATTGCGACGTACCTAGATCGGTGTCGGCCTCCGGAGGGAACAGCAGATGGTTGAGGTGGGGCGCCTTCCTCACAGCGACGGCCTGCAACAGCACGGGCGCGCGCCGCAGCGCGCTGTTGGCGGCCGCCAGCGCAGCCGCCGCCGGCAGCGCCGCGCCGCTGCCCTCCAGTGCTGCCTCCGCGCCCCACCAGATCACCGACAGCCGGGCGAAGCCTAAGAGCGGCCGGGGCACGCCGCGCAGTTGCGTGCCTGAATGGAACGAGAATGAAGGTTTTCAACCGACATACTCGCCGGTTGACTGGATCCCTTCATGAGATAAGTCCGCCGTTGTATATTTATTCTTTCTGTTTAAGTACAATAAAGCTTTACAAACAAACAAACTTTTAACAACTACGGTGTACGTTTTGATGGTTACTTATCCTTATATAAACCGTAATCCTTAGTAATATTATAAATGCGAAAGTGAGTTTGTTTGTTTGTGACGTTTTCACGCCGTAATTACTGAACCGATCATCATGAAATTTTGCATACAAGTTCTCTGGAGTACAGAGAAGGACATAGGCTACAGCGATCGACACTAACGCGGGCGGAGCCGCGGGCGAAAGCTAGTGGATGATATATACTTTAAATCAATCATACGAAAGCCGCTAGGTACTTTGTAGTGACCATCCAAACGTACACCGTAGTTTATCAAAATTTAGCGTGTAGGCCTGCTGATATGATTAACATCAGATGGCAGCCTGAAGTCGTAAAGTACGATGCGCCGTCATTGGATATTTGATAAGCAGCAACAAACAAGTGACACATTTTTGTCCGTGGCGCAGTGATCAACACGCCAGCCTACGATACGAGGGTTCGATCCCCGGTCAGGTCATGATGGAAAACGATATTTTTCAGATTGACCTGGGTCTTGAATGATAATCTATATAAGTATCTATTATAAAATATAATTATCCTACTACTACTACTAAAATATATTATCCTACGACACAAGTTCACGACTTACTGTGGGGCAAGCTCAATATATATTTATTATGTAAAAAATAACTTTTGACTTAAGAAAAGGAAGAACAGCCACGGTTCAGTGCTGCCATTACTAATTTCAGAACACCCTCTTAAATCTTACATCAAACCACAGAGAACCTCATTCGAAAATCATCCGACTTTTCAACTCCATGAACACTAAGTTATAAACCTATATGGTAAGATGGCCACAACGTGTAGCTGGTATGAGGGGGAGGTAGCTAACCTACCTTTAGTCAGTAACAGTGTAGGAGGTCCATATCCAGCCACATGGTACAGGTACAGTCGCATCCACGGTGTAGCCGTCTCCGGTGGCGCAGGGCCCACATGAGGCAGGCTGCCTGCCGCTGTCCCCGCGCGTGCCTCGCGGCATAGCGGAGCCGTTGATATTGCCAGCCTGAAAATCACTATACTTTAACCGAATTCGACCCTAACATTTCTATGCATTCGTTATTTTTCATTTTAGGGTCGCTGCAGTCTACGGTAATGTTTTAGCGTCAAATGTAAAAGCTGAAAACAATATTACATACACAGAATATTCAATCGGCTGCAGGAGGCGCCACCGACGCGAGCGTATACTCTACCTAGTAGGGAATGAGATCGATCTATTTTGCTGCACTCTGGGGAATTCACAAGCAGTATCTTTAATGATCATTTGCTGTCGATTATAGGAAATATGTTTCTTCTAGCTATTCTATCGCAATAGGTTGTGGCCTGTGATGATAGATGTAAAGCCAAAATAAATAGATATGCATACTTCATACTCCCATGCTGGTCTGGGAGAAAAGAAAAAACGTAGAATATATCAGGTGCTTCTCTTCCCGTACAGACCGTAGAAGCCGACCGAGGGAAAGGTAGGAATCATGTTAATAGGCGATGCGGCTAGCAACCCATCACTATTTTGATTCCGTTTTCCATTTATACGCCCACATACGTGGTCTTTGGCGACTTTTTTTTTATGATATTGGACGGCAAACGAGCAAGCGGGTCACCTGATGGTAAGTGATCACCGCTGCCCATGGACAGCTGCAACACCGGGGTGTGACAGGTGTGTTGTCGGCCTTTCAAGGAGTTGGGGGAAGGAAAATGGGTATAGGAGGGGGAAGGATGGGTTCGGCTCTCTCACTCTCCAAACGAAGCATATAAGCGGTAAAGCTTCTACTCAGACGTCGGTTTTCTGTGAGAGTATGGTACTTACTTGGACGAGCCGCCCCATTCATGCTACTAGCAATTTATTTTGCCGGAAGCGTGTTCAAATTGGGAACAAGTCACAGGTTACCTGTACTTGGTGGTGAGCAGCCTGGCCCGCGCCTGCGCGCCCAGCGCGTGCAGCGCCTCGCAGCGCAGCAGTCAGCGGCCGCAGGTGTACATACCTGTACTTGGTGGTGAGCAGCCTGGCCCGCGCCTGCGCGCCCAGCGCGTGCAGCGCCTCGCAGCGCAGCAGTCAGCGGCCGCAGGTGTACATACCTGTACTTGGTGGTGAGCAGCCTGGCCCGCGCCTGCGCGCCCAGCGCGTGCAGCGCCTCGCAGCGCAGCAGTCAGCGGCCGCAGGTGTACATACCTGTACTTGGTGGTGAGCAGCCTGGCCCGCGCCTGCGCGCCCAGCGCGTGCAGCGCCTCGCAGCGCAGCAGTCAGCGGCCGCAGGTGTACATACCTGTACTTGGTGGTGAGCAGCCTGGCCCGCGCCTGCGCGCCCAGCGCGTGCAGCGCCTCGCAGCGCAGCAGTCAGCGGCCGCAGGTGTACATACCTGTACTTGGTGGTGAGCAGCCTGGCCCGCGCCTGCGCGCCCAGCGCGTGCAGCGCCTCGCAGCGCAGCAGTCAGCGGCCGCAGGTGTACATACCTGTACTTGGTGGTGAGCAGCCTGGCCCGCGCCTGCGCGCCCAGCGCGTGCAGCGCCTCGCAGCGCAGCAGGTCCAGCGGCCGCAGCGCGCCCCGCAGCGCGCGCAGCGCCACGCGCAGACACGCCGCCGCCGCCAGGTACCGCCGCGCTTCGCCCTCGATCTCCGGGTCCGCTACCACCTACCATATCATTAACATTAGTAGTTGCATCTAGAGGTGGGCAAAAACTACTTTATCCAAAAAGTCGTTTTCGAAAAACCATTTTTTTTTTTTTTATTGAATTGACACTACTGATTCTTGCATAAAAAGGTTTTTTTATGTATATTTGACGGCAAACGAGCAGACAAGCCACCTAATGGAAAGTGGTCACCGTCGCCCATGGACATCTGCTACACCAGAGGCGGTGCTGATGCGTGTACTAACACCTACATTGACCTCATTTTATTTCTGATAATCAGCAGATTTTTGGACAGGAATACAATTATATTACAACAATCCAAATTATAGGTCAACAAAAACTAAATTAAAAACTTACTTTGTCCAATTCCATCAGCAAACTGTCCAGACTTTCATCACACAACTTTCCAACTTCAAACAATGTCACTGCGTGGCTCTTTAAGTCCTGTGTGAATAAATTTAATCTTAGTACATCCTATAAGTCTATTCGTAGCCGTGTGGTATCCGGCAGAGTAGAATAGGACCACTCCAAGTCTTCCCGTGGATGTCGTAGAAGGCGACTTAGGAAATACAAGCTAAACAAAGCTTATAAACATCTAAGACACCTCTCCAACCCGTCTGGCCAGCGTGGAGAGTGTAGGCCAAGTCCTCTGGCTGCTCTGGCCAAGTATGGCCCTAGTAATACAGAGAGGGTCGTGCTTCTGTAGTGGAGACTAAAAAGGACCTGATGATGATGATAAGTCTATTCACAAACAACAAATTTATAGAACAGAAAAATTTGAGAAGCATATCTATTATTTTATAGAAGGTATTGAGAAACGTAAATATCGCATCTTTAATTGTATTGAAGGTAGTTATATCAGGTTTCCTTTCACATACCGGCGATAGGTTGCCCATCATGAGATACGCAGCCAGCGTGGAGTCGAACAGAAGGGCTACTCGCCTACCACCGCTGCTTGTTGAAGCTTCCACCGGCTCTCGGTAACTCTGTAAAGTTGGGTTTATGATCGATTTACAGAATGCAAGACACTTAAACTTCAACTTGTATTATTAGATTGGGCACTCTGGTGGGAGTCTGATAGCCCCTTCCCCACAGCATAACCCCCTCATTCCTCCAGCCGCATTAGTTCATATTCATATTAACCCATTGTTGGTTTCACAGGCCTCCTCTCTATTCTTTCCGCATCCGTTAAGATGTAGAAATTCTATTCTAATTAGAAGTGTAATGCGCTTTTTCAGGCAAGGTTTATGTTAAATGGATATGACGTAAATACCTGTCTCGAGGTAAAGGGCTCCTGTTTTAACAGCACCGGCTCCATTTGCAAAGCGTCATCGTCCGCCGCTGGATCAAACGTCAGCGGGGCTATCTGCCTATAGCTATGAAGAAAGAAAAATACAACTGGCCTGCGAGTCCGATTCACACACACACATTTTAATGGTTTTGTACCAACGCAGGATTTTTTACAATAAAAACCACGTTTTTTGTATGAAAACACATGTATAAGTACGCATTGAATAAATAAATTCATAGGGCCAAACTCTTTCTTACACTATTGTTCTTTATTTTCTGTGGTTTGATATCGTCAGTGACAAATAAGCAAAAAAAAAACTTTTCTTGTTACCCCTTTAAAAAATGATATGTATAAATTAATTAATAAAAAAGATACTCATATAGATAAACATCCAAGATGTTTTCCATCATGACCTGACCGGGGATCGAACCCGGGAACCCTCGTGTCGCAGGCTGGCGTGCTTACCACTGCGCCACGGAGATATACACATTCAGTCAAAATTTCAAATGTCTATCTCAGTATCTATCAGGCGGATGTACGGAATGGATGAACGGATATCGGAGGCTTATTAATAGGGTCCCGTTTCACCCTTTGTGTACGGAACCCTAATAGAACTATCGTTTATTATTTATTTATGTACTGAAAGAAAATTACCCATACATTACGAAATTGAGTCTCGACGTAAGCATCAAATGATGGATGATATCGAGTGTACTTACGGTTGATGATTGTGTTGCGTGACGGCGTCTCGCCATGACGGATGCTGCGGGTTGACGGGCGGCGGCAGCAGGTTGTTAGCAAACCCGAGTCTGCAGTACAGGGATACTGCTTGCTTCACCAGCTCACACTCTACCTGTGATGAGAAGATTGCTTGTGAAAATTCTTCTTAATTAGTAGACTCCGAGTGTCGTATCCAAATGTCATATGAAGAGGAGACCCTGTTGTGTTGCAGAAGTACTCAACCTTTATCATGTTTTTTTGTTTTTCGTGTGTAAGAACACTAGTGTCAGATTTTTCAAGCTGCCAAAAGGCATCTGACATAGCTTTACGAATGTCATCAATTATGTCAGCTGGGGCCAACGACTTAACGTGCCTTCCGAAGCACGGATGAGCTTGGAAATATTTTTATGCCACTTACGGTCACTCATCCCAGTGGATACTGCGCCCGGAGTTGCTAAACATACGTAAGCGCTAATAATGCTCATGCCCATTGGGCCATCGCGTTCCTAAACTTTTATCATATTAACTTGTCCACCGACACGGGCTCTGTACAGCAGCTTCCCTTAGTAGTTCATCACGAACTAACCCTTTGAGCGGCGACACCATGGGCGGCACCACTACATTGTCTGCGGCGCTGACAGTCTGCCGCACCAGCCACACTGACCTGCAGTACGGACGCTAGCTCCGCCACGCTGGTGTGCTCGTCCACAGACACGAACACTTTGTACAGCAGCGTCTCGAAGTAGTCGCCCGCGATGCGGTTCATCACGAACCCCTTGAGCGGCGGCACCGACACCTTGTCGGCGGCGGTGATGGGCACATCCAGGTAAATCAACCCGCGCCTGTTTACATAATGCTTAATTACAAGCCAGAATATACAAGGTGATTAGGAACTCCCTGGCAATACTTCAATGACAGAACTTAACAGAATATGTATCAAATACTATATCTGAGACGAGCTCTGAGGCCTAGTAGTCATCATGCCATGCTACCACATCCGAGTTCCCGGGTTGGAACCCTGGTCAGGTCAAGATGGAAAATTGTATTTTTCAGATTGGCCTAGGTCTTTAATGCTAATCTATATATGTATTTGTTATAAAATATAGTATCGTTGAGTTAGTATCTTATAACACAAGTCTCGAACTTACTTTGGGGCTAGCTCAATCTGTGTGATTCCTCTATATATATTTACTAGCGACCCGGCTCCGGCTTCGCACGGTTGCAATGTAAAACATTCCTCTTGAAACCAAAAATCCGTTGCGTTGTTTTAAAGATCTATGCATACATAGGGACAGACAGACAGCGGGAAGCGACTTTATTTTATACTATGTAGTGAAATGATTTATATGGACGTTTTCAGGTGACCAGACAATACCACATACTAAAAGCATTTGAGTACATATTAGGAGTTAGAAGCTCACCTGTACAGCGACATAACGACGTTGTAATCCAGCGTGCCGGCGGTCTGCGAGCCGCGGTCGATTAGCAGGTCTATTAGCGCCCTCTCGCTCTCACACAGAGGCTACCGGACAAACGAACCTCACTCACTACATGCTAATTAGATAATGCTCACACCAAAAGTATAATAGGCATACAGTACTTCCATTTTTATAAGTCGCATCGACTTTGTTCAGCGGCGCAGAATAGCACAACCTACCGCCGAATCAAAACAAATAAAAAAAAACCTACTACACGTATTTTTCCCTTGCGGGGTAAACAGTCATAGGTCTAGTACTAGTACATAGTGTTGGGTTATGTAGGGCATACCAGAGAAACACAAGATTGTTCATATACTAATTTATTTTCCTTTTAGTAGGAAGGTGTGTTTATGCAAGACGTACAACGAATAAACCACAATAACTGTAAGCATGTAGTTTTTTTAAATTATTGAGTTACACAGGGATAGAAACATGATTTATTTTTGCCACATGCCAACAAATAGGTCTATAAAACCCTAAAGCCACGTTTAACATGTTGGTGGCAAAAATGATCAAAATAGTGGAGGGTTGCTAGCCGCGTCCCCTACTAACATGATTCCTCAGTTTCCGCCCAATCCCTCTATCGGTTTTTACGATCTGCACGGGAAGAGATGCAGCTGGTACATTCTACGTTTTTTCTTCTCCCAGACCAGCATGGAAGTGGCCTACTGCATTGGATTTAAAATCCTAAAACAACATAATACAAAATAACATAATGCTCGTACGGCGCGGCATTACAGTGAACTCTAGACATGGCGCGAACGCATCAGCCAATAAGTAACCAATAGCGGACGGACTAATAAGAACTCTGACACCAGGGTGTGCATAGCCGATTGCACATGTCACCTACACGAAATGATGATGATGAGTAGACGGATATTCGCAACATGCAAAATTTTAATTTCTGCGCAGATTCATCGATTTAACTAATAAAAATGGTAGTACTATAGCTATATTATAGCCCCTTGCCCAACAAGTGCCTTGCTATGAAGTTTCCCAATATCTCCCAGAGAGGTTTTCATGTTTACCATGATTTGAGATGCCGGCCCTTTATGTATGTCGTATAAAAAAGGTAAGCAACTGGTTTACGAAAATTGCGACGGTTAAGTTGAGCGTAATTTTGAATATTATGCGCATAATAATGCTTTATAATTCCAAGATATTTGTAAGTTTCAATCTTCAGCCAACATTCTGCAACCCAGTTTCATTTTCAGCCAGTTTCATTTGCAAGATCTTTGGTTGTGGCATATAATGATTATTGCGATTGGTATAAGAATTAGATAAGAATGTTATATAAAAAATTAATAAAAATATAATAATGAAATTAATTTCAAATACATGTATTACAATTCATTCAACAAATTTGCACAAAACATACAAAAGTGACTTCTTTATGTAAGTAAAGTATTGGAGTAAAAGTAATTGCTCATAGCCTGAACTGCAAACTCGTGACTTACCTTGACATCTTCTTCAAGGACATACCCTAGCTCAACTCGCCACCACGGCTGCATGGGGATATGGAGAGGCACTCGCGGCAGCAGCGCCCGGATCGCCTTAGACCGCGCGCGGCGGCCTAGCGAACGAGCTTTTGCCACGAGTTCCAAGTACTCATTGCGCCCTATACCAAGCAGTCGCAGACCTGGACAGGATTAAATGGACGATTATGAATCGACTGATCGATAAATACCATCTGTATATGTATGCCTGGGCGAATAATTCAATCAGAACCTATTTATAAAATAAAATACCTATACGAGTTAAAATGGACAAGAGATTGTTGTTAGGACATTCAAGTAGAAAAGCAAACAGTAAATTATTTTCAACAGATAGTGTACAGACTAATTTATTTATTCAAATATACAGGGTGTATTTGAATGAATTGGCATCCTTTTAGATAGACTATACCCATGAATCAAAGAAATTAAGACTACTTGTGAAGTAAATTAAAATAACACATTTTCACATATAAGACAATCTCAAAAAGTACCCTAAGCCCTTTAATAAAAGCCATTACCTCAGATAAAAACATGAACTGAAATATCAAAACTTTCAAAAATAAATATAGTCTATTCAAATAAAATTATGTAGTACCTATTGAGAGGTCAAAGAGACAATGGAGGATAGGGAAACATGGAAAATAGTCTCCTGACGAGAACATAGTAGATAATGTTGAATCAGATAAAACAACTTACAATCAGCAGCAGTGAAGTTAGGCATGGTGTCGTAGCTCTTCTCCATCTCAATTAGCAAAGCAACGACTTCCACGTAATAAATAAATGGGGTTATCCTTAATCCTGTAAAAACAATTGATACCAGATTAAATGAAACAAGGAAATGTCTGTTTTATTATATTACTAAAGTGTCAGTTATATTTAAATGTATATATACTTATATACATATGAAATGAGCAGCAACATAGTACTGTATAACAACAATCACACATGACCAAGGGAAATAATCTTGCATAAGGATGCTAATTTTTGCACACAGAATATGTCCAATATATTTTGCCTTCTTTATATACCAAATAATATGTTTTGATTATTTTCTCAGTTTGCAATCCATCATTTAGAAACAGACATATTTTATCCAGGAATTATTATGTAGTAATGCAAAATAGTGCAAAAATTGTTGTAATTAAATTTGCATATTTTTCACAGACCAAATACATTTACTGCATATAGAATGGAAATAAAATATAGCCTATTTAAATATAATATTATTAGTCCAGTAGTTTTTTAGTTTATCTATTACATAAATATATCAACACGCAAATCTTTCCCCTGTATAATATTTGTCTAGACTAGTTATATACTTAATGGTACTTTTACATCAAATCTTCTATAAAATAAAAATAAATTATGAAATTGGAAAAAAGAATGCGTTCGGCAAATTTGAATTGTCCTTTACCTTTTACAATCATATCAGCCAGGTGATAGGGGTAGAGCATGAGGCGCTGTATGCTGCTCTGTACCAGCATTTCATAATACTTCCTCTCATCTTTGCGGACACTTCTCACTGCAAGAAATTGCTTTTCTTAGAATCCTTTATTAATTATATGATTTCATGTAGCTATTGTTTTATTAGCCTTTTAAATCCCACTGCTGGGCAAAGGCCTCCCTCTCTGCTTTCCACTCTTCTCTGTTCGAGCTTTGGTTGGCCAGTCTTTACAGTACACATCCTAGTCGTCCCACTGTCTCTGCTGAGGTCTTACAGGTCGCCAGTGTCCATTTTTTGGGGGCCATGCTGACAGAAATCCAAAGTTCTGATGGCATACGGCTTACATGACTGGCCCAATCCCATTTTAGCTTAGTGGTTGTGACGGCCACATTGGTAACTTTTGTGATGGTACATAGTGTGTAGCATGTAGCTAAATAAGGTATTATATTATTTTCAGCTACACTTACCAAGGCTTCCTCTGAAGCGGAGTTGATTTTTAATACTGAATTCATAAATATAACGCTCATATTCTTTTGAAGAATCACCTAGTAACTGCAAAGAATCATAAATAATGGTTATGGACTTAAATACATACAAACATACATGTTATCATGCATCTATCCCTTAGGGATAGGCAGAAATTAAGGATCTCGACTTGCAACAATCCTTACAAACCTCTCTTGCTTTGTCTTCATCTATTTTACTCATTTCTCACCTCACTCAGGTATTCTATACTCCTTACTTGCCCTTTGGCAACAATATCTGCAAGCTAGTCACAGATAGTGTGTAGAGGTCAGCCCTGACCTACTCTTCTAGTCACATTGTTATAAAGTTTCTTTGTCAGTCTTCTTTCATCCATCCTATCTACATGGCCAAACAACCTTTCTCAATCCAAACATTCCTTTCTCAATTTTTGTCACAACATTCTCTTTCACTCCACACTTCTCCCACCCTACTTTTTTCACCTGATCCTTCAAATTTACACCACACATAATCCTAAGCTTACTATAACTGCACTTATATATACAGTCATTATCTTTGTAAATACAATGTAATTTATTACTCTTTATAAAGAGATTTTAGTGCCTGTATCAGACAGCTGACCACCCCATATGCAATTGGGGTGATAAACATATCATATACCTACTAAAGTTTACTTAATAACGCTGTTGGATTATATTCAGATATATTTTCTGCAAGGAATATTGAGTTATAAAATCTTTGACAAGTTTACCATGTTTTTAGCAGAGTCTTGTTTACCTTTTTCACTGAGGAAGGCAACTGAGGCCAGTGTAATTTCTTCCTGATACATTCCTCTATCTCATCCTCCATTGTGCTGGAGAGTTAATCCACACCTCAGAATTACATTGAACGTAATTAATACTGTCCTTGGATGAATTATATCGCTGAATATTTTTGATAAAGCGGAAAAATGATACAGGAAAGGAATCTGATAACTGTCAGCTGTCAATGTCACACACACAATAAATCAAAGAGATAAATACACCCACAGACAACATTATTGTTCTGAGAATACACCGGCCCTGCGACGGTCAATCGCAATTGACTACATAAGTGAGGTGAATGGTGATTGATGGACGTCTCGATTGCAATAACATACTAGTAATAGTATCTTCTTCATAGTTTGTGGGATGGATTTTGGTTGGTGCATTTTGTGGTTGTTGGTAGGTTTCGGCGCTTTTTGGACTCGATTGTGTTTTTTGTTGGTTTTCGAGGTTGTTGGTAGTTTTTGGTGCATTTTGGGGTTGTAGATGGTTTTAGAGTCGTTGGTTGTTCTTGGTAGTCTAATTTTAGTAGTTACTGTTGGATAATTTGTGTTTTGAGGGTTTTGACATGATAACGTCTTATATGAACACCGGCTGCATGCACGAAAAATGTCACGTTACGTAGCAGCAGTACCAGTACTTAGTTACTATCTATCACGCAACTTAGTTACTATCTATAACAGTGAGATATAGATACACTGTTATCACGTAAAATTATCGTCTGAAATTTTTGTGGTTGTTGGTTCTTGAGTATATAATGACTTATGATGATATTTATATCATCATGAACAAACCATTAACCTTAACAATGTTCATAATATCGCTTCTGAAAACACTGGTTGCAGTTGAAGCTTCATCAATTGACAATCACGTCAACATTGACAATCGCGATTGACCGTTTCGGGGCCTTTCTAAGAAAAGTGTAAATCACGAAGTGCCCTTGCGCTTATGCGCATATGAAATCAGATTCCAAAAAAATATCAGGATTGTGATTTATTATTGCAAACTAAACTTATTACAGATACTATGCATAATAATAGTACAATTAAACTTCCTGGTAAATATTTATTCACTTTGTTGTTACTTAGTTACGATACAAACTTACATGCAAACGAACCAATTGGTATATATTATTTTTAACTAAATAAACTATCAAATGCAACGTGAATATAATTCAACATATCTGATGCTGTCAAACTACGACCCAGGACTGCAAAAGTTTTTGAATTGCACGTCCTGGTTAACTTTGCAGCTGCGTACGTTGCTACACTATGTGCAAGGTGCAAAGAGTCGTTGTTTTCACATAGTCTTGCATTTATAGCCCAGTTGAAAAAAGTCCCCAGAGATCCTGACAAAATATCCCCTTGTCCACCAGCTCGTCTGCCTGTTCCACCTGTAGACGATGACCAATTTAACAGCGAATTACTTGAGTAAAATTGATCTTTTTCTCCCTTTACAAGTACAGAAACATTGTCTCCCCAATAGTTTAACCAATTACTATTATTTACAGCTTCTTTTAATTTGTCAGCTTCACGAATGTTTGGCGTTAATATTGCTCCTGGTCTGGGATAATTTTGCAATATTGTTATATTCTTGGACAAAATATAGAGACCATCAGCGTCGATAACTAGGGGTTTGGATAAATCACTACACGTCTTAATTATATCAAATATCAATTTCAATGTATTATCCTCTCTACCTAAGCCTGGTCCAATAACAATGACGTCCATCTTCTTCAACAGTGTGCTGATTTTGGATGCATGGTTATTTTGAAGGAAGGGGTATACGATAAGATCTGGGCTATAGGATTTGATAACAGGCGCTGCATTTTCTGTTGTTATGACGTAAACTAAATCTGCTCCAACCTAAAAATAAAATATAAGCTTTATCAGAACGAATACATAAATAGAAGTATCAGAACGAATAAATAAATAGATAGGTATAGATAGATAGGTATGATAGAATTATTATTTTATTTACGCTTTCTTACTTAGTTACCTTTAGAGCGGAAATTGCTGCAAAATAAGGGGCTCCTGTATACTCAGTAGAACCTCCAATTACTCCTATTTTACCCGCCTCGCCTTTTATTTTACCTTCTAATGCAGGTATGATAGTTTTACTTAACTGAGGCAACTTGTGCTCAAAAGATCCATCTATATCTGAGCAATCTTTCACCAAAATTGCTAACGATTTGTTTATAGCCAACAGTATGAAGTACAAGGTGGTGTGAAATAAATGATGTCTCATTTCTGCAGTATTTAAGTAACTTTAATGTTATGTATACCACGTCAATAAAGCAATAAAAAAATTAACACTAGTCACTTCACTAGGTACCTATAATTAGCTATTAATTAACCACTTTTAGATTTATTATTGTAATCATATCATTAATTTACTATATGTTAGGCACTCGCACTCGTATTGGTCAATCAAAGCCGGAGTTGGCAATATTAAAAATTGGATGACGTCATACATATTATATGAGATAAATGCTACGAAAAAGTAATACTTATTCGTAGGATAAATGGAAAGATTTGCATTTTTTAGGTTAAAGGTATTTTTTCAAGTATAAACTTAAAACCAATGCATATATATAGTTTTAAATATGTCGCAAAGTTATCATGCGCAATCGCATTCGCATGAGATACACTGCGCAAATGCATACGAAATCGAAATCAATTCTTCAAGAATACAACATAGATATATCGATTATTTTAATCGATTATAAAGTTAGCCTTCTATTTCACAATGGCAACACACGCGTTTGACTGTCAGGTCAGTGACTATCTCTAGCTATCAGCTATCTCTACTTTTTATGGCAGTCAATTGTCAAATCAATCAGCCGTACTATTGTGTCGATGATAAACAAATCTTTTAGTTAATCGCGAATAAATTCATAAAAATGGATGAAAAATATGAAACAGTGCAATTATGTTATACAATACATAGATATTCTAGTTATTCAGCCAATTATATACCAGAGTAAGTTTGTTTTCATGCTAATTTTACGTTTATAACCCGCGAATAATTCCGGTCTTGTATCCAAATTTGCGCTTGTTTTACAATACGTAGAAAACTAGAGTAATGCGAAACGTAATATTTACGTACTCATTCATAATGTCATTACATTACTGTCGTAATCTTCAGTATTCACTTCTGGAATTCATGTGATTAATTTCTAGGAATATTATGGTAAACAACCCGTCGGACCAGCTATCGCGATGGTTCACGGACAGCACGACGCCCTCACAGTACATCATGCTGAAATTGAAGACAGTTTCTATTGTGGAAACAATAAAATTTGGAAAATACATAAAGGCACATGTCAGTGATCTTAAAAAATTCCAAATATTTGGTGGAGTGGATGAAAACAATCTGTCATTATTGTTATCAGCGTAAGTAATTATAATTAAGCAATCTTAATTACTTTTAGTTAGTTCTTGACAAACATTGTTTAAGATATTCCCTTTAAATCCTATTTTATTGATTCTTGTACTTATATAATCTAAAAATGGAGGCCTTCATCTTAAAGTGTTGTTATTGTACTAATCTTAAGAAGGAATGGATTTGAAAGTTTGTCTTTTTAAACAGTGGACTGAAAAAAGACAGTGCTCCAGAAACATTCAGACTGCGTCACAGGACTACAGAAGGACTTCACCTGCCAGTCAGGTATCTTAAGATAGTGCCGCTGCAGTCATGGGGCCCCGCCTACAATTATACCATCTGGTATGTGGAGGTGCACGGCAAAAACCAGGAGGAACTTATCAATGATGCCTTGGAGACTATAAACTTGGTTTGTGATCAATTTTGATAACTAAAGCTTGTCTATGTATAATGCCACAGATGAATTTGAAATTAAATTAATAATTTTATTGGCTTGTCACAATGTGACACATAACAAAAGATTAAGACTACCTAATATAATGCTCATATATAGTAATTTAAATTTTTATTTTAATTAATTAAACTTAGAATTATACATAATATACTACAATTTTTTTTTACATAGAGAAAAAAATACTACTTACTTTAATAATAATGTCAATATTAATAATAGTGTCGCAGTGGTTGCCAAAAGGGACCAGCTCAGCATAAAGCTGGAGCACAAAAGACTGCAGTGCATATATTCTGCAGGACCCTGTGTATGCCTAAGTGACGA
The DNA here is from genome assembly GCA_947532085.1 of Elegia similella. NCBI lineage: Eukaryota > Metazoa > Arthropoda > Insecta > Lepidoptera > Pyralidae > Elegia > Elegia similella. The sequence continues at coordinate 18,531,391 of OX383942.1, read as the reverse complement.
GACAATTATAAGACAACGATACAAATCATGCTGGTATAGACAGTAATACCCAGTAGCGGCGTTAGGATAGGGCGGGGTTCGGGCAACCACCCAGGGATCGGCTGGGTCTGGAACTGCCATCAAACTGGAAATGTTTTAAGTTATTTTAAAAGCTTTATAGTCTACAATTGTGTAGGTATCAAATGTGAAAAACAATATAGGTAATTCAATGATCATAATGCTGTGACAGAAATTTCTTTTCTTTTATGTGGTATTATTTACACATTACAGCGTAAAGAAGAAGAAGCAGTGCGTATCTTGCTAAAGCATCTTCGCAGGCGGCGATACAAGGACGCTTTCGAAGCCCTGTCTCGTGAGAGCGGGGTGAGGCTTGAAGGGGACTTGCAGGCGAGGCTGTGGAATGCGCTGGTGGAAAATGGAGACTATAAGCTGGCTGAGGAGATATTGGAAGAGGCTGTCAATGGTAAAAATTGATTTTTATATTTGTTTCAAACTTACAGTATTCATTACTATATTGTTTTTGTAGTTTTTGTTTATTTATGATATTTGCTCTATATTCATTATACTACCTAGATATTTAACATAATATTTTTAATTTATACAAAATGCTATTAAACAGGTACTTGTTCCATATTAGCGTTCATTTCTGAAATTGTATCAAAAATGTATCACAAACACATAACTTTAATCTAAATTTTTTATTGCATTTACAATGCTATTTTGAAACACTCTTATAAAAAAAATTGAGATAAGTCGCAAATAAGGGGAATGGGATATGGTGGAGACTCTCGACGCCGAGGTTTAAGCGCGGTAGCTCAAATGGCAGAGCGTAGGTTGTACTTAAGTACGCTTAAGCGCGATAGCTCAAATGGCAGAGTGAAGTATATAGGTACGTCCTACGCTTTGCCAGTGCTTTGCCATTGAAGCTACCGCGCTTAAACCTCGGCGTCGAAAGTCTCCACCATATCCCATTCTTCTTATTTGCGACTATACCTAAGGTCGCTGGTTCAAACCCCGCCCGCGTGGATTTTTTCACCATATGTTATTTCTTAATTTATTAACTTTCATCTACTTAGACTCTTTATCTTTTTACTTCACCTTCCTCATACTTTTGAATACATGTAAACTGTTCGCCTCGGCCAACATCTATCAGAGCATTTAGACAGCTTGATAATTAACATAATAAATGACATTGATTACTTGATACATTCATATGCAAAAAGAGGATCAGTCGTAATATAAAACGCGGACTAAGTTTAATACCTGGTTTAAACCATTATCCCTCCAAAACAAATTGACAGTTGACCAAACCTAAAAATGTAAGTACTTATTTTGGTCTGATAATTTTTTAAACCAGGCACTAAAGTTAGTCCTCGTCTTATAATGTTACGTGGTTAGGGTTTGGGATTTGGAGTAAACCACCAAAGTATTCAGAGGGTATTTATTCACTATGGAATCCCAACACTGACACCTGATTGATCTTCCAACACGTAGAATATCCAAAACGCAATGCAGTCGTAGTCCTGGTCCGTTGCTGTGGTCGTAGAAATTATCACTGTTATCAGTCGCACACAAATCACTGGTATTTGTATTGCTCACTAAGAGAACATTCGCAGTTTAACCAATTGACGATCGTCCCGTCCTTTCCCTTATATACTTTATGAGTCTCTAGAAAGTTCCATATGCTTCCGGTCCCGATAGACGTCAACCAGAACAGGGTACTATTTTTTAAAGTATGACACCGATTTTTGTATGGAAATGTCGCTCGTTTACGAGTGTCGAAATTTCAAAATAAACAAATAGCATTCCAGAATATTCAAGACTGTGTGATCGGAATGGAAGATGTATGAGCGCGACGGACGGTGTACGGAAAAGTTTTAAATTTATTAATATTATTAGGATTCAAAAGAAACACCAATTATTTAAATCAACAGTTTTATTTTTATCAAAAAACAAAAATTACGACAGCCATTACAGTCAGAGCACTTGAGCGAGACAGAGAATACATCGCACCTTTTCTTGCAGGAAATACCTGCTACCACTATTATAGAACTAAATAAAGGATTTTGCATTGCCAACCTTAACACCCCCCCTCAATGCAAAATATCAAGTTTCTTATAAAAATACAAAGTACAAGATGTGATACTACTTCCATTAACTTATCCTTAAATTAGACCACATTTCTTTGAAAACATTGAAAGTACTTGCTTGTTCAAGGGCTTTGTAAACATATCAGCTATTTGATCTTGTGTCTTTATGTACTCTACACAAATTTTCTTCATATCTATCAGATCTTTAACAAAATGAAATCTTATTTCTACATGTTTTAAACCCTTAATACAATTTGTACTTGCTATTTTAATTGCAGACTGATTATCACAAAAGATTTTCGTAGGGTTGGTAATAGAGATATTGAAATCCTTAAGTAAATTAATCAACCAACATGCCTCACTGGCCTGCTAAGTGCTATGTATTCTGACTCCGCAGATGACAAACTTACTGAACTCTGTTTCTTAGACCACCATGAAATTAAGCAGTTTGAATACATAAAACGATAGCCTGTAGTGGATTTTCTATCCTTTGCATCCCCTGCCCAGTCGGCATCACAATAACCAGTCAGACTATCATTATTACATCTATAAATCAACTTATAGAAAATACTATGTTTTACAAATCTTAGAACGCTTTTTAATGCTGTTAATAACATGTTATTTGCTTGATTCTGATATCTACTTAATATTGAGACTGCCACACACAAATCTTGTCGCGTCCCTGACACTGCATACATAAGGCAACCTATTATTTGTCTACATAAATTTTCTGTTTCTTTATCTTTAGTTTCAATATTATTTTCTAAAATTTTTACATTAAAATTACCATCCATAGGGGTTAACATAGGTTTGCAATTATTCATTTGAAATCTTTTTAGTACATTCTCAAGAAAACCTTTTTGACTCAATTCAGTTATACCTGTCTTTAAATTTTGTTTAATAGTTATTCCTAAATATTCTGAAACTGGTCCTAAATCCTTCATTTTAAATTCCTGATTTAATTTCGACTTTACATGTAATATATTTGTTTCGTTAGATCCAAATAAGACTAAATCATCGACATACAATAATAAGTATGTTATATCTATAATTGTTATTACATTTCGAATATAAACATGAGTCACTTTGTGACCTTACAAACCCAAAACTACTAATTACAGAGTGAAACTTATTATTCCAGTATTTAGGAGATTTTTTAAGACCGTATAGGCTTTTATTTAATTTTACAATATTTTTACCATCTGGTAAACAAAGAAAAACCTCCTCTTCCAACTCACCATAAAGAAATGCCCCCGTTACATCTAATTGATGAATAGGTAAGTTTAGTTTAGTAGCTATAGCGACAAATAATCTCAAAGTTGATAGTTTTGCAACTGGGGCATATAACTCATTCAAATTAAATTGATCATCCTGTTCAAAACCTCTAGCCACTAATCTAGCCTTATACTGTACATTATTGTTACAATGTTTTATTTTAAAAACCCATTTACTACTAATTACCTTTCTACAGGGTGGCGCAAAAGTAAAGACCCTATTTGGTTCAGCTATAACATTTTTTCTAAATTAGAAAACTAGATTTAGGTTTTTTTAAATGTATATTTGTGCCATTAAATTTCGTACCATTAGGATTTAAAGATGATGTCTTTTAAATGGTGACCTCCAGAGTTGATACACATTTGAGCCCTATTTATGACATTTTGCATAACTTGCCGTAACACTTCCTGCGATATGTTCGTTATTTCTTGACGAATGTTTTCTTTTAGAGCTGCGAGAGTCTGTGGCTTGTTCACATACACCCGAGATTTCAAAAAACCCCAAAGAAAGAAGTCTGGACTGGTCAGATCGGGTGATCTTGCAGGCCAAGGCAAATCGCCAAAACGAGAGATAACTCGGCCTGGAAAAGCGTCCCTCACACAATTATTCCACGTTCTTGGGGAGTAAAACGGTCCATGTTTATTTTCAGTGTATTTTACATTTGTTCACTACACAATTTTCAAAAACAGAATGACAGAAAATGTCATATAAAAAAAATAAAAGTATTTTCTTTAGTGCCAGTACTTTTGCGCCACCCAGTATGTACTTGTTGGCCATTACATGGAGTCCATGTATTATTTTCCTTTAGAGTCTGTAGTTCTCTATCTATTGCTTCTTGCCATTTGTTTGCATCTGTCCTCTGCATTGCCTCTTCATATGACATTGGGTCATTATCTGGTGTACATGCACTATGACACTGGTAAAATGATGTCTGTTTTCTAATACGCTTCCCAACTTGCTGTTCAGACTTCTCATTCGTGTCATATTCATCTTCGTTGCTTGCGCATACTTCATCTTCCCCACATGACTCATATTGTACAGTTGGCTCCTGTTCTTCCTCATCATTTTCTTCACTTTCATTAACTTTATTTTCAGGTGTACATTCTTCTAAAGTAAATAATTCTTGCTCAGAAACCATGAGAGGCAGCTTCACCACAGCATTTTTCTGTTCGCTAAACACCACGTCTCTTCGAATGACAACAACAATTTTGTGCGGGAAATATATCCTGAATCCTTTAACATCACTTCCGTAGCCAACCATTATCCCCTTTTCTCCTTTTGAGTCCCATTTCTTTCTTTTCTCCTTTGGAATATGAGCAAAAACAGGGGAGCCGAAGTCTCTTAAACCTCGAATATCAAAACTTTTGTTTGTCCACAACTCATATGGTGTTTTACCTGGTACTGAACTTTTACCGGTACGATTCAAGACATAAGCTGCAGTGTTAATGGCTTCTGCCCACAGTTTTTTAGGCAAATGTTTAGCACATAACAATGTTCTAGCTGCTTCAATTAATGTTCGGTTCTCACGTTCTGCTTTCCCGTTTTGCTCCGGTGTGAATATAACTGTCTTCTGATGTGTAATACCTTTCTTTCTAAACAATTCTTCTTCCTCTCTATTCATATACTCCAAGCCATTATCGCTTCTAAATATCTTGACTTTATTTCCCGTTTCATTCTCTGACTTGTTTATAAAATCCTCTATGCACTTCTTAACTTCATGCTTTCCTTTCACAAAATACACTGCCCTGTACTTTGAGAAGTCATCTTTAAATAATACAAGGTACCTGGCGCCGCCAATTGATTGAACCTCCATTGGGCCACAAACATCAGAATGAATCAATTGGCATATCTGCGTAGTTTTACTGTCACTAGTATTAAATGGTAAACGGTGTATTTTACCTTCCAAACACCCTTCACAGCTTTCAACGTGATTATTCTGCACCTCAATGTTGTTGTTTTTCAATATGTTTTTCACGTAATCCATGTTTTGATGAACAAGTCTCTCGTGCCATTCGCTTAAATTCACCGTACTTGCCACACTGCAAGTGGCTGCTACGCCTTTGTAACGAAAATCCATGTAATAAAGCTTTCCGAATCGTTTTCCAATAGCCATTACTATATTTTGCTTGGTAAATGTGCATGAAGTGTCATTGACTGACATGACATAACCTTTGGCGGTAGCACTTGTCACAGAAAATAAATTTACTTTTAAATCTGGGACAAAAAGAACATTGTCTATGGTCGAAGCTACCCATACACTGCCATTGAATACCTGTGCTGCCATCTGTCCGCGGCCTAGCACACTTATTTCTGTCCCGTCACCGATAACAACAGATTTTGCCGATTCACTTGTTGTGAAGGTTGTAAACAAAGACCGATCACTACGCATATGTTCACTGGCCCCTGTATCTATTAACCACCGACACTGTTTATATTGTTCATCGATACAGTCAGACACCACAAACGCATTGCTTACTTTGTTATTTTCTTTTAATTTTTTAAAACGGCACTGGCTCTTGAAATGTCCTGGTTTTTTACAATAATAACACAGTTTACTGTCCGACCGCGTATTCACAAAACCACCGTTCCTACAGTCACTCGCATAATGTCCCATCTTGTGGCACTTAAAACACTTAACAGTCTTGTTATTTTTAGCAGCAAACGCCGACGACGTAGGTTGACACTGAGAACTCCCTTCTCGTTCTTGAATCCTCTCTTTTTCCACCAATAACCTCGCCACAAGATTATCGTATGTTTGTTTATCATCGGGCGCCGACTCCCATGCAGACACGAAGTGCTCATATTCGTCGGGGAGTGACATGAGTACTTTTGTTATCACAAATTTGTCCGATATAATTTCACCCATCTGTTTTAATAGGTTCTGCATCTCTTGTATTTTGGATAAGAATACAGCCATTGAAGTACCCTCTTCATATTTATATTGAAAAAATCTTTGTTGAACGATATGAATACTTGTTTCTGTTTTTTGTTCAAATACACTATGAAGTTTCTGCCACATCTGTGCTGAAGTGGTGCAGGTGATGATATGCAGCATCACATCTTCGGCCATTCGTGTAACTAATATAGTTTGAGCTTTATAATCCTTGGTCTCCCAAGCTCTCTTCTCCACAGGATCGTCAGTTTTCACACTTTGTCCTTCAACCAATTCAAAAAGGCCTTGGCCTCGCAGTAAAACTGAAGTTTGGAACTTCCAAATGTTCCAGTTCGTGGCTCCCAACAACTTGATAGTCGAATTATGTATTTGTATCTCTTTAATTGCTTCCATCTTGCTCTCGTCTTTAGTCCTTCCTGCTGAACTTCTTTACTTGCTCATTCCTTTCATGCAAGTTTTTCGTTTCCGGCGCTAGGCGAATTATAACCTCAATCGCGCGGCGTGTATGATTATTACTTATTAGTTCGCAGTGAATTAGTGTTCTTTAAAAACCCCTGTATGGATATGTGCCTGGGCCCATAACCTATTAGGATTCAAAAGAAACACCAATTATTTAAATCAACAGAGTTTTATTTTTATCAAAAAACAAAAATTACGACAGCCATTACAGTCAGAGCACTTGAGCGAGACAGAGAATACATCGCACCTTTTCTTGCAGGAAATACCTGCTACCACTATTATAGAACTAAATAAAGGATTTTGCATTGCCAACCTTAACATGAAGACTATTCTATTCTGGGAAACTTCGCGACGATAATACGACGGTGTATATATGTTATGTTTGTCAGAGGGCGAGCTGGATTGGTACATGTCGTGGCAGCCGTACACGCCGCAGTGGCGGCAGATGTCTGCGTGCTCGGCGGCCGTGGAGGAGCGGCTGTGCTGTGACGCCGCCCCCGCGCCCGCGCGCGCACCCCCCCACGACCTGCTATGCGCAGACCGCGACCCCCGCCCCGAACTGGTAACATAGGATATATTACAGCAAGTTACTAATCATCATTCATGATTCCAGCCGTAGAAGGTCGACTGCTGGACGAAAGCCTCTCCCAAATATTATTTGTTCCAATATTACTATACTCACCACGCTTGGCAGGCGGGTTGGCGAACGCAATTTCTTTGGTTTCTTGTACTTCCGATGCTGCTGCTCATCGGAAGATTTTTTAAGCAGGGAAAGGATAGGAATAAGTTGGATTTGGGAAGGAAATTCGGATGTATGGGGAACAAGCAAGTAGCAGCTTGGGAGGCCGGGCGCGCGTACTTGATGCCATACCTGCAACTACCGGACGGGCAGACGAGGATGACCCCTGACCATAGGGTAGGGGCCATAAGGTATAAATACTATTTATCGATTACTTACGTACGAGTATTCTACATAATAGATATCTCTTCTGGCAATCTTGGTTACAAAATCATTGTTAAATGGCAGTATAATGCATTTATTTAAAGATTAAAATGTAAATGTTTACAAGCGCTATGCGTATGTTCTGTAGATTAATGTTCTGTATTGTTTATTTTTTGGGTTCCCTACCTCAACCAGACGGAACGTTTGTCTGTCAAGACCCTTTTTGTCAGAAACACGTAGAGGTATCAAACTGAAATTCATATCAAATACACAGGTCTACTGTCTCTTGGAGCTGTAAAAAAACCAAACTTCTATGCCAACGCAATCAACCGTTTATGCCGCAAATTTTCGACATTCGCAAAGGAATGTAAACCAACAGGGTACTTTCCGTGAACTCGGAATCTTGAAATTTGGTACGAAGCAATCTTAAATCTTCAAGCACATATAAAGAAAAAATTGCGAAAAGCATAAATTTTTTGTTACATCACATAATAAAAATATTTGTAATAATTTTAAACTTATTATAGATAATGGTACGGAACCTTTCATGCGCAAGTCCGATTCGCACTTGGCCGGTTTTTATTTGTTCCTTTCCTTTCCTAGGAGGCAGCACCCGCAGGCGCCGGCAGCGTTCCCGAGCCATGCGCGGCGCCTTCATGCTGCAACAAGCCAGGCCCTAGGGGCGGACACCAACTGGTGGTGGACGCTAGTACAGGTAAACATCACTTACCGTCTCTTATTTGGGTAGTCAGGTAAAAGGTAGCCTCTATAAGGCCTGTCTCACTCCCCGTGTCGGTATTGAAACAATACCTTAACCCGGCGCCGCCTTCGAGAGGGGAAAACCGAACAAATCTGGTAGAAACGACGCGCGTTTGGTCTTATGTATTCACCGACTTCACTTACTGCACATACTTAACGAATTATGAATCGTTTGTTCAGAAATACAAGTATAAAATTGGGTTGCTGTAAGTAGCTAAACAAAAAGGTGCTGCGTTCTGACGCGAGCTAAATTACACTGTATCGTTAACTACATTGAGTTGATATTACTTTGAACACTTTTGCAGAGTGCGACTTCTGTACGTAAGTACTTAGTTAGAGTTATAAGTGGTGTAACTAACCCGACTAGATTTTATAGATTTAAGAATATAAAAATACATTTCACCACTTTAGAACAATTCGTAAAAAAAGCTTGGTTCTCTAGTGACTACTTTCTATATCAAGGTTTTTAATTTCTGCAGGTACATTATACCTATTCGGCGGCTGGAATGGCACAGAAGACCTGGATGACTTGTGGTCATTCAGCACAGAACAAGAGCGTTGGACTTTGCTATGCGAGCACAGCGGGTTGGCGAACGGGCCTTCACCAAGATCGTGTCACAAGATGGTGTTCGACCCGGTGAAGCGGCGGCTGTATACCCTGGGGCGATACTTAGACAACGTACAGCGAGTGCCAGCTAATATGAACGTGAGTTTGAACCTTATGTCGTAGCAATGAGATTAGTTGTGGCTCATACTATCACTCAGAATACATTTACAGTAGATAAGAATAAACGAGAAGGCAGGTATCTAGGGGCTAACTCTACTTGCTAAAATATAAATTGGAAGTTACATTAAAATAAGCGTTAAATAGCGTTAATAAGCGTACCAAAATAATTGTGAATGATGGGGTAGGTGCATTTTCGAATTCAAAACATACAGTAGGGCCGGTACAAAATGCCATTTTTGGTGATTGTTTTATAGTATGTACAGTCAGCCACCGAGATACCTGACCCCGTCCTCCACCAATATCTTGAATTTTCTCTTAAACTAAAAATATTATTATAATGAAAATATGTAATTAAGAGAGATTTTAATTAAGACTTTCTGAATATACATTTTGATGTCTACCGCTATATTATTTTCTATATTATTTTTAGTTTAAGAGATAATTCAAGATACAGAACAGAACAGAAGAGATAATTCAAGATATAGGTAGAGGGCGGGGTCAGGTATCTCGGTGGCTGACTGTACGTACTGAAGTTGCAGTTATAGATTTGAAAAATATTAATTAACGCGTTGTTAACACTTTCGCGGACACTGAATCAGACACAAAAGAAATAACAATAGAATTACTTCTACTGGCGGGCAGTGTCAGCGAAAGTGTTAAGACAGTTTTATGATTGCAAACGGATAATTATATGTAAATAAATAAATAAATGTATATTACGAAATGTCTCAGGCTTCTAAGAATGGTCGTATTATATGTACTTAGCGATCTAGATAAATAACACGAAGCGCGGGAATCGCTACAAGCCGCGGTTGCCAGCCGAATGCGCATTGCCGATAGCCCGCTGAGGCTGTTTTAGGATTTTGAGCGGAGTCGACCACCCCTGGACCTATTATCTAATTTTTCTCAGACTTCATAGATAATTTTATCCTTGGCGTTTCTTTTCCATGTTTTTACCATTTATGAAGTGTTTGCTTTTGTATAGTGGAATTCAAGCTTGATGGCGGTTCTGAATATCGCGCGAGTCGATGCGCAGTACACAATTATAGGTATCAGCGCACTACCAGGGTATAGGACACCCCCGTGAGCTTTTTCCATCTCCCCGATTTCATCATAGCGCTAGTGTGTAAGTTACGTTCGTGTAGTGCACACGCATGTACAAACGCCTGCAGATAAATCGGGGTCAGATTTCTCTGCAGGCGACTGTACCTGCGTCGATCTGCGTTCGTAACCAATATCCGAGCCGCCATCAAGTTTGAATTCGACTGAACAAGCGTGTGTTTGGTTGCAGAGCGACCTGTACATGTACGACGTGAGCACAGGCGCGTGGTCTCAGGTGTGCGGCGACACGGCGGGCGCGGGCGGGCCGCGACTGGTGTTCGACCACCAGATGTGCATCGATCCCGACACGCAGACCATCTACGTGTTCGGCGGCCGCGTGCTGCCCGCCAACACGTAAGTTAGGCCGAGGCCACATCGTAAAGTCAACCCTCCCAGGGGGGAACAGAGAGCGCTCGACCAATTAATCAGTCGCCTATGTATGTGTGTACCAGTATGTTGTGTGTGCCGTATACCGTGTGTATGTGTGTGATGCTGTCGGGTCCCGCGGACCATCAGGAGAGTCGACTTTAGTCAAGCTTTAACTAAGTATTACCAAATTGACATCTACTTTCAGGGAAGAAGTTGTGAGCCCGCAGTACTCGGGTCTATACGCATACTACATAGCAACGAACACGTGGCAGCAACTGCTGCCTGACCAGCCCGACCCGACGAGAAGCGAGCCCGCGCCGCAGCCGAGGGTATCGCATTCCATGCTGTTCCATCCGGTGCGTGATATACGTCGATTTTAAAACTCATGTCAAACTATTGTATGAAATATCAACTAATTTTGACTTTTGTTTTTCCAAAAGTCAAATTTAGTAAATAATAAAAAAGTAAGCAAATAATAAAAAAAAATAGTTTCCAGCATTGGTCCAGAACGATCAAAATTTCACTGTGTAATTTTTTTTATTTGTTTATTTATTTATTCATAAGGTTTACCAACAGGTAACATGTACACCACTATCAAATAACATTCCACTTCTATGCTAACATGCAACCCAATTATAGGTGGACACAATAGGCTAGTTTCCTGGGTTAAAATAATAACATTATAATTAGTCCGTCAGTTAGATAAACAAAAAATATTGGACACGTATTTTTGTCAATTAAACAATACATGGAAAAGATAAAGTGCGTCAAAGTTCAGGAGAGGGGGCTTGTGACGTCAAAGTTTGCTAAAAAGTGTAGCAAACTATGACGTCACACGGAATTTCAAAGGGCTATATCTTTATCATATTTTATTCAATCGACAAAAGAAAAGATACGTATCCAATATTTTTTGAATTACTTACTGACGGACTAATTATATTTTTTTAGGAAACTAGCCTATTATTATTATATTATATATTGTGTGCTTGTGCGCAGGTGCAGCGGCGGCTGTACATGTTCGCGGGGCAGCGCAACAAGGAGCACCTGTTGGACCTGTGGTGGTGGGACGTGGGCAGCGGCGCGTGCGGCGCGCTGTGTGCCGCCGCCGCCGCCTGCCCGCCGCCCGCCGCCGGCTTCACGCAGCGCGCCACGCTCGACCCCGACACCGACGACATGTTCGTGCTCTCTGTGAGTACTGCCGCCTCTCTACTCATTACTGAAGGTAGCATTCGGATCTCGGCAGCGGGGCGGCGCTGCCACGAGCTTTCGGATGGCAGCGACCGCAGACCGAGCCGCGACTGCCACGTACAGTAGTCAAGAAGAAATCAGTGTGCATAGTTGTGCGTCCAGTCGTGTTTTGTGTATCATAACTATGTCTGATAACTTAAATAGACCGAAACGAGAACTCCTAAGCGATTTATAAAGGACGATGAAATAATTATATATTTTTATTTTTTCTTAATACGTTTTAAGTCGAGAATCATAAAGTGGCAGGTTTTAACAATAAGTTCAACTAAAAACTTGTAATTTTCATTAGTAAATGAAGCCATTTAGACTCGTAATGAGCGAGCTGCCACACTGCCTCCGGAGCGGCTCGGCCCGGGTACGTGCGCAGGCTATGCCACCCAGCTGCGCTGCACAGTCGCGCACATCGGAAAGCGTTACATACAAAACGGTGTGGAGGTGCCAGGGTTGCGACCGCAGAGCCTCGGCTGCCGGGTCGCGGCTGGTGGAATCCGAATGCTGCCTTTATACTAAAAAAATCTTATTTAAATCACAGTGAATTCACATATACTTTTTATATTTTTATACTAAGTTCTAAATTACCGTTTTTTTTCGCTGCCATCATTTTTGCAATATTAACTGATTTGTTTCTTAAGTATGAGACCTTTTTTTTCAAGCAATCCCTTTTAATGTACGATGTTTTGGCTAAATATTTAACTACAAAATACGCTCAAAACACGTTATCAATATATCATTTTTACTATTTTTTTTTTGTTGTTATAGCGACAATAAATATACACCCTAAAAATAAATTGTTACATCTTAATCACATTCGGCTTAAAAAGAGCAAAAACGTTAGTTATTTCTATTTATATTGCAGGGTATGAGCAAAGAGAAAGACAAGCGTGTGTACAACACGCTATGGGTGTTCTCTCTAAAGCGCATGACGTGGACGTGCGTGTACAGGAACGACAGCGTGTCACCTAACGAACCGCGCCCGAGGTTCGCGCATCAACTCGTTTACGATCCGATCAAAAAGGTAAGTCTTTAGTTTTATCGAAAATCGTTGGTAGGGTCGCCATGTGGCGACAGTCGACTTATTGAAGCAACGTTAAGATTATTTTATTTTGATCACCAAAATGAGGCGCATCGCGAGTAAATTTTCCGTCAGAGGCGCTAGTATAGCATGGTGTATGTATCAAATTACATTTAATAGGATTAATATCTGGGAAACCGAAATTTAGAGGGAGAAAAGTAATTTTCCCAGATATGAGTCCCAGCTGTAGGGGTTCGCCCTTAGGTATCCGAGTTTACCCGCTACAAGAATGTTTATTTAAAGATTTTGGTTTGAATGGTTCCTTGAGAGATGATCAGTCAAACACCCGAATTGGTTATTAAAAAATATATTGCTCCTCCTTCCAACCCTCTCCTTCCCCATTTCATTCCTCCCAACTCCATGAAAGGCCGGCAACGCTCCTGTCACACCTTGGTGTTGCAGTTATCCATGGGCAGCGTGGATTGCTTACCATCAGGTGACTCGCTTGCTCGTTTGCTGTCCTATATCATAAAAAAAACAAGGGATTGCACTCTAGGAGTGCCGGTAGAAGTGAAAACTCCGCGCGGCAGAAAGAGAGAAGGATATTACTTCCCCTCCTACGCCGCGCCTGTGGTCTCAGGTCACGTGTCCTGATGCGAGTTTATAGAAGTTTTCTTCGCTTTTACTTAGTAATTCTTCGTTAATGGGAGAGAAAAATAAAATCCATGCTGCCAAGACGAGTTGTGTATTGAAAGGATGGAGAATGTGGTTGTACGGGTTTGGTTTGTACATTGAAATATGGTAGATAAAGTCTTGAATTGATAATTAAGCTAATGTTTATTATATAACACAAATAAACAGAAAAACAAGACAAATAACAACTATACGTGTAGAATATAGTAAAAGGATTAAAAGTTGAAACTTATGGTAAAATTAAGAGTAAATGAAGGCGTTATAAATATGGTAAATAATTGGACTGGTAATGGTTAGAGAGCACACGCGAATATGGTAAGATGGTTGGTAGTGTACTGACTGAGAAAAATGAGTTACAATAAAAAGTAAAATTAGGGCGCGACGTCAATATGCTGACGGCGGCTCAATGTATGTACAAACCGTACAGTGGTAGTACAAAGGGTTTACACTAGATGGCGCTATGTGTAACAATTACTTTATTGCAGATCCACTACCTGTTCGGCGGCAACCCCGGCAACCAGAGCAGCCCGCGCCTGCGGTTGGACGACCTGTGGGCGCTGCGGCTGTCGCGTGCGACAGCGCGCGGCGTGTGGCGCGGGGCGCGCGCCCAGCTGCGGGAGGCCTGCTACCGCGAGCTGGCCGCCGACCCCGCGCGGGCCGCGCACGCGCTCGCCTATTTGCGGCACGACCTGGCGGACGCCTTGGACCATAAGGATCCCGAACAGGTCTGTCATCATCCAGAGCAGCCAGAGAACTCGGCCTACACTCTCCACGCTGGCCGGACGGGTTGGAGAGGTCTCTTAGATGTTTAGCTTTGTTTAGCTTGTATTTCCTAAGTCGCCTTTTACGACATCCACGGTAAGACATGAAGTGGTCCTATACCACTCTGCCGGATACCACACGGCTTACAGGTCTGTATTTTCATTTAACCGGTCAACTACCAAGCGCTCCAATCGGGCCAAAAATAACAATAGATAATCAATTGTGTATGCGTTTCTCGCGATTGATGAGTTAAAAGTCTTAGGGCCCAAGCATACATGCTACTTTTAGTATCGGCCGCCTTGGACCATAAGGATCCCGAACAGGTTCGTATTGTTACGTCGTAAAACACCTGGATTTGGAGTAAAATACCTAACTCGTCGTAGAGTTAGGTACTCTTCAGAGACTACGGAATCCCAACACTGACATCTGACTAGTCTGATGTCAGTGTTGGGATTCCGTAGTGAATAGTTTTCCCTGGGGGGCTACAAATAGATGTAATAGAGCAGGGTCCGATGTCTACGCTTATTATTTCTGTCTGATTATTAGAGATAGAAGTGGACACTGAAACCACAGAGACATCTGGTCTTATGAACAATGCACTGCCGTATTTGGGATGTGGGATTTCGCCAATGAGCGTCATTCCAGTTATATAGGAAATTTATTCACTACGGAATCCCAACACTGACATCAGACTAGTCTTCCAACATGTCGAATACCCAAAACGCATCTAAATTATCACTGTTATTAGACGCACACAAATAGCTCATATTTATATCGCTCACTAAGAACACTCGCGGTCAACTGAATGATGATGACCCTGTCCGTTCCTTTATGTCAGCACGATCGGCGTAAGCGTTGTGCTTGTGACGCATCTATATCTGTTCCACATAGACAGCCTATTTTTAAGTTAATAATCAATGGCCTGCTGGGCACTAGGTGTCGCGGTTCCAGAAGCTGGCGACGGTGCTGTTCGCCGGCGCGCCCCCGAGCGCGCTGAGCTCGGCGCGCGCGCTGTCCCCGCGTTCCACACGCGCCCTGGCGCGTCGCCGGGCGCGCGCGCCCGCGCCCGCAGACCTGGCACAGGCCTTACATGCCGTGAGTGTTTGTATTTATTTTACCTGCAGTCGTTTGTATTGAGAGCCAAGTCAGCTCGGTTAGCCAGCTGTAAGTCAGTCGGTCGGCTACGTGTAAATGGAAACAATAAGAGTGGCCACTGCAGACGCGGACACATTCCCGTGTTATTGTTGTTCATCTAAATGACACGGGGGCGCTATGCGCGCGAGCGAGTTGAGACGACGGTTACACCTAAATCCAGAGCGTTATTGAACGCGTTTTCTGTCTTTTAGGAAGTAAGGACTTTTGAGAAAACGATTACATATTATATATAACTCACGGGTAACCAAACTATTATCTCCAGTCAAAAATATTGGAATCTTCATGTTCAAAATGGCATTTATTTACCTCCATTAAATTGAAATTGGTGGTAAAATACTGAGATTAAGATGCTTATGATTATAAAACCAATAATATTTAAACCAGGAACGTACATAAATTATGATGAAGGTTATTAATTTAATGCTTAATTTTATTCTAACATTATCAAACATTAGCGCAATTCCCTTTCGCCATTTGTATGGAAGTATGTGCTTCCAGGACAGTCAGGAGGCAAGTAAGCTTCGCTTAGCTGACTTACGAATTGTCTTAATGGCATCATCATCATCAGGTCCTTTTTAGTCTCTACTACAGGAGCACGACCCTCTCTGTACTACTAGAGCCATACTTGGCCAGAGCAGCCAGAGGACCCTGCCTCCTACACTCTCCACGCTGGCCAGACGGGTTGTTTATACGCTTTGTTTAGCTTGTATTTCCTAAGTCGCCTTCTACGACATCCACGGGAAGACTTGGATAGGACCATCTATTCTACTCTGCCGGTTACCACACGGCTTAATGGCATGTTCAATTTCAATTTATTTAGTAGTAAACCTGCATTCGAACATGACACCAAAATAAAAGTGTAACCGAGCAGCTTACCTTGTGTAAAAGGCCCATATAATTTGGCTATGACAATACAAATGAGCAGGGGTGAACCTACCGTGACGATAACCATTTAGTGATTACGACCAATTTTTTACTCGTATTGACGAGTTTATTTATTTACTCAATATTTTTCTTAACCACTTACTGATATCTGTTTTTTTTTTTTTATAAAAGTACCGTCTGGATTTATTTACGTGTGCCAACATAATTTCAAACGCACACTCGCATGTACCTCGTAATTAAACAGGTTTTATGTTTGAATTAAGAACACATTACCACATTGTTAATATCCTGCAATCTCCCCAAGGTGCTAGGAGCGGACGAGACGCTCCCCGAGCCCACGCCGCCGTTCGAGGAGGTCCCGTGTCCCACGCCGGACACGTGGGACGTGGGCGAGGACGCCGAGCACGAGCCGCCCACGCGCGACCACGACGCGCGCGCCGCGCGCATCCGCCTCTACGACTACCTGTGCCAGTACTTCCGGCCCAGCGCCGT
Organism: Elegia similella; assembly: GCA_947532085.1. NCBI lineage: Eukaryota > Metazoa > Arthropoda > Insecta > Lepidoptera > Pyralidae > Elegia > Elegia similella. The sequence goes on along the minus strand of OX383942.1, from coordinate 18,514,528 downwards.
GCCGCCCAAGGGAGACATCATGGACCTCGTCAACCTCTAATATGGTACGCCGAGAATTAACCACCTTTAGATTGAGCTTCTATCTTGTAAGCTAGAAGCACGATGTTTTGAGTTGTGAGTCGCGTTTACGAAAGTCCTATTTGCACGGTGACTGCAATATTATTTGTTTGTTTTTATTGATATTACGCAGTATTTTACGTGAATCACAACTCAAAATTGCACTAGTTGCACTTATCGACACCACCTGACGAATGAAGTAAATTACGCTTATTTAGCCTGTTATACAACGTGTTCCTTCGACATTCCCTTAAAGAGGTGAACCCATCCAAAAACATCTTTTCCTATGGGACCAATACAGGGAACTAATTTTTTTTTCACATTTTCATACAAGTTGCCGGAGCGGCCAAACACTTACTATGAAAATATCAATTTATTTGTAGAGTTCCCAACATTGGTCCCTTAGATAAAATAATTCATTTTGACAGGCTCAGTCACCCCTTCGAGGGAATGTCGGTGGTAAATTTACGGTATATAGTCATAGAAAAGACGAATGAGAAAGGTATATGAACGGCACGGATTTGTTTTCCTAAATCGTCTTTTTAAACAGCAATCTAAATTCTCGAGCAGACTAAAATGTGATGGATTTAGTCTCACACGTTGTTGTTGCACAACACACAAGGAATGTGAGGTATTTAAGTCTTGATTCCGATGTTAGCGGTTATACTCGTAGATGTATAAGCCGCAAGTATAGATCAGATAAGTGTAACTTTGGTGAAATGGCTATGCCCACTAGTATTTTATAAAATTGGCACAAAACTTTTTTTTCTATATGAAAATGTTTTTCTATTCGGCTTTGTAGCCGTACTATTAATCTATTCGATTAAAATGTTAAAAAATGTATAAATGACATATTTGATTGTGTTGCATAGCTATGCAGTTTAGGGTTCCATTCCGACCCCAGTACTATACATTTTATACATCTATTACTACGCTTCTGAGGCCCTTCTGTCCGTCTGTCAGAGAGGTGTATTTATTTAGTAAATACACCTCTCTGACATACGGACTTAACTATTATTACGGTTTACCGTAATAGTTAGACTTTAATTTTTCACAGAATGACTATATATGTCGCCGTTATAATAAAAATTACAAAAATAAATTAAATTAAGAATTACGTGTTTTTGAAAGGTTTTCATAGTTATATATTGTAAGGAACCTTTTGAGTGCGATTTCGACTTGCACTTGGCCGGTTTTATTTTTTAAGGCAAAACCACACTAGAAACCGCGTTTATCAAGATCGCAAGGCGACCGCGTGTGTGAGAGTTCATACATGTGCTTCTTCTTTTTGAGTCTTTTAAAATAACTACAGTAATTGCCCAGTATGCGGCCACGGCCACTGTCCTGTCATTTGCCTCATCTAGATTCTTACGTGCACGTGCACGTACAGTCAGGGACAGAGATACCTGACCAGGCGCTCTATCTATATCTTGAATTTTCTCTTAAACTATAAATAATAATAACATGAAAATGTATATACAGTAAGATTCAATGAAGACTTTCTTAAGGGTCCGGGTCACACTGCTTTGCATGATTGACTGTTATATCAATAATAATTAAATATTCAAGTTGAAATAAAAATGCAGCAAAGTTCAGGACTAACTCTGGTAACTATATGACTCAAAAACACGATTGCGTTAAATTTTCTCGATAGAAAAAAATTGCAAAGTTGCCTCCAAATCACGTCTAATTTACTCGGTATATAGCATTATTCACCAAATACATTAAAATTTACCTTGAAACTTTTGATTATTATTGCATTACAGATAAGGCAGCCATCATATGTTTTTTTTTTTCGAATAACCCTTGAATATTCCTAAATAACGAAAATATCCAAAGTAGCCAACGCGTTTAGACCATCCGCGTTTGTATCGCCACGCCACCTGGCATATGGCGGGCTCTTAATATAAATTTTCTTGTTAATATTATTTATAGTTGAAGAAAAAAATCAAGATATAGGTAGAGGGCCTGGTCAGGTATCTCTGTCCCTGACTGTACATCATTTAGGTGTAGCATTACAGGTTATACGCTCGACTGAAGAGCACAAACGTTTATGAAACGCCATGGTCAATGCTACCTAAAGAATATCTAACCATTGATAAAATGCCCTATGGACGCATTGCCTAAAACTAAAATAGGTTTGAATGCTCAAATTGTCTACACGATCACAGAATTGGGATCGGTATTTTTATATATTTCATATTCTACTCGTAATGGACATCACATTTAATGTTAATATAATATTAATTATAATATCGTATCTTTATTACTACTGCCAAATAAGCAATTACTATTTTAAATAGGACATACGTAAACTGGACAGAATATGGTTGATTTGCATATGCAATATAATTAATAATTATTGCTATTATTTCAAATTGACATTCTTCTCCATATCAATGTTTTCTTATGTTTCGCGATTGTTACATATTTAAATTAAATCACGTAATACGGTTATATTATTTACGGTTAGGTGTACAAATAATATAATAAACGCGATAAAACCGTATTATGTGATTTAATTAAAATATTATCCGCCTTATTATAAAACGAGGACTAACTTTAGTAAAACCAATACCCGACCAAAATAAGTCGACACTTATCACTTTGACGTTTGGTCTACTGTCATTGTCAATTTGATTTGGACGGATAATGGCTTAAACCAGGTATTAAAGTTAGTCCTCGTTTTATAATAAGACTGTAAGTTCAAGTATAGGTTTATCAAATACGTGTATTATGGACTTAATAATGTTATAGCCACAACCTTTAGATTAAATACTGATGCGTTTCAATTTCAAGTAACTAGAATTTTCTAACGTTTCAATGGAGTTGCATCCATAATAGTGCCAGCTACGAAAACGTAGCTAACACGAGGACGGTGTCATCTTCGGTCGTGAACGGTTTCACTAAAAAAATTATTTTTAAGTACACATAGCACACACATTACTGATAGTTACTCACCCTTAGGCCTCGTTTACGGGTAGGCGGTGCGTGCTGTCAAAATCTCCTACATAAGAAGTATAATAGACCGAATTATGGAGAGGCGCTTTTCAGTGCGTTTGCTTGAGATTTGACATCTGCATGTTATACGCGGTGTTGAACGCGGCGTTGGTGACCCCCCGTCACCGACGCCGCGAGCAATGCCGAGTGCGGGCTGAAGATTTGACACAAAGTTTTCTAATCAATTAAAATACGACCTTAAACCTATAGTTATAGGATTACTTTTTCTTTACACTGTTCTTTTCTGTCATAAAGCATGTACAGTCAGATACTAAGGACCAGGCCTACTACCTTATCTTGATTTATTTCCTAAACTAACATGAAAATGTATATTCAGAAAGTCTTAATTAAATTCTTTCTGAATAAATGTTTTTATTTAAATATTATTTTTAGGAAAAGAGAAAATTTCAAGATAAGATGGGGTCTGGTCATATCTCGGTAAATGACTACAATGCGTTTTTTGTATAAAAAAATTAGCTGTGTTTATTTAATATACATGGTCTCAAGGTATAGAGAAATTGCTGCGCGTACGTGGATCCATCCAACATAAATGTAATTCTTTTCTTTATTTTATTCTCCTTTTCCTTTTCCTTGTTTAAATAAATATATTTTGAATTGATTTGATTTATTCGTTGTGGCACTCATAGTATTATGCATATAAATATAGTGCGAGAGTCCTAACGTGGAAAATGGGATTCTCTCGGAGACCTAGAGATTTTAAAGATTAGATCATAGTAGGAACATTTTATATGACGATTCCTTTTCAATGGGTGGAGAGTTTGGCAACATGTTGATGATTTTTGCAGAGAGATGCACACATTGCACTCCGCAAGCGTGCGATAGGTATATCTTGTCCGCAATACACGTTATTGTAATTATCATAACTACGTTCATTCAAGGAGGACGTGATGTATCTCACACGACACCTTATGTCTTATTGAAAATTATATGTATTGATTAAAACTTTAGCTTGGTGGCCATTAGTTATTTTAAGCCGACCAACGATTGTAAGATGGAAAAAAAAATCATCTATATCATCCTCTGATCTCACATCAGCAAATACCCTTTGAAAACTTTTTGTAGTGTGGTGGGCACGGTACAAGTGAGTGTTATAGAGAAAAAGTTAAAAGGAAATAGAGACGGGGAGTGGGGATTACAGGTTCGCTCCAACTGCTCTTTTTTTCTTATAACTTCTGCTTGTGGAAATCTTCATACTTATTTATTTTTTTCCCCGATATTTTTTAATTATTTCTATACAAGGCGTGGCCCTAACGTCAAGCTGAAATCAACAGATTGGCATGTGAACCATGTGAAGTTATAAACATGTTATTAACACTATTAACTTTTTTTTAAAGATAAATCTAATCAAGATCCGCTGTCAGACCGTTGACCATATTCGAGTATATAGGGATATATATGGCCTTATTAATCTGCCGAGCATCATGAAATCCACATTTTCCTCGCTTGGGCTCCCCTGCTCATAATAGTTATAAATAATCAACTTGCATTTTATAATAATTAATAAATACAGCTAATTTATAATTATTATTGATTATAACAATAATTAATGTTATTGGCAGGACCTATTTTATGTTTAATCGAAATTGCCAAGTATTGCTTAATTAAGAAGAGCTAATATTTTTATGGAAATAAATGAGAGATGAAGGAAGGTATATTTTCAATGGTACCGAGAAGTATATTTAGTATTTTGCTAATGGGATGGCTGTAATTTTGTTATAAAACCAGTGCGTGCTTCTACTACAATATTGCTGTTACCCCACATCGTTTGCACAGGTCCTGTCTCAGTCTTTTTATGTCATGAATGGTGCTATTTCCCATCAGGATAATGCATCTACATTGCAAATAATTTCCGCAATGTGTTGTAGACTGAGCGCCCTGGTTTGAGGCTAATTGGATTGTTAAATTTTTTTATTGTTGGTATTTGTAATTGTATTTTAATATGACGAGATCGTCTCTTTCGTTTACAGACTGTGATACCATGTTATAGTCAATAGTGTTAATGATTACTACCTATTTATTTTGCCTTGGAATCTCTTTTTCTCTGGTAAGGTAAACGCGACTGATTTTCATAATAACCTAGGTATCTTACTACGAAATTTAGTGTACAAACGATAGTGTTTAAGATGTCAAGACACTTACACGCTATCGTTGGTATTGTAGTAAGACGGCTAAACTTTATAATTCTTTAAACTGGCTTTGAAAATTGTGTCGAACATTCGGATAAAGCGAGTCTTTGTAAATATGCAGCTCTACAGTGTAAGAGTAAGTTATATTATTTTGACTTTGTAACACGTAATGTATTCTCAGTCTGTATAAATAAACTATTATTTACCTGCTATCATTTCTTAGTGTTTTATTAACTAGTCAATTTTGCAATACCCTACAGCTCGTGATCAAGATGAAGTCTATAAATTATCCGGTGTGACATACTGCATAGAGTTTCATACATTACAACCTTTAATGCGAGCACACCAATCGCACGCACTCTAATATCCCCGCTTTGAAAGGGCTAGGGGAAAAGGAATATGAATAAAACGAGTACATTTAAATATAATCATTTATTATTCTCATACATGATTCATATCAGTCATTGCGACAACAAGGTGTGCCCTATACTTTGAAAATAAATCCGCTCTGAGGCATGATATGTTCCCGGCGCTGGCTCATCGTCTGTTGTGAATAACGAACAACTATAAACTCTGCAAAGCTCATGGGTTCCAAACGCTGAGATTCTGCTATGCAAAGACATGTAATCTGCACGATTACACTACAACCAAAACGCGTGGCCATCTTGTTTGAAACAAACCAATCGCTCAATAGTGAACCATCAAACTGTGCAATTCGACTAAACAAACTTTACTCGGCTACAGATCCAAGATGGTGGTGGGAACAATCATGCGAGCCCAACTAGAAAGTTCGGGCATTTCATATACTTTCCGATCTTTAAACAATAAGAACTCATTGTCAATACATAATCTACTAAAATATAAAATAATATCTATGTCTATGCAAAATAAATGATCTAAAGTGTTAAATACGACTGTATAAAGAAACATATTTGGTTAATCGCTCTCTATACCACCACCGCTAGTGGCAGCAGACACCGAGCGATCGGCTCGAGAATACTGAACGATGGACAGAACGTTACAGAGTATAAAAATAATGCAATACTGCTACAATACATTTTAGAACAAACAATATGCAGCGGAGCGGCTAAACACCGCCCCGACAAAGTCAGCGATCTAACAATAACAATGAGAAATAAATACAATATGTGAACATTTCATGATGTCAAAAAACAGTCACAAATATGGTATAACATAACAATGTCAAAAGAGGGAATAGCGATGATAAGTAATCAACAATAAATAGTGTACAACCTTTAATAATTATTATGTCGATACAGCGGGCGCCGGCTCGCCGGGCGCGGCGGGCCGGCGCCGGCTCACGGTGACTAGACAAACAATACATAAACGATGTCTGCTGCTAAGCTACGAGAGAAAATAATACTTAGAAAAAGATAAAGCTACTATTGGTAAGTCCATGATTTAAGTACACGAAGAGTGGTCTACGTTAAAAGCTATAATATAATTATTATCTAAAAACAATAAATGCAAGGCTATGGTCCTCGGCGGCGCGAACGGCGGCGCCTGGGCCGCGGTCGGTCGCCCCGCCACTTTGAGCTATGCGAAATAATTATGCTACTTCGTTAATATTGCAAAACAATTCACTACGCGAGATTAGACCTCTCGGTTAGATAATAACCTACGAAGTATACCTGAAGGCTAATTTACTATCTAGGTTACGCCTAAACCAGTAAAAATACCTACTCGGGCGAGCGCCCACTACATGGAACGGTCGAACTAGCCTAGGTCCAGTGAGACACCAGAAAGATAAACTACGCCACCGGCCGGGCACGCTGCGTCAGCTGCCGATATCACATACAACGTAAATAATCAATACGTAACACTTCAATAATTTTCGTAAATTTCGACTTACTAATAGAACGCCGGCGGCCCGCGTGAGCAACTTGCTTGAGCAACTCAGGCCGGCTGGGGTCACCAACAATCTACTCTGTCTCGTTCAAAACATACGGGGTAACAGTAACAGTGCGCTACGAGTGCGGGCCGCCGGCTTGGACAAGAAATGGACGCGTGTGGCGAACCACGGGACGGCAGACAGTGCTCGGGCACTCAACCAAACCGGAAACACTACGTAACTAGAACAAGATGGACGACAGTATCCGGCAGAGGGCCACAACAACGCAACGAACGTATAACTAGAGAACAGATTACATAGTCTTTTTGCGCACTCAATGGATGGACGTCGATGATTATTTTAGACATTTTTGGACGTACTGAACGTTCGTATCGATCGGAGGAATCTCTTCATATCGAATCGCAAGATAAATATGTATATAATAAAAAATAACACTGCACGGCTCCATGACGATTCCTGTCGATCTCGTACGATATTATAAATAATTTATAGTAAAATCTGACTCTCCTCGGGTTTCACGCGGCGACATCAACAACTGCGATAAATTCATTTGCGGTAGTAAAATACACCGATCCTATTACAAAAATACTCGTTAAACATCGATTTCGTGCAATAGACATATAATAATAGGAGGAAATCTGATATCAAAATATCGGATCAGTGCGACACGAACGGGGGAAATAGAACATTTAGACTCGCGTCGAGTAAGTCAGCTCGGCAAGAACCGCTAGTGATCGTAGAAGCTAGAGGTAACTAACAATAAATAAGTAGCGGCTCGCGGCCCAACAACCCGGGCCCCTGCGGCGAAGTCTCACTCCGCGGCGCGGCGCGCACATTGCACAGTTTGACGGTTCTTGTCGGGGCTGCGCGCCGCGCCGGGGCCCGCTCGTAATGTTACACCACTAATTACATTACAGTTTATAAAACGTATAAATAGTTAGAACCACTTCTCGCCGGGGGGCATGAAAGCGTCCGGCGCGCCCCCCGGCGGCGCTATAAATTCGTAGTGAGCTTATCTGTGGTGCGGCGGCGCGGCGAGCAGCGCGCGCAGCGCGGCGGCGGCGGCCTTGAGCGCCGACACCAGCCGCTAGAACTCGCGCCCGCGCGCGCGCGTCGTGCCGCCCGCCTTCGGCACGCGCCGCGTGCGCATCTCGCGGTCCACCTGACAATTCATTTAAACATTATAAACAGCAACCCAATATTACCTAATGAAATTCAGATATGTTTGTAAAGTAACCTTAATTGCAAAATTATATAAAATCCATTTCATTATCTAAGGCACTATAGCCGCATGTGGGCCTTGCCCTGGTCAAGTAAATCTCTCCAGCAGTTTCTGTTTCTGGCTTTTTCCTTCCATTCTCTGATTCCTAGTACTTTTACGTCTTAATGTATTCCATCTAGCCATCGAAGTTTAGGTCTTCCAGGGGGCTCTTCATTTGTCAGGTTTGCCATTCAAAAGTCCATTTCCTATGGTAAAAGCTTTTGTGACAAGCTTTTATTGTAAACGAATCCACACTGTAAAATGCTTTTCAAGATAAATCAAATGAACCCAAACACGAGTGTTGTACCTTGTTTAGTTAAGTTCTTATGGCCACTTTCCGACTCCATTTCCATAATATTGTATTGTCATCTGATGTACATACATGCATGCAAAATTTCAGCTCAATCGGTAACCAGGAAGTGGATAAGATTTAACTCGCAAAATTTGATTACAGACAAACATCGGGACAGGTGAAACTAAATAAGAGTTTGAAAAAAGATATAAAACAAGTTTGAACTGACTGGGAAATCCACTAAGAAAGTTTTGTCTTCGAAGATATGAGTGAGAGTGAGGGTTTCGAAGAAGTACTTAAGATTGCGATAATTCAAAGGTTGCGTGCCGACCTCGAGCTCCTCGAGCCGCTGCGTGAGCGCCAGCTTCTGCTGCACGGCGAGGCGCAGCAGCTGGTTGAGCGTCTTCTTCTCCTCCTCGGCGCCCGCCAGCGCCTGCGTCAGCTCGTCCACCTGCGTCACGTACTCCTCGCAGCGCGCCGCGAACATGGCGCGCAAACCTACACAGTTATAGCGTCCAAATTATACCACAGGAAAAGTTATTTATTTAAGTCCCAAAAATATCATAGACCGTCGTCCCAACGCAATTTTCCGATGTTAAAATAGTGCTATAGAGTACTATAATATATGGATGGGCACTTCATTAGATGGGAATAGAAAAGCGTGGTTGCATCACGCCCAATCTCAAGGATACTGTCATCATAAACTTGAGATTGAGCTCTCATATCATATGCTCGTAATGCCAGCAGGGCGTGAAGGTATGGTGGTACTCACTGGAGAATGTGGCGGCATCCTCCTTGAGCAGCCGCAGCTCGTTCCTGAGCTTGAGCATGGTCTCGGTGACGATGGTCTTCTCGGTCTCGTACTTGGACTTGAGGTTGGCGAGCGCCACCTCGGCCGTGTTCTTGTTGGACTTGAGCACGGTGCGTAGCGTGGCGATCTGCTCGCGCTTGGTGGACAGCAGCGACTTAAGCTTGATCACCTGCTCCTGCAGCTCCGCCATCTCCGAGCCGCGCTCCTCCGTCTCCATCACTGCGGGAGATATCACTGTCGTCACTTTCTAATTCATTGAACCATTACGATGAGTTTTACAATAACTTAGCACGAACTTGTAATTTCTAACTGAGATTGAACCTAATAGAACTCGCTTTTTTCTTCACAATAAGAGTTTTGTAAGCGAGGGGACCTAATTTGTATTTAAATACAAAATCACAAAAATAGCATTATTTTAGATTCGCCCTAAGTTGGGGACGCTCGTTCGCTCCTGTTTTGGTCACAACGAATCTAAACTACCCTGTGTGGTAAAATTCTTTTTGTTAAGGGGCGGTATGAATGAATGAAGGTATAGCGAAAGTAAAAATTAAAATACTTATAAATAAACTGCGCGCTTTAGAAATGGTGTCGTAATGAAGAGGAAAGTGAGTTCTATAGATTCCAATACGGAGAATGTATTCATGCTAAGGTATTGTAAAGCACCCAACTATTATTCAAATAACTACGCCATCATGGCTGCTGCTCTACCTTCGTTCTGTCTACCTTTATGCCAATATCGCGGTTTTTATACATATATACTTATTAGATAATAAACACTTTAGTATCTAATAGTAATTTTGCGAATGAATGGCACAATGGTAACCAGATGGAAGATATTTTATATCTAATTAAATTATATGTAAGTTGATATAACTACTTAACCTTACCTTTATAAATCTACTTAAAAATACGAATATAAATAAATAGATTTTTATAGATACGATAATAATATACGATACGAAATCAATCCTACAAGACTAAAATACTCTGCTTTACTCGGATCGTCAAATATTCTTACGTGGTCACCCAACTCATATTATCATGAGGACACATGACAGCAGACTCGATTTAACAGAGTCCTTGATATTGGTCAGCAGATTGGAGTCCCTTGGGACTATACTTGTTCGAGGCGCCGTTCGATTCTGCAGTAGAGTATTCTTCCAGATAGCGCTCACGTCGATCTCACATTTGGGATTACTGTACTTCCTAAAGTTCAGCTTTCGGGTCACACAAGGGATATTTGTTTTTGGAAATGAAGTTATGTAGTTTTTCTTCCCAAAACAATTGATATTAGAATTCCATTCATTTTTCACACTTTTACTGGATTTTAAGTCGTATTTATCAAATAAATTGGCGGAATTGAGTTTGGAAATGTTTTCGAAATAGTCCGTCATCTCTTTGACCGTGCGCCCGTTGCAGACGTGTTCATATTTGTTCTCGCTGTTGATCTCGAGTGATTTCAGTTTGCCAATTAGAGTCTGAATCTTCTTCTTTGTGTCGAACATTTTTTGCCTAGAATTGTTCTGTTCTTTGGCTTTTTTTATGCAGTTGTTGGTGCATTTAAACTTCCACGTAGACAATTCGTTTTGGTTCTGTCCTGGGGATTACGAATAATGATAGTGAGGGAAACACAAATGGGGAGAAAGGGGATAACCTTTGATATTATATTTAATTTTTTGAACGACGTGATTTTCTTTCGTGAATCAGCACGGTTCATTTAGCTTAGTATAGTACTGTTTCTTTTTTATTAATATACCCGTATTAATAAAAAAGAAACAGTACTTTATGAATATTGTTGATACTTATAAAATGTACATTGTTGATGTTGGACAGGAAAAGGTCAAGCTCAAGTGGGTTGTTTTTACTCAATGTTGGATTAGGCATTTGCTTGGGCATTTGGGATAGTCATGTTTGCCAGCCACAGAAGACGAAGTGGGCGCAGGAAACGTTGATGCGATAACATTAAGAGAAGATAGCTTTGAAAGGAAATGGTGGGAATTGGCCCAAATTAGAGATGTTTGGAAAGATTGGGTGATACTTTCGACGGCCCCTGAGACAACGTAGATAAAATAAATGCTTTATTAAAGTACAAAAGTGCTCCGAGCGTCCGTAAAAAATAAAAAGAGATGAGACGATTAATTATCTCGGGGCGCGAATAAAATTAGCACGCGTTGCAATGTTCATAACTAATATGTATCTTTACAGAGGGTTTTAAAGCACATAGGTGACAAACCAGGCTAACAGTGGTGCCAGTAGTCCAGCGCGGTATGGACCAGCTCGTAGGCTTCTGGGCACGGGAACATATTTTTTTTATTTTATGTTATAGGGCGGCAAACGAGCAAGCGAGTCACCTGATGGTAAACGACCAGCGCTGCTCATGGACAACTGCATCACCAGGGTGTAGCAGGAGCGTTGCCGGCCTTTCAAGAAGTTGGGGAAAGGACATGGGGGGAGGAAATGGGGGAAGGATGGGCCTCCGGCTCTCTCACTCACCGAACGAAGCATAGAAGCGGTGAAGCTCCTACTCAGACGTCGATTTTCAGTGAAAGTGTGGTACTTCCCCGGACGAGCCGACCCATTCATGCTACTAGCAAATATGAATTTTGCCGGTAGCGTGGCTCTACCACAACCTAACATATACACAAAGTTGGTCCAGCAGCGTGTCGGCCGAGCTATACAAAGTGTCGTACCGGGCTGGTGGCGGTGCCGCGAGTCGAGCGCCGTGTCGAGCGCCGCGCGCAGGTGCGTGAGTTGGTCTAGCAGCGTGTCGGCCGAGCTATACAAAGTGTCGTACCGGGCTGGTGGCGGTGCCGCGAGTCGAGTGCCGTGTCGAGCGCCGCGCGCAGGTGCGTGAGTTGGTCTAGCAGCGTGTCGGCCGAGCTATACAAAGTGTCGTACCGGGCTGGTGGCGGTGCCGCGAGTCGAGCGCCGTGTCGAGCGCCGCGCGCAGGTGCGTGAGTTGGTCTAGCAGCGTGTCGGCCGAGCTATACAAAGTGTCGTACCGGGCTGGTGGCGGTGCCGCGAGTCGAGCGCCGTGTCGAGCGCCGCGCGCAGGTGCGTGAGTTGGTCTAGCAGCGTGTCGGCCGAGCTATACAAAGTGTCGTACCGGGCTGGTGGCGGTGCCGCGAGTCGAGCGCCGTGTCGAGCGCCGCGCGCAGGTGCGTGAGTTGGTCTAGCAGCGTGTCGGCCGAGCTATACAAAGTGTCGTACCGGGCTGGTGGCGGTGCCGCGAGTCGAGCGCCGTGTCGAGCGCCGCGCGCAGGTGCGTGAGTTGGTCTAGCAGCGTGTCGGCCGAGCTATACAAAGTGTCGTACCGGGCTGGTGGCGGTGCCGCGAGTCGAGTGCCGTGTCGAGCGCCGCGCGCAGGTGCGTGAGTTGGTCTAGCAGCGTGTCGGCCGAGCTATACAAAGTGTCGTACCGGGCTGGTGGCGGTGCCGCGAGTCGAGCGCCGTGTCGAGCGCCGCGCGCAGGTGCGTGAGTTGGTCTAGCAGCGTGTCGGCCGAGCTATACAAAGTGTCGTACCGGGCTGGTGGCGGTGCCGCGAGTCGAGCGCCGTGTCGAGCGCCGCGCGCAGGTGCGTGAGTTGGTCTAGCAGCGTGTCGGCCGAGCTATACAAAGTGTCGTACCGGGCTGGTGGCGGTGCCGCGAGTCGAGCGCCGTGTCGAGCGCCGCGCGCAGGTGCGTGAGTTGGTCTAGCAGCGTGTCGGCCGAGCTATACAAAGTGTCGTACCGGGCTGGTGGCGGTGCCGCGAGTCGAGCGCCGTGTCGAGCGCCGCGCGCAGGTGCGTGAGTTGGTCTAGCAGCGTGTCGGCCGAGCTATACAAAGTGTCGTACCGGGCTGGTGGCGGTGCCGCGAGTCGAGCGCCGTGTCGAGCGCCGCGCGCAGGTGCGTGAGTTGGTCTAGCAGCGTGTCGGCCGAGCTATACAAAGTGTCGTACCGGGCTGGTGGCGGTGCCGCGAGTCGAGCGCCGTGTCGAGCGCCGTGCGCAGGTGCGTGAGTTGGTCTAGCAGCGTGTCGGCCGAGCTATACAAAGTGTCGTACCGGGCTGGTGGCGGTGCCGCGAGTCGAGCGCCGTGTCGAGCGCCGCGCGCAGGTGCGTGAGTTGGTCTAGCAGCGTGTCGGCCGAGCTATACAAAGTGTCGTACCGGGCTGGTGGCGGTGCCGCGAGTCGAGCGCCGTGTCGAGCGCCGCGCGCAGGTGCGTGAGTTGGTCTAGCAGCGTGTCGGCCGAGCTATACAAAGTGTCGTACCGGGCTGGTGGCGGTGCCGCGAGTCGAGCGCCGTGTCGAGCGCCGCGCGCAGGTGCGTGAGTTGGTCTAGCAGCGTGTCGGCCGAGCTATACAAAGTGTCGTACCGGGCTGGTGGCGGTGCCGCGAGTCGAGCGCCGTGTCGAGCGCCGCGCGCAGGTGCGTGAGTTGGTCTAGCAGCGTGTCGGCCGAGCGCGCCACGACGCCGGCCGCCCGCAGTCCCTGTAGCTCGCCCGCCGCTAGCGCCAGAGCCTCCGCCTCCGCCGACCCGCCCGCGCCTCCCGCGCCTGCAATTATTAATACGGTTTTTGTTTTGGATTGTTTTGCAAATTGTTTCTTGTGGTGTTTATAATGTAAAGTCGGTGTAATGTAGTGTTATAGATGTCCATGTTTATAAACAATGTGTGGAATAATTGAACAATTTGTGGAATAATTAAGATGAAGTATCATGGTGCGGCTGTAGTGAGATTTACTTAGCTGGTGTTTGCTCGCCTTGTTGCGTCGTATATGATCAAACTAGTGGATTCGTGGGAATTGAATCAGCGAAATGAATTTTTACTAATTAATATTCGAGTTATTCTTGTGTATCAACGAAATGATGGTCATTTCGTTGATACACAAGAATAACTCTAAGATTAACTAGACACTGGCTAAAATAAGCTTCTGAATAAAGTTTGAGGGCCAAATAGAAGAAAAGAAATAATAGATTGTGATACAAGGGACTAACAAATACTTTTTGGTGAGGGTATTAGGAACGAATAAAACAAGCGTGCATCATAAAGTACTACACATTCTTGTGTTTCTTTTTTTAAATAATATAACCGGCCAGTGAAACTGTTTAAAAATATAATTCAACCTTTGTGGTCATGGATATTTTCGGAGCAATATTTGCGTTCGCAGTTTTTAAATCTTTTTATTCCCTTGGGAATAAAAACGTATTTTAGAGCTTGTTCTCGGGGAACCGTTCTTTGTTTTTTGAATAGAGGATAAAATAAAAGCGGTCATCATCATTTCGAATAGGTGTCACAGTCAATCGACCATGCACACCCTGGTGTCAGAGTTCTTCGGAACCGCCTCTCGGCCTCTGACGTGGTTCCTTTAATGACTACCCTTCCCTTCCGAAGCACGAAATCATCTTTATTATCAGACAATCAGGTGATTCAATCCTGCGATGTCCTAATAGACCGGGGGCCGGTGGCAGGACTTCCTACCTCATAAGATACCCGAATGAGACTAGTATGTAGTGAAAGTAGGTGCTTTTGAGGTGGGGGCCAGGTAGGGTTGCCACTCCCTAACCTGGAAGAACCATAAAAAAAAGGTGTCGAAAACGTCAATTTTGCCCAAAAATTATCTCATCAGATACTCGAACGGGAGTTTGACGTAGTGAAAGATATCCTTATGGAGAGGTGAACCAGCTAAGGTTGCCTGCGGCAACCCTGGAAGAAGTCCAAGTTCAGCCAACCTGAAAGGGGCGATTTTTCATGGTATTTTATCTCATAAGATACCTCAATGAAACTAGTGCCCGATGTTAGTTCTGAGGGTCGGCACTGCGAATAAAATAGGTTGCCTGCGGCAACCCTGGAAGAACCCATGTTCAGGCACGTTTAAGACGTGGAATTTGAAAATTAAAGTACTAAAAAAAAACTCGGAACCATATCCAAAAGCACTGCAGGATTACGATCGTAATATTATTTTTAACCGACTTAAAAAAAAAATGGTTTTTAATCCAATGTTCAATATATTCTATAAAACTTTTAATTGCATTGTAACGAATATTAATTGATGTTTCATATTACATTTGATTTAGTGTAGTTCCATCAAAATCGGTTCAGTAGTTTTCGAGATATAGGCTAATACGTATAACTGTGCCATTTTTTTTTAATCTCATATAGAACATGAATGAAACTAGTGCCCGATGTTAGTTCTGAGGGTCCGAACTGCGAATAAAATAGGTTGCCTGCGGCAACTCTGCAAGAACCCATGTTCAGGAACATTTAAGACGTGGAATTTGAAAATTAAAGTAATAAAAAAAATCTCGGAACCATATCCAAAAGCACTGCAGGATTACGATCGTAATGTTATTTTTAACCGACTTAAAAAAAAATAGGTTTTCAATCCAATGTTCAATTTATTCTCTGAAACTTTTTATTGCATTGCAACTAATATTAATTGATGTTGCATTTTGTATTGGATAAATTATATTTAATTACCCACATATGTTCATAATAATTATAATAAATATGTCTGTAATCTAGGATAAACATTTCAACACAATTGTTTTTTGTTATGAAATAAATGAATTGAATTGAATTTACATTACATTTGATTTAGTGTAAGATTCATCAAAATCGGTTCATTAGTTCTCGAGATATAGGCTAATACGTATAACTGTGCCATTTTTTATCTCATATAGTACATGAATGAAACTAGGGCAGGTTGTAAGCACTGACGATCTTGTATATGAATAAAATAGGTTGCCAATCCGTAACCTGAAACAATCCAAGTTCGAGGATGAACTTGGATTGTTCCAGGTTACGGATTTATACGTGGAATTTGAAAATTAATCATTTAAAAAGGAAGTTGGAATCATATTTAAAAGCAATGCGAGATTTAGATTGAGATGCTTTTCAACCGACTTCAAAAAAGTGAGGTTATCTTTTCCATAACCTATTGGTTATGTTAATTTTACTTATTTTATATTATTTTGGTTTAACTTGTTGCCAGTTGCATTAAACTAGGTTAGTAGTTTTCGAGTTATAAACAAATACGTCTTAGTGTAACCTTTTAGCTTATACTCTCTGTCTACTTTGATGATCTGCTACCTTTGCCTGATCATAGAGCCATGACTAGGAACTGGTATATGTGAATTAAATGATACAACAACAATCCCCCCAAAATACTAGTACAAGGAAATACCAAACAGCGAAAGCTAACTGGACTATATTTGAAAAGAATGTTAGAGGAAAACTCCTAGCAGATCAAATAACCCAGTACTCAATCAGCCGTATTAAAGATAGGGAAGGCCTTGATGACCTGGTGGCCAGATACTCGGAGATTGTTACAAGGGCTTGCGAAGCATCGATTCCCAAACTTAAGCCTAAAACGAAGTGTAAATTAATAAAGTGGTGGAACCCGCTACTGGCTGAGATGAAAGCTGTTAAAAGAAAGAGAACATCTGGGAACGGCTTATAGGATTGTGAAAGCGTGTGGACTGGTGGAGAAGGACAGACTAATGAGAAATCCAGACGGAAGCGGCCTTTTGTGTCCAGAAAAGTCCGCAGAACTGTTGGCTAAAACCTTTTATCCAACCGACACATAGGCGAGGCTTCTTGAGTCATTGCTTAGAATGACTCAAGAAGCCTCGCAGCGATACGAGAAGAAGCCGAAAACATTGTACGGGCCCTGGATACCGAAACGTTCATCTCGATGCAATTTAACCGTTTCGTATTTACGAGCTTCCGAGCCTCATAAGAAGCTCCATACTTGACATATAGCAAACTCGATACACAGAGACAACAACCGGAGCATGACTCAAGCTATTTGTAATAGATGTCAGACAGGCTCAACGGATTTTCCGAGAAACTTACTTCACGAACCTAGAAGCACATATGTTCACTGGCCATGGGGGATTCCGAGCTTATCTCTTTAAAACAGGCCGGTTTCCGTCCCTATTCTGTATTTGTGATGATCAGTCCCAGGAGAACACTCAACATATAATACTTGAATGTCCACGCTTTAGGATTCTGAGACTGGGTTGCGAATTGGGACTCGCAATCGATGTCTCACCTCACGATGTGCCCCAACTGTCCCTCTACCTACTTAATCGAAGACCTTAATAAAGCAAGCGACAAAGGCGTCGGCGTCGCTGTGGCTACCTACTGGTCAAAAACTGTATCATCATCATCATCAACAGGTCTTTTTAGTCTCCACTGCAGGAGCATGACTCTCTCTGTACTACTGGAGCCATACTTGGGCCAGAGCAGACAGAGGATTTGGCTTACACTCTCCTCGCTGGCCAGACGGGTTGGAGAGGTCTCATTGATGTTTATGAGTTTTGTTTTTTATCTTGTATTGCCTAAGTCGCCTCTTACGACATCTATGGGAAGATTTGGAGTGGTCCTATTCTACTCTGCCGGAAACTACACGGCTATCGGAAACCACACGGCTAAAAACTGTATAAAAGAAGGCAAACATAACCATTTTGATTCGAAAAGAAGAAGATTGGGACTAGGTATGGAGTTGACACATGAAAATACATTTGAGAGCATTTGCAGACAACCAACTAAGGGAAACGCTGTTGGACTACAGTAGACGAGTCATACGATGTGTGGCCCGGGCGAACCGGGAAAAATATTTAATGTTTATATATAAATAATTAACATAACCAATAGGTTATGGAAAAGAAAACCTAATTTTTTTGAAGTCGTTTAGGAACCATCGCAATCGTAATCTCGCCTTGCTTTTAAATATGGTTCCAACTTCTTTTTTAAATGATTAATTTGCAAATGCCACGTATAAATCCGTAACCCGGAACAATCCAAGTTCATCCCCGAATTTGGATTGTTCCAGGTTACGGATTGGCAACCTCTTTTATTCATATACAAGATCGTCAGTGCTAACATCGGGCACTAGTTTCATTCATGTACTATATGAGATTAAAAAAAAATGGCACAGTTATACGTATTAGCCTATATCTCGTGAACTACTGAACCGATTTGATGGAACTTACACTAAATCAAATATAAAATGAAACATCAATTAATATTAGTTACAATTCAATTAAAAGTTTTAGAGAATATAATAACATTGGATTGAAAACCTATTTTTTTTGAAGTCGGTTAAAAATAATATTACGATCGTAATCCTGCAGTGCTTTGGATATGGTTCCGAGATTTTTTTTATTACTTTAATTTTCAAATTCCACGTCTTAAATGTGCCTTAACATGGGTTCTTCCAGAGTTGCCGCAGGCAACCTATTTTATTCGCAGTTCGGACCCTCAGAACTAACATCGGGCACTAGTTTCATTCATGTTCTATATAAGATTAAAAAAAAAAATTGCACAGTTATACGTATTAGCCTATATCTCGAAAACTACTGAACCGATTTTGATGGAACTTACACTAAATCAAATGTAATATGAAACATCAATTAATATTCGTTACAATGCAATTAAAAGTTTTGGAGAATATATTGAACAATGGATTGAAAACCTATTTTTTTTTGAAGTCGGTTAAAAATAATATTACGATCGTAATCCTGCAGTGCTTTCGGATATGGCTCTGAGTTTTTTTTAGTACTTTAATTTTCAAATACCACGTCTTAAACGTGCCTGAACATGGGTTATTTCAGGGTTGCCGCAGGCAACCTATTTTATTCGCAGTGCCGACCCTTAGAACTAACATCGGGCACTAGTTTCATTGAGGTATCATATGAGATAAAATACCATGAAAAATCGCCCCTTCCAGGGTGGCTGAACTTTGACTTCTTCCATGGTTGCCGCAGGCAACCTTAGCTGGTTCACCTCTCCATAATATCTTTCACTACGTCAAACTCCCGTTCGAGTATCTGATGAGATAATTTTTGGCCAAAATTGACGTTTTCGACACCTTTTTTTTTATGGTTCTTCCAGGTTAGGGAGTGGCAACCCTACCTGGCCCCCACCTCCAAAGCACCTACTTTCACTACATACTAGTCTCATTCAGGTATCTTATGAGGTAGGAAGTCCTGCCACCGGCCGCCGGTCTATAACCAAACTGGAAACAACTAAACAAAGTATGCTTCCCATGGAAATCGAACCCACGACCGCCGTCTCTACGCCTTAACCATTGATCCACGGAGGCATTTAATCATTTCGTTGATACACAAGAATAACTCGATGATTAACGTCTAGTTACTGGCTAAAATAAGCTTGAAGGCCAAATAGAAGAAAATAAATAATAAATAAATATATATGGACAAATCACACAGATTGAGCTAGCCCCAAGGTAAGTTCGAGACTTGTGTTATGGGATACTAACTCAACGATACTATATTTTATAACAAATACATATATAGATAATCATCCAAGACCCAGGCCAATCTGAAAAAGACCATTTTCCATCTTGACCTGGCCGGGGATCGAACCCGGGCAATCCGTGTCGCGGCTGGCGTGTTAACCACTGCGCCACGGAGCTGGAGAAAAGAAAAAAATAAAAACAAGCGGTGTCTGACCGTCGGTATGGTGTGCGTGTTCGAGCAGCAGACGCTCGGGCTGCGTGCCGTTGACGGCGCACACGTGGTGGTACAACTGCGCCAGCGTGTCGGCCGCGGACGCCAGCGCCGGCGCCGCCGCCGACAGCGCGCGCCCCGCGCCGCCCGCCAGCGTACGAAGCAATTCCGCCTCCGCTTGCAGCGCCGCGCACCGCACCTGACACATTACATTCACATACATAAATAATAATATATATTTACTTTGAGACAATTTACTTTGCGTGCTTCCGCCACCAGTTAGTTCATGCAAACTATTGCTGGCCAGCGCCCACCCACTACTGTTAGTCCCTTTATACCTGCCACCAATAGTTGATGCATGCAACCCTGGTCGATACTGCTGCATCCGTTGAGGCTGCAGCAATGTCGGCCGTCGTGCTCGCGACACGTGTTTCACCTCTACACGAGGCATCTTCAGGCAGTGAAACCTAGATGTTGATCGTTCGAAAGACAAGCAACGAATGACAAAAAATTTTTTTTTTTTTTTGGAAATGACTGTGTAGCTAGCTCCAAGTGAGCTTTCGCTACTTCACCGGGCGTTTACACACGCCCATATACTCACATACAAAATATTACATACAGCGGAGAAGGGAATAAAAATGAGTATATGGGAGCAATTAGAAATAAATAAACATAAAAGATCAAATATTACTTTGATAAATAAACAAATAGATTTGAATAATTCCCCATTATTAAATATATTTTCAATACAAAACCAACATAACGATAAATCCCCTCCCCCCTCCCAGATAGTATAAAAGGCGGCAATACGGCGTAATTTTTGTGCAAACGCCCGGTGAAGTAGCGAAAGCTCACTTGGAGCTAGCTACATAGTCCTTTCAAAAAAAAAAAAAAAAAAAAAGTAATTTTTGTCATTCGTTGCTTGTCTTTCGAACGATCAACATCTAGGTTTCACTGCCTGAAGATGCCTCGTGTAGAGGTGAAACACGTGTCGCGAGCCCGACGGCCGACATTGCTGCAGCCTCAACGGATGCAGCAGTATCGACCAGGGTTGCATGCATCAACTATTGGTGGCAGGTATGAAGGGACTAACAGTAGTGGGTGGGCGCTGGCCAGCAATAGTTTGCATGAACTAACTGGTGGCGGAAGCACGCAAAGTAAATTGTCTCAAAGTAAATGTAGCTTTGACTTCCGCAAAGTAACACCTGAATCTATTAACAATAATATATATATATACGGACAAATCACACAGATTGAGCTAGCCCCAAAGTAAGTTCGAGACTTGTGTTATGTGATACTAACTCAACGATACCATATTTTATAACAAATACATATATAGATACAGATCCAAGACCGTGGCCAATTTGAAAAAGATCATTTTCCATCTTGACCTGGCCGGGGATCGAACCCGGTCACTCCGTGTCGCAGGCTGGCGTGTTGACCGCTGCGCCAAAAAGTTACTCCCATCCGCAGATAGAAATGTCAAACCCCTTTGACTAGCACGTGGCACGCGCGCCGACAATGCGATCGATCAGTTAGGTCGCTCAATGCGTAGGCACCCTAAGTAGAGCATCGTTAGTTAGTTAGTACCTCTGCTTCCGCGACCCTGTCGCAGTTTTAATATTATTCAAAAGGCCAACTATATTTGGCCGTGTGTAAGTAGTATTGTTAGCACCTCAGCCTCCGCGACCCTGTCGCTGAGCTGCGCCAGCTGCTGTCGCGCCAGCGCGGCGGCGGACGCGTCGGCCGGCGCGGGCGCCTGCAGCTCGGCCAGCTGCGCCGCCAGCGCGCTCAGCTCGCCGCCCGACACGCGCCACCACGTCAGCCAGCGCGCCGCGCGGGACGAGATGCCGCCTTCCGTCTTCTCGTCCTCCTAGCACATTCATCAACATCATCAGTCTTACTCTTATTAAATTAAGAAATAAAATATGGTGAAAAAATTTTAAGCGGGCAGGGTTTGAACTTGCGACCTTAATATGTACGACTTAAGGTCACAAGTTCAAATCCAGCCCGCTTGAAATTGCTTCACCATATTTTATTTCTTAATTTAATAAGAGTATATCAAAACAGCATTGTGAATGCAAAATATAAACACTTAAAAAAATATACTCATTTGGAACAAAATGGCAAGTGAAAAATAAAAACGACAATTTCATAGGTAAAGAGTCGTGCAGAATGCTGTGTGCGTACCAGTGGCGCGCAGTCTCCGTGCAGTGCGTGCAGCGCGGAGACTCGTGAGGCGGCGCGCACGAGGCCGGCGCGCAAGATGGCGGCCGCCGCGCCCTCCGTCTCCGCCGACGCCTGCGCCGCGCGCATCGACGCCGACAGCTGCGTCTGCGCAGCGATACAACACACTCAGTACCGACCATGATGGCCGATTCAAATAAAAGCCCGCATTTAACCTTTTCAACGCCACAGTCTGATATATGTTGCCGGCGCCGGTCAGTCTGATAGCGTCACAGATTGTGAATGTATTGTCTGTCACTAATTTGATTTGTCACATATATCAGACTGTGGCGTGGACAGGAAACAATCTCTGGTGTGGCTATCAATGCAAGTGGCATAAAATATCACTATTTTTTCCGTGCTTTTGAAGACAGGTTAAGCTGTTAATTCCGACTGTGATAAAATGGCAATGGTTAAGTCAGATCTTGATATAAACAATCTGACCATTCTTTAAATTTTCTTAGTATTATGTGGCGCAAAATTACATTGACATTTTTAAGAGCATTTATTTGACTCAAATTTTTTTCCATCTTTACAAAAACTTGACAAATTGTACTCATTTTACAGGAAAATACAAAAAGAACAGCAGAAAAAATAATAATATATGGATGAAAAATGTTAAACACCCATAATAAAATAATATCCTTTATCCCTTAGCTTCTTTCAACTCATCCGGAAGAAAAGAAAAGACATAGAAAGTACCAGCTACTTCTCTTCCCGCGCAGATCATAATAGCCACCGATGGAATTAGCGAAAATCTTAGGAATCATGTCAATAGGCGATGCGGCTACCATCCCATCTCTATTTTGATTCTGTTTTCCACCTACACGCTTGCCAACATACTAAACGTGGCCTTTAGATCTTATGAACCTGATTCCTTACCTCCCTCAAGAGAAAAAGACATGACAATATGTATTGGAGAATAAAGCTAAATCTTGGCTGTCACAAAGAATAATCTTTGACTATACCACAGAACCTACTAGTTAGTTACGTACAGAAATCGTACTCTAGCGATATTCTAAGAAATATTAACTCAAAGTAGTTAGGTTAAACACATGTGATTAAAGACGAGTCGTCCATACTGGATTTGTCGGGTTTTACCGCTTCGAAGTGGTCGCCGCGTGTAGGTATGTATTCGATACCGACACGGGGAGTGAGACAGGCCAGACTATACATACGTTTTCGTTGTGTGCCTGTTCCAGCTGCTTCTCGAGCCTGGAGATCTCGTGCAGGTGCACCTCGGAGAACAGGTCAGCGTGATGGTCGCCCATCGCTGTGGCCAGCTCGGCCGCGCTGGATCCACCCGGTTCGCCTTCGTCTTCTGTGCTGTCATCTGGCATACCTGACAAATACAAACGAATTGACAAAATGTGGTTATTTATCTGCTCTTTAGGTTAAAAATAAGTAATTGCCTTGAAGTATTGCGTATTCTAATGTTATCGACTCGGTTCGAGCTTAAAATTGTTTGACGGTGTATCAGTTTGCGGGTTGGTTCCTTGGGTTTTAAATAAATTATAAGGTTGTAGGAATGGAGTGAGCATTAACATTACAACCTAGATTGAGACCGAGCCAAGCTACATATTGCTAGCTTTTAAAAACAACTTTCATGCAATTACTCAGTAAGGCAAATAATATTCTATATAGACTAAATCAGTCGAGTTGTTACCTCGTATACTGTACGCTAAGTTGGTGATGTTGTAAGCAGCTTCCCGACTAAGATGTGCGTCGAGTTCCTTCTTGGCCGCGAACTTGGCCTCACGTTCGGCCTGCAGGGCTTCCAAGGCCTCGGCCAGCTGGCGCTCGGCGATCCGCCGCAAAGCAGCCGTCTCCTCGGCCGCGGCGCGTGCGTTCTCGGCCTCCTCGCGCAACTGACGGACTTCATGCTTGAGGCCTTCGAACTCCACCTAAAGGACGACCGACGACGACGATATTAGAATATTATAAGGTTAGATCGGTTCTTGGCCGAAATTAGTTCAAGCACCGATGTAATTTAAATATATTTTAAGTTTTTGCTCCAAAATTTATTAACAATATTATGATGTTTCAGACTCACGTCACAACGGAGGAGAGAGGACGAACGAATAGCTACACAACAGGCTCACACTATACATCTCTGTGGAGACGACAAATAACATTATAACAAGGAAAACCTGATTGCATTAGAAATACTGAAGCTATTCGTTTGATGTTCTGATGCTTTGCAAAAAGAATATGCGTTAGAATATTACCGGAAATGACGTTTAAATAGCATCTGAATTAACATCCTACGCATTCTCAATTGCATACAATATGACAGCGCAGGCATTATCCGGCATTCCAAATTATTACACCAAATGGTCTAAATTAAGTCTTTGTGTTCAGAAGACAATGCGTCATTGTAACACATTTGGACTTCTACACATGCCTACCAATTCCTGCTTTACTCTGCTGTAAAATGAATCACGTACATAACCTGTGGAGCAGGATTTAGTTATCAGTCTGTGGTTTCCATCAGCAGGAGTAGACCGCAGTCGGTACTTGGCCTGACTATACCGACGGACTTGGCAGAGTCACTTGTTCTACCTATCACTCTATCGGAGGATCACTACATCATCATAACACACGACATCATCAGAACAAAAAAGAGGTACTTACTTGTGAGGATCGTAGAGCAGACACTTGTTTCTGCAGCGAGATGTTCTCATCCTCGAGGTCTCCGATATCCACTAGCAGCCGCTGTTCCCTCTGCCTCGCCTCCCGCAGCTCGGCTCTCAATGCGGCCCGTTCCGATTCGCGCGTTGCTTTGTCGGCGCCGAGCTCGGAACTCTCGGCCAGCAAGCGGTCGCGCTCGCTCACCACACGCTCTAGTTCGTGACGTAGCTGGGGACAAATTATATTATATAATTATAATATACGTTGTAAAATTTATAAACTTGCGATGTTTTTCTGTCATATTTGGAAAAATGCTAAATTAAACAAATGTGTATTAATTTCCATCACGGGAGTCGAAATACAAGAATGCGCGAATTCTATCAGCCCTATATAACTTGGATTTGGGTTAGAGTACATTTCCTTTGTATCACTTGTGCTAGTCCGTATCAAAGCTTCTGACTGATGAGATGACAGACTCATCAGTTGGAACCTTTGATAACTTTGATTACATGTATAGTAATAATTCTGTTATACCAATAGTATAATCTTATAAATGTAAAAGAATGGGAGTTTACTCCTTAGCATAAAAAACTACTAGATGGATTTTGGTGAAATTACATTAATTATACAAAAATACATAGGCTAAAATGTACCAGATGAAGTCTATTATAATCTGAATTTACTTTCAATTCCGATAAAGAATTATATTTTTTTATTAATAATAAAGAGACATAAACCTACGACAAATTATTACTAGTGGTTCTGCGAGAACAGTAGACCTCGCGAGCCCTTACAATCAACATCCACATTTGCCCTCGAGTGCTCTAAAATATATCTGTTACTGATATGCTAATTGACTAAAGGATGATGTCCTTCAGTTACTATTCCCCAATCCCCGCTGCTCTTAATTAGGTACCAGAGGAAACGGAAATTTAAACCTACATTCCCCTTACCAGAAGACGCGACCAGACCCTTTTTTTAAGAGGAAACACTAAGCTCGAGAAAATTTAAAAATAGATATTTATAATATCTATTGCTGTCGCGCAGCGTGCCCAAACAAACCCCGCAGAGTGCGATAGAGATAACTGCAGCTCGGCCGGAAAATACCTATAAAAAGTACACATAATTAACGCTTCGTAAAAACTTAACCGATTTAATTTCTTTTTACATTAAAAATTTAAAATAAGCTATGGCTGTGTTTCTGCGTTTCTTTTTCAAATTTGTTTTCTTGATGTTTGAACACAACGGAAATTCGTACCAATTTTTCATGTTTTTGAAGGTTCATATCTCTTTAAATAATTCAATTATGAAAAAAATTTACATACGGATTTTTTTAGTGAAATATCATTACTCTATTGGTACTATCCGGCGAGGAATCAGGGGACTACTCTTGTATGGAAACACGGCCCTTGAGCACCATTTTTAGTATGCTTTTGTACACATTAACTAAGTTGGACTGATCCTCTTCAAGATTGCAAATATCGGAATAGTGAACTTGGCATGGGTGAATGGGAAGCAAAGTTTAAGTACCCGGTTTCATAGTTGTTATGTAACCAATTGGTAAAAAATTTGATAGGACGCTAATTTTCAACTATTATGGCAGACAAACATGCGAACTTTACGTTAAGAAGTGGCCGGCATCTATAAGCCCCGGGTTCAAGTCACAGGGTAGCATGTGAATCTTTTTTATTTATTTTTAATTTTATTTAAGGATTCTAAGTTTATTCAGTGTTTTCAATTAAAAAAGTAATACGCAGTATCATGCTTTAAGCCAAAAAATATTTTTCATATTTTGATTTTTGTTCCTTAGGGAAAGTTGTTCAATTTCACTCCCTCTCCTACTTCACGTACTTTAAATTCTTTTATAAATATACAGAAAATCGATTTCAGACAACTTTTGGGCAAATTGCCGACTATAAACACATTCAAGATTATCGTATAAAAAAGTTGTTCAGACAAAAAAGTTGCGTCTTAATGAGAATAACAAAAAAGTCTAATGACATTTTTGTTTTTTTTTTTCAAATAGCTGTGCTATGAGTATTTTTAAGTTTCGGACCCCCATATATCTGCCATTTTTTAAAATTTCGAAAAACTGGCACGACAAAAAAATTCTATATAATTACCGAACGTGCTCACAAAATTTCATGAGAATCGGTTGAGAAATGCGACCTGTAGGCGAGAACAGACAGACAAACAGACAGACGGACAAAAGAATTTTGGGCCAGTGGAAACTGAGACGCTTCGCTCGCTTCGCTCGCTTGGTCAATGACAAGCAAATAGAATAAAGCATAAAATTGGAGCGCGCTACTGTTTGGACAAGCACTTTGTTGATTAGTGGTCGTATTGGTTTACCTAACGTCTAGCTTTTTATGGGTGTGGGCGCGGCGGCACCCCGCAGCGAAACGCATTAGAAAGACGACCTATTTTCTATTCTCTACTTAATATTATTTTGTTGTTGCTAAAACGAAGTAATTAATTATATCCTTAAGTTTTATGCACGAGATCTCTCGCAATTGTAACCATTTGGTTACAATTGCTCTACGTTGACAGCTACATTTTTTATTTAAACAAACATTATAAAGAGGAAATTTTAGATAATACGTGGGGCGCACTATAAGTTTCCGGAATGAATATGAAAAAATACTATTAAAGGTACAAAATTAATTTATTGTTTTTCAAAATAATCTCCCTTGGCGTCTATGCACTTTTTCATTCGATGAAACCAGTTTTGAAAACTTTTGTGCCACTCCTCTGAAACGTGTTTTTCATACTCCTCGACAACCTCTTCTGGTGATGAAAATCGTTGACCGCGTAATTGGTTCTTAATTTTTGGGAACAGAAAAAAGTCACAAGGTGCCAGGTCGGGACTGTATGCAGGATGACTCGAGTTCTACATTTTTCGCCTTCAAAAAGTCGTTTGTCTGTCTGGCCGTGTGAGAACTACCATTGTCGTGGTGCAGGATGATACGGCGTTTACGGTTATTTTTACGGAGTTCGTCAATAACTTCCGGCAAACAAATGGTCGTGTACCAGTCACTATTCACTGTACGACGATTCTCTAAAGCAACAGTAGCCACGTGTCCAGTTTTATTAAAAAAAGAAGTAATCATCCGCTTAGATGCAGTTTTCACGCGCGCCACTTTGGTTGGTTTCGGCTCATCTTGAAAGACCCATACGCTCGATTGCTGCTTTGTTTTGGGATCGTAGCAATAAATCCATGTTTCGTCACCTGTTACTATGTCCCACACCAAATTTGACGCACCTTCGTTGAATCTGGTAAGCATGGCACTGCACCAAGTGACGCTGTCCGTTTTTTGAGCCTCGGTCAAGTTGTGTGGGATCCACCGCGAGCACAGCTTTCTCACACCCAAATGATTGTGTAGGATTAATTGTATTTGACTCATGCCTATTTCTAAGGATGCGCGAATTTCATGGAAGGTCACATGCCTGTCTGTTTCAATCATACGGCGCACAGCATCGATGTTTTTGTTGGTCACAGCGGTGGACGGCCGACCATCGCGAGATTCGTCACTGAGATTGATACGACCACGCTTGAATTCTGCAAACCAGCTATAAACAGTTGTCTTGCATGGTGCTTCATTGCCAAAAGCTGTTTCAAGCCGAGCGATGCTCTGTTGAGCTGTCAAATTACACTTAAAATCGTAGAAAATCATACTACGAAAATTTTCCCGAGTTAAATCCATGTTGATGCAGACACACATTTTTTTAAATGGCGCCACAACGTAAAAACAAAAGACAGTCAAATGAAACAAACTGCATTCTACAGCCAAAGAGTTCTATTTTCAAATGTTGCAATAAATTTTTAAATATTGTTTATGTAAGTGGCCAGTTCCGGAAACTTACAGTGCGCCCTATGTATACAACATTAAAATATAGCTATTCTGCGGTGGAGCAAACGCGATTGTGTCCTACAAGCGCAGGAGCTAAAATATTTATCAAACCAAAACCGCGAATTTCATTACCGGAGACTGTTGTTTTTTTTTATTTAACAAATAACTGTATACTGCATCTGGAGGGTGGTTTGTCTTATAATATAATGCTATAGGTAATTAACTCTCAGGGGTTTATGAAGCGGAGGCGCGCCGCAATATTCATGAGCTCGAATAATTAAGAGCCACACGCCTCGTCTAGCTGACACGGACGATGCAAACCGTTGTATTTATTTATGACACGGATAATACCGCCATGAGTTAATGGATGTCTTTTCATTCATTAAGATAATGTTTACCCAGCTAAAAACCGACTAGCTATCTACTCAATTATAGAATTACTAGCCTATATATGCTATTCTGATGTGTCAGCTAAAAATATCGTCAAAATCTATCTACATACAATCTTTCATATAAAAAATTTACTTCAATCAAACTACTGAACCGATTTTGATGAAATTTAAATGGGACCAATTTGAAAGCATTCCCTTTCAAACATAGATTTTTAATAAAATCGGTTCATAAGTGACGGAGTCATGCGGTAACAAAATAAAATACAACCGAATTGATAACCGCTTCCTTTTTTGAAGTTGGTTAAAAAAATAGCCGCAGCAGATGAAGTATTAGTCTCTCTCCCCGCTGACAGGAGGGTGACTGCATGTTAACAGAGCTAAATCATCAGCAATCAATCATCAGTCAGATTAACCTAAAGATCAATTGTGCCAAGCTATGTTGTCTTGACTTAAGAGTGCAGGAGGGCCAAGTTTTACCCCCTGCTAAAATAGTGAATTAAATGCACAACAAATAAAGTGGTAAGCTTTTTATCATCAACAAAATACCACCTCAATCATAATTTCATTCACTACCTCAAAATTCCAAGGTGAAATTCTATAGACACAGCGCTTGTAGGAACGTATGACAATGACACTAACATCATTTGTAAGTTTGCCTTGACCCTTGTAGGCATGCATATATTTACTGTTTTCTTTGTTATAAAGTAGGCATTTCAAAGTAACGGCAAAGGTAGGTATAACTCGAAGATTTATTTACCTAAGTTCCACTAGTAACATAAAAATACCATTGTTTCGATAACTTAAAACTTGTTAATGATTAAGAATAAATGTGCACAAAAAATAGTTAGCGGCTATATAACTGAACATTGCGTAAACAGTTGCTTATACATTGAATTACTATATTACGGTTCAAGTTTAACAAAACTCTAGATTACGTATAACTAATGATTTAACGCGGCTGCAATGTCAAGGCCCGCCGCCGCTTGCTGCCGTGATAACAGTATCGACCTACTTCGCATCTACTCGGGCTTCAATTTATAATGCTACGCTACTAATGCTAAAATGGTAGTTATTATTAGCTTATAGCCAAGTAAATAATAATAATAATTTCTTTATTTCAGGTCACGATCCATATTAAATTGTTAGTTACACAAATATTAAATAAAATAAATATTAATTACGCTCATACAGAAATGGGCTTTTCAGTTAACAGTCCCAGTGACACTGCATACGGCCCTCACATCTGTCTGCTAACATATTCAGGAACACATTGGAACTGCCACGCATTCTACTCATCAGGGAATGCACTTTCCTACGCATTATGCAATAAAAATCAGCTGTTCGTCCAACATTTTTTACATTAGTACATTTCTGATGCACTAGTGTAAAAAATGTAAAAAGAAATACATGTAAGTCTAGGTCTTTTGCAGCGTAAATCTAACGCAATCAACGATCTCTAGCTGTAGATTCCATCAGTATACAGTCTGGGCAGTCTATGCTGCTTCCGATTTCGGGCTCCGCTATTAAGGCAGTGTTTGTAGCATAAATATAACTAAAACATAAAAAAATCAGCTGGACCTGGAAGAAAGATATACTGTATCTATGATTTTCCACAATTAGAAAAAAATTGGCGAAATCTAGCTTTAAACCCTGCTGTCTACGAACGAAAAAAACTATGAGCATATCTACCTTACTTTTTGTCCCAGAACTGGACGAATATATCCTAACTATAGTTGTTAAATCTAAACTATCCGGTAGACGGTAAACGTTATCATACTGATATCAGCGCAAAACTGCAATAAATATTTTAGTACCCGTACAATGTGACATGCACTTCGTAAGTGTGTGATTAATTGATAACACAATCGCCCTACAAACTGGCTCCTGCCTGTGCATAACTAACCTGCACCGGGCTCGTGATGTAAATATTGGACTCAAATTAGTTTGGACATACGGGTGGGAACTCAGGGAATAGGCGCACCTATATCTACAAGATGGCATTGCAACAATGATAGCTTTAGCTGGATTCCTTTGGATGAAGTTTTGAACTTTTCTGGTACATGCTTAGAATTTCGAACATACTTTACTACCTTATTTGATTGAAATAAGTCGCCATTTCTTGAACATATACATGCTAGCTAAATTAGGTATGTATGAAAATGAGGAAAGTCCATATCTATTGTATTTTAGCGGCCAGCAAAATAACTATGAAAAAAATCATATCTATCGTGTTATTTAAAAATAGAACAACCAAAGATTCAAGATTCAGAGATTCATACATACTTTGTTTGAATTTCCGCGCATCATTTGTGAAAATTACTAAAAGCCTTGGTCGCATTGAGGCATTCCACTGACTCAAGTGATGTTTCTGTGGTTTGCAAGTTCTTCGAGAAATGTAATTGTACCTAATATCTCCTAAACGGCTATATGGATTTCGATAGTTAAGGTATAGTAAGGAATGTCTCAAAAAACCAACTTTCCTTAAATAGGTGCTAAAAGGGGCAGAAGTCGGGTTTTTTTTAATTTTTGCAAAAATACGACCTGTTTGCTATTTTTATGTTGGTTTACCCATTTATTGCAAATGGTCGAGCACAAGAGATCCTCTTTGCTTATTTATTGTAATGCAATTACACGTAGCATCTTCAAGACTACGAACAAATTAGGAACTTAATCGGACCCATTAGCTGCTAACAAGTTTGACCTGAAAATGCAGCCATTATCCCGGCGCAAGTGCGAAACTAATTAGCTCGTCTGTAGTCGTTCATTATGCATTGACACATGACGGCATATTTAGCACGATTCATCCTTACTAATATTATAAATGCGAAAATAAATTTGTTCATTTGTTTGTTATGCTTTGACGGCCTGACTACTCTGATCGTCATGAAACTTTGCATACACTTTATCAGGGGTAGGTACTGAAAAAAAGTTAAGCTAAAGTAAAGTATGGACTTTAAAATGTCCGATTTAACCTTTAGCCCGATGCCCCAGTGGTCGTGAACATTAATAGCGCTTATGTAAGTTAAGCAACCCACTCAGTCCTCACGGTGATGGGTGACCGCAAGGGGCACAACAAACAATTCTCGAGCTCTTCCGTGCTTCTAGCTGTCATCATTGATGGCAGTCGTTAAGCTATGTCAGATGGCTTTAGGCAGCTTAAAAAATCTGACACCAGTGTTGGCCACTTACACACACGAAAAACAACAACCAAATACAACACCTTTGGTGGCATCTCGGGCCGAAGCCGAAGAATTCGGCATGGCTTCGCTAAAGGTGGCTCTATATTAGAGTATGCAAATATTTTTATTTATTGTAGACTGTAAAGCCTATCTTGAACAAAACTTCTTAGAGCTTTCGGCTACGGCCGAAAGTCGTGGCCCCGGCTTCGACTTCGGCCAGTAATTGACCTTCGGTTGGACACTAGGAATATTTTATTCAGAAAAATGTACGAACGCGAGCAAAGTTAACCATTAGGAGAGTGCTGCTTGTTGGAATGCATCCCTGTTTTTTTTTTGCTGCCTATTCAGTTCGATTTCTCTAACAATGGATGCACTCAGTGCCGGCGTCAGCATTACTGGCGCCCTGGGCGAGAATTCTACGAGCGCCCCCTCTTAAGAGAGGGGACTGCCCTGCGTCCTCTGCCCTTGCTTGGTTGTTTGTTTTTCGTGTGTGTAAGTGGCCAACACTGGTATCAGATTTTTCAAATTGCCTAAAGTCATCTGATATAGCTAAACGACTGCCATCAATGATGACAGCCAGCCAGGACCTTTCTGCCGCATCGGCCTAACGGATTAACGTGCCTTCCTTGCTTGTTGGGGGGCGCCCCTTCCGTATCCAGCGCCCTGGGCGGTCGCCCAAGCGCGCCCTACCCTAACGGCGCTACTGGATGCACTTATAACCTAGAGGCTTCAGCTATAGCTTTGAATTTTTGTTAGCTATACGAAATCTGACGCAAATAAAAATAGCCTTATAATAGTAGGTTACATTGTAGTAATCAGTTGCATGCATGCAGTAGTAATATTTATACCTATTTATGTCATCTTTTTGTCTTACTTTAAATTTGAAATAAAGTATGAATGACAATGAAAATAGTATGAAACACCACACAACACATCCTTAAATGTCTGTATCGAAAATGGTTAAGGTTTAGTAATTGGCAGATGATTATCTTTATCAGCTTCACTCCCCGACAGCAGCGAATAAACACGGTCTGCATTTGTCTCGTGCAATTTTAAACACACTAACAACTTTAAATAATAAGATTTTCTGCACTTACTTCTATTACAGCGTCTAAAAACTTTGACATTTTTTACATACAGTCTTTAGCGAAATATATAAACGCAAATTAAAGTATGAACTTAAATTGCATATTCCATTTCCATAGAGTATTCTTATGAGTTGATGGAACATGAAGTATTTGAAGGTAGATAGATAGAAGAATTTTCTTTTCAGAATTCTTTGCTAAAGTACCCTCTTATCTCCATTATATT
This sequence comes from Elegia similella, assembly GCA_947532085.1. Classification (NCBI taxonomy): domain Eukaryota; kingdom Metazoa; phylum Arthropoda; class Insecta; order Lepidoptera; family Pyralidae; genus Elegia; species Elegia similella. Next base: position 18,481,042 of record OX383942.1, on the reverse strand, counting down.
GTATTCCTTCAAAAAGATCGAGTATCCGAGTTAACCCCTTAATGGAGTTTAATAAACTCGTGTTTATTTCGATGGCAAGCTGCCAAACACACGACAAGCGTCAACACCGCCCCATTATCCGTGTAAACATTGCTGAAATATAATAACCAGCAGCTTGCCTTTAACCCACCCTTACTAAAGGACAACACAAGAAACAAAATCACACACAATACCTCTTCACCTTCATTCATTTTCGTCGATGTCATCGGTTTATCACCGCACACATGTCACACTACAGTCACACTCTTGGCACGCCTTTCCTCACAATTTAAACGACTCTAATGCACTGTAAGCTTCTGCATTTCGGAACAAAACTACACACCATTGAGTAACGTGTGAATATGTGAATCAAGGCCGGGCAAATAAAAATTTATTTCTGGATGTGTTATGGATTCCCGGCTGCGCTTACGCCATTCGCGGCATTACGTCACTGTCGATAAGGATAGTTTTCGTTCGCGGGTGATAGATTAAAACATACAATTAATCACGTTTGGAAAGTTGAGTGCGCTTTAATGTAGTAAAGAAAATTATTTTATGTGGCAAACGATAAAAGTTTTCGTTTTCAGTGCGTCGGGAACCGGCGTCTTGCGCGCACTGTTGGAGGGTCCAGCGATGATTCACATCAATTGCTCCCATTTCATTAACCGAGCGTAGGCATTATTCGTCACATCGTCTGGGGAAACGAAATTTGAATAAGATAACGACCGACGTAATTTTACCTACAATGTTAAAAATTGTGTGTCTCTATGGCCGAAATTAATATCTATGATTGAACATGAACATATTTAAAGTTTATAAAATACTAGGGGTTCTGTGAGCTGTACACCAAAAGGATGAAGTCTATGGTGCTCAGGTACTTTTTATGCTTTTATTTCATTTGGAAAAATAATTGAATTGAGTAAAATATTGTTACTGTTGAATCTGCTCACAAAATTTCACGAGAATCGGATGACGAAAGCGACTTTAACATCCGGACAGCTAGCCGGATATACATATAAAAGCATTTTCGTCCAAGTTGCAAGGAGAAGATTCGCGCTCGCTCGATCAATAAATAAAAAACCGGCCAAGTGCGAGTCGGACTCGCGCACTAAGGGTACCATGATCTATAATAATTTTCAATTATTATAAATATTTTTATTTTATGAATAACTAAAAATTCATGGATTTTCCTTTATCTGTGCTATAACTTTGTACCAAATTTCAAGATTCTGAGTTCACGGGAAGTATCCTGTAGGTTTTGATTACGCTAGTGTCGAAAAAATATTAAAAATATTTTTATTATATTATGTAATACAGAGAGTAGTACAGAGAGGGTCGTGCTCCTGTAGTAGAGACTAAAAGGACCTGACGAACAAAAATTTATACCATTCGCAATTTTTCCTATATCTTTGCTATAAAACGTTGCTTCGTACCAAATTTCAAGATTCTGAGTTTAGCGGAAGTACCTGTAGGTTTCGATTGCCTTGCGAGTGTCGAAAAAGCACGAAAATTTGCGGCATAACCACCTGTATCTTTTGATTGCGTTGGCTTAGAAGTTTGATTTCTCCAAGGGACAGCAGACCTGAGCATTTGATATGAATTTCAGCTTGATAACTCTACGCCTTCCTGAGAAAAAGGATCTTGACAGAATGACATAAGGACAGACGGACAACCGAGTGATCCTAAAGGGTTCCGTTTTTTCCTTTTGGGGTACGGAACCCTAAAAAGAAAGACCTCATCACTGAAGCTTAAAGCAGACCTTTTGAGTCATGATGCAGCAAGTAACAGTACAAAAACATCGAATTATCTCGATTCGGTTAAACAGGCAAAAAACATCAAAATATTGTTTTTCTATTCCCATTATCAAGAAGAAATAGAATAGCTCATAACTATGACGTCTAAAGTACCCATCCATTATAATTTTATTCATTGGTGAAATTATTAATTCTCACCGCGTATGCCCAACATCCCTTCGGTGTATTGAATCAGTCTATTGTTGACATTATTACTCATATTATTAATTTCATCGATGGTTCAAGCATTGCTTATGAAGTTAAAAAGGTTTACGTTTGTCATAACGTAATATAAACGATTTATTTTCAAAAAATTGCCAAACTTCCTAACTAATAAAAAGCAGTAAAACATTGTCTGTACAATATGACAAAGCCTAGATACTGTAAAATAAAATTGTAGACGGCGCAATTTGCTTTCATGTGTGTATTCCCACGGTACGGATGTCTGAAGCATCCATGAGAACTAAGTAATAATAGGAAATATCAAATTAATTAGTTAATATCCACAACGTTCATTACGCTTAAACGGTGCGACGATTATCCCCGATTTCACCCGAGGAAGCGGGGGTCATTAAATAGTATGAATAATTTATGCAAAATCACGTCCTGTTTTAATTGGATACTTTGTGCTTCTCGCGCTAAAAATGCGGTTCGCAAGGATGCATAATACAGGACAGACACAGTACACACGTCTCTTTAGCTTGCGCTTAGCCAAATTTGTTAAGCCTGAAACATGTTAATGGTACGACGTCCCCGCCTTTGGCCGTCACTGCAAAGTGACCGGTGGCCGCATGTCGTAAAATATAAGTCATCGTTATTTTATCGAACATCGAGTAATTCGGTAACAAAGACCGACACAATTTATTCCATGATTTCGTACACGATACTCTCAGTTACTCGTACACAAAAAACATAATAAAGCAAGAGTTGCGACAAATGACTAGCGTCTTTCTCCTTCTTCCCCTCTTTCTTGATTTATCTAAGCTGCTACGTAGCAAAACTTTGTTGAAACCGCAGCCGCAATACCCAAAACCTTCTTCTTCTTCTACCTTATCCTTATCCCACTATTTATGTGGGGTCGGTACAGCATGTAAGTTTTTCCATTTCCAGTCAACTCGTCCGTCACTCCCCTTCTACACATATCCTCCTTTACACACTCCATCCAACGTTTCCTTGGTCTCCCTCCAATACCCGCAGCCGCAATAGCCAAAACCTATTAGATGCTTAATCTTCTGACACTTTTTGTGATTTATGCCTAATAATTTTATATACTAACTAGTTTTCGACCGCGGCTCCGCGCGCGTTTTTGACGTTCTTTTGGAAAGAGTTGTTCCGGGAGAAAAGATAAGGAGGCTACCTGTATCCCAAATAATGGTTATGCAAAATTTCATGATGATTGCTCCAGTAGTTAAAGCGTGAAAGAAACAAACTCACTTCCACATTTATAAGTTAGGAGAGTGGGATTTACTATTATAAATCCCACTCTCCTAACTTATAAATGCAGCTTAGCACGAATTTAGATATGCTGGGTAATAAATAGAACTCGCTTACCTCTTCATTACGACACCATTTTCTAAGCGCGGAGTCGCGTCATTTTATATTTTAAGCATTTTAATTTTCATATATTGGCTATACAACATTAAAATTTTTGTTAAATAATGTTTTTTTTGTATCCGCTGGCCACCAAGGGTGGCCCCCTTGTGGGGGCGAAGCCGCCGCCACAACAAAAAAAACTTGGCCACAGAGGGTAGATTAGGTTCGTTAGGTTACCTTGTGATCAAAACAGAGCGAGCGAAGCGAGCGAGCGTCCCCAACTTAGGGCGTATACCCAAATTCTAACCTAAAATATTGCCATTTAAGTCCTATTTTGAATGAAAAAAGTAATAATCCTCTCCGCGCTTGAAAAATCTTTAAAAATAAGCAAATATCAATCAGGGGGGGCATACTACTAACTATCAAAATCAGTGATCTGAAATCGCATACGCATAATCATTTAACTATTCAATATAAAGGAATCACTAACAGACCAGAGCGATAGGTAGAAGGTGTTTAGGTGAAACACAGGCCTATGCTTCTGTGCTCAGCAGTGGGCAAAAGATGGGATGAAATGATGAAGAAATGAAAAATGGCACCAGTGCCTTAAATGGTGATATTTAGTAACCTCTTTCCGTTGCATAATTTCTGTCATAAAAATTATTGAAACATTTAGACCTCTGACCTCTTACCTCTGATTTATTTTGAGCTTAGCATTCTCCTAAAAACAACTATAAATATAAGCCCCCAACTCCCAGACATATGAAAATCCCACTAAGAACCTTGCTGTGCTGTAGATGTAGGCAACAGATGTGTCTATGAGAAATTTATATTAACACCTTCAGGAGCATCTCACATGTAGACATTAATACTACTATGTCTAGTTCAGTGTGTGTGGGAGGGACACCGCTATATGTTAGACACAATACGAGATATCTCTAATTGTATCGCATGTATAATAGCAGCGTCCTTCTTATCGGATCCAATATTCAGGATCGTATAATACCCCCTTATGAATAAGTTAAAACATACCTGCTTTGTTTCGCCTTCCAGTTCCAATATCTGAAGAGTGAGAGAGCTCTCCATAGCAGCTGACTCGTTGAGGAGAGCATTTTCCTGTTCTATACCACTCCGAGTTGTCACCTTCTGTGTTGTGTCCAATTTCATTAGGGCCTGTAAAAAAGATGTTAAAGATATTTTTATATTTCAATCTTCAAATTGATAAAAGTATACAGAGGTTTGCCATACAAAAGTATGTAATTGAATTTGAATCAGTTTTTAGGAAAGTAATGAAATATTTTATATATAATTAAACAGAGATTTATATTTAATAATTCATTATAATCCATTATGTTGCAGGAAAAGATTAATTAAAGCTAATTAATCATAAATCAAACAGTAATAATTGCATGATGTTAGCTTCTTTATTGAATTCATGGCATATAGATATATATACCTTATTTTTATTTATCAAATTAATTATTTTAAATTAAGAGATATAGAACATGCTTTCTGATCAATTACCGCTAAAAAGAGATAAGGATATTATTTGTAAATATATTATACTTAAATAAACTGAAGTAGAAAGGAAGTTTGCTGTTTCATCTTATATAATTTTACATCTTTTAATTCCTTTTGTTACATACTGACGGAAACAATTTTACAAATTGCAGTGAAAGTAGCAGAAATAATGTTTGAGTGAAAACAACTGACGATAATTACTATGATAAGATAATAATTGCCTAGAAATAATCTCTTTCCTACCCATCATGTGCCGAAGAGAGATTAAATCTTAATGTTCATTTGCAAAATAGTTCACCATTGATATGAGTACAAGAAGAATGATTATTGGCCAGCGCTTTATTATAAATGAGTGCGTTTGAATTAGGTTTGAATCAATGGAACAATAATTATTTCATTTGTTCAACTGCAGTATGCCAGGTATAAAATAGTATTGATTTGTCATAAAATATCTGGTATTAACTACTTTAGAACATAGTAATTAATAAATTTGTTAATGGACACCATAAGTCATAAGTAAACTGTGAAGTTTATGAGTCTATTAATATGAAGATAAGACTAAATTACCGACGCTGTACACGGTCAGCTAGGTAAATGTAGGTTATAATAAGCACAAATATCTTTCCACTTATGATTTTTGAAAGTAGTACACAATACGAATAAAAATGATGATGAGACGATTTAAATTTCAGCTTCTGCGTTTTTATGTACCCATTAATGCATGAAGAGTGAAAATGAGAAATAGAATGTAGGGCACTAACCTCTTGTGTGATTTTGAGCTCATGTCTCGTGTTCTCGTAGATACCTTCGAGCTCGTCGTAGCGTTGCTGCAGCGCGCTCTTCTCCTCCAGCAACACTAGCCCCAGCTGCGCCGACTGTATCTTCTCGCTGCTGGCCTGGTCGAGCTCGCGGCCGAGCCTCTCGATCTCCGCCTTCAGCTCGACCACCGACATGTCGCTTTCAGCCGTGGCTGCCATCGCGACAGTTAGACGGCTATATGTCTATTCTTCATAAACAAAGTAAATAATCTCAGAAAAACAACAATATAAAACGTGTAAAATCAATTGTTTCTACATTCTCCTAAAAGTAAAACGTCTTGACAGCTCTCAGTTCGTGGACGTTTTGTTTAGTGTTGCCAGGATGGAAGTTTTTTTTTTATATTTTAGATTGTCAATGGCATGCATGTGTCAATGATATTTTTATCGATTTAATATCGAGTTCCCAATGCTACTAAAACCTATTCGATTTTTAATCTCAAAAGTAGTTTACAGAGATATGTGAGGAGAGGTCGCGACGAGAACAAAATTAATGAGTTCATTTTCAGTACCTAATGACTAAACCACCGTATATATTGCAAAACACGATTAAACCTTTTTCCATACAAATAAATACATGACATGTTTTTTATTGAACAACAATATACAATCAAGTTTAGTTAAAATAAATAAACCGACCAAGTGCGAGTAGAATAGCGCACGGAGGATTCCAGCCGGCCTATTTGCGAACTCAGTGTACCACGTTTTGATAGTCACTTCAAAATACATTGCGGCTTTCGTATGATTAACTATTTTTATATAAGATATATACAACGTAATGTATTTTGAAGTGACTATCAAAACGTTGTTCACTGAGTTTTTGCAAATAGGCCAGTAGGTCGCACGTAAGAGGATTTATGCGTGCGTCCTCCTATAACATAAGTGTCCACAACAGGTTTGTAAAAAAGACTTAGGCGTATCCACATATCAGCTACGTGGTTTTTGTCTAGTAGATCTTTGGTTTTTGTACTTTTATATTATATATGTGTTTGATTTGACTCGCACTTATCCATTTTTATTTAATGTTCTTATGACTACCCTCCCTGAACCCTGAGTCTCAAACTCTCGATCCTATCCTTCGAATGAGCTTTGAATATGACATGTCCATGTGGTACACATCAGTTTGTCTGTTTTTATGATTGGCTGCGACTATCCAACCCCCACTTCCTCTTTGAGCTTTAATATTTTAATATGGGTTTACTAATGTATTGCCAAAAACGTTTCTTAAAGTAGGTATCACACGCAACGCATCCAAATCCAAAAACCCAAATTTGTCAAAACAATTTTTCGTTTCTATTTATTCAATCGAATATACCTTATATGTTAATTTAATACTTCCAGAATTTATCCAATTTAAATTTTTAGAAAATCCCGTGTAGAATTTTTTAGCAATATTTCTATGCTGAAACACATAATGACAACTTACTACAAACCGGAAGTGATTGTTTTTATTTATGCAATCTAAAGTACCTTATATGTAAATCCTTCCAGAATTATTTCAAACTTTTAAATTAAAAAAAACATTTTTTTTTCTGAATTTTTGAAAAGAAATCCAAATGTAGGATTTTAAAGCAATATTCCCATGCTTCATCACATGACAATGTCATTGTCAATCTGTCAAAAAGTGATGACGTTGACTGCCTACTCTTATGAGTTGCCAGGTTAGGAAATATTTTCCCTGAAATTCGAAAAGAATACAAAAGGACCATTTTTTGGTGGTCGCTGCCGCTCACTTCTTACCAACTTCGAAAAAAGGAGGAGGTTATCAATTCGGTTGTTTTTAAAAATGTTTGTTGCTTTCAACAAAAAATCTTTTTAAGTCTGAGAGAGTATGCTTTGAAGTTTATCCCATTCCAATTTCATCACAAACGGTTCAGTAGTTTGATTGAAGTATTTTTTTTTTTATATGAACGATCTTTATTGTTCTAAAAAATAGTACGTTGCTTCATTCTATGGAAACACTACTTGGCCTGGTATTTTTTTTCAACATTGGCTAAAACGTCAAATAAATATGGTTTTACCTAATAAGAAGTTAAGATTATTAAAAATTTCTATTTCTAGCTCCGTGGCGCAGCGGTCAACACGCCAGCCTGCGACACGAGAGTGCCCGGGTTCGATCCCCGGCCTGGTCAAGATGGAAAATGATCTTTTTCAGATTGGCCTGGGTCTTGGATGTGTATCTATATATGTATTTGTTATAAAATATAGTATCGTTGAGTTGGTATCCCATAACACAAGTCTCGAACATACTTTGGGGCTAGCTCAATCTGTGTGATTAGTCCGTATATATTTATTTATTATTTATGACAACCTCTGCGGCTACTATCGTGCGGTCATCATGTCAGGCTGGCACAAGCATGCATGCAACAAGTAAAATACAAGAATATAAAAATCATTTTAATTTATTTTGGATTCGTAACATCAATTGACTACATTTACAAAACTTTACAAAAATTTCGAATTGTAATGAACTACAGAACAATTTCTAGAAAGCAATTAGCAATTGATTGATTTAAATGTAATTACTGCACAAACGGACTTAGCAATATAAATAGTCACTCGACCGAGCGCGAAGTGACTAGTGAGGAAAGTGCTTTATTCAAAGAAATTTGATATGCATACCGTGTTTAATTAATGACACTGTCTATACAGCTTTTATTGCTGCCAATATTTTCTTTGAGGAAATATTTCTTGCAAATGTGATGAAGAACAAAAGATTAGTACATTCGTAACTCGAGCGGGCGCAAGGCGCGGGTGCACGCTCGCGGGTTTATTTTGAACACGTTTTGAATAATAAGTAGTATGAGCAGCGCTAAGTGACAGCGCCGCGGGCGGTGGGCTCATGGCGGTTGATCGAAATACCTAATTTTTAATTGTAAGTTGAAAACCGTTGCAAAATACAAATTTAGCTCTATGAATGATATAAAAAAATGCCAAGGAATATAATACACAAAAGCGGTCTGCGCTTGCAACGTGCGCTCGCGCGAGTTTACAGAGGATGTACTGGGCAACTGGAGCTATACAAAACCGTAAAACAGACAGAGAAAAATAATAAAGTTTTATGCTTAAATTATTAGCACCGGCATTTCATATATGAAATGGAGAAAAAAATCGATTAAAACAACGTTCACACAACTATAATTGACCAAATTACCACACTAGTGAATGACAACGAATATTTGAACTTGTTAGTATTACCAAGACATTTGGCATTCTTCTTCGAATTCCTAATCGACAAAATAATCTCAACGTATTTAAAATTCTAATAATTACTAGTTTGATACTAGAATTATCTACAATCGTATTAGCGAATATGTAAAATTCAATATTCGTTACATCACTGATGCCTTAAAGTAGAAAAATGTATGTGTATATTTCACAATCACAAATTAGCCTACTGTATGTTACATTTTATTAGTAACTGTTTTGGCGAAAGGTATAACTTTGTCGATATTTGATGACGCATTTTTGTAAGTTATGAAACATACCAACAAAGTGATACTTATCCCCTATAACATGTAAAGTAAAATTTTACATAAATTGTTATTGCTAAGATAATAAAAATCCAAACAAATTGGAATGTCAATGTATCGCTTATTAATTTTTGAAATTATTTAAAACCTAAAAACTTGGAATGCTCTAATTTTATGACATTCACTCAATAGTCGTTTTATTTCGGGTGATCAATGATTAAATCAATCTAAGCACTAACTTAAATCCATTTTATATTAAAATGGATACTTCGAGAACGTAAAATAATGAAAGAGTCACATTATATAATTTTACACATATATTTTTTTAATGTTTTTGATATACAAATAATAACATCACATTATTTTCTCATTTATTCTGTAGTTCGAATTTCTTGAATAGTATCTCATTTTAGAGTTTTTAAATAAATTAAACATTCACATATCTCATGTATATTTGTACTAAACGGTTTATCAAGAATAAATAATTCCTATTATAAATATACTGTTAACTTGGCACCAAGATGGCGGATATTTTATGAAAACTGATTGATTATGTACATGAAACTTTTTCAAATTAGATGCAACTAAAATAAATATTTGAGAACGGGCTGATCAAATAAACTATAAAATTATATTACAACACATCCTTCGAATAAATGCTTTTAATGTTAAATAGTACTTGGGTAGTAAGTGAGTAACAACATCTCGGATATGAAGTTACCACTTTTGTAACACCCTAGACTTTGTCCAAAAAGAGAATACACGTAGGCTTTGGGGCCTCTGATGATTCTCTCATAGAACTGCTTTAGGCTTTTATCCCTTTTCGCCTTGGTTATGAATAAAAATTATAAGAAACAACACGACACTTCAAGAGATTTAACATGAATAGTTTTGCATTCCTATGTAAAATTCATAGTGTACGATATTTACCCTTTTACGATATTCGTATACTATTTCTGAACAGAGTCTACATGTATACGTAAAACCTGTGCTTAAAACCCATTGTTTTAGCTATTGTAGCTGTTTGAGTGTCGGAGAAAGAATAAAATAAACCTAGACGCTATCTTCGTACGCCACTGTGTTTGATGTAGGACATGTGGTGCTGCCACACCAAATGAATTAAGTTCCGTTAATAAATTTAATTATATCCTAATGACGTGACTAAATCTGAGCAAAAAACAATACAAACGAAATATGATCCACATACCACATGCATATTATAAGCAAAAATGGAAATAAAAATACCTAAATTATGCAACCACCCCTTCTTACTGAGAACTGCCTTCTAAAGGAAAATAGTTATAGTAACCGGCATTAAATTAAATATGTTACAAAACAATATTAGTAAATTAATAAATTATTTAGCTAAACCCCAGGAGGATTATTTATTTTTCAGATATTAAATCTAAGTAGCTAGTATGTTATTTTTATTTTTCCTAATGTTGAACCACTTTATTGAAATGGTTATTTAGTTAAAGGATTAAATTATAAATATAACCTATTCTTATATTCCCTAATACTTGATGCTAATATCATTCCATCACCTTAATACAATATCTTTCGACATTTTGTGGAACGGACACACTTGAGCACACTGCAATAGTTTATTTTATATAAATCATCATCGAGACAGTTATATAAATTATGTTATGCACATAGAAATTCGCAATATCTGGTGAGATTCACAAGACATCGATAACCCAAAGAGATTTTACATTTCTAAATCGCGATTTTATGTGTTTTTCGGATAACATTCTGATATTTCTTTATGATTTCATTTGGTTACCCCCACCATGCAGTATATTTCAAAGACACTCTACGATATCAGGTATTACGATATAAAATTCATATACAAGATACTAAGTATTCCCAATGGTAGTGAAACAAATATTTTTATATGATAAGGACTCTTCATAACATTTTACATACACATGTCTCTCTCACACAACTCCGAGCGTGATCCTGGTCACATCCTCAACTGGAATGCTTCGGAGTCCGGGATCCAATTTATATTACATAGAAATCATTTTCATATAACATAGGTTAGTGTAGGTTTTAGTCCTTTTATCTTGAAAATAAAATCTGAATAAAATGTCTATCTAAATTTGGGATGATTTGTGTATACGTTAACGACACTACACTACCTAATTTAATACTAAAATCTTTTTATACAAATCTTCTAAACGCCCAATAATTCGAAATATTATCTAATACCAATATCATCGAGGAAGACGAGTTCGCCAATACAATAATACCAACGAACTTATTTATCTATATTTTTTATCAATATGTGCCGTAATACTTCTATTTATTAACTATACCACTCGCCTGTACATTAAGAATTTATCATTGATGAATCTCTAAAAGAAAAGTCCACAGCCCTGTGGAAAAGAAAACAACGTAAAATCTACGTTAAACACTACGAAAATTGCAAAAACATATTTTGATAAGGTTTGTCATTTAGACAAAAGCCCGCAGGCAAGACACTTAACATTTTTCAATGTAATCCTTTTTTTATTAGATAGTTGCAACATCAGAATAGTGTCATAAGTACATTAACTTATTTAACCAAAATTTATGTGTACACTCATGATTCATACAGCTAGAACATTCAAGCTTCTGACACCCTATGTATATTCATACCAAATGACGGCAAAAAATTACGATCAGATAAAATCTAACGCAATATGTTTATTTACATTGATTGAATAGAACAAGCCATTATCAAGGACTAGAGAAAGAAAAATATAAATATCTAAAAAGTAATAATATCATGAATTACATAAATAATAACAATTTTCATAATAATTTAGCACCAAACAGTCAACATTAAAATACAAAACTAATTCAGAGACGTTGTATTCCTACCTTACATAGTTAATTGTTAGACATCTACAAGTTATATAAAATAAAAAAAAAATAATAACCTCCGACACGAAAATACCTCTATCTTGTAAACGGCTCGATCGATATTGTTAAAACATGTCTAAGAACCATCGCTAAAAAACCTACTTTCAAATAAAAAAGCTTAAAAGCTACGGTGAATAGACAGACAGACCGACTACGTCCACACATAGCTGTCAAACTTATAACACGTCTCCGGTGTGTCCTTGGCATCGGTCGGAGGTTACAAATACTATTGAATATACTTAAAATTACACGTTTTCCAATGTCCTCTTTATTATACAATTGAATCCGAACCCTAAATCGAATAATTAAAATTCACGTTAGTTATTATATTACATGTTTGCGAAATTTTTCTACAACCTCATTTTATTTTAGTATAATTTTGACGTTTTTTTTTAATCGATTATTTTAATATCGATAATATAATAACTGACTGTTGCCAGTGTCAAAATTTACAAATTTACATTATGGCACAACCGGTGGACACTTCGTCTCGTGGGGGCATCGCGGGGGGTGGTATATTCATTTTTAGTGGTTCGGGGGGTGAACTTGGCGAGTCTTTTCTTACCGACTGTTTGGATACTTCTTGGGCCTTTTGCGGTGCGGGCAGTTTAGTCTCCACCGGTGGTTGGGGCTTTGCTTTCGGTTCGTGCGTTAGAGAGCCGGTGCTGGGAGTTCGGATTCGTGTTTTCACCATCGATATGCGTCGCTCTCGGGTGTTGATGATCGAAGTCAAGAACGGTATTTGGTTGCTGATTGCGAGCATAAACGGCTTATATCCTAAGCTGTAAAATAATTAAGATTTTTTTGTACAGTCATCATCATTAAATTAAAGTCACCCTCGTTTATACGCCTATTACCTACGTGGGGACGTCCCCACTGGGAGCAAATGGGTGTAAACCACTAGGATCGCCATTATAAATGTCATATGAGCATATAAAAGTTTTTACTTTCATGTCATATAGACATGCTGGTCGGACACAGTGAAAATGTTGCATATTTACGTTAGTTACTTATTGCAATCATCGTGTGGCTATTTCGTCGACCACAACTCGCTTGTGGGAGAAAGCATCGTGACGAAACATAAATAGAAGTGGGGTATGTTCATTAAAATAACGGACATTGTCGGGACTTTGTCAAAGCTAGACCAAGAGTATGTTGGCGTCTCTGTTTGTTCACACTAGTCGGTTGTCGGCCACGACTAAAGTTGACAGCACTATGCGAGGCAATTTTACACGGTGAACATCGACGATTCGATGCTTTTGTTGTGATGTATTATTTGAGAAGAAATCGAATAAAGGCAGCTAACCCCCGATTTCTCAAAAACATCTTTTTTTTATACCACTTAAAAGGCATACGGCCCACCTGATGGAAAGCGGTTACTGTAGCGTATAGACGCCTGCAACAACCAGGGGTGTCACACGCGCGTTGCCGATCCTGAAGAAATCTTTTCACGCCCTTTTTAAAGAACCCCATGTTGTAGTCGGGAAAACCATGGCTGGGAGTTCGTTCCACAACTTAAGAATAGGTACGTTAAAGAAAGTTCCTTTCAAAGTGTACTTTACACCACCATTTAGAATTCAAGGTGTGGATGAACTCCCTGCCGATGGCGTGAGGTGCGAAGATGGAAAGTGGCCGAAGGCATCAACTCATACAATCCTTCGGAGCACAGCCCATTATACAAACGATAGAACACACAAAGAGAAGCAAATTCTCTCCTTAGACTCCGTGGCTCGATACCGTTTTTAATATTGGGATTGTCGATAATTCTGACAGCTCGTCTTTGGGCTGAGTCAAGTGGATCCAGCTAATCTTAACTAATCATGACTTAAATTCCGGTGGGCAATGGTGGCCCCCTTGCGTAGGAAAAGTATTCGGGCGTAAGAAAAGAAAATATTGGGTGCACTCAATCCTGATAGACACACTTCGGAAATAGGTATATCCGAACTTAATAACTTGCATTTATCCGAATTGAGAAGTGACGAAATAAATAGAAGCGGGAGAACATTATCAGCCCTGACATCCGACAAATGTGAACAGCGTGATACTATTTTTTTCGACGTAGAGGATTAGCAAAACAACTGACATTTTGTGTCTGCGCAGCGACGAAATCGGTGCCTTGTTAATGTAAATAGCCTCATTTATATGATTATTGCAGGCGTAAATAGGTTCATTTATATGAAGCTATTCCTATATATCTTCGTATAAAATCGGAACGTGCTCTTAGATTTGGTAATGGATCTTGATATAACACGATAAAATGTGGCTTATTACTAGTGTTTGGAACGCAGGGGCCATACTTCTCAACTTCGATTGATAAATCGCAAGAGTGAATAATACCATCATCGAAAAGTGCACGCTCGTACGCGTGTCATAGGTATGTATCAACCACGCTGTTAATACCGAGTACATTAAAGTTTTTATCGCTTACCACTCGGCGTCGGTCCAGGCGGCCAGGTCTTTCAAAGCGCGCCGCAGTCTCCTTACGGCGTCCAGGCTGACGTCGTGCGCACGCGCAGCGTTTGTAGTACGTAATACTGCTAGCGCATCGCGCAACGCGACTGCTACCACTAGGGCCCATTCTACGCAGCTTGCCTCCGTCATCAGTTGGAGAAAGTATCTGTAACATACTCGTATATCACTTGTTTTATTGGAGTTCGGTGGCCCAGATGGACCTATGCAGTAGCGTGCTTACGCAAATTAACAAAAATCTGTTATCACTTTCATCACGAAATAATCCTCGAGTGGTTTAGTGCCCAAATGGGCGTTTTCTGAAATTATAGGCGACAGCACAGAGGCGTCGGGTCCGGTAAGCTGTGAGCAGCAATGTGTCAGTTGATGCTACTTGTCAATATTATCCAATGACAGCTGCTTATCTAACTCTACGATTTAGTGCCGTCATCTGGTGGTCATTTCAGAAAATACTTATTTCATGACCTCAGTTTTAGTTGCAAACAATAGGAGTTCATATAAGAACTATTCAAACAGTCGACCTTAGATCGAAGAAATATGGTTCAATCTTGTTTGTTCGAACGAATTAACGTTATTTGTAGTTTACGAGAGGATTCGTGACGAAAAAACTCGACTGATATGTTTGAGTAAGATCGAGTAGTTTCGCTCTTATAAGCACAATTTTATTCGTGGTAGAGTCATGCTACCGGCAAAATTCATTTTTGCTAGTAGCATAAATGGGCGGGTCCGGGGAAGTACCACACTCTCACAGAAAATCTACGTTTGAGAAGAACCTCGGTGTGTGAGAGAGCCGGAGTGCCATACCTCCCATTTACTCCCCCCCCCCTCCCCCGAATCGAATCCTACCTGTGGCCGAGTTCTTTTTCATCACATATGTGGGATTGTATTTTGAATGCATCCTAAGATTGTAGATTGGTTGAACGCGGTTATAGAATGAACGTCCGAACGAATGAGAGAATGAAAAGCCAACGAATGAAGATTTTTGAATGGGCTCGCTCTCTCTCGATGGCACGCACGCACGACGGACGACGATAAATTCTATTACACTGCAAGTACATATTTATTGTAACGAAGAAATATACAGTTTTCTACGGTCCTACCATCTTTTATTTACCTCGAGTCCCGCACATATTGTTAATTTTAATAATATATTGAGCATTGTAATGCTATTTTTTCTGCCATGTACACTAAATGAATATCCTAACAATATTATTGATCAAATAAGTAATATAGATAAGGCTACCAAATGCAAATATGTGCTTAAAAATTACATATTAACAACCAAAAATTGTAACGAGTAGTGACTCCTTACCACATATAAACCTATATAGGTTTTTGATGGTAAATAAATGTACCAACAATGTAAACTTCTTGTAAAACATAAATAAAGAACTATGTGTATGTGTATTAAATAACAGTTTAGGAATATGAAAATAGAATGTGTGTACCGGAGTTGCACGTGCGCCGTGTGCTCGCCGCGCTCGGCCTGGTGGTGGTGTAGCCGCTCCATGAGCGCGGCGTAGCGCCGCTCCTCGCCCGCCTCGCCCGCCTCCGCCCACGCCACCGCCCCGCCCTCCGCCACGCTGCCTTCGCCCACAGAACTACACAACACATTCGCACCTTACTAATTATTGAAGTAGGCATTTGTCTACCATCTCACCTGAGGGTAAGTGACGATGAAGACGAGGACGTTACATGCCTATTCAAGTCATCATCATCATTTCGAGTAGGTGTCACGGTCAATCGACCATGCACACCCTGGTGTCAGAGTTCTTCGGAACCGCGTCTCGGCCTCTGACGTGGTTCCTTTAACGACTACCAGATGGCAGCCGGGACCACCGGCTTAACGTGCCTTCCGAAGCACGGAATCATCTTTATTATCAGACAATCAGAACTATTCAAGTGATACCCATTTATTCTACTTACTACATTTTCACCTTACTAATTAAACAATACCCTAGTATCTTCAATACCGCCGATAGACCCCTTCAAACCCACTGAACTTCTTATATTTTTATGAGTGTTTATTTTGCATTCACAATTATATTTTGATATACTCTTATTAACCAAAAAAATATGGTAAAAAATTTCTACGCAGGCGGGGTTTGAACCAGCGACCTTCGGGCTATGTACGACCTACGCACTGCCAATTGAGCTACCGCATGTTTAACCTCGGCTACAAACATCCCATCATATCCCATTTATACGCTTTAAGGCTTGCGTCTCCTACGCAAACACCCACTTTTACAAGTTTTTGACACTAAGCGCTAAAAAATGTAACATTTCAATGAACTAATGCAATATTTTTATACGTGTTTATTTTATTTAAGGTATTATGTTTAAGGGTCAGGGGTGTCACCCTATACTGCCTGTCCGGTAGCATAGGGGTATGGCATTCGGGTACGCGTTCCCGGCTTCCCAAGCTGTTATTGGCTCATTCCTTATGTCCTCCGAGTCAGTAGCATCCTTTACCTTAATCCTATCCAAAATCCATGTAATCCTGTCCATATTTATTTATAGTCCCATTATATATAAATTTCCCTTTTCCTATTGCCGCCAATCCAAGGTCTGCCGTGCCGAGGGATGCATGATTAGGGGCGAGCCTAATACGAAGCGTGCCATTTTGCCCTGGGACCGGGCGACCCCAGAAAAAGGCTAGCCTTCACTCGGTACAAGGGGCACTGCCGGGTGCGACAGTTTTTCCCCTATACTCGTGGGAACGCTATGATTTTCGACCAGATAAAAAATCTAAACGGCGGCGATGCAGTTCGCAACTCATCACGTCACGTTTCCCGTGGGTGCAAAAACCGGGCTTCGGAAAGTCGCTTTGCTACATTGAATGTGAGAGGAGGGCTAGATGGTAAAATAGAAGAGGTTTGTCAGATGATGAGTGAAAGAAAGATTGATGTCTTATGTGTGAATGAAACAAAGCAGAAAGGATGTATAAGTACTAATTACGGGCCTTATACCGCATATTGGTCTGGTGTCCCGGAAACCACTAGAGCAGGACAGGGAGTTGGTATCATCCTTTCAAAAAGAATGGCCGATTGTGTGAATGAGTATGAGTTTGTAAATTCGAGGCTTGTGTGGGTAAGAATGAAAGTAGGACTGATTCTGATTTTTATATTAGGAGTGTATGCTCCTACGGAACGTAAAAATAATATAGAAGAAAGAGATGAGTTTTGGAATAGTGTGAGAGATATTTTATGTAGTTGCAGGGATAATGAGAAAGTAATAATGTTAGGAGATTTTAATAGTTGGGTAGGAGTTAAGCGATCTGGGTATGAAAGCGTATTAGGTTCATTTGGGGATGAAAGAGAGAATGAAAATGGGAAAAGTCTGCTTGAGATATGTCTGGAAAAGAATCTTTGTGTGACAAATACAATGTTTCAGCACAAAATGATTCACATGTATACAAGAGAAGAAAATGGAATAAAGAGTATGATTGATTTTGTGATTGTGGATGAAAGACTGAAAAAGAATTTGGTAGATACGAGGTCGTACCGTGGCACAGGAATCTATACAGACCATTATTTGGTCATCTGTAAAGCCAAAAACATTTTTCAACGATGGCGACACCGTAAATCGGAACCCTCGGAAAGGATTGAAAGAATAAAAGTGGAAAAGTTGCAAGATGATGAAACGAAAGAAGATTACAAAAAGTTGTTAGTAAAAAGTTTTAGAGAAATAGCTGACGAATGCGAGATAGAAAAGATATGGAGCGTTTTAAAAGATGGGATGGTATCAGCTGCTACCAAGATTTGTGGAGTAGCAAAAAGAAGAAAAGGTAAAGAATGTGCGAATGTGTGGTGGGATAGTGAGGTACAGAATGCAGTATGTATAAAGAAAAAAGCATGGAAGGATTGGTTATGTCAGAGAAATGAAAGAACGCCGACGGATGAAAAGGTGCGTGCTGCTAAACAGGAATATAAGAAGATGAATTTAAGTGTAAAAGAAATAGTCAAGAAGAAGAAAACTAGTCATCAAGAAGGTTTTGACGTTAGGTTGTCTCGAGATTTTAAGAGCAATATTAAATATTTTTGGAAATGTGTAAAACAAGCTAGAGGAAAAGCTACACAGTCACAGCTCAATAAAATCAGAGACAAGAATGGCAGGATATTATTGAATGAAAAGGATGTGTTAGAGGGGTGGAAGGAATATTTTGAAGGGCTGTATGAAAAAGATCGACCATGTTCGTCAATCGTATGTTCTGCAGATAGTGAAATAGGAGAGAGTGATATGCAAGATATGAATGATGAAATAAGAGTAGAAGAGATTGGGGAAGCGTTAAAGTGTATGAAAACAGGAAAGGCTGGTGGTTATGACAGGATTACTGTCGAAATGCTGAAGGCTGGACAGGGTATTGTAGCTAGTCAGCTGTGTCGCCTTTTCAATATATGTTTCAAAAAAGGTATTGTGCCAACAGATTGGTGCAAAGCGGTTATTGTGCCACTTTACAAAGAAAAAGGCTCACAGCAAGACTGTAAGAGTTATCGCGGCATTAGCCTACTAAGCGTGGTTGGCAAACTGTATGCAAAGGTATTGATAGAAAGGGTTATGACAGAAACTGATGACAAAATGTGGGATGTGCAAGCGGGGTTTAGAAAGGGAATGGGATGTACGGACCAGGTCTTTTCCATGCGTAGCGTACTTGAGAAATTTTTGGCCAAAGGTCAAAAAGTGTACTGCTTATTCGTGGATCTGGAAAAGGCTTATGACAGAGTGATAAGGAAGGAATTGTGGTCGACACTGTCTGAGTATGGGGTGAGCAGTCATCTGATACGGGCCCTGAAATCCCTTTATAAGGATTCCAGCGCCTGTGTCAGAATTAATGCAGGCTATACATCCTGGTTTAATATCGAAAAAGGTGTTAGACAGGGATGCGTAGCTTCGCCCTGGCTGTTCAACATATTCATGGACAGTTGTCTGAAGGATTTGAAAGAAAATGAATGTGGTTTACGAATGAAAGAGTTACTCATCAAATGCCTCCTCTATGCCGATGACCAAGTAATACTTGGGTCTTCTGAGGAGGATTTACAGAAGATGGTAACATGTATGAGTGGTGCTTTTAAGAAAAAGGGTATGAAAGTGAATGTCAGCAAGACTAAAGTAATGGTTTTCGAAAGAGAAGAAAATACGACAGTGTGCAGCATTCATATAGATGGTGAAAAAGTGGAACAAGTAGAAGAGTTTGTGTATCTAGGTTGTGGGTTTACAAGGGATGGAAAGCACGATGGGGATATCGAAAGAAGAGTGGCTGCTGGTAACCGAGTGAACGGGGCATTGCATGCTTTTATGAACAGTCAGAAGATAACTGAAAAGGCGCGACTGGCTGTTCATGAAGGAGTGTTGATTCCAACTCTTATGTATGGCAGTGAAAGTTGGGTATGGCAGAAAAGGCATGAAAGTAGAATAAATGCAGTGGAAATGAAAGCGCTTAGAAATATGTGTGGTATAACTTTAAAAGATCGGATAAGAAATGAGGTAGTGCGGGAGCGATGTGGATTGAAAGATGATGTTGTGACTAAGATTGAGAAAGGAATGTTAAGATGGTTTGGCCACATTGAAAGGATGAATGAAAGAAGAACAACAAAGAAAATATATAAAGCCAGTGTGAATGGGAATAATGTTCAGGGTCGACCTCGTCGAACGTACTGCGATCAGATTGCAGACGTTCTTAAAAAAGGAGCTGTTCGGAGTACCCGAAACCGTAGAGCATGTATGAGGAGAATAATGAGTGTAGAAGAAGCTAGAGATATATGTCAGGATCGTAGCAAGTGGAGATCCATAGTCTCTGCCTACCCCCATGGGAAACAGGCGTGATAATATGTATGTATGTATGTATGTGTTTATTTTGCATTCACAATGCTATTTTGATCGCTAAATACAATGAAAGAAAAAAAAACGAGGACCTATATTCATTTCGGCAGTTTTTATTTACAGCTGAATAATCTGTCAACTGAAAAACTTTGTTCCGCGCTAGCACAAAGCTTATAAGTTATCCGACTTAACAGATTAATATGCGCTTACCGATTCTATGTTAATATCAAACTAAAGAATAAATAAATCAGTATTTTCAAACTTGAACACCGACACAATAATTTGGGCCTGGACACGTTTGGTTGGTGTTAGTCCCACTCACCTGACAGGCCCTGGGGACATGGGCGCGGGCGGCGGCGCAGTTCGTAGCGGCAAACTCATGTAACCGCTGTCTCCGCACAGGCTATCCGACTCCGCTGGCGGTGTGTGGGGACCTGATTCATCAATTTTCACTTTGTAAGATTTCAATGTCAATGAAATTAAGGCAGTGGCGGACAGTACCTGGACATCACAAGCCCGTGAAAGAAAAAAGTAGAGCCAGTTGGAGGAGGCCTTTGCTACAAAAAAGCACACAGATATTAAAGCAACTAAAGAACCCAACAAATTGTAAAAAAAAAAACTGACAAGGCTTATAATAATAATAAAAATTTTAATGTGGGTTTTCTGAAATGCTTAACACCAGATGGCATCACTGAGTCGTAAATAGCGATGATAGGCTGTCATTGGATAATATTTAAGAAGCAACAAGAACGGACACACTGTTGACCAATAACAGCTTACTTGCTCGCCCGTTTGCTAACTCAGTGTACAACGTTTTCATAGTCACTTCTGCGGCTTTAAAAACTGTTTTTTTTTAGATATATAAAACGTAACGTATTTTCAAGTGACTATCAAAACGTTGTTCACTGAGTTAGCAAATAGGCCGACTGGCCGGAAGCCTCAGTGCTGCCGTCACTTATTTCAGAACAGCCTTATTCGCAACAAGAACTTCACTTTTCTTTTACTATAAGACTTTAGTTCTTGTTCTGCGGTGAAGCGAATAAGGAATGAGTCCAGTAAGAACAGTCGGGAGCTGATGAATCTGACCCACTACAATTTAAAATCAGTTTTTGGTTCTAGGAGAAAAGAAAAAACGTAGAATGTGCCAGCTGCTTCTCTTCCCGCGCAGATCGTACAAGCCGATCGAGGGAATGGCTGTAAATCTGACGAATCATATTAGTAGGCAATGCGGCTAGCAACCCATCACTATTTTGATTCCGTTTTCCACCTTATGCCCACCAACATGCTAAACGTGGCTTTAGGTCTTAAAGACCTGGGCTCTGTCTACCCCGCAAGGGAAACAGATGTGATACTATGTATGTATGTCAGTTTTATGTGCCCAGAACTGTACCTGCCAATCAGGAGCATCAAACCGGCGAGTCAAACACTATATGTAGAGTTAGGTACTCCAACAACTCATTGAATTACAATATAATCTAACATCGCTCATGTAGTTTTCTAAGGCAAAAATCAAGAGCTCTTTTATTATTCTATCAAATAGCTCACCGATAGACGCGGCCTTCACAATATCAATCGCCATCTCCGGCTGCAACGCAGGGTAGGGCCAACTAAAGTCTTCGTGCAGCGTCTTCAAACATAACACAGCATTTTCTACCCGCGCTGCCCGTTCCCTCTCTCCAGCTAGCCACGCTACTAAGTGCAGATCTAAGGACGCCGCAAGACGTCCTAAAGCTAATAACCGAGCGCTCGAAAGCAAAACTCGGGCGTGTCGTTGGATCATCATGTCGATGAAGAATTCTTCTGCAGTACCACTTAAGGATTCCCTGAGAAAAATAAATGTATGGTTGAGTTTATTGTTGTGCTCTGCAGTGGAACAATAGTAGATTGTGATTAGCAATTATAAACATCTTGTAGGTTGGTAAATTGAGATGTAAACAAAAACACGATAAACAGAAATATTCTAATTTCTGATTTTTCTTCTTCAATAAATTGCCTAATAAAGCATCTTCAGCGCACGAATGTAACAAGCATGCATCCATCTTTGATAATTTAAGATAAATGTTCGAACATTATCTTAAAAATATTGGTCGCGGAAATTTTCGAAACAATATTAGTATTAACATTTTTTTTAATCTCGTCGAAATAAAATAATTTGTAAGACACTTTTTCGAGTAATCTTTATTTTTTTAATAAATGAGATGAAAAATTTATTTCGTGAAATGTTAAATGGTATATACGTACCTATCATTTCTAGCCGGTACAGACTTCTTCCTCTTGACTGCGGCGGTGGCGCGGGCGGGGGGGGCGGGGGGCGCGGGCGCGGGGGCGGGCGGCAGCGGGGGGGACGGCTCCCGCGGAGATACCGTCGTACTGAAGCTTCGTCCGCGGGCGCCGGACAGCTGGTAAAATAACAATTACAATTCTAAGCATTTTATTCTTTTGATAGAACTAACTATACATTTATGTCTAAATGTACACTGCTCATATCTTTAGTTGAAAATAATTGATGTAGAAACGATTTCAACCAAAGTTATGAACCGATTTGATAAAATTTAAATCAGACCTATTCTGAAATATTCTTCCAAATAAAAAAAATAACGTTTTTTTTTTCAAATCTGTTTATAAATCACGGTGTTATGGCTTAACAAAATTACAAAAACATACAGCTGAATAGAGAATTTCTTCCGTTGTCTGTAAAAAAAAAAAAAGGAAATCACAGATATTACACGACTCAGCCTATGTTGTTGAATAACGAAAATAAAATAAATATATATGGACAAATCACACAGATTGAACTAGCCCCAAGGTAAGTGCGAAACTTGTGTTATGGGATACTACGAGTAACTCAACGATACTATATTTTATAACATATACAGATAAACATCCATGACTTAGGCCAATCTGAAATAGATCGTTTTCCACCTTGACCTAAACGGGGTTCGAACCCGGGACCTCCTGTAAGGCATGATGACCTATAGGCCACATAGCTCGTCAAAGGAGCCTACCTGCATGCTCCCTAGTATAACCGACAGATCTTCTGCGTTGGGGCTGACAATCTGCGACTGCGCAATCTGCCCATACTTCGCCTGCACATTTACAGAGTTGCGCGGCGAATCTACGTCGTTGGGATCTGAAATAAGTAAAATATCTTTATCTCCATCTGAGATGCCAAGAATCTATGATCTATGGTTATTGACGCGATAACTTCAAATAAATCGATCAACGCCAGCTGCACGCACGATAAAGTGTCACGGTCCGTGTGCAAGCGAGAGCGCGGAACAAGCGATAGAGAGGCACGATGGACCTAAGCGTCTATAACGATGCGTCACAAGCCGAACGGCTTGTGACGCATCTATCTCTCTTCCACCGTTATCATGTAAAATCATCTTATCACGTCCGTAAATCGACTTTACAGACAACCAATTTCAAGAAAGGAAAAGTAAATCACTCTATCTATATTTTTTTTTATAGATAGAGTGATTCAAGAGGAAGGTTTTATATGTAGATTGCACCTGTGCGAAGCCGGGGTCCAGGTGACTAGTATATAATACATTCTGCCTATCATGGTTTGAAAGATACAGCCCTGTGACGGAGGGATGGTCAATGGCCGTTTAAAGTAGTAATTAAAACTAACCTATAGCTCTCAGGAACCTGACGAGGTCCCGGGCCAGGTCCCAGCGCTCCTCCTGCAGCGCGGTGTCCAACAGCTGCGTGGCCAGCTGGCGGCTCACGGCCGAGCTCTCCAGGTTCTGAACAAATTATTTAAATCATTAATCTTTTATGTTAGGTAACGAATACATTGAACAGGAAAATAGACGGGAGAGAAAGTTATATAAACTCAAAAATAGTACCTTTCTGCGCTGTAATAATAATAACAAAATTATGTCCAGTTACATTACAAAAATATTTTTTTATAGATGTATACACTTTATTAAAAATAAATAAATATACAGGGACAAATCACACAAATTTAGCTAGCCTCTCACTAACTTGTAAACTTGTGTTGTGGTATTATACTAACTCAACGATTTTATATATTATAAAAGATATATGTATATAGATAAACATCCAAGATCCAGGCCAATCTGTAAAAGTTAGTTTACCATCTTGAGCCGACTGGGGATCGAACCCGGGTAACTGCGATTCAAAGGCACTTGCGGTACCTCTGAGCCACAGAGGTCGTCGATTAAAACGTTCACATCATTGTCTGGCTTTGTAAAGTATAAAACGCCTATTACTGGAGTTTATTATACCGTGTGATTTTGAACCTTGAATTACTGATGGAATATAGAATTGCATGAAAAAAAATTTAAAAAACGAAAAAAAAAATATTGATCTTCCTCGCGACTTTGTATGGGAAGTCTATTTTATTTCGATTCTCAGCTCTTTTTTTCTTGCACTTCTATATATTTTTTTTTTTATTATTCTGATTCTTGGATTTCAATATAGTTTTATTCAGTAGTTCAAAATGACGCGGTATATGCTATACCGATTCTATGGCACCGTCCTGAAACTTTACCAAACTTAACGCAAACAAAGATATTAGAGCGAGTAAAAAAATCTGTAAATAATCAAAACAATTATATACACCCAAACATAAGAAAATAATTATAATTGAGACACTAGATTTTTTATATCAATTAATTACTATTCACCTGCAAAATGATAAGATATGAGGCGGCCGTGTCCAGCATCTTCCGTTGTAGACACTCCTGGAACAGCTCCTTGGGCTTGCCGGCCGCTGAGAACAAGTACGCCCAGAGAGCGATCTCGGTCTTCCTTGCGCATTGAACTACAGTCTGAAAATACACAGTTTAAACCTTGTCATATATCTTAAGCTTCAAATTTCATTGCTTTCTTTAACCACGTGGACTGCAGTTTACAATCCAGTTGTAAAGATGTCTTCTGTCTACCAACCTGTAGATAAACCGGGAACTCGTGAACGAACTCGATGACGCTGGGCAGTTGCGCATCGGGTATCGGCTCTTTGCTCGTCGCCTCTTCTTCAAGCACCTCATGGAGCAATAGTTCCAAGGAATGCGGGAAGTAAGGCAGCTGAGCGCAAGAACGCGCGATCTCCCACGCGTGGTAGCCGAGATTGCGGCGGAGAAGTTGACGCAAAATTTGGTGAAGGTACACTTGACTCTGCAATATTTTTTTTTTGTATTAGCTTTTGTGTCCCATTCTTGGGCAAATATCCTCCTCGCCATAAATTTATCATCATTGCAGGCTTGAATCACCTGATTGTCTGATAATAAAGATGATTCCGTGCTTCGGAAGGCACGTTAAGCCGGTGGTCCCGGCTGCCATCTGGTAGTCGTTAAAGGAACCACGTCAGAGGCCGAGAGGCGGTTCCGAAAAACTCTGATACCAGGGTGTGCATGGTCGATTGACCGTGACACCTACTCGAAATGATGATGATCATCATCATCATCATCATCAGGTCTTTTCTAGTCTCCACTACCGGAGCACGACCCTCTCTGTACTACTAGAGCCATACTTGGCCAGAGCAGCTAGAGGACCTGGCCATAAATTTATATCAAACATCAAACATAAAAAATATAATAAAATAATTAGTCTGGTCAGGTTCCTACAATGTAACACTTCTCCTGGACCAGGACGTATAACTATTTACTTAAACTTTGTGTACATCCTTATCCTTACTAATATTATAAATGCGAAAGTGAGTTTGTTTGTTTGTTTATTTGTTTGTTTGTTACGCTTTCACGCCGTAGCTACTGAACCGATCATCATGAAATTTTGCATACAAGTTCTCTGGAGTGCGGAGAAGGACATAGGCTTCTTTTTATCCCGGGAAAAGTACTATTCCCGAGGGATCTACATTGACGCAGGCGGAGCCGCGGGCGAAAGCTAGTTTGCAATAAATTCTCCAAAAAGTTACAGAGTTTTGGACGAATTAATATAGTACGTATCCACTCGCGTTAATATCGATCCCTCGGGCGGGAACAATACTTTTCCGGGACGAAAGGCAGCCTATGTCCTCAGCACTCAAAAGAACGTGTATCAAAATTTCTTGATGATCGATTCACTTCGAATTTTCACAGTATAATATCAATCACGATAGGACATTTTTTTACATTTAAGTTTAATAAAATATAATAATAGCACCATAAGAGTTTGTCATGCTCACCGTTCTGTTGACTACGCAGAATGGCAACGAGAACACGGAGTTAGAATCCGACGCGTATAACGTCGTGTCATTTTCAGCGCCCAGCAATATCGCATCGTCAAATAAAATAGCTGGAACAAAATATTATGGTTCTTTTTTAATAGTTCAATGAGCTAATTGAGAACAGGTAACTAAAAAGAGACGTCTCATTAATGAGATCATAGTTTAATGACGACCTCTGTGGCCTCAGTGGTGCTGTTTGAATCACAGCCTAGGGTCCTGGGTGTAATTCCCGGTTAGATCAAGGTGATAAACTTGACTTAACCGGGAATTACACCCAGTCTTAAATTAATCTTTTTCAAATATACTGGATTTATCTATATCTGTTTATCTATATATGTATCAATTATAAAATATAGTATCGTTTAGTTAGTATCCCACGACACAAGTTCACAACTTACTGAGTTCCCTATATATTTAAAAAATAATTTTCTGTGCCGATAGACTGGATAAACTTTACTCATGCTGCGAGTCCAGCATTACGCTCGAGACAGTTGCATCCGAGAAATATACACTGAGAAGTGGGCTGGCAGCTTATGAAAACTAAAAGTCTAAGCTACAAACTAAGAATTCAGACGAAACAGTAGCATGCTCCTCTTAGTCATAAAGCTATGCGGCGATGTGTCCGGATGCCTTGCTGCGTCTCGTGGCAGTAACGGCAGCCATACTCTCGTGCCGAGGCAACCACACCATAGACATAACGCTCGGAACAGTTGCGTAACACATGGAATACTCTCACAGATGCCCACACGCTCGCAACACACAAACGATGCTAAAACTACGATTAGCTGGCAGCTGTTGAAGACGAAAACCATGTATGCTACTTACTAAGGGGATAAATGTTGAGATGAAATGGCAGCATGATCCTCTTCGCCATAAAGGTGTGCCTTGACGTGTCCGGATGCCTTGTTGCGTCTCGTGGTAGTAACGGCAGCCATACTCTCGCGCCGAGGGAACCACACCATAGCCATAACGCTCGGGACAGTTGCGTCTGAGACGGTGTGCTACCTCCTGACGACCACACGCTTTCCACACATGAAGCTAGGACCGTGGCCGGTAGACAGCTGTATGCCTGGTGGCAATAGAAATATATGTTTTACTTACTTATACGTAGGTTACTTACTTAAATACTATTTATATCAGGTAAGGAAGTGGCGTCCATCCAGCCCTGGCGTTAGCGCCCAATAGGGAACTAGATAAAATTTAATAAAAAAATATCTGTGAGTTCCTAACTATGGAAAAATGTGTATTTGGTCTGGAGCCCACGTCCTCCTAAGAAACGATTTGCAAGAAGGAACAAAGTCATTTTTTAAAATTTGATAATAAAATACCTACTAGAATTTAAAGAATGAGTTACATTTTTTCTGTATAAATAGGTACACCTTCACGATTCAATCACAACATTAACATTGACTAGCTCTGTGGCGCAGCGGTCAACACGCCTGCCTGCGACACGGAGTGACCGGGTTCGATCCCCGGCCAGGTCAAGATGGAAAATGATCTTTTTCAGATTGGCCTGGGTCTTGGATGTTTATCTATATATGTATTTGTTATAAAAATATAGTATCGTTGAGATAGTATCCCATAACACAAGTCTCGAACTTTCTTTGGGGCTAGCTCAATCTGTGTGATTTGTCCGTATAAATATTTATTTATTTATTTAACATTATAATTTTTTATTATAGATTGAGTAGCCGAACACTAATTTCAGATATTTCCAGCTGCCTAAAGGCTAAGTATGACGTAGCTTTAATTGTGACAGCATTCGATGTTTTAAATTCAATAAAATATACTTTATCGTACCGTCTCGCATGAATTATCTACTAATGAATATAAAATTTCATAATGTAAAACATTTCAAAGTGATATAATATATGTATATACTCGACCTTTAATTACATAACGCAACATAATCCAAGTATCAAGTTCAATAGGATAATCGTATTATACAACTTAAAGCCGATAGTGATCTCATTGACCAAGCAGGCGGCGGTCGCGTGCATTTCGCTGCGCCCGCGCAGGTAAATGCACACCGCGCAATTGGAGCAAAACGTCACATTAATTCACGAACATTGCGTCAAGCCAGACACGCTCCACGACGTTTTCTTAGCATTATGTTTCTAATGATGTTTTTGTCATAATAATTTACGATTGACATTGTTAGTGTTAATCGATACTCACATATTGCAATACTAAAAAATCAACAATAAATTTTTATTTTTCCTGTATTCAAAGCAATGAAGCAATATTCCAAATATATGGTTTCATGAATAATGCATCCGTAGCTGGAATTCAATCGCATTCTGCAGTTATGTAGAACGGCCGACAATGTTTAGCGTAGATATCCTTGTTTCAGTACATAATGTATACGCACGTACGTTTTCACATATCGAAGGCTGTATGAAAATGAGGAAGCCTGATGCAACCCCTGGTGATTGTTATAACATGCGGCGCGCGTTGAAATGGTCCACATCCGGCACTCGGCAGGACATGAAGGTCTAAGGCAATCGCCTATAAATTACCTTAGATCGCTTATGCTGTGGCAGTGCGTTTTTGACACCAAACTAGTCTAGTACGTCTCCGTCGAAATGAAGTTCCTCGCGGTCGGTATTTTTTTTTTTTATAAAACAGAAATATGTTCTAAAGTGAAGACAGTATAGTGATATACCGATTTCGATTTGCAGATCTCGTGTCTCCTTGCATTTTCAGCACATGTTAATGCGGATGGCCTGGGCCTGGGTGGTCTAGGCGGTGTAGGCGGTCTAGTCTATGCTCCAGGGCATGCTTCAGTAGATTATTATGTGAGTTCTGTCCGGTTAATGATGCATTATTAAAAAAGAAACAAAAATGAAAACTTTGGTTATTATTTCAGGCGTATCCAAGATATGCCTTTGAATACGCGGTGAAAGACCCCCACACGGGAGACAACAAAGCGCAGTGGGAGAAACGAGACGGAGACGTCGTTAAAGGTAAAACACCAAATAAGATAAAGTATAAGTAACTTAAAAAAGAAAGCAACCGACAATTTGTTTGTATTTTAGGTGCATATTCACTAGTGGAACCAGACGGCAGCCTGCGAGTGGTGGAATACTGGGCCGACGATAAATCAGGTTTCAACGCGGTGGTCAAGCGGATCGGACCGAACCTGCACCCGGTGGCGCCGGTCGCCCCTATCTACAAGGCGCCGATCCCAATGCTCAGCGGCGGACCCATCGCACCCATCTCAGTGGGACCCATCGCCAAATATGGTGGACTGGCCAGTGCCCCATTGATAACTGGACCTATCATTAACGGAGGAATTTCGAGCTCATCGATCATCAAACATCCCATTAGTCCGATTGCCCCAGTTGCGCCAATTTTATCAGCCCCTATTGCGCCAATCGTGAAGGCCCCGATCTACCCTGCGCCCGTCTTGCCAGCACCTATTTACAAAGCGCCGGTTGTACCTGACACGTTTCTGTCAAACCCATATTTATCGGGAGCTATCTACAAGTCAGCACCAATACTAAGCGCTCCATTGCCGGCGCCCATTAATTATGGTCCTCTTACTTCCTCTCTTGGATATAATTCCCTTGGTTTGGAAGCTGGTTACTTGAAGGGACCGTTAGCGGCACCAGCTCTACTTGGTGACGGACTTCTTAGCAAAGGCGCTCTCTATAGCCCTTCCTTGGGACCTTGGGACTTAGGACTGGGATACAAACACTGAAATGCTTTATGTGCCAATACTCGTGAACCATGAACCCCGTGAATTAAATGCCGCTGCCCATTTCCTATGCCATGTCCACAACCATTAACTTGATTGAGATAACGACTGCTAAGATACGGTTACTTTTAAGATATTTAATATTTATGTAAATACTCATTCATATGTTGAAGATTTAGCACAAATATAGCATATGCCACTATGTGGTCATTATATCTTGTTTTATTTATTTTTTTCAATGTATTTTAGCTATAATTATACTATATGTATATATGCCATAAAGAAACAAATCCAACACATTATGAAGTAGATTTTTAAATAAGATACTCCTCAGATATTGTATGTGCGAAATTATTTAAAGATCTTATTTAAAGGCCGATATATTAAAATAAGTCATTCACATATTATGTTTGTGTATGAATAAAATCATATGTATAAAATTACACACAAAAACTGGATATTCTGCCAGTATCCTGACTTATTTTATAATTGCAAAAGTACATTTATTTGCATGTTACGATTTCATACCTTAAGTACAAAACCGATCGACATGAAATGTTGTATACCTACGTGTTGTCAGAGATACCAAGAAGGGCATAGACTACCTTTCATAGAAAAAATCTATTCCCGAGAAATCGACATCAACGGGAGCAGAGCCGCGGATGATAGCCAGTGACATAAATCATGTAAACTTAACAACAGCACGTAGACTTATTTTTTTGTTTCATAGGTTCTTTAGTAGCTTGGAATAGTCTAATGTTAGCCACGAGCACACAAAATAAAAAATAGCTGCGTCGGATGAAGCCTAAGAAGAAATGTTCAGAATGTAACACATGAGCGATGCTACACTCAATAACAATCAAGTCATAACAGAGGTCACATAACGAGGGTTGGCGAAAAACCTGTGCGTCCGCGTGGGGAGCCGGTATAAAAGCGATTTTCACCAATTATTTAACATTACATTGCGACAGCCCAAACTACCGACATGAAGTCACTGCTTATGGTAATTTTATTTATGGTTTTTTGTTTTCTTTCTAGTCATCTATGGTCATTGCGTTCTTGATTTTCCATTTTATATCACCTATTATTTACGTCGGAATAGTAGACAATTTTAAAGACTTCCATAGAAATCTGAGTTCTTCGTTAGGAAAGGCATGTGGGATCAAAGTTAACGCCCCCACATGATTAGAGTATTCATTAAGGGGAGAGCGCGTGACATGCGGGTTTTACCAGCCACATTATGAGCGTGTTTCTCATCTTAATAATTCGCGAAAATCTTTCTTAGGAATAAGTCACTATATAGTTCACATTAAGTACTAATAGCATAATATTTTACAAATTTACTGGGGCCTACATCGATAAAAGGGATATAAAATCGTATAGATAGAGATAAATTAAACATGGCAAGCCCCGTGGCGCAGTGGTTAACACGCCAGCTTGTGACACGAGGGTTCCTGGGTTCGATCCCCGGTCAGGACATGATGAAAAACGATCTTTTTCAGATTGACCTGAGTCTTGAATCTTTGTCTACCTTTTTTCTCTCTTCTTTTTACAGCCTTGATCAACCAAATATTTGGTGCATGTAGGCCTCCTTCAGTTCTCGCCATTTTACTCTATTTTGGGCAGTCAAAATCCATTTGTTTAAAAATTATAAATTATGTATCTATTTATATGAGTATTTATATATTATAAAATATAGTATTGTTGAGTTAGTATCCCAACTTACTGTGGGTATAAATTGTGTGATATGTCTTTAAAAAAAACTAAGTGAGAACATTTTAGTTCTGTCAATTAATACACATTGCGTCGCATAGTACATTGCTGAAAATCTCTAAAAATACACACATGTATCTTTCTTTTTGCAATCATGTTACACACGATATTATACCGAATAGTTTACGAATATGTATTTCGCAACAGATTTGTGATGTTTCATTTATGCCTAAATGTAAATATAAGAAAGAACTTGTCTGTTACAGATCGCATGTCTTTTGATTGTGACACAGGCGGTTACGAGTTCCCCGGTTGCTGTAAGTACAATATTTATTGCCTATATTAAACTGCTTCTAGCTAAACTAAACTAATTGCTTGGGAACTGTCTCATGCACTGTTATTAGCTACGCGCCAGCTAGACGCATTTGAATAATCATTAATTTATTTCGGATCAATACTTGTATCGACATAATTATGGTACGTATATAAGATTTTCATCAAGGAATAAAGAATATATTATGCAGGTTACGAAAAGCGCATCCTATGTTTTTGTTATTGTTCTGCGTCGACTGAAATGGAGTAAAATATAAGCACACGAGAGATGATATGTCTATAAGTCTATAAATCAAAGTTCACCCGTCAACATTGATTAGTTGTATGGCATTTGGGATATGTAAAAAGTATACGACCATCAGTTGCGTGTAATATAACGAACAAAACAAATAATTCATTCTTATTTTTCCGCTATTACAGGATGGCTCACACTATGCATTCAACTATGCAGTGAACGACCCGCACACGAAGGACAAAAAGGCGCAATGGGAGGTTCGAAACGGGGACGCCGTCAAGGGCTCCTACTCGCTGCTGGAGCCCGACGGCGCCATACGAGTCGTTGACTACACGGCAGATAGCCTCGCAGGATTCAACGCTGTTGTCAAGAAAACAGGGCCGAACCTCCATCCGTTGCCGATCATACCCAAAATACCTCTCCTACAAGACTTACCATTGATTAATATACCACATTTGCCAATAGCACCGGTGATAGCCCCCCTGAATTACGGATTTGGCGGTGCCCCAATCAATATTCTGCCGCATACAACAGTATCGACATCTCTTGGACCTTGGAGCCTACCATGGGATCCATTGACTCACTCGTTCGGCGGTTGGGTGCCTATCTCCGGTCCATTGCTACCGCTAGGGCCGCATGCGACGGTCTTCAGCAAGAAGTTAGTAAATGGAAAATTATACAAATGGGTTACCGGACCGATACCCCTGACGCCTGGGACCAAATTAGTGTTCAGGAAGAAACACTGAAGTAAATGCTATTGACGTAGCTTCGTAATCTTCTCTATGAGAGCATTATTATCTTAATGATTAGGCGATACGTATGTTTTATATACTCGCCATTGCCTGATCAGCAAACTAGTCCAATCTATGAAGGTACCGAGGTGTATATAGGAGTTGTATATAAATTATTATACTTTAAATAAAATATTTTTGTAATCTTTGTAATTTATTTAACCGCGACACTTTACAATTTACTAGACAATGAAACTATTCTCAGAAATTATCTTTCTCTCATATTTTAGAGCCTGTTATGTTATTTTAGTGGAACCAATGCGTACAATGGCTATTATTGGTGCAATATTCTATTGCTTACTCAATTTTACCAGAGAATAATGTTTATCAAGATGTGTTCCTACAACAGAACAGACTCTCAGAGCTTCTAGACTGTCTTAGCCTATGGAGCTATAGAACTAAAACAAAAATTATTTTTCGTTCTATTTTGATTTGCTTAGGGATCGAGTCAGGAAAACTCATTTTAATAAGGGCTTTAGAGCTGGGAAGCGATGGGTATATTAACCAAATCGTGACCCTACCCTGCCAGCATCACCTATGACCTATGACCTTGCAACACGTGCCCCCAGGGATGAGTGCCCTCTGGCCTGGCCACCAACCTATAAAATCAATGGCCACTTATAAATGTATAGCTAAGCAAACGCAGTACGAAGATACAGTGGATTCCGAAGGGAAATGAAAAACACGTTATACTATGCGGACGTCATACAAAGCATTTTGTAGAAAATAAACAACTTCTTGTTTTTGTTATACACATTCTGCCGAAACAAGTACAACACAGTACATAAGCTACGGATTTGCGCGTGCACCGGAATAAATTGATGGTGGATAAAAAGACAATACTTCTATTAAATTGTAACTATTAATGAGTCGGACTACGCGTGATTTGAAGGTGGAAACTATCTGTTACTAACCGCGCTCTTAGAGCCCTTGTATTGAAAAGAAGGAATACTTTTACGTTGAGCTTTTTTGAAACTTAGTAAGTTTCTATAAATATGTCCACAGCACAGAGGCACACGTACTGCTAAAGAGTCACTACCACTTAGGCCCAAACCGGTCTAGAATAACACGCTAGCTATTAAGTTGTTCTATTTCCAGTCGGTATTGTGATTAATTACTCCACTACCAACGACCAAAATACCTCTGTAAAGAAAATAAAATTTACTTTCATATCTATAAAAATAAGGCCTAATAACAATAAAAAAAAAGTAAAGCCATGGAGAGTCCTTTTCCACGATCTTAGTCAATATGGATTGACGGTATGGATTCTACAGGCGAAATTAAATAAGCCCACTATATCTAATCCCTGGGCTAAATAGGCAGGCGTCTATAGGCTACGGTAACCGCTTTCCATCAAGTGAGTCGTATGCCTGTTTGCCTACTAAGTGGTATAAAAAAAGAATCAATATTATTGGCTCCGTCGGAAAGAAAACATTACCCTGTATCTTATAATACAAATGAAACTCTTGTAAACTTGATTGCATTTATAAGGGAACTTAAAATTTTGGAAGATATGGGAGTAAATGTTAAGATTGAAAAGAAACGAAGGATAGATAAAGTACATATTACGTAAAACAATCAAAACCTACAGGGTACTTCCCGTGAACTCAGAATCTTGAAATTTAGTACGAAGTAACGTCTTATAGCACAGTTAAAGGAAAAATTCCGAAAAGCATAAATTTTTAATTACGTCATTTAATAAAAATATTTTTAATTATTTCTAACTAATTATATATAATGTATGGCGACCTTCGTGCGCCAGTCCGACTCGCACTTGGCCGGTTATTTCTCTCACCCCCGGAGGTGAAGTATGAGTACTTATTATGTTGTGTGTACCTAGTATTTCGATTCTAATGTAATGTTTGTAGCACTGCAGTGGCTAATACAAGTTATTATCGTGTCATTAAATAACAACTCCTCTAACCATAATTCAACACAAGACGCAACTGGGAATGCGCTTAGATGGTGTGTGAGAGAGAAAGAGAATTACTGATAAAGGAAAGATTTTATTGTTTGCTGGTTAGTCAAAAAATACTAAATTAATTTAAAAATAATTATCTATAGAACAATTTCAACAAGTGAGACGTTAATTTACCTGGATAAAGTCCCGAGAAAAATCTATTTTAATCACTTATCCGTTGGCCATTTCCATTGCATTCAAGTTGTAGAACAAGCTAATTTATAATACCACCCTTTGTAGTTATGTAGAATCATTAAAACTTAAATGAATACCCAAGTAAAAAATCCTGCATGATTATTGTTTAAGTAATAAAGCTAATATAATAAACAAAAATTATTATGTCACAATCAGTTTATTTTGTAATTGCTTATTGTTTTGTAACATTTCTGCCTCTCGATATAGTAATAAACATATAATTTAATTTATGTTTTATTTCCGCTAATAGCCTTTAGGATACAATGTTCTTCATTATTTTAATCCAACTGAACCCGAAGTAAAATAGCTTACTTAGATGAAGTATGTCAGAAGATACAGTATCACGTCTTTATCTCTAGTCACATTTAACAATACGGCAGTTTTTAATAAAAGAGAAATCACACATATTGAAAACTTATAAGCTCATTGCTTATTTATAATTAATAATACTTATCTTAGTTAGTTAGTGGAACCTTGTTCGTGGAACCTAGTTTTCACTCCATTAATAATCCTAATTAAATGGCTTCTCAGCAGTAAAGTATCTGATGAGAGATGACAGTGTCTTTTGGATACAAATCTTTAATTTTATTCGTGAGCGTCACGGACTAACACTGTTGTCAGATTTTGCAACCTGCCTAAAGGCATCTGGCGTATATTAACAGATGCTAGCCGAGGATAGGAGTGAGGGTGTCTCCGACAACCGTTCACACACTAGTAATAATAGAGCACTAGTGTGAAGCACTCAAAATCGTCCGATTAAATGTAAAATCTGTCTTGCTGTATGGGTGTGAAACATGAAATGTAACTAAAGAGATCACGCAGCCAATTTAGGTTTTCATCAACCGCTAATTGCGGTAAATATATAGCATTTTC
Source organism: Elegia similella (assembly GCA_947532085.1). Classification (NCBI taxonomy): domain Eukaryota; kingdom Metazoa; phylum Arthropoda; class Insecta; order Lepidoptera; family Pyralidae; genus Elegia; species Elegia similella. The sequence continues at coordinate 18,444,697 of OX383942.1, read as the reverse complement.
TGGCCTGTTATGATCTCCAACGAATGCCTCAAGGAGGCGTGCTAGAAAATGCTAATTCACAAACTGATCAGGCACCGCAAATGGCTATGGATAGGCCATACTCGAAGATCCCGATGACCTTGTGGTCGTGAGCATTATTAGCGCTTACGCATGTTAAGCAATCCCGGGCGCAGTCCCCACTGGGATGACCGCAAGTGCCATAAAAATATCTCGAGCTACTCCGTGCTCCGGAACGTTAGGCCGTTGGTCCCGGCTGTCATCATCGATGGCAGTCGTTAAGTTATGACAGATGTCTTTAAGCTTAAAAAATCTGACACCAGTGTCGGCCACTTACACACACGAAACAAACAAAATAGGCCATATTCTCAGGAGAGCCTACATATATTCTGAGGCAAGCCCTGGAGTGGACCCCCTAAGGCAAGCGGAAAGTGGGCGGTCCCAAGCAGACCTGGCGGCGCACTGTGGCAGCGGGGATGAAGATAATCGGGCTGACCTTGCCCGAAGTTAAGCGCGTAGTTAAAGGCCGGTCGCAATGGCGAAATACTGTTGAATCCCTTTGCCCTACCTGGGGGCCTCAGGGCCTTAACTCGAGTGTGAAGGTTTCCTTACAATATTTCCCTTAGCGGTTGCAAGTGGCGGTTCTCGGATACTCGTCTCGACACGGCTTAAGGAAAACCATCCATAATACCAGCTACTAAAATTGGTTTATTGGGTGATTGAGTCATGCTCTGTATAACAACATTGTAAGCGATAGCTTGTATGAAGCAATATTTTATTTGCATCATGGACTGCAAAAATATTTTCAGAGGATGCATCGAAGTCCTTATTAAATTACTCTACTTATCTCTCTCCAGCTAAGCTCGGATAAATGTATTACTATAGACACATTATTCTAAAAGAAATAGAATGAGCTATCTATTCTTCATCGTCACTTACCATCAGGTGCGATGGGAGACAAATGCCTACTTCAATAATTAGTAAAATAAAAATCTCTGGTAAAAATTAAATTAGGTAAGGTAATATTTACTTTTTTACTTCTTATTACTTCTAATATTACTTTATAAAATTTAATAATATATGAGTTTAACTGTGGGCAAGTACCTATAAAAAAATAGATACACAATCCGTGATAAAAAAGCGTCCTACTAAATAAGTATCTACTAGACATGAGTGCATATTTACCGTTTAAATGTGATTGTGAATTCCGAAAGCTGACTTAGGTTATCTTTCGATATTCGACTTTAAGGCATGCAAGTAAGGTTGGTTTTGCATTAATGTAGGTTTATAACATATCAGTATCTATTTAAAAGTAATTGTGGACAGCATGCAGTGTTAGTGTTGTATTTGACTGTGTATTTTTTTTATATTAGATCAAACATTTAATAGCATTTATCATCTACAAGAAATCGTCGCTATCCAGCGTGGGAATGCAGCGAGCATGCTTGCCAACATGCCATAAGGGCGATAATTTATTGATTTTAAGTTCAGTTTTATTTTAGTATGTAATTTTATAGCAATAGCTTATTCATTTTATTTTTAGTTTGTATCATCTCATTTAATATTTAGTTACCAACGTAATTGCAAAACAGGACACACAATTGCAACTGATTTAAATGAAGTTTGCATACACTTATTGTCATTATTTAAGGCGTATAACTATGTAATTTGAAACGTAACTAACCAGTTACACTTTTGGGAGCAAATGAATAATTGAATAAGAAAAAACTTTAATGATTAGCGCCAAAACCGGAGTGTAGTCGCGAATAATGCAGTATAGTATAAATATGCAACTGGTATGCTGGTGGCGCACAGTGCACTTCGTTTGCTCACTGGAGTACCCGTTACCGATATGAACACATATTTGGCGGTAAATCATATTTTTAACAAAATATTTTAATTCTAATAGTGTAAAAAACTGGCGAAGTGCAAGTCAGACTCATGCACTGAGGGTTGCGCACAAAAATATTTATTAAGTTCCTACTACAAAGTGTTTGTTTTTAGGGTTCCGTACCCGAAGGGTAAAAAACGGGACCCTATTAATATCGCTCCACTGTCTGTCTGTCACCAGGCTGTATCTCATGAACCGTGATAGTGAGACAGTTGCCATTTTCAGATCATATATTTCTGAAATACTAAAAAATAGAATACTACGACTCCTATACAACAAACGTATATTTTGCTTGTTTTTGCTCGATATTGATAACGGCAACAGGTAGACTTGAAATATTCAGAGAACATTTACTTACATATTCACTTTAAAAATAAATAAATAAATTTAATCAAAATGAAATCAAAATTATATAGAAGGGGGCTCCTATACAATAGACATGATTTTTTTGCCGTTTTTATTATAGATAACGGTATGGTACCCTTCGTGCACGAGTCCGACTCACACCAGGTCGGTTTTATTTCATATACTTGTGCTAGTAGACCTTGCTTATTACCAACTTTCAAGATTCTAGGTCAACGGGAAGTAGTTTGAGAGAAATTGCAAAATATACGACATACAACGCCAATTGATGGCATTGTATCTGGGCCTAGCTGGGTTCAATCTCCGACCAGGTCAAGATGGAAAACGATCTTTTCAGATTGACCTGGGTCTTGGGCGTTTATTTATATAAGTATCTATTATAAAATATAGTATCGTTGAGTTAGTATCCTACGATACAAGTTAATATCTTACTGTGGGGTTAGCTCAATTTGTGTGAAATGGCCCTATATATTTATTTATTTATTTTACTGATATCGACATTTGAATTTATGAAAGTTTCAAGAGACCTCAGATCTTCATATGCGATATTAATTTCAACTAGATACGTCTACGCGTACCCAATAAAAAGTGTTTTGGCAGTCTGCCTGCCTGTCAAGAAGCCTTTCTCTCGGGTTCGCGTAGATATATCAAAGGGGGACACCCAATGATTCTACGGTTTTTACTTTTGAGGCACGGAACCCTAAAAAAACGTTCCAATGATAGATTTTTATTTTGGCAAAGTTTGAACATAACCTTGCATAAGTTCTAAGTAATTGGCAAAATCAAGTGGTTACCTACCATCCAAAGGCGAGTCGTTGCTCAAAATAGCCCCTTTTTCGAGCGACTCGCTAGTTCGGATACAGCTGATTGGTGAATAAAAAATAAGACTGATGGTGTACCCTTTGTTAAAACGAAACTATAAGCAAGGGAAGAGATTAGAAGTTTTTATAATCAGTTAGTCATATTCCATTCAAAAGGGACTTTAGAATGGAATATTATGATTAACAACTATAGTATTTTTCACTTTCTTCATTTTTAATAATAATAACGTTTATTGACTAAATTACTATTGATTTTGAATAGCTTAATTTTGGTTCAACCTAGTTAATCTGAAAGGGTATGACGAATTTACTTCCAGGTGTCGTGCCTTTTGGCTTTGGTTGCGGTGACGTCGGCAAATCCGCCCCTGGCGTTGTCATATGCCCCCATCACTACTATTGAAGGAGTTGTAAGTAAATACTGAACTTTATCAAACATTATCACATCAAAGCCCATTGCTTTAACACAAACATAGACAGTTCCATCGGTCTAGAATAGAACCTGCCTATTTGATTGTGATATGTTAAGTAATACCTTCTGAGGTTTAAGAAACAACAATATTTTGACGTCAATGACATATCATTAACGAAGAAGAAAAACCATAAATTGAAATTCCGTATAATTTCCATTATTTTTCATTACAGCCGGACCCAAGCTACAAGTTTAATTACGCAGTCAACGACCCCGTGACAGGCGACAACAAAGGCCAATGGGAGACAAGACACGGCGACGTCGTACATGGAGCTTACTCCCTCGTCGAACCTGATGGCAACGTCCGAGTCGTGGAGTACACCGCGGACCCTGTGAGGGGATTCAACGCCGTGGTCAAGAGGACTGGCCCCAACATTCACTCCGTCGCTCTGCCTGCTGTGAAACCCATTACCCCAGTGCTCACAGACATCACACCCGTTCATCATGCCCCGGTCGTCCCAATTGCTCCTCTGGTCGATGTTGCCCCAGTAGTGCATTCGCCTGTCGTACACGCGCCGTACATTGAGACGGCACCGTTGCTCCATCACATCCCGACGCTGGACTACTTGCCGTGGTTGCCCCTCCCCTCTGCCCCTTGGCTATCAATCTCGGGCACGAAGTATGGACATTCAGGCAACATCGTCCGCCGATGGGCTGTTGGACCGATCGACATGCACGGAAAGACCCTAACTGTCAAGACCAAACATTAAATTTAAATTAATGCCAAATCCCCCTGTTTCACCATTATAGACAGTCGACTGTTTGTTGGTGAAACAGGCCGATATCTCTTATTGTATAGGTAACATGAGTTACTCGCGGCGCTAGTGTGTTCTTGCATATTTTCATCTATGCCCTGTCGTGCAAAAATACACTTAGGTCTTTAATAAGAGTTTGTATATGGTATTATCCGAAGCAACGAAGTGTACCTGCCAAATACTATGTATTTTATGGTTGTAGATAAATATATTTATTTATGATCAAAACGTTATTTTTGTTTCCTATTCTTTAAGCCTGTCATCTTGTTTTGACGGCCTTCGGCTCTGCCTATCCCTTAAGGGTAAAGACGTGATGCTGTCTATCTGTACGTTGCTTTTAGTTACTAAGCACCCAATCAAGAATCACAACTAAATAATATTAACTACACGAGACCTTTACTAAATTTCAGTGATTAACAAAGCCGAAATGTTACAATTCATATGCTGGACTAAGTTTCTTTCGGCGTATTCTTCTCAGCAATAGACGTTCCGAAACGCTAGTAATGTATCGATTTTGCAAATATTAAAAAATAATAACATCACGTCCAAAAAGAGATATGTGATACCAAGTATGAATGAAAATTAAGTTTATTTACAAATATAGGTACATAATACTGGCGTCCAAAAACTACCAAGTAGTATATCCTTGGCTCCAATAATAAATATATTTTTTTTTATTAATTATTGAAGTAGGCATTCGTCTCCCATCTCACCTTTTCTGACTAATTCGATATAATTGAAACTGTAGACACCTTAAACACTAGATTCATATAACAATGCTATTTACCATAATTCCAGCAATGTTTCAAAATAACTGAATCTATAATCACTTACAAACATTCAACCTACATTTCGCAAGAATCAATACTATTTATTGAATTAAAAAAACCCGACCGTGTGAAATGAGACGTGAAAATAAGATTAATGATATGGATGTGTATTGTGCATGTTACGTGTTAAGTAGGCACAGTGCACGCTCGATGATCGGTCAAATTGGACAATTTGCTATGTTAACTGCAGTTTTTTGTTTTAGGTAATAGTCCATTGGATTATTAATGCGTCGTCATGTTATTGTTTTTTATTGGAATTGATAGATTGAGGACGCAATCTATTATCTATAATTCTAGATCTATATTATAAAACTGTTTCAAAAATTATTTCAGCAATAGTAATCTTTATTATCAGCGAGTAACATACGCTATATTTGATTTAAAATAAATATTGCATTCATGTACATACATACATATTATCATGTCTTTATCCCTTACGGAGTAAACAGAGCCTTAAGTCAAGGGCGTAAGTGGGAAACGGAATCAAAATAGTGATGGGTTGCTAGCCGCATCACCTATTGTCATGATTCTTAAAATTTTTGTCGACCGCTGCGAAATCTAATGATGTCTCTGACATCTTAGCGTGTTCCCAGTTAAATCCTCACCCGATGCGGGGCCAGAGTCCGGTCCGTAGGCCCTGATAGACTGAGTGATAAATTGATGTCTCTGTCATCTTAAGGCCTGTCACTCTGTGTCGGTATCGAAAACATACCTACGCACGGCAACCCCTTCAAATCGAAAAAATCTGGTAAGAACTATGCGCGTTTGGTCATATGTGTTCACTTAAATCGTATATTCAAAGCTATAAGTATAAAATTGGCTTGCTGTAGGTATTTGAACTGAAAGGTGCTGCGTTGTGAGGCGAGCTAAATTCCACCGTATCGCTAACTACTTGAGTTGATATTTCTTTGTATACCTTTATAGTGCAACTTCTCTACGTAAGTATAGCACTTATTCTGTGCTAACATTATAAATTCGAAAATGAGTTTGTTTGTTAAGCTTTTACGACTTAACTTTTGAATAGTTTATCGTGATTTTACATATGCGTTGTCTGAAGTACGGAGAATGACATAGGCTACCTTACATTTCGAAAATAAATACTTTTCCCGGATCAACATATACGCGAGCGGAGCCGCTAGTGCTAGCTAGTGCACAGGGTTTATAAAAAAGTGGCAAGTTTAATCCAAGCCCACTACATTTTAATTTTTGTGGTGATTACGTATACTCACACACACGAAGTCGAGATATGGCCACAGCCTGCCACACACAAAGTCGAGATATGCCAAAGACCCGCAATACGATTAATAGTCCATCGCTATGAGTCAAATTTTGAATGCTGTATATATGTTTTTTTCCCTCGTACAGCAGGTTTGTGGAATGGGCTCCCCGAGGTTTTTCCTGTGTGTTATTACTTGGGGTCCTTCAAAAGGCGTGTTTACAGGTATCTTATGAGTCGGCAACGCATTAGCACCTTCTCTGATGTTGCAGATATCCATGGGCAGCGGTGACCACTTTCCATCAGGTGGCTCGTCTGCTCGTTTGCCGTCAATATACATAAAAAGCCGGCCAAGTGCGAGTCGGACTCGCGCACGAAGGGTTCCGTACCGTACCGTACATCTATGAAAACGGCAAAAAAATCATGTCTTTTGTATGGGAGCCGCCCTTTAATATTAATTTTATTTGTATTTAATTATTTATTTTTAAAGTGAATGTATAACTAAATATTCCGTGTATATTTTAAGTATGTACCTGTTGCCGTTATCAATAACGAGCAAAAAAAAGTAAAAAATCACGTTTGTTGTATAGGAGCCCCCTTAAATATTTATTTAATTCTATTTTTAGTATTTGTTGTTATAGCAGCAACAGAAATACATCATCTGTGAAAATTTCAGCAGTCTAACTATCGCAGTTCAAGAGATACAGCGTGGTGACGGATGGACGGACGGACGGACAGACAGACAAACAGACTGACAGACAAGACAGCGGAGCGAAATTAATAGGGTCCCGTTTTTACCCATTGGGTACGGAACCCTAAAAAGGCAATATTATCAGAAATTGTAATAAATGGAGATCAAAACAAAACTGGCCGAGTGCGTGTTAGTTTTACACACTAAGAGCTTTATATCACTTTACAATATTTAACTACAAAAAACATGTTTCAGATATGGAGACACTGATGTATTATGTATGTCTAAGTACCCATGAAAAGAGTATGGAAGACCATACGACCTTTTTTGTGACGCAAATCAAACTGATTCTTGCATGCTACCTATTATTCTGTAGTTTGACATCTCTGTAATAAATTAGCACCATATGACCCCTTTAATTAACAATTATATTTTATATTTTTTTTTCTCATAGTGTCAATAAATATATACACTCAGTGATAAAGTGTCTACTTAATACTGTACAAATTAACGGACGGACAGTGGAGACTTAATAATAAGCATGCGTCGGCACCCTCTGGCTAGAATACCCTTAAAAAGTGCCCGGGCTCATAACAGATAAATTTAATAGTTTTTTGACGTTGGTACAATAGAACATTGAAATAATGTACTTACAGGATTATTGTCTTCGTCGGTGTCGTACTCTTCCCGCTGCACCATCATCAGCTTTCCGCTCGCGTTGATCACCTGCAAAGATGATCAACTAGTTACACAAATGCAATGAAAACGGGGTATAAAGACGAAGAACGAAGGAGTAGTTGATACCACTTCGTAACCAGCGGTTACCAAAGAGTCTGAGATACTAAACATCAGTAAATATCACTTCATGTGCTTGGCAACAGCTAAAATAGAATATCTAACGGTACACGGGATCGAGTTGTTTTACTTATTAGTTCAACATCAACTTTCTACGACCCACTGCCGAGTGTAAGCCTCATTTTAGCTGCACCATTCCTCGCTATTTCCAGCCATCGCAATCTAGTTCTTTAAAGCAATTTGCCTATTAGTTATCGACCAAAAATTATTGCAATATAGCAGAAACAATAGAGAAAGAACTGGACTGAAAGTGCATAGTCAGTTACGAGTAACCGACAGAGCGTTGGAAATCACACAGGCGGATTGACGCTTGCACGTGCCTAGTGTTAACGTTGACATTTTTAAAGTAAACTTAGATACATAGTGTCTATATAAAAAGATATCCGAGTTACCAATGAATCAGGTGCTGTCCGGTATACAGGCAATGTCGCCGTTGTACTCGATCGGGTGTGCACATCTCGTAACCGACACAGAGAGGCGGATACTACGCAAGCAGGGTGTGATAACGCGGATATGTCTACAGCCTGCACGCACCGCATGTCAATGTTGCCGGCTGCAATTAAACGTGAAGTTATTTGACACGTACCTGTTTGATATATTAGGTGTTATCTAAAAGGGGTAAACATAATATAATATCATTAAATAATGCGAATGATGATCCAATATCATCTGTTTCATATTACAGCAATATGCTTTACATGTACGCATTTTATATTGTCAGCAATTCTTGGGCATACCTCTTCTTCTTCTTCTCAAGTCCCTCACGCGGTCTTTCCGCGAAACTCCGCATTGCTACCAGAAGGTAGCAAATACATAATCAGGTATAAGTAAAAAGGCAATTTTTTGTAACTTGTTACGAAACCTCAGTTACGTACGTCATGTGTTCACCGACTTCAACTAATTATGAATCGTTTGTTCAGAGCTATAAGTATAAAATTGGCGTGCTGTAGGTATCTAAACTGATCAGATATCAGAACCCAGCACCTTTCGCTGGGTTCTGACGCGAAATTACACCATATCGTTAACTACATTGAGTAGATATTTCTTTGAATACCTTTGCAGAGTGCGACTTCTGTACGAAGTACTAGTACTTATTCTGTGTTATTGTCAAGCTGACCTCGTCAGAATAAGGACTTCCAGAATGATCAAGTCATGCTAAGTAAGTGTGCATCATCGTTTCTTTGGCTTTTTGTGCTTCCGACACTGCTGCCCATCGGAAGCTTTTATAAGCTGCGGAAGAATAGGAATTTGTTGGATTTTGGAAGGGAATGATGATATGGGTATACGACACGTTGGTTAATGTACATACCATTGTCTAAACATGCAAGTTCGTATATGGTGACGAGCGCGTCTGCTCCAAACACTACTAGTTGATCGTCCAATATGTCCAACACGAACACTTGCGATTGTACACGAACGATCTTCGCGAACCTATTGTCAAGTTTCGCCTCACGTGGATAGAAGCGGATCTCGTCGTGTTGGTCTATGATGCTGTAGCAACCTGTGGAAGAAAAACGGTAGGGATGAACGATGAGAATTAGTTAGTTCAAACTCGGTAGGTATCTTTTTGGTCCATAGAAGCCTCCTCTTTATCCAAGTGTGTTCCAGGTTACGTTTACAGCTGTGGTGCATCGATAAAAACTTATTTATATTTCTAGCGGAGGCTGCCCACTGCAGGGTAAAGACCTTCTTTTCGTCATACAAAATCTTACAAGCTTGACTCTCAAAAAGAAAAACTTGCCAATTCCAAGTCCAGTGGCCACGTTTAACTAGAAGAAAACTTAAATAAGGACATAGGAAAAAATACATTGTGATAAGTTATAAGCCTATCTCCTAATTTGAATTCCCTTATTGAAGTTTAGATCTCATCTCTTGATTGACTTTCACAAGATGAGAGTGAACATAGCCAGCTGGTGCGTATTACGTTTTCTCTTTACTCTTCTTACTTGTTCCTTACCTGTTTCTAAAAGAGAGACTCACCCACAATTATAAAGTCCCGCCACCAAAGCATGCCGCCGGTGACGACAAAGTCTTTTTCATAAGCTTCGTTGCCGAACTCTTACCCACAACTATGTATTCTCGCCACCAAAGCATGCCGGCAGTGAAGACAAAGTATTTCTCTTGAGCTTCGATACTAAATACTCACCCACAACTATGTATTCTCGCCACCAAAGCATGCCACCGGTGACGACAAAGTCTTTCTCTTGAGACTCGTTGCCGAACACTCACCCTCAACTATTTATTCTCGCCACCAATGCATGCTGCTGGTGACGACGAAGTCTTTGTCTTGAGCCTCGTTGCCGAACACTCATCCACAACTATGTATTCTCGCCACCAAAGCATGCCGCCAGTGACGACAAAGTCTTTGTCTTGAGCCTCGTTGCCGAACTCACCCACAACTATGTATTCTCGCCACCAAAGCATGTCGCCGGTGACGATTAAGTCTTTCTCTTGAGACTCGTTGCCGAACACTCACCCACAACTATGTATTCTCGCCACCAAAGCATGTCACCGGTGACGACAAAGTCTTTCTCTTGAGCCTCGTTGCCGAACACTCATCCACAACTATGTATTCCCGCCACCAAAGCATGTCGCCGGTGACGATTAAGTCTTTCTCTTAAGACTCGTTGCCGAACACTCACCCACAACTATGTATTCTCGCCACCAAAGCATGTCGCCGGTGACGATTAAGTCTTTCTCTTGAGACTCGTTGCCGAACACTCACCCACAACTATGTATTCTCGCCACCAAAGCATGCCGCCGGTTACGACAAAGTCTTTCTCTTGAGCCTCGTTGCCGAACAATTTCCATCTCCGCGCCGCGCAGCTGTAGTGCGCGAGCCCCGCGCGCCCCGCCACGCACACATTTAAACCGTCCTCGTCTATTGCAGTGTACTGAAACATTTTAATAATGCCACATATAGCCATGTGCAAAAACTGCCAGAATGAATGGAATTGGGCGGGACATGTCTGCCAAATGCGGTCAGATAGATAAATCACATAAATATGTACATATAACATACGTTTGACTAACAAACGGCTAGTAGAGGTTGACGCAAAACAAGATGGTGAGTGGAACTGAAAAAGTTTTGCCAGGCCGGAAAAAAATGGTAGCAGATACAGTCAAGTGGAGAAGGAAGGGGGAAGCCTTCGCCCAACAGTGAGCCACAACACCTACAGGCTAACAATAAAAAAAAATGCCCATCAGTGTGTGATGTATATGGCAAAAGGCCTCGTAATACCACGACTGAAACAGTGGCTTCCGATGAACATGCGATTATGATGATGTGTATGTGATGTTTTCTCCGTTACACAAGTCATAAAACACTGCCCGCCGGAAAAATAAAAGGTGCAGTGTTGGGGTAACAATGCTTAAAGGCATGATCAGCACGTGATATTTAACAACTTTCCCTAAGGGACATACATCGAAATGCGAAAAACATAATCGACCTCCCATTTAAAATTAGAAATCAGCTGATCGACTTTATATGGAAAGTATATAATATTCTGTGGTTGGTCCCCAACGGAAAGTTCTTCAGCTTAAGTATTGTTACATTCATTTTGTTACACGTTGTATACGTAGGACTTCATAATACGACTTTAAAACACTCACCCTCAGGGGCCAGTTGGTGGCGATATAGGTAGCCGGCAGCGGGAGCACTATCCATTGCTTCCTGCATTCATTATCATCCACAAACTCTCTATACTTGGCGCTGCTATCGAACTCTAAGTTGTTGTTCTCCGACGTCCCGTTCTCTATGTGGTAGGCGTCGGCTGTGGCGTCGATGATTGAGATCTTAGTTCGTTTAGTGAGATTGTCCTCCAGGTTCACGTATAGCTTGTCGTCTGCTTGCAGATAGAGGTGCCTTTGGTTGCTCTATAACGTACAATTCTTTGTATAAGAGAGGTCTGTGTCGCAACTAGTTAATAAAAGCATTTAAACATTGCATAATATAAATGAATCTTTAAAAGTTTCAATATTATCAATTAGACATTTTGACAAATGAGTGCCTTACTTCTTACTACTTTGTTTGCATGTAGGTAATTGTATTTTCATTCATAGTTATAGCTATTTTTTGTTCTCGATTCTTTGAATATTTTTATAACATATCGTATTTGTCTTCAAATCCTTTGATAATTATGTATTTTTATCAGCTTTTATATTTAGTATCAAATCTTGCAAGTAGTACATCCCGGTTACCGATTGAGCTGCAATTTTGCATGCATTTGTAAATCGGATGACAATATAATATTCTGGAATCGTTGCGCTGGTCTAATGATGGAGTCGGAAGGTGTCCATAGGAACTGTTAAACTAAACAAGGTACACCAATCGTGTTTTTTTATAAATATTTAAAAATCATTTTTTGAATAAAAATAAAAATAGTACAGATTGTCAAAACAAAAAGTTAAATTAAAAAAAGACTAGGCAAAAACGTCACCCCGAACTGTACCTGGCTCAAAGGTACAGTAACCTATTACGCTAGCGGAAATCCCTCTTTGGACAGCAATGGTAACCCTTTGTGTCAGGTACCATCCGGAGCGGTGGTCATAACCTTGCTCTTTCAACCGTCGCCCTATTTCTGCAATGAAGCGTTTTGCTTCCTGACACCACGGGCCAGCCGTTTCAACGGCAACTAGAATGAATTCATATTTTATGAACGAGAGCAATCGTGTATGGCCTTATTTAATTTGTTTTGGAAAACACTTTACAGTGTGGATTCGTTTATAATAAAAAGTAGTCACAAAAATTTCTTATTTGCAAAAAAAAAACTTGTTTAAAATTACAAGGCAAGTACGATTTGTACTGCATGAACTTACCATGCAAGGATTGACACTAAGCGGACTCTTGATGAAATCCAGCTGAATGAGTTGTGAATTAGTATCACCTTCCACCTTTACCATCCACAGTTGATATCCTTCTGTCGCCCATTCCTGTCAAAACAAAGTCCAGGAAATAATGATTTATTGTCTAGGATCTAATCTATTTCTAATCCTTACTAATCCTTACTAATTATTTAAATGCGAAAGTGAGTTTGTTTGTTTGTTTATTTGTTTGTTTGTTTGTTTGTTACGCTTTCACGCTGTAACTACTGAACCGATCATCATGAAATTTTGCATACAAGTTCTCTGGAGTGCGGAGAAGGACATAGGCTACCTTTTATCCCGGGAAAAAATACTATTCCCGAGGGATCGACACTGACGCGAGCGGAGCCGCGGGCGAAAGCTAGTTGTTTATAAAACTGACAGACCGGTGGTTGCAGGTATGGCATTGCAAATGCCATTTTCGCTTGATGAATTTAAAAGCTCAACCACCAAGCGCCCCGATCGGGCAACATAACAATAGTGGTCGTTCCGAAACGCTAGTAGTATTTCAATTTTGCATATATAAAAAAATATATAAGAAATAAAAATATGACGTTCAAAAAGAGATACATGTATCCAATTTTGAATAAAAATCTTTGACTTTGACTTTGACTTTATAGATAATCAATTGTGTCTGCGTTTCTCGCGATTGATGAGTTAATTCCAGTACACAATTGCTTTCTGTTAACTCATCAATCGCGAGAAACGCAGACACAATTGATTATCTATTGTTAACACATTTAGATGAGTAGTATCATTAGGATTCTTACATAATGTAAGGCGACACTGGCTTGGTGTAAGAATCCTATTATTATCTTAACAACGAGAAGCTGCAGGTATCTATAAATGTTAAGGTATTTATTAACCGACTTCAAAAAAAGGAGGAGGTTCTCAATTCGTCGGACTATTTTTTTTTATGTGTGTTACCCGATTTCTCGAATACGGCTGGACCGATTTAAAAAATTCTTCTTTTGTCTGAAGGGTTGCACCCTCTAGTTGGTCCCATGTTCACCAAGTAAGGTACTTATAAACGGATCCTCGAAAAATTGAGGATAATCCATTTTTTTATATTTACTTAGATGACTTTGTTGTACTTATTTTGTGTTATAAAGTTTGATTATTTTTCACTTTTTAGTGAGTTCCTTACTTATTTTTTGAAGTCGATTAATTTTTTTTTTAAATATTTTATTAGTCAGCGCTCACCAGACTGGACACGACCAGCGGGTTGTGCTTGCCCAGGTCCTGGTTGAGGCCGTGGTCCCAGGCCAGCGAGCACATGAGCAGCGCCCCGAAGGTGCTCCACACCGACACCCCGCCGCGCTCCCAGCTCACTGCCACGGCGCGACCGTCCGCCGACCATCTTCACAACAACGTTACGTTCAATGTCAAACACTTCAAATTGGTACAGTCTGTCTGTAAAGTCAGTTTACGGACGATAATTTTACGTGGTAACGGTGGAAGAGAGATAGATGCGTCACAAGAACTCTTAGGCCGATCGTGCTTCTCTATCGCTTTACATGATTTTTTTTCGTTTGTGCAGCCAGCGTTGATCGATTTATAAGACGTTATCACGTCAAAAATAAACACAAATAAGTTCAGAGATGGTAGAAAAAAGAGTCAAACATTGAAATAGAAGAGGAAAATGGGTCATTTATTAAGATATTATATCCCTTTTAAAACAATAGTTGAAGAGAATATAGAGCCGTGTGGTATCCGGCAGAGTAGAATAGGACCACTCCAAGTCTTCCCGTGGATGTCGTAGAAGGCGAATTAGGAAATACAAGCTAAACAAAGCTTATAAACATCTAAGACACCTCTCCAACCCGTCTGGCCAGCGTGGAGAGTGTAGGCCAAGTCCTCTGGCTGCTCTGGCCAAGTATGGCCCTAGTAGTACAGAGAGGGTCGTGCTCCTGTAGTGGAGACTAAAAAGGACCTGATGTTGATGATGATTGCACAAGATCACCGCCTTGTTGGAATTTGAAGCAGATACATATGAAATTTAAAAACGATACATATATCTTATGATATCTAAAAATATTTTCCTTCGAAAAGTTTGTAAATTTTACGTCTAAAAGAATAATTAAAATCTTATTTGATTAAATGACATCTGATCCACTTCCCGGTTACCAATTGAAATTAAATTTTCTGGAAATTTTGCATGCATGTGTAAATCGGATGACAATACAATATTATGGAATCGTTGCGCTGGTCTGATGATGGAGTCGGAAGGTGGCCATAGGAACTCTCAAACTGAAGAAGACCCACCAATCGTATTTGGGTTCATCTCCATTGGCTAATGATGCTCGGTAAATGTTTTTTCTCATGAAGAATGCGAGGAACTTCCTGAGCTTAAAGAACGCAAAACCAAACCCAATGCAGTTCATATTCTGAAAATTACGTTAAAAACATCAATTTTTGATTCGGCCGTTCCTTTTAAAAATTTAATAACTATATGTGTGAGTGAAGAGCCTAAGAAGTTAATATTAAATTATATTCTCACTTCTAACCTCATACACTTGACAGGTCCCGGATCCCCCGGGAAATCCTTGGAACTAAGTACCATGGTGTGAGAGAGCTCCAACCCTCCCGTCGCCTCGTCTATCGTGAACACATCTATTTGAGAACTGCAAGGAAAGCATTATAACATGAATCAAATAAACCACAACACTGCGATTGTAGGAAAGTAGGTACACATTTACTTAATATGAAAAATATGTCTTTAATATAGTAAAAGCACTAGATTTCTCAATAAACAGACTTCCAAACTCATGTCATCATCGTGTCGTCTGGAGAAATTTATGAATCAGAGTTCGAATAAAGAACTTTGCCTTTTTAATCAAAGTTGGAACGTTGACCGCGAACAGCCGACAAACATTTTCATAGAAAATGTATGTCGGATTTATCCGACGTTCGCAGTCAAAGGGTTAAAAATAATAAATCGCACGATTTGGTCTCCAAACATTTGTTGTTTAATTTTTGTAAATACTACTAGAGCGGAGCGGTGAGTGAGGTAAAAATTCACTAATAGAATTGCGGAGCGAAGATTTTAGGTTGATAGGTATTTACCTCGTCCACCGCTCCGCCTTCTCGCTTCGCTCTAGTGGACAGACAGCCTTTACTTTGTCCATATTTTATATACAATACTATTATTTTGCTTTCATACTCACTTCTTTCTGCCAATGGCGATAAGTCTAAACTTATGATTAACCCTTGTACACGTGGCATCGTCGATGCCCTGCGCCCAAATACCTTGAACGGCCTGAAAGAAAGTTCAAATTATTACTTAATATATCAAACAAACTGTTACCCTCATATTTATTATTTTTTCTAGCAATATTTCCCCTAGCCCGAATACGTCGTATACATAATATTGTGTTTACTGGGAAAGTTCTCGTATACAATAAGTGGTTCGTGGGAGGACATGACCAAGCTTTCACCTTCACAGTGCATAGGTAACACTCACACATCTTACCCGCAAGTCTGTCTCCAGTAATATCTAAGAATCAATAATTTCCTCAATGAAATCAGATACAAAATTGTCAGTGTCAATCTTTGAAATACAATACTTGAAATAAAGGCCAATAGCCGTTAAGCTTGTCAAGGCAACAGCAAATATTTATTATATATATTTATTTATTTATTCGAAGTCCACTGCTGGACTAAGGATTTTGTTTTTCATTCTTCAACACTGAAGCCGGTCCAAATATTTTATTATTTATTTTTAAATAGCTATTCTTAAATATTATATATCTTTTCTATTTTTCAATATTATATTATATTCATTGAAAAAAATAAGTAAAATAAACAAAGCAATGCACTTATTTGTATGTTTACATGATAGCCACGTAACGTAAACATACCTTACATATTGTTTATGGGAAATTTTAAGTCAAGCCACATTTTTTTATCCACGGAAACCAACCTCTTATTTTATAATCAACCCACGGGAAAATAAGAACGCTTCTAATAAACTAATTCGCCTTTTTTTAAAATGCCACGCGTATCCAACTTCGGGCGAACCGATAAATATAACAAAAACAACGTGGGCACAGAGGGTAGGTTAGGTTCGTTAGATTTCCTTGTAACCAAAACAGCTTACATCGACGATATATAGTGGCTAAGAAAGTATTTTTTAGACGCACATTAATGGTGGCTGACTTAGAAATTCAGAGGACAATGTAGATTTTTGGAGGAGAATAATGCTATTTATAAGTCACTTTAATTAGCACCCATTGTTTAATAATGTTTTTAATCGTCTTACCAACACGGTATTCTACTATGAAAGTGAAAACCTAGAAACATGCATTAATTATTTTAACACATAAATAACCCAAGCATCTTTATTTTATTTCATAAAAATGGAAATAATTTAAATATTACGCTTTTTAAAATTCGATATCTTGAGTCCTTCAAACGCTTAAAACGGAAGACGCCATGTTATCGTCAGCATATAGTAAATAGACATTAACAATTTCGTTACTTATATGACACAGATATAGAGTCAGTGACCGCTTCGTGTGCACTCGTGCGCTGCACTACCAGTTCAGACTTAAATAATATATACTCCAAAAATATATTGTTATATATTTTTTAAATATATACGGACAAATCACACAGATTGAGCTAGCCCTAAAGTAAGTTCGAGACTTGTGTTATGGGATTCTAACTCAACGATACTATATTTTATAACAAATACATTATATATATAAACATCCAAGACCCAGGCCAATCTAAAAAAGATCATTTACCATCTTGACCTGACAGGGGATCGAACCCAGGCACCCTTGTGTCGCAGGCAGGCGTGTTAACCACTGCGCCACGGAGCTCGCCAACCTCGCCAAATATAAATTAAATCATCTCAGCCGCAAGAAGTCCACTGCTGGACATAGGCCTCCCCCAAGGATTTCCAATATGACCGGTTGGAAGCGGCCTGCATCCAGCGTCTTCCTGCGACCTTGGTTAGGTCGTCCGACCACCTTGTCGGTGGGTGTCCAACGCTGCGCTTGCCGGTACGTGGTCGCCATTCGAGCACCTTTCTGCCCCATCGGCCATCGGTTCTTCGAGCTATGTGCCCCGCCCACTGCCACTTCAAAGAGCTAATCCGCTGAGCTATGTCGGTGACCTTTGTTCTTCTACGGATCTCTTCGTTTCTGATTCGATCTCGCAGAGAAACACCGAGCATAGCCCTCTCCATAGCTCTTTGAGCGACCTTGAGCTTTCTTATGAGGCCCATAGTAAACGACCACGTTATATAAATTAAATAAATAAGTAGTTTTACGTATAATAATATAAATTTTGTTTTAAATCATAATTAGTCATATTTATAACATTTCACAACAGTCTTATTTACAAAATTGTTATTTATTTCTTTGGAATTATGAAATTCGGAATTTTGAAACTGAATCTTTACTTATTCGGTACTGAGTACTTCGGAGATATTGTGTGTTCCCAGATAGAATTTGTGGGTTCCAGACAAGTGAGGTCAAAGGAAACGAGTTATCTATCAATATTTTAGTGCAAGAAACTACTCACATTGGGGTCAAACTTGAGATTAGGAGCGGTGAGGTAGGCCGCACGTCCATCGTTCAGCGTGATGCCAAACCCGCAGACTAGCGGCGAGTATTCTATATCGTTGACATGTGTGTTGTCCTCCAGGATAGGCTCCGCTGCAAAATATAACAATCATAAACAAATCTTTTTTTAGGGTTCCACTTCCACACCCAAAGGGTAAAAACGGGACCCTGTTAATATGGCTCTGTTGTCCGTCCGTCTGACACCAGGCTGTATCTCATGAACCGTGATAGAGAGACAGCTGAAAATTTTACAGATGACGTATTTCTGTTGCAACAAAAAAAATATATTTATGGGGGCTCCCATACAACAAACGTGATGTTTTGCTTGTTTTTGCTCGATATTGATAACGGCAACAGGTAGAAACTTGAGATATTCACAGATTTATTAGTTATATATTCACTTTTTAAATAAAAATAAATTAAAATAAAATTAATTTATAAGGGGTCCCCATACAAAAGACATGATCTTTTTGCCGTTTTTAAAAATAATGGTACGGAACCTTTCGTGCGCGAGTCCGACTCGTACTTGGCCGGTTTTTTATGGTATAGAACGACAAACGAGCAAGCGAGTCACCTGATGGTAAGTAATCAACGCTGCCCATGGACATTGCAACACCAGGGTGTGACAGGAGCGTTGCCGGCCTTTCGAGGAGTTGGGGGAGAACATAGGGGGAAGGATGGACCTCCGGCTCTCTCACTCACCGAACGAACCATAGAAGCGGTAAAGCTTTTACTTAAACGTCGATTTTTTGTGAGAGTGTAGTACTTCCCCGGACGAGCCGGCCGGCAAAAATGAATTTAGCATTGTAGCGTGGCTCTACCACAGCTAAACTCTTTTCCAGTATAAGAAAAAACTATTTTGTATACAAGCAACTGAGAGTATATAAACTGATATAATTATAACTGAATAAAAAACACCAAAGAGTTTTTATCAGTTGGCTGATATACAGCACATCCGCGTGATCTGCCCACCCCATACTAGCACCTCTTTGAACATTAAGCTTAGTCTCACCTTTAGACACCTGCTGGTTGATGGAGAAGGGTATCCGACCGAGGTCCAGGCAGTAGTCCCTGTTCTGCGAGCCATCCCAGCGGTACCGGAGCAGATGCGCGCGCGTCGTGCACACCAGGATCTCCGAGCCTGATATACAGCACATCCGCGTGATCTGCCCATCCCATACTAGCACCTCTTTGAACTGCAAAGAGGATTTCGTACTTTGTAATAATCTATGTTTATTTTTAGAGCTCGACATTTTTGCTAAACCGACAAAACGATAACGATAAAGCAGTTAACAAAGTGCAGTTAATGATCGAAAGTATAAAAGTATTCCTAATTTCGACTAACTTAATACCTCTGCATTTGTATTATAATTTACATCGACTGTACACAGGGTAGCTCTTCGCGAGATGGGTGACCAGTTTCTCGTGAACAAAAACAGGAAGCATGTTTATCATTTGGGATAATTTGCATGTGACACACACATGTCACTAGTACTTACATACAGAAGTCGCACTCTGCAAAGGTATTCAAAGAAACATCAACTCAATTTAGCTAGCGATACTGTGTAATTTAGCTCGCGTCAGAACGCACCACAATTTTATACTTATAGCTCTGAACATACGATTCATAATTCGTTGAAATCGGACGGAGAATACATATGACCAAACGCGAGTCGTTTCTGATTTGTTCGAAGTGGTCGTCGCGCGTAGGTATGTTATCGATAACGACACGGGGAGTGAGACAGGCCTGGTGTCGTTTTGTGGTCACATGAATTCGCTTTAGAACATAGATAGCCGTGTGGTTTCCGGCAGAGTAGAATACTACCACTCCCAAGACTTCCCATGGAGGTCGTAAGAGGCGACTTAGGAAATACAAGCTAAACAACCATAAGTGTGACCTGTACAACCCGCCTGTACAACAAAATGATCATTTGTCAATATTTTTAACTTTGTCTAAACAAAAATACGTTGAACCGGTGTCTAAATCTACTACAACGATTGATTTTGATAAGGCTTTAAGGTATTTACAAGATCAACATTTATCTGAACTACTTTTTTGTGATGACCCTGTTCTAGTGACCGAATGTTTGATAGAAAAATTAAGCAACTCCATTAAAATTAATACCAACATCAGGCATATTCCTAAAAGCAAACGAATATTGAAGCCATGGATTACCCCTGGCATTCTACGGTGCATTAAAAATCGCAATAAGTTACAAAAAGAATTGAAAATGATCCGCATAATGAAACGAAAAAAATTACTTATACGCGATATAGAAACTATTGCAATAACTTAATAAAAAGATTAAAAAGAAATTATGAAAGGGAATTAATTGCTAAATCTACGGAAAACAATAAACTACTATGGAAAAATATAAAAAATATAACGTATACAAATTTAAATAAAAAACAAAATAAAGAATTAATAAACATTAAACCTACACCTATAGAAGCCGCGAATGTAATCAATAATTATTTTGCAAATATTGGTAAAGACCTTGCCCAGAAGATTACCCCACGTAAAAATGAAAATAATAAAGCATTTCTAAGCGAGATACCGTCCCAACCGCAGTCCTTTGTTCTCCTAGAAACTGATGTAGAAGAAGTTAACAGTATTTTAATGAGCCTTAGAACTGATAGTGCTCCCGGGTGGGATAATGTTACTACTAAATATTTAAAACATGTTAAAAATGAAATTAATCCCATAATTGCTCATTTGGCTAACCTTTGTTTCAAACATGGTATTTTTCCTAACCTTCTCAAACGTTCTATAATTACGCCAGTCCACAAGGGAGGGGATAAAGATGATTTAAGTAATTATAGATCTATATCTGTCCTACCGGCAATATCAAAAATCATAGAAAAACTTTTAAATAACCGATTGATCAATTACTTAAATAAATTCAACATATTATCTCCTTCCCAATTTGGGTTCAGACAAGGAAAATCAACCCAGGATGCAGTAACAGCCCTTACCTCTCTACTGTCAGAGGAACTTGATAAGGGAAATAAATGCCTATGTTTCTTTTTAGATCTTAAAAAAGCGTTTGATACGGTCTCTATTCCCATCCTAGTAGAAAAAATAGAAAAAGCTGGAATCAGAGGAGTGGCACTATCGTTGTTCAAGGATTATCTCACTGAAAGGAAACAGAAGGTTAAGCTAGACGAGTTTACCAGTGAAGACGCAGAAATATCGTATGGTGTCCCGCAAGGCAGTGTATTAGGCCCTACATTATTTCTTCTATATCTTAACGATCTCTGTAATATGAAAATTAATCAAGCAAACATCTTCTCATATGCTGACGATACAGCAATCGTCTTTACTGGTAAATCTTGGTTAAATATTAAAAACACTGCCGAGCAGGGAATGATTCGAGTGGCAAAGTGGTTAAGTGCCAACCTACTGACCTTAAATACATCGAAAACCAACTACATATGTTTTACAATAAATAACCGCACGCAACCTAAAAGTGACTTTCAAATAAAAATACATATGTGCGAGGATACAAAAAACAAAAAATGTAATTGCCCTAAAATAGATAAAGTTTCATGTACTAAATACCTGGGAGTTATACTGGATCAAAGGTTGTCATGGTACCCGCACTTGGAACAATTGGCAGGTAGAATAAGGAAGTTAATTTGGATTTTTAGGACACTAAGACATGTGATTCCAAAAACTGAAATAAACAACACTATGTCAAATAGTCTTCTTACGAAAATATATATTGCTTTGGTACAATCCGTGCTAATTTATTGTATTCCCGTCTGGGGAGGAGCTTTAAAAACTAAGTTCTTGACGGTGGAACGTGCTCAGCGAGCATTAATAAAAGTAGCAAACTTCAAAAACAACAGATTTCCTACAGATCAATTATATAAAACGACTGGTCTACTAACTGTTAGGAAATTATATTTGCTACACATAATACTAAAAAAACATAAATCTTTACCGTACGATATACACTTACAAAATAAAAGGCGGAAAGATATAGTGGCAAAGGTCCCGACAACTAAATCACTATTTGCAAGTATACAATATGTAAAACGCTCATCCATTTTGTATAATAAAATTAACAGACAACTACACATATATCCCATGACATATAATCAATGTAAAGAAAAGGTGCAGGAATGGTTGAAACCCCTTAGTTATGAGAAAATTGAAAAATTAATACAATAGGTCAAAATTTAAATTTTAGTAAAGATTGCGAATACTAATAAATAAAAACAAACAGACAGACAGACAGACATACAAGACATACATGACAGACAGACAATTTTTAGTGCTAGGTTATTTATGTAGTTTGGTGATTTTGTTAAATATTGGCATGTTCATACTTTTATAGAATAAGAATGTAATACAACAAACAACTGTTATGGTTATGGAAGAGCGGGGTCTCCTGGCACAGGCATAATGCTTAAAAGGAGGCTCCAATCAACTACAGAGTTTTTGTAACACCAATTTATGAATAAAATATTATTATTATTATTATTATAATCCTTCCATATTTAATTGAACAGATCAGAAATATCTAAAGAAAGAAAAAGACACACATTTCGAATTTTCATGTAAAGGGCTGCCCGCCATCTTGAATTGACATAATAATGGTAATCAACTTGTACATCTGTTTCAAGTTGCCATTAAGATTGGCGTTATTTTTTTCATTTCAAACAAAGCTCATAAACATCTATGAGACCTCTCCAACCCATCTGACCAGCGAGGAGACTGTAGGCCAAATCCTCTGTCTGCTCTGGCCAAGTATGGCTTCGGTAGTACGGAGAGGGTCATGCTCCTGCAGTGGAAACTAAAAAGACCTGATGATGATGATAGATATTATTGAATAACAATCAGATTAATTCTGAAAGAACCTTACCAAAGTGATTTTCAGCGACGGTATAACCTCCTTCACGAACAACTCGGCCGAGTCGCGTCGTAAGCTGGCGTTTGGCGGGTCGTACTGCTGATACGCTGTCTGGTCGCTGAGGCACTCCACGTTGTACAGGATTAGGTGACCCTCCGATGTCTGTAACAGTTTGATAAGGACACATCCTGTTTTAAAAACATCTAATAGATAGTTACGTTTTAATTTGTGAATTATAGCACTGTGCGTTATCAACATTACTAGCGATCCACCCCGGCTTCGCATGGATTCTA
Organism: Elegia similella; assembly: GCA_947532085.1. Taxonomy (NCBI): domain Eukaryota; kingdom Metazoa; phylum Arthropoda; class Insecta; order Lepidoptera; family Pyralidae; genus Elegia; species Elegia similella. The sequence goes on along the minus strand of OX383942.1, from coordinate 18,421,221 downwards.
CAAGTTACATAAACCTTCCTGTTGAATGACTCTATCATTTAAAAAAAAAAACGGCATCAGAATCTGTTGCGTAGTTTTAAAGATCCAAGCATACATAGGGACAGACAGCGGGAAGCGACTTTGTTTTATATTATGTAGTGATTTACATTACATCTCGTAAAATAAGTAATTTTTGTATACGGTCACCTGCAAAAGTCCATTCATAGCCTTAGGTTGAAAATAGATTGTACTGATTAGGGAGGCATATTACAATAGGGGCATTTAGCAATATCATGAACCTTATGCCACATGTATAAGGTTGAAATTGCGGTTATTTTTAAATAGTATACGTAGCCACACACGACTTTTTCCGCAACTTCGTATATAGACTTTTGTAGGCGACCGTACATCAAATTCACTAGACAAAGTTTTAATTTCCGGGAGACAATGTGTTTTAAAAGTAACATTAACAGTAATTATATTTACTTTGAATAAAATTTATAACATACACGGTATTATATGTTATGTAAATAAGTTGGATTAAGCTACTCCCGAAGTATACAAAGATATTGACCAACTCAAAAGTAAAACCAAATCGTTGTCGCTCAAAGGCAAATGTTATACTGCATCAGACGTTGTCCACTACCAAAAGATTTCCTAATACTTACAGAAACACATATCATAGAAGAGTCTGGTTTCCATTCTACACAGACATTGACACCCAGTCTTTGCAGGGAGTCTGCATTTCTCTTGTGGTACACGATCGGCACTGATGGCTGCAACAAAAAATAAAGGATATGCATACAGACAAAAAGAATACATAATATATTTTTTTTAAAACGGCTTAAAATATTTTTTTACGTGATATCGTCTTCTAAATCGATAAATACTGACTGCATGCACGAATAATGTCACGTTCCGCAGCAGCAGCAGCAGTAGTAGTAGTTGTATCTGTTACGCATCTATCTCTCACCGTTATCCGTAAACCGACTTTACAAACAACCATTTTTTTAAGTTTATAACTTTAACTTTGTGTAGATTGATAATAGTTAGTTTATTGGCTATAATTTTTTTACAACATTTGTATTACAACTATAGTTGTAAAACAGCGCTCGTTAACGGGTATGGATAGCTACTACTAGCAGCTGATAATAACCTATAAACAGTGGCTGGCAACCGGCTGCTTATCCGACTCAATACCAAAGTTCTTACAATTTGTACAGTTCCTGAGTCGAAATTGTTTTCATGTACGAGCTGTTATATTCAAATAGGTACTTTAACTTAATTAACCTATTGTCATGGTTCAAAAAATTAAAAAATGTTCAATATGAGTTATTGATGTGAAAACTTCTTAAGCGGCGTTGCTTCGCGCAACTTAAGAAGTTTCTTCAGGACACGAAACCTGATAGAAAATTCCTAAGACGGACACGTGACCTGAAACCACCGCAAATGCGAGTTTTCACTTCGGCCGGCACACCCTGAGTGCAACCCGTTGTTTTTTTGCAATGTCCTTCAACACGACCAAAAGTTTTTGTTCATAACTATATCCATTGTGTAAAAAAGGTAAAAAAGGAATTTGACCATCTCATGTGTGTACTTTTGTGATAACGTGCAGTTATGTTATTCAAGCATAACTAGAAACAGTAATAAATAGGACACAAACGCGACGTTTTTTTAAGGCTTATGTTTAACTAACCACCAGATTTAATATTAATAACGGCAAAACACTTTGTACTGCCGAAAATAGGAAATGATCACCAACATTATATCCTCATTTTAAAGTCAAATTAGGACCAAAAATACTAGAAATTGCGATCCTTTTAAAGCAGTCATGTCCAAATTATGATTGTTTAAACCAAAGATAGTTAATGACCACCAAAAGTATATTATTTTAATATCAAAAGACACAATTGTTTGTAGTGCCGCGAGCGCGGACAAACTTGCTCAAAGACGCCCCACTGTCGCGGGCTCTCCGGACTTTGAATATTATAGCACAGAAAGCCAATTTATTCTGTCGCACATTAAATGAATTTAAAAGGCTAAAGGAATCTGACATAGCTTTACGACTGCCGTCAATGATGATAGCCAATGGCTTAACGTGCCTTCCGAAGCACGGATGAGCCCGAGATTGTTTGTGCCACTTGCGGTCAACAATCACTGTGGGGACTGCGCCCACGGTTGCTTAACCAACGTAAGCGCTAATAATGCTCACGACCAAATTCCTATGCCATAGCCTTATTACTTATTCGTAGGCCATAGCTTGATACCTCGTAGGTGGATACTCTTTGATATTTGTATATTTTTACTTCTTCATGCAAAAACCACTTGGGGGATTGAGATAAAAGTAACACAAATTACAGTCTAGTAGTAGCTCATAGAAATGTTTTCATGTTAGTATTATTTATAGTTTAAGAGAAAATTCAAGATATAGGTAGAGGGCCTGGCCAGGTATCTCTGTCACTGACTGTACATAACAGAATAGCAAATAGCCTAGGCAAATATATATGTGGATAAAATTGTGGTTAATGCTAAAATTGTTTTTTTTTTTTAAATATATTTATTACAAGGAAAAATATACAATTTAAATTTAAAATTTCTTAGCTAATGCTACAACTAAAAATAAATTAATTTAAAAATATTTCCAAATAAAATAAGCCGCGGAGATTTGCTGCCCCCCGGTACATATAACTAGCTTGTGCATGAGTTATATTAGGTTTCCCTTCTGCACTTCTTACTTTGTGCTTCAAGTCATTGACCTGGTTTGAAGTAATATATTTACATACTCGTAGTGATTACATGCTAATTGAACATATTAGTTATGCATAATAAAACCACAAGTTAGATGTAAAATATGAACATTAGTGTAAGAATATTAGTGAGAGGTCTGAATACATAAATTTTCTTTACTCGCTATTTTATGCAAGCTGGTTCAAATGAATAGGGAAATTTTCTCACTGTGGAGGGTTGGCAGTAGGCAGTTGGTGGACTGCAAATACTTTGTCAATTATATTATAGCATTATCAACTGATTAAATGCAGCATCCATTTTCATCAAAACTTCTGGCTGTGGTGTGATTAGTTTTCATTATTTGTGTGTGCAACTGGCCAACACTGGTGTCAGATTTTTCAAGCTGCCTAAAGGTATTTGACATAGCTTAACAACTGCCATAAATTATGATAGCTGGGCCCAACGGCTTAATGTGCCCTCTGACGCACAGAGGCGCTTGAGATATTTTTATGCCATGTATGGTCACCCATCCAAGTGGGGATCGCGCCCAGAGTTGCTTAACATGCGTAAGCGCTAATTATGCTCACGCCCACTGGGCCATCAGGCTCCCCAACTCCTGGTGTGATGACACGCCTTCTTGGCATGCACATGGAATCGGTTAATGTAATAATAATGGAGACAGGGTTCTGATACACTACAGCTGAGGATGCATACATAGGATAGATAAATTTTGTTTTAACCAGTCAATATTCATAATTATACAAGTATCCATAAAAGGGTCAATCAACTTTTAAAGTACTCCTTTCGTGTCCCCATGTAATTAAAAACCAAAAAAAGTATTAAATATGAATATTTTTTAAATGTTGTAGGTTAGGAATAAGATGCTTAGATGTTATATTACTATGTTTATATGTACGACTTTTTAAATAATTATTTACTTTTTCGTAAAAACGCAGGGGAACAATGTTGATATTCATACAAAAACAGTATGTCCCCACGTATAGCTCACAACAAACAATTGCCTTTTTTTCGACTTAGTTGCTTGTAGACATATGTTTTTAATATTTTTATTATATAGCTATTTATATAAGCTTAGCTAAAAACGGGGTTGATATATAATTTTTAAATTATAAGATGCATTTATATTTTTTATAATTTCTGTCCCGAAAGTGAATCAAAACATCGATTCCACTGCGTTGTATGAAAAAAATCTAAACTTTCTCGAGAGATGGCGTTAAGCGTAGTTATAACGGAAGCGATGATTGTCTATAACTACGTTGGCAAGCCACGTCTTAGTCAATGTCTCACAGGTCGATCGTCAGTGCGCGGCAAGCTCTCAAAGGGTGTGCGTGGTTTTATTGCCGGTCTACTAAGTTACGACGTAAATTTGGGTAAGATTTTACAATTGTTTGCTATTGTTATTAAAATTTAATGCCTTTTTGCTCTAAATGTACCATTCGACTACAATCACTTGGTTTCATTGCATAAATATTGATTTATAATCGATTTCCTGTTACTTTTTCCCTCGCGTTACTGTAAAATTCTCTGGTGTTGTAGGTAACGTTAGAGAATGTATGGCACTTCTGATACTGATTTATATCATAATAATTTGTTTCTTATCCTAAATATTTAAATAACAATTTATTATATGTATTTCAGATTGAAATAGAATTATTATTACATATCTAAAGTAAAAATGCAACAGAGAATTTATAGAGAACGACTGAAAAATATAAAAATAAGAAGAGGCAAAAAGAAAGCATAAGGGAACGACTTCATAAGACAAGAAGATTAGTTAAATCCAAAAGGAAATATAATGCAAATGTAATTTGGAGATTGTGTAAGAGGGAGCTGAAAAAGAAATATGTTATGAAGATTTTTTAAAAATACACCACCGTGTTCTTAAAAACCTGACTGTAGTAAACTTACGGAATTTAAATGATATCGCGTTTGCATTTCTTCTTCATATGCCAGTTATACGAATTCTAGCTGCACGGCCACAGCATGCACGTTCATCAGTTAATTTGCTATTTGTTTCACCACGACCAGCTAAACCATCTGCTACGCCACCGCCAGCTACAGCGCCACCACCATATATACTACCAACTATTCCGGCAACGCCATTAGCTATCTCATTGATTTGTTACTAGACTCGCCACTACCAATTACTTTTTCACCAAAACCTACTCCAAGATTATTAAGTCCACTGCCCATTCCCAGAACAAAAACTCTACCAGTAAGTCAATCTTCTTCTGCTACTTAATTATTAGCTACAGCTAGAAGACGAAAGAAAGTAAAGAAAGACAGATCAAAAGTATACAGAGAAAATGAAAAATAGAAGAATGTAATTTGGTCCTGAAGAAAGTATGAAAAGTACAAAATAAGATTCCAACGATAATTGAACGATATTGGGAAACAGAAAGACACAAAAAGATGATGATTATAGGAATAAAGTTTAGAGCAAAGCCATTAAAAAGACATTTAAAAATATAAACTCAAGGAACGAAAAATGAATCTTTAAGAAAATATGTTCATCAGTTGAAGTTAAAGAATCCCGAATAAAGAAAATATTGTTGAAAGAGAACTTAGGAGTGGATAAAATAGTGAAAAATTGAGTAGGCAGAGTGAACTTGTTGAAGAAAAATTAAAGATTCCTTTCTAAGTGTTGATATTACCCGAGAGTCTGCTGGTAAAAAGAAGACTGTAACAAAAAAAAAAGGTACGCTTGCAAAACCTTAGGTAACATGGACGATGATAGTGAGTTTAAAGTGGTATTTTTAATAGTGAATGATAAAAGTACCAAACGATTTCTGTTAGATGAAAATCACATTTACTATGTGGATAATGGCTGTGTTGTTTAGAGATTACCGAATCCTTCAGGCACATAGGGACCAAGTCTGGATTGAGTTTCTTTCGGCGTATTCTTCTCACCAGTGGTCGTTGCGAAACGCTAGTAGTATTTCGATTTTGCATAAATTAAACAAATATAACAAATACAAATATGACGTTCAAAAAGAGATACATGTATTCAATTTTTAATAAAAATCTTTGACTTTGACTTTCCTGATATCGTTAATAGAGGACATCATGTATATTACAATTAAAAATTACAGTAAATATTTTCTAGAAGTGTAATTTTCATTTATTCGGTAAAACATTCATTAAATTAAACTAACAATTTAATTCAAGGTCGCCTTGCCAAATTGGTGATCAAAAATTGGTGATCCCCCTCGCCAAATATTAAGTTAAGAAAATTACAAAGACGTTTATTTATTTGTTATTTGCAAAAAAAATGTTTCCTTGTGTTTGTTTTATAATTGTTTTTCTTAGATCTCCTTTATTACCTTATGGCTTTTCAACACATTCTCTGTTGTTACCACAAAGTTTTCTCTAGCGTTACTAAGTGTCCCTATATTTTTGATCATGTTTTGAAAGTTTGTTACAAGATTTTTACTCATTTCTGCATAAGAACTAACAAAATGTAAACTTCAATACCTGATTGTTGTCATAGCATGTAACTATTAAGACTGATAATGCTTAAGTAAGACTATTTTTAAAAATAAGCCCTCGATTTGTTCATGGTAACACAGTAGACCTTAGAATGTCATTTATTATATGATAAATAATAAAAAAAGAAAGTCCGACTCATTAATGTCTACTGTTTGGTTATCGCCTACCATTATTACAATTTGTAAAAATAATATGTTGTGTTTTATTCCATAAAAATATGTCCTTAGTTTAGTAACGCGGGAGATGCATAATAATAAAACAACACAAAATATCCAAAAATATGACACAAACTTCGCAGCTACTATAAAAAACATAAAATTCAATAAATTTCCTTAGAGACAGTACCAAAAATTTATTAAAATATCAAAATGTATTTTTCAAAAAATTTTTGTTTATACTCACTGAAAGGAGCACTATAAAAGTTGATTGTCCCAAAAACTAATGATCTAAATGCAAAAGTGTTCAGCAGAGAAACCAATATTTGGATGAGATTTGGCATATCAAGAGCTTATTAACTCTATATACGGGAGAGCTTGACAATAGGCTTAGCACAAATTTATAATTTCTGATAATTGGCTCCAATACTGCTCCTCTTAAAAATACAATTTAATGTTCTATCGATTCCAATACGCAGAATATCTAACTTCTGCTAAGCAATTTTAAAGCCCACCCATCAGCTATAATAAATAAAGTACACAACTCATTCAAATTTGGTAGTAAGCAAGTAATTTGATTATATCAATTAGTTTTTAGAAAAATAGTGGTAGATTCGGTAGGCTTTTTAAAACAAAAGTTTAATGAATATGCTGATAAAATTTAAATTAAATTCGAATGGTGTACATAATTCATATTTACACAAAGAAAACCTGAATAGATGCATTGCATATTACTTTGAAAACGTACCTTACAGTACCAAACACTTAGACAATCATCACTTAGCGATGCGAATAAAATTTTGTCCACATTCGACACGATTTGCTTTATAATTTGATTATCAGCACCCAGATTCTTCAGAACTTTGGGCCAACCAATTGGAAAATACATCTTGATGTAAAAACATTTGCTGGTCCTTAGTCAAGTATAATCGTGTCACGAGTGCAATGTTAAGACATAATAACTGCCGAATTAAGTTATATCAATAACAAAAACTGCGAAAATTTTAAGATCAAGTAGTTTTAGCGATTCGTCAACAAATCGACATTGGTGTTTATTTGACAATTGTGACATGTATGACTATGACATGACATCTCTAACCACAGACAAAATAAACTGGATTCTATTCTAAGACGTTTTCGCTGGGTATCAGTTTTTCGATTCGATTCGATTATAATTCAGTCAGCAGCAGTAAATGTAACTCTGCCTTTATTATTGTTTTTATAGAATGGCAACATTGCATCTTGTAAAGCAAAGCAGAGCAGTGATTTTTTTCTCTATGGCAAATGCTTCATTTTAACAACAAGGCTTGAAATTTAGTGAAAATTCCAATATCATCTAACAAATACCTTCATTATATGTAATTAATTCAATTATGTGTAAGATAGTGTCCATGGCTATAGTGAGACAATATTGTAACAATGTCGGAAACCATTAATATTGATGCAAACAACCTGTGTATCACCGAAGAGGTATTCGAAAAGTTTCAAGCAGAATCCATGTATGAAGAAGAAGAACTAATTACCCTTTCAGATATCCTACCTTCAAATGATACTGCAGCGCCTAGCGCACCCGACGATGTCAACGATCTTTTGGCTGACGATGATGTACATGTGAGTGATAGTCAAATTATAAATAGTGGTACGGAAACCGCAACTGCAAATGTTCAACATTCCGAAATTACTACGGGACCCGGTGCAGAACTTGGAGGTCAAGAAAACGAGTTGCTAGAGACATCTGACTTGAATGTTTCGGAAAACGTTGAAGTCCACACAGAGAGTGCGGAACAAAAACAACCTAAACGAAGAGGCAGGCAGAAAAAGAAACCTGTACAAGAATCGTCTGAAAATGTTATTACAGAACAAACGGAACAATCCCGACCCAAGAGAGCAGCCAGAAAAAAGACATTTTACGATGACGCTGTCAAAGATCTTAGCGTAGAAGAAAAGATGAAATTAATCCACGAAGACAGTCCAATTCAGGAACAACAAGGTGTTGAGGAAAATATTGTGGCACAAACTCCCAAAAGAAGAGGTGGTAGGAGAAAGAAAATGGTGCAAGAGCCTAATGTCAAAACTAGCGAAGGTATGACTGAAGGTGCAAGAGAAGGGGAGCAGGTAGATATAAATAGTCAAAATGGTCAGGATAATGTAGCACCAACTAGACGAAGAGGTAGAAAAAAGAGAACTCTTCAGAATTCTAGCATTGATACTAGCCTTGAAAATAGTAATCTTAGTAATAGCAATGAAAATTTTGAAAAGTCGGAGAATATAGTAGATATAAATGATGACTTACCCATCTCTCATATGAAAAATAAAACTATATCCAATAAAAACCATGTTGATGAAAGTCCCAATTTAGAGTCTAATGAGCCTTCCAAAATTAGATCACGTAGAAGTTCTAATAGAGCTATAAACTATAGTGAAATGGACAATGAAAAGCCTACGACTGGTTCCCCTGGTAAAAGACGAGGAAGGCCTAAAAAGCAAGCACAGCCACTCCCACAACCAGATTTATCCCAAACCACTGAAAATAGAAATGACATTGATTCAACTATTTCCAAAATAGGTGATCTAAGTGATGTCACCAAAGTTGAAGAACCCTCTAGCACAGTTGACAAACCAGATGAAGAAATTACTCAAGAGAAGAATAGTGCAACTGATAATGATGATGAGGGAGATGATATCTGTTTGAGTAATTTGAAAAGAGTTCTTGTATCACAAGACAATGGTGAAGCTTCTGCAAATTCAAAGGAAGATGCCATATCTAGCACAAACGATATGGAGTTGGAACAAAATAAGAATATTGTTTCTTCAAACAAAAGAAATTCTAAACCACCAGTACATCCTGACTTTGAATATAACCTAGACAATATTGCAAATGAAGATGCTGATAAATCAAAAGAAAATGCAAGTTCAGAGATCAAAAAGAGTGATGGTGAAGCTGAAGACTTGTTAGTAGAAGAACCACAAACTGGTGGGAGACCAAAAAGAAGGAAAACAAAACAAAATTTTCGTTATCAAGAGGATTCAGATGAAGATCCATTTGCCAATGTTGAACTATCAGATGATGAACCTAAACGAGGTAAAAGGGGCACTAAATACTATTCAGATGATGAATACATTCCAGGAAGGGGAAAGAAACGAGGTAAAGCATACACAACAGACAGCTCACAGAGTTCTGATATGGAAGAGATTGATGAAGATCTTGAAGGAGTAGCAAAACAGAAGAGAAAACGCTTCTCCAAAAAGATGGAATCACCAAAGAAAAAAAGTACATTGGATGTTACAACTATTCCTCCTGCATCTACTAATACTGATGATATTGAAGTTTGCCTGGAGTCATCTGTGATAAAAAATCCCCAAATTGATGACTCTGCTGACAGCAAATCTAATACATGGGGCCACACTAATGAGTTTGAGAGTTTTATTGCTCAGAAAATACAGGGTACTGATCTGAAAATTAAAAAAGTATCTTCAACTGCATCCACTGCTACTATAGCACCACTTGATATTCCAAGCATAGATCCAAATGCTAAGAAGGTTGTAGAGAAATCGACTCAAACATCAAGTATTTCAAAGAATGCGCAAGGTGTTCAAACCTCACCACCTTATGATATTCCCATGAAAGAAAATGTTCCACTGTCAAAGGAGCAGTCAGATAAGGCATGTGAATTCCTGAACAGTATCGTCAAAACAACTTCTGAGTTAGGAGTGTTGATGACACAAAAATCGGAAGACTTCATGAAAAAGAAGATACACACTGCTCATGTGACAGACACTTTCAAGATGGACTATTGTGTACGAAAGTCATTTTTACTTTTCAAATTGGCTAAGCATAACTTGATGCAAATGGAAGAAGACTTGGCCCATCAGTATGAAGAATTCTTAACAGCTAATAACTTACACATCCATAGAGACCAGATAAAAACTATAGCTTCAACTTCGGGACAAAAAGGAGAAGACAATGACAGTGATTGTGAAATTGTTGATGTGAAACCCATAACATCATCAACAAACAAAAGTGCTGTGACAGTGAAGAAAAATGAAAAGCCTAAATTTAACCCAAAGACTGTATTCTTAAATAAAGAACTATCAATAAAAATTGCAAAGAAAACTCCTGATGACAAGAAACTTAATATCAAAGGGAGGCATTCGGTATGGATCAATGATTCTGTGATTTTAAAGAAAGTAACCCCAACTCAGTCTTTTTTAGCCCAGGACAGCCGAAATAAAAAACCACCTGATAGTAGTAAAATAATAGAAAAAATTGTATTTGATTTTTTTAGGGAATATGAAAAACAGAAAGCTATATGTGTCTGTGCACCCTTCATTTCAACTAAATGGATAACTATCAGGAGGAATTATGCTTGCAATTATTTTGTAGCCAACCCTGAAATTCCTACAGGAAGTGATCATTATGTAAACGGTCCTGATCCTGAAACCGTATCTGTGAATGAAACCATCTGTGAAGCAAAGTGTGTGTCCTTAGCAAATTTGATATCACCAAAGTCATTATTTTCACTCTGTACTTTAAGTATACAAAAGCAAACATTTTGTAAGAAATTTACTATTGCAGAAAAACAGAGTACAAAGAGGATAACACCACAGGCATTATTTGAATTATGTTTACATTCTTTAAATAAAAGCAACTCAAGCCCTATGCCTCTAAAAACACTGAACTTTAAGGCCCAATCATTAAAGACGATATGCTTCAAAAAGGTTATAGAACTGTTTAGCGTAACATCAAACCAAAACCTAACTCACTTTATATCAGACAAGATTGTGACATCCACTGAAGAAACAAAACGGATAATACCAAAGATATTAAACAGTGACAGTGAAGCAGGAGAAAGACCACTAAAAGATGTAGTGAAAAAGTTATTTTCAATATGTGTAGAATATATCCAAGATAACCAGAAAATGATAATTCAAAATGACACATCCAGTGTAGAGGATTTTCAGGATAGGGCAATACTTACTGATATAGATACCACTAGTGTAAATGATACACAGAATTATCAGAAAATAGTTACTGAGGATGATATGTCTAGTATAAGTTATGTTCATGACTATGATATATATAAACATATCTATGATACACATGAAGACAATTTCTTGCCTGAGACACTAAAAAATATTACCTATAATGAAATAGTAAAGATTATGTATAAATCCTGCAATTCACATGGGCATTTAAAAGAACATAGTGAGCCAACTATATGTAAAGTAAGTACACTGAGCAATATTTGTCTAGATATAATCAAAGCAAATTTATATGGCATAAATGCTATGAAGTCTATTGATATGACTATAAATTCAGTGAATACACTGTCAGAAGAGGCCTTCCTGAACATCGAGGATACATGTACAGTTGAAAGTAACCAATATCAATATTATGATGAAGATGCCAACCAATATGAAGATGAATTTGAACCTGAATATGAATTTGATGGAAACACAGATGATTCTGCACATCAAGACAATAATTGGGTGACACAAGTTCAAATGAATGAATTCAAATCTTGTCTTGTTTCTAACATGACTACCACGACTGAAGAATCCATTATCGATCAGGTGCTGGATCCACCAGTTGAGACAGCTTCGGGTAATCCTGATATTCCCTTCATGGTAAACATCAAGAGTGAACCATTAGAAGAGGAGTTAGTACCACAAGATAATTTGATAGACCTATCCAAAGTTAAAACTGAATCAAGCCAAGTATATAATGAATTTACAATTTCATTAGAACATGTAACCACTAAAGCGGAACCAGATAATTCTAGTGCTCCAAAAAAGAAGGATAATGGAAATTGTTTTGAGGAGTTTGTCAACTCGAATAAAATGATGCGAGCTGCAGATGACAATTCTGGTAGTGAAGAAATATTTAGTCAAAGTGCTTTGAGGGTTCGGCGCCAGTTTGATCCAGATTCTGACGATGAAAATGATGCTGGTATGAGTTTGTTAGTCCCTCATACTTATGAACCATTGCAAATAAATGAAGCAAAAGATACTCTTATGCAAAGCAGCTCTGATGAAGGTGGTAAAGATCCTTCATCTAAAAAGAAAACTGATAAAAGAAAGAAAAGAGGTAGAAAAGCTGAAACAAAGAACAGCAACAAAGAAGTTAATATTGCTCCAAAAAATAAAGCAAATAAAACAGAAACATTAAATAATGAAGTTAACAAAGAAGTTAATAATACTGCAAAAACCAAAAATAATCGAATAGAAACAGTTACCAACGAAGTTGCGATGTTAACACGGAGAATGCGTGAGAGAATAAGACAAGAAGAAAAGAAGGTGCAATCATCTGACTCGGAAACTGAGACTATCGACGGTAGGTCAAAGACTGATAAGAAAAAAGGTAAAACGGAAGAAATTCCTGATACTAGTCAAAAATCTCAAAAGAATTATATTGACACTGATATTCAGTGCAACAATGTAGATTCAACTGGACAAGTCGAATTCATTGATGACAAAACTTGCAAGCAGAGAGACTGTGTACCAGACGAAATTTTCACTGGGTTTACTGCTGTGGACCAAAATGAAATAACCACTTATCAGAAATATTTAAAAGATGTTTATGATAAAATATTACCTAAAATAGTTGAAAATGCGAACGAAAATAATGAGTCTACAGATAAGGGGCAGATCATGAATGCTGATGAACCTGTGGAATATTTAGAATGTGAGCCGACGTTACCAATTTACGATAGAGAACCACGAAAAAGGACTACAAGAAGGACAGCCAAAGTGAAAGCGGTTCAAGAACCAGTTCCTAAAACTGTTGATCCAGACATAGTGGAACCAGAAACTGTTTCTCCAAAAAAGGTAATACCAGAATCTCAATCACCGGAAAAGAAGCCTGCTGAAGAAAAAGCAACAGTTAGTCAGTCAACAGAAGTTATAGATCGACACGGCTGGCAATGTTACCCTATAGACGCCAGTGACACAAAGTTGTATGGCGATTGCCAAATACTATTAGACAAGTTGCCGGAGACATTTGTTGAAATGTATTTCCAGTACCAAAATATCACAGAAAGAAGCAAAGAGGATGATGAAGTTGATAGGTAATATTATTTCCACTTATTTGTTTACAGATTGGGGCATCTACGAAGCGGTGCTCACTTATTGTATTGCTTACATATACTATTGTCCTAATGCAATTTTCTGATGTATAAGATAGTGTTTTGCATTTGGAGAGTTTTATCACTAATATCCCTTCGTAGTATTTGTTAAACACAAGTAGGTTCCAAAACCTGTTTATAAATTGTAAACATAATTTACCTAAATAAATTATTTATTGTTTAGGTAAATTATGTTTATTATTTATTTATAGTGTTTAGAGACTATGGACTTCATTGGTGAGCATAAATTTTCAATTTCTTACATCCGGTTAGGAGTCGAATAGGAGTTATAAAAGTTCGATAATTTCAAAATTTAAATAAATATGTTTTAATCGTTGTGTTTACATTCTTTATGAAATGGAATGAAATGAAATGATTTATTTCAGACTATACAGTTTACCAAATATGTGAGTACAAAACTTATACAATTATAAGCACAATATAAATAATACTGCCATTATTCTGAGCAGTTTAGACCATTTCCTGTCACGATTTTAGGAAACATTTGCCCACTTCATCACAGCTGGTCCCATATATCCATTATATGTATTTGATTACGTAATGAAACCATATTCAGGAGTTAGGACACCTTTCAAAGATTAATTTAAAAACTTGTTTCTGTATTCTAACAAAGCTTTCTTAAGATATCAAGTTTATGTGGCAGTCAGCCGTGACCCAGGAAAAAGGGCTTTCTGAAACCATTAAAGAAATTGATCCAAACTGCACAGAACAATGCTGTCGATCGTACAAACGTAAAAGAATTTGAACTCGATCACTTCTACTTTTATTTAAATCAATTTAGAATTTGTCACACTTCCATATCTCCTACTAGCTGTTTTCCCGCGACTTCGTCCGCGTAAAACATAGCCTATGTTCAGCGCAGATAGTGTAGATTCGCAACTGTGAAAGATTTTTTCAAATCAGTCTGGTAGTTTCGGACCCTATTCGCGTCAAACAAACAAATCTTTCCTCTTTATAATATTATATATCTCATATAAGCTTCCTAACCAGATGTACGAAATAGGTTATTTACGGTCTCCAATGAAATGCTCATCCACATATTATAGTCTCCAAACACTATAAATATTATACATAGAAAATCACGTTGGGATGACGGTCTACTATTAAAACTCATTTGATTTGTATTTGCTCATTATAGAAGCAATAGTGCTACTGCAACAACCGAATGTAGATAATGAATGTTGGTTTGGTTCAAGTCAAACTCTTCAATCCCCTCAACCCGCAATTTGCAGGTTGGATCTTCGTGGATGATTAAGTTATATATGAAGGATTTTTGCTACTTTGGCAGGTTGACAAATCTACAGTCACTACATGGTAGGACATCAAATGTAAAAGAAATGAAGAGTAGGACTAAAGCGAGTAAGGATAAAACAGGGCAAACAGCAAGTGGTATTAAGGTGGAAAAAGATTCGGACAACTCACGGCCAGGTAGTCCTGGATCTGACCATTATAATGAACTGACACCTTCTGAAGATGAGGGCAGCGATCGTGAGGAGGAAGTACCCCCACTTGTGAGTATGTCGATATCCCAGCATAACATTCTTTTGTATGCTCTATATCTTTATTGTTTTTGTAGGTGATCCTATTATGAATACTTATAGCAATACGTTTTTTTATATAGGTTGCGAAACCAACAACTGAAAACAATATGGCTAAAGATTCCCTCATGGGCGACAATAGTGACACAGATACTGAGAATGCCGAAGGAAAACTCAAGAAAATAAAGGACGAGCCTGTGGATGAGACTTCAACAGAGCCTAAACCAGATTCGCCTAAAAGAAGACCTGGGCCCAAGTCGAAGACCAGGCCTTTGGAGCAGAAGCCAGTAGTCCCACTGAAACCAGGTGTCCCTCAGAAACCGGCAGACCATGCGGACCTGATGCTGACAGCAGATAAGATGATGAATAAGGAGTTGAATATGCTGCACGCACCTATCAAACTAGATGAGAAAGTCCCTGAGCTGCCCGCTAAGAAAGCCTCGACTAAGGGCAAGCAGGTTAGTTTATCTATCTAGCTATAAATAAATACAAGGTGGATACGATATTTGTGTAATAAATGACATGCTATACTACCAGACGTTTCACCTGGTGTCGTGGGCAATTTTCCCCACCTAGGCCTCTTGTTCACAATGGGCCCATTGTGCGGGAGCAGAAGACATTTTGTCTTCCGGTCTTCTGCTTTGGAGAGACTGCGCTCTACTTCATTTTTTTCTTGTTTTACTCGAGCCATCCCAGCACATCGAGGAAGCGTAGAACTGCAGAGGCTGTGCTGCAGGTCTTGCTCATGTACTCTTCTCTAGTAGATGCCTACCAGATTATAATTTCACTTCACTATAAACGTATACCAGACGTTTATAGTGAAGTGAAATTATAATATTTTTTTTTTTTTATATTATTTATTCAGGTACAATCACAGATAACAGAACCTAGTCTAGATATTTTCACACTTTTATACTTTATTTTAATTCTGATATCCTACACTAGATTGTACACAGCACTTATGAAAAGTAGATACATGCAAATACCAATAATTAATCTAAGCTAGTATGAATATAATGCAAAAATAAAAATAATAATAATAATCATAAATTTAAAAGGAAAGAATACAAAATTATCAATTTTTATGTTTAGTGACTACTTGTTTGTAATGAGAGCAACTATCTGCAAATAAGTCACACGGATTAGTGTCACTACATTTGTTGTACATGTCACAAATTCTAATAAGAGGATTATTCTGACCCACGTTATTCCTCGCAGGTGGTATACTAAATAACTGCGGAACCCTGGCTGAAAGAGAAGGTCTCTTTATTCTAAGTTTGCTGAGTAACTGAGAATCTATTGACCCATGAGCAATTCTGTGTAAAATACACAAATCTGCTGTGGTACGACGAAATTCTAAGGTGTCTAGGCTGAATCTCTGAAGCCGGTCTTCATATTCAGGAATTTGGCGTCTTATACCGAGTCGACCACAAAGTGTTTTAAGAAATTAACGTTGAACTTGTTTAATATGATCCTTGTGAATTTGATATATAGGTGACCAGACAGAAGAACAATATTCCAGTATATTTCGTACCAGTGAGGAATACAACATAATCCACGACTTAGTGTTTCTAAACGGCTTCGCGATACGGGTTACAAAGCCCGAAGTTCTTTTAGCCTTACTAATGACATGGTTGTAGTGCGATCTAAAAGACAATTCGCTGTCGAAAATAACTCCTAGGTCACGCACTGTAGTTACTCGCTCTAGAGACTTATGATCAATGGTATAGGTGTACCGTATAGGACGCTTATTTTTTGTGAAAGTTACCGCCAAGCACTGCCGATTATTTAACGACATATCATTTTCAATACACCAATCGTTAATTTTATTTATGTTATTTTGCAGGAAATCACAATCTTCAATGCTCTTTATTTTAGCAAAAATTTTTACGTCATCAGCATACGCGAGACACTCACAATCGACGTTCTCCAGGAGGTCATTAACGAATATTAGTAACATTAAGGGGCCCATGTTTGATCCTTAGGGAACGCCAGAATAAGACATATACGGCTTAGAATCGTAACCATACAATGCTACTAAATAGATTTCCATGAATACCATAGTGATCGACCTTTTTTAATAATATATCATGACTAACTCTATCAAACGCCTTAGCAAAATCAGTGTAAACAACATCCACCTGGATGCTATTGTCTAAGGATTCAGATAGGTAATTCGTAAAAACTAGTAAATTGGAGTTTGTTGACTTCCCCGTGACAAACCCGTGTTGATTAGCATTAAGTCTGTGTTTATAATGATTGTATATGTGTTCATATATAATACTTTCAAAGACTTTAGAAAAGTAATTGAGAATAGTAATCGAGCGGTAGTTTTTAATATCTTTCTTATCTCCTGATTTATATATTGGTGTTATCTTTGCTATTTTCCATAGGGAGGGAAAAGTGCCTTCCACTATGGATTTATTAAATTAGTGTTAATGGCTTGGCCAAAGATGCTGCACATAATCTAAGAAATATGGGTGGAATCCCATCTGGGCCTGCGGATTTGTTCACATCAACATTTTTTAACTTTTCCAATACTGTGTCTATGGGTATATGAATTGTTGTTATAGAGAAACTGAACGGATCGAATTGTGGTTCATATGTATTGTTTTTATTTGAGCTATACACTGAAGAAAAATAATCAGCAAAGAGATCGACGATTTCTTGTCCATTTTCAACTTTTCTATTCATATAGTACATTGAGTTTGGAATGTCATTATTCATTCTTTTACTTTTTCCATATCGCCAGAAAGATTTTAAATTTGTTGATAAGTCCGATTCAATATTGGAGATGTAAACTTTAAAGCAATTGTTCAACGTTTCTTTTGATCTTGATCTTAATAAGGCATATGTGTCATAGTCTCGGGGATTTCGATATTTTTTATAGTGGGAATGATATTTATCTTTACTTTTCAAAATCCCTATAAGTTCCTTAGAAAACCATACGGGATAATTATTTTTACCCTAGTTCCTTAGAAAACCATACGGGATAATTATTTTTACCCTTATTTTTCTTTACCTTGGGCGTAAACTTTTCTATACATTCATGCTTCGATCATTAATACCAACTAGATGTCGGGTCAGCGCATAAAAAACGGCAAATATCACCTCACTCCAAGCAGTGAGTGGATATTTTATTTAGTTCGGTCCAAACACAGCCAACGTAACGAAGTGTCACGATGCCGCAGTGTGCACTAAAAACTTTTTGAAATATTTTCCGAAAAAATAATTTTTCGTCCGGAGTATCTTATTTTCGGTAAGTAAATTAAGTATTTTGGGTGCTTATTAAATAGGCTTCTTTTTAATAGCAATATTCGCCTCTAAAATTGTAAGTTGCCTTCTAAATTACTAAGTCAGCCACAATTAACGAGCATCCAAACAATACTATCTGAGCCACTAGTTATCTTATATGTAAGCCACTCTAAATACAACTCAGCGTGATGGTTATTATTTAGCATCTAAATTTGTAACTTGCATTCTAACAGTAAACTTCTAAAATACTAATATTTGACATCAAAAAATATATTTATTTAGCTTCTATGTTTTTAACTTAGCGTGTTTAAAATGTAACTTATCCCAAATTAATTGATCATCAAAATTTAGCTAAAATTGTCTTCAAATAGTATATTTTGGCCACTAATATTATCAGAAGCTATTAAGGAGAGAGAAAATAAGACTTTATTTTTGAAACAAAAATGTTTATTAAATTACCATCATTTTACTAATAATAAAAATAGTGGGAGGGCTGGTACCAATTTTTGGGCAGGTATTTGAGGCAAGCTGAAAACTTGTCACATACGTCTCCTATTATACCCCAACACGGAACTGCAGACCTGGTGCGCTATTTTTGAAATGATGCCGATCGTAAACGAGCGATTTTTCACAAAAATCGCTCGAAGACGAGTTTCATACTTTTAAAAATAGTACCCCTGACTGACCTGGACTGGGCTAAATCAACCCCTAATCTTTTGGCGGCTTGGCAGGTTGAAAGTCCCACCAAAATGATCGGTGTTTTTGAGAATCTTATTTTTTAGTTAAAAATAGTACCCTTTTAAAATTTCAACCTGCCTCAAATAGATTTTTTATAATTTTTTACAAAATATTTTTGCACTGATCTGGTAATGTTAAAACCCCGACTAAATCGTCTGGCTTATATTTTCTTATATTCTTTAAACATTACAAACTACAACATAAAAAATTGCATATTGCTTCAAATACCTATTTTTGGAAATGAAACAATAATATATTAAAAAATTAGGGGTTGATTTAGCCCCGCTACTCACCAGCCATATGTAGTTCCGTGTTGAGGTAGAGACATGTGACAATTTTTCAACTTGCTTCAAGTACCTACCTACCCAAAAATTGGTACCAGCTCTCCTGCCTATCGATATGAATCGAATGGCGCAAATGACCGATCGCTGTCGTCTCACACACTCACGCCAAATCATGTAGTGGCTATTTTCACGATAAAAGAATATGATATATTATTTTGAATGCTAAGTTATAATAAATGATGCTGTCTGTAGAAGCTTGAATTATATTTTTTGAGGACATAGTGTTGAAGCTGTAAAAAGAAAAATGGTGACTAGATGTAAAATCCGTGGCCGAGTTAGTAAATTAGGTGGCAATGTATAAATAAGAAGGACAAGTCATAATAATTGATGCTCTTTATTTGACGCTTACTATAGAATATTTAGTTGGCGGTGTAAAAAAGACGAATTAGTTTAATAGAGGCTATGTCATTTTCCCGTTGCTTAATTATTAAATTAGAAGTTTGATCACGTGGCCAATAAATAATTTTGTGGCTCGACTTATTATTTCCCAAGTATTTTATACATTTTACCTTTTAACTAATAAATAATAAACATTTTGAATAAAAGTTACCGATTTTCAACCACGGCAAGAAATGTTTGGCCAAGCTAGCCAACATCCGCACAAACATTTGAAGAAGCAAACAGAAACGAAAAAAATGACGTAACTCGCAATGTAATCAAAGAGAAAAGTACTTTATGATAAGTGCAATAAGGTTGTCATCACAATGGATGTTATTATAGACAAAATGATTCTTCGTTTCTAAGTAACAGGTGTTATTTATTACTTTGCTAGTTTTCGTGACGAATAATCGTAAGCATAAGGTAATTGTTTTAAAAAATGCGACTTTATTGTAAGGTGATATGGTCTGAAATATCGGTGTCGTCGATAAAAGTAAGATTCTTGAAATGTCAGATCAGTTAAAAACGCCAGATTCTAAGAATGTCGGATTCGACAAATGTTTTATAGCCTAAAGCCTTCCTCAATAAATGGACTATCCAACACAAGAAGAATTTTCCAATTTGAACCAGTAGTTCCTGAGATTAGCGCATTCAAACAAACAAACTCATCAGCTTTATAATATTAGTAAGTAAGTAAGTATAGATTAAAAACGATTCTAATTAAAGCTGATAAATAAATTATTCCATTATTATTATGACAAGGGGTAGTTTTTAAGGGTGAAAAATGTTGCAATAGATAAATAAATATTTTAATACTCAGTAAATAAGATTTCACTTCAGTAATGTACTATTTAATAGGTTAAAGTTTTTGAAACTAATTTTTACACTGATTCTGCAGGAAGGGGGTAGTTTTTAAGGGATGAAATTTCACGGTCAACCAAAAATTATATCATATAAACACACTGTTTGTGTAATGTGAATATGCGATTTTAAAACTCGAAATACAAAAAAATATTTTCGGTTTAAGAGGTGGTTGCTAAAAGGGTTGAAAATGAATTAAAATCATGCATATAAATATAAAAAAAAACATTTATTTTATCTAATTAAACACGATTACTTAAGCCAGAATGGTTAAATCTGCATTTTTCCCATTTTTGACCATAGGGGTGGATTTCACCCCTAAAATGCAAAAAGCGCAAGACGAGCATATGTCACTTTTGAAGTAGAAGGTAAAACATACTCAATTCCAAATTTTTATCCAAATCTATGGAGGTTCAACGAAATCGGAGGTTGTAGCCGATTTTTGCCTTCATTGACTGTACTATTGGTATCTGTTATCAAAAAGTTCCGTTGAAAGTATAGAGTCGTTCAGCCAGGTCTCGCACAAACAAATAATGTCGTAATTGTTACACAGCACTGAGTTGTATATATCTAAAGTTTTAGTTCTTGTTCCGCAAGTATTCTGATAAAATATCGATATTACTTACTTCGCTGGCTCAGCGACCCGAAGTGGATCTTGGCCTCCGACATTAAAGTGCGCCATTCTCCCCTATTCTGTGCCACCTCTGACCAGTCGGATACTTCCAACTCTTTCAAGTCTTTGGCGACTTCATCTTTCCAACGATATCTTGGGCGCCCCAGGGAGGTTGACCATGATAGGCTTTCTTTGCGGCTCGATCATCTCCCATCCTCTCCACATGTCCTAGCCAGCGAAGTCGGGAAGAAATAAATATCGATATTGCCATTAACAAAACTGTTAGTAGATTAAGATAAGTAAAAATTACGAGATTAAAAAATATGAATATAAGACTAATTAAATTAGGACTAATTAATGACAGAAATTATTAAAGATTAAAAAGAATAACGTAATAAAATGTATATATTAACAAATTAGATCTAAGCTCAGAATATTCTTTATATGTATAAAATGAGAATTGGGATCTTTCCGTACATAGACACGGCCATTGCGCACCCACACAAATTTATAAGGGTGTTCTTTAGCTCTCTTCCGTGCTGCAGCATGAAGTGATCTATTAAAAGGCGAGAGATGCTCAGAGATGAACACAGGTTTTTTCCCCCTTTAATTCCCTATAAGCTGGTATTGAGCTTATCCGTTGGATGCGCCTTGTTGTATCGGTACACTGCAGAGTAAAACTCGTCCCTAAAATTTTTCACTTCTAAACCTAACCACTATTGCACGGGGAAACTTACTGTCCTTATTCTGTTTCGCCACTCTGGTACATTTTACGACGTGTCCTTCCCTACAACACTGGCACACTTCTTGATGATGTCTAGTGTATTTTCGGTACCTTGTTCAGGAACGCCATTTATTTCCAAATTATTGTCTTTTAAGCTTTGTTCTATTTTATTTAAACGATCTGTTAATTCGGAAACTGAGGACTGCAGTACTATATTTTCTGTTTTTAATTTTTTATTATCATTAGTTAACAAATTTATCGTCTTTTGCATTTTGTCATGCTTTTCGCTTAGGAAGGTCACAGACTTACGCATTTCTTGTATATCGTTCTTAACGTCGGCTATTCGTTTCTTATTATTTGTTGTAATATTGAAGGCAACGTTCTTTTTATTGCAGCTGTAATCTCGCTATGTAGATCGAGACCCTCAAAGCTAGATTTATCAGCACTCTCATCAAGCTGGCCCATATACATAGTTGGATTAGGGGATGGTTTTTTCAATCTTTATGTGATGTTTTGTGATTCATCTTCGATTAGCGTCCCCTGCTCCAAGGTTTTTATTGATCGAACTGGCGTATTGGAGTTATCACTTTTAGGGCGCTTACTTTTGCAGTCTTGGCAAACTCCATTTCTTTTTTGCTCCTTGGACATACTTAGAAATTGTCTTTCACTAATATTAGCACACAGTAGGTCATACAGATTGTTACATTGGGAACATTGTAAAAATTGTTTGCCGGATATTGCGTTGAGACACCCAGCGCATAGATTACTACCTTTTGATGGCATTGGCTGCGTGAGTAATCCACAAACTACAAACAGACAAAGTTTGTGGATTACTCACGCAGCCGATAAGTAACATAGTTCATAGTTCATTTATTCAATAACAATATACATTGTGTTTGAAATAAAATAAGTTTAACATAATTATAATATAATCCTATCTATCCTAGTCTAATACTAAATAACTGTTTTAACATATTTAATATCTTTCTCATTTTAATCTTGACAATATATTTAACTTACATTATTCTTTGTCGTTACATGCTATTCCATTTTATTAATATATTATATAACTATAAAGATTAATACAATAATAGTTCCGATACAATTCAAACCAGAAATAACAATAATAATCTATATAAAAGCATTATCTATAATAATTTATATGTCAGCATTTGTACCCAATACGGCATGTCATAAGTTCAATAATTTATAATAATAAGATATGTCAACTATATATAACTAGGTGGTCATCTCAAAGAAGTCATTAATGCTATAGAAACATTTTTCCAGTAAGAAGCGTTTCAGTGTGTTTTTAAATTGTAATACATTTAAAAGCAACAGGTAAGTTATTGAAAATTCTCATAACACCAACAAAACCAAATTAAAAGCTTAAAAAATTATATTCTCAACGACCGTGTCCCGTACCATGTAACTCGTCTATCTTGACATCCGCATACTTCTCTTCAAAAGTTAACTATAATTAATCCTGTACTTTAACCGTATCGCTTCCTGTCGTGTCGTTTCGTGGTACGAGGATCTTGCCCGCGATGCCGGCGCACGGTGACGGATGAGTCATCTATAGCCGCTGGCCGTTTGCGTTATTCAATCTTAGTTAACTACCGCCAATGTTTACATTTATTTCCTTCTGTCGCACTGTTTATTTAGCACTGATTCTAATAACTATTAGTGTCCGTTTTAAGTGATGAGTTGCACTTTAGAGGTACGGTAATTCGGAACTTAAAGTTTAACTGTTACTATTTATTTGGATTAAAAATACTGACGAAGCGTTTTGAATGTATCTATTCGGCCCGAGCGCGTTTAACTTTTTTTAGGTTACCAGTGATGACTTACGAGTGCTAAATATGTTCCTCCAAAATTAAACCCCAGCTAAAGCTTATTTCAGATCTGAAAGAAATTTGAATATCGCTAGAGCCTGGAAATGCACCAATTCTATATATACAACAACATTTACCACCCATTTAACACTAATTAAACATGTCCAGCAGTGGACCTCTTGCGGCTGATATGATAATGATGATGATGAAACACTTATTATTATATCAACTTTCATTTGGATCCGAGAAAAGTATTAGTTGAGGTAACGTTTGAAATGTCATCCTGGCAAAATATGATTTTAATTAAAATGTCTAAAATTAATAGAAGCACAAATCTCAAACTTCACACACATTTGTACATGACGTTACGCACTGATAATACAGTAATGTTACTTTTTGATATTCAGTACTTTTTTGCTGGGGTAACGCACACGCTGGATGCTGGCCACTTCCAACCGGTATTTGGGGGAGGGCCTAAGTCTAGCAGTGGACTTCTTGTGATGATATGATGATAATGAATATCAGTTGAGAACCAAATATTACCAAAATATTAAAGTGCATTCAGAATATTTCTTCAAAGTTCTGTAAAAAATCGTAACGACTATCGTATCTTATCTACTGCGCCATCTTACTCAAGGTACCAATTTGAAGTCATTCTTTTGTTCACATGGTCCTCGCGTGTGCGTCAGATGCAGGTCAACAGACATATTTAACTGTGAAAGTGCGCCTAAAAATGACTTATCTAAATATTTCACCTAGTTACTACTGTACAGCAATTGTGCAGCGATTCTGACATCAGAATGGACCGTCAGCCTTAAATATTTGAATTCTTTTAATTTATTAAATAAGCAATTCTCTCAATATGATAAGCAAATATAAGCAATTGATAAGTCATTTTTAGGCACACTTTCACAGTTAAATACGACTGTTTACCTGTGGTTCTGACGTACACGTCCTCGCTACCAAATAGCGCCAGGTTGGATTTTATTCCGCCGGGTGACCGCAACATTTTACTTTCCTGCATATTACTACGTCATTAATGAATAGGCAAATCCTTATCGCTGATCCATGTTAATGCGTGAAATAGTTATTCAGACTAGCATTCGCCGTACGTTGATATTACTTGAACTTTATTAGCAAGTAACTATGATCTATATTGATTTGGTACTGTACATAGAAAATTTTAAAATACATAATATGCTAAGACTTGGTACGCGACTACACTCGACTTCTGTCCGAGAGAGGGAGAGAGAGGAAAAAAAAAAGTACTAACATACATATAAGAAACATCGTGTAACGTGCAAATAGCATCAGTAGCAGCTAAATCTGTTTTTCAAATCTATCAATGGCACCCGAAAACGGGGGAGCGGTGCAGGGGGTACGCCTTATTGCGGGTGGCACTGCGCCTTTCCGTTCTGTACGTTAGCACATAGGGGCACACTGAAAGTTCTGAACCCCTGGCCGCTCATCAATGTTTGAATTTCGAATGGTATATTGTTAAATAAGTACATATGAAACGCAATTAATGATTTTAAAAAATTGGCGGAACAACACGTGATTTGCAAAGTTTTAGTGCGAAGATTTTTTATGATTTGAAGTTTAATGACTCCGCAAGACTGCACTTCTCTTCAGAATGCTTTTACAAAAATAAGGAAGCTATCATTTATTAGCAGTATATTCTTAACGATTTATGATTTTAATTATATTTACCGTTTAATTTTTACAGAAGAAAGATCTGTCGAAAAAACAGATCCATTATCGCATCAAGAACGAGGATGATTCTTCGTCAGAGGAGGAAAAACAATGGGTGACCACGAAGGAGAAACTGCTCAAACGGCTGGAAAAGAAACAAGAAACCACTATGTGAGACTTCTTATTCTTTAATCTAATTTTAATTCAAATCTCAAAAATTAATAGATGCACAAATCTCAAACTTTTCACACATTTACATGACGTTGCGCACTGTTATCAGTGCGTAACATCATGTAAATGTGTGTGAAAGTGAAGTGAGTGAAACTAAAACAAGTAATATTCAGTACTTTTTGCTGGGGTAATGCACACGAGTATCAAAATGACAGAGGCTTAAAAAAGGAGCATTTGTAAATTAAAAATTTACTTCTATTTACTTAGAGATCGACTCTCTTAAACATATAGATAGATGAAGTAAGTATTTATTTGTTCTCTGTTACACTTAAATGATATATACAAATACATAAGAGATTCAACAGAATAAATATAAAATAGATGGCTAACATGACACAAAAGAGCTGTGAGGGCTCGACCGTCCCGACGCTCTAGCCGAGTTCCCACATATAAGGATGTTAGGGAGAGCACAAGTCGACACACAGAACACAGAGAATAACTTTATTATAACTTCGCTTTACAACTTCAATAAATTAATAACAGAGACTTATGCTCCAAGATATGGTAGTAGACTCAAAGATGTTAGTAGACTGAAAGATGTTAACAGACTGAAAGGTGGTAGCAGACTGAAGAATGAGTGATGAGAGAGAGAGAAAGTAATCTAAAAATGGAATGGAATGAAATTTGAATTAAAATAAGGAATGAAAAATGGACAGGATGAGAGAAATGAGGTTGGACAAGATGCAGCATGCAGGTGGCATGCTGCAACGTTACAGAGCTACATCGAAATCAATCGAAAGAGAGGATAATTTTTACAAATGTTATTACTTTTGTTATAGTGCGGACGAAGCGAAACGCACAAAGATAGTAAGTGAGTACATAGAGCGGCGCGGCGAAAACCCGGAGCCCCGACTGACGGGTCGCCGGCGCGGCCGCAGGTCCAACAAGAGGTTCCTGGAGCGACAGAAGCAACTCAGGTCAGTACCAATTTGATATCATCCTCAGACGAAGAAGGCGGGTACATAGAGTGGCCGCAACGGTACCGGTAATTGGATTGGTACCGGTACATTTGATAACGGTAAAAATCAAGTACCCGTACCTCTATAATACAACGGTACCGGTAATTGGATTGGTACCGGTACCCCAATAAAACGATGGTACCGGTAATTGAATTGGTATCTATTGTGTATGTTACTTATAATAATAAGAACGTTGGATGAACTGGATGATTGTTTATTTCTCAATAATAATTAATACAGTAATATGGTATTCGTAATGTCACTGAACAAGGAGGACGCGGGAGAGCTTCACTACAGTTCCGCTAGGGGCGTTGCTACGTGCTCCGTTCGGATACACGCACTATAGATGTCTGACAGTCTCTCCCTTGTCCTTCTGACTTCTTTTCCAGATTTTAGGTCAGAGGTTCAAACGATCAGGCATCTTCCTGGTTCTCTGCGATCGGCGGACTGCTATCGGTGAAGGTAAGTGCATATTTGTATTTGTAGACTCCGTAGGCACTACAGTAAGGAGTGTAGGCTCTTGTTCCTGCTGCATTTCTTTTTGTTCCCTCGCAGGACGGGCAGGTTGATTTATAAGACAAGGTGAAGGTATTGCATGCAATGTCTCCTCCGGAATATGTTGTATACTTCCTCTTCTTTCAGCTGTTGCCTTCACAGTCTCATGTGGCTGCATTGTATTGTATTGGTAAGTATCAGGTGGGTATTGATTTGCACTCATACAGTAGGATTTAATAATTTGATCCACATGTCGGTGGTGTATCTTTCCATCTACCTCTATCTCATAATGTAATTTTCCACATCTGTTAATAATGTCTCCAAATTTCCATTTATTATTATCATACATTCTAATCTGTACTCTGTCTCCTATTTTAAATTCCTTATTTATTTCCAGATTATCATTCTTATTTCCCTTGTCTGTGTCTTCTCTTTTTACTAAATCAATCCTTGTTCTGTACAACCGTTTAAACATCATCTCTGCAGGGCTTAATCCAGTAGCACTGTTAGGTGTTCTCCGGTAAGTCATAAGAAATTTGTGTATTTTGTCTTGTAGTAATCCCTTCTCATTTGCCATTGCTTTAAGCTTATTTTTAAACGTTTGCACATCTCGTTCAGCTTGTCCATTTGAGCTTGGATGAAAGGGAGCTGTAAACTTTGCTTGTATTCCGTTTTCTTTTAAGAATTGTAACATCTCTTGTGATCGAAATTGCCTTCCATTGTCCGATACTTGAGTAATAGGTAATCCGAATGTTGTATATATCTTCTTTAGAATATTCACCGTTGCTGTAGCTGTAATAGACGTAGTTGGCACAACCTCAAGCCATTTGGTGTATGCATCTACGACTATAAGAAAGTAATTATTCAGGAATGGTCCCGCGTAATCTATATGTATTCTGCTCCAAGGCTCTTTTGGGTATTCCCATATGTGTACTGGTACTTTTACTGGATTTTTCTGAATTAGGCAACAATCTTTACATTCCTTTACCATTCGTTCAATATCAGAATCTATATTCTTCCACCAGACGTAACTTCGTGCTAACGCCTTCATTTTGACAATGCCTGTATGTGCAGTATGTAATTCGTCTAAGATCCTATTTTGTAAAGCTTTAGGTATGACAATTCTTATTCCATAAAATATACAGCTGTTTTGCAGGGAAAACTCGTATAGTTTCTTGGGATCGCTTCTACCCGATTGTATTTCCAAGTAAAGCTTTTGTAAGTCTGGGTCTTTCCTCGTTCCTTCTCTTATCTCATGTAATGTAACAGGCATTTCCGAAATTTGATTTAAATAAAATGCGTCATCGTCCGTCAAGTTATTCTGTTCGGTTCCTGTCGTGTCCTGTCGTAATCTTGAAAAGTAATCCGCATTTGCATGTTCTGTGGTCTTTCTCAGTTTTATCTTGTAGTCAAAGCCTGCTAAGAAATTTGCGTAGTGTACAAGTCGAATAGCCGTAGTAGCAGGTGTAGCCTTCTCTGGATGTAGAATTCTAGCCAAAGGTTGGTTGTCTATGATCAGGGTAACTTTTCTTCCATAGCAGTATTGAAAGAATTTCTTCAAACCCCAAATCAAGGCTGCTGCTTCCTTGTCTAGCTGGCTGTAGCCCTTCTCAGCTTTGGTCAAGGATCTTGATGCAAACGCTATTGGTCGTTCGGTCTTGTCCGGCATAATGTGTGATAATACTCCTCCAAATCCTGTAGGTGATGCGTCTGTAGCTAAGGTGACAGGTAAGTCTGCATGAAATGGTATTAATACTTTTTCTCCACAGATCTCCTCTTTTAGTTCTTGAAAAGTTTTCTCACATTGTTTTGACCAATGGAATACTGCGTCTTTCTTTAATAATTGGTAGAGTGGATTCAATTTGGATGCCAAGTTCGGAATGAACTGTTGGTAATAGTTGATCATTCCCAAGAAAGTACGTAGAGATGATACATCTGTAGGCTGTGGACTATTCTTGATATCTTTAATTTTCTCTTGAGTACATTGATATTTTATTAATGTTTGATTGTACATCGGTTCCCATTTCTTTGGTTTCCGATTTTGCAGTTTCTATTGCCAATGCAATTTTGATTAGATCATCGAATTTCGTAGAAGACGATTCTTGTAATAGCCTTTCTTTTATTTCAGCACTTCCTAGCCCTCTTATGAACTGGACACGAAGATGTGTCTCAAAAGTACTCTGTTGGCAATTGTTACAAATAAAATTACATTTACCACCTATTCCTTTTAAACCGGCTACATAATTAGCTATACTTTCGCCCTCCTGTTGCTGCCTCAGGCAGAATTTGTGCTGCAAAGCAACTTCACCGGGTTCGGGGGCAATGTGGTTTTGTAACAGTTTAATTAGTACATCAATTGATTTCTTCTCTGGGGCCTCTGGAGCCGTAATATTCTTTATTATTTGGTAGTGCTTAGGACCAATACAGTTGAGGAATATTTGTACTTTTACTGTAGCATTTGTTACTCCTTTTAAGGTTATGTAATTTTGGAGTCTTTGTAAATAAGATGAAAACGATTCATTTTGCTCGTCATACGGTTGCAATGTGATACCGCCAACCGTTTTATCGTTGCTTTGTAGCGCTTGTTGTAATTGAGCTTGTTGTAATTGCATACCTTTCATAGTTTCCATCATATGTGACAAAACTTGG
Source organism: Elegia similella (assembly GCA_947532085.1). Lineage (NCBI taxonomy): Eukaryota > Metazoa > Arthropoda > Insecta > Lepidoptera > Pyralidae > Elegia > Elegia similella. The sequence goes on along the minus strand of OX383942.1, from coordinate 18,391,393 downwards.
CCTAATTGTGTCTCCATTTTAGTAGATGAAGGGAAAAGAAAAAAGGAATTTGTGTAGCGGGTTATCAACACAGGATTGGAACCCCTGGATAGACAGGAAAAGGTAAGAGGAGTCACTTGGAACACGAATTTTCACTACAAATTTGAGGTTAATCACGAGACCTGCAATGTTCGTAAATGCACTTTTCTTTCGTATCGCGTAGATTCACTCACTTCCTCGTCGCCACTATTGTGTATGTTACTTATAATAATAAGAACGTTGGATGAACTGGATGATTGTTTATTTCTCAATAATAATTAATACAGTAATATGGTATTCGTAATGTCACTGAACAAGGAGGACGCGGGAGAGCTTCACTACAGTTCCGCTAGGGGCGTTGCTACGTGCTCCGTTCGGATACACGCACTATAGATGTCTGACAGTATCAATAAGTTTAATAACGGTAATAACAGAAGTATCTGTACTAAATACCGGTAAACAGTATCGGGAATTATCATTTTGTTAATGTGTGTCGTTGTCGTGTTGTGTATGTGCGGCGTGCGTGAGGCGGGGGCCGACAATGGGACGGAACTTTTCCAGTCGAGCGAGTCCCATGCGGGGGACGGCATCGATGCGTAGGTACCGGTAAATTTAACGGAATTTTTAACACTATTATTACCGTTATTTTTCTAGATGATTACCGTTAAAATTTAACAGAATAGAAGTACCGGTACTTACCGGTACTTATAATGTGAATTTGGTACCGGTAAAATTACCGTTAACTGTTATCAATATTATTACCGTTAAATACTAGATTACCGGTACCCCATATTACCGTTAAAATTTTAACAGAATAGTAATACCGGTACTTACCGGTACTTATAATGGGAATTTGGTACCGGTAACAAGCCCTGACACATGCAGCTCAGGTCAGTATCATTTCGTTACATCCTCAAAAAAATGTATATCGAACTCCTGTGTGTTGAATAAATATTTTGCGCACCCTCTGACTTATACAAAATTATGTGTTTAATCCTTCCATATTGAATTGAAAAAATCAGAAATATCTAGAGAAAGGAAAATACACACATTTCTAATTTTCATGTAAATAGCTGCTAAATTGACATAATAATGGTAATCAACTTGTACATCTGTTTTAAGTTTCCATTAAGATAATTTTTTTTTTCCTTGCAAACAAAGCTCATAGACATCAATGAGACCTCTCCAACCCGTCTGGCCAGCGAGGACAGTGTAGGCCAAATCCTCTGTCTGCTCTGGCCAGATATGGTATATCCGGTAGTACAGAGAGGGTCTTGCTCTTGCAGTGGAGACTAAAAAGACCTGATGATGATGATGACAAGTTTTTTGTTCTCAGGGTATTAACAAGAGAACTATTAGGCGATGCAGCTGATAGCCCGCACCATGCTAAGCGATACAACCAAGCCTTCTTCAAGGGCCGCAGGAACATCAGAAAAGTAAGTAAAATTACAGCTCGTAATAGTGAAACTATAACTTTTCATGAGTATATTGTGTATCTTGAAACTAAAGTCGCTTCGGTCGTCGATTTTGCTTAAGTTTATGGGTTTTCATGAGATACTTAAAAACATCAATACTAATAGTAAATCTGTAAGGGTTGGTCATGGAGTAAGTTGTTGTTTTCAGAGATATCGTGTTTAGGATCTCTGTACATGATACTGAAACTAAATTGAGGATTTTTAGATTTTTTTCTTTATGTATGTATGTATGTTCCTCCATAACTCTTAAACTAATTAACAGAATTTTATGAATCTTGGTAGATATACATTTAGCCGTACAGGACACAGGATAGGCTACTTATTTTTTTCTACTCTCACGATAAGACGTGGCCCCCATACAAACATAAAATGTACCCGAACGAAGTCGTGGGCACTGCTAATTTATAATATTTATACAATTTCAGGTTATAGACAAGAAATCCCTGGCGAGGAGTACTGTAATGTCTAATATGGAGGAATTTGAGAGGAAACGAAGACTGAACATGAAGCAAGCCAAACTGGTGAGATTATTTTATCCATATTTTTCAATTAATGATGGTTTAATAAAGAAGTTGACTCACTTGGATTTCGTTATCTCAAAAACAGACACTAAGAGAAGAGAAGCTAACAGCGCATTAGCCACATAATGCCTAGGACGGATAGTTTCTAGCGCAGGGCTCATTAAAAATTTCTCGTTATCTTTAAGAGGTTTAATTTTGGTAACAATTAGAATTTTTAAAAAGAACCTACGAGATTAACCTTCTTGAAGAGAAATCCTTTCCATCCACAAATTTCATCGAGGGTAAACTGAGACATCGATTGCAAGTAAACGTTTATACATTGATAATGGGCATGTTTCTTAAAAAATACTTTTCAAAATAATTAGTCAGTCCGGTAGATTATTGAAAATTATTAGACACGTATTTTTTCTTTTGTCAATCAAACAAAAATTGAGAATAAATGAGATTCCGTGAAAGTTCTGTTGCATCATGAGCCAACACTTTATATAACTCCGTAATTGCAAAAAAATTACAGCTGTTTCATAGATTTTGGCTAAGTATATATTCCACTTTTGTATGAAACAGCAGATATTTTTTTAACGATGTCGGAGTTGGTCCCATAATTCAGATTCGTGGTCTGAGTCACTCCTTAACGTTTGCTAATGAATTTAATTTCACCCTGTATATAAGACAGACTAATTACTTTAAATGGTATTTTTTAAGGAAACAAGTCTAAATTTGATTTTTTTCTGCGTCCACACAGCGCGAGATTCTAGGATGCGAGGACGGCGTGAACGTGCTAGTGATAAACGACGAGCTGTGCCTGGAGTACGACTTCGAGCAGCAGCAGCCCGTCGTCTCCGTGCACCCCTTCTTTACCAAGATCATGAAGGCGCATCAGGTAATGTCTCTATCTTCATCACTAGCAACGTAGACACAGCGACATCCGGCATCCTACTCGCCCGTATCGAGTGCGAATTACTGGATTGTAATATTTTACTGACCTCCACCTCACCAAGAAGTGGAAAGGGTTTCGTACCAGGATGTGAAAAGACTGGCAGAGAATAGACCAAGATGGAGGGAGCTCCACCGACAAGAGCGTTGCTCTTAAATTTTGATGATGATGACCTCACCAAGAAGTTTTTTACATAATACTTTTTAGTGAGGGCATTATTTTAATCGCGAGATTTACCTAGCAAGGAATTGTAGAGTATACTCCTAAGTGGAACGAGGGATTCACAGTATGTTGCCCGAAGAATATTATGTAAGTTCCGAGAATGACACATTATGCATTTCATCTCACTTTATGAGAAAAACAAGAAGTGCGAAACGACACCTATGTCGAATTTGAGTGAAAAGTGACGTCGGCCATCTTGACTTGAATCAAAACTTTTGATGTATTTAATTAATTCAGCGCATAGAACTAATGATTTTAAAACACCTAAATTTTCACAATTTCGTGCAATGCCGTCTTAAGGCAACGTGGTAGTAATTAATGCTGTATTATGATTTGGCATAGTTTTTACAGCCACCTTCTTGATGTCAACCCTCCTGGAATAGAACTGTACCACCTGAACCTGCACCTCGTTCCTAGTGAACTATAACGAACTAATGATTATTCCTACGAGGTTATCCTGAAGGACACTAGTTGTAATTGTAATAAAAGTAAAGGAATTTAAGTGCAGATATTGCTGGTAAATTATGGTACACGCGCGGTGCTTCACAAGTCGTTTGGCCGAGTGTCGTCGCTCGCCAATGGTCCGGCGCTCCGCAACCCCCGCGCCCCTCGTCTCCTTCGCAGCTCGTCTCGACAACTATTATGTAATAAATATTGACTCGTTGTTTATATTATATTGTCATTTTCCCTTGTTCGCAGTACGAAGGGGTTAAATTCATGTGGGACGCGTGTTTTGAGAGTTTGTCGCAGTTAGCCACAGGCCATCCTGGCGGCGGCTGCATATTGGCACATTGCATGGGGCTTGGCAAGACGTTGCAAGTCCTCGCTCTACTCCACACGGTGAGTAAAAAAGTTTACGGATTCTTGTTTAAGGAAACTCTCAGTTGATCAAGACATATATGATTTAGGCTGCTGGTACTTCTCCTGAGCTTGATGTAGCCATAGCTGAACGTTGTGGTATTTTGTGATGCTTTTAGGCTTCTGTCATATGTAAATAAATAAAAATAAAATAAATCTTTATTTCCTCATCACAACACAATTGGAGTATGTACTTAATCAAGCTAGGTTCTTTATCGCTAAGTTAGCAAATATGTAGGTTATCGTTTGATATTAATGACTCGGTAGTCTCGTGTTTACAATTTAACTATTCAACATAATTTGTATTGCTAGTCTTAAAATTCTGCTTGAAATAAATAAAGTATAACAGCTAGTAAATTAAACACCGGCATTTCCTTGAAGGAGTGAATTAGCCCGTCAAAATGAACAACATTTTTTTCTATGGGACCAATGTGGGAAACGTAAAAAAATCGTCAGTTCATACAAATTGCCGGACCGGGCGAACACTTTTGTATGGAAAAGTCGATTTTTTCATCCCTTCAAAGAAATGTCTGGCTAATTGACACGCTGTATAGACGTTTTGTTTTTGAACAAGACTAACATAACAAGCACTGTCTTCTCACGAAAACTCTCAATGCTTGAGTGCCATTTAAAAATAAATAATATAAAATAAAAATAAAAGCCTCTTTATTCCAGTTCAACAATTTCAATGACCTTAAGTTACTCAACAACATGCATAAATACATAAAGATCAGTGAAAATAATTAATATTACAATAATTCATAATTACTTTGCTCAATTTAATGATTAATTAATAATATATTAGGTTACCTATAGCTATATTTTTTTCTTTTTATATACTCACAATTCATTAGTAAAGTGTTACAAGTAAGATTATTAAGTTAATTATTATTTATATTACGTCTATTAAACCATTTATTCATAAATAATAACTAAAAAATATAATTCATATTAAGCCACACACACATTTCAAGCCGCACACACATTTCGATCAATCAGGCCTTTATCCGAAGAGCGCCATTTAGAGTCACAAAATTTTAGTTCTAATTTCCTGACCTTAGAAACTTGTTTTTAAACTCGGTAAACAGTTAAAATGTGTCGTTGGCAGGTACTGACGCATCCAGGTGTGGGCATGCAACGCGTGCTGGTGTGCTGTCCGCTGTCCACGGTGCTCAACTGGGTGGACGAGATACACAAGTGGATCGGCCCCGTCACCGACCAGATCAAGGTAACGTATTTTTGGTGTGTTAGTGACCCTTTTAACGCCACAGACTGATATGTGACAGATCAATTTAGTGACCAATGCGTTCACAATTTGTGGCGCTATCGGACTGACCGGGGCATGAACATGATTTGTCACATAAACTGTGGCGTTGAAAAGGTTAAACAGTTGAGAATCTAGTGATCCGATGGAGGCCCCTGTTTAGGGTTCCGTATCCACAGGGTAAGACCAATTACTAAGCCTCCGATGTCCGTCCGGCTGTCACGGTGCTGTATATTGTACCGTAATAGGTGGATACTTGAAATTTTCACAAAATTTTATTTCTCGTGCTGCTATAATAAATAATAAAGGGAATACAATAAACGTGTTATTGGCGTCTTTTTAGATTTAGTAAAATGTGCTGTAAATATCTTACTGAGTCGTCAAATCACAGATAATTTAAAAGTCGTAAATTCACTAAACTTAATTAATATTTTAATTAAGTTAAATGAATTTTGACCTCGACAAGTCTAATTTTCTTGTTCAATTTGCCTTTTTCTTATTCTTTTCACGGTTGTGTCATTTTCACCAACCTGACTAAATTATCTGAACATAACAATTTAATTGTGCTGGCTGTCATGAAATGTGGGTGTCGTACTCTCTTTAAGTTAACACTTTTCATTATTATTTCAAGCAAAAACATTTAAAAAGGAAGCTACAGGTTGGTATGAGTTCCCTATAAAAATTTACTGTCGTCGTTGCTTTGCTTCCTTACTCAATTTTCATTCGGTGTGTTCCTATTAAGCCAACAGTGTTTAATGTTTATCTTCTAAACTAGTAAAAGAAGACGTAATGTTTTTTTTTTTCATTGCTTTAGATATACCATAACCATAGGTTCTTACAAGTTTAACTTTCCTACCTGCAAATAGAGCTGTAAATTCTATTGATTAAAACTAACGTGAATATAAACATTATTAAATAATGTAACAACGGGTTACTCACGTACGAAGTCAGCTACTGGCCGTCATGTTTTCGCCCTGAGGAAGACCTCCGGATGAGGTCGAAACATGTCGGCCAGTAGCTGACTTCGTACGCGAGTAACCCGTTGTTACATAATTTAATAACTGTAAATTCTAGTTTTTAAACGAGAGAATGTACATCACCTATTTGGAAGGGTTTTCCTAACCTGCTCACAGGCCTCACACGGAGCTCGCCGAAAGCGCGGACGTAGGGCGGGCGATTTTTGAAAAGTTTGTTAAGAAATATCATGAAATAAGGTCTAAAATGTCTAAAAACTATTATATTCTTTGTAAATTTTCGCCATCTTGTCGCATTTAGGATAAACATTTATTACTAGAGTAAGCGCACTCTTTTTGATATATCTCTGTAATCTACGCGGGAAATAAAATAGCTGACACACACATAGCATTGCAAAACGGACTATCGTTTTAATACCAATTGTTTTAGGTTTTCGAATTGTCGAAACTAAGGAAGACATACGAGCGCGCGTACCAACTAGAAGACTGGTACAGCGGTGGAGGCATCTTCATCATCGGATACGAGCTGTTCCGTTCCCTCACTACGCTCGACCCGTATCTAGACGATATTCGACCTACGATCGTCAAGAAGATTCGCACAGCGTTACTCGATCCTGGACCCGACATCGTTGTCTGTGATGAAGGTACCCTATCAGTACACTACAAGTTATACCGTTCACACGCCACGCTTTAGGCTGATTTCAGAGTCACGCGTTTGATCAGCGCCACGCGCGCGCTCGCAATTACAATAGATAGTAGTTGCGTTTCATTGTCACGCAGTTCAAACGGGCCGGTCGTAATATGCGCGCCGTCGGGCAGCGCTGCCGAAGCGCGCGCTCAATAATCAATTTGCAATGTGTTACGACGTCGCTGTTGCACTCTTTTCCATAGAAAATAAACAGCTAATCTGTTATATGTGTCCCAAGGACAAGGACTATACACAGCTGTAAATTGCAACGAAATGCGCGATATCAATAGTCAATAGTCAAATATTTTATTAATCGTAAGATATTTAAAACATCATTTGGTGAATTTTATCAAAACTAGATTCACAGTGCACGCGCTGTTGAAGTTTATCTAAACTAGTTCCACAGTGCACGCGCTGTTGAAACGCGTTGGTCAACGGCACGTCTCGCTGGCGTCACTCTGAAATCAGCCTTAATTTTATATAAACACTTATGAATACTTTTTATTTCTAATCTTTCACTATTTGCTCATGTTCACAGGTCACCTCTTAAAGAACGACTGTTCAGTGCTAGCGGTCGCAATGAGCCGCGTGGTCACAAAACGCAGAATAGTCCTGACAGGCACGCCTATGCAAAATAACCTGAGAGAGTATTACTGTATGGTGAACTTTGTGAAGCCCAATCTACTGGGGACATACTCGGAGTATTCTAACAGGTGAGGAATTTTATTAGTGGTCACCAGAACTAATTTATTGCTTCGCTGAAATGCACTTTATTTATAAATATATATAGGTTCAAAATGTTACTACCGCGAGACCAAATATGGCCATAATCTGCGAAGTTATATTTCCTGGAAACTGCTATATTTGTTATTATGGAGAAGGATCCGTGCTTGCCTTTGATTACAAAACAAAATACATTATCATAAAAACGCTATTCAGTTTTCAAATGGCCATTTTATCCAACTTCAATAAAAGCTGAGGAGGTCATCAATTCGGTTGTTATTATTTGTTTGTCTCAAAACTGCGTCATTTATGAACCGAATTTAAAAATTATTTTTTTGTTTGAAGTCCATTTCAGGTCCATTTAAATTTGGTCACAATCGGTTCAATAGTTTGATTGAAGACTTGTTTTTTATATGAAAGATTGACGTCCACTTGGCACGTATATGTAAGCAATAGGTGTTTTAGTAACTAGTATTTGTTACAGTCGTGGATACGTCCCGTTGCTAGGTCTGACAGTCGCTAACTGTCATCCCCACTCTGTCGGGGGTGCGCCCACGTCTATACATTTACTGCAATACGTCACAATTATATATCTTGTTTGCTTGACATACACAATTTTTTAACAGATTCGAAAACCCAATCATGAACGGTCAGCATCGCGATTCAAGCGCTGAGGACATCAAACTAATGAAAGCACGAACGCACATCCTCCACAAAGTGCTGGAAGGCTGCCTCCAACGACAAGAGGCCTCGGTCCTCTACCCTTACCTCCCCAAGAAACACGAGTACACCGTGTTCATATCTCTGACGAAATGCCAATGGGATATGTACAAGTATTACTTAACACATTACGCAAATAAAGCGAAGCATGGCGTTCTGAAAGACTTCCACATGCTGCAGAAGATTTGGTCGCACCCGCAAGTGTTGCACCACTTCCAGACGAAGGCTAGAGATGTGAATACGAATAAAGTTAAAGGTAGGTAAACCTATTCTTGTTTTTGGAAACCTTTACTTATATCTTTGTCGATCTGTGTGGCCTAGTGGTAATCATACCAGGCTGTTGGAAGTCTAGGGTTCGATCCCGGTCAGGTCAATTTATCCGTATATATTTATTTATTTTTAATTCTCTTGTAAATTTTTAATGAACGGTGTAAGAAGCGTAATATTACCTGCCTTCGTGTAGAAATATACGACAACATGGCGCCGGCAGGCGGTCATATTGCGACTTTTCCTTATCCCACTATCCTTATATATTACTATAAGTATTATATTGCGACTATAATCTATTATAGATCGATAGATATTATCGATTGGTGGAGTCGCCAATGAGAGTGGTCCGATATAAGTGGTAAGCACTGAGGCGGGTCTTAAACATTTCAGAAAACCCACATTAAAGCGTCATAATAGGTTCAAACATAATTAAATAAACATCGACTTTCAGCTGAGAAAATAGAAGATGATCTCGCAGAAGAGGAAGCCACAACTGAAGACATCAAGCCCAGCGACACCGACATCTGGTGGCTGCAGTTCTTAGAAGGCGGCACCATGTTGGATTGCTTGGAGTCGTCCAACAAGTTCGTCGTCGTGTTTCGAATATTGGACGAGTGTATTAAGCTCGGGGATAAAGTGTAAGATTCGTTCCTTTTTTGTTTGCTTTATTTTTTTCCCCTAGCCCGTTGGTGTTGAGTCCCACTGCTGGGCAAAGCCTCCCCCTGGATTCTCCAGTCAATTCTATCCTTCGATACTTTCCTTGCTTTATTTTAAATAAAAATTTTATTTTGTATGATAATTAATATCTTAATGGTTATAGATAGCGAATAGCAATAATCTTTTTTCCATTGTTATGCGCTTAATAGTAACGGCTGCTCCAAATTTCTAGCCAAAGCCTAACTATAAGTGGCCTTAGGCATCGGTATATTCCTAAATTTACAGGTCCCGCTCAATTGGTTTGGATCCACCGCTCTATTCCAGAGACACTCAGTGTGCCAGTGTGCGGCTGCGCAATCCTAATTCAATAATTCTAATTATTCCTAAGTCGTAAAGAAGACTTTATGAAACTATGGCACATCATATGATATCTTTACTTCTTTTTCTTTCTTTTTACTAATATTGTATCTCATATTTCAGGCTAATATTCTCGACGTCCCTGTTCACGATGGACGCGCTAGAATTTTTCCTGCGCAAGATCAACAAGTGGTCTTTGGGTCAGGAGTACTACCGGCTGGACGGGTCGGTGCCCCCGGAGGTGCGGCAGAAGTGGTGCCGCGAGTTCAACGCTGAGCATAACCTCAAGACCAAGTGAGGGTCGCCATAAAACACTCACAATGAAACACTCCAAGAATAAAAAGTTTTATAACTTTATATTCTTGGAGTGTTTTATTTACATACCAAACTTAGCATGCGTGAGTAAGCGTACGTTGCGGTCTTATAGACGTAAATCATCACATTTAAGACTTCATGAAACATTGTATGTTAATAATCCTAAGTAAAATGTATATTGGAGGCGATACGGTCATCTCCATACAAACGACGAGTAGAGTGGACGTCCCTATATGGCGATCCTGCCAGCTACCAGAATATAATAATACTCTGAACAGCCGTCCGGCATGGTGTTTGGTTAACCTTACCGGCAACCCTTTAACTTGCTCTTTATATTATTCCTATTCTCGTGATTGTGGACTAAAATCACTTCCTTCTCCCCAGATTATTCCTGATCTCAACTCGCGCTGGCTCTCTAGGCCTCAACATGGTGGCTGCAAACCGTGTCATTATTCTTGACACTTCATGGAACCCAGCTCATGACATCCAGAGCATCTTCCGCGTGTATCGCTTCGGGCAAAAGAAGGATTGCTATATCTACCGGCTAGTGGCTCTTGTAAGTTTTATTTTTATGTAAATACTAGCTGTGTCCGCGAGGTCTAAATGGGTCGAAATGTGTATCTACCATGTTTCACCCAATTTATTTTATTCCTTTAAGAGTGGTGGAACATACAAACTTACAGAAAAAAAGATCCTCAATTTAATTTCAGTATCATGTATATAGCTTATAAGCACGACATCTCTGAAAATAAAGTAGGTAACCACTCCGTGACCAACCCTTACAGATTTATTATTAGTATTGATCTTTATATGATCTCTTTAATTTCGAAGTAAACATTCCGTACAATCCAAGTTTAAACGCAGTTTCTATAAGAATCATTCGAACGAATTAAACGGATGGAAAGGAATTGCGTATTTCGCACGAAACTATAGATGTAAAGCGTGGGGGCTATCCCTCATTGATATGTTACCTATGCTGCTGTTTTCTCAAAAATCCATAGACAAATTACTATTTTGTAACAGTACTTGATTCAATTTCTTTTGTTACAATTCATGCTTGTTTGTATAGGGCACGATGGAACAGAAGATATACGAGCGCTCCGTGACGAAACAGGCTGTGGCGTGTCGTGTCGTGGACGAGCAACAGATCGACAGGCATTACAACATGCAGGAACTCACTGAACTCTACAGGTAAGCTTTTGTAACGCTTTCTATAGTTTTACAAAATATTTTTGGAGTGAAAATTTCAATATGCGCTTAGGGAATTTTTTGAGATGGGAAAAAGCCATTGAACTCTTGATACTGTTACCGTTACCGTAACCGACACTTCTGGATATAAGTAACCTGATATGCAAGTTTTCACTTCTGTCAGCACTACCGAAGTGCCACTGTTATATTATTTTGGCATAGATAAAAGATTTGACTAGTGTTATGCCGTGCTCGAAATTTTCGAGAACGGTGAGTACGAATCGGAAATATATGGCGAGAATTTCTTCTTCTTTCTCTCAAGTGCGGAAATTATAGAGAAATTCTCGAGAATTATTGGAAACTTCCTGCAAATTTCCGTGAAAAGGAATTCAAGAGAACAGAGAATTTCTCTCCGGCACATTACTAGATTTGACATAGAAAAATATATGTAGGTAACGCGAAATGAAACGTCACTTAAGCATGTGTGCACGTAAAATTACTTGCGGCTATGTGTGGGTGTCTGGATGTGCGCGTCGAGGGCTGTGTGTGTTTTGTTTGCGTCACTCGCACCGGCAGGCACGAAGCGAGTAGTGAGTGACTATTAGCGCGTACACGCCCCGGAATAGATCACCGGTGCCCGAACTCTCCACTGTGCGGAGTGGCACCACTGTGCAGGTATCCATAGAGCAGGTGGAGCAAGACGTGTTTGATGAGCATATGAGCAGTCGGATGGCCGACTGTGAGGTGTTTTCTAAATATACTTTGCTATAGGTAGATTAATTGTAAGAATTGGTATGGAAGAACGCAGCCTGCTGGTACAAGTATTCTATTACTTTTTTTTTTTTTTTTTTTTTTATAATATTTAGTTTTAATAACATATAAAAACCACGAAGGTTTGTGCCTATGTTACTAATGAGTACATCGAAATTACAGAAATTTATCAAATATGCCTATCTACTTAACTTTACCTATATCTAAGTTAGTTTATAATTTACGTAAAAAAAAAAAAAAAGAATAATTTTCAAGAACCAGACAAACACTAAGAGTTATCCATAAAATATTTCCTTAATTTTGTTTTTATATTGTTAGGTGTAATGTCATCACGTAACTGAGGAGGTAACTTATTAATCAAACGAGGAATAATGTAGGTAGATGTTCTTTCGCCGTACATATTACTCGCTCGACCTGTTACCAAGACATTCCGTGCTATAGCCCGAGTGTACACTGGATGTTTTACTTTTTTCCAATACCTATCTTCAAAAAAGTGTTGTTTTAGTAATGCATATTTGAATTGAGAGTGGACTGGTAATATATTACAATATTTAAATAATTCACTGTCATGACATTTAATTTTAATTTTATCTGGTACAATATTTTGTAATATTTTTATTTGTAATTTGTATATTTGCGCAATATAAGTTTTAAATGTACGTCCATAGCTGCTTATACCATATTGTAAATAAGATTCAGCAAGGGAATTATACAACATTAACTTAACTTTGGGGGGAATGCGTTTTTTTAAGATTATTATGTTTGCAAGGAACTGTCTCAGTTTGTTGCATACATGATCGATGTGTTTACTCCAATTAAATTTTGAGTCTATGATTAAGCCTAGATACTTATGAGCCTGGACCACTTCAATGTTTGAACAAGAACAAGATGCTCGACTGTGGAGGCATGCGTGATTGTGAACTAAGATATTTTTCATGGGTTTCAGCTTCATATAAGGTGATTTTATTAACATTATTTTAGTTTTTTCAGCATTTATGACTAGCCCTACATCATGACACCATTTTATCGATGCATTTAAGTCAGACTGTAAAAGTTTGCAGGCATGTTCCAAGTTTTTGTCACTTATTACAAGGCACGTATCGTCTGCAAACTGATAGCAACTTGAGTGTTTAATGCAATTACTCATTTCATTGACGTAAGAGAGAAAGTGAAGCGGGCCTAATACCGAGCCTTGAGCCGTACCTTCTGTGACTGAGACGGGTTCACTGATTGTATTGCTAACTTTAACTCTAAATATACGGTTTTTTAAATAGTTTTCACACCATTTTAGCAAGGGGCTACGTATTCCGCAATCATCTAGCTTATTTACAATTTCTTCATGTTTCAGGGTATCAAAAGCTCTTGAGAAATCGATGATTAGAACCAATACGTATTGTTTTTTATTCAAATTCTCATTAACTTCATCTGTGAACTTTGCAAGTAGATCATTGGTACTTTTTCCTTTTTGGAAGCCAAACTGATTCTGGTATATAACGTCATTATTCCTGTAAAACTTGTGAATTTGTTCATCAATGAATTTCTCAACAATCTTATTTACGGTCGAAAGAAGTGTAATAGCTCGATAGTTGGAGTAATCATCGCGTTTTCCTTTTTTATAAACCGGTCTAACACATCTCTCTTTAAGTCTATCAGGATAAATTCCACTTTTGACACTGCAATTAATTAGGTTAGCAATAGCTTCTGAAACTTCTTTTATTACTCTGACATCGGTGACTCTAATGTTATCAGTGCCAGGAGCTTTATTAGATTTTAATTTAGAAACTATTTCATAGATTTTATCACTTGTGGCTTTTTGAAATAACATAGAAAAGATTTTTGGTTTTGAATAATGATCTTTATCAATTAATTTGATGTCACAATCCGGAACTATGTGTTTGACTGTTTGTTGGAAGTTGGTTGCAAAGTTATCGACAATGGTTTTTGTAGTAATTCCCTGTCGTTCAAATGCTCTTTGTACGACCTACTTAAAAGTAGGCTCCAACATGTGTCTATCAATTGTATACAATTTAACTAAATAAATAGGCTAGTTTCCTGGGTCGTAATAATAAGAAAACAATTAGTCCGTCAGTTAGATAATCAAAAAATATTAGACACGTATTTTTTCTTTTGTCAAATAAACAATAAATAATAAAGAAAAAGCGCGTCAAAGTTCAGGAGTGGGGGCTTGTGACGTCAAAGTTTGCTAAAAATTGTAGCAAACTATGACGTCACACGGAACTTCAAAGGGCTATATCTTTATCATTATTTGTTTAATCGACAAAAGAGAAAATACGTGTCCAATATTTTTTGAATATCTAACTAACGGACTAATTATTTTTTATTTAATAATTATTTTGTATATGTGCAGGTTCGACGAGTGCGGCACGGGTGTGGCGGGCGGCGTGGCGGCGGGCGTGCGCGACGTGGCGCTGCTGCGCGTGGCGCGTCTGCGCGCGCTGCACGCCGTGCACGAGCACGACTCGCTGCTGCGCGGCTCCGAGCCCGCGCTGCCCGAGCACGAGCGCCAGGCCGCCTGGTCGCAGTTCCAGCAGGAGCACGAGAACGGCCGTCAGTACACACACTTTTCTATTCCCTGTATACATCACCATCATCATAATCATCAGGTCTTAGAACGGCCATCAGTACACACACTTTTCTATTCCCTGTATACATCACCATCATCATAATCATCAGGTCTTAGAACGGCCGTCAGTACACACAATTTTCTATTCCTTGTATACAACACCATCATCATCATCATCAGGTCTTAGAACGGCCGTCACTACCGCCACTTTTCTATTCCCTGTATACATCATCATCATCAGGTCTTAGAACGGCCATTAGTACCGCCACTTTTATTTATTTATTTATTTAAAAAACTTTATTAAGCCTTAAAAGCTAAATTAGGTAGACTTAATGCTAAAAGCATTCTCTCCCAGTCAACCCTTGGGAAATGACAAACAGATAAAATAAATAGGTGCAAAATCAAAAGAAAGATATAAAGGATGATACTAAGCAAAGTTTATAATTGATCGTTTTGGACCCTTAAAGGAGTGACTCAGACCATCAATATGAACAACTTTTTCTATGGAAACAATGCTGGGAATTATGGAATGGAAACAAACTGGCCGGGCGGCGAAACTCCTTTGTATGGAAATGACGAATTTTTTTTAGTTCCCAGCATTGATCCCGTAGGAAAAGTTGTTTTCATCGACTCACCTTTTGGATAGGGTTTTCTTTACATATTGTATGTTGGAGAGTAAAAACACAATCTGTATATGATACCAAAGGAAATCTTTTCACAGAATTGCAAAGCGACCACAAAATAAAAAAGATCACTGCCGTGAAGCGTGCCTACAACAAAGCTGTGCCCGCCACCGCCGTCAATCCTGAACACGGGGCGCCAGACGACGCACAAGACTTCAAACCTCCCGGACCCAAACCCAAGCGAGGCCGCAAGAGCGCGAACAACGTAAAACACCACGAAGGAGAATCTATACTACCCGATCCAGACACAGAACGAATCAGTACGCTCGATCCGGGTACAGAACAGTCCATGGTGAAGAGGATTACGGAGATCCTCGTGAGATACAACTTCTCGTACAAGGACGCGGAGTCTGCGCTGCCGCAGCTGGTGATGAACGTGCGCAGCATCGTGATGTCGGGCCAGAGCATGGCGCACTGCGACCAGCTCACTGCAGAGATCGCCGCCGTGCTCATGCAGCGACAGGTAACACTACTCAATTACCAATTAGGCAAAGAATATACAGGGTTATAGTTAACTAACGCAAAACCTGCTAAAGACGACTTAGGTTCATCATGACTAACAACGTTTCTTCTATGACTTTTACCTAAACGCAATACATGGTAAGATTTTACATACATTAGCTTTTATGTGGATTTCTATCAAACGTTAAGGCTATGCTGCCGGCCGCGTGCCACGTTAGCGTACCTTATTATTATTACCTCGTAGCGCTGATTGCCATAGAGTTAAGACGAGTAGAATTGCAAACTAGCATATTTTTTTTTGTATGAAAAAAGCAAACATTGAATTCCAAAAAGTCATAGATCAAACGTAGTTGGGCTTGATGTACCTTAGTCACCTTTAGGAGGTTATGCGTTAGATACCACTTACCCTGTATACACTACGTGAAAAGAAACGTTACTTAAGAATGTGTGCATATAAAATCACTTGCGGCTATGTGTGGGTGTCTGGATGTACGCGGGGGCATCAAGAGGCGCGCGGGGCGTGGAACGGGCCGTCGCCGACTGCCTTAGTCGAGGGCTGTGTGTGTTATGTTTGCGTCTCTCGCACGGCTCGTACGCAGGCATGAAGCGAATAGTGAGTAACTTCCAACCGCTAGGGTTGCTAGTCACTCACTACTCACTTCGTGCTTACACGCCCCGGCTCAATGTCACCGGTGCCCGAACTCTTACGTACAGGGAGTGTCAGCAGTCACCACTGTGCCTTAGGCCCAACACAGACGACAGACTATCCGTGATGCATTTTTTAGTCTGTGAAAAAAGAACCTAAGCAATCATAATATTCAATAACGCACACGTCATGCCATAGAGACTTTTGTGCGCCGTAGACTCAATCGGACAAAGTGTGTCGTCTGCGTTAGGCCTTAGTGTGTAAACACATCATCATTATCATATCAGCCGGACGAAGTCCACTGCTGGACATAGGCCTCTCCCAAGGATTACCAAAACAACCAGTTGGAAGCGGCCTGCATCCAGCGTCTTCCTGCGACCTTGGTCAGGTCATACGACCATCTGATTGGTACCCTGTTCTCTGTCACTTCAAAGATCTCATCCGATCAGCTATATCGGTGGCGTTTGTTCTTCTACGAATTTCCTCGTTTCTGATTCCATTTCGCAGAGAGACACCGAGCATAGCCCTCTCCATAGTTTTTTGAGTTCCTTGAGCTTTCTTATGAGGCCAATAGTAAGGCACCATGTTTCGAACCCGTAAGTCGTCACTGGTGTAAACAGACTATACCAAAAACGCATGAAATTTATGTTTCGTGAGCAAAAGCTATCTGACACATTATTTGTTTGGTTCTGCTCATAAAACGGTATGATATATTCACTTCATACCACCATCATTACATTTTAAGGATATCTATGTAATGATATTGTTTCCAGGATAACATGTCAATGCCGCTTGTCAACGGCATCATCGGCGAGTCCCTGAATCAGACCATGATGGACAACCAGGTCATTCCCGCCTACGACTTGCCTAGCACAGAAGAACATCCGCCCCTACTCGTGCCGATCCGCAGCGCGCCCTCCACGGTGCCCACAAGGGGCCGCCCCAGGAAAAACAAAGGTGGCCCCAAATGCAGGAAGGGCTACGTTTACGAGGAAATTCCATCTACCTCCACCGCTTCCGACAACTTGCCCTTATTCGACCGCCTTCTACTTCCAAACGACGGTAATGTGAATAATGATGGTAGTAGAATGAAGAGGAAGGCCGCTCTAGCCGCGGAGAAATTACTCGACACGGCGGTTGAAGACGGAGTCATAGATCTCGACAACGATGTCGATTACAGCAGCAGCACCGACTCCGCCCCTGAATCTAAAAAGGCACAACCGACTGACGATAAGACACCACCAAAAACTAAGAACAAAGTCACTAAACCAGATGTAACTATTACGGAGAAACCTCAGCCGAGCACGTCGGAACCAAAAGCGCCTAAGGAACCTAAAGCCAGGAAGAGCAAAGGTGCTCCGAAGTCAGTCGAAGCGTCTGAACTGGAAGTTCTAGAAGATGTGATGGACACGAGTATTCTCCTTAGCGACGACGATGATAGCAGCTTGGTCCAGACGGCTGTCGAGTTAGAACCTGAGGGTGAGATCTCCGTGCACCCATCATTACTGAAAAACAGTAACTTCATTAAGATCGTGGCACACACGTACCTGGCCGGGAACCCGATGCTTGACGAAGACGCGGCCATGCTTGCCGCGAGGTATAGCACCTACAAGGCCATCAAAGAGCTGGAGACTACAGGAAAACCTATTACGAGCGGTCCGATATACGACATCGCTGTGCAGGTGAATAAATAATAATAAATAATAAATATATACGGACAAATCACACAGATTGAGCTAGCCCCAAAGTAAGTTCGAGACTTGTGTTATGGGATACTAACTCAACGATACTATATTTTATAACAAATACATATATAGATACACATCCAAGACCCGGTCGAACCCGGTCACTCCGTGTCGCAGGCTGGCGTGTTGACCGCTGCGCCACGGAGCTAGTCGGAGAATATAAGTACACTCGTTGTCATTTTAATCTCTATTTGTTTTTTTACTAAATGTTGGGTTAGGCATTTGTCTCCCATATCACCTGATGGTAAGTGACGATGAAGACGAGGATGTTACATGCCTTTCCAAGAGATACCTATTTATTCTACTTTTGAATGTCCCGGAACTGTACTTGTCTGGGAATATAGATGCAGGCAGTTCATTCCACACCTTAGCTACTCGAACCAAAAAGGAACTGTCAAAGCGTTTAGTTCGACTCTTTGGTATTCCAACGATAAAAGAGTGAAATTTCTGTCTGCGCCTCGTAGTCCGATGGAGGAATGGTGAGGGTTCAACTAGCTCAAAGAGCGCTTTCACACACTCTCCAAAATGGATCCTATAAAATACTAATAGGCAAGCGACTTTACGGCGATGCTCCAGGGATTGCAATTTTCTATTTGAGACCACGTCGTTGATTATGAGCCTGCGGGCTCTTCGGTCAACAGAGTCCATGTATATGTCTATGTATATGTTAAAATTTTTGCCAAATTTTGGACAATAGATTTAGGAAATATATTTTGCACATTCAGTGTCCTTCACCCCGCATGTGCCTAAAACAATGAACTTCAATATTTATACAAAAATAACATAAAACTAATTTAGTATCTTTACTTTTATGCCTATTCACTACTGTCGATATGTACTTAGAATTTGTGATCAGAATCGTGTAAACAGCCATTATCTATTGCTATCTTTGTCACACAAATGTACCTAAAAAAACAGAACCCGTTTCAACAAAATAATGTTTGTTTCCCAGGTTCTTGGCAAACCGATACTAAAAAAACTGCACAACACGAGCCACAAAGTGGACACTGCCGATGACGATTCGCAGTCATCCTTACTGCTAGATCTCTTATCCGGAAATTCCGCAGATAAAGGCCAGCCTCAAACGTCAGAAAAGGCTAAAGCCCCAGAAAAACCATCTAAGACCACAGAAAAACAAACTAAGGCCAAAGAGAAACAAGCTAAGTCCACAGAGAAACAAGCTAGGGCCACAGAGAAAGCTAAAGCCACAGAAAAGACGACCAAAGCTCCAGAACCACCAAAACCCGTCGAATTGGAAAAGTCACAAAGGCCCAAAAGATTTGGTCGTGGTAGGAAAGTATACGTGGAGTCTGACGATGATTCAGACACACCGATAGTGTCTGACGACGTGCCTCTGGCGCAGGATCGGAATAATGCTCCGACGCCGCAGCCGTCGCAAAGGAAAAAAAGGGGTAGACAGAGACATGCGGAGGTGGCGACCCCCGAGGTAACGCCGAGTCCTGTGGCGCCGCCCGCACAGCCCAGCCCCACGCAGATGTACCCCGCGCCATCCCCCACACAGATGTACTCGGCGTCTGTTCCCACGCCAACACAGATGTACTCGGCGGCCGGTCCCACGCCAACACAGATGTACTCGGCGGCCGGTCCCACGCCAACACAGATGTACTCGGCGTCTGTTCCCACGCCAACACAGATGTACTCGGCGGCCGGTCCCACGCCAACACAGATGTACGCCGGACCCGGCCCCACACCTACTCAGATGTACGCCGGACCCAGCCCCACGCATAGATACACCGCGCCCGTGCAGCCGCAAGGAGTCGTACCCGTTGGGTTGTAAGTAATCGTCAAATGTTCATATTATCCAATCTTGTATGACCTCCGATTTAGACTCAAGCTGTAGCACAGCGTTACCTTTTCTCACTCTATGATAAAACACACATTCATCATCATTTCGTGTAGGTGACACGGCCAATCGACCATGCACACCCTGGTGTCAAAGTTCTTCGGAACCGCCTCTTAAAACACAAATTTACGAAAACAATCAATATTCCAAACTGGTTAGATGGTATATGCAGTCAACTGAAATGTTGATCTTGTAACAACTTAATGGAAACTAAAGCAATTTTTGTTTCAAACAGGTTTAAAACAACCGTATCGGTGGCTCTGCCGGGCGAAGCGCAGAGCGCGCAACGAGAAGCCGACGAATGCATCCTGCCGGATGACGACGACATCCGCATCGTCAACGACGCGCCCGCGCCCTCCGTGCTGCCGCTCTCCAAACTCGTAGCGCAGCCCGCCCCGCCAGGCGGCGCGAGGAGGAACGCTAAACCCATCGTACTAAAGATGGTGCGATCGGCCGCCAACCCCCAATTAGTCGAAATGGTTCCGACCTCTCAGCCCCCGATGGCCACCGGCCCTCAGTACCGCTTAGTGAGCAGTGAAGCACAGCCGCAGCAGATGCCGGTCCTGGTCCCGGCGGCGGCTCCGCAAGTGAAGGGCAGCACGATCTGCCTCGACAGCGACGACGAGGACACGCCTCTGGCCCCCGCGCCTTACCCGACGGCCATCAGCATGGCTTCCAATGCCTTCAACCCCACGCTAAATAACGCACCGATAGCGACGAACCCGGCCAGTGCGGTGCCGCCGGTCAAACTCAAACTGACCAAAGTAGATCCATCCAAGTTTGTGCTGACGACCAAGAAACCGCCCCCCGTACCCCCGCAGACATTCCCGTTGCCACCGGCTGGTGAAAACACCGCAAAAGAGCCGCCTGTGCGGTACATAGTGATCAATAAGTCTCAAGTAGCTCAGATGTACCCCCCACTCGTGCCAGTCTCGGCGGAGCAGATATTGCCCAGCCAAATGATTCAAGCCAATCCAGACGGGACTTACACGTTACAAACCATGAACGCACCCACTATCTCCATGCCGAGCACTTCGAATGTATTCAGTCACACTGGTCAAAATCAAGCTAACCCCAATGTAGTCACACAAGCGAATAGACCGCTTCCTACCCCGAGTGCGACCGTAGGACCAGCCCGAATAGTGACGCAAAACGAAGCAAAAATATCTAACGCGACGGTCTCTGCTCCTACAATGTCCATAGACTGTGGTAAAATAATGCGACAATCGAGCGAAGAGGTTCCTATCTCAGCCAAAAAGAGTACACCAGTGAAGCCCGTGGAGCGGCCCGCCAAAGCTGTGACGCCGGCCAAGCCTGCGGCGCGCGCCAGTCCCGCGCGCAGTTCCAGCAGCGACAGCGACTCCTCCGACAACGACGACCCGCTCGCCATCCTCAAAGACGTCGTGCACATCCAAGCCGAGCCGGAGGCGGCGCCCACGTCCGCGCCACTCAAACCCCAGCAGAATAACAAAACTACCGCCGGCACACATAAACCAGATCCTAAGACTGTTACCTCGACGCCCACGGCCAAGACTCAACCGCAGAAAGACACGCTCACGAAAAAGACTACATCAAATGTTCCGGCTAAATCTAGAGTGTTCGTTGATTCCGTAGATTTGACTTGCATTGACGAAGAACCGGATGAAGTGACAACGCCGCCTGCCAGCAACACTAAACCCGCTCCGAGCAAACCTGAGCCCGCGTCGAGTAAACAGCAATCTTTGACGACCAAAACGCAGATTACAGCTACAAAGACGAGTGCCGCCAAAACGCAGGCCACAGTGAGCAAATCGCAACCGGCAACCAAGATCTCGCAAACTACAAACAAAACGGTGCAACCCTCATCGAGCAAGACGCCTCAATCTGGCAGCAATTGGCAGCCCACAGTAAGCAAGACAGCGCAACCCGCAACAAGCAATAAAAGCAACAGGTAAATATTTACAATAATATTATTTTAAAATAAAAACAAATATATACATACATATATATTATCACTTTTAATGTAATGTTTTCTGAAAATATAGACCCCACATAAAGTCCCATGAGGAAAGAATAGTATGAAATGTGTATAAAAAGTGGAACAATCTAGTTACAAGCTATCGTTTCTTTGTCGCAGTTCAAGTCAGGCTGGGAAGAAGCGCACCGCGTCAGTGGAAACTGCCCCGCCCAAGAAGAAGAAGACTAACCGTAAGTACACTACTACATATTCGTCATTACTCCCGATTTTTCATGTTCTTAGATTTCAAAAGAATTTAATCCTGTTAATTGAAATTTACCTTTATATTCCTAAAATGGAATAGTGTAAGACTACATATAAAATCTAAGAAATAATGTTTTGAGTCCCTGTGTGAAAGAATCGTGTAACATAGGTAGGTAGAGATTATCTTAAACTGAACACCCCTCCAGTGCATTTACGCTCACATACAAAGTAGATGGATATACGAAATCAGACTTATCAATTATCCTTCCTTTTATTAAATTATGGCTCCTCTCGATATAATGGCACGAAAGTGCGAAACCGTCGACGGGTCATCTCATACAAATGGCGCGCATACCGCCATACTTGAACATCACGTGGATTGATAGCTCGGTAGACATTTTAGTTTATGGACTAATCCAAAATCCGCCACACAGGAGGGGCTTTCATCTTTAAGATTAGGCGATCTCTAAACATAATATGGCCGTTGAAAGAAAGCGATCCTGACAGTCGTAATCGAATCGACAATTTTATTTTGTAATGGCGTCAACATGCGCATTTACAACACCAAATTACACCGATTTCACATAAAGTCCACTAGAAGCAATTTACAAAACAATCCAAAATAAAAACCGTGTAGTCCGTCGAAATTCCCGCCAAGAACTCTACGAGTACGCGCGACAGGCGCTCGCGTCGGAGGCAGGCGCACGCGTCAGAGGCAGGCGCCGCACAAAGTCATACAAATACGGTAAAAGATGTTCACGAAAAAAGAGATAAAGCGACACGGATGTGCGCAAACCCAGCGCGGCATCTTTGCGCCAAAGTAGAAAGAGACGGCATGCTGTGCCAGACCTTATGTTAGAACGAGAGCGGTAGTGAGTCGGTGAACGTATTCAGATTGACTGTATTTGTTAATAATTTTTAAATAAGAATATAATATTTTAAGTTTAACCTTCAGTGTGATATTAATATTATGGTATGTATGCCGATATTTAATTTTACTTCTATAATGGTAACATATAAAAGGTATAGATGTAAGTACCTAAAACGATGTAGTATTTTCAACCCACTTTAAAAATGGTGAAGGTTTCAATTTGTCGAAACCTTTTATTGTGTGTAGTGGTTTTCTACCAAAAAATATAGTTATATCTCAATTCATTTAGGTACACAGAACCTTTACAAATTCACTCTATCTATAATTCTATAGGTGATTTTTCTTACATAATAAATCGTAAAATGATATCTTTCTTCTTAGTTGATGGACTGGTGTATGTAAATATCAATGTTCTTCACGCGGTTACTAATTATCTACTGTTAATTCTTTACATCCTTATAAATTTCGCAGTGAATAAAAATATTATCACAACGCTATCATTGATTTAAACACGTTTATCATTTACATAATATAACATATATTGTTAATTATGTGATCTAAATACGTCCACTTAAGTCTGCCGCCCGAGCGCGCCGCCCGTTCTCGTGAACACCTGGCGCTGGCGCTTGCCTCTGTCGCATGCGCCTGCCTCCGAAGCCCGTCACAGCCGCGCGTCGCTCGCACTCGTGGGCATGCGGTTATGTCTTCTTCTCGTATGATTTTAGTTTTGTAGTGATGTGACAAAAAAATAACAGATACTTTTTGTAATCTGTTGTTATACTATCAAAATAGTATCTCATTAGATTTTTTTTTATTTCATCGTCATCATCAGGTCTTTTTAGTCTCCACTGCAGGAGCATGACCTCTGTACTACCGGAGCCATACTTGGCCGGAGCAAACAGAGGATTTGGCCTACACTCTCCTCGCTGGCCAGACTGGTTGGAGAGGTCTCATTGATGTTTATGAGCTTTTTATTTATCGGTTTTTATTAATTTCTGTTCGTATATCTTTTTAATTATTAGTGGCACCAAAGATTTAACTGAAAAAGTTGTGCATTTGTTTCAGATCTCATGACGTTGAAGGACTTCAATCTCGACGATATTGACGACATAATCGAACTCGACTAGACTCGTTCGCTTTGTCTCCACACAACAGCAATCGAACTGTCGATATTTATACAATTACAGAGTTTATGGTGATTTGTTTTTTATACGTCTCAGTACTAATGCTAACCAAGCATGCTACGCGTGCTCCAGACTGTTTGCGCTTTTCCGTAAGCATACTTTTTTTTTCTCTTGTGATAACAATGACTGTTAAATTCTATGTCATTGTGATAAGATTTCTCTGTGTGAGTATAGGGCAATTTTATAAATGTTATTATTAGATATATCGAGCGATGGCAGAGAATTTAGAAATTATAGTAATTAAGATGTAGCAGGTATTCTATCTAGATGTTTCACTTTGTAATCTAGTAAGACTGTGGCTAAAACGGGGGTAGAACAGGAGAACTGGCGATGACTATTCAACTATGAATCTGCGGATCTGCTTTTTTATATTTCCTAAGAGATATCGGGTCCCAATAGCTGAAATGCTTAGTGTATTCGCGTTCAAATAGAATGTTCTATGAACATAATGGGTGACTTCAGATTTAGATGAAGCAGTAAAATGATAATTTTTCCCGTCTAATTTGAAATAAATAACGTTTATTATCTCATCGAGTTCTACCCCCGCTCTACAATGCGTTCACCTCATCGCTGACAATAGAACATGATTGTTTCACCAGCCAACTCTTAGTTGAAACGCCGTAGAGGGAGCCACGGCGTAAGTGTGAGGTTGTCATTTTATCAAGTATTGATAAGCGCTTTGAAATCTCCTCATTAAGTACACATTATTTTTATTTTCGTTCCTATCAATATGACGTTTGCAGGATAATTGCAAATGAGAAATTAATTATTTTGAGTTACAAATACGCTCGCGATAAGTATTTGCTTGTATTTTTATTTCTAATGTGCGATTATAACTTTTCTATGGTTAAAGCATAGCTATTATGAATGTTAATTTTGTTAAACTACATAATATTACGGTATATTGTACGAATATTTTAATGTCGATAATATAATTAGAATAAGTTTAAAATAAACAAGCTCCCATTTAATTTGCGTTTTATTTTTACATGACGGGTTAATTCTTGCTTGTTTTCTTTTGAATCTACAGATAACATATGGTTTCTAGGTTTCCATGCCCAATGGGTGCAAAAGGACCGTAGCATCCGATGTCTGTCTGTCACAAGGCTGTATCTATTGAACTATGATAGATAGACTTGAAATTTCCATGGCTATCTATTGCCGCTATAACAGTTAGGATGATGAAAGCGAGTGTTGTTGCTATAACTAAATATTCAATTGTGACATCGTCCTTCTGTAACACAATACGTCACACTTAAACACCTACATTCCCACTGGTCATCAGAATATATCTATGCATCCACTTTCCCTTTTTTTTTATTAATTATTGAAGTAGGCATTTGTCTCCCATCTCACCTGATGGTAAGTGACGATGAAGACGAGGATGTTACATGCCTATTTTATTTTATTTTTAGTAATAAACGCCATTATAGGAATTAATGTATATTATGGTCCTATTACGAACGTTTTTAATTACTGCATCAAATGAAACAAGCATTACAATAACTTTATAGTTTATTTAACTTACAACAAAAATAATAAAAATTTATAACATACGTAACTTATTCTAAACATTAAAGCTTCTACGTAGCTAACAATAGATCCAAAATAATTTCAATTAACCGATTTAAATTATAACATTGACTGACCAGTCGTTTTATCACTTTCAACTTAAATAATAATACAAATAATAAGTAGTATAAATGCTACACGATAATTATATGAGCTCTATATGTATAGTTGCTTTGTTCGTAGATAATATAGTATGCGTTTCTATTAAAAATTTGGACCACACGCATTTTAGCGCTCGAGTTTTTCTATGTTATCACTTAGTTATAAGCCAACACGCAGATGATCTGCCTGTTGCCCACCCTTTAGGCCGGCCGCACACGTAGTAGCAAGTTGGACACGAATGGATATATCTCTATTCCTGTCTATCACTGCAGCAACCCTCTTGTCAGGGTCTGAATCACCAGCCTTAACATCAATTTTTAATAATTGACGTCTTCACTGACAAGGACAGTTCTAGAGTAGTTTGACCTATCGTATTCTTACTGGAAACACATACCTACTTAATATAATAATCCATGTCTTGTACTGTACAATTTACAACGATCTAACAGAGATTTGCATTGCAGATACGTTTGTCTTAAGACTACCAACTGTAATATAAATTAAAATAATATGTTAGACCGTTTAACTTAGACTCTGCCTCAATAATATGTGGGGCGCGGAGAGTTACTTGACCTCTCAACCACCAAGCGGCCCAATCGGGACCCCATAACAATAGAAAATCAATTGTGTCTCCGTTTCTCGCACTTGATGGGTTAATTACGAGTAGGTGTTTGATTGGTCGATTCACCATGCTAGTTTCTTGCAAGGTCTAAGTTAAACTGCCTAGATATACCTAATATAATCATACTTTGAGCCAATCATTTTAGTCAAAGTATAAAAGAAACGTCGGGTGTAATTATCGTTGATTAGTTTATAACGTGTATTGCACACGTATTGCAGGAAAGTCGCCGTCCTATCGAACGCTTATAAAAAATACGTATAGTACTGTTTAGCTTTGGCATAAGATCTTAGGGTTTGCTGATCTTATGGAGCACCCATTTCATGTTTTCGGCATACGGAACAAATAATTATTATCTAATTAATACTTTGGTCTTTAGTTCCGTTTTATAAAAAATTGCTCTGTTTTTCCAATTTGCCGCTAAAACCTCAAAACGTGCAGTAAATACTTAACCAGAAAGTGTCCATAAAATTTTTTTTAGATAACTAATGTTAAAATGAGATCTAATTTTAGATAAGCCACCAAATAAAATAGCCCCACTGGTCGTATATTTTGCACGTCTCTTACCAAAGTTATCTCAAAACCACAATCTAAAAACAAAAAATTATAAATTCGTTTTTATACATAATTACGAATCACTGACATTTTATCCTTTGACCGCGAACGTCGGATAAATCCGACATACATTTTCATAGAACATTTTCGCGGTCAAAGGGTTAAACAGTTCTTTTGTTTACCTTGATCTGAATCTATTCTCTTCAATGGAGGGCTCCAACCACGTCAGTTTTAGTACCTAGTACGTACGGTCACCTGCAAAAGTCCATAGTCCGGATACTATAGGCCTCTTACAGGTGACCGTACGCTTTCTGTGTCACTAATATAAACAATATTTTCTTCAGTGCGAGTTTAGTATTTTTGTTGAAGGAGTGTCAAATACCCTTGCATAGTGTGTGGGACTAGTGTCCCGAGACCGGCACATACTGATGGCTTCGATCAAGTATATAAATAAATAGATACACAATCCGCGATAAAAAGGTGTCCAATAGACATTTGTGTTCATATTTTCAGTTTAAATTTGAATTTCGAATTCCGAAAGGTGACTACGATCAACTTTCGAAATTCGAATTTATGGCATGCAAGTATGGTTGGTTTTGCGCAGACGTAGGTTTATAACATTACAATATCTACATAGATAATTTTGGACAGAATGAAGTGTCATTTTTGTATGTGACTGTGTATCTAGAGTTTTATATACTTGATCGACTGCTGCAACTACGACTGTGCCTCGCGAACGTAGATCACAATTATTGGCGTTATATTTGCATCTTGCGTGTCTTCTAACGGTAATAGTAACTGGCGATGCGTATGCGCAAATGGCGTCCCTCAAGATCTTTAAACTTTAAATTAATTACAGCAGTATCGAGACGGCTCACCGCGAGTTGACTCTTGCGAGTCTGTTCTTGTCGAATGAACATATAGCATCAAGTAATGCGCCCCTGGCGTTGTTTGAGGCGGGACTAGCAACGGGGGTGGCGGGACTCGCGGCCGCCGGCGTGCACGAACTTGTACCGCTGACGTCTGCTGCTGTGGAAACCAAAATTATTTAGGTATTAAAATTGAAAATATGTGATGAAAAAATTTCGCCATAAGTAGGATTTGAACCTACAAATCTTCCAACATCTGGCCCGTCAATGCTCTCGATCACTGAGCTGCCGTAGCTTCAAAGCACCGCGGCAAATTTGTTCATCACATATTATAGGTACACGCATGCGAAGCATGCGTAATCTCCATTACTACCCACTATTTAGAAGTGTGGTATCCAGCTTAATTCATATCATATGAATTGAAAGTTGAAGAAAGTTTTATCAATTAATTATATTATATAGCAATATATTAAAATCGAAAATATGTGATGAAAAAATTTCGTTACAGGAAAGATTTGAACCTACAAACCAATAATATTTAATTTCTTCTTCTTGGTCGTTTTTCTCATGACTTAGGGTCGTGAACACCATAATTTGCCCCAGCCACGAGATATTTCGAGGCCGACCTATTCTGGGCCAAATGAATAGCAACCTGAGTGTTGCAATTCAATGCATTCAGGAGTGGATCAGGCCACAGGTTGGAGGTTTGCCTCTAGGTCTTACTCCTGCCACGCGTGTTAACAACTGTGCTATAGGCTTTAGTAAATTGTTTAACTGACTACTTTGTTAGCCTAAGGCTACAATAAAATAGCTAGTGTAATCTCGCCGTAGCGACCACGCTAATCACTGAATACTGCAGAAGTGAAACCGCATGGTCCCGGATTCGAATCCTGCCTGGAGTCGGACAGGACTATTGCTCATAGGAGCAATAGGTTTGCTCCTATAAGCAATAGTGCTGTCCGACTCATGTACGAACAATTTCATGGACCATCCGCTTCTGGAGAAAGAGTTTTTAGTCCATAGTTTAAGTTGTTAGTCCGTAAAAATGGTTGTGTTAACTATACGGTGACGTCATTGCGAAATAAATCATTTCATTTCTGCGTTTGTTCGTGTGTATGTTTGAAAAGTTCTTTTCATGTGTATTTTTCAAAAATTCAGAAAAACAACATTTTTATTCATACAGAATGTTAATAATACAGCCCACTTTCAAGTTTAACTGCAAATCATAGTCATGGGGAACAAAATGGCAAGCGGGAAAACACGCCAAGAAGGGTATATCTAGACACACGGGCCATAACCAAACATGAATAGAAGGAGATCAGGTAATAGTATTAAAAGCGGAAGATACAGATGAAGTTGAGAGGAATTTTCGGGTGAGTCGACATGTATTTAGGATTACAGCCTTTTGTAGTTATTATTAGATACATACATACATAGTATCACGTCTTTTTCCCTTATTATTAGATAGATTATTGATAATGGTCTTACAGTGCGCGGGCGGTGTGGGCGACGAGGCCGTGCTGCCGCTGTGCGAGCGCACGGTCTCCGCTAAGGACGATGTTGATTTCCACGTGCTCTCACGTTTTTTCTGAAACAGTATGAAAAAATTTGTTATCTGTAAGGTCAGTTTACGGACGATAATTTTACGTGATAACGGTGGAAGAGAATAGATGCGTCACAAGCTGAACGCTTAGGCCGATCGTCTATAGCTTGTTCCGCGCTCTTGCACACGTAACATGACACTTTTTCGTGGGTGCAGCCGGCGTTAATTGATTTATAAACGTTATCACGTCACGTGTAACGTTTAGTTGTGGTAGAGCCACGCTACCGGCAATATTCATTTTTGCGGCTCGTCCGGGGAAGGACTACACTCACAGAAAATCGACGTTTGAGTAGAAGCTTTAGCGCTTCTATGCTTCATTCAGTAAATGAGAGAGCCGGAGGCCCATTCTTCCCCCTATTTGCTCCCCCCCTATGTCCTTCCCCAACTCCTTAAAGGCAGGCAGCGCTCTTGATAAACCCTTCTGTTTCAGTTGTCCATGGGCAGCGGTGATCGCTTACCATCAGGTGCTCGTTTACCGTCCTATGACATAAAAAAACAGATGTGAAATAAAACCGAACAGCACAAGTGATTTTTTCTTTTAGTCTTGTCTAATAAGAGGAAAGATTTGTTTGTATTGAATAGGCTCTGAAACTTACTGGACCGATTTGGAAAAATTCTTTCATCATTAGAATCTTACAGTATCTCTGATGAACATAGGTTATAGATTAAACACCTACATTTACCTGTGCGAAGCCAGGGCGCACTGCTAGTTATTAATAAACATACTTAATTTCAAATACTGAACTAAGATAACTTGAAGCAGCTAGAGTATACTCACCGCTCTTCGTTTCTGTCTTCGAATTTCTTCGTCTGAGCCCAAGATTTCTTGTATTCTGACTTCTCTCTTAGCATTTCTCACCTATAACAAATATTTTATGTAAGAAGAATGTCGCCGATTCGTAAAGCTCTGATGACCTTTAAAATGGTTATCGATATCATAATAATATATATACCAGAGTTACGTTGAAAGTCTTGCATATTAATAAAAAGATTTACTTCCATTAAAAAAACACCTTTTGATTCGGCCAAATGTTTTCGAATCTCCTCATAAATGATACGTAGGTTTTCTTCAATTAGTTGCCTACAGTAGCCACATCTTCTTCAGTGATCGCAGTTTAGGGGACGACTTTCACACATATCATCAATCCTCCCAAAAGCATTTTGAAGACGAGTAGTGCAGGCGTCAGTTAGTGAACTTTTAAAATCATAATAAATCATCGCCCTAAAATCTTTTCACGGTAATTCCATTTTTGCCACACGCGCTTTCCCAATTTATTTTAAATCAATGATTATATAGGATCGAGTACATATCAATATGTTTGAAATATATAACATTCGAAATTTAAACATGAGCGCAGAACTTTAAGTGTGCCCTAGTAAGTAAGCCTCTACGAATAAGTGATGCAAGTATATACCGATATAACGAGAAAAATGTCTTTAAAGTGACAAAAATCTTCTATCAAAACATGTAAGCGCTAGAGAATGCTCACTTTTTTAGTTCGCACTCCAATTGACTTTATTTCAGTTCACAACTCTGACACCAGGGTGTGCATGGTCGATTGACCGTGACACCTACTCGAAATGATGATGATGAGTTCTCAAATTCTCTTTCAATGCGACGGGAAACTTCAAAAGGGGCTCGATCATCATCAGGCGTAGCTGATAGCCCTGAGAGCCGCTCGTGCTATCAAAGTGATAATAATAGATACTACGTACTAATTTCTGTTCCCTCTTCAACCGACATTCAAAAGCGACTATCCCCGTCCTCAATTCCTCTTTTAGTGCGACGGGAAACTTCAAATGGGCTCGATCATCATCAGGCATAGCTGATAATCCGTTGAGCGGAGCTCGTACGAACAGCGGGTGTGCAAGGAGATCTAATAGCGATAGTCCACCGTGCTTGAACGACACTCTGGACAGGCAGAGGCGGAGAACGGATTCTGAAATTAATAGTACCTACATTACTACAGCGGCAGGTTAAAGGAGAATTGATGGACGAACGTGAAAATGATAGTCCGTCAATGCCTAATTACGGCTAAGGCTTGTATAAGCGCGGCAACTCAAACAAAAATAAGTACTGAAATATTAACAATATTTTAGTACTTATTCTCAACATGGTTAAACAACAATAGTTTTTTTACGCGCCATGTTCAAACTGTGTTCATAACAAATTATGAAGGAAATAGTTACTTAATGTTCATTAGTTATTTTTTTTATAAAACACCATTTGATTTGTAGGCCATTTCGACTTTTAAACATAACGTTTTATAAGTTACCTCCGTGGTTGTATTATATCGCAGCAAACCGGTCGTAACTTTTTAAATTACGCGACAGAAATGAGTTTTCATAGTAATTTATTTGACCGCTAAAACACGATATTGATTTTCATACATACTCGTACTTATGACAATATATCAATCACCCTCGTCTGAGGGTTGTAAAAGAATCTTACCTAAATAATCAGATATCCCTGGCGGAAATTCATCCTTGTAATGTGTATCTAGAGGCTCTGCGAATGCCATCTCATAAAGCGTGAGGCCGAAGCAGTACACATCCACCGCCTCAGCGCTCGCAGCGCGGCAGAGCAGCAACTTCGGCCGGTACAGGCACGACACACCCATCAATGTGTTCTCCAAGTCCATGAGCAGCACCTTTTGGTTCTCTATGGCTATGTTGCCCGGGTGGATGTGGCCTGTCGGAAAAATAATCATCTATACACGCTCTATGGGTTATAAGATTGACGGGTGGATGTGGCCTGACGGAAAAATAATCATCTAAACACACCCTATGAGTTATACTGACTAGCTCCGTGGCGCAGCGGTCAACACGCCAGCCTGCGACACGGAGTGACCGGGTTCGATCCCCGGCCAGGTCAAGATGGAAAATGATCTTTTTCAGATTGGCCTGGGTCTTGGATGTGTATATATATATGTATTTGTTATAAAATATAGTATCGTTGAGTTAGTATCCCATAACACAAGTCTCGAACTTAGCTCAATCTGTGTGATTTGTCCGTATATATTTATTTTATATTTATAACATTGATAGCCCAGGTGGATGTGGCATGACGGAAAAATAATCATCTTTATACGCTCTATGGAGTTTTAAGATTGATTGCCCCTGTGGATGTGGCCTGACCGAAAATTAATCATGTATACACCCTATGAGTTATAACATTGATTACCCGGGTGGATGTGGCCAGACGGAAAAATAATCTATACACGCTCTATGAGTTATAAGATTGATTGCCCGCGTGGATGTGGCCTAACGGAAAAATAATCATATATACACGCTCTATGAGTTTTAAGATTGATTGCCCGGGTGGATGTGGCCTGACGGAAAAATAATCATTTATACACACCTTATGAGTTATAACATTGATTGCCCGGGCGGCAATCAAAATTAAGTGCCAGGGGTGTCTTACTTCCCGTCCAGTGGCTGCAGGTACGCATAGCATCGGGTACGCGCGCTCGGCCTCCCGAGCTGCACTTGCTTTTGCCCCATTAATTCCAGTAAGTAGTATCCCAGTATCTTTATTCCCTTCTCAAATTCAACAAATTCCTATCCTACCCAAATTAAAAACAAAAAATGCTTCTGATGAGTAGCAGCATTGGAAGCAAAGGAAGCTACAGAAACTGCCAAGCGTGATGAGTATGGAAATATCCACCCGTCCTCCCACGAAGAATACATGGGAGAGGCTTTTGTCCAGCAGTGGACTTCATACAATGGCATAAAAATAGCAAAAATTCGCGACTTTATTTCAACACTTATGAAATATTTTCTTTTAAAATATAACGATAAAGTGTATTATATACAAAGAAAATGTATCAATATCAATGCTATGAATATTTACTTTAAAATAGAATTGGTACCGGATCATCTTATCATTTCGTGTAGGTGTCACGGTCAATCGACCATGCACACCCTGGTGTCAGAGTTCTTCGGAACCGCCTCTCGGCCTCTGACGTGGTTCCTTTAACGACTTCCAGATGACAGCCGGGACCAACGGCTTAACGTGCCTTCCGAAGCACGGAATCATCTTTATTATCAGACAATCAGGTGATTCAAGCCTGCAATGTCCTAACCAAACTGGAAAGAACTAAAAAAGTATGCTTCCCATGGGAATCAAACTCACGACCTCCGGGTCTACATGCAATTGCCTTAACCACGGAGGCAGTTAATTGGTAAGGGAAGGAAAACATTACACTTACCATGTGGTATTCCCTTATCACGTAGGAACTTCATCGCTAACAGTATTTGGTACCCATAGTGCGAGATCTGGCCCAACGTGAACGGCCTACGAATCTTCGGATTCCCGTACTTCACGAGATGGCTCTTTGTGTAATCTGTTCCGTACAAGATGTCTCGAAGACTCCCGTTCTCGTGTATTCTTCTAACTACGTACGCACCCGTTTCTAAATTGTGTATCGCTAAAATTGGATCTATGCATGGATGCTGAAAAAAGTATTGAAGTTTGTATTACACAATAAACTGTAAAATATTAATTTAAAAGGAAAAAACTTTTTAAAAACAAGCTTTTATGTAATGACTAGCTTTCGCGCACGGCTCCGCCCGCGTTAATGTCGATCCCTCGGGAATAGTTCTTTTTCCCGGGATAAAAGTTAGCCTATGTCCTTCTTCGTAATCCAGAGAACTTGTATGCAAAATTTCATGATGATCGGTTCAGTAGTTACGGCGTGAAAGCGTAACAAAACATTTAAAAAAAAAAGTTTCAATTATAACCATTTTGACTCGAAAAGAAGAAGAAGAAGCGTAACAAACAAACAAACTCACTTTCGCATTTATAATATTAGTAAGGATATGCATTAAAAATAGCTATTGTGCCATCTTCAGTCTTCCGCCATGTTGGATTTAGAGTAACGTTTAGAGGGACGTCAGGCCCATGGTGCCCCATTTCCTCCTCCAACTCCTTAAAAGGCTGACAACGTTCCTATCACACACTGGTGTTTCTGTTGTCCATGGGCAGCGGTAATCGCTTACCATCAGGTGACTCGCATCCTATCCATAAAAAATAATGTCTAGTTTTCACTTATGTTTGGCAATTCCCATTAGAGCAGTATTACGTGCTAGATTTTCTTTGTGATACTCACAGATAAGTTGAGTAAGCTCTTGAACGCAGTCTGCAGCTCCTTGTCGCTGAGATGGCGGTCAGGCCCGTAGTTCTGCCACGACAGCACGCAGTTTGTCCGGGTCTCGATGTCGGTCACCTGCGTTATTATTTTTTTCAATTCTGACTCAAAACCTTTATCTTAGATTATTGTTTGTTTGTT
The DNA here is from genome assembly GCA_947532085.1 of Elegia similella. Classification (NCBI taxonomy): domain Eukaryota; kingdom Metazoa; phylum Arthropoda; class Insecta; order Lepidoptera; family Pyralidae; genus Elegia; species Elegia similella. The sequence continues at coordinate 18,356,588 of OX383942.1, read as the reverse complement.
TTTTGGTGTATGTAAGTGGCCAATACTGGAGTCAGATCGCTGGTAGTGTTTTCAATGTAATTATTAAAAGAATATTTCGTCAAAAACAGCTGTATGTAAAGCATATAAATATTCATATACATATTGTGGTAAATTTTATCAGACAAGATAAGCATATTGTTTTAATTCTCTGCGTAGCGTGTCACCCACGGGTGGTTATTGCACTACATAGATAACCTGTCTTTGTTACCGATGCTAAGAATCCATAACGGAGGTATTCAACTTGTACTCAATAAAAAAATATAGTGAATCAGAAAGAGATAATGTGCTTCAAATCACAAACATTACTTTTGGTTTTTGATAGATGATAAATATTTTACCTATAGGATTATTTTTACTAACAGAAGTTTCTCCAAAGAAGTTTTGGATCCCCAGAGACATGGTGAAAGCAGGCAGTCCAAAAATTTTGCTAAATTATGTTACGACATAAATAGTATAAATTGTATACAGGATGTATACGACATTCGCGTAATAATTCAAATCAATAACTATACTACTTTACTAATAGTATAGTCAAATTATAATAACAGCCAAGAAACCAAAAATTACCAAAACGTCATTTTCATACAAAATAATTTAGAAATTTCTGTAAAAAAAAACGCAACAACCTGTATATACTGCGGCTGCGTATTTTTAGATACTAAGTTGAGTTGGTGAGTCATTGAACCTTGACGTAACACTATATGCTACTAGCATAGTACTGTACCAATATACGAACAGCATATTCAGTAATCAAACAAGTAATATAAAATTTAAAACCGGTTGGATCGATATGATAAAACATAATGTCTAAGAACAATCGCTAAAAATCTTGCTTTCATGATAAAAATAAAACGCATGACATTCGGTTAACCTCTTTAAGAGCTAGTGCCTAAAATCAAACTTATACCTAACCATCTTTTTGGTTCGGGGATTTAAAAACTTCTAACAGATATTAATTTTATCAAAAACCACTGCACGAATTTTAAATGAGTTTTGCATACCATCATTGTACTATACTACGAGTATGATTTATTACGCATTCTCTCTAATGCACTTTGTAGACTACCACGATTATAAGTAGCATCGGCTTTTTCGGCTACCGCTGCCTAGTAAAACAGAGTGAACATATCAGTGAAATGACGAACTTACACAAGAATACTACTACATAAGATTTGAAATGCAGCGAACTCCAGACATGGCGCGTACGCATCAGCTAATAGCGGACGGATATTTTCACGCCATGCAAAAATTTGATTGTAACTTATAAAAATGGTGTAACTTATAGAAGTAGTAGTGTATGTGCTCAGATGAGAGAGAGAGAGAAATAGTTGCTAATTATATTTCATAACTTTAGTGTCACGTTTAATTCATTTTGTATTTTTTTTTTATAATTTTCAAACACAATGTTCAAATTGTTTACGAATAAATATACAGATGTTTGAAAATTGATTACTCACTAAAAAGTAATGTTTCCGTATCCTCCAGCCAATATCAGTGAGCGGCGCTTTGAGCTCGTACCGGCCGTCGCCACGCAATGCAATAGACATCGTCTGCAACGCTTGCTCTGCAACAACATGTGTTTACACTGAAATTAAACTCTATTCCCCCATTATTTCGCCCATTATAGATGTTATTCATTTATACTTATATAAACTGATTATCTTATAACTATAACATTCACCATCATCAACATCACTCCAGCCGTTAGAAGTCCACTGCTGGACAAAGGCCACTCTCAATGATTCTTTCTTCCATAGTAGGATATTGCCATGCTCGCGACGCTTGGCAAGCGGGTTGGCAAGCGCTGCTTCTTTAGCTTTTTATGCTTCCGAAGCTGCTGCCCATCGGAAGCATTTTTAAGCTGGAGAAGAATAGAAATTTGTTGGAAGGGAATGAAGGTATTGGGATACTACTCACTTGGCCTAATTGGGAAAAGCAAGTAGTAGCTCGGGAGGTCGGGCGCCCATACCTGCCTGATGAAATCTGATGCCATACCTGCAAACACCGGACAGGCAGTAGTGGATGACCCCCTGACCATTGAAACCCCTATATTGAACTATAATATATTTTTAATTGTAATACATTGTCAGGGAATATGGAAGCGAAGTTCAGTGACGAAGAAACGGGAGGACTTCAGCTTCAAAGTAAGGGGAACTGAAACTCCACAACTCTTGGTGGCAAGTCTAGTTTCTCACCAGTTGCCTTGGATGGTGTACCCCAGGTTGCTCTGATATCCGATACCTCAGTTCGCTCCCACAAAGCGACGGCAACATAGACCGGGCCATTAAAAGTCGCATAAACGCTGGTTGGGCAAAGTGGCGGCAGGTTATTGGGACTATTAGTGACTCAAGCAAGCCCCATAAGCTCAAAGGGACAATTTATAAAGCGTGATAGGATCGGCAGTTTTGTACGGAAAAAAGACGACTGCAAGCAGCGGAGATGAGAATGTTGAGATGGATGAGTGGAGTGACTAGAACTCGGTAACATTATAAGAATTAGAAAAACCATAAATACAGCCTGCAATAATAAGACTGAATAAAGAAAAAAAAAACAATTATTAAAAATTAAATTGAACCATACCTGCAATGGCTATTGTGTAGTTTTTGGGATCTAGAAAACTTCTCACTTGAAGCGATAATGCAAGTATGTCGTGGTTCAGCACCGCATTAATGTAATTCTGAAACAAAACTATAGTATTCAAAATATTCAACATTGTTTCAACATTTCGTCTTGACCTCTCAAGTACCAAGCGGTCCAATGAGGACGCATAACAAAAAATCAATTGTGTCTGCGTTTCTCGCGCTTGAAGGGTTTTAACAACTTCCCTGCCACATGAGTCATATATCATCATCATCATCTCAGCTGTAAGAAGTCCACTGCTGGACATAGGCCTCCCCCAAGGATTTCCAATATGACTGGTTGAAAGCGGTTGAGTCATATATGATTAATTTCAATTGTCGTCGTTTATTCTTCTATATCCTGTGCTGATCTCATCCAGGAGCGACCCGCGATTTTGACTATATCAGCACAGGATCGAGACGGATGCGGACACGAAGAGAGGCCTATGCTCAGCAGTGGGCGGAAGACGGGCTGAGATGATGATGATGATGATGATGTTATATTATTGTGTCTCATTTATGGACAGGGAAGTTTTATTACAATTTGTTGATAAAATACAGATAAAACACACCATACATCTCATTAAATTCGGCTACCAAACAATATAATAATATTTATTTATTTGTGAGAGTGCAGGCCAAATCCTCTGTCTGTTCTAGCTAAGAATGGCTCCGGTAGTACAGAGAGGGTCATGCTTTTGCAGTGGAGACTAAAAAGACCTGATGATGATGATGATGACCAAAACAAATTTGGCAAAAATTTACATATCTTAAGATTGACAAAGTTTATAATTGTTTTGTATTCAGATTTTGCATTGAAATAAATAAATATAAATATATATGGACAAATCACACAGATTGAGCTAGCCCCAAAGTAAGTTCGAGACTTGTGTTATGGGATACTAACTCAACGATACTATATTTTATAACAAATACATATATTATCTATATACACATCCAAGACCCAGGCCAATCTGAAAAAGATCATTTTCCATCTTGACCTGGCCGGGGATCGAACCCGGTCACTCCGTGTCGCAGGCTGGCGTGTTGACCGCTGCGCCACGGAGCTAGTCTTTGTCAAATGACTTTTTTAATAAGCAATCATAATTTATCACACCCGGGTATATGTATTTAATATACATACATCAAATAATCTCTCATCGATCTAGGTATATATATAAAAGAAGTAGATGTTTGGCCGACTGACAATGGAGTATACATTATAGTGACTGACTGATTGATCAACGCACAGCTGAAACTGCTGGGCCGCTAGTTCGATAGTCTTAATTTAACACAAAAGTTCCGTGATGCAATCATGCATTAAAAAGGGAATTTTGGTAATTCATCCTCTAGGGCTTTAAATAAGACCTGGACCTGTGGTCTGTGGTCGACCTGGGGGCCCTGATATTTGGCGTGTTAAACCGAAACCATAGAGATAATATAATCCTGACGGATAGAGATTCAAACGGATGCTGTCAAACGAGACCGATTTTGAAATGCAGTTGTGGGTGTGATTTTGCATATGTATCCAGTAGTGTTTGGCTAAAATGTACCTGGGTATGTCAATGTATCGATAGTCAAATCATTATACCTTCCCATTGAGAAAAGAAGCAAAATTATACAGTTTTACAGGGATATATACATTTTCTGAAGAGAAACTTCACAAAGAGTAAAAGGCAATGAACTTCTATAAATAATTTATTGACATTGAAACACAGCAAATAAAACATAGATACCTTTTTCATTTCTTTATTGACACATAAATAATAGTTTAAATATTTTTCATACAAAAAACCGACTTCAATCAAACTAATTTTGATAAAATTGAAATGGAAAAAACTTTAAGGCATACCGTTATATATAAAAAAAAGATTTATGCGGTTATGAGGACACAAACAGTCATGCGATTAAAAAAGGCATACGGCCGAATTCGTAGTCGTATGTATTCGTCCTTTTTTGAAATCGGGTAACAAATCAGCCCATTTTTGAATGGTCAGCTAATAATATATAATAATAATAATAGATAAAAAGATAATAATTTAACCAGCCAATCAATAGATTTAGCAATGTATTTAATTAGTATTGCTCCTATAGAGAAAATTTGTCATGTGCACAGACTAAATGACCCCACCGAGGATATATAATACGTACATTTTCACTATGCATATCAAAATATTTTACGAAAAATAAACCATAAGTATACAAACATATTTCACACCTGATATACAGGCTCAGGCTACTCTAAACATAATTTGTTTAGTTAGTCGTACCTGAATAAACTCTATGATGTTTATTAAAGATTCGCTGTATGATTTTTTTATGTCCATGTGAATAGTTTTACCCGCGAGTCTGCAAGAATAAGAAACATGCATAACAAATAGATTCTAAAAAAATACGGCGACGTAAGCATCTACCTGAAAATACTTTTGAGCACACTTTAGTTAGATATCGTTACGTGAAGTGGACGGACGGCCTATGGAATAGAAAGGTTCTCGAATGGCAACCATGTACCAGCAAGCGCAGCGTTGGACACCCACAGACCAGGTGGTCTGACGACCTGAGTTGACCTTTCCAATTATAGTACTGGAAATCCTTGGAGAAGGCCTATGTCCAGCAAAGGACTTTTTGTGGCTGAGGTGATGATGATGATGATGACGTTAATTTTGGAAAAACTTCAATGGGCAAGTTAGAAATTAAAAGAAATAATACAACCATGACACTTGTTATTCATAGCAATTTACAACAATGCAATAGTTAACAAATTGGTCATCGTACTCAAAGTATGCTAATGATGCTCTATTAACTCTGCTCTTATTAAAAACTGTAATTCAATAAATAAAACACAAACAATTATGTTAGTTTGGGCTATGGAGCGTACCATAAAATGTATAGATACATCCGTACTATTACATTTTTATTCCCTCGCGAGGTAGACAGGTCTAACCCAAAAGCCACGTTCAGCACGGAATCAAAATATTGATGGGTTGCTAGCTGTATCTCCTACTAATATAATTTATCAGATTTTTGCCCATTTCCTAGATCGGCTTTTACAAGATTTTTTTGGAAGAGAAGCAGTCGGTTCATTCTACGTTTTATTCTTTTCTGTCTGAACAGTATGGAAGAGTGAAATAGCATACCATACATATAAGTACGTGAAAGCTACAATAAACCTGCTCCGGACGCAGTCGGGTAAAATATCAAGTAACAATATTTCAGTGAGTGCAATCGAAACTATTGTCGATGTCGATAAAATATGAATAACTTCAAGCACTAGTGTAAACGTGTGCGAACTTTCTTTACATAATATTTTCGCTAATTCTCGTTTATGATTAAATGTTTTCATTTTCCTATCAATTATGAAGCATACTTAACAATACTATCCTAGTAGAAATCAAAACTGTTCGAGTTTTTTACCGAAATTATACCGGTGACAAAAATGTATACTTACTGATGAAATGTATATTTGCTAGGATTATTCCTACGGGTTGTAGTGCACTCGACAACCGCACAAGACACCATATTGGTATTTACCTAATTTTATTGTGTAAGTTAAAAGATTATTTATATTTTAGGTAAAATAATTTCCTTTTCAAATTCAGCGGGCCTTGTTGTGCCCAGGTAATGTCAAATGTCAATAAAAATGGGCCTGCTGTCAGCAGTCTTATCTCTCTTTCTAAAGCACAGTGAAGCCGTATAATGACATACTACTTATTTTCATTTTGAAAGTCTAAGGTATGTCTATGACCGAAACCATGCGGATGAAGTCGCGGGATATAGCTAGTTCCTTCATACATACATAGTATCACGTCTTTTTCCCTTGCAGTGTAGGTAGGGCCTAGGTCTATAAGACCTTATTTATTATATTATATTATTATTATATATTATATTATTTATTATATTTATATTTATTATATTATATTATTTATTATATTATATATTATTTATGGCCACATTTAACATGTTGATGGGCATTAGGTGGAAAGGGAAATCGAAATAGTTATGGGTTGCTAGCCGCATGGCCTATTGACATGATTTCGCAGATTTTAGCCCAATCCCTCGATCGGCTTTTACGATCTGCGCGCGAAGAGAAGCAGCTGGCCATGCTGGTCTGGCAGAAAGAAAATCTAAATTCCTTCATATAACTAAAATTACAATGTGTAGGACTCACAAATATTATTCAAAACATTTACATACTTACATAACTTTTCAGCTGAGAAAGTTACCAAAGAGAAACCTTGTTATGAAACATTAGCAATACACATACTAACAATGTACTAAGTATTATAAATAATTTGTCTGTTATGCAATAATTTTTTTCTGCAAAACAAACTTATGCTATCACTAACCTGGAGTGCAATCTGTCTCTCGGCAATAAAAGATGGTTGCATGTTCCCAATAAGCTTCTTTGGTGGCAGTGGCAGCTCCAGGTTAGCCTGATGTATGCTGGCATGCAGGGCTGCAAAATCCCGGTACCTTCTTGACACATTCCACTTATTCTCCTTGTTGGGACCTCTTTGGACCCGTAAAATATACTCCTAAAGGAACAACAAACCATACAGTAGAAATAGGATTAAATTACATGAGTTACCAGTCAGATTACCTATGTTCATTGTATTAAATTCTATCTTATTTTAAAAGGCATTTGCTGTTTCAACTAATATTGTTGTGTAAAGGGCTGGGCAAAATATATGCATTGCTTTAATTAAAATACAAATTACAAGATCTTGCACATATTTAAATACAAATCACAAAATACAGTCAGATGTTAGTTCATCATTGTCAGCCTATTGTAGCCAACGAATAAGATTGTAGCCCATTTTTGGACAAAGGCCTCTCCCAGTTCCTTCCATCTCTTCTTGTCTTGTGTGTGTCTTCTCCATAACTTGCCAGCTACCTTTGAGATGTCATCCTCTCAGTGCATCCTCGGTTTTCCTGGGTTTCTATACCCCATTCTTGGACTCCAAGCAGAAATTTGCTGACTCCATCTGTTATCTGTGAACCTCATAAGGTGTCCAGCCCATTGCCACTTAAGCCTGGCAATCCTCTCTCCAATGTCTACTACTCCAGATCGTCTCCTGATCACTGCATTTCGTATGCGGTCTCGGAGCAACACTCGCAGCATTGAACTCTACATAGCCCTTTGACACACCTTTAGAGTGGACATATGTTTTTTAGTTAGTAGCCAAGTTTCAATGTAGTCGTTTGAGGTAGATGTTAGTTAAATAAGATAAATAAAACTCATTGCGCTTATGAAAGCTGACTCTTCTTCTTCTTCTTCCTCACCTTATCCCACTTTAAGTGGGGTCGGGACAGCATGTGAGTATTTTCCATTTCGCTCTATCTTGAGCAATTTCTTTCGTTACCATCTTTTTACCCATATCCTCCTTCACACACTTAATCCATCTTTTCTTTGGCCTACCTCTACTCTGATTCTCAATTACTTTCATATCCAACACCTTCCTAGTTACATGGCTCTCTTCTCTTCGCAAAACATGTCCATACCATCCTAATCTACAGCTTCTCAATTTTTCCGTTATGGAGGCTACTTTCGTACTTCCTCTTACATACTCATTCCTTATCCTATCTTTTCGAGTCACTCCACTCATCCATCTCAACATTCTCATCTCCGCTGCATGCAATCGTCTTTCATCCGTCACCTTGGTGGCCAAACACTCTGAACCATACAAAAGTACCGGTCTTATCACGCTTTTATACATTTTTCCTTTGATCTTAAGGGGTATACGCGAGTCACAAATAATCCCAGTCACTTGTCGCCATTTTGCCCAACCGGCGTTTATACGACTATTGACATCACGGTCTATATTACCATCACTTTGCAAAAGGGAACCGAGGTATCGAAAATCGAAGCAGACTGGCAGGGACACACCGTCTAAGGCAACTGGTGTGAAGCCAGAGGTACCACTAAAATCCATAAAAAGTTGTTGGGTTTTCGTTCTGCTTATTCTGAAGCCGAAGTCCTCTAGCTTCTTCTGCCATTTCGCCAGTCTGCTTTGAACCTCGTTTCCATCCTGGCCGATGAGGACAATATCATCGGAAAAAAGCATGCACCAGGGTGCCTCCTCCTGAATGTCTGACGTCAAAGCGTCTATTACAAGGAGGAACAGATAGGGGCTTAAAGCCGATCCCTGGTGCAAGCCTACTGCCACACTGAACTCATCGGTAGTGCCAGCCTCGGACCGGACACATGTACTAGCTCTCCTGTACATAGCTTGTATGAGCTTAAGGTATTTCTCTGGCACTCCCTTCTTTTTTAAACACCACCACAAAACTTCTCGCGGAATCCTGTCATACGCCTTTTCTAAATCGACGAATACCATATGCAGGTTTTTATTGGCCAATCGATATTTCTCGCAAAGTTGGCGGATTGCAAATATGGCATCCGTCGTCCCACGCCCAGGCATAAACCCAAATTGATTTTGGGCAATTTCACTCTCTTCTCTCATTCTTTTCTCTATCACTCTTTCCCATACTTTCATGGTATGTGACATGAGCTTTATTCCTCTATAATTGTTGCAGTCTAGTACATCACCCTTATTTTTAAAAATAGGCACCAGTAGACTAGCGCACCATTCATCAGGGATCGCCTCTTCCAGCAACAACTTATTGAAGAATAAAGTCAGCCACTTCCATCCATCAACCTTTAATAATTTCCATACTTCTACAGGTATTCTATCAGGGCCAACCGCTTTTCCATTCTTCATACTCTCTACTGCAATTTTCACTTCTTCAATACTCACTTCATTTACTAATCCTAAGTTAACTGGTATACTTTCAAGCGTTCCCGACCATTCATTTTCTTCATTCATCAATTTATTAAAATACTCTTTCCAGCGCTTCTTTATTTCATCATCTTTCGTGAGTGTCTTGCCTACGTCATCTTTTATACATTTAATATGATTTGAATTTTATGTCTTTTGAACTTTTTTCTCTGATTTTGGCTAACCTGTATATTTTCTGTTGCCCAAGGGGGTTTTCTAGCTCTTTGTAGATTTTATCTTGTTCTTTAGCCTTCGCAATAGCAACCATTCTTTTTGCTCTCTTTTTGCACTCTTTGTATATTATTTTTTTCCTTTCTTTCGTATTTTCATCTCTTTCATTATAAAAGCTGACTCTATTTGCTGTAAAATGCACTGAGTAGATCACTAAAAATATTGGATGGGCTTGACAATAGCTTAGCATGAATTTAGATTTTCTGAGTTTTGAAATCAATAAAACACACTATTCTCTACATTACAACACCATTTCTAAAGCATGAAGTTGATCATTTTGATTTATTAAATTATAAGAATGTAATTTTCATACTTTTCTATACAAAGTTCCCCAACTAATATTAGAATATTCCCAACGAATATAAGAAAAAAAACATGACTACAGAGGGTAGGTTAGGTTTCCTTGTAAACAAAACAGTAGCAAGCGTCACCTTAGGGTGAAACCCCCAAATACTAATGTAAAATAATCAAAAATTGTGCTTTTTTGTAATTAAATATAAATAACATCTCTGTGCTTTGGAAATCATATTGTAAAGACTTTCAATGTACATTTGAATAAATGATTATGATTATGAAGAAGAGCAAAAGCATTCTATTAGTTTCAATTCAAAATTAAAGCCTGTTTGTGTATAATAATTAAATATTTTAACATTGCTTTATTATATGAAAAAGATACGCTTCAATGCTCTTGCTCTATAAAGCTATCTTTGCATTCAACCACAGCATAGTGAAATTGAAGACGTTATGACGACATTCCAACTTTTGGCTGATCTCAACAAAATGTTCTTCAGATTTAATTACACTTTAAGGGCAAATTAAATCAGCTTAATTCAGGTCGAATCATCAAACCGTGAACGTTGAATAAGAAAATTGAACTTACTGTATGTTTGTTGATGTTTTGTGCATTTTCGACTACACAAATTAGTTTTTCAGTGTCATCAACAATTGCCTTTGTTTGAGACGGGCTTTCAAATATAGCCATCACACTGGAGATATACGTTCATTAAACTCTGTTTATTACAAATATATATACTATTATTAAATCATCACCGTAAAAATAACTGGTAAATAACTTCGAGAACAGCATCGTTCATGATCAACGATTATGACGGATGTTTGACGTATGGCATTATCATCTGTCAATATCAGCTGGCTGACACGTGACCATAGACGAATAGTGATGTCCAAGGGGCCAAAACAAAGGGGTCCCATTGCAGGGGCCGAAAAAAATCTGCGTCCTTAACTGGCAACATTATTTTGTTTATGTTTTTTGTAGTTTCGTTTAGAAACCAATACTATTTTCTACGATTAAGTTATTTTTATTACTCCATGCCATGTTAAGAATTTTGCTAAAAATCAACGACTCATTTGCTGTCATCCTTGTTCTTACATAGTCAATTCATCTATCAAAATCCAAAGGCAAATGAGATAAATAAAATTGTAATAACACAAAGAAACTAAAACTAAAAACCTTAAAATATATAATATAATAACTAAAATAAATTATTAAGAGGAGTCCCTTTAGGCAAGGTTCCGAAGATACTGGCAGCGTTCCCCCTTTGAATAGCTAGACTAATTCTTTGTCCGAGGTAGCTGCCAGCTTTTCGGTCTCCTGTGATGTCGACTAACCTTTTTGCTATTTCCTTAAAAAGCCTTATAGCGCTAGGACCCCACGGACCAAGGGTTTCGACACCAAATGGGACAAAAACATATTCGGAGCCTAGACCCCTGTATTTGCAAGCTTTAGCTTTTTCAGCCGCTTCACAAGCCGCACCAGCTCTGTTGTTGGTTCCATGTAGATGGGAGGGGGCCAGCGTGTCTGAACAGGTTGCATCCCATACCAGCACCCGGCCCATCTTCCATGGAATCAAACTCATGCCGTCCGGTCTCTTCCCATCGTCTCTTGCAATACCAGTCGGCTCAAGTAGACTTGGCACGTTAACGGTGGCAAGGGACCGGCGTATGATATCGTTAAGTGCGGCATGTCTGGAGAAGCGGCCTGCACTTTTTTGGCATGACAGTCCGTGATGTCCTAGCTTGTCAACATCACTGCCACAGGGACATTTATGAGGAGCACATACCGGAACCCCAAGCCGTAGACAGGTTGCGATTCGGAGTGTGTCAGGCTCAAGAAATGTTCCTGTATTTGACGAAGGGTAACACACAGTGAACTACGTGTTAACATTAACTTATTTCTGAACGTTGAAATCATTGCGCAAACCAGAGACAAATATCGATTGTGTCACTTCCGGTTCTACCGCAACGAGATACGAGCGGAGAACCACTCGGGCATTGAGACCTGCCATAAAATATATAATTCGTTAAAAATGTCGCTGATCTCCGCTCGTTTGGCCTCTTCTGTGGCCAGGCGCCTCCCCAATGCTGCATCTCAGGTAAAATTATCGTTTTAACTTTGTTATTGGTGCCTCTATTATCGCTAAAATCCAAATTATACTTACCCGGCTATCACGTCCTATGTAACCATTATCTGTCCAGTGGGAGTATTTGGTTAATTGGACTAGATTTGCAAGTTTGGAGTGTATAAAAAGCCTTTACTTATGCTTACTACAACGTTTTGTGTTAAATTATTACGCTTTGAATTATATTTTGGAGTTCGGTCCCACGGATGAGTGTTATGTAATAATGGGTGACCAGAGTATAACCTGATTATTTTCAGTATGTGTAAGTGGAATTATCTGTTGAATCCGGTGTGCTAAGTGTAAATCAGTGTAATAATTGTGAGAACGTTGTGATTGCAAATTGGATTGAGGAAAATTTTGGTTATGTCTGGTAGGTGTCGAAGGTGGCGGCGCCTGCAGTCGCCGTCGCCTCCCGCAAGCTCCATGTGTCGACACCGCACCGGGCGGCCGAAATCTCCCAGATCCTGGAAGAGAGAATCCTCGGTGCCGCACCCAAGGTCAGTATGTCGTGTTACATAAACTACTTTTGGCCTCATAGGTTATGGCCACTTGTCATGTACTATTGTTGTTGTCCTTACTTTGGGATAATTGCTGCAAGTTGCATATTTGCCCCCTTTTACTTTTTGTAATAATATCTTTCAATCGGACATATACCTAACTAGACTATAAGCAAATGATGTGCTTCCTGATTTTATTCAAACAATAATATATGTACCAATTTTGTTATAAATAAGAGAAAAAGATATGGATAAATCCCAGTTACATTATGTAAAGAAGTGTTATCATTGGAAAAATAAGTAAAACAATTTTTTTCTCTATAATATCTCAAGGTTTCATAGCAGTTTTGCTAGGTTGGAGAAAAATATTTGGAGTAAAAGAATGAAGTCTCCAGAACAATATTGATTTTGACATGATGCCCATACTAAAGCAATAGTTTTGTGCAGGCCGATTTGGAAGAGACTGGCCGAGTGTTGAGCATTGGTGACGGTATCGCCCGTGTATATGGCCTGAAGAACATCCAGGCTGAGGAGATGGTGGAATTCTCCTCAGGTCTCAAGGTTGGTGCCATTTTTTCCATACATTGTTTTTATAGCTATAGAAATTTTCAATAAGTAAACTTGCCGGTCTACAGTACTACAGAATGTATCTACAGTCACTCATCATGATGCTACAACTAACCTATGCACTGTCAATATATTGAAGTAGTCCCAAAAAATCATTCTACGGGATAAGTATCGGAGCGGGTGGGGCTGCAATTATGAACAGTGCAGTGGAACAGTTCTCTGTGATAACTTGATTTGTGTGGTTGTGCTATAAGAAGATTCTATTGAGGATACTGTTGTGCTTTTTTGCTAATCAATTTATCAAATATTCCATCAATGTGTTGTGAAGTGGTGTAAAAGCCATACAGACTAACATGAAAAACACCTTAATTAATAATAACCTACTGCAATCCCAATAAAACCAACATAACGTAAAGCTGATTTAAGCACTTTTTGTATTTGAATTTAGATATCAAAGTTAAATTTTTTTTGTACATGCAAATTACGAAAATACATTTTCCTTGATCTAATAAATGATTAACAAACAAGACAGTACGGCACAAATGTAAATAATTATCAACAGTATGAATGGTATCCACAGAAAACCAGCATCATGGTCAGACAGACCATTACACTTGCCAACCAATTTGGTGCAAGCATATTTCGTGTTTAATTTTATTGGTTTGATCATACTATTATTGATGTATGTGCCAAATAAACTATTTTTCTTTCTTTCTTATAGTATGTACTCATGTTCTGGTATAATACTATGCACATAACTTTTAATTTTTGGATTACAATTCTAATGTTAATTTGTGTATAGGGTATGGCTCTTAACTTGGAGCCCGACAACGTTGGTGTTGTAGTATTCGGTAACGACAAGCTGATCAAGGAGGGCGACATCGTCAAGCGTACCGGCGCCATTGTAGACGTGCCCGTGGGCGAACAGCTGCTGGGTCGCGTCGTGGATGCCCTGGGTAACGCCATCGACGGCAAGGGCCCCGTCGACACCAAGAGCCGCATGCGAGTCGGTGTCAAGGCCCCGGGTATCATCCCCCGTGTGTCTGTGCGCGAGCCTATGCAGACTGGTTAGTACTCTTTTTATATTAGTGTTAAGAGATCCTTAACCCTTTTGGAGGCAGCGGGTGTATTTTTCCCACCAATTTTTTTTTATAGATTGGTGAGAAAAATATAAATGTTGCCTTAAAAAGAGTTTTATCCATTTAATTAATTTAAAAATGAAGGAGTCATTGTACCTGTGTCTTATCTTTCATCTTGAGTGTAATAGTTAAATAACGAATAAATTACAAGTTCATCTAATATCACGGAGTACATACAGAGTGGAGACGGCGTTAGCTACTGTGCACTGTGATTCCAACTAGGTCCTGACGTCATCACGTTAACATCGAGAGTAGGCGTGGCCTATTAATCTGCTGTTGTAGCTGTCAATGTTCGTACGTGGTTAGTTCTGTGCACACAGTGAGATTTTCGGACTTATCTTGTTTTTTACGAAGAAAATCATGAAGTGTTGCATTATATCATGTAAAAACTACTCACATAAACGTTCAGATGCTATGGAAAGAATCACATTTCATTTGTAAGTATATTTATTCGTAATTTACTTAAATTATTCTAGAAAAATCTTTTGGCGACGTTCCGTGCTACTCATCGTTAGATGGCACCACTTTGCGTAATGAGACGTATGAACTATAAAAATATATTAAAGCTAATTATCGTAATAAATAATAACCATAAGTACTGAAATTTGTTCTAAATTTATACCTAAAGACTTTTACCTTGACAAAAAGATTATGTTTATGTTGTTTCATAATTCTCTTTTCAGCAATGCGCCACCTGTCGTCAACGTTGAATAATAGTGAACGTCAAGATGACGGGACTCCGCCCGGTTTTGCGAATATGATGTGATAAGAATGTAGTACCATATTAGTGCTATTTTATACTTACATAATAAAATTTTATTATGGAGACAGTTTTATTATGGAGGTTAGGCTCTCTCTACCCCGTAAGGGAAATAGACGTGATAATATGTATGTATGTTTTAACATTTTGGTTTTGCACTTAATTTTTAGGCAAAGGTAAATTAAAACAAATTCAGTGTAGAATAACCTCCATAATAAAACTGTCAAACAAACGCCTAAGCAAATTGTAAGAGCAGTATAATGCTACTTGGCTTTGAAATTCACTTTTTCCTCAGGAGCTTATTCGTTTATTTATTTATTTGTCAAACATGTGTTACAATGTGTTAAATAATATAAAAGTAGGAATCAACATGCTTACCGTTAGGGTGTACAAATATTGAATCAGATGAGCTCTTGTTAGTACCACATAAAATAAACAATACATAATATTAAATTACAAAATAAGTCAATATATGTACAATAAGCACAAAAAATATATAAATAGAGAGATAAAAAAAAACACTAAATTTAATCATTAAAAAACGCACTAATATCATAGTAACACTTCTGGTTTAGGAATGATTTCAGTTTTTTCTTAAATAAATGTATATTTAATGTTTTATATTCCTTAGGGATTTTATTATAAATTTTTGGGAACAGAGCTGTTTTTGATTGATGTAGACAAAGTCTATCGCCATTTCTTCTGTTTCTTGCACACACATCCGATATACGTTTGAATAAATGGGGATTATTTTGAACAAATACAGCTATCTCAAATATATACAGTGATGGCAGTGTTAGTATTTTATATTGTTTAAAATAAGATTGACAGCTATCAGTGCTTTGTAGACCAAACATAGAGCGGATACACCGTTTTTGCATTTTAAAAACCAATTTTTTATCTGTAGAATTTCCCCAGAAAAATCGTTGAAAATATTTTTTATTTTTACAATTGAAGTGTTTTTTAAGAACTGAATTGTGGTCCCGCCATTTTGATATTATAATAGCGGGACCACTTTCTTTGTTGAATATCTTGAAATCATTTGAGTGTACAATTTTATTATAGCACGTATGTAAGTATAAAGTACTAATATTACTACGTACGTAATGGTACTACATCATAACATCATAGTTACATCATATTCACAAAACCGGGCGGGGTCCCGTCATCTTGACGTTCACGAATAATAGCCATACATGGCAAAATGTCTAGGGTTGCCAACCACCTAGTTTTCGCTAGTTATTACTTTTTACTGTTTTATTAAAAGAAAGTATACAAAATACTGTTTTCTCAACCGCTGATAAAACTACGATTGGATTTTGAAATTTTATAAAAAGTTACATGGAAGATGAGGGAATAATGATGTTTCTGAGCACCCCGAGAGCATTTTTCATCAAAGAAACCTACTTTCAGTGAGTGCTCACCCCATATGCAGACAGCATCGACCACAATTCTTTCATAGGTTTTTTCCAAATCTACGAATACGCAGTACAGTTTTTGACCTTTGGCCAAAAATTTCTCCAAAATGAAAAAGACGGATAAGACCTGCCAGTCTATTTGCTAACTTAGTGTACAACGTTTTGATGGTCACTTCAAAATACATTTTGATGGTCACATCAAATACATCTTATATAAAAATTAACAATATCATACGAAAGCCGCAATGCATTTTGAAGTGTCTATCAAAACGTTGTACACCGAGTTAGCAAATAGGCCGGCTGATCTGTACATCCCATTCCTTTTCTGATCCCGCTTGTTAGTTAAGTTAGTTGTAAATAAAACTTTAGTACATGTTGTATCATTTTTTGACATTCATACAAATCGAATATTGCACTTTGGCGTTACGTGATACTTTTTCAATTGATTGAGATTATGTCTGTTAATGTAGATTTTTCATGGTAAGAAAAAAATTAATGGCTATTCTTAAGCTTATTTACACTCCATGCTATGATTATTAAATCATAATACTTCAAGAAATATATGATCGAAGCATAATAGTATTTGATTTTTACTATTGAAACCAATATCTCCCTATGTCCTTTATTATTAATGATGGAAAAATGTCATGCGATCGATGTAATTTCTTGATAAGATCAACGATCAACAAAAGATCAATCCACCAGTTTGTATATTTTTTGACATGTGGGTCGAGCATGTGGGTCAAAAAAATATAAAAACTTGTGGCGGCGTCGAAGGCAGGCTAGTACTAATACTAGCTCAAGTCACCTCTAGTATGGCAAAGTTTTGGGTGGCCCGTGCGTCAACTCGTATGCTGCCTGGATTTTGACTACTCTTTTACATGATATGGTCACTGACACTATGGTTTTATTATGGAATTTGATTAATTATCTATGACAAAAAACAGAAAGGAAATAATTTACATAAAACATATTGATTCTTTGTTTTTGTGGCTGTGAAGATGTAGTCTCCAAATAAACGATTGCTTTGAACAGGTACAGAACTATACTATATACAACAATATTATGTTATAGGAAAATTTTAAATTTATATGTTTCTAACCATAGTTTTACCAGCAGTCGTGAAAACAGTGTTTTGCAAACTCTCTTATAATAGAACAGTAAAAAGCATTAACTAGCAAAAACAGTATTATACTGTTTTTAACAGTCTGGTTGGCAACCCTAATTACTCAGCTATCTGACACTAGATGTCAGTAGGTGTTAGGGACATCTAGTGACGGATAGATAAACTAAAAAGAAAGATCAACATCGAACTTATTAAGTAGTTGGGCTATTCGCCGCTAGATGGATATAAAGGAGGGAGTGAGACAGAGCAAGTAGAGTGAGACAGATAATACTCCCCTCACCCCCTGTAAGTGCCACGCATGGTTTCATAGAAAATATTCCTTAGGGCAACTCCTCTCTGTATGTACTCCGTGTCTAATATCCACTTTTCCATCTGTAGAAATAAATGACCTGTGATATGACCATCTACTCAGACAATTTGTCTTGCAAAATTTCATTATATAGATTAATATAGATAATTTTAAGTGGCCAACACCGATCTGAATTTTTAAATAAATAGGTCATGATATAGACCAGTTAATGATAACATTCTCTTGGACATGGAATCACCCGATATCAACTGATGTCTGGTGATACCAGCCAACAACAGTTTAACTTTCCAATCCTAGGCAAGATAAATTTCCTTTATTGAAGTAAGCTAAAATTATGTAAAAAAAAATTGTAGGTATCAAGGCCGTCGACTCCCTGGTACCCATCGGTCGTGGTCAGCGTGAGTTGATCATTGGTGACCGTCAGACCGGCAAGACTGCCCTGGCCATCGACACCATCATCAACCAGCAGAGGTTCAACAAGGGCGAGGACGAGAAGAAGAAGCTGTACTGCATCTACGTCGCCATTGGTCAGAAGAGGTCCACCGTCGCCCAGATCTTGAAGAGGCTGACTGATGCTGGTGAGATAATAGATTAATAGAACTACTTTAAAATTTACCATCAAAAGGTGCAAAATATACTTTTTTACTTGGTTATGCATAGCGTGAATATATATCACGAATGACTAAAAGTGCTTCTGTTGAATCGGTAATATCACAAAACAAGTAATTCTTATATAAAGAATTGTTACATTTTGGTGAAGGCGAGTAATCAGGAATAGTTTGCCAAACGAAACATTTATTGACGCGCCGTCCATAAACTTGGGCAGTAATTTTCAATGTTCAAGATTCATCAAAATAAAATTTTCAATCTTTTCATTTGCTCTAAAGAGTAAATTGAATCTGTGCTAGTCAGAATTGATATCATTACTGATAGGAGATTAGAGTAATCAATTAAATTTTTATTTCAAACTAGCTGCCCCGGCGAACTTCGTTTCGCCATAAGTTAAAAACTATCCTATCTCTCAAGTTGGATCGAACTGCACATGGTGTGCGAATTTTATTATAATCGGTTAAGTGGTTTAGGAGTCCATTGAGGACAAACATTGTGACACGAGATTTATATATATTAAGATAGATGTTCATTTAGAGGGTGAAACAAATTTAATAAAGCTATTGTTCATCAGAAATGCATAAAACGCATTTCTGATGAAGCAAATACCAGCCGTTTAATTAAAATAAAACCGGCCATGTATTGTGTGAGAGTTACACTAAGGGCTCTGTTCAATATTTAACAAAAAAGAAACACACTTCTTGTATGGGACTGATGTATGAAGAAAGATGCATTAAACCTCTTCTATGCAAACTCTCTCTCCTGCATCACACTATTGTTCTTAAATTGTTCACTGTCTCATTTATAATGTAGCAAATTATTTGTTGTTATAGTGGCAAAAGATAATGCATTATGTAAAAATTTAACTCTGCCTATTACAGTTCAGTAGATACAGCCCCGATGGCATTAGAGGCTTTATAATATAATTTTAACACTTTGTTATTTAAAAAAATTGGTTGTCTGTAAAGTCGAGATAATTTTACGTGATAACAATGGAAGAGAGATATATGCACAAGCCGAACGCTTTGACCGATCGTGCCTCGTTATCGCTTGTTCGGCGTTCCCGCTTGCACATGGAACGCGTCACTTTTTCCGGCCGGCGTTTATCGATTTATAAGGCGTTATTACGTCAAAATAAGAATGAAGTTTGGTAGGAAAAAAGGTATCTTTATTTGAACATTGTCTGAACTGCTTTTAATTTCAGGTGCCATTGGCTACACCATCATCGTGTCCGCCACGGCCTCCGACGCCGCGCCCCTGCAGTACCTGGCGCCCTACTCCGGCTGCGCTATGGGGGAGTTCTTCCGCGACAACGGCAAGCACGCGCTCATCATCTACGACGACTTGTCCAAGCAGGCTGTCGCCTACCGTCAGGTGTGTTAAGTTTTAGACCTATATCTGTAATATAACTACCATCTAAAATTTCATACATTTGCATAGAACATCTATCTGTCGCCACTGACGCTATATACGGTCACTTCCAAAGTCTACCTTAAATATGCTCCTGTATATTTACCATAAACGTTTTGCCGCACAACATATGTAGTGATTTTATTTGCTTTAGTCTAGTAAGTTGAAAGCACTAGCGTTGGTCGTACTTGGTTGACCAAATAGTGAAATTGTATACTTTGACAAAAAATCTAAGCGTTGCCAATTTGTCTCTATAAAGTATTATAGATCGACTAAGTAATTCTAGAAGCTATTATATTGTGAAAATGAAAGTAATAGAAAATAATCATTTTTCTTCATAATAAAAAAAACGACTTCAATCAAACTACTGAACCGATTATAAAGACATTTAAATGGGACCAACTTAAAGGCATACCAATTTCAAACAAAAAATAATTTTTAAAATCGTTTCATAAATGTCTGAATTCTGAGGTTCTCCCACGGGGTTCTCCTTGCCTTTCAAATCGGTTTTTTAAAAAAAGGCCAAAGTTTTATTTAAGAAACTATTAGACTTCACTTTGTCACATTCAATGTTTTCTCTTCCTATTTTTACGCAAAGTTTTTTTTGCACTAACATGTGTTTATCTCTACCAGATGTCGCTGCTGCTGCGTCGTCCCCCAGGTCGTGAGGCCTACCCTGGTGATGTGTTCTACCTCCACTCCCGTCTGCTCGAGCGTGCCGCCAAGATGTCAGTATAAAGTCTTCTTAATTACGTGTAATGTTAAATTTAGTAGATTTTGTCGTGGATATAGCACAAACTACCTTTCCGTTTATATACAATTCAAAAATATTAGTTAGTAAACATTCCCAAAATAGATGCTTTGAGTTTACATCCAAAGTAACAGCTAGTGGCAAATTATTGCGAGATTGAAATGAGATGTGATGCGGCTGGGCGCTTGGCCGGTCGTGCCCCTCCCCTCTTTGCTTTACGCCTTGCCCCCAAGTTAGCTACTGCGACGCGTCTTGCGACTAACTTCAGATCCGCAGTAAAGTTTGGCGCGAATTGTAATTTGTCTTGACCTAAGTCTATTCTTTGGAGCTTGTGCTCGTGGATGACGAAAGCCTCTAAAAATTTATGTTTCCATTATTATTTATTAAAAATTAAATTTAAAATCAGCGTGGGGTTTATTTCCAACCTATAATATTATTACAAAAAAGCATCTTAGATCATTTCCAGTTTCTTTTAATAATTTATTCACTGTAATAAGATAATTTACACTAATATATCGTCCCTCATTAACACAAAAAGAAACGGTAATTAAGTTTCCAAACCGTTTTCACTGCAGGTCTGACAAGATGGGCGGTGGCTCCCTGACCGCTCTGCCCGTCATCGAGACCCAGGCCGGTGACGTGTCTGCCTACATTCCCACCAACGTGATTTCCATCACAGACGGACAGATCTTCTTGGAGACCGAGTTGTTCTACAAGGGTATCCGGCCCGCCATCAACGTCGGTCTGTCTGTGTCCCGTGTAGGATCTGCTGCCCAGACCAAGGCCATGAAGCAGGTTAGCAATATTTAACCCTTTGTACTTTTATTGCAACTTGCAATTTAATATGTTCTAGTAAGCCTATCTCTTTGTACAATGCATATGTGTGCTCATAACTGACGGAGAACTGAAACAAAAGATAATGCGATCTAATCAGTCACGCACAATAGCTACTAACTCTTTGCTAAAAATATTATCGCTTACTGCTAGTTATCATTCAGGTAATAAAGCCTAAATGCGGCAATTTCTCCTAAAAAATCGTTTGGTTTCCAGGTGGCCGGTTCCATGAAGCTGGAGTTGGCCCAGTACCGTGAGGTGGCCGCCTTCGCGCAATTCGGTTCCGACTTGGACGCTGCCACCCAGCAGCTGCTCAACAGAGGCATGCGTCTCACTGAGCTGCTCAAGCAGGGCCAGTACGTGCCCATGGCTATTGAGGAGCAGGTGTGTCTTCTCTCCTTTTTTCAAGCTTTTATTTAACTTGCAATGTATATATGTAACTATATATGTTCTGGATTAACATTTTCAACTCAATTTTGAATCAGATATCTTCCACCAATTGAGCTGAAATTGTGTATACTCATTTAGTTTGGATAACAATGCATGGAGCTGTGTGACGTCATTCTCGATCCAACATGGCGGAGCACCCAAGATGGTGGACCAGCTATTTTTGACGCACTCCAACAATATTAAATTAAAGAGCTTGCTGAAAACAACTCGAAAAGTAGAGTGATGTTACATAAAAGCAACAAAAGGTTTCATGATATTTTTTAATTTTAAGGTCGCCATCATCTACTGTGGTGTCCGTGGTCACCTCGACAAACTGGACCCCACCAAGATCACCGCTTTCGAGAAGGCCTTCACTGAGCACATCAAGACCAGCCACCAAGGTCTCTTGGCCACCATTGCCAAGGACGGTCAGATCACCCCCGAATCAGACGCGTCCCTGAAGAAGCTCGTCACTGACTTCATCGCTACCTTCTCTTCACAGTGAAAAACTTAGTTTTATAGCCGAACTTCTTCGACGCGACGTTGCGCCGCCGCGCATTTAGAATAAATCGTCTAAATTATTTCTGGCAACACAGCGTCGCGCCGAATTCAGTACAATGTTAAGTGATCGCCTAACGAAAACACTCGCTTGTAGACCGGCCGATGTTTTCGCTAGCCGTTAGTAGTTATCATTCGTATGGACTGTATTGAATGTTAATACAATCATGGAATGTATTTATCTCTCGGAAATGTCAGGAGTGGTTATATATATTAATAAACATCTTTAAAATATTCATAATGTGTCTCTTTACTGTTCCTAGAGATATTGCCGTAATACAGGTCAAGAACACATTTGCGTAATAAATCAAACCACGGGATATTCATAATATCAATCAAAAAAGGTACATATTATAAACCTTAAAAGGTATTTTCAATAATTACATGGATCTTACATGGTGAAAATCTGACAAATCGATTAGTAGGCGATGCGGCTAGCAACCCATCACTATTTTGATTCCATTTTCCACCTAACGCCCACCAACATCAACAAGCTTCTTCTTAGCGTGCCGGTGTTCACCCAATTATATATTTTTCTGGGCTCAATCGTACTGCATTAGGTGCAGCGTTACAGGTCGCGGGGCTCGCTGGGCATCTCAGTAAGTGTGCATTTGTCTGTGGAGACGCACCACAGTCACATACGTTATTAGAACTAGCTGTATACGACCATTTGACCAGATTATCTTTTGCTTCGGCCTACTTGGGTTCTCAGGTAGTTATGGCACTTCTAGATTGGCTAGAAGGTAACCTTTCTGCTGGAGGCATGAATTCAACGGTGCATCTTACCCAGCCATGGATGGGCCTCCGACTCTCACTCACCGAACGAAGCATAGAGCGGTAAAGCTTCTACTCAAACGTCGATTTTCTGTGAGAGTGTGGTACTTCCCCAGACCCCGGACGAGCCGGCCCATTCATGCTACTAGCAAAAATGAAGCTTGCCGGTAGTGTGGCTCTACTACAACTAAAATCTCCTCCTTTAGCAGAGTGTGGAAGCTTTTCCTGCAGCAACATCTTGTACATCGGTGTTTCGGACAACATTCGGAGAAGCACTCGATCTTGTAGACGTTAAGCGTCAGAGCAGATCGTTACTGGAACAGACCTGCTTAATGATTTTGCAATTCGTCTTAAAAGTCAGTGATCTGTCCAGGACACTCCAGGACTGTTCCAAGATATTTGGGTTGGAAACTGGACAGTTGGAACTCCTTGCCAAGACATTTTTAGGGGCCGACCAGCCTGGTGATTACGAAGATGGAAAGCGCATGCTTGAATCTTTGACGTGTTAGGCTTAAGAACATTCTCCTCGTGGTACCAGCCTAAGTTGGCAAGTTGTCTTCAACCTCGTCGAAGGTTGTGCCCTGGAAAGTCCAATACAAGATCGTCTGCATAAATGAATCGGTAGGTGGTATCTGTTGACGGCTGATCATTTGTGTAGATATGAAAAAGTAGGAGAGATAGAATGCTTCCTGTGGGAGTCCGATTTTCTGTGAACGCACTAACTAAATAGGGATCCAAGTATTGTGAACGCCAGAGTTGATTGATTTTTTTTTTACTACTTCCAATCGATTATAAAATCGATACGATTCGTTAACATAATCTACAAATATCAATTTTTTTACCATCAGCAGCACTATTATATCTGTCAATATTAACTGTCACTGTCATTATAATCAATCAAAGCACAACACGTTGCCTTGTTGGTTTTGGTACTATTTTTCAAAATAAATTTGTTTTACATAAAATTTTACAGGGAAAATAAACCTGTAACAAAAATATACATCTATAAAATAGTGGCGGCTTCTCTGTTCTTATTTGTGTTGCCATTATTTTGTAACAATTTCTGACAATAACTTTGCAAAATGGATTTCTTTGAAAAGGCCCATGTTACTAAAAAGGAGTCTCTAAAAAAAGACAATAAAGCAGAGGAAACTATGAAGAAGCAGCTGAAACAGATGTTGGAAGGATACAAGCAGAGTGACCACAAGATGATTAGGAAAAGTGAAAACGTTTATCTAAACCCACAAAAGCTTTTCGACGACTCGAGTTCAGTGAGCGGCTTTTCGGATTTAAACCTAACCAATTCTAGCAACGAGTTAGATATCAGCCATGACCACGACTCTGATGATAGTGACCGAATTCATCAGTTCAATGAGGCCAAAGGTACTGCAGTAAATAGAGACCATACAATTTCAAGTACTCTCGACAGTTTGGACTCTATTTCTGAATGTAGGGATGCTTTGGAGTCGTTATCTGAAGATTTGTCTAACTTAAGCGATGGCTCGTCGGGTGAGGACGAAACTGACAACATTTCATCGATCAGTAGCACAGTAGACACTGCTACAGATGGTAATTCAGATATGTCAGAGTCATTTGACGCAAATGGTGCCTTAGCAGTTAAGATTTTACAAAAGCTAAACCTGAAAAGACATGTTACTGTCAACAATGTAAGTAAAAAGAAAAAGAGTCAAAATCAAGAAGAAAAAAAAACCATTCCGAAAGTTATAGTAGAAGAAATTGATCAGGGAGAACAAAATGAAGACAGTGATAATGAAATTAATATAGATGATCATGATGAATTGAGGATAGATGATCAAATGGAGACTGATGATGATTCAAACAACAGTGTAATAAATTCTAATGTTTCTTCACCATTCATTTCTGTCACTGCTACAGAAATGCCCAATGATAGTTTCAGCGACTTACTGGGTAACTATAGACATTCCACTGTTAAAAATATGCCCTCGGACATTCAAACTATTAATTCCACTACTGACACAGTGTTTTCTGTACAAGTTAGCAAAAATAGTATAGTTACAAATATAGATGTTCAATCCCAAGATAATGATGATCTACAAGAAACAGAGTTTGATTTTTCAGAACATTATGATGATGAAGTAATTACTGTAGATGATTCTACAATGCTTGATGATACACTAGACTCAGAGGAAGGTAATGAGCGTAGATCATCTATGGAATATTCCGAGGAAGTTATTAATCCTGTCAAAGTATATTACGCTAAGAAGAACTCTTGTATTCTTGTGTTGCAACACCCAGCAGAACTTTACATTCATGGCAAAGTAAATATTAATGCACTAGGGGGTACCGTCGAAATCTTCGGATATACTCTTAAAGACAAAGTTTGTAAAGTATATGCTCCAAAATATAATTATGCACATTGCGTAAGAACCGTAGATGCTGAGAATGCATATTATGGATTATTTAGTAAATTGACCGCTGTTGGTCTTTCTGTGCATGAGGCCGAAGAAATTGTAACATCCATTGAAGAATGTGATGGTGTTGTCTGCCTTACTCCTTTGAAATGCAGACAAATGGACTTTGTAGAGAATAATTTTGCTATAACAGATTTATTTAGTAAGACAAATAGGAATATCGATAGTAGTTTAAGACAAGCATCAGAGATTCTAGGCTGCTCACTATATTTGTCAAGACCATGGAAATGTTTTGAAGAAAATGCTAGTTGGAGACAAGCTGTTAAATATGGTCTGCGTAAGTATCTGATTATTATTTAAAGTGAAGCAGATATATAGAATTGCATTGCTCTCCAAAGCGCACACAACAAAACCAATAATTCAGAATAGAAAATATTCCAGAATGAAATCAGAAAATAAGCAATAGTACAGTAATTAATCATTATGGGGAAGAGGACTAGATCGAGTAAAAACAGTTCATGATTATAACAAACAATAAAAAACAGTTTCATTCTAATTGGATATCAATTTTTTCAGAGAAACTAAGCAGAGGCATAGTATGCGGCGGCAAGGGTGTAGGGAAATCCACATTTTTGAGATACAGTGTGAACAGACTTCTGTCTCAGGGACCTGTGCTGGTCATAGACTTAGACCCGGGGCAAGCGGAGTTCACAGTGGCAGGGAGTGTATCTGCTACTGTTGTTACAGAACCTTTGCTTGGGCCTAACTTCACACATATTTTAAAACCGGACAAGTATGTATGAATTTTACTATGTTGTGATTTAATCTTGTTCATTACCTACAGGCTAGACAAACCTAATAAGATCCAGAGATGAGAGATGGGTTTTTAAGTTTAAATTCCAATAAATTTGTAACAGTTTGTTAGCATACTTTACACTTCAGGGTTTTATACCAATCCTTAAATTGTCTTTGTAATCGGCACAGCAGAGAAGTAATTGTCATTATTCTTTACCTCCCAGCATGGATCTTCTACAGAGCCTCGCTCAGCCTAATACTCAAAATTTATAAATATAAGCAGAAACTTTTCTGTTTGCACATGAGTAGTTAAACTTCATCTAAGAGGGTTGTTGTCAGGCAGGCAGCCGTCAGTAAAAAATTTGTCAATCAATTTATAGCTTGAATGCCGTCATAATCGAAGACCCCATGCTTTGACGCATCACAGATGACGATGTAAATCCCAGAATTAATAATAACAGGCAAATCACACATATTGAGCTAGCTGCAATGTAAGTTCGAGACGTGTTATGAGATACTAACTCAAAAATATAACTTATCCTTACTAATATTATAAATGCGAAAGTGAGTTTGTTTATTTGTTTGTTTGTTACGCTTTCACGCCGTAACTACTGAACCGATCATCATGAAATTTTGCATACAAGTTCCCTGGAGTACGGAGAAGGACATAGGCTACCTTTTATCCCGGGAAAAAGTACTATTCCCGAGGGATCGACATTGACGCGGGCGGAGCCGCGGGCGAAAGCTAGTAATATTATAAATGCGAAAGTCAGTTTGTTTGTTACGCTTTCACGCCGTAACTACTGAACAGATCATCATGAAATTCTTCATACAAGTTCTCTGGAGTACGGAGAAGGACATAGGCCACCATTTATCCCGGGAAAGGGTCGACATTGACGCGGGCGGAGCCGCGGGCGAAAGCTAGTACATAGGTATATATAGATAAAAATCCACGACCCTGGCCAATCTGAACAATTTTCTATCTTGGACCCTGGACCTCCGGTGTGCTAGTCTAGTATGATGACCACTGCTCCAGTGCTCATCATGCCAGGCGGCGGCCAGAATTCGTCAAAGAATACTTACAGACAATCAAATCCTCTCTTAAAGAAACTTAAAGCAAAGTAACAGAAACAATGTTATTGAATGAATTGTAATCGAGCTTGTAAACTTCTCAGTAATCATAAAACGACAATAGCCAATCATACATTCACTGACGCTCATTCTTTCAGGATGTTGTACTTAGGCATGATCAACATAATGGATAACCCGAGACGTTACGCCACCGCGGTCTCAGAACTCATTATCCACTGCCGAAATCACGAGCCCTACCAACGAATGCCCTGGCTCATCAACACAATGGGAATGTGCAATGCTATGGGCCTAAAACTCATAACACACATCATACTACACACACAACCCACATATGTACTTCAAATCGACTCAAAAACTCCCAAAAAGAGGTTCCAGTCATATTTAAATCCTAGCACAATAAAAAGCATTTATTATGAAGGATATATACACGATTCTTTATTTAAAAATGTGCCGGATGCGGCCAGTCTCGTATATTCATTCTTTGTGTGCGATCCTATGGAGAGTACAGGAAAAAAAGACTTTTCGCTGGCGCCTAGAGATGAGAGGTACCTGAACTACTTGGCGTACTTTGGTGAGCTGCTGAGAGCTCGTGAGGAAGAGGCGCTGCTCGGGATCACGCCTTATGAGTAAGTGAATCATAATAATTTATAGTACAAAGGACAGTGGCGTAGCCAGGATTTGTTGTTTGACCGGGGATGAACAGTGCCAGCCATATTTTGAATTGCGTTAAACGCGGGTGCGATATTTTGCGATATACATACCGCAGCAGTATCTTTAACACTAAGGCGAAATTAGATCAATCATAAATCATAATGTTGTAAGCATTCCATTTATCTTGAAAAGACTTAAACATTTGGTAAGATTTTTTTTATATATCATATATTGAGGAGAGGTACGTACGACACCCATGTGGGGGGTACATCTCCCCTCCCGTCTACGTCCCTGATTAAGGCGATGTTTGAGTCCGGTCTAGAGTGGTCCACTTCACCTCTTGGTTTCGTATGTTTTAAGTTTCTGACGCCCTCCTTATGTAAGAAATGCACAAAACGTGCTTATGAGGGTTTTTTGTGTATTTAAATGATAAATGTTGGTAGAGAATTCTACAATGATATTCCGACTCGCACTTGACCGGCTTTACTTCAATGACTCCTAATCAAAACCTGTAAAAATTGTCCGCATAAAATACAGAGTTCCGTCACTTTAGTGCAAAAGGCATATCCGCAATCCGATTTTTAAATTTTCAAGCTCACAAAATGAAAGGAAAAATGAAATGAAATCTGAAAAGCGTAATCGATTGTCGCCTCTTTCGTAAATTAGGTGATAGTGATAATTTACGTTACCTGGATTAGTGACCCTCATCAAGTGTCATCTAAACTAATACAGACATATTATAAAGATAAAACATTTGATTATATTTGGTTTGTAATAGATAAACAGATCGTAAAAGCCGATCGAGGGAATGGGCGAAAATATGAAGAATCATATTAGTAGGCGATGCGGCTAGCATCCCACCACTATTTTGATTTCGTTTCCCACCTTATGCTACACTTTGCTTTTATTAATATCGCTCCGCTGTCCTTCTGTCACCAGACTGTAGCTCATGAACCGTGATCGTTAGACAGTTGAAATTTTCACAGATGATGTATTTCTGTTGCCGCTATAACAACAAATACTAAAAAATTGAATAAAATCCTTACTAATATTATAAATGCGAAAGTGAGTTTGTTTGTTTATTTGTTTGTTACGCTTTCACGCCGTAACTACTGAACCGATCATCATGAAATTTTGCATACAAGTTCTCTGGTGTACGGAGAAGGACATAGGCTACCTTTTATCCCGGGAAAAAGTACTGTTCCCGAGGGATCGACATTGACGCGGGCGGAGCCGCGGGCGAAAGCTAGTAAATATATAAGGGGGCTCCCATACAACAAGACGGTTCACGATAACGGTACGGAACCCTTCGTGCGCGAGTACAACTCGCACTTGGCCGGTTTTTTATTCTTTCAACTACCGAACGCTAAAATATCAGCGAGTAACGAAAAAGCTTGCACCACATACTAAATACATTTTTAAAAATTCCCGCGCCGTCTTCACTGATACCTATTATCTTATTTGGCAAGACCACGCGCCTATTTTTAAACCAATGTCAAAAGCAAACTTATCACAATAATTGCCCGCAAATGACTAAGTAATAAGATAGTACGTGGATCCCGGAATTGGTGACTCACCACCGCACTTAGACCGGATAATTCGTCATCACGAACCGTTCAATAAATGCGTGTGTTTGTTTGCCTGTTCTTCGCGAATTTCGAGATATACCATAAATAGAAAGACGTGATATTAGGTGTTTACGTATGAAATCGTCGTTTTCTATAGAGAATTTCGAATAAATTAAAATTTTCATACTCACGGATTTAGTATCGTTTCGGGTTTGATAAATTGAACTAAAGTGAATTTTTGCATGTAATACCTATTTACGGACAACAGTAAGCTTGATTTACGCATTATAACATTAACAAAAAGTTAGAAAAAGAATAGAAATAGAAATGATGATATTTTTGATCAAAACGGACACATCTAAAACGTTCTTTTTCATGAGCATTTTTCAATAATTAAATTCAGATAAACAAAAAAAACTTAATGCATGCAGAATTTTAGTAAGTAATATAGTCCACTTTTAAGATTAAATAAAAAAAAATGTGTTCAACTAAAATTTATAGTCATTAGGAATAAAACGGTAAGCGGAAAAATCGATAATTTCATAGGTAAAGACACATTATTTTGCACCTGGATGGAAACTTGTATTAGTAAAGCTATAATTTTAATCTTGGAACTAGTCTACGAATAAGGTAACGCGAGTAAATTACCGTTTTTTTTTAATCCTTGCGTATGGTTTACATGAAGATAGCTCGACGAATGTTCGCATTCATTCATGAATCCCATTGAGGACTGACTTATAATTAGAAATTAAGACACTGCGCGACAGCTACGTTGATGTTTGTACGTTGTCCTATGTCGGTTTCGGCTTGTATGATACATATTATAGTACTGAAATATATTTTTCGCACCTTAATGTCGTGGATTTATCAAGTATCAAAAATAGACCTAAAGATGAAGGTTACTGCTCTGCACAGGCTATTACCATAGGTTCTCAGATCGGCCCTTCAGGCTCTCCAAGCCTTGCGCTCACAGACAACGCCCAAAACCGAAGTCCCTGCTGGGGACGCTTTGGTGATGTTGCATATACAGGTGGAGGCTCTCAGCCCTTGCCTTAAACACCCGGTAAAGTAGCGAAAACTCTCTTGGAGCTACATTGTTATTGTTCTCACTGTACTAGTTTTACCCGACTGACCTACCCAAAAGGAGGGTAATGTTTTTCGCGCGTATGTATGTAAGTGTATGTCTATTCCATTGTCGTCACCTGTAGCCTAAACGGCGTGACCGATTTTGAAGTGCGAGGTATCATTAGATTCGTATTCTTCCCTGGAGTGTCATAGGCTATGTGACGTTAGCAAAAAATATATGGCGGACATAATCTGTCAAAAAGGCAGTCGGGTTTTTTGGCGGGATTGAATAAGCAATTGACAATATTATTTTTTGTCTCTTATCAGACATAAGGCACTTTAAGCCCCACTATCATTAAAGACGTTACACTATAAATGACGCGTCGCTTGCCATTCCATGCCAATCCAGTGTAGCGCGGCCCCATAGGGCCGCGTCTGATCGAGCCGCCGTGCGTCTCCTTGAGTTAACTCGAGCCGGCGCGCGCTCGCGGGCGTCTAGTCATCTTATACTACTTAATAGCTTGTTTTGAAATGGCGCGTCGCTTCCGATGCCATCCCATGCCAAGCCAGTGTAGCGCGCCCTATACCCTCTATAGCAAATGTCTTTAAGCAACTTAAAAAATCTGACCCAACTGTTTGGTCACGACTTAGAAGGCCGGAAAATACAGATGTCTTTTTACTCTAGGGTTAACTTCCATGATCTGCACATCGGCCTGAACGTGCGAGTGGCGCCCGAAGCGGCGCTGAAGGTGATCAACGGAAAAGTCGTGGCGCTGTGTCAACTGCCGCTTGATGACGTCACCGTGTTTACTCTGCAAGATAACTCACTACTGTGCCTGGGACATGGTAATTATGACATGTTTAGCTAAAGCATAATACGGGTGATGACTGATATGAAAAGGAAAAAAAATGTTTAGTCTTGTCACGACCGCTGCCAACTACGAGTATACTGGTGGGGACGGCGAATTGGTCACTCGCCCGGGGTTTAACGCTTGCAGGGGCCTCGCTCGCTCTGAGGCTGATGAGGTCTACGACTTCACGCAATCACTATTATTGTCACTACGGGACTTACTTCGATTATTTTTGAGATTTGTCTTATATTTAGGCAACATTGCAGCCGCTATCTTCACATACTAACAATATAAGACAAATCTCAAATATAATGGGGATAAAATATAATGACCACCAAAAAAACATTGTGACCATAGTCTCTACTACTTAAAATATACACTAAACAGCAAAAAAATTAAACCATAACAAAATATAAAACATAAAATAATAACGGCTCTACATATTTTGACCATGACTGCACTTTAAATTGTACTTTGAAACCAAGAGTAAATGATCACCAAATTTTAATGAACAAATAAATAATTGCTCTTTTTCAACTCAAAATTCACCCCATATAATATTACTCTACTACCAAATATAGTACATGTAGCAACTGCATTAACATACTTAAATTTTATTTGCAAGAAGTCTGATATGTAAGTTTCTTTAAATTTTAAGAGAAGGTTAATTTTAATTATACTGATATAATTTATCCAAAACAATATCTAATATAATTTACCTTAACAGGCTAAGAAGATGATATTGAGATGTCGTATATGTATGTTATACTTTTGGTGGTCAGTAACTATTTTTGCATGAGATGACTACTTTAAATAGGATCGCAAAGTATATAAAGTGATTTTTTGCAAGTATATATAGTTAAAAATAAGCCTAAAATAATCGCGGTAAGTCCCTTAGTGACAATAATAGTAATAGATGAGGTCGCCGCGACAGGAGCCTCGCGAAGACTGGCGCCCGGGGTTGCAATAGTTAAGCCTCCAATGCGTAGTAATACAATGAAATAGCATTATTATAAATATTCGGCATCGAACGTGTTAGATAGCTAAAAATATATTACTCGTTAGTACATATTTTTCGCTTCACTATCGATTTCAGAGGATACTTCACTTCGTAGTGATGGCTTGAATGACTTCACTGTCCTCAAAATCGAGGTCAATTGTACATATTGTTATTCGAAATCAGGAAGTTGTTCCACACATCAGTGGGAATTTCATTCAGTATGAAGTAGCTGGTTATTTTAGGATTGCCCTCAGCGGCAAAAACTTGTCGATTATTATAAATTACAATTTTTGACCATTTATATCCATCCCTATTACTAGATATATCCTTTCCAACTAGTGATGTGTAGGAGAGAAATTCTCTGTTCTCGTGAATTCCTTCTCACGGAAATTTCTAATTATTCTCAAGAATTTATCAATAATTTCCGCACTTGAGAGAAAGAAGAAATTCTCGGGAAATTTTTCCGATATGTTCTCGAAAATTTCGGGCACGACACAACACTATTCCCAACTAATTTTTATGATTCATACATAAAAATCAAATGTGAACAGATTTGTTTGACACATGGAAACATGATCATGACCACGTATTTTAGATTTGAGATATGTAAATGTTTATTCAATAGAACCCAAGGCGCGCTATCCCCAAATTTAAAAATAGTCCTAGACTAGGGTGTGTACTGCGTATTGTATGTAAACAAACTTTTGAAAGAAACTTTAAATTATAAAGAACTGTTCGATATAAATGTGACTTAATGTATGTATGGAAGTATTAATCTCTTGAACCACAGATCATTATGAAATACAAAGCAGATCATTAACAAAATTTTTGAGATCATTTCAGAGATCTCATTATGTAAACTATCTTACTCTGAAATGCATATTTTTTTTACTATTTTATAAACTGGGTCTTTCAATATGATTAACATACATTAAGTGCTTTGATAATAACATTTCATGAATGGTATGTCGTCATACATTTGTAGCTCAAAAGTTGCGTGACGGTGAATTTTACTGACACGGTGATTAGTGATGATTACTCATGGTCACCAATTAATCAGTCAGTTTTTATTTACGGACACTGCTCGTAGAAGTGAATTTTAGGTACTCTTTATCTTTCATAAAAAAAAAAACGACTTTAATCAAACTACTGAACCGATTGTGATAAAATGTATATGGGACCAACTTTTGAAGTTCGTCCCATTCCTTTTAAAAAAAACTGAATTGATAACCTCCTCCTTTTTTGATGTGGTTAAAAAAGCAATATCGTTCACTCGTTAATAAAACATTGCAAATAAATATATACACGTCCTATTCCCTCCTAGATTTGATATAAACATTAAATTGATATTTTGAGGCAGACTACTAAAAATTGATTTACTTGGTACTAAATGACAACAAAAAGAGCATCAATTTAAAAATTTTCACATTGGCAATTAGATATGTTATAGGCTTTAATTTACGGTAAAAGTTAGAAATTCATAATTTTTAAAGTGTACAACAAGAAGTACACTAGATAACAACATGACCCTTCATCATTACGAGAAAATAAACGATTTCCAATGAATCATCTACACTCGAGGCAATGACGTAAGCCCGTCCAGAAGTGATTTTATATACGCGCGCGAGGCACAAATGTATAGTGCAAACTTATTGCCATGATACCACA
Source organism: Elegia similella (assembly GCA_947532085.1). Taxonomy (NCBI): domain Eukaryota; kingdom Metazoa; phylum Arthropoda; class Insecta; order Lepidoptera; family Pyralidae; genus Elegia; species Elegia similella. The sequence continues at coordinate 18,322,254 of OX383942.1, read as the reverse complement.
TTCTAGCAGGCCCATATGTTACAAAAATATAGTGATTATGTCATTCATCCATACATGTTATTTATCAATATAATTGCAGCAATAAAGTGCTGATTAAGACTGATAAGTTTAAAGTGCATACACTAACGTTATTACAGGGCTTGTCAGAGCTGTGGACTACGAGAACAAAAAGCTTTTCATCATCACACCCTGCACGCGGCTGGCGGGCGTCAACACGCTAGTGTATGCAGACTGGGTGCCCGAGCTGCGGGGCCAGGAGCGCCACCTGCCCGAGGGCGTCGCCGTGCCCTATCGCGCTCCCACCACAAGGCAGCAGCGGCACCTCATGACCGCCCCTCGGAGGCGCTTCAACCCCCTGCAGCTTTTAAAAATGTCGAGGAGTTCCTAATTGAAACTTTCAATGATTAGTTAATAAATTTGTAATTGGAATAGATCCAAAATATCTTAAATTATAAAAGGAAGTCTAATAATATTATGTTAATTAATGTATATTTCAAAGATAATTTTGTACTTACAATACTAATAAACATAACATAGATGATTTTTTTATTTAACTTAAATATTTGCCCATCCTAAACACCTGATGCATAAATGCTGTATTAATTTTTATAAAAGTCAAAAAGAGTCTAGAAAAGAATTATTTAAACATGGGGTTCCTTTATTACTAATAAATTATAAATTATATTATCATGCAATATGGAAAGTTAAAATTTCACACAATTACATTAAAAACTGCCTTTGGAACCATGAGCTGGTGTCCAGGCCCCGAGAGGCCAGCCAGCCTGAGCACTGTGCTGGCGCCCCGCGGCTTCTACGTGACAGGCACTTGGCTGAAGTTGGGGCTCACGCTCCATAGTCAAATAAACATCCTACACAATTTATACATCACTATTTTATTGAAAAATTAAAATACAAAATATCGAACTAAACAAGTCTCGGTGATAACACCGGTCGAGGAATACACCTATAGATAAAGAAATGCTACTCAATTATATAACTTGATAGCACAAAAATTCCTGAGGGCCACCGAGATGGAGGCCTGATCACTCCCCCGACTAAAATTGTTTTAAGGCATTTACTCTTATTCTTTATAGATAATCTATAAAATATACAAGAACCAGTTGCGAAAATGTAGCCACACAAATACTGAGTGGATGTGTGTGCGTGCAACGCGGGCCGCGACATCGCGTCAGCTGTCAGTATCGGAAGGAAGCACTGGCCGACGCCGCGACTGCTGCGGTTCCAGTCGTTCAAATATATAGTTTACAGGCAGTATTGCGAACAATTCAGAAATCAGAGTTCTCCCATTAACAGCACAATTACAGCAGAGAACACCTTGTCTTCTTCTTCTTCTTGACCTGTAACGCAGCGCGGGTCGCCGTTTCGAACACTTCGCGCACACCCTCCTTGCTCTTGGCGGAGCACTCCAGATATGCAAACGCGTTGATTTTCTCAGCCATGGCGCGCCCTTCTTGGGGCTTCACTGGCTCCTGCTTCATTTTACGTAGTTCACTGATCGTGGCCGGGTCATTGCGCAAGTCTTTCTTGTTGCCCACTAGGATAATGGGTACATTCGGGCAGAAGTGCTTCACCTCCGGGGTCCACTTCTCAGGTATGTTCTCGAGCGAGTCTGGCGAGTCCACCGAGAAGCACATTAGAATGACGTCGGTGTCGGGGTATGACAGCGGCCGCAACCGGTCGTAGTCCTCCTGCCCAGCCGTATCCCATAGCGCGAGCTCCACTTGTTTGCCGTCAACCTCTATATCGGCGACGTAATTCTCAAACACTGTCGGCACGTACACTTCCGGAAATTGATCCTTGCTAAACACGATGAGGAGACATGTTTTACCACACGCACCGTCACCGACGATAACTAATTTTTTGCGTATAGCAGCCATCGGTCCTGCGAAAGAATACAACGCAAATTATTACGATGGTGTCGAGCGTCAACGCCTTTCATGACTTATAAATATGGCCGCCGTATAGGATTATGGGTAGGGAGTAGTCAGACAAGCCCTGAATGTGAATAAGCACCTGAACTAGCGGAAGAAGAACAGCACCACCACATAGTACCCTCACATGCGACGGTGATATTTATTATATTTTGTAGATACCTGTAGAAACTGGCTAATTGCAGCAGAATATTGGCTTATCGACACTTTTTTACTCGTCTTTGCTCATCACAAGCACTTTCGTTCGCACTTTTTTTTTTCAAGTTACTTGGTCATGGACGTCTGTCTTTCAGCCCGAATAATTTTGATTCTGTAACATCCTGGCAACACTCTATATATCCAGAGACAAACTATAGACGCGTTCACATGAAATTATTTCCATTAAAGAACTGATGAAAAAAAAAAATTGATTAAAATTTTAACCGACTTCCTTTGATGAGGGAAAATTCGTGTTTTTTTTATTGGTGGTATAGTAAGTACACGGAATTTAAAAAACAAGAGTTTTATTATTCCGTGAGTAAGTACGTAGTGATCAGCGTTGCCAGAAGGTTACATTTCTTACATTTTTCGTAACTTTTGATATCCTCGCGTAACATGTAAGTAATTTTTATATTTATGGCAATATTCGTAACTTTTGAGAACAACGAGATTTGTAATACTAGATTTTTATTGCAATTCAACGCATTTAAATAAGTATTTCACTCCATATCAGAGATGGCTCTGAATAGAAAGCGCCATATTATATCATCTAAATAGTCTTTTTAATACGTAATTTCGGCACTCCAGCCAGATTAATGATTACCCAGTAAGGTATAGACAATGTCTATTAGACATCGTGACGATCAAGATCTTAGGATATTTCTTTGTGTGAAAGACAGGCTTAAATATGACGCAGACTATAATAATGGGACAGGGCAGGTTGGTACAGGGTAGGTGGTCTCTTCTCTATCTCTTTTATTTATAAACACAAGTCACCGCCGGTATATTATATGCGTGATATTCTCGACCGATTAGATGCCGCAAAGCGTTATGCTATACGTTAGTGACCACTTTATAGGATAGCGCTGTGTGGTGGTTTATACTCCGACCACACAAACAAGTAAATTAAAAAATCCAATAATGTAACTTTTACTGCAAGAATGTAACATTTCAGGAAACGAAACGTAACTTACGACTCAAGGGCCCTGGCAACACTGGTAGTGATGTGCACTTGTGCAGTTTCAAACCTAAGAGTAAGGAAGTCTATGGAGAAGCCCTTGTCAACATATATGAATTTTTACTTATATAAATATCAGGCATTTATGGTATAAAGTGTGAAATATAACTTTGTCTCTGTCTTTCTTCAGTACAATTATTATTGCCTTTGACAAAAGAGACATACATATTTTAGTTTTTGCTAATTTATGGTAAAAGCTGTCCAAAGTTTAGGTACGTGCCAAAATCCGCCATATTATGTAACGAGTTTCGTGGTAGTTGTGCTGTCAACGGGTGTTGTTTACTATTTGGAAAAGTTGAAATTTGGGACAAAAATACGCGAAAATAAGGTAATAAATACGTGGAAGTGTGAGAAAACTGTTTATACAGTTGACAAAATGTTGTATTGTGATGTGTGGTGCAAGAAAAAACATAAATCAACCATAATTGACTCTTCATAGGTTAGTAACCCGTTTTCTAGCAAGAAAGCTCTTTATTGATTCTGATTGAGAAGCAAAATAAAACATGATGTTAAATTTATGTATAAACTGTTGTTAACTGGTCATATTTTTGTAGTACAGTCAGTATTTTCATTTATTTTATTCCTCATTTGTTTACATACATAAATAGGGTTGTGCATTATCTAAATAAAAAATATTTTTTTTTTATAGGTTTCCGATGAATGAAGCTTTGAGGAATAAATGCTTAGAGGCTATCCGGTTCGGAAAAATATTAATCCTCGGCAACAGGATTGGTACTGCTCTTTGCATTTTGAGGAAAGCTGTTTCAATAGAACGCTTGAAGTTATGATATGAGACTTCGGGACAACTCATCGCCAACAATATTTTCATTTCCGGTAAGTTTAATGTATACAGTTAATGTTAATGAATAAATTTTTTAGGGTTCGGTACCCAAAGGGTAAAAACGGGATCCTAATGATATGGCTCTGGTGTCCGTCTGTCACCAGGCTGTATCTCATGAACCGTGATAGTTAGACAGTTCAAACTTTAACGGATGGATATATTTCTGTTGCCGCTATAACGACAAAAACTGAACAATAGAATAAAATTATTAATTAAGGGGGCTTCCATACAGCAAGCATGATTTTTTTTGCAGTTTTTATAGATAATAGTACAGAACCCTTCTTCGTGCCTGAGTCCGACTCGCACTTGGCCGTTTTATTCGGTTTTTCTGTCAGACAATACTAAAAACCGTTGGGTGATTTGGCAGGAGTAGCCGGCTCATGCATGCAAATGTACGCAAAGTTATGTGTGACAACGTATTATCGAATTATGGATGCGATCATATGATGTCATGCATACAACAATGCACATAATAGATTATACTTGTACATAATCCTTACTAATAATATTATAAATGCGAAAGTGAGTTTGTTTGTTTGTCACGCTTTCACGCCGTAACTACTGAACCGATCATCATGAAATTTGGCACACAAGTTCTCTGGAGTACGGAGAAGGACATAGGCTACCTTTTATCCCGGAAAAAACAACTATTCCCGAGGGATCGACATTGACGCGGGCGGAGCCGCGGGCGAAAGCTAGTTTAATAATAAAATATTATGATTTAACTAAGTATATTGAAATTTCAGGTCGTGGAAATGAAAAAAAAAGGCTGTAAAAGATAAACGTTTGAACCAGCAAAAGAAATTACAATTTGTAAGATATTGTGGTACATATAAATATCACGGTGAAATTAAATGTAAATATCTTTCAGATAGATGGTTTTTAAACAAATTAATACTTTTTAGGAATGATTTAAGTAAACAAAGTTATAAAATAAATTGTCATTTTAGTATCCTGTCCCAAAATGTTTTTATAAGCTCTGTCGGCTCTGTGTACAAAATAAGAGTACTATTTAAAGTAGATCATTACATAGTATGGAAGTGACAACCCTAGGCAATGGCAGCCATTTTATGTAACGATTCTGTGATGTAGGTATACACGATTTTTTTGTAGGTATTTCCAGTCCTCTTTTTTCTTTGGTCTGAGTTTCAAACTAGGATTATTCTTGCGGAAACATCGGAAATATTGGAAATATCGGATATAAAAATAAATTCTTCTCAAATAAGTGACCTCATAATTTATACAGCCCGCGAGGCGTAAGCTGAGCTTTGCATTTGTGTTAGTGTACATCTCAGATGTTGTTCTGAGGTGTACATAGATAGTGTAGTGTGATGTCGGCAAGGCTCGTTCCTTGCATGTCATAAACCGGTTTACTGCTTTTTGGCAATAGGCCTGATACGCGGTTCCTCCGCGTACTGACTTTTGTACTGGTAGCATCCTAACGTGTTTATTTCTTTTATTTTATTTTTGTGTTCGATTTTCACTATTATTGAAATGTCTGCTAACACAAGTAAACTAAAAATACCTACGAAAACCTTTAAATAGCCAAGTTAAAGAAATTTTGTTCAATTTAAATAGTAATTTTAAAAACTTGAACGATAAAGGCATGTCAAGTGTCATCAATCATCCTCATCAGACGAGAGTGAAAATGAGGATAAAGAAAATGATGAAGATACAATGTCCGGTTTAGAATAATCGTTGTAATTTTTTATGTTTGAATATATAAAAAAAAATTAAACTTTCTTGTCTGACTCTACTTTTGGTGATGACTCACACAAATGCAAAGCTCAGCTTAGGCCTCGCAGCCTGTACTTTAGATGATTGAGGATTACCAAAAATATCTCCCGTAATTAGTACACAAGCCATACTTTTTGCGATCTGCAGTATGAAATTTTGTACAAGGGTCGTATAATGTTAATATTCATCCCCCGTTAATTATCAATAAAAACAATCTTCTGAGGGTAAGTAAAAAAAGATCTTTGGGTCTTCTTGGCAATTGACAGGAAGTGATGGTTTTTAGGGTTCCGTACCTCAAAAGGTAAAAAGGAACCCTTATAGGATCACTCGGTTGTCCGTCTGTCTGTCTGTCTGTCTGTGGGTCTGTCAAGATCCTTTTTCTCAGAAACGCGTTGAGATATCAAGCTAAAATTCATATCAAATACTCAGGTCTACTGTCCCTTGGAGCTGCGAAAAAAATCAAACTTCTAAGCCAACGCAATCAAAAGATACAGCTGTTCAGGCCGCATATTTTCGTGTTTTTTCGACAATCGGAATCAAAACCTACAGAGTTCTTCCCGGGAACTCAGAATCTTGAAATTTGGTACGAAGCAACGTCTTATACCACAGATAAAGGAAAAATTTCGAAAATATACATTTTTAGTTACATCATATAATAAAAATATTTTTAATAATTTTCGACATCCGCAAGGGAATCCAACCCTTTAGAGTACTTCCCGTAAACTCAGAATCTTGAAATTTGGTATGAAGCAACGTTGTATAGCACAGATAAAGGAAACGTATAAATTCTTATTTACATAATATAATAAAAATATTTTTACTTATTATAGACTAGCTTTCGCCCGCGGCTCCGCCCGCGTCAATGTCGATCCCTCGAGAATAGTACTTTTTCCCGGGATAAAAAGTAGCCTATGTCCTTCTCCGTACTCCAGAGAACTTGTATGCAAAATTTTATGATAATCGGTTCAGTAGTTACGGCGTGAAAGCGTAACAAACAAACAAATAAACAAACAAACAAACTCGCTTTCGCATTTATAATATTAGTAAGGACTAGATACTAGCTTGTCTCCGCGCCTCCATTCGCTTTAATGTAGCTCCCTCAGGAACAGTAATATATAGGTAACCTAGGTTTTTTCCGTACATTTGACAACGTGTATGCAAAATTCCATGACGGTCGGTCCCTTTATAGGTCAGATTTTTTTTTTATTAATTTGAATTTTTGGTACCAATGTAAGCTTATATGAATTACTAGCTGTTGCCCGCGGCTCCGCCCGTGTTAGTGTCGATCCCTCGGGAACAGTAGAATTTACCGGAATCAAACATACCCTATGTCCTTCCTCGGGCGCACACCTTCATACCAAATTTCATCTAAATCAGTTCAATGGTTGAAGCGTAAAAAAACGACAGACAGAGTTACTTTCGCATTTATAATATTAGTATTAGTATGGAAGTATGGATATTATTTATACTTCTAAGTCCAGAAATGAGAAAATTTCCATAAAACCTTTACCCTCCTATTTTACCCCTTTAGGAGCGAATTTTGTCCATTTCACCCACATAATAATAATAATAATAAATAATAATAAAAAAAATAATAATAAATAATAATAAATAATAATAATAAATATAATCCTTAGCAAGCGAGAACTGGCACAGACCAACGGTGCTGAGCACCGAAGACCGCAGGGACATATGGAAGAGCAAGGAGCTGCACGGGCGGTTCTACCGGGCCTTAACAGGGCCTGATGTAGATCTGCTCGCGTCGGTAAACTGGCTACGCTTTGGTGACCTCTTTGGAGAAACCGAGGGTTTTGCTTGTGCAATTGCAGACGAAGTCATGATGACGAACAACTATCGGAGATATATCCTGAAGGACGGTACGGTCGACATTTGTCGAGCATGCCGCCGTCCTGGCGAATCACTCAGGCATATTATCTCCGGTTGTTCTCATCTGGCTAACGGAGAGTACTTGCACAGACATAACCTTGTAGCCAGAATTATCCACCAGCAACTTGCTCTTCGTTATGAGCTTGTGGATTCCGAGGTGCCGTACTATAAGTACACACCAATGCCGGTTCTCGAAAATGGTCGTGCCACGCTCTATTGGGATCGATCTGTAATCACGGATAGGACTATTGTTGCCAATAAGCCTGACATCGTGCTAACAGATCGATCGACGCGCCAGGCAATGCTCATCGATATCACCATCCCGCATGACGAGAACCTTGTGAAGGCCGAGAAGGACAAACTTACTAAGTACCTAGACTTGGCCCACGAGGTGACCGCTATGTGGGATGTGGATTCGACGATCATTGTCCCGATAGTCGTTTCAGTGAACGGTCTTATAGCGAAGAGCCTCGATCAACACCTCAAGAGGCTCTCGCTAGATGGCTGGATCAAGGGTCAGATACAGAAGGCAGTACTCCTGGACACTGCGCGCATCGTCAGGAGGTTTCTCTCTCTGTAGCCTTAACTGTCGGTAGCTTGAGCCCTGCCCCGCTGCTGGCAGACCTCTAGGATTAGGTTTTTATAAAAGTTGTATTTTTTGTATGATATTTTTTTATATTTTACTTTTTATATAAGTTTTATAAAAACCTAGAACTAAGAAATTAAATAAATAAAGAGAATAATAATAATAAAGCCTTTTTTATTTCCTTAATAGAATTGATTACAAATATAAGGGCATGCTTTTTATAAAATCAACTATATTTTTATAATAACTAATAATTCAATTAACAAATTCAACTAATAATTCAATTAACTAATATGTAACTTTTTTTTTTTTTTTTTTGTTATTTATTAAGGACCTCTTTAGAGTAAAGGCCTCCTCCAGTTTTCTCCATTTAGATCTGTCACTTGCTTTATCAATCCAATTTTTTCCCGCTACTTTTTGAATTTCGTCGAGCCATCTCTCTGCCGGTCTGCCACGATTTCTCTTGCCGTTTGGCCCCTTCCACAAAGTTATCTTTCTTGCCCATCTGTCTACGTTCATTCGAGCAATATGGCCGGCCCACTTCCATTTCAATTTTTTACAATATTCTAGAGCATCAATCAAATTTGTTATTTTTCTTATATCTGTGCTTCTCTTTTTATGTTTTAATTTTAGATTTAGTATGCTCCGTTCCATGGCTCTTTGGGTTGATAGTATTTTTTCTCTGTGAATTTTGTTAAAAATCCATGTTTGGGATGCATATGTGAGAGATGGCAAGATACAGGAGTCTAATACAATTTTCTTCATCTTCACTGAAATATTTGATTTGAGAATTTCTTTGAAACTCCAAAATTTATTCCAGGCTATGTTTACACGTCTCATTAACTCATCTGTGTGTCTAGATTTTGCAAATGATACTTGTTTGCCTAAATATATGTACTCTGGCACATATTCTAGTAAGACACTTTTAATATATATCGGTGTCTTTGTGCTGTTTGTCATAATTTTTGTTTTTGTTGTATTTAGTTCTAGACCAATTTCATTACTGACACAGTTAATTTCGTTTATCATCGACTCTAGTTCCGATGCGGTTTCTGCAAAGAGTATGAGGTCATCGGCGAATCTCAGATTGTTTAGAAATTGCCCGTTGATGTTTATACCTTTGTTTTTCCACTTCAGTGTCTTCATTATATTTTGTAGAACGGTAATAAAGATTCTGGGCGAGAGTGGGTCGCCTTGACGAACGCCTCTGCATATATCGATTTCAGTGCCTGTTCTGTCCAATATTACTCTACTTTTGCTTTTCTTATATATATCTTGAATGAGCTCTATGGTTTCTGTTGGTACGTCACATTCTTGTAAAGCACTCCACATGCTGGTATGGGATATTGAGTCAAATGCTTTAGCGTAATCGATGAATCCTAGGTAGAGCGGGCGTTTTATTTCTTCGTATTTCTCTATAATGAGTTCCAATGAGTGTATGTGGTCTATAGTAGAATATGTACTTCTAAATCCTGCTTGCTCAACTGGTTGGTGCTCTTCGGTGTATTTTGCAAGGCGTTTCTCAAGGCAGCAAGCAAACAGTTTGTAGAGGTTTGATTGTAGGCTGATTGGTCGATAGTTGCATATGTCATTAGGGTCTCCTTTTTTGTAGAGCAGTACTATGTCTGATTTTGCCCATTCAGTAGGAATTTTTCTCTCGTCCAGGATTTTGTTGAACAGCGTGGTTAGAGGTTGAACTAGAAGAGCCCTTCCTGTTGAAATGGCTTCATTTGAAATGCCGTCCGGACCCATGCTTTTTTCTTTCCTTAACGCCATTATTTTTGTGAAAATTTCTTGAGCAGCGAACCGAGGTAATTTTGCATCATTTTCCTGAAGGGGTAGAGACTTTATACTCGACGGCATTTTGCAGGTGTAAAGATCTTTATAAAATTCCGTGGCAACTTTAATTATTTCTGTCCTAGAAAAAGTATTTTTGCTAGCGGTAGATTTATTGTTCAAAGAAGGTATCCATTTTTTTGCTGTTCCTAACTCTTTTAAACTCTTTTTTACACTTCCTGATTTCTTTAGATGTTTTTTAATCGTAGCTAGTCTGTGATCTTGATATTCTTTCCTAATAGTTTTATGAATGTTTTTAAATAAGAAACACTTCTCTTTTTTCTCTTCTGATGTTAATTGTTTTTTGTTTACCAATTCGTTTCTTCTTTTTATGAGGTCTCTTGTTTCATCTGAAATAATAAAGTGTCTTTTTGCACTTGTGACATCACCACATATAGATTTCAAACTTTTATCAATAGCTTGCTTTATTGTCTTATAGTAAGTCTCTACTTCATCATTTTCTTGTAGATTTATATTATGTACATTCAATTTTAAAGCTTCAATGTATTTCTCTTGTACTTCTTTAGTTTTTAGTGAAAAATTGTTTCTTTTATACGTTGTTCTGGATTTCTTGTTCTTAGTTAGCAATAGAGTACTTCTCAAAAGTCGGTGGTCACTAGGGAACGATAAATTGCTTATTACTTCAAAGTTTGTAAATTTGTTTTTTATATTAGACAATATGTAATCTATCTGGCTTTTTCTTTTACATGGGGAAAGCCATGTCCAGAGATGCTTGTTTCTCTTTTTAAATAGGCTATTGATAACGAAAAGATTATTTTCCCAGCAGAATTGGAGTAGAGTTCTTCCTCTCTTGTCTCTTTTTCCAAAGTACGAGTTTCCCAAAATTCTGTCTTCGCCTTTGATTTTTTGACCGACTCTGGCATTAAAGTCACCCATGATTATAACGTTTTTGCTACAGTGTTTTAGAGTTTCTTGTAATTGCTCATAGAACTCTTTTATTTCCAGTTCGGATGCTTCAGAAGTCGGCGCATAAGCCTGGACAATAGATAGATTTGTATTCTCCAAATTCAAGTGCAGTGTGCAAAGCCGTTCATTTGTTGCAGTGAAGCATTCTATACAATTTTTTAAGTGTTTTTTTATAAGGAATCCTACTCCATATTGGCCTTTAGTCTCACCAAAGTAGCAGAATATATGATTTGCGCTTTCTTCTATGTTATAACCTGTACGTCTGATTTCTGATAGACCAATGATGTCGTATTTAATAGTTGATATGGCGTGCTTGAACTCTAGTAGCCTTTCATGTGATAGTAATGACCGAGCGTTGTACGTACATATGTGTATAGGGTGGAGTGGAGGGTTGTGGTCTGGGACCCCCGCGGTGACCGGCCGTATTGGGGGACGTAGTTTGTTTTTTCTTTTTGTATTATTTGTACTTGTTTCATTTACGAGAGGAGGAGGAGGCGCTGATTGCTATACTTCATTTTGATCCTGGATGTCTTCCTGGTTTGATGGGCTGTTCGTATTCTTGTTTACTAGATAGTTTAGCATACTAGGCTTAAGAACTCCCTCTGTAATGCTAGATGACCTTTGAAGTGAAGAGTGGATAGCTCTTGGTTTGTTATTTCGTTTTTCCTGTGGTCTTCTATCTATTACTTTGTGAGGGTTCGATGGGTTGGCCTCTGGGGAAATGGAGAGCGTTCTCTTTTTACTACCAGCCGTTTCTGACTTGTTTTCGAGTATGATGAGTTTGTCGTATTTAATTATAGCTTTGTTTCCTTTTTCTTTTTCTATTTTAACCTTTTCCTGTAGTTCTTTCCTCTTTTCTAAGACGTATTTTGGGTAGTCCTCTTTGATGTAGTACTCAGTGCCTTTCAGTGTTGCCTTTTTCTTGAATATTTCTATCTTTTTACCAAGTGTTGTAAAAGTTACTGTTATTGGTCTTGGACCTTGTCCTTTTTTACCTAATCTCGTCATTGCTTGTATATCTCTTTTTTCCAGTTTTATGCAAAAGTATTTATCTGTGAAGTTGATAATAATATTTTCCAAATCTGAATAAGAGGATTCTTTTTCTTCTAGACCAAAGAATACTATGTTTCTTTGTCTCGCAAAATTTTCCAGAAAATAAATTCTTTTTTCTTGGTTTTCAACTTTTTCTTTGAGATGGTTATGTTTTTCTTCCCATACTTTAAATTTTTCTTCTAAAATTATATTTATATTTTTTGTTACGTTTGTCGTGACATCTTCTCCGTTTTTAAGAATCATTTTCTTCTGTTCGTCTAGTTCATTTTGAATTTTGAGAAGTGCGGACATAACTTCCTCCATAATCAAAGATTTTTATAATTTTTTTTTTTTATTTTGGTACAAGTGCTGGCCTCTGTTGGTGGGTGGCAGAGGTAAGTTGAGGTGGTACAAGTACTGGCCTCTGTTGGTGGGTGGCAGAACTAAGTTGAGGTGGTACAAGTGCTGGCCTCTGTTGATGAATGACAGAACTAAGTTGAAGTGTACGTGAAGCTCTAAGAATTTCCACAACTTGCCGATAGATGTCGTTAGCTTGAAGTAGATAATCAATATTAATGACTATTAATTTTTCGTTTGAGGTTAGAATTGGTGAAGATTGTCCAAAATTAACACTTTCTACGTTTATTTACCCTTCTTCGAATGACTGATCTTCTATTTAGTGTGTTCCAACTTTTCTCCTTCGATTATTTTTGTGGGATTTAAACGGTTGACGAAATACGTTACAGTTTGTTTGATCGATATTTTCACTGTTACTATAGCACTTTCACTGTAGTTAACGATAATCCTGGTGTATTGCAACAAATTTTACACAATAGTTACTGTTTTAGGATAAATATGTAGTTATTGCACTTTTATTTATTAATAAACTGCGAAGCCGATGTAAACAAGAGGACAACAGCGCCCCCAACCTATGAAAACCTATGAATTTCACCCACATATATCTTTTTTAATTGTAATCGAGAACATACCTATTTATTTTCATACTTCATAGTCCAGAAATGAGAAAATTTCCAATTTCCAAACAAACTTTACCCCCCTTCTGAGGGATTATTTTCCAGTTGACCTACACAGATCTTTTTCAATTGTATTCGGAATTTATTTACCTATTTTCATACTTCTAAGTCTAGAAATAAGTAAATTCCTATACAATCTTTACCCCGCTATTTTACCCCTTCAGGGGAAAATATCGTCCATTTTACCTACACAGATATTTTTAATAGTAACCTAGAACTTATATACTTAAATTCATACGTCTAAGTCCAGAAATGAGAAAATTTCGATACAAAGTTTATACCACCCACCCACCCCCATTTTACCCCTTAAGGAGGGAATTTTGCAAATTTCATCTACCCACACACATCTTTTTTAATTTTAATCGAGAACTTATATACCTACTTTCATACTTCTAAGTCCAAAAATTAGAAAATTCCATATAAATTTTACCCCTTTAGAAGTTAAATTTCTTAAAAATCCTTTCTTAGCGCTCACTCACATCATTAAAGAACCCCTGTACAAAATTTCAAGTTTCTAGGCGCAGCAGTTTCGGTTGGTTTGCCGTTTGCCCGCGGCTACGCCGCCGCCGTTAGTGTCCATCCCTCAGGAACAGTTTGGACCCTTAAAGGGGTGACTCAGGTCATCAATATGAACAACTTTTTCTATGGGACCAATGCTGGGAACTCAAAAAAAAATTCGTCATTTTCATAAAAAAGAGTCCCGCCGCCCGGTCAGTTTGTATGGGAATGTCGAATTTTTTTTTGAGTTCCCAGCATTGTTCCCGTAGGAAAAGTTGTTCATTTTGATGGTCTGAGTCACCCCTTTAAGGGTCCAAAACGATAAAAAATTCACCGTGTATATTTGCAGGCAAACTAATTTCTTGAGTTCATTCAAATGACGATACCTTTTTTTTTAATGAACCGATTTTGATGAAACAAACTAGATGTTTTGCTGAGTTAAAACAAAGCAATTGGTGAAAGTTTGAAGTAAATCGGTTCAGTATTTTCGGAGATAATCGTGATCATACATACATACAGACAAAAAATTAGAAAAATTTTTTTTGCTTTCTGTTATTCTTTTTAAGTGTCCACTCTATCCATTTCAGTCAAAAATTCTAAATGTACAGACAAAATATTTTTACTGCTTTATTATATGTATAGATAGATGTATAGATAACTGTACGGAATCCTTCGTGCGCGAGTCCGACTCGCACTTGACCGGTTTTTATTTATGCAATCGAAAGTACCTCAAATGTAAATACTTCCAGAATATTTTCAATAAAAAATACAATTTTAGGATTTTTAAGCAATATTCCGATGCTTAATCAGCACATGACAATGTCAATGTAATTATGAATCTGTCAAAAAATAATGACGTTAACTGCCAAGTATTGTGAGTTGCCAGGTTGCGGATAATTTTCCCCGAAATTCGGAAGTGTACATGTACTGTTTTTTTGTGACACTGCTATTAAGCTTCTATTCTATTGCTGTAAAATAGAATAAGTAGAGGTAGGTCTAGGTTTTCTAAAATGTCGCTAACCGCAGCACTGAGACGTTTAGTTCAGACAACTGTCAAAAGTATCACATACAACCTCCAGCTCCAGCAGCAGTAGCATCAGCACCAGCAGGAGCTGGAGGTCTGGAATGTGACATTGTTCGTGCATGCTGCCGGTGTTGATCCATATAAAAGATGTTATCACGTCAAAAATGCAGTGCCCAGTAGAATTTCCATAGAAAAAGCAATCTTAGATTTATTAGAACGCAAAAGAAGTAGCGGCGTTTTGTATCGCTAAATCAGAAATACAAAGAAATATTTAAATCTATCATGTCTTAATACAAGTGATAAGCTTTCTTTTAACTGTACTGAAGTAGAAATCATAACTCAGAATTAGTAACTACAGCCACATTGGAGTTCAATATGAATTATGTGAATGTAAAACTAACAACCATCAAATGTCAAAACAAGAAGATTTTAATTGAAAATTGGTGGAAGTTGAAAATATACAGTTTAATGCAATTTAATGCTGGTGCTGCTGCTGCTGTTTATTTCGGGGAAAATATTCCCCAACCTGGCAACTCATGGCAGTCTACGTCATCCAAAGAATTTTTTTATAATTTCTTTGACGTCATCACTTTTTGACATGAGAATATTGCTTATAAATCCTATACTTTTGGAAGTTTTTCCAAAAATTCATAATAAAAATTAATTTTGGCCAAAAAAATTTGAAAAATTCTAGAATTATTTACATTTGAGGCACTTTCGATTGCATAAATAAAAACCTTCCGGTTTTTAGTAAGTTGTCAATTCTAGTATTATAGTAGTAATGACATTTGTTTGTATAGATAATAATAATAATAATAAGCCCGCAGGGCAGCTTGTGGCGAGCTGTTGGGGAGTAGCGACCCCACGGACCTGAGTGCTCCCAGGGGAGGCCCCTGTTCCTCGCCTCCGACTTGCCTTAGATGGCCAATCGGAGTGGACACCGAAGAGGTAACAGGAACCCCTACCTCTGGCTTGCTTTAATCGGCCGGTCAGAGTGGAGTCGCGAGAGCTATGCTCAAAGGGTGGATGTGAAACATAAGTGGCGAGTAGGGGTGCGTGATGGGACCCTCTCAGGATGCAAGTGATCGTACGTTTAAAGTCCAGTGACACCTCTCCACCCTTTAGCCGCTCAACTAATGTTGCCCCTTTGCTGCACATTTTGCGCGTGCAGCCGTGAGTCGGCGAGTCACTACCTGGCATTAGGCACTATTTGCCTGCCAGATACTAACCATTAGCTATTCATCCCAATAGCCCTAAGAGTAGTGTTTCTTTATATCAATACGCTTGCACATTCTGGGGATTGTCTGTGGGCACATTTCTATAGTGTGTTTACTGTCATGACATGGATAGTGCCCCACCCCATTTTATAGCAAACGTCTCACAAGGCCTCTACATGTTGGACATGTGTCCCCATGCAAGCCTCAAAAGACCGGGCTTCGGCCCGTGGTTACTTAAGTAAGAGACAACATAGTAATAATCATTTATTTACCAAATACAAACAATTACACATCCATTAGCGCTGTGACTTACACACTAAG
The DNA here is from genome assembly GCA_947532085.1 of Elegia similella. Lineage (NCBI taxonomy): Eukaryota > Metazoa > Arthropoda > Insecta > Lepidoptera > Pyralidae > Elegia > Elegia similella. The sequence goes on along the minus strand of OX383942.1, from coordinate 18,306,146 downwards.
CTAAGCTTGTCTCGTGGAAGTCACATATCGAAAATAAATTAACCAGGTACAAAATAATTACTAATTTTAAGTACACTAGACCGGAGGGCGGAACAAACGGGAAAAAAAAATAAAAAAAAAATTATTTTACGATACAATTGAAGATGCATTAAATAATTAAAAATAATAAAAGTATATGTATTAGTATCTTTTAGAGATATACATTTATTTGGGTTGCAGTTGCAGTTGCCGCGCCGCGCCACCCGGGATCCCTTTTTAGTTTGTGCCCGGGGGCACCCCCATGCGCCATAGTTGGTCCCGCGCCAGCGCAGCGTCAATTCCCGGTGAGGTGACGTTATACATTTAGTCGCTTTGTCAAGCGATGTGTACTGCAAGTAACCAGAGTCTAAACCGCCCTGCAGACGATTAAATTTGTCAAATCATCAAAGCAGGACAAACTTAATAAAACAGAAGTTGTAAGGCTTCTTCGCTCTATCATATGGGTTCATCTTGCTCTATTGAATGACAAATTAAATTGTGTGTAGAATGTTTTAGTTATTAATGCTTCTAAAGGGAAATATTGTTAAATAAGGAAAACACATAGGTATCATAGAGTAAATAATTTATTTAAACCTTACATTGATCCCACTATTACAAACAGTCGATTTTATCACACATTAACATCATTTATATAAAACAATTAATTACCAAAAGTAAAAAACGAACCTACCCTCAGACCACTAACGGCTTATTCTGATAATTGTGTATTTTAAGGTCAATACATTATTATTCAAGTTGCACGTAAACTTTTAAAATATAACAACATTGTAGATAATTCTATTATTTGCCTTTATTACTGTTTTCCGATAAGACTACATATTAGGGCGTAGAAAAATAAATGTGTCGGTAAGTCTAGGTATATTATAACAAGCGTTAGGAGAAACTACGATTTCACACATTAGGGCCATCGCATTTTATCCATAAAACTCTGGCACTTCGTTATACATACAATATATGGTAAACGATTCTCATATGTGCAACAAAACAACGTGTAAAAACAGCAATGTTCAATCACGAGCATTTATATGTATACACATAGGTTCTTAAGTCAATGAAGTCAATGTGATAAGGTCTAAAGCGGCTGTTATACTATGCAGAATTCAGTCACTGACGAGGGACGCCGCTATACGTGCGATACGATTAGAGATATTTCTATTAGTGTCTGACGTATTGCGGCGTCCCTCTCGTCAGTGACTGAATATAGGATGGTTTAAGGCGCTGTATCCCTTGACCGTTTGTAGCGGTTGAAAGTGGCGATGCCGGTTGGCCTGTTACTTCTTATTTTAAACTCGTGTCTGCCATTTCGGTGTTAATTTTCACTTTTAATTTAATAATTATAACCAAATTTCGTATTTTTTATAGGTATCCATCTAGTTCATTCATTTATACATTTTATAGACGTAAAAAAATTGGTAGTTATCGCTGAAAATATCAAGAAATTCACAACTAAACTTTTTCTGGATATAGCTTTTTTGCTATTTTATTTTGCTAGATTTTAAATAGTTTTTAGAAATAATTTTGATGTAACCATTTATTTTGATCTTTGATCTGTACTTCATATTTTTTTCATGCTAGTATTCCATGAAAAATAAGGCTAACTGCGCGACGAAAAAATAGACGTTTTACGGTATTCTTCTGATGCACAGCGCCTTAATAGGTGCTTAAAATGAAATAGAATCATATATATATATATATATATGTATATATATATAAATTTTCGTGACTATACATTAATGGTTAGTGTTTGGGCCAATTTGCGTTCATTATTTCTACTATGCATTGCACTCAACGGTAAAACCTTAGATTAGGGACAAACTCAACCTGTCCCGTAACATTCTACTATTACACATTTATTTTCAGCCGTTACTGATGGCTGAAACTGGCTTTTATTTTTAATTAATAAATTATTAGGAGGATTTTCAATTTCAAATTCGTCCATTGGGCTAGATTTATTAACATTACAACTAGCTTTTACCCCGGGTCCCGCTCGCGTCGATACCTCGGGAATAGACCTTTTTCCGGGATGGTAGCCTATGTCATTCGTCGTACCTACACAACGCAAATGTTAAATTCAGTAGATACGTCGTGAAAGCGTAAACGCCACATATCAGTAACTAAATATTCCACCAAGTAACGGAATATGCAATAAATAAGTAAATAGAATAAATAAACACAAAATATACATAATCTTATATATAATTAACATGTAAATATTCTCTTTTAATATAGGTAGTACAAATATAAATGCAAGTCATGTGCGAGAATGAAACAGAGCAGAGAGCTTAATGCCTAAAATACAGTCAGGGACAGAGATACCTGACCAGGCCCTCTAGCTATATCTTGAATTTTCTTGTAAACTGCAAATAAAATTACCATGAAAATATATAAAGAAAGACTTCATTATAATCTTCCTATCTATACATTTTCGTATTATTTATAGTTTAAGAGAAAATTCAAGATATAGGCCTGGTCAGGTATCTTTGTCCCTGACTGTAGGTACATCAAATTATCACATTCCGTCCAAACTATACAGGGTTATTTGTAAAACACTAATAATCACACAGAATATTATAAACAAATTTGTTCTACAACTTCTGACGAAACTATTTAGTTTCGTCAGAAGTTGTATTATTATATTTAATTAAATAAAAAATATTTTTCAAGTTTGAATGTCCTGACGTGACATCTGTAAGTCTATGTAAACGTAAGGACAACGCGACGCTCGCGCGTAGTTGTTAATATTCAACCGGAAAATTAAATTAATATTTGTTTTTGTATGAAAGTAAAATCTAACAAATTATCGAAAGTCGTAGAACAAACGTTCCTGTTTATGATGTTAGCAATTTAGTCCTACGACTAAGTTTGTTCGTCGTCTTCGTGTTTTTCAAATAACCCTGTATATACGAAGAAATATTCCCTCGTTGAGTCAGTCACTTTACAGATCTTCAGAAGCCATCTGAAAATAAAACAGGATTATGATTAATACGTAGTCAGACTAAAACAGACACTTGTAGATTACTTGCATTGTTTGATATTCGGTTTAAGATTTACCTATCGGTAAAGACAATACAATGTTATATTAACAGCTCCGTGGCGCAGTGGTTAACACGCCAGCCTGCTACGGGTGCCCGGGTACGATCCACGGCCAGGTCAAGATGGAAAATTATCTTTTTCAGATTGGCCTGGGTCTTGGATTCTGATCCCAGGTATTCAGTATAGTTCAGAGGTTCAAAATCACGCGGTATCCGCAAACGCTTCGATAAAAATAGTGGATATATTTGATCGAAATACACAATCCACAGACATTTTATCACAACAGTGATCTAATCGATTTTGTTTATTCACTTACCGGTTTCTTCTATTGAAGATAATATAGAACTGTTTATAGTTGTTTAGTATTACATGAATCAGATGGCATTGTTATTGTATTTCGAAATATTTTAGTGCTGCTACTCGGTAACAGATGTCGCTACAAGATAAAGTGAGTGCAAGGCTGTGCGTTTATTATCTTTATCGTGGATCGATGAACTTAATGTTTTATCTGTATTTCATTAGGCCTGGGGTGTCATTCTCAACTGGTTGGCCGGCTGTTGCAGGTAAGGCATCGCCTACGTGCGCCTGGCGTCTCCAGCTGGTACTTCCCCCATTCATCCGAGTGAGTCTTCTTCTTCCTCTTTCTCACCTTATCCCACTTTAAGTGGGGTCGGGACAGCATGTGCTTATTTTCCATTTCGCTCTATCTTGAGCAATTTCTTTCGTTACCATCTTTTTACCCATATCCTCCTTCACACACTCAATCCATCTTTTCTTTGGCCTACCTCTATACACGAATCGCGCTCGAAAAGTGGCACCGGCAAAACAGCACACTAATCGTGATTCGAAGCTGTTTTGTCCTGTTTTAGTAAACCGCGCTAGCACTCACACGTCTCGCGATGATGAAGGTACAGTGAAAAGATGCAAAATATACGCACCAAAAGTAAAAAAAGATGGAGTTATACTTTCAGTATGAACCATTTTTGTCGTTGTTTGTAAGTATGCATGATGTTTTGACTCGGGGACATTACTACGGCTTTATTTTGTACTAGCTGTTGCCCGCGGCTCCGCCCGCTTTAGTGTCGATCCCTCGGTAACAGTAGAATTTCCCGGAATCAAACATATATGTCCTTCCTCGGGCCTCACACCTCCATACCAAATTTCATCCAAATCAGTTCACTGGTTGAAGCGTAAAAAAACAACAGACAGAGTTACTTTCGCATTTATAATATTAGTATTAGTATGGAAGTATGGATATTATTTATACTTCTAAGTCCAGAAATTAGAAAATTTCCATAAAACCTTTACCCTCCCATTTTACCCCTTTAGAAGTGAATTTTGTCCATTTCACCCACATATATGTTTTTTAATTGTGATCGAGAACTTACATACCTATTTATTTTCATACTTCATAGTCCAGAAATGAGAAAATTTCCAAACAAACTTTACCCCCCTTCTGGGGGATTTTTTTCCAGACTACACAGATCTTTTTCAATTGTAATCGTGAATTTATTTACCTATTTTCATACTTCAAAGTCTAGAAATAAGTAAATTCCTATACAATCTTTACCCCGCTATTTTACCCCTTCAAGGGAAAATATTTTTTACCTACACAGATATTTTTAATTGTAACCTAGAACTTATATACTTATTTTCATACGTTTATACCACCCACCCACCTCCATTTTACCCCCTAAAAGAAGGAATTTTGCAAATTTCATCTACCTACACACATCTTTTTTAATTTTAATCGAGAACTTTTATACCTTCTTTCATACTTCTAAGTCCAGAAATGAGAAAATTCCATATAAATTTTACCCCTTTAGAAGTTAAATTTCTTAAAAATCCTTTCTTAGCGCTCACTCACATCATTAAAAGAACCCCTGTACCAAATTTGAAGTTTCTAGGCGCAGCAGTTTCGGTTGGTTTGCCGTTTGCCCGCGGCTACGCCGCCGCCGTTAGTGTCCATCCCTCAGGAACAGTTTGGACCCTTAAAGGGGTGACTCAGGTCATCAATATGAACAACTTTTTCTATGGGACCAATGCTGGGAACTCAAAAAAAAAATTCGTCATTTCCATAAAAAGAGTCCCGCCACCCGGCCAGTTTGTATGGGAATGTCGATTTTTTTTTGAGTTCCCAGCATTGTTCCCATAGGAAAAGTTGTTCATTTTGATGGTCTGAGTCACTCCTTTAAGGGTCCAAAACGATAAAAAATTCACCGTGTATGTTTGCAGGCAAACTAATGCCTTGAGTTCATTCAAATGACGATAACTTTTTTTTTAATGAACCGATTTTGGTGAAACAAACTTTAGATGTTTTGCTGAGTCAAAACAAAGCAATTGGTGAAAGTTTGAAGTAAATCGGTTCAGTATTTTCGGAGATAATCGTGATCATACATACAGACAGACAGACAGACAGACAGACAGACAAAAAATTCGAAAAAATTTTTTTTGCTTTCTATTATTCTTTTTAAGTGTCCCTCTATCCATTTCAGTCAAAAATGCTAAATGTACAGACAAAATATTTTTACTGTTTTATTATATGTATAGATGAGACTGTGTATCTACCATTATATTTGATCGAAGGAGTAAGTAGTATCCCTATACCGTCGTACATTCCCTTCTCGTTCATTCATCCAATCCTTCCCTAGCTTAAAAATGTATGCCTTCTATCAGTGACGTGCAGTCCATACAGACAGTTAGACTCTGTCTACCCTGAACTCAACATATGTACATAAAAAAAAATCTCTAACAAAAAAATATTTGTTCGATGCCCCTAAAAAATCTCAAGCAACATGCTCCATAAATCAGTTGTACTGAATATACAATAAAGTATTTATTTGGGTATTAGTCGTTATTTATTAGGTAAGTTTTTGACTAAGTGTGATTTTGTCTACCTTCCCGAAAAATGTGCGTGCACGTCGCTGCCTCCTATGGGCAGCAGCGCCAGAAACACAAGAACCCAAAGAAACTACGCTCGCGCGGTGAGTGTGGCAATATCCTCCAATGGAACTAAGAATCCCAGGAAGAGTGCTTTGTCCAGCGACTTGTTACGGTTGAAATGGTGATTATAAATTTCTAGTGCCTACCCATTGACAAAGTTGCTTTAAATATTGCCCTATTTCGTATATAATTTACATGTTTCTACCCATTAATGGTAATTTATTACTGACTGTAGCTTTATAAAGTGACAGGTAATTCTTTCATCATGCCATAGGTCATAACCTGCATTGTTTTATATTAAATGATATCAACGAACATTATTTTCGTAAGTCTCCGGAAATCAAATTGTGTACTTACAGATTGTTAATATGTACAGAAAAATTCATTTTCATAATTCTGCAACTATTTGGATTCTATTTTATAAAGCTCAAAGTCGATGATTTTGTGGTAGTTTTGTAATAAAACAAATGTTTTCAATTTCAGAAATGTATACTTTACGAAAATACTGTTCACATACAGTTAACTATATAAACATTTTCGGGTTATTTACTACAGCAAATGTCAATTAAATTAGCTATACACAATTACATAATCTGTCCACTTTACTACTATTACGTGTAAGAAAATTAACTGAACTATTTTACGGATAGTCACAAGCACAATAATCATCCCATACCAAATTTGGAATACCGTATTCATCTTTTTAGATTCAGTTAATTTTATTTATAAATAAATAAATAGATTCCCTTATACACCAATGTATTGATCTATCGTTTTCGATCGACCTTGCAAGCATTTGAATTGAGTAGCTAATGATTCAGACACAATATATTTAGACACACTGTCCGAATTGATACTTTTCAATATAATTTCACTGACAATTCGGACACCATCGAATGATTGAAGCTGTTTAGTCCGGTCAGATAAATAAAAAATATGTGAAAAAAAAAGCGTTACCAGATGAAAGAATAATTTAGAGCGGCTAAATACATTACTTTGTGGACATGTTCACTTGTTAATCTACAATAAAATCGTATAAAAGATATCTATAACAGAAACATTGAATGATTTAGCATTATTTATTATAAAAACACTGCTGGGCTAAAAAATACACCAAATCAATTGATTCAGTCATGCGTTAAAATTTTTGTAAACTCATGATGAATTGATGACCAAATAAATATCCGGTTAAACTGATTTTTTTACATCTTTTGTCTTTTAAAGTATCTTCAGAAGTTTCTTTCTGACTGTACAAAACAACTTTTCTTTATTGGAATTGTCAGTAAAAAAAAAATATTAAAATTAAAAAGTGTCAATTCGGACAGTGTGTCCGAATATATTGTGTACGAGTCGACAGCAACTCGTTGAATTTAAATCTTAAACATGAATAATGAAAACATCGGCTTACTTAATTACATTTCAACCGTCTATTACACGTTGAGGTTATTACACTTAACACTACTGGTTACTGTGATCATTAAATATCTTTTATTTATCACATTGTTTTCTTGGCACCTCAGGAGTGAAACACCTCTATAAATACTTTGGAAAAACACATTGCACGAAGGTAAACATAATAATTGATAACATCTGTCAACGAACGGCAGTTGTTTTGTGCTAACTGATATCATAGGTACTAAGAATTAATATTTTCTTATACAAAATGTAAACTCTGTCAGACTCTTGAAGGCGAGATTAAGCCCGTCGATATGAACAACTTTTTTTTTTTTTTTTTTTTTTTTTACTAAATATTGAATTAGGCATTTGTCTCCCATCTCACCTGATGGTAAGTGACGATGAAGACGAGGATGTTACATGCCTATCCTTTAAGATCCCAGCATTGGTCCCATACGTAAAGTTGTTCATTATTAGGTCGGACAGTATATATGTATAATTTTTTAATGGCCAAATTGTTACAACTTCATAATTATATTTGTATTCTACTCTGTAACTTGAACGATTTTATAAGTTTGTCTAGTGTCAAATTACTAAAAATGAGCAATATTCTGTTCTGTATGTTGTCTTAGAAAGAATTGATAGTACTTATTTATAAGTATTAAGTTGCCCCCTTTCGATAAATGATCGTCGTCGGTGATACCTTCTAGCTAACCGATCCCCATCCCCCTCGCATCTTCACTTCTTTACCTTGTTCCACGCGAAGATGCCGTAGGAGAGGCCGGCGCCTAGCGCGAAAGCGAGCACGTACGGCAGGAACTTGAGCGAGGGCATGTTCTTCTTGCGCATCAGCATCGAGATCATCTTCAGGTTGCCCTCCGTGTATGGCGGGTAACGGCCGCTGGAAAACATAAACGTAGGTTAAAAACATACAGTCTTATTATTAACGAGGACTAACTATAGTACCCGGTTTAAACCATTATCCGACCAAAATAAGTCGACACTTATCACTTTGACGTTTGGTCAACTGTCATTGTCAATTTGTTTTGGACGGATAATGGTTTAAACCAGGTACTAAAGTTAGTCCTCGTTATATAATAAGACAGATACAGTCTATTATAAAACGCGGACTAACTTTAGTATCTGGTTTAAACCATTATCCGACCATTATAAATTAACAAAGACAGCTGACAAAATGTCAAAGTAATAAGAGTCGACTTACTTTGGTCAGGTAATGGTTTAAACTAGGTACTAAAGTTATTCCTAGTATTATAATAAAACGGTAAAAGTCTAACTTTAGTATCTGGTGAACCAGGTACTAAAGTTAGTCCTCGTTTTATTATAAGACGGATTGGTTTTAGTTGGAAGCATAGCTGTTACAAGAAAACCATATCATATATATGGTTAGATACCCCTAGCCATATTGTTTTCTTCAACTGCTTGGCCGGTGCTTGCAGAAAAAATCTGTCGTTTTAGTTCTATTTAGATGAAAAATCAGGATTTGAGAAAATGAGCGGAAATCTGGATTGCATTCTCCTAGCTCATTGTAAGTAAAAGAGCATGTTTCGAGGACTAAAGTCATCGCTAGGACCAACAAGCATAGCTCGAATACGTGTGTTTTGGCGATAACATTTTATTTCAGAACAATTATATAAAAGAACCACACAAGTATCTACTTACGAAGCCAACTTCTCGCCAATAGCCGCGAAGTTCTTAATGAGGCAGCTCTTCTTGTGCGTGAAAGTGTCAAACGAGGACTTTCCGTGATACGCCCCGATACCACTATGCCCCACGCCGCCGAAGGGCAGCGTGTCCACTGCAATACAAGCTTTATTAGCAACGGCGCAACGTTCATTTTTGTGAAAAACGAAAAGTAAGCTGAAGAAGTATTTACAAAAGCTTTGTGAATTAGAATTGGTTAAAAATTTGCGACTCGCCTCGGGTCTGCATGGTTGCATATTTTGAAACTCAATAAAAAATAATATGTACCACTGCTCAGTGATAAACCGAACCGCAAAAATTGCGATTCAAAAACAAAATAATAACATTTATTTTTATTCAAGCAAACCGTTTTCAACTTCAAAGGTGATTCGCATGTTAGACATAAAAGTAAGAATTAAAAATAATTAAATATTAAACATACATAGGTACTGCATGCGTAGCATTAAGAAAATTGCTAGCGTTATTTTACAAGGCATTGCATTCGTGTTGTGAATAGTGTTGCCAGATGTCGCTTTTGGCGGGACGTCCCGTTTTTTAACCCTTTCAGGACGCGTCCTGGTCGGGCCCCTGAACGGGATTTTGAAATAGTTTAGCACAGTAGGTACTTTGTTGGCCGTCTGTCAACAGTACGACGTACGGGATTGGATATGATCTCGGAAGTTGTTTTTAAATAAAGGATTATAACTGTAATTATGTTTTTTCTACATACCGATTTATCATCAGAGTCCCGCTTTTTTACTTTAGGTCCCGAAATTTAGAAAAACGGATCTGGCAACACTAGTTGTGATGTTTGCAATTAAAACTATTTGTACATACGCACTTTGAGAAATCATTTAACGTTACGACGGCTCGTCAAAAACTTTCTTCTACCTAGCTTTTTATTTTTTCCGATATTTTCTATTTTTTAGGTTATCATTCACATAGATTAACGAAAAAAGATATAATTAAAAACCACTAATAGTGGTGCAATCTCCAGACGTGCTTTATAAAAACTGTTTTCTAAAAAATTGCAGATTTCTATTACCAGTGTAACAACGCCCGTTAAACCACGTTGTCGCAACTCATTATTTTATATTATATCAAAATTGTGTATACATTTTGTTTGTTCTATTATAACCCTTTTTCATATATCTCTTCCACCGTATCACGTAAAATTATCGTTATAATATTTTTTATAATATGTTAAAGATCACAATTAAACGATTTCTCAAAGAGCGGTTATAGTTGAAACGTCACCAGACCTCCCATGTGCATCATAGTGTCGTTGACACACATGCCGCCGCTGCTCGTGTTCTCCACGATGTTCTCCAGAACCTTCTTCTCAGTGGAGAAGACGTAGAACACCAGCGGCTTCTCTCTACACAACGGGATACAAGGAAACCTCCACCTTAGTTACATTATTTTCAAATAGAATAGCTAAGATATAAGACCAACAGAAATTTTGCATAAGAAGACTCGCACTAGGAGCCAAAATACAAATTAAGTTTTTTGTAACGGAATTTCTGACGTATTTTTTTTCACTTAAAAAATCACCTATTTATTACAATTGATATCTCATAAGTTATGAGTGTGTCGCACGAACGAAGAACATGTGTGTTCTACGCAAAACCATTAGGCGATTATGTAAAAAATTTAAATGTCTTAATACTATAACTAGTAAAAAAGACATTAAGACTCGAAAAGAAGTCTTAATATTTTCATATGAGAATCCTTGCTTTAGACGTAAAATTTACAAACGTTTCGAAGGAAAATATTATTAGATAGCATAACATAATATATATCGTTTTTAAATTTCATTTGTATGTAGGTATCTGTTTCAAATTCCACCAAGGCGGTGATCTTGTGCAAGGATCGATCTAAACTATACAAATAATTTTGATGTAAATAATTTATCCAACGCATTGTACTAGTGATTTAAAAATACGTCAAATTCCACAATTCCGTGCAGTACCTTCTTAAATATAGTGCTAATTTATGTTGGTCTTAAATTAAAGGAATGTGAATAATTCTTGTGTTAATAAATTTGGAAAGTTCTAAATAAAGACAAGAAGCAGGTTTTGGTAACTTGCAGACCTGGAGTGCACATTCCTATATGTTCTCAAGGAAATATTTACAAGAAATTATAATTTGGTTAGAGGAACGTTTAAGTAAAGAGTAATAGATCTGGAAAAGTGTACTACTAAACTTCGCTAAACTTACTGTACATATAAATATTTAGAATACAATATAGGTTAAATTGAATTCATTAGCATACGTTTAAGGAGTGACTCAGACCACGGATCTGAACAACTTTCATTATGTGACCAACTCCGAAATTGCAAACAAAAAAGCTGTTCCATGGATTTTAGCCAAGTGGATATTAGACTTTTGTATGAAAGAGCATATATTTTTTTCACGATATCGAAGTTGGTCCCATAATGAAAGTTGTTCAGATTCGTGGTTTGATTCACCCCTTGAACGTTTGCTAATTAATTCAATTTCAGCCTGTATATTTAGTAAATTATCTAGATTTTCCTAATTTGAAAGTTAATCTATTCACTAAAGTCCAGTGGCGTAGAGTGGGGGGAGGGGGCACATGAACCCGCGGTATACCAACGGGGAAAACTCTCGCTACGCCACTGCATATAACATAAATAAATATATTTGAAGTTGTTGTCAGACCACCACCGTGTCCGCCACCTTAAGCCATTCATCCATCACCGTTTATTGCAACCCAAAACCAGCTAAAAACGACACATAAAAATGTTTCAATGTAATTTAGGCAAATCACACGCTGAGCTTGTTATATCAATGTATTTGCCAGAATTAATCGTATGGCGCGTACAAAAAGTTTTTTTTATGAAGCCTCCTCTCCCTTCTTCCATCCATCTCTATCGAGTGCAGCCTTCTGCCAGCACTCCGAAATCGGTCAAAAAAAAATATGAATTTAAATTTAGGCCTAGTTACGTATACAGGATTACTTAAAAATATTAATAAGCTCGCAGGACTAGATTGCTTACATTATAAATAACGACGTTTGTTCTACGACTTTTGATAATTTGTGACATTTTACTTTCATCAAAAATAAATATTAATTTAATTTTCCGGTTGAATGTTAACAACTCTACGCGCAAAGTAAGAGTCCGCGCGACCGCCGTGTCCTTTTAGACTAACAAATGCGTAATAGGACATTAAAAACAAAAAAATATATATATTTCATTTACTAAGTTATGTCAGAACTCATAAAACAAACGTTGTTGTTTATGATGATAGCTATTTAGCCCTGCGAGGTTATTAGTGGTTTACAAATAACCCTGTATAGGTCTGTCCTGCTAGCAGGACAGACAGACTTTAGTTAGCTTGTATTTTCTAAGTCGCCTCTTACGAAAGACCAGGATCCGGCAGAGTGGTCATATTTTACTCTGCCGGAAACCACACGGCTATATATAGTAGCTATAGTTGTTAGTACTCGTTGACTCCTCTTTTTGGCTTGATAATCATTTCTTACTAAACTTGTACTTGCTTGATGGAAATTGGATTACCATGTATGATACCAGAACGATACAACAAAACAGCGTGTGATTGCCTACTCGAAACATGGTCATGTTTATGCAAAATTTTGAATAATACAGCCAAAAAGTCATAATACCCACAACCACATAATAATTTTGACATTTGCAAAAACATTTCAGAATATATACATTAATTTTCAAACAAAAATCAAGCGTTTCAAATAATAATAATAATAAGATGTTTATGCCACTTATGTAACTAAACACTTAAATGTTTACGTAATTTCTGAATATTTACGTCAGCTACTGGTTAGAAATAAGGACTGACGTTTATTTAATTTATTTCAATATATAAAACAACTAGCGACCCGCCCTGGCTTCGCTCGGTGCGATAAATTACACCATCCTGTTGAATGACTATCTATTTAAAAAAAAAACCGCATCAAAATCCGTTGCGTAGTTTTAAAGATCTAAGCATACATAGATACAGACAGCGGGAAGCGACTTTGTTTTATTCTATGTAGTGAAGTGATAGTAAAGTCGGGTTTGTTCAAAATCTTACAACCGACTTCTTTTTGTTGGTTTTGTTATCACCGCGACAGTCATAAACTATAATATGAAACTTAGGCGAGATAACTTGTCGCCGTTTCTGATTAAAAATACGCCAGCACAACAGTTTTTTTATATAAAAAAATTAAACCAGCCATTACAAACGAATAAAAAAGCAAAGGAAATGTTTTTGCAAATCACGGAACAATGTGGTGTTCTTACCGCCGTAAAACATGATCGTGTCGTTCATACTGATACTGCCCGAGCGAGTCTGTTCAGTGAACAACCTTTGTATGTTGCTTTGGTTACTGAACACGTATAGTACTAATGGATGTTCCCTGAAAGTATCCGCCTCATTGAATGACATTGCGATGTACACATATAATATAAAAATATGAATATTATAATTAGATAAAAAAAAAAATGAAAAACATTTTCTGTTAGTATTGATTCAAGAATCGTCGTACATAATATGGAGAAGAGAAATTCGCCTTAAATGGGATTTAAATGGTAAATCGTTCTAGAATAATTTCAATGCAATTTTGAAGGTATTCTAGTTGTAAATTCGTTTCGAGAAAATAATTGTTTATTCACAAATACATATATATCCAATTGACGTTGGAGCTCAACCAATTCGAAATCAAGCGCATTGACTTTTTAACAAATTTTTAGTTATAATTGCCCAATCAGCAAATTAATTTGATTGAAAAAAATCTTTAAATTGAGTTTCAGATGATGCAAAAATAAGTGGTAAACACAAGGTCCGCAAAGGAAACGCATTTTTTTAACCTGACTTGGTAAAATATCGTCAAGAGCGTCACCAGCCATTGAGTTAGAGGGGGCAGAAACCTCCCTGCACCCCCTTTGCGGTGACACACTTAAAACTCGTAAAATAAAAATGAAATATGCGCTGGACTGGCAATACGAATTTTCTTCTCATGATTTAGATGAATTTATTAATATGGGATTGGCATAATTAGCCCTTTTATTTTAGTTTCGTCCCATGATTTAAAGTATTACAGTGTAAGATATGTGTGTATGAGGAGTGCTCCCACGTCGATTACAATAAATTACGTTATTGGTGTGTACCAATGATTACATATCCAGAAAATGAATTTCTCCTTGGCAGTTTAATAAATATTCCCGATACCTAACACAAATTGCCCATGAGAAAAATCATGACAAACTTCCCACATACGAGTATACACACGCACACAACATTAGAAAAAAGGACTGACCACACGAGCGGTAATTGAACGATAATATCACGAGGAATTGAAGTTTTCTATGAATCGCGCTAATTAAGTTGTATACAACGTGATTTTGAATCCCCTAGCTATATTGAAATCTGGGAATCAGAATCCCTACTGGACACCAAAATTGCAAAAAAAAAAAAGTAAAACGAAAAAGAAAATTAGGTTTCCCATACAAAGTCGCCGATCAACTGGATGCATTTCTATAAAAGGTTAAATTTTATTTTTTCGTTTTTTTACCCTTTTTTCTTACAATTCTGTATTCCATTAGGGATTCTGATTCCCAGATATCAATATAGCTAGGGGGTTTAAAATCACGCTGTATAATACTATGCCACGAAGAATACACCGCCCACGATATTATCGTTGCAAACGCCATGAACACTCACACAAACATCCTGAATTAACACTGTCATTCTAGACCCGAATAAAGACCACGAAATAAATAAAAAAGACCTTACCTTTGATTGATAAACTTGATTGCTTCATAAGCATTGGCTACGGGTACAATGGGCAAGATGGGGCCGAATATTTCATCCTCCATGATTTTATCATCCCCGGTGACGTTGGCCACGAGCGTGGGCTCGATGAATTTGTCCTGTGCATCAGACTTGCCGCCTATTACTACTTTACCTTTGCTGGCATCCAACAATGCCTGGAGACGTCTGGAATATTAGAAATAAGGTTCAATACTTCAGTGTATTATATTAATATGGGTAATGTTGCTGGCAACAAAGAATTCTTTTCTATTAAAAACTACAGTTCAAAAACTAGTCAAAGACCGTTGCAATCCGAGAGATCATCATCAATGATGATGATCCGAGATATGATGGTAGACTGAGGATGACGGAGAGAAATGATCTGAAAATGAAATGAAATGAAATTTGAAATAAAATGAGGAATGAAAGTGGACAGATGAGAAAGAAATGAGGTTGGACGATATGAAGCATGCAGTTGGCATGCTGCAACGTTACAAGGTGACGCGCTTGCACGTTTGCCGTCCAATCACGGAGTACATACAGAGTGGAGACGGCGTTAGCTACTGTGCACTGTGATTCCAACTAGGTCCTGACGTCATCACGTTAACATCGAGAGTAGGCGTGGCCTATTAGTCTGCTGTTGTAGCTGTCAATGTTTGTACGTGGTTAGTTCTGTGCACACAGTGAGATTTTCGGACTTATCTTGTTTTTTACGAAGAAAATCATGAAGTGTTGCATTATATCATGTAAAAACTACTCAGATAAACGTTCAGATGCTATGGAAGGAATCACATTTCATTTGTAAGTATATTTATTCGTAATTTACTTAAATTATTCTAGAAAAATCTTTTGGCGACGTTCCGTGCTACTCATCGTTAGATGGCACCACTTTGCGTAATGGGACGTATGAACTATAAAAATATATTAAAGCTAATTATCGTAATAAATAATAACCATAAGTACTGAAATTTGTTCTAAATTTATACCTAAAGACTTTTACCTTGACAAAAAGATTATGTTTATGTTGTTCCATAATTCTCTTTTCAGCAATGCGCCACCTGTCGTCAACGTTGAATAATAGTGAACGTCAAGATGACGGGACTCCGCCCGGTTTTGCGAATATGATGTGATTAGGATGTAGTACCATATTAGTGCTATTTTATACTTACATAATAAAATTTTATTATGGAGACAGTTTTATTATGGA
This sequence comes from Elegia similella, assembly GCA_947532085.1. Lineage (NCBI taxonomy): Eukaryota > Metazoa > Arthropoda > Insecta > Lepidoptera > Pyralidae > Elegia > Elegia similella. Next base: position 18,290,035 of record OX383942.1, on the reverse strand, counting down.
GGTTAGGCTCTCTCTACCTCGTAAGGGAAATAGACGTGATAATATGTATGTATGTTTTAACATTTTGGTTTTGCACTTAATTTTTAGGCAAAGGTAAATTAAAACAAATTCAGTGTAGAATAACCTCCATAATAAAACTGTCAAACAAACGCCTAAGCAAATTGTAAGAGCAGTATAATGCTACTTGGCTTTGAAATTCACTTTTTCCTCAGGAGCTTATTCGTTTATTTATTTATTTGTCAAACATGTGTTACAATGTGTTAAATAATATAAAAGTAGGAATCAACATGCTTACCGTTAGGGTGTACAAATATTGAATCAGATGAGCTCTTGTTAGTACCACATAAAATAAACAATAAATAATATTAAATTACAAAATAAGTCAATATATGTACAATAAGCACAAAAAATATATAAATAGAGAGATAAAAAAAAAACACTAAATTTAATCATTAAAAAACGCACTAATATCATAGTAACACTTCTGGTTTAGGAATGATTTCAGTTTTTTCTTAAATAAATTTATATTTAATGTTTTATATTCCTTAGGGATTTTATTATAAATTTTCGGAACAGAGCTGTTTTTGATTGATGTAGACAAAGTCTATCGCCATTTCTTCTGTTTCTTGCACACACATCCGATATACGTTTGAATAAATGGGGATTATTTTGAACAAATACAGCTATCTCAAATATATACAGTGATGGCAGTGTTAGTATTTTATATTGTTTAAAATAAGATTGACAGCTATCAGTGCTTTGTAGACCAAACATAGAGCGGATACACCGTTTTTGCATTTTAAAAACCAATTTTTTATCTGTAGAATTTCCACAGAAAAATCGTTGAAAATATTTTTTATTTTTACAATTGAAGTGTTTTTTAAGATCTGAATTGTGGTCCCGCCATTTTGATATTATAATAGCGGGACCACTTTCTTTGTTGAATATCTTAAAATCATTTGAGTGTACAATTTTATTATAGCACGTATGTAAGTATAAAATAGCACTAATATTACTACGTACGTAATGGTACTACATCATAGTTACATCATATTCACAAAACCGGGCGGGGTCCCGTCATCTTGACGTTCACGAATAATAGCCATACATGGCAAAATGTCTAGGGTTGCCAACCACCTAGTTTTCGCTAGTTATTACTTTTTACTGTTTTATTAAAAGACAGTATACAAAATACTGTTTTCTCAACCGCTGATAAAACTACGATTGGATTTTGAAATTTTATAAAAAGTTACATGGAAGATGAGGGGAATAATGATGTTTCTGAGCACCCCGAGAGCATTTTTCATCAAAGAAACCTACTTTCAGTGAGTGCTCACCCCATATGCAGACAGCATCGACCACAATTCTTTCATAGGTTTTTTCCAAATCTACGAATACGCAGTACAGTTTTTGACCTTCGGCCAAAAATTTCTCCAAAATGAAAAAGACATGGATAAGACCTGCCAGTCTATTTGCTAACTTAGTGTACAACGTTTTGATGGTCACTTCAAAATACATTTTGATGGTCACATCAAATACATCTTATATAAAAATTAACAATATCATACGAAAGCCGCAATGCATTTTGAAGTGTCTGTCAAAACGTTGTACACCGAGTTAGCAAATAGGCCGGCTGATCTGTACATCCCATTCCTTTTCTGATCCCGCTTGTTAGTTAAGTTAGTTGTAAATAAAACTTTTGTACATGTTGTATCATTTTTTGACATTCATACAAATCGAATATTGCACTTTGGCGTTACGTGATACTTTTTCAATTGATTGAGATTATGTCTGTTAATGTAGATTTTTTATGGTAAGAAAAAAATTAATGGCTATTCTTAAGCTTATTTACACTCCATGCTATGATTATTAAATCATAATACTTCAAGAAATATATGATCGAAGCATAATAGTATTTGATTTTTACTATTGGAACCAATATCTCCCTATGTCCTTTATTATTAATGATGGAAAAATGTCATGCGATCGATGTAATTTCTTGATAAGATCAACGATCAACAAAAGATCAATCCACCAGTTTGTATATTTTTTGACATGTGGGTCGAGCATGTGGGTCAAAAAAATATACAAACTTGTGGCGGCGTCGAAGGCAGGCTAGTACTACTACTAGCTCAAGTCACCTCTAGTATGGCAAAGTTTTGGGTGGCCCGTGCGTCAACTCGTATGCTGCCTGGATTTTGACTACTCTTTTACATGATATGGTCACTGACACTATGGTTTTATTATGGAATTTGATTAATCATCTATGACAAAAAACAGAAAGGAAATAATTTACATAAAACATATTGATTCTTTGTTTTTGTGGCTGTGAAGATGTAGTCTCCAAATAAACGATTGCTTTGAACAGGTACAGAACTATACTATATACAACAATATTATGTTATTGGAAAATTTTAAATTTATATGTTTCTAACCATAGTTTTACCAGCAGTCGTGAAAACAGTGTTTTGCAAACTCTCTTATAATAGAACAGTAAAAAGCATTAACTAACAAAAACAGTATTATACTGTTTTTAACAGTCTGGTTGGCAACCCTAATTACTCAGCTATCTGACACTAGATGTCAGTAGGTGTTAGGGACATCTAGTGACGGATAGATAAACTAAAAAGAAAGATCAACATCGAAGTTATTAAGTAGTTGGGCTATTCGCCGCTAGATGGATATAAGGGAGTGAGACAGAGCAAGTAGAGTGAGACAGATAATACTCCCCTCACCCCCTGTAAGTGCCACGCATGGTTTCATAGAAAATATTCCTTAGGGCAACTCCTCTCTGTATGTACTCCGTGCGTCCAATACCATAAAAAAAAAACATCTTACCCAAAATGCCTATGGTTTACAATCCTGCATAGGTCGGGCGATTTCTGCGGGTCCTCCCCATACCATTCCTTCAGGATCTTCTTGGCGGCCTCGACAAACTGGTCCTGCACCTCCTTTGTGCACAGGATGTAGTCGGGCGCGATGCAGGTCTGCCCGGCGTTGATGAACTTGCCCCAGAGGATGCGCTTCGCGGTCACTACTATGTCCACTGTGTTGTCTATGTACACCGGGCTAGAAACAATAAAGTCTATGTAGCTACTTGTACTAGGCCTGTCTCACTCCGCGTGTAGGTATCGAAAACATACCTATATATATAGTCATCTTCGAAGGTGATAACCGAACAAATCCGGCAGGAACGACGCGCGTTTGGTCATATATGTTCTTCGACTTTAACGAATCGTATGTTTAGAGCTATAAGTATAAAATTGGCTTCCTGTAGGTATCTAAACTATAAGATGCTACGTTCTGACGCGAGCTAAATTACACCGTATCGCTAGCTACATTGAGTTGATATTTCTTTGAATACCTTTGCAGAGTGCGATTTCTGTACATAAGTACTTGTACGTAATTTGCAATTGTTTATTGTTATATAATATAAATCACATACAGATTTACACTAAATCATCTGCATGCTAGTCCTAGTCAGTCAACTTATAAGGATTTAACATATTTCATACATAACAAAGCAAATTAAAATTATTATTAAAACAAAAATAACAATTAAAATGTGCACATGTCAAGAATATCTATCTGTAAGTTATTTTATGTCAACAAATACAGCAATATCAAGATATATAATTTTAATACAATTTAAATAATCAAACGTCTTGTTTAGAAATACATTAAACGAATCATAAAATATCAATGTCATTATTATTGACGAGCATGTCACTGAGCAGCCGCAATGACGTAAGGCTCGGAGTCCTATTTGATAATTTAGTAGGGGCTACGACTACGCTATTATAATAAGTTGCCAGAACCAGTCCTTGATATGCCTGCCTGATAGACAATTCAAAGACATTAAATCAAAAATTTAAATTATTATTTTTTTCATTACTATTATTTCATATTACTTAATTAATTTTATTTTATGACATGACAATGTAAGCTCAAGTTCACACATTTAGTTCTAAGTATGTCGTAGATTGTAAGTTGATGTCATTTGGAGAAAATGCGCTGTGCAGTTTGTTGCCGCTTCTTCTGCACTCCGCCTTGGAAGCGGCGTAAACTTAGCTCTAAGTAAGTTATTGACGTCAACAATAATAATGTTGTAAATAATAATGTTGATGTTTAGAATATCTTACGATGAATAATATTTGACTATTGACTACCCCTTAAGAAAACCAATAGGACTAACTCCACCCGGCTGAGATGAGGATGCTGCGTTCGTCTGGGGGTGTGACATTGGTGAACTACATTCACAATGTCTGTATACCAGGCAGCTTTAAAGTGAGACTCATCCCAGATAAACTTGCAGAAACTCGGCTGAGATGGTATGACCAGACTACATGACGAGAATACTGGGGATGAATAGTCCACGGCAAGCAGGCCCCGGCAGATCTTGAGAAATCTGTTCCGAAATGCTAGTAGTCTGTAGCTAGTTCTCGTTGATCGTTAGGAAAACCATTTTCTAAGTTAACCTACAGTGTGTACAACCTGACTAAGGTCGCAGGAAGACGCTGGATGCAGGCCGTATTGGAAATTATTTAGGGACGCATATGTACGGTCACCTGCAAAAGTCCATACATAGCCTTAAGGTGTAAATCGAGTGCACTGACTAGGAAGGCATAAGGTTCATGATATTTTACAATATCATGAACCTTATGCCACATAAATAAGGTTGAAATTGCCTTTTAGTATCCGTAGCTACACAAGACTTTTTACGAAACTTCTATAGGAATTTTGCAGGTGACCGTATCGCAGTGGACTTTTTGCGGCTGATATGATGATGATGATTTAGAACCCTACCTTTTGCCTCCCAACTCTAGTGTGACAGGCGTGAGATGCTTCGTAGCGGCTTCATACACGATCTTGCCGACGTTGGTGCCTCCCGTGTAGAAAATGTAGTCAAACTTCTCTCTCAGCAGTTGGCTAGTCTCTTCCGGGCCCCCCTCAATAACCACCACGGCGTCCTATGAAAATGACAATAGGATTAGAAAAAAATCACAAGAACAATGTCAAGTTCTGTATTCTGCATTCTAATTCCCATTTATTTACTTTTTATTCATTTATTATGTAAGATGATTTTTGCCAGATTTTGACCCCCTCCCCCGTAAGGAAAAAAACTTAGAAGTGGTCGATCCCCTCCCTCTGGTTAATATTTATTACGTAAGTATCTAAGGGAATATATGAATACTTAGGTCCAGTGGTTAAGGCGTCTGCCTGTTGACCCGGGGGTCGTGGGTTCGATTCCCATGGGAAGTTTACTTACTACTTTACTTTGTTTAGTTGTTTTCAGTTTGGTTAGGACATTGCAGGCTTGAATCACCTGATTGTCTGATAATAAAGATGATTCCGTGCTTCGGAAGGCACATTTAGCCGTTGGTCCCGGCTGCCATCTGGTAGTCGTTAAAGGAACCACGTCAGAGGCCGAGAAGCGGTTCCGAAGAACTCTGACACCAGGTGATGCATGGTTGATTGACCGTATCACCTACACGAAAACTTACTAACTTATGAATACTCGTTTGATTTGTTTTATTTTTCTCAAACAAATAAATTTAAGGAACATTTATTTGTACTGGAAATTGTTCACCTATGCACTCGACCGTACGCATTGGAACTCATGCGCTCTAGTAACATCAAATTTAAGAGCTGGGCTCTTTTCGGTGGAGCTTTTTCCATTCCTCTCTTTCTACGTCCACTTCCTTTACTTCTCTATAAGAATTAACCTTATTTTTTTTATTCTATTTCTTTTTATTTAAAGTGTGTCTCGGACTTCCCGGTCCACTATTTCCTTCTATGATGTTCTTGATCAAAACTTTTATAATATAATCTTAATATTGAGCATTTTTGTGATCTAACGTAAGAACTATCAGGACTGTGACCACACCTTCCACACCACTGTAATAATCTAGGCCGTCGCACATAAGTGATTTTAACGTTATAAGGTCAAAACTAAGGTGAGAAAGAAAACGTCGCTGATTTGCAAGGCTAATGCGGTACGCTCGCTAGAGTCTCGCAGACTTTTACATACAAAACGTAAGGGTTTAAAACACTCACATTATCCAAATACTTCGGTAACATCTCCGCGACAAACTTAGCACAAGCAATAGACAGTTCACTTGGTTTCACGATGACGGCGTTTCCGGCAGCTATGGCTCCGGCCATCGGCAACAGCAGCAGTTGCAGAGGGTAGTTCCAAGCGCCGATCACCAGCGCCAATCCGTAGGGGTCATTGTAGATCACTACCTCATCGAGGATGTTCACCATGCCTTTGGGGGGCTGCAAAAGAAACATATTCGTTAATAAAAACGTTTATTCAGTTGGAATCGCCAACTAGCGAATGTTAGGAGTGGCGACACGGCAGTTTCGCTCCCCTCAAAGCTCGCCCTGATGTTGGTTCCCTTTAACAGACTGAAACTAGTTGGCGATTCAAACTAAATAAACGTGAGTGAAACCGTGTTTTTTTAATGAATTTATCTCCTGTCATTTCGATAAGTGTTTAGATATTGAGATTTTATATTAATAAATTAATAAATAAAATATGGTTTATTATGAGCTCAGATGGCAGAGCATAGGTCATACATAGACCTAGGTCGCCGGTTCAAGTCCCGCCCGCATGAAATTTTTTCACCATTTCTTAATTTATTAAGAGTTTATCTCCCGTAAGCTTTAACACTCATTGTTTTCGTTTAAAATTGGCTAACAAATACTCAAAAGCGAAATAACTACTAACTTTCTTAAGTCACGTGCTATCTATGTCTTGCGCAAACAGCAATAAACGCTTAAAAGACGGAAAGAAGTCAAAATACTATTAAAAAAGATATTGTATATGTTTATCATTTTAGCCGTAATATGTCCACTACTGGACAAAGGCCTCTCCCAAGGATTCTTCGATCCATGGGAGGATATAAATAAATAAATACGGACAAATTACACAGATTGAGCTAGCCCCAAGGTAAGTTCGAGACTTGTGTTATGGGATACTAACTCTACGATATTATATTTTATAACAAATACATGTATAAATAAACATCCAAGACCCAGGCCAATCTGAAAAAGATCATTTTCCATCTTGGCCTGGCCGGGGATCGAACCCGGGCACTCCGTGTCGCAGGCTGGCGTGTTAAGGCGATACCACTGTAAATAAGGTCGTTCTGAACCTTATTTATCTCGCAAAATACTTAAATTAGGAGTTTCAAATCTAAGTAATACGATTTTTGACTATTTCATCTCCAAAAATTGAAGATGGAAACACGTTTTGATAAAATTTTCTCGATAGAAATATTTTTTGAAAAATGGTCTTCGTTCGCAGAGTTTTTGTTATTGTAGCTCAAATGCGACGAATGAAATAATGATTTTTAGACTAAAAGATAGGTTATTAGTAATTCATCAAAATGTAAATATGAAAATACAATTAACCGGTCTGATTTTATATAAAATAGAAATAACGAATTTGGCGCTTACGTTTTTTTCTTTGAGCGACTCGAGACTATCTCCTATCTCATCATTCACGGGCTAAACCGCCAAGCGCTATCCCTTGCGCGCACTTGATCAGTCCTTTGCCGAGCGAAGGTACCAAACATTTGAGTCCTCGTCTTAAGGGCCTGTACTACCTCACACTGCTTTGCATGATTGACTGTTATATCAATAATAATTTAATTATTATTGATATAACAGTCAATCATGCATCATGCATACTCAAGTTGAAATAAAAATGCAGCAAAGTTCAGGACTAACTCTGGTAACTATCGGACTCAAAAACACGATTGCGTTAAATTTTCTCGATAGAAAAAAATTGCAATGTTGCCTCCAAATCACGTCTAATTTACTCGGTATATAGCATTATTCACCAAATACATTAAAATTAACCTTGAAACTTTTGATTATTATTGCATTACAGATAAGGCAGCCATCATATGTTTTTCTTTTTCGAATAACCCTTGAATATTCCTAAAAAACAAAAAAATTCAAAGTAGCCAACGCGTTTAGACCATCCGCGTTTGTACCGCCACGCCGCCTGGCATATGGCGGGCTCTTAACCACTGCGCCACGGAGCTGTCAGATATGGCCGTACTTACTATGCTTAGCAGAAGGGTTGGCTAGCGCAGTTTCTTTGGCTTCTTGTGCTTCTGACGTTACTGCCCTACAAGCATTTTAAAGCTGGGCAAGGATAGGAATTTGTTGAATTTGGGAAGGGAATGGAGGCATTGGGATACTACTCACTCGGATCAATGCGGGAAAGCCAGTAGCAACCACCGGCCAAGCTGTTGGGGATGACACCCTGAATTGATCTGTACTTTTGTATAAAATAAATTATTTTTATACATATTAGACAATTTTTTATAATATTATTTGTATATATTTATATTTCAACCATAGTCCATATTATATCGATTACGTACCTCTTCAAGGTTAACAATTTTAAGTTAATAAAGTTGACACTGTAATACTAATAAGGCTTCATTATAAGTACATGATATAAACACTCAAGGCTGTCAAATATTCGTGACTATATTCTCATTTTGTATATTGAGTAAATATTATTGTTGTAGGTAATATTCTTAAATCGTATTTACAGTAGGTACAGTCAGCGACAGAGATACTTTGTCAGGCCCTGTATCTTTATCTTGAATTTTCTCTTAAACTATAAAAAATATAAACGTGAAAATTTATATTAAGAAAGGCTTCATTAAAATCATTGTTTGTTTTTCATGTTATTATTATTTATAGTTTAAGAGAAAAAAAAACAGGGCCTGGCAAGGTATCTCTGTCGCTGACTGTACATACGCACACCACACTACATTTGAAACATTTTCAAGTTTCAAAGACATTAATCATTATTTGTAAAAGTACCTATCCCTATGACCTCTACACTAGGTACTATATTCTATCTTTATGACCTATCCGGAAAAATCGTCATACATTTAGATACCTATTAATAGGCTAGTTTCCGAAAAAAATATAATTTGTCCGTCAGTTTGATATTAAAAAAATATTGGACACGTATTTTTTCTTTCCTCGATTAAACAAAAAATGATAAAGATATAGCCGTTTGAAGTTCCGTGTGACGTCATAGTTTGCTACAATTTTTAGCAAACTTTGACGTCACGATCACGAGCCCCCACTCCTGAACCTTCACGCGCGTTATCTTTATTATTTATTGTTTATTTGACGAAATAAAAAATACGTGTCCAATATTTTTTGATTATCTAACTGACGGACTAATTGTTATGTTATTATTACGACCCAGGAAACTAGCCTATTACCTACTACAAAGCTTTACCGGCTAAACGTAATGTGCATTAAAAGTACATATATCTGAAAGGAGAAAAAAATGTAATATTCCCTAAAGAGATGATCAATTGATCGGGATTATTTAAATTCGATCTCATAGAACGCCTGAATAGAACATTATGTAAGGAACTTACATGTGTAGGTTGGACCCATTCGTCTAGGAGGTGCAGAGTATTCTTGAGGTCATTGATCAAGTAGTCCACTTCCAGCAGTACCGCCTCCATCTTGCTCCTACGTAGGTCCTGATGCAGCGCGTCTATCATGGCCTGCTTGTTGTCTTCGTACATCTTGAGCAGGCTTTGCAGTTGCTTGCGCCGCCATTCGATGGGACGTGTGACGCCGCGGTTGAAAGCATCGCGGGCTCTTTGGACGGACTGTTAAAAAAAAGTTAGGTGAGTCAATAAGACTAAAACGAAATGCTCGGATTTCAATTTTGAAATGAAAATATGGATCTTAAATTGTTTTAGATATCAGCCAAATGAATCCAAATATCAAAACGATTCTCGAATTAAGGACACGAGGTAATTTATTTATCTATATTTGGCAGTTACGTAATTCATTCCTCCTCTTCCATTAGTCGGGTTTGTTCGAACATTTATAACTTATGAATGGGTGAACAATTTTTTTTATTACTCTGTATAGCAGAATAAGTATTAAAATATAAGAAATATTTACGACATTAATAGAGAAACGAAGTTTGCCGCAACTTTCGTACAAACCATTATTATTTTTTACTACCAATTTACAGTTTTTTGTTTAATCTAGTACTAAAATATATGATGCATGTTACCTAACAAACCAAAGTACAGAAAAGAAAATCAAGAACTACAACTTCTAACGCTGAATGATAATAATTAATAGCAGAGTTCCGTGTAGGTATTTAATTGGCGTGTTAACAACATAATCACAATTACCGTACAAACGTAGTGTTACTTAGAAAATTAAAACTTCATCGAGCTTTCAAAAGATAAACAAATGAAAAAAGAACATTTAAAAAACTAAAGGTTTTATTTAACAGCCTCCGTGGTCCAGTGGTTAAGGCGTTTGCCTGTTGACCCGGGGGTCTTGGGTACGATTCCCACCGGAAGCATACTTTATATTGTTGTTTCCAGTTTGGTTAGGACATTGCAGGCTTGAATCACCTGTCTGATAATAAAGATGATTCCGTGCTTCGAAATGCACGTTAAGCCGGTGATCCCGGCTGCCATATGGTAGTCGTAAAAGGAACCACGTCAGAGGCCGAGAGGCGGTTCCGAAGAACTATGACACCAGGGTGTGTGCATGGTCGATTGACCGTGACACCTACTCGAAATGATGATGATGATGATTTAGCAAAATTTTATTATCCAAATGTATGTGTCATCAAATTAAATATGACTGAGCCTGCATTTAACTTTTGCTACCAAAAGTTGCTAGATGAAAATTTAAAGTGCCAAATCATTCCTAGTCAAATTTTATAAACGCAAATTATTTGATTAATTCTTCATTTTTGATTCCCTTGATTTAACATTTTTGATATTATATATTATATATATTATATATTATATATTATATATTATATATTATATATTATATATTATATTATATATTATATTATATATTATATATTATATTATATATTATATTATATACATATTTAACATTTTTAACATAAAATCTTAACATAAATAAAAGTTTACTCATATGTTAAGGTTTAGGTTATACTGGATGCGCACCTGATCGGTTCGCCATCGCATTCGCCCCTTCCTTTTGTATTGTATTGTTGTAATTATTACAATATTTTATTCCTTCAAACAATCTAAATCAAAACAAAATAATATAATAGTAAGATTTTTGTAAATTTGCATTTATAAGTTGCGATTTAGACGAGATGCGAATGGGACAATTTGCGTCATTTTAGTTTTCTGCAATTTCAGCAGAACAGATGCCTATTACAAAGTGTTGCGCCTTAAGCAAATAAAAAAAACCTTTTGTTTTCGTCGACGTTTATTATAACCTATATTATTATCTTTCAATTTTTAGAATTTTATGCAACTTCAATACATACTGAATTGAAGTTGTTGCATAAAATATATGAATTTAAAAACGCTGCACCTGACTTTAGCAGCAACTGTGTATATCTCTGCAGGCTCAATCATATTCTAAATATAGCGCAAGCAAGGTACAAAGTTCACCAAACTGGTTTGAATCTTGGATAACACGTTTGTACTGACAAAGTACCTATGTGGTAAATTTAATGGTTTAGCATGATATTATCGTTGTATATTGCTTGGTAACTTAGGCAAAAAGAAAAACTAAGAGGCCAAATGTCCAAAATTAATACCTCAAACAGTAGTTAAGTATGGTTTAGTGAAAAGATAATTAACACTTTCGCTGACACTGAACCAGACACAAAAGAAATAACAATAGAATTACGTCTACAGGCGGGCAGTGTCAGCGAAAGTGTTAAAGATCAATTTAATTATTACTTACCTCAACAATATTCGTTGTTTTTGGCTTCGAATTCATGATGTTTCCTGAAACAATTATATTACTTTAAGTTTTATGTAAAAAGAAATCTTTAAGGACACTAAATAGGCCTAAATAAATTATTTGAAATGAAGGTCAGGCTGCAAGCTGGTATTTAAATGATAGTACAGTACATACATAAAAGATGTTTAATACTGACTTAGCTAACTAATAACATTGAAGATTATAAACTTTTATCTAAGTGATGAACTGGGTATTAATAATAATATTAAAAGTTACGCGAGACATAATTAATATTATAACAAACGTTTCAGTCGACGTCCTTAACACTGGCCCTGAAGATGGCCATCTGAATTGGCCGAAACTAGTCGGCGATACCGACTAACGATACGTGAGTGAAACCGTTTGATATAATATTGGGTATTAATTATTTCTTATAACTAGGTATAAATTACATTTACTTAAGTCAATTACTGTGATTTTTTTATTGTACTAAGGTAATAAGCTGGAAAAATGTGGTGCTTCAGATTATATGTATTATAATCCTGATAATAATTAAAAACCACTTAGCAATGTTGATATGGCTGATAACAATAATTTTAACCAAATAGCAGGTCAACCATAAAGTCTAAAGGTTGGGAATGATGATAAAAGAAGAATGTTTATCTAAAGTACTGTTAAGGAAAGGAAACAATATCTTTGTGTAACATTATAAGAGTAACCTAACTTTTTCTTCTTGTTATGTTGTGAAAGTAAAAAATATATTTTCTTAACAACAAAACTTAGACTGATTATGAAATAAGAATTTCTTGATTGTGAATACTATTTATCTACAAATAACTTCTAAACTTAGTAGCAACTTGAGAAAGAGAAAATGGTGTAAAGAGAGGTGGGATACTAACTCAACAATACTATCCTTATCCTTACTACTATATATTTTTTTTTTTTATGACAAATTGTGTCTTCTTTTGTTTTTAAAAGGGTACCTATATTCTACTTATAGGGCTCCGGCCCGTATAAATAGACATTCCTATTGGACAGAAATAGGCAAGTAGAAATATTATTTTTATAATCTTGTTTTTTTTTTGTTGAGGAATATCTTTTTTGTATAGTGACTTTCCAAATCTAACAGTTACAAACAAGATGATATGTACCCCAAAAATAAAACTATTTTTACATTTTAAATCACTTTTGTATTCACATAACATTCAAATGCATCTAAGTTATAACTTGGAGAAATATTTTTAATATTTTGTGTTGTAAAATATGAAAAGAATTACTTACTTTGAATTGCATTTGAATTTTAAATGAAATTGAACATGCATTAAACATAATAATGCTAATTTATTTCAATGTCAAGTTTGTTACCAGTGGCCATTTCTTATGAAAAGAAAAGATGTATTATGTATACACACAACCACCAATGAAGTGTTTACTTCATGGCGTAAATTTAAATAACAATCATTTGGCTCATCACTGCGCTGGGCAAACACACAAATGTTTTGACTGTCACACATGATAGAAAAATAGCAAAAAGAAACATGTCTGTTGTATGGGAGCCCCCCGTAATACATCCTTATCCTTACTAATATTATAAATGCGAAAGTGAGTTTGTTTGTTTGTTACGCTTTCACGCCGTAACTACTGAACCGATCATCATGAAATTTTGCATACAAGTTCTCTGGAGTGCGGAGAAGGACATAGGCTACCTTTTATTCCGGGAAAAAGTACTGTTCCCGAGGGATCGACATTGACGCGGGCGGAGCCGCGGACGAAAGCTAGTATTATATATGCGAAAGTGAGTTCGTTTGTTTATTTGTTAGTTTGTTTGTTACGCTTTCACGCCGTAACTACTGAACCGATCATCATGAAATTTTGCATACAAGTTCTCTGGAGTGCGGAGAAGGACATAGGCTACCTTTTATCCCGGGAAAAAGTACTATTCCCGAGGGATCGACATTGACGCGGGCGGAGCCGCGGGCGAAAGCTAGTAACTAATATTCTGTGAATGAGTGAAGCGTTTACCTGTTGCCATTATCAATATTGAGCAAAAAAATCACATTTATTGTATGGGAGCCCCCTTAAATATATATTTTATTCTATTTTTTTGTATTTATTGTTATAGTGGCAACAGAAATACCTACATCATCTGTGAAAATTTTAAAAAGGTCTAACTATCGCAGTTCATGAGATACAGCTTGGTGAGAAACTGACGGACAGGGAGACAGATAGACAGACGTAGGATAGTGGAGTGATAATAATAGGTTCGCATTTTTACCCTTTGGGAATGGTACCCTAAAAATTATGTTTAGTGCTAGTATAGTCAGTTTTAATAGCTAGTGCTTCTATAATAGTGCTCTTTATGGTCAGGGGTGTCAGATTCAACCTCTTGGTGGTTGCTGGTATGACATTGGGTATGCGCATCCGGCCATCCAAGCTGCTACTTGCTTTTCCCCCATTCATCCACTCGGAATGAAGGTATTGGGATACTACTCAAGTGAGTAGAATAGGTAGTTTCATTTCCTTCCTAAATCCAACAAATTCATACCCTCTTTTCCCCATCGAAAGCATTTTTCAGCTGAAAAATGCTTTTGATGAGTAGCATTGGAAGCACAAGAAGCCCAAGAAATTGCGCTCGCCATCTCGCCTGTCAAGCGTGGTGAGTAAGTATTCATAAAACGAGAAATCCTTGGGACAGGCTTTTGTCAAGCATTAGACTTTTCACAGCTGAAATGATGATGGTGAGTGCTCTTTTTGTCACTTTTTAGTGTAATATTTTTAGGCCTCTTTGTGTCAAGCCCAATCCAGAGATACCGTAAATGTTCTCTTTATTGTACTTATTCAAAAAGACTTTTTTGGTAATAATATTTTTTTATTAACATCATCAACAGCTTTGGCGTTGAGATAAGCTTCTAGCTAGCATCTTCTCAATATACATACCTACCGACCGACATTGTTTTAAAAATTATAGTTTCAGAGTAATCGGACGGAAAATCAGTTTACCAGCTACAGATGAAAGATCAAGCAGCAGTTTAATCAACCTTTATTTGGTCAGGTAATATTGAACCTGAACAGCATTGCACTTCATTAATTTGACAATTAGAAAACAGCTAACAATGCTTGATTCACAAAATTCATCATGGATCATCAAATAATTGCTGAAATTGCAACAATGTATGCGATCCAGTCGAAAACGGCAAAATGTATAAATTGCAATCGAATAAATTTAGCAAGCTATTACGTATTTACAACTCACCGGCGGTCATAGCGATTTTAAATACAATTTTCTTTTGAACAACGACGCACAATGGAAACTCGAGACTTGTTTGTTTTACTCACTGTTTGTTTTTCTAAAATATACGATGTCGAACGCAAGGAAGGTTACACGTGAATTAGAAAGCTGCAAGGAATATTTTTACAAAATTGAAACAATTATTATCACAGGGCAAGAAACATGTCAGCTGTTTACACAAGTTTCGAAATGAAAGAGGGCGACCGACAAGTTATCTACAATACCTGCCTCTCTTAGGTACTTTACTCTTTGATACGACTACGACAACTTCGAAAACACCAAGTTGTTCTGACTTGCGAATGTGACAGTGACAGAATTGACAATGACTTATAAAACAGAATGAATGTTTATTTTTTTATGACAAGCGCTAGATGGCGCTAGTAATCTTGTCACAAGAAGACTAGTGACGCTATCTAGCGGTGAGTAGCTAGATGAGTAATTCTTGAAACGACTCATGGATGTCGATAGCTATACCAAATTGTCATATTCGACCTAATATATATGTTACGGTTAGAGTGATTAATCAAAAAATATTAATAACTGTCTATCATTATTAATAATTACCGAATGTAGAGGTAAAAGTGATAAATTAATCACATTTGTCGGTGATTATTAATAATGTAACCTTAGTACCGATAAATGTTATAACTACCGATAAAAATAAACGTACGATTTTTTTTTTCGCTTTGGCAACAGAGGTGCGGGCAGGGGTGGTGGGGCGGCGTGCGGGATGTGCGGGGCCACGAGAAGATTTGCCTTCTTGGTGATAACGACCCCCTTGCTGATTTTTCATGAAAAATCACGTCTTCTATCTTGGATATCAAAAATGACATCTATTTCAAGATTTTTACCCCAAAATACACACATACATATTTTCACGCCTGTTCCCATGGTGGTAGGGCAAAATAATTTATAACTATGATTTCTCATCATCAATTTAAATTTGTTATATTTGTTGTTAAATGTGTGTTTTAGCATTTTCAAATAAAATTCTATTCTATTCTATTCATCCCGAGGCCTTTTTAATACTTTGATCACCAGAGGACTTCTTGATGGTGATGACAAGTCTATAATTCTGCCGTTTTTAATAGCTGGGTTCCGATCCTTGATCTCAAATTTCTCTTTCATAATGCAATAGTTTCTGCTCCAGCCTAGACCTGTTTAAATACCGGAGTAACTCCCGTGAAACCAAAGGAGATACAAATAATAATAACGTTTTATTTCAGAAACAAATTTTCATAACATAGGTTAGTACCAAAAATAAGCTTATAAACTAGGGTTAGTAAAAAGAGCCAAATAAAAATATTAAAAACTAAAGTTATTTTACATTGACACGAGCAGGTCTCGAGTTAACGTGGACTCTGTTCTAGTGCCTCAAGATTGACCAGCAGTAGCGACACCCTATCGCTGCCAAGGGGCTGTTCTCTCACTCTTTTAACTTTGTTTATTTAGAGTTCAGATGAAAGGGTAATTTTTTTGTCAGTTTCTTTACAACAAGTACAAGACCTACACTTGTTTGTGTGATCTGAGACAAGCACTGTGTGTCATACATATCATATTATAAATAAATACCTGCTGGACTATAAACTTTGGGTTTTTATTTTATTTTATAACTTTTACCAGTGTGTGTAGTGAATTATTAATAATAACTACCAAAAGTAATTAATTTCAATTGTTTATTCACATTTAACAAAACACGAGGTTATTATTAATAATGTTATAAAATTATTAATAATTTTCAATTAATCAAATTTACCGTAACATATATACTACTAGCAGCCCGCCCCGGCTTCGCTCGGGTAGATTTAGTGACATAACACAATAAAAATTATAAATTTTAACACACTCTTGGCAGACTTCTTATGCTTAGCACACTCGATCAAGTCTGCTTTTGACAAACCAAACAAAATCATAACAACAATAGATACACACAAAGACACATAAAAATAAAACACGTAAAACTTATAACACCCCTCTTTTTGTGTCGGGACTTCATAAAAAAATATATAATATAAGATAATATAGCTTCTAATATATTTATTTTTTGACACTTAGACTCGTTGATGTGTCTACTCTCTGCCTACCCTGTGGTATAGGTGTGACAGATGGATATATTCACTTACAGAGGAATCATTAGCCAAATTATACGTGTATATTCTCTGTTGCAACAAAAGTCATACTCATAGGCACCAAAAGACTTAAAAATCTGAAATTCGCAGATGAAATTGTCCTTTTTGCTTCCACATCGGCAGAACTACAGGAAATGCTCGAAGATCTGAGAAACGCAACTCTTGAGATAGGACTCAAGACTAAAGTTATGTAAGACCAACAGCACGAAAAGTAAGAAATTAACTATGTTGTTGAGTATATCTATTTGGGGCCAGCTAGTTTCATTCAGTAATAGGCAGGTAAAAGAAATAAATCGCCTTATATATAAGGCCTGGAGGAGCTACTGGTCCATGAAAGAGCTTATGAAGGGAACCTTTCCATTGTCACCAAACCGTAAACTCATCGACATTGTATCTTGCCCATCCTTACTTATGGCGGTCAAAGTTGGTCATTGACTGAGGAACAGAATTCCTAAGTCAAGACTTACCAGCAAGTGATGGAGTGACCAACGTTTCCTAGGTGTCGCCATGCTGGATAGATTACAGGAAGCCTGGTAGGCCCAGGAAACGTTGGTGTGACGAATAAAGAAATTTGAAAAGAAATGGTCAGGTGTAGCGCAACATAGAGAAATATGGTAAGCAATGGGAGGGACCTTTGCCCAGCAGTGGGACAGAATACGTTAGAAAAAAAAAATCTGTTGCCGATAAACCCATTTTTTTATAACTTAAATTTCTCAATTGCGGTGTTGATTCTCTGAGATATCAATTGCTACTTATCCTATGATATTAGAAGAAAGGCCCATAAAAGAATCATAATGTCCGGGTTTGCTATTTATTTATAGGGTTCCGTACCCAAAGGGTAAAAACGGGACCCTATTAATTTCGCTCCGCTGTCCGTCAGTCTGTCTGTCTGTCTGTCCATCATCAGTTGAAATTTTCACAGATGATGTATTTCTGTTGCCGCTATAACAACAAATAATAAAAAATAGAATAAAACAGATATTTTAGTGGGTTACCATAGAACAAACGTGATTTTGAAATATTCACAGAATATACACAGTAATATATTCACTTTAAAAATAAATTATTTAATAAAAATTAAATTAATATTTAAGAGGGGGTCCCATACAACAGACATGATTTTTTTGCCGTTTTTATAGATAGCGAGTCCGACTCGCACGTTTTTTTTTAATTTCATGATTGAGTGAAGAAGATAGCTTAACACAGTAAAATTTACAAATTTCCAATAACAATTTTTATTAATCGTTTATGGTTAATCGAAAATGTAATTCTTTTTGTGAATGGAAGCGGTGGTCCATAGGTTTTTTATTGCGCCCCCCCCTTAATTATTTTTGTCCCGGGTGCAAGACCCAGCTGGTGGCTTCAGGTCCATACTTAGAACACTTGACCAAGTCTGCTATTGACTAAAATAATAATCAAATCTGTTTGGGAACTATGATGCCGCAGTTTCTTGAATTTCAATATTAATAATTATGTATTACACTCATGATAACTTTTGAATGGTATGTCCGATTTGAATAATTCAAAAAGTGATTTACGGGTACTGATATAGCCTTGAAATAAAAGTAATTTATTTTGATAAGGATTCATACCAAGGTACGAATAATGTGGCCTAGTTTGTACCGGCGTTGCTATTGCATATTTTAACATGAAAAAGTAGTTATTGTGACTTAACTGTAATAGTTAGACATATAGTGTCGCGGACTTTTTTGTAGACATTGATGTCCTCTATAAAACTGCAGTACATCACTTTGCTCTATTGTCAATAGTTTCCGCAGCGTACGCGATAAAAGGATTTTTCTTGCAATTTTTTTTTGCAAGTTTTCATACGGATTCCTAACTTTTTTGAAAATATTCTATAGCCTATGTTCATCGGGGATAATGTAGGAGTCTAATGGTGAAAGAATTATTCAAATCGGTCCAGTACTTTCGGAGCCTATTCAATTCAAACAAACAAACAAACAATCAAAACTCTTCTCTTTATAATATTAGTGTAGATGTAGATATTACCCAATATAGTATACGTAATAAACCCAATACCATGTGCCATCCAGGACGATGTAAAGGATTTCCCTTCCCATCTCTTCGTTTTTTTCGGCCTAACTCTTAAGAAGGTACTGCACGAAATTGTGGAAATTGACGCGTTTTCAAATCACTAGTACTATGCGCTGAATTAATTAAATACATTAAAAGTATTTGTGTAATATCATTTGATCCTCGCACAAAATCACCCCCTTGTGGAATTTGACACAGATACATATATACGTATAAAACAATAATTCTCACATGACAATATTTAAATCCCTTTCTTTTTTTTTTTATCCTTATCCTTACTAATATTATAAATGCGAAAGTGAGTTTGTTTGTTTGTTTATTACGCTTTCACGCCGTAACTACTGAACCGATCATCATGAAATTTTGCATACAAGTTCTCTGGAGTACGGAGAAGGACATAGGCTACCTTTTATCCCGGGAAAAAGTACTATTCCCGAGGGTTCGACACTGACGCGGGCGGAGCCGCGGGCGAAAGCTAGTTCATTTTAAAAGACGACTTTAGTCAGGTCACCCAACCTCCCATTTGCTAACTCAGTGTACAACGTTTTGATCAAAATACATTGTGGCTTTCGTACGTTTGACTATTTTCATTTAAGATATATAAAACGTAATGTACACTTAGAGTACACTAAGTTAGCAAATAGGCTGGCTGGTCTGTCATTGTGCGACGCTGCGCTTGGTCGCGTCAAAAACTTTTCTGCCCCATCAGCCATAGTTCTGCGCGCTATATGCCCCGCCCACTGCCACTTAAACTTCGTTGGTGCTCAAAAAACGCCAGTCTAACTCGTACGTGATAAATACTCACTTAATTGACTTTGATGCGTATCGTACGTAAGTAACATGCTGGGCACCTTGAGAAATCATCTCTAAATATGTAATGTAAACCAAAATGTCTGTGACATTGGAAATGCCCAATAATGTTATGTTCAAATATGCAGTGTTTCTCTCATTTCCTTTGTATGGAAGGTCAGTGAGTAGGTTGGCCCAGCAATGTCAAGTCAAGGTACGTTATTTCTCTGTTTTGTACAAACATCATATTAACAAAACTCTAAACAAGTTTCACAAAAATCGTGTCAAAAAATCATGTCTGATGTATGGGAGCCCCCTTTAAATATAAGTTTTATTTTAATTTAATTATTTACTTTTAAAGTAAATATATAAGTAAATATTCTGTGAATATTTTAAGCGTCTATCTGTTGGCGTCATCAATATCGAGCACATAACGAGCAAAAAAATCACGTTTGTTGTATGGGAGGGACCCTTAAATATATATTTTATTCTGTTTTTAGTATTTGTTAATAGGAGACATAGCGGCAACATAAATACATCATCTGTGTTTCATTGAACTATCAATGTTAATCTTATCGATAGGGGCGCCCCGTCGACGCGCGCACTGCGGAACCTCAACCAGATTGCCGAAAAAATAGACCTGTTTGCCTGTTCACTGAGCGAATTAATAAGAACAGCATTGTATGCAATGTGTTACAAAAATTAACTGCTTGTCTATTGCATTGGTGTACACTGTAATGTTAGATTTAAACTGTGCTGAAATAAATAAATAAAAATAAAAATATTGACCAGAGATATATGGGCTGAAGCTAGTAATATTAATGCTTAAGTAACTCTATATTGAAATTTGATATACCTTGTAGTTAATTTGAGGCCCCAGGAAGGATACGAGGTAAGCTTTCATCTCAGAAAAATATACCGATCCCAAGGGATGGCACGCGAGCGCAGACGCGGGCTAAAGCTAGTACTCAATTCAAGCCTAAAAGGTAACACTCTGTTCCAAACTTTCAACTGAAGAAAAACGACAATCTAAATTTCATAACTTTTTTGTGAAATGTGTCTTGCTTGTTAAAGAAGAATTGGGCGTAAGAATTACTGATTGTGACATCCAATTTTTATATTTTATACGGTGGTATATATATTTTAGTATAAATGTATGCATGCATTATTAATGGAACGTAATAGCACGTTTTTTTACCATTAATAATACATCCAATTACATAATTAACGCTAGCGAGTGACACTAGATTGTAAATAAGTACCCAAATTCAAGGAAAACTGGTAATACGGAGGTATAAAAGTTAGCATGTACACTCATACAAACACGAAATCAACAAAAATATTTTTTAAGTTGCTTTAAGCAGTTCCTGGTTGCTTTAAGCAGTTCCAACTACAATATTTTGACATGTGTGGCATTGGAAATAATCAATTTTTGGCTTTAGTTAGAGTTTTCCCTTCATCCTCATAAGTTAGGAAATAAAAGATCAGTCAGTTAGAGGAAGCGGAAGGCGGAAATGATATCAAAAGAGTAAGTTTTTGTAACTCGTTACATTATTGTTACGACTGCCTAAAAAAATAAGTGTATTGATTTTTGAGTTCATATAAATATCTTTATACCACCATAACTTCTAAATGCCTCAACGGAATTTTATTTATCGGGTATCGTTAGAATTGTTTACATAATAAATCGTTACATTTTCGAATGACAAGGGCTATAATTTTATAGTATGTTTGATAGAACATTTAAAGCGTATATGAAACAGGTACTTTGTAGAAAGGCTTATTACAGGACTGATGATTTTCTAAACGATAAAAATATCTGGCCATCAGAGCTTGAGGCCAAAATCTCATAATGATATTGTTTAGAATAAATAAGGGTTCCGTTTTATCATGAACAAATGACATGAATTGGTACAAATTGTACGTACTTATTTTGATTTAAATGAAACATTTAAAAAATAACAAAATTTGGATAAACTTTTAATCAATATGAAATGATAGTGTATTTCATAATATTCATTGAATTTTAAATTGACAATGTAAGTTTGAGTCCATAAACTGAATGTTGTAAATTGTAAGTTGCTTCTTCTGCACTCCGCTTTAGAACGGCAGTAAATTAGCTGTAAGTTTTTTTTATTTTTTATTTATGGCTTTCACGCGTATCAAGTATAAATAAGTTTTTCTGCGCGTTTTCTAAGTATTTTTAGACAAATTATGGTGTAGTTCTGCTGGCGACAATCCCAAGAATCCACTAGCTTGATTGATCACAGACGACGTAACGAGGCGGACAACCACCAGCCCGCTAAGTAAATCTCACTACAGCCGAACCATGACAGTTTATTTATGTTATTCCACAAATTGTTCATAAACTGGGCATTTACACCAAATTAGGTACACCGATTTCTTTCACATTATAAAGTCCACTAGAAATAATTTGCTAAACAAAAGCCGTGCAGTCCGCCGAAATTCCCGCCAAAAACTCCCTATAAGTATGTTATTGACGTCAACAATAATAATATAATGTAAATCATAATGAGTAAGTAAAGATAACATTCACCAAATGATATTTAAAGTATCTTACAATGAATAAAATATTTGACTATTGACTAATACCGCGGGAATATTATCTTGTCCGTGGTAGGTACATACGGGAGTAGCAATTTTTTTTTCCGTGGACTGGTAGTTCAATAGGTACTTAGTACCACGGGCAATAACGCTGTAAAGCCTTATTTATTAAATATCCATACGTGTTCTTGCAACTAGGTGGAAGGTGGCATATTTTACCAAACTCGTGAACTGAATACAAATCGATATGTTTTATTAATTCAACACTTTTGCACTTGGAACACTGGTCGATTGAAGGGTGGAAACTTTTGCCTTTATATTAATTACCATGTATTTGACACAATAAAGAAGTATGAACTTTTTACATACCTACTACATTTTATGTATATAAACGGGACTTAGCACGACCCTTTTTATCATTTAGCACAAAAATCTGCATTAGAGATACAAGATCAAAAAGATGCCGAAATATGTAACAAAACGCTTCATTTGTACAGCGAACTCATGGATTGTGGCTCGGGACCGGTCATGGAAATACCTGCGAGTACTCCGCAGTCACAGTATTTTATTTTAAATAGTCATAATAAAATTAAAAAGTATGTAAAAATTAATAGAATAATAAAACGCACTAAGAAAGTATTATCTAAACAAAAAAAATGTAAATCTTTAGCGCAGTTAAGTAGGGAAAAACTGTGTTTGTCTAAGGACCTTAGATCATGTGAAGATGACCTATATATGGCTAGCCGTATATATGACACCGAGATTCATGAGTTGCAGTCACAGGTCTCGGAATTGCAACAGTCCTTAAATAATTTATCAAAAATGTATGAATTGTCCCAAAAAGATATAAGTAAATATATTTTAGAGGCCAAAGAATTTGTGGCTGAAGCTCACTATAATAAAGAGCGGTATGATGCTCTCTTACAAAAACAGCAGTGCTATAGTACTCCTGAAACGGCAATTACAATATCACCTGTAATAGCCATTGTTCCCGAGTCTAGAGAATGTGATACTGGTAAATGTAACTTAGAAACAAGGATAGGTACGATAGAAAATAGTTTTAATAAAAAAAGGTTTTGTAACAATTTATTTATATACTCTGATAAATTAGGTCAAGGTCTTAGTAGCATAATTTTGAGTCACCTCAACCATAACTGTTCTGTCTACAACACATGTACACCCGGCGCTTCTTATTTAGACCTGGTAAACAGTATTACTTGTGACAGTCTTGATGAAAACTGTACAATATTAATATTATGTGGTGACAGTTCCTCTGTATCAAAAAGGAATATTAAACAAAGTATGGACAAATTAATTAATATAAATGAAAGAACACAATGTAAATTTATGATATGTGCCTTTCCGTATTCGGAATCTTTAGATAGGAAAAGAAACGAGCACATACACCATTTAAATGTACATATGTACAACATGACGTATCGTCATGGCGATTTTATTTTTTATTTAGATATAAATAAGTTTATAAGTAGATTTAAGTTGACTAACGATACTATGTATCTTCCTTTTAATTTTAAAAGACAAATAGCTACAGTAGTAGCTTTTAATTTACAAACTTCTGTTGTATGTAGTACAACTGCAAATAATTTTGAATTTGACACAGGTATTGCAACTAATGATATACCTAAAATACAAAATCCTCAGTCTGATTTAAACTAATTAATAAGACAACAGTCGAGGCTAAAGAATTAAATATTTTTCATCAGAATGTCCAAGGCCTGACTAGCAAATTGTTAGAATTAGAGTTGTTTATAAACAGTAAAGATTTGCATGTAGTTTGTGTGACTGAACATTTTATGCATTCGCACCAGCAACAGTTCAATGTAGAAAATTATTTATTGACAAGCTCTTACACCCGAGAGACTAAAGAGAAAGGCGGTAGCTTAATTCTAACTCGAAGTGACGTAAAATGTAAAGAACGTAAGGATATTGTTAGTCTTTCGGTAGATTGTAATGTTGAGCTGTCATGTATAGAACTAGGGAATTATATTATAGTATGTGTATACAGACCCCCAAGATCAGATTATAATACTTTAGAATCAGTTATTGAAGATGTCTTGAGAAAATTATGTTGTTGTCGCAAAAATATTATAGTGTGCGGTGACTTTAATGTTGATTTGTTAGTTACAACAACTGAAAGTGTTCGATTTTTAAATGTCTTTAAATCATTTGATTTGGTTAATTTGTTTTTGGAACCAACTAGAGTTACTGAAGATTCTGCAACGTGCATAGATAATGTTTTCTGCAATTGCACTGCTGTTGACAAATATATAACTAAAAATCTAACCTCGGATCACTACGGTCAGTTTGTAAAACTTATAAATGATGTAGAAGTAGACTTACCAAAAGTAACCTTTAGATCTATAACCAAAGCTAAAATAAATGTATTTAAGAAAAAAATATCTGAAAAAATGCCCCTAATTGAAGAAACTAGAGATGATCCGGATGCTCTATATAATAAAATGTTTGGTATTATTGAATCGGAATTCAACAATACATTCAAAATTAAAAAATGTACTAAACGCATCGGTAAAAAATTTAGTGAATGGGCTACAACTGGTATTTACGTTAGTAGAAACAGGTTATACGAATTATTAGCTATGAAAGCTAACAATAAAAATACTAATTTATTAATTATGTTAGAACTTACTCTAAGGTTTTTAAAAAGGCGTGCCTGTGCGCAAAATCTTTATATACAAGAAAAGCTATTCTAGATTCTCATGATAAGATAAAGACCACTTGGAAAATTATTAACATGGAAACCGGGAAAACTAAAAATCGTGACAACAAAATAGAATTAAAAGTAGATAATAAGATCCTCAGTACTAATGAAGACGTCGCAAAATATTTCGAAGATTTCTTTACTAACATTCCCGTAAATACTACTGCCTCCTTACGTTCATCATCTGAGGAATCTAAAAAACTATTAACAAGCTGTATACCAGAATGTAACAATCATTTAATATTTCAACATGTAACACCTCAAATAATCATTGATACATTTAAGAGTTTGAACAATAAGAAAACTGGAGATTTGTGGGATATCTCTGTAGCTGTCATTAGTAACATCATTGAAGTAATTGCACCATATTTAGCTTCTATATTTAATAAGTGTGTAGATACTGGGACATTTCCTGACTTGATGAAGTTAAGTAAAGTCATTCCTTTGTACAAATCTGGCGATAAAAATGATCCCACTAATTACCGTCCCATTTCTATTCTGCCAGCTCTTAGTAAAATATTTGAAAAAATGATTTTTAATCAGTTATTAGCTTTTTTTAACATAAATAGCCTTTTCCATCGTGAACAGTATGGATTTACAAAGGGTCGGTCAACTACAGACGCGGGTGTAGCTCTGTTGAAATACATATATGATGCTTGGGAGGGAAAACAAAATGCTATTGGTGTTTTTTGTGATCTTTCCAAAGCCTTTGATTGCGTAGACCACAATACCCTTCTCTCCAAGCTGGAGCACTATGGAATAAAAGGTAAATCTCGCGATTTACTTGAATCTTATTTAAGTGGCCGAACTCAAAAAGTTAGTTTAGATAGGGTACAATCCTCCGGATCATCGGTTAAGATGGGCGTACCCCAGGGCTCTATCCTAGGGCCTCTGTTATTCCTCATTTACATCAATGACCTACCTTACTGTGTCAATACATGTAAGGCTGTACTATTTGCCGATGACACTTCTCTTGTCTTCAAAATTGATAGACAAACTAATTCTTTTGACGTGGTTAATAGTACTTTAGCTCAAGTGTTGGATTGGTTCACAGCGAACAATCTATTGTTGAACGCTAAGAAAACGAAATGTATTAAATTTTGCTTACCAAATGTTACAAAAATTCCAACACAAATAGTAATGGATAATGAACCACTAGATTTAACTGATAAAACAACATTTCTTGGAATAACTCTTGATGCCGGGCTTCAATGGGGTGCCCATATTACTACGTTAGCGGGTAAACTTAGTTCTGCAGCTTATGCTGTCAGGAGAATTAGACAACTGACTGATGTTGATACTGCGCGTTTGGTATATTTCAGTTACTTTCATAGTGTTATGTCTTATGCGATTTTACTATGGGGTAACGCTGCAGAAGTAAACACCATATTTGTCCTGCAGAAGCGCGCTATTAGATCTATATATAAACTTGGTGCTAGAGAATCTCTTAGAGAATTGTTTAAAGATATAAATATTTTAACTTTACCTTCTCAGTACATATTTGCGAATATTATGTTTGTGCGCTATAATCTTGATTTATATAAGAAAAATAGTGATATCCATGACCGAAACACGAGAAATAAAAATAAATTAGCTACACCAGTATTGCGATTGCAGAAAACTATGAATTCATTTTTGGGTTTAGGAGTACGCTTCTATAATAAAATTCCTGCAGAAATATTAGGTCTGCCTTTGCTTAAGTTCAAAACGATTGTAAAAAACCAGTTAATAAAAAAGGCTTATTACTGCATTGATGATTATATTACTGATAAAAATGCGTGGAAATTTATATAAATTTATTTAATGTTAACAATTATTAAATGTTAAAATTAATCTATAGTATGAAAAATTGTATTTAATGTTAACAATGTATTCAGAGCCCTTCAGGCACGTAGGGACCAAGGCTGGATTGAGTTTCTTTCGGCGTATTCTTCTCACCAGTGGTCGTTCCGAAACGCTAGTAGTATTTCAATTTTGCATATATAAAAAAATATATAAGAAATAAAAATATGACGTTCAAAAAGAGATACATGTATCCAATTTTGAATAAAAATCTTTGACTTTGACTTTGACTTTGACATTTGTCTCCTGTGATGCTTCGATGGGGTTACATTCAACATGGTCGCAACGAGACTGTCTCTATCTGTCTCGATTATACACGGTGAAATTTTGATCGTGACCCTTAAAGGGGTGATTCAGCCCGTCGATATGGACAACTTTTCCTATGGGACCAATGCCGGGAACTGAAAAAAAATTGCGTCATTCCCGTACAAAAGAATTCCGCCGCCCGGCCAGTTTGTAATTTTGTATGGGAATGTCGAATTTTTTTTTGAGTTCAGCTTTGGTCCCATAGAAAAATTTGTTTATATTGATGGTCTGAGCCACCCTTTTAAGGGTCCAAAACGATAAAAATTTCACCATGTATACCTATGTCTGTCTACCCGTGCGAAGCTGGGGCGAGCTGCTAGTTAGTTATAATTGAGCTGAGAGTGCAACCGGGATACGCTCAGGTGATTATTAGTTAAGATTTAATCACAAGAACTAATACCTACTTACTATATAATTATATTTACTTGGAGACAATTTACTTTGAGACAATTTACTTTGCGTGCTTCCGCCACCAGTTGATTACTGGTGTACTGTTACTGGTGGCGGAAGCACGCGAAGTAAATTGTTTCAAAGTAAATGTAGCTTTGACTTCCGCAAAGTAACACCTGAATCTATTAACTATATAATTATATTGGCCAGCATGGACATGGATAATGTAGGATTCTAATGGTAAAAGATTTTATTCAAATCGGTCCAGTAGTTTCATTTCATAACCTTTTCAATGCAAATAAACAATCAAATCTTTCCTCATTAATATTCGTGTAGATTAGCGCAGAGTAAAAAGAAATGATTTAATTGCGTGTAAAGGATACTTTTATGAATGTTATCAAAAACGATTTTAACATTATCAGTCAGTAGGACAGGCAAGTCGCGAGCACAAGTTATTACTACATAGGTAAGCTATTATTACGAGTATACAACATTTTTTTGTATAATAATTTTCCGAGGTAACTTTCTATTGCATAGATTAAAAAAAATACTTCTATGCTAATGCATAGATTAAAAAAAAATGCGTCTCTTCTATTGTAAGTAAGAATATTATTTTAGTACTCGTTACATATACCTTTTAGGTTTTACGCAATTACATTTAACGGGATTGTACAGTGCCAGAATACCGTTTAAAAGAATAGAATAAATTAATAAGAATCATTTTTCACCTGTCGCCGCCAAGGCTGACAAGCACAACATATTTATCTTTCTATAACGACTTACAAGACTTACTTGAATTAAAACTTGTATACAAAAAGTATTACCTTGGTGTTTTTTTAACAAGTATTCTTTCAGAAAAAATATAAACAAAATGGCGTGGTTGTACTAATGATATCAGACACTTCTGATATAGGACTTAGGATATGAATATTTGTCTACCGGAAGCCGAAAGCGAGGTATAGCCGCAAAAGATTTTTGTCTATGGACTTCTCAGGTAGGCTACAATGATGATAATGATCAACTTCCAAGATGGGCTGGGAACAAGCGGTTTATAGAATGTGCCAGCTAAGTATACTTTCTTTTCTCGCAAAGGTTGTAAAAATGTTTAATCATATCAATTAAACAATAGGATAATCAATAATTTTACTTATCGTGTCAATGAATTGCTTATTTTATCCAGGCCCAGGCCCAGTAACGAGCGAGGCACTTCTATAGAGGTACATCTGTTGGAGGCTGAATAAAAATCGTCTAGGGTACAGGTATTTTGGGACCTGTACCCCAAAAGATGTTTTTCAGCTAGTACTAATTAGGTGGTAGAAAGAAAAGGTTATGATATTTTTCATTTTACCGATGAGGAGAGCAGCAAGGTTTCATAAATTTAAAACAAAATTAATTGTCATTAAAAATACTCGAGCGCGTTTAAATTATGCAAGCTGGCTTTATAAAAAAAAAATGGTAAAAATTGTGTATTTATTTGACCATGACTTCTGGGGGTGGGAGGGTAAAAAAGTGCAGACAAATATGTCGAAAATATTTATCACTATCTTTCGCCCGCGGCTCCGCCCGCGTCAATGTCGATCCCACGGGAATAGTACTTTTTCCGGGATAAAAGGTAGCCTAAGTCCTTCTCCGCACTCCAGAGAACTTGTATGCAAAATTTCATGATGATCGGTTCAGTAGTTACGGCGTGAAAGCGTAACAAACAAACAAATAAACAAACAAACAAACTCACTTTCGCATATATAATATTACTAGCTTTTGCCCGCGGCTCCGCCCGCGTCAATGTCGATCCCTCGGGAATAGTACTTTCTCTCGGGATAAAAGGTAGCCTATGTCCTTCTCCGTACTCCAAAGAACTTGTATGCAAAATTTTATGATGATCGGTTCAGTAGTTACGGCGTGAAAGCGTAACAAACCAACAAACAAACAAACAAACAAACTCACTTTCGCATTTATTATATTAGTAAGGATTAGTATTAGTATATTAGTATAGTATAGTATTAGTAAGTAATCATTAGTGTTATTAACTCTATGCTCCTGATGCTAACTTGTGGTTTACATATATTATATTAGATAGATGCAATATAAGTAGGTAATAGATGCAACTTGGCCAAGTTATGTTTGCTAATGTACTTATGCTCACAGCGTTATTTAATCTGTGACGCGAATGTTATGTAGGCAACCTTGACTTACAGAGTCAAGACCATAAACTTGTGATCAAGAAATAAGACGTTTGATGTTAAGACACATTAATTAAACGGACGTAACTTAAAATTATACTACCTACTTTAATAGTTAGTACCTAAGTAATATCTATCGAGACAATGTTTAACCATGATAAGTCTAATTAATCTGTAATACATAGATATATGCTAATTATAGCAGATAAAACTAAATCTCATTGTAACATACATTTCAAGGTTTTTTGTATTTTTTACATGCACCAAATGAGTTGAAAATACAAACTTAGGTTTAATATATTTGTTAATACCTATACAATACGGCTACCTATCATAAACGAGAATAGGTTATGTACGAATTTTAAAACACCAAAAACGTTTTGTAATTTTTTTATTTTCTATAGTTTCATTTAAGGGCCCGTACTACCTCACACTGCTTTGCATGATTGACTGTTATATCAATACTAATTAAATACTCAAGTTGAAATAAAAATGCAGCAAAGTTCAGGACTAACTCTGGTAACTATATGACTCAAAAACACGATTGCGTTAAATTTTCTCGATAGAAAAAAATTGCAACGTTGCCTCCAAATCACGTCTAATTTACTCGGTATATAGCATTATTCACCAAATACATTAAAATTTACCTTGAAACTTTTGATTATTATTGCATTACAGATAAGGCAGCCATCATATGTTTTTCTTTTTCGATAACCCTTGAATATTCCTAAAAAACGAAAATATCTAAAGTAGCCAACGCGTTTAGACCATCCGCGTTTGTATTGCCACGCCGCCTGGCATATGGTGGGCTCTTAACCGAAAATTCAATTGCCATATTGCTACACGAGCAACTGAACTCAAAATTTATTTTCTTTCTAACATGTACTTAATTTTATTTTTGCGTCATATAAATTTAATCGGACTAGTAGATTCAAAGAAAATTGTCTGCGACAGATGGACAGACACGAGAGATCTTATAAAGATTCCGTTTTGTCACAAATAAGTAAATAATGCTATACCTAATAACATATTTGTTCGACCGTTCTGTGCTCTATGCATCATAAAAAAAAGTCATTTCATGATTTATTTTAGATTTACTAAAAATAAATGTTTATGTAGAGTCTATAAAAAGGCAATTATTTTTATGTTTGTGTTATTATACATATTATTACGTCTCTATAGGCAGTCTATAGTTCTCCACTTGCTACGCTTCTTACAAACCTTTTTCGCTTCATCTTCCCATATTTTATTTTATCCATCACTTTAAGATAACCATGGTGGTCATTGGAGTGATGTATGTACCCGATGTAGGTACCTCACAATCACAACCCTACATCATGAATGATGCCTTATGGGAGCAAAAAAATCGGACTCTAGTGTTAGCTAAAATAAGACCACATAATAACGAAGACCTTATGTAACTAGTATATAGGTAACGGTTACAGCATATACGAGGTAATGTTATTACACGCAAGTATGTAATTAATAATGTGGATATGAATGTGAGGTAGCTGCAAGTTAATTTAAAAATATATAATAACTTATCCACAATAGGTGGTTAAACTGAATACATATATTTTAAGACAAATATGTAGGCACGTTTATGTTAATCTCAAAACATACTTACGCCTTTTAGGGTTCCGTACCTCAAAAGACAAAAAAACGGAGCCCTTATAGGATCACTTGATTGTCTGTCTGTCTGTCTGTCAAGAACCTTTTTCTCAGGAACGCGTAGACGTATCAAGCTGAAATTCATATCAAATACTCAGGTCTACTGTCCTTTAAACGCTTTGGAGCTGTGAAAAATCAAACGTCTAAGCCAACGCAAGCAAAAGATACAGCCGTTCATGCCGCATATTTTCGTGTTTTTTCGACATTCACAAGGAAATCAAAACCTACAGAGAAATTCCCGGGAATTCAGAATCTTGAAATTTGGTACGAAGCAACGTCTTATACCACAGATAAAGGAAAAATTGCGAAAAGTATACATTTTTAGTTACATCCTAAGGAAAACACTTACTATATAGATGGTTACATCATATAATAAAAATATTTTTAATAATTTTCGACATTCGCAAGGGAATCAAAACCTACAGGGTACTTCCCGTAAACTCACAATCTTGAAATTTGGTATGAAGCGTCGACTTATAGCACAAAAAAGGAAAAACTACGAAAAGCAAATATTCTTTGTTACATCATGTAAAAATTTTTTTTTTAATTTTGGTGCCGCAAATTTTCGACATTCGCAAGATAAATAAAACCTACAGGGAACTTCCCGTGATCTCAGAATCTTGAAATTTGGTACAAAGCAACGTCTTATAAAGTTATAACACAGATAAAGGATTTTTTTAAAAGCATACCTTTTTAATTACGTCATATAATCCTTATCCTTATCCTTACTAATATTATAAATGCGAAAGTGAGTTGGTTTGTTTGTTTGTTTGTTACGCTTTCACGCCGTAACTACTGAACCGATTATCATGAAATTTTGCATACAAGTTCTCTGGAGTACGGAGAAGGACATAGGCTACCTTTTATCCCGGGAAAAAGTACTATTCCCGAGGGATCGACATTGACGCGGGCGGAGCCGCGGGCGAAATTTAGAATTTTTTTTTTAATAAGTTCAACCTTATATAATATATATCGCGAGTCCGACACGCACGTAGCCGGTTTTTTTTTTAAATTGTATTACGACCCTGGATACAAGACTTTACAGCCTTTATCATTTGTTTCGCTAGATGGCGAGTTATTCTTGTTTATCCACGAATTTATCGTGTAATCCATTCCGCTGATTCGACGGAGCCTCTGGCGACTATTCCCACAAATCCACTGGTTTTATAATAGACGACGCAGGCGGGCAACCACCAGCCCTCTAGTAAATTTTACTACAGCCACACTATAACAGTTTATTATAGTTATCCTACACATTGTTCATAAATATGAAAATTTATAGCACCAAATTACATACCATTTTCACATTTTAAAGTGCTCTAGAAATGCACTAGAATCCATCAATTTGCAAAACAAAACAACCCAAAACAAAACCATGCAGTCCGCTAAAATTCCCGCCAAGAACTCCGCAGATTCGGTTTTACTTCAGATTTTTTGTACCTATGTATTCTTACTCCATTCATTCATTTCGAGTAAGTGACACGGTCAATCGACCATACATACCCTGGGGTCAGAGTTCTTCGAAACCGCCTCTCGGCCTCTGACGTGGTTTCTTTAACGACTATCAGATGGCAGCTGGCCGAAGCACGGAATCATCTTTATTATCAGACAATCAGGTGGTTCAAGCCTGCAATGTCCTAACCAAACTGAAAACAACTAAACAAAGTATGCTTCCCGTGGGAATCGAACCCACAACCCCTGGGTCTACAGGCAAACGCCTTTACCACTGGACCACGGAGGCAGTTATCCTTACTGATTTTTTTTACTGCAAAATTCAGTCAATACTACTACATTATTGTAGCACCTATCGATGTTAATGTATATAAATATAAAATTACTCATCATCGAGTCATTGTTTGTGCCTTGTGAACAATGGGAAATAATTTATTATGGATAGGTACTTGAACTTGGGCGATGGTCCAATTATATAGCGGTCATTGCGGTAGGTAAATAAGTAATGTTCTACAGATTTTGGGTATCATTTCGACTGCCCGGGTAAGCTAGAATACATGGCAATCAAAATACTAATCCAAAAAAAAGTACCTTATTTTTTTTGACATTCATACAGATTCTATGGATTACTAAATCAACCATACTATATTTTATAACAAATACATTTATAGATAAACATCCAAGACCAGGTCAATCTCTAACTAAGATAAGATTTCTTCAGGATTGGCAACGCGCGTGTGGCACCCCTGATGTTGCGGGCGTCCATTAGTCAACGGTAACCGCTTTTCATTAAGTGGGCCGTATGCCTGTTTGCCTAATAAGTGGTATAAAAAAAATACTGAAAACGATCATTGTCCATCTTGACCTGATCGGGGATCGAATGTCGAGCCCATGTCAGGGCATGATGACCGCCACAGCCACAGAGGTTGTCGACCCAAATTTAACCTAATAAACGTTGCTTTATGGCAAATAATAATAATTATAATATAACCATTTATCATTTATTTCCGTTTCCCATAATAATCTTGGTAACAGTTTGACTTAAAAAACCTATGTTAGTATAATTATAATTTTATATCCGGCCTCCTAAATAAAGGTTCTAATTACATACAAACTCTACATGTTCTTATGTACTCTATACATTATCTACTTTTATTCTAGTCTAGAATATGTTTATACCTCTGTGTGATTTAACCCTTATAACATGAAAACCTATTAAGCTAAATGTATAATATTTGTCTAATTATAAAACCAATTTGTGATAAAGATGTTCCGTTCGTATCAATTAGTAGTCTAATTCGGTCACAGAAATAGATCGAGATATTTCTGTGAAGTGTAACAACGTTCATTTATTTGAACTGCGACATTCTATTTCCTCAACTTATTTTTATGCTAAGTATAAGGCCCTCAGCACACGGAGTATTTTAAACGCGCCGACGACGCGCGTTTTAGGATCGCGCGTCCGCAGATGTCCATTTTTGCGTTTGTCCGATTCAAGCGCGCTTAAAACGCGATACAATATATACAATACAGTAGAGGCGTGTTTCACGACGGCTCCGTGTGCATAGGTTACAAGGTTGCGTTCGAATCTCGTTTGAAGCGCGTATACGCGCGTCATCTACGCGTCGTCGGCGCGTTAAAAATACGCCGTGTGCTGAGGCATTTAGAACAACAATGTATCTATGTTTCAAGGTCGGCTATGTTTCAAAAGCAGCGTCGCGTTTGTATGAAATATCAGCGATACCAGTCGCGTCGTGACTTGTAAAATCATACAAGACTGCGATTTAGTTTTAGCATGATGCACTGTTACATTTGTTTAGAACTCTTCCAGTAATGCTAGCTAGGGTTGCCATTTCTAAAATGTGGTAACCAGGACAAGACATGAAAACCCCGCATTTTGACGCCCAAAACTCGGACATGTCAACATATATTTTTTTAAACTTAGTACGTAACTTATAAGAAAAACGGTTAAAAATGTTATAGATATTTATTACGCAAATTACTGCCAGTGCCAGTGTTTGAATCTTTAAACCCGGACTGCAAATGAAACCCCGCTCGGAAGCTCCTCTAAACTAGGACAAATCCATGGAATCCCGGATGGACGGCAACCCTAAGTTATGCTCATGCGTGTCTCTTCATATAGGTATGTAAGTATAATTATAAACCTATTTATTTACCTATACTTACCACATTCAAGTGTTATTAGATTTTTTGCATATGAGTGTGTCAGCTGTATAAATGTCAGTGAATTAGTATCCATACTCGTAGAAGGTAATGTAATAGTAATAAATTGTACGCCATTTAAATGTATTTGTGCAACACCCTGTAGGTGTTGGTTGCGTTTGTTTTCCAAAATTTTCAAATCTAGATGTCAAAAACTCGATAGGCGATTTTTCAAGCTTGCTTCTAAATATTATTTCTAATCCTCAACTGACTGTCCGGTTCGGGTACGCGCGCCCGGCCTCTCGAACACGCTGCAACTACTTGCTTTTCCCCCATACATCCGAGTGAGTTGTTCTTATGGGAAAGTGTCAGAAGCACAAAAAGCCAATAAACCGAAAAAAATGATGATTATACTATAAAATGTAATAAGATATATTATCCGCACAAAGTAAGTAATATCGATCGGGACACCGGGCTCAGACAGAAGTGATACGGCTACCGTTTAGGTAATACATAGCACGATATTTAACCATTTTAACTCGTTCCCCGCGTGTCAGTAAAATTATAAAAAAAGTCATAACTTACATAAACATTGGTATCATTTCTACAAAATACGTTCGTTCCGGGAAAAATTGTTCAGGTTATCCCTAGGCCCCTTTTGTCATCAAAAATAAGGCAAAGTTGTGAAGATGCAAACGGGAAAATGTTCATATCAAATAGAGAGAAGTAAATAGTTACCTAAGTAAGAGTCGAAAGTTTGAGAAGGTCATGTAGTTATACGGTTAGCTACACAGAAAACAAATTTATACATATATATAATATGTATGTATATATATACATATTATTATCACGCCTCTTTCTCATGGGGAGGCAGAGACGATGGATCTCCACTTGCTACGATCCTTACAAACCTTTTCGCCTCATCTATCTCGGGTGCGGGGCGAGTGCGCAGTGAATTCGCCGCGAGTTGGCAACGTGTGCGCGGCGAACACGCCGCGAAGACGCCGCGGGAGCACAGCGAGCTCGCTGCACTGATTTGTATTGGCACTGACTGTACAAAACGCGGATCGCACGACGCGAGCTGGCTGCGCACCCGCGGCTTCCTCGCGCCGAGCTCGTTGCGCAACCGCGACGTCTTCGCAGCGAGTTCGCTGCGCACTCGTCCCGCTTTCAACTCGCTCGCAACTCGCTAGTGTGATAAAGACCTTAGAATTTCATAACAAGTGCTATTTTCAAGTTTTATGAAAGGATGTATGTAGCCTGTAATATAATCTAATAATCATCTTATAACCTTACAAATAGGCATTACTTTATACAAAGTATCTCATTGTGTCTACTATCACAGATAGTTCCACTAATTAAATATTCAGGTTTACTACCAGCTAAAGTAACTGAAGTTGAATAACTTTTTCTGCGCCACATGTTTTAGTACTTTTCTATGATCATACCGTTCTGCCTATTTAGTATAAAGTAGATAATTTAAATCATTGAAACCGATAAAGAAATAATCTTTCATATAAAAAAAAACAACTTCAATCAAACTACTGAATCGATATTAATGAAATTTAAATGGGGCCAATTTGGATGCATATTCATCATCATCATAACAATCGTAATTACTCCACTGCTGGACAAGTCTCTTTCAAGGATGCTTCACTCCATGGAAGGTTATTGTCTTCCTCACAACGCTTGGCAGTTCCTTTAGCTTCTTGTGCTTCCGTCGCTGCTGCCCATCGGAAGCAACTTTAAGCAGGAGAAGGATAGGGATTTGGCATACTACTCACTCGGATAAATGAATGGGGGAAAAGCAGGTAGCAGCTCGAGACGCCGGGCGCGCGTACCCGTGGCCATATCTGCACCAACTGGACACAGGCAGCCGGCTCGTCCGGGGAAGTACCACACTCTCACAGAAAATCGACGTTTGAGTAGGAGCTTTACCGCTTCTATGCTTCGTTCGGTGAGTGAGAGAGCCGGAGGCCCATCCTTCCCCCATTTCCTCCCCCCATGTCCTTTCCCCAATTCCTTGAAAGGGCGGCAACGCTCCTGTTATACCCTGGTGTTGCAGTTGTCCATGGGCAGCGGTGGTCGTTTGCCATCAGGTGACTCGCTTGCTCGTTTGCCGCCCTATAACATAAAAAAAAAAAAAAAAGGCAGTTGAGGATGACAGCCCTGACCATAACTGAGGAGAGGGTTAGACAATGGAGATAATATCTCGTTTCGTGTCTAATGTACTGCGGCGTCACCTCGTGTTCAAATGGTTGATATCCAGCTATAGTTTTAGCTAAACGGCTCTTCAGTAACCGTACACTTCTGAGCCCGATCCCGATCGATATTATCTACTTTGTGCGGATAATATTAATTTCTTATTACACCTTAAGACCGAATAAAACGATGATTATACTAAAGTAGGTAGTAATTACTACCTACTTAGGTATAATCTACAAACTAAATTTTCTTTGTAAAGAGACATAAGAGTCTCTACACTAAGAGAATTTAGTTTCTAGAAATCTGTTTTATGCCCCAATAAATAAAGATAAAAATAGAACACAATAGCTACGAAACACTACACGATAATAGCACACGGAAAAAACACTGGATGCGAATAATAGCATCAATTTCCTTAATTACGAAAAATGCACAATTAATCTGGAGATAAAATATGCGGGCTCACATAATGACGGAGTGTTATCGCATAACCTCTATTATGATAATTTGTAGCTTCAGTCTAGATTTAAATAGAAATACATGAATTATGTGATGATGTTATGTTATTCGTACATGTACATAAACTCACAAAAATGAAGTCTGTTTTGGAATCGAAGATGGTGGAAACGACTTTTCATAAAACACCCAAGATGGGTGTCGTTTCTTGGGCTTTCTGTGCGATTATTAGTTTTGGGGGCATGGTACCCTTTTCCTAATCGGGCATCTACTCCTAACGAAACTATGGATTAGGTGACTAGACATTTTTCTTTTTGGACATTACTCGTGCAAATCATTATCCCCTATGTGGTGGATGTCCTAAAATAGAAGTCTGCAAAAAACGCTTGCTCTGGAAATATTAATGTTATTTAATTTTTATTTGTAGACAAGCTGTTTCAAGCGACGTTCTCCGCGTGAGATCAGGCTTTATCACGAAGTCTATCCGGACCCCTGAGGCGGCCCCGGACTCCCGGTCCCCTGGTTCTCTACGTCTAGGTGAGAGTGCAACCGGAAACATGCTCGGACGACATATGATCGATACTGTCCGCAGCACTCTCCTAATAATACGCAATCTTTCATCCCCTAGACATATTTCCCTATATCATAATAAATATTTTTTTGCTGAAAGATACAAAGTGATTTCAAAAAGTGAGGCTAATATCCGACCTTTTACCCAGTAGCAAAACAATACTAACGTACCAACCTCATACAAAAATATTGGCCTAACTAAAGGATTGCTATAAGCACATATAAGGTCGCTGGCAAGCAGGCAGGCCGAGGCTATGGGCGGTGGCGAGGGCGCTGCAATGTAATAATGACAGTTTTACTTACACCCATCACAAGATGGCGTTAGCCTAGCCTTAACTTGGTCACAGATCACAGACAATATAATACTAATGTTAGACTTGGTTAGGGTTCGGGATTTGGAGTAAAACACCAAACTCTTCAGAGGGAATTTATTCACTATGGAATCCCAACACTGACACCTGACTGGTCTTCCAGACGGTTCCGACGAACTCTGACACCAGGGTGTGCATGTGCGATTGACCGTGTCACCTACACAAAATGATGATGATGATGACTGCATACCTCATACAAAAATATTGGCCGCACACACAAAGTACCTGGCAAGCTTGCCGGCAGTAATTGCCACTATTGGGCTGCGGCGAGGGCGCTAAAGTGGAATAGTTAAAGATTTTTTAGTTAGTTAGACTAAACGAGGTAAAACTTAAAAATATTGATATCTTTCGTCCATACATCTTTTATTTTCTGATAATATGGTGGATACATAGTGTGAATAAAACTATGGCGACATCTATATGATGAGTATGAACCGAATTGTACGCGAATGGGAGTGCGACCACATGCATTGCTTATGGTGTTGTACTGTTATACTATATATAGTCCACCTTTGTTTTGTTACCTGATAGGAATTGAACTCGCCATTGTTCGGCGGCTCAGTAACGTTCCGGTGCTGCTCCAAATTATGTAAACAATAATAAAATCGTAATGTTACTTTCACTGTCACGTTATTGCTCTTGTTCGCTGCGTTATATCTGTCTTATATTTAAACAGGTATTGTAAAAAAACCAAATACGAACATTTATATTGCTGCCATCCTTTTGACTTTAAGATAGTTAATAGATTTAGGTGTTCCTTTGCGGAAGTCAAAACTACATTTACTTTGAGACTTTGAGTTGCAGCCTCAACGGAAGCAGCAGTGTCGACCAGGGTTACATGCATCAGCGGTGGCGGGTATGAAGGGACTAACAGTAGTGGGTGGGCGCTGGCCAGCAATAGTTTGCATGAACTAACTGGTGGCGGAAACACGCAAAGTAAATTGTCTCAAAGTAAATGAAGATCCTTTTGGCTTTACACCAGTTGGTACTACTGAATCAAAATCACCACAGTTATTTCTAACATTTATAAACAGACAGAATATACATTCATATATAGATATACCTACATATTAATTATGATGGGCGCATAGCTCAATACCGAAACCAAATAATGCTGGGCCGCACCGCCTATAGACATGATCCAGATATTATAGCCCATTCTTTCGAGATCAGCTTTTGGCTTTTTGCAGGACAGAAAGGCTCGTGAAAATACTAGACCCGTGACAAGACGAAAGGATTCCATAGTGCAACATATTTTAATTAAATTAGGTACTTAATTTGATTGATAAGCGAGCAGTGACCTCTCGAAACGCTTCCAGCTACCGCTTTCCACTGTGCTTATTCAGGGCTAAATGTTTATCGACTTTGGGCAAGATTATCACGCGCACGCAATGGCCTGCACGAGACTCACTTAGTTTTTTGAACACGTAATATGTACCGCTACGAAAAGTGGAGTGACTCATCATAACCATATCAGCCGCAAAAAATCCACTGCTGGACATAAGACCCCCAGATTTCAACTACTTGCCGCCATGACAATGATGTTGGTATCTATTATAAAAATCGATATGGATAGCATAACTATACAGTTTGTGGATAATCTTGTTACTTGTGGTTCTGTCAAATGTATACTAGTCTTATCATACTCGTAGCTCGAAATCACAATGTTCCTAATCCTAACCGCTATAGACCCCAATGACCGCCAATGACACCTATGTCCTTATTTTCAATTTCTGGCATTTTGAAAAATCTCCAAAAACCGAATCGTCAAAATGAAAATCCTGACAAAAACTCACGAGAATCAATTGAGAAATGTGACTTTTATAAGGTGACCGGATTTAACAGACAGCGGGGCAGCCGGATATACCAATGAATTTTTGCCCAAGTTGAAACGGTAGCGCTCGCTCGGTTAAAGGGATCTAATACATAAGGTCCATTTAAATTAAGCGCAAATATTTTAAGGGCTGGGTCTCACAGGTCAAAGAAATGCTTTAGTAGCAAAAATTAAGAAATCGACACGCTAGTTTTTGTTTTAGCTTTTCGATACAAAAATCATTTTTTTATTAACATCGATTAATCAGCTGTTTTGATCGTCGAGGTCAGTGACTTAGTATCCATAATAGATAACAATATAAAATTGTTCACTAACAAAGTGTTTTTTGGACACAGGGTATGTTTTTCGTCTATTTTTCCATATGTTTAGGTCCATATATCTCGAAAACTAGCGTGTCGATCTTTTTTATTTTGCTTCTAAAAGATTTTTCGAGCTTGTGGGTGCCAGCCCTTTAAATATTTGCGCTTAATTTAAATAAATAAATAAATATATACGGACAAATCACACAGATTGAGCCCCAAAGTAAGTTCGAGACTTGTGTTATGGGATACTAACTCAACGATACTATATTTTTATAACAAATACATATATAGATAAACATACAAGACCCAGGCCAATCTGAAAAAGATAATTTTCCATCTTGACCTGGCCGGGGATCGAACCCGGTCACTCCGTGTCGCAGGCAGGCGTGTTGACCGCTGCGCCACGGAGCTAGTCCTTTTTTAAGTAAAATTGACCTTATATAAGTACTATAGCATTTTTTTTCCAGTGAAGGTCAAGGGAGTCATCCTCCACTGCCTGTCCGGTGGTTGCAGGTATGGTACCGGGTACCGCGCCCGGCCTTCCGACTGCTACTTGCTTTGTCCCCATTCATCCGAGCGAGTAGTACCTATCCCATTACCTTTATTCTCTTCCTAAGTCCAACATATTCCTATTCTTCGTCGGCTTTAAAATGCTCTCGATGGGCAGCAGCGTCGAAGCATAACAAGCCAAAGAAACTGCGCTCGTCAACCCGCCTTCCAAACATGGTGAGTATGGCAATATTCTCCCATGGAAGAAAGAATTCTTGGGGAGGTCATTGACCAAGTGAACTTCTTACGGCTGTAATGATGATGATGATGATGATATCAATCTCTTCGGTCAAAGTGAAGGCATCAAGATCGTTGGATGGTTTGTTAATTAATT
Source organism: Elegia similella (assembly GCA_947532085.1). Lineage (NCBI taxonomy): Eukaryota > Metazoa > Arthropoda > Insecta > Lepidoptera > Pyralidae > Elegia > Elegia similella. The sequence continues at coordinate 18,248,077 of OX383942.1, read as the reverse complement.
AAATAAGATACTACCTTACTGCTTAATCAAATACAGTTATCTAAAATCGATTTCAATTTATAATAATGATTATGATATGGAGAAAACTCATTGACAAATTTAATTACATACCTTATCATGTTTAGTTCTTCTTTGTTTAAGGAGACTAAATTTTAAATCATGGTGAGACTGCCATTTATCATAACAATTTAATTTTGTTCACCTTACCACTTTTATTTTGTAAACTATTTAGATTTATCAGAAACATCTAATTGGGACCGCACTATTGAAACGAAAAATGTTTTAACTGCATAAAAATCTAAAAGTCATGCCTACGTTTAGCTATTTACATTAAAAAAAATAAATAAAAGAGCGCACAGAATCATAAATATTCTGTTTAAAATGGCACTCACTATGTACTGGTTCCTAGAAAATGTCAAATGCACAATGAGAATACCCGAAATTCAAAATATAACCACCGAAACAAAAAATCTGATGTGTGACAATGATTTCACAGCTATTTAATATATTAAGAAGATATATAATATGTTAAAACGTAATCCATATAAATTTTATGGCGTGTAAAAAACCCCATCTATTCATAATTATTTTTCTAATTCGGGCCTACTATAAGTATAACAAAAAGGTTATAATAACATTTCTATTCATAATTAATAACTCTTTCACTGTTCGAACTCCGGTTACTAGATATTTCATTCCAAATTCAAAACTATAAAACTTTCAGTTTTTGTTTGTTTTTCTTTGTCACAATACTTTATGTATTTCGACGATTCTACACCCCAAAATAGATTACGTACCATTTCCATTCATGATTGGTTCCACAACTATCACTGGGGGCTCAGAATCCGTCACTTCAGGCACATGCACACTACCGGCGCGCTCGTCGTCTATATCGATGACGGTTACGTCGCTGGCGTTCGGTCCCCGCGGCGTCGACATCTCAACTGCCGGTGCGTGTTGCCCTGCCTTCTTGCGGATGTTTTGAATACTAGCACATAGAATGTTATAATTTCTAATATAATTTTATGTAATAACTACTTGGTTATGTGACTTTTTTATCGCATTTTAATTCGAAGTCTGAGTGTCAGATCTTTTCTCTGTTTATTACAGCGCCTGTCCTTTTGTCATCGGAGCGTTTCCCGTTATCCCGCATCGTCAGTTTTTTAACTTTGGAGCCCTTGCTCTGCAGACAGATATGTATCTGTTATTTTAGATTATACTAGCTTTCGCCCGCGGCTCCGCCCGCGTCAATGTCAATGTCAATAAAAGGTAGCCTATGTCCTTCTTGGTACTCCAGAGAGCTTGTATGCAAAATTTCATGATGTTCAGTAGTTAACGCGTGAAAGCGTAAGAAACAAACAAATAAACGAATTATAATTATTATTATTATGTAATAATGTCAGAATTATATATGTTATTCTATACCAACTTCTAAATAGGTATGTATGCTTATGAAATTTCAAGTGTATGTTTCTTCGCGCATATCTGAAAACAGATTGCAATAATTATTCTTAATTGGATTAAGTATAGTCTGACTTAGAGAATAGTGCAAGTTTCAAAATCGGTTCGGAAGATTTAACGTCATAATATTTTTAAAAAATATTTTTTTTTTGCTTACGTTTGTTTGGCACATTCATGTCATGTTTCAGACAAAAAGTTTATCTCTATGCAGAGCAGAAGTTTCTCCAGAAACGAGCTTTTAAGAAGTACTTTACACGAGTCTTCACTTTGTATACGCCTATACAAAAAGTTGTGTAATGTTTTTTGAAGTTCACGTATGTAAGTGCCGATTAACATTCGTATATTTTTTGGTCGTGTTTTTATTTTTCTTTTCATAGAAACTTATGACTTATTTGGTCCTACTATTTCGCCATTGCGATCTATCGTTGGCTACGCACTACTGAAAAACTTATACTTACAAAAAAATATTTTGTTTGTCATTATATCAACGCTTACCTTTACTGATTAAAAGAGTCGTTCCACTTAGATCCCCGATTTGGATCCTTCAGGGGATTCATCAAATTTTACTATTACTTTCTGATCTCCAGAATTATGGGATATAACATGACTATTGCATACTTTTCCTCATTTCATACAATGTTCAATACCAACAGATATTACCTGCATTAAGACAAATTTTATACAATAACACACAGGTAAACAAACTCACACACTGTATATTCGAAACCAGTTCACGTACCGTGAGTATTTTGGTAAGAGTCGTGATGTTAGATGCTGTTCTCCGCCTTGTAACGGCCATCCAAACCTGTAGATATCATTAAAGTATTTTTTTTTAATCTGTTACCACGGCATAGATCCGGACAAAGTGTGGTAATAGCCTATGTGTGTGTGTAGTCCAGCGTCCCAACACGATTTGATTGATGAACATAAATATCCAATTTCTAACATCCGGTTAGGAAGCGTTAGGATCTACGGATTATGATTTATTTATGACTAGCTTTCGCCCGCGGCTCCGCCCGCGTCAATGTCGATCCCTCGGGAATAGTATTTTTTCCCGGGATAAAAGGTAGCCTATGTCCTTCTCCGCACTCAAAAGAACTTGTATGCAAAATTTCGTGATTATCGGTTCAGTAGTTACGGCGTGAAAGCGTAACAAACAAACAAACAAATAAACAAACAAACAAACTCACTTTCGCATTTATAATATTAGTAAGGATAAGGATTTGTTACAAAAATGTAGTGTGATTGTGTTAAAATTCTTTATAAGCACGATCGGCATTGTTCTAAGTATTTTAGACACAGCTGGTTGCCATATATCAAAAAATTATATAGTTGATAATATGAGTGTAATGAAACTATATTCAAGACTCCTTTTATACAGTTATTTAAGCCCTTCCTTTATAATTTCTTACGAAGCTTTCTCAAGATATGAAGTTGCAGTGGTAGTCAGCCGTAAGCGTAACCCAATGGGCGAGTGCTTGCTCAAACCGACACAGAAATTTATCCAAACTGCTTAGAACAATACTGCCGATCGTGCTTGTAAGTTCTTTTTTACAGTCACTCCTACAATTTTTTATAACAAATTTTTACCTAACTCATAATACGCTTTCTAACCGGATGATAAAATTGGATATTTACTAATGAAGTGCCCATCCACATATTATAGTCCCCAAATACATCAGAAAATCGCGTTGTGGGACGATGGTCTAAAATAGTCTACATTAAATTGCAAGGTCTGGGGTGTTAGCCTCAACTGCTTGGCCGGTGGTTGCAGGCATGGTGGCATCAGGTACGCGTCCGGCTTCTCCAACTGCTACTCGCTTTTCCCTCATTCATCCTAATAGGCTAGTTTCCTGGGTCGTAATAATAACATAACAATTAGTCCGTCAGTTAGTTAATCAAAAAATATTGGACACGTATTTTTTCTTTTGTCAAATATACAATAAATTATAAAGATAAAGCGCATCGAAGTTCAGGAGTGGGGGCTCGTGACGTCAAAGTTTGCTAAAGATTGTAGCAAACTATGACGTCACACGGAATCTCAAAGGGTTATATCTTTGTCATTTTTTGTTTAATCGACGAAAGAAAAAATACGTGTCTAATATTTTTTTAATATCTAACTGACGGACTAATTATATTTTTTTAGGAAACTAGCCTATTGTATCCCAACACCTTCATTCCCTTCCCCAATCTAACAAATTCCTGGCATAAAAATGTTTGTTTCTGCTGGGCAGAAGCGTTGGCACAAGAAGCCAAAGAAACTGCGCTCGCCAACCCGCCTGCCAGGCGTGGTGAGTATGGCAATATCCTTCCATGAAGAATCGTTTGGAGAGGCTTTTGTGACTTCTTGAGGCTGAAATGATGATGATGATTAGATTGCAGCCACATGCCCTAATTAACAAAAAGAAAGCAATCAAATTAATAGCAACAAAATTTGGCACGTCCATATGATCTGTTCCAAAAAAAAAAAAACTAAAGCAAACCTTCTCGACTCGACCCCACTCTAGGAAAATCATACAGTAGGTATGGCTCTAGTAGTACACAGAGGGTCGTGCTCCTGTAGTGGAGACTAAAAAGGACCTGATGATGATGATGATGATACAGTAGGTACCCATAAGTCAAATATATCTACTATTAAGTTTATATCCTTACCATCACTTACCACAAAGTATGAAGAACGACCTAATGATCCTTACGCAACGCATTTTAATTATTTTATTATACTGAGTAGGTATGTATGACATCTTTAACCGATATCTGATGCCTAAAGGTCTACATAGCTAAACGACTGCTATTGATCATGACAACCCAGACCAACGGATTCACGTGCCTAACAAAGTACGAAGCAGCTCGAGACATTTTTACGCCGCGGTCACCCATTCCTGTAGGGTCTGGGGTTGCTAACATGCGTAAGCGCTAATTATATGCCCATGGAGATTCTCACCGATCAGTTTTTATAGGCATTTCGGCAGTTCCAAAAACGTGATACCAGTGGTTGCCATTAAAGTAATTAATGGCACACGATAAGATGAAGATTAAAAAAATCTTCGTGGTAAAACAACTCTAAACAGAACTATTATAATTTAGACAGATTACAATCGACATAAAAAGAACATTGCTCTGTTCTGTATCCTCGTGGCCTTCGATCAAATATAATGGTAGATACACAATTCGCGCTCGAAAAGTGGCACCGGCAAAACAGCGCACTAATTGATTTTCGGAGCTGTTTTGTCCACAGTTTCAATAAACCGCGCTAGCACTCACACATCTCGCGATGACGAAGGTATAGTGAAAAGATGCCAAATTTACGCATCAAAAGAGAAAAAAAACAAGATTGAGTTATACTTTTGGTATGTACCGTTTTTGTCGTTGTTTGTAAGTACGTATGATGTTTTGACTCGGGGACATTATTAAGGCTTTATTTTGTATGAGACTGACTGTGTATCTACCATTATATTTGATCGAAGCTCGTGGCAGAGCGCCTTGCATTACATATGGAAAGAATATGGAAAATTATATAAAAGATCATAAAGATAAATATTAGTAAAAATAATTATAGTTATGATATTTCATATAAAAAAAAACCGACTTCTATCAAACTACTGTACCGATTGTAATGTAAATGGTATCAACATACTCGTACCCTTTGAAGTAGTTTGAAAACAAAGCGTATTTTGCGCTTATTTACACTACAACATTTAAGAACAATAAATTAAGGAGAATATATTGTAATTTTATTGAATGTGCTCCTTTTTAACCGACTTCAATAAAAGGAAGAGGTTATCAATTCGGTGGTATATTTTTAATGTTTGTTACCTCAGAACTCTGCCATTTATGAACTCATTTTAAATATTATTTTTTTGTTTGAAAGGGTAGGTATGCTTTCAAATGGGTCCCATTTAAATCAAAATCGGTTGAATATTTTGATTGAAGTATTAAAAAACTTTTTATTATATGAAAGATAATATTTAGTGATGCGTCGATCATGACTTAGGCTGACTAGCCGATTGGCCGATTAATCGGTTTTGAAGAGGCCGACTATTCGGCCGAGCCGATCGCGGTGTCGGGCATTTCCGTCAAACGTTTAGTTTATTGCAGAGAAAAATATATATTGTCGTTTTATTTGTTAATTCAGAAGATGTTTTCTTTACAAGCAAGTAATTTTAGAGACTGATTACAAGGAAAGACTGCTTTAATTTAAGAATGTTTTAAAAATGTGTAAGACTGATTATAAAATAAAAATTATTAAACAAATTATCTGCTACCTATTTCCCCCTCCATATTTACATATTATTGATATATATACAAACATACTTACAAAAAAAAAGAAAAAAAGAGGCCAGTACAGTCGGCGCTCTTTGCCGGATATTCGCCGACTAGTCGGAACATCTCTAAATATTATTCGGTGAAGTACAAACATCAATCACAAAATGTCGGATCTAAATTTCAAACATGAATGTTCAAGTAGCTTATCTCTGTTGTACTCGTATGTTGATGTTTGTTTAAGTGAACAGAATGCTGTTTACTTAAACCAGCAGCAACAGATGCAAAAATCATATGAATGCCATTGCTTGCATTCAGAGTCATTTTTCCATACCTATCTGTTTAGTAATTTCATTTCTAAGTTTTTAGGGTTCCGAATTCCGAACCCAAAGGGTTAAAACTGCGCTGTCAGGCTATAACTCATTAACTGTGATAGTTAGTTAGATGTGTATTTCTGTTGCCACTATAACAACAAATATTGAAAAACAGAATAAGTTAAATACTTATTTAATGGGGCTCCCGTGATTGAACATGATTTTTTGCTTGATATTGATAACGGTAACAGGTAGACACTTGAAATATGATGATTGAATGATTTATTTGTTTTCAAGAAACTAAGTCTCATAATTGGTTAGTAAACTTAATATCTATGTTAGTACAAATTTAATTTAATACACTTAAATTTATGTGAGCCATTCCTGCACCATTCATCCTAAAATGGTACAACAGTGGATCACATAATCGCAGTCAAGGCGACTCGCAATCATGTTGAAATATTCACAGAATATTTAGTTATAAAAGACGTGATAAATGATGATGATTAGTCCGACCGGTTTCGGTCATGGCGACCACTTCGACTCCTAGGCGGTGTTTTGGCGCTGGTGTGCCCGAAGATGGCTAATGTAGCCTATCTTCACAGCGAACTTCCGTGCAGATTGAGGGCACGTAAGTACGCCGTCCTGGTAATTAGAAAAATGGCAGCAGGTGGACGTGATTATGTATGTAACAAAACGTAATGAAACGTGCATTTGGAATGCTCCCGGTCGATTTGTTAGATGGCATTTCCAAAGTTTCTATTTTTTTTCCTAGCCTATTAGTGTTGCGTCCCACTGCTGGGCAAAGGCCTCCCCCTGGGTTCTCCACTCATCCCTATCCTTCGCTACTTCTGGCCATCCACTTTGAAATTTCGAGGTCGTCCCTCCATCTCCTTCTTGGTCTGCCTCTGCCACGGCAGCCGTCCGGTACCTAAAAAGTGGCAAGTTTTGCCCACCATTCTGGCCGCATGCGACAAACATGTCATGCCCATCCTCATTTCAACTTGGCAGTTCTAGCACCTACATCCGCAATTTGTGTCATTTTCGTTGAAATGGGGCTGAAAGTTTCTTTAATAAATTTTAATTTAATACCAAGTGAGAGTACTTATTGATCGGATTACACAATACGAGTACGTAGCTTACTCCTGCTCTAAATATACATAGCAACAGATCAATTAGACTCGATTTAAATTCTGAGAGTATAGCGAACGCAGCAAATGGCATGTAGAAATGCTATGTAAACAGATTCTTCTTCTTCCTTTACCTTATCCCACTTTTTATGTGGGGTCGGCACAGTATGTCAGTTCCCTCCATTTTTGATCTGTCACCTACCATATCTTTTGTCGCTCCTTTTTTGTTCATACTCTCCTTGACACAATCCATCCATCTTTTCTTAGGTCGTCCTCTGTTTCGAGTTCCATTCACCTTCAGTGCCAAAGCCTTCCTTGCGATATGACCTTCTTCTCTCCTCATCACATGCTCATACCAGCTCAGTCTATGACTATGGAGCTTTTCAATTACTGGCGCGACTTTCATACTTCCCCTTATATACTCATTCCGTATTTTATCTAATCTTGTTACTCCACACATCCATCTCAACATTCGCATCTCTGTTACATGCAGTTTTCTTTCTTCCATCCCTTTTGTGGCCCAACATTCCGATCCATACAACATGACAGGTCTGATAACAGTTTTGTAAATTTTCCCCTTAAGCTTAAGGGGCATACGACTATCACAAGTTACTCCCGTGACCTGTCTCCACTTTGCCCACCCTGCGCTAATACGGTTATTAACGTCGCGATCAATATCGCCGTCCTTCTGTATAACTGAACCGAGGTACCTAAAATCGGAGCAGACCGGTAAAGAAACACCACCAAGAGCAATAGGAGAGAAGTTAGATGGACCACCGAAGTCTATAAACAGGTGTTCTGTTTTGGTCCTGCTAATTTTCAAACCTACGCTCTCCAGTCCTGACAGGTAAACAGATTATGGCACTGTAATTAGTTGTCACTGTATGTAGTAGTTAGTGTTAGCCGTGGTTTCCGGTAGAGTAGAATAGGACCACTCCATCCACATCCAATAAGTAGTAAAATTTGCCTTTATTAGGTTTGTTTTTATAGATAACTAGCTTTCGCTTGCGGCTCCACCCGCGTCAATGTCGTTCCCTCGGGAATAGTACTTTTTCCCGGGATAAAAGGTAGACTATGTCCTTCTCCATACTCCAGAGAAGTTGTATGCAAAATTTCATGATGATCGGTTCAGTAGTTACGGCGTGAAAGCGTAACAAACAAACAAACAAACTCACTTTCGCATTTATAATATTAGTAAGGATGGTACGGAACCCTTCGTCTGCAAGGCCAACTCGCACTTAGCTGGTTTTTTTCTCTTCTTTGTGTCCTTTTTCGTTAGCTCCTCACCACAGAAGTCACCACAAAACTTAGCTTATTATACTGTAAAAATAAATTAATCATCAAATGCTTTAATTAAACTGACAACTAAATCATCATCATCAGGTCTTTTTAGTCTTCACTACAGGAGCACGACCCTCTCTGTACTACTAGAGCCATACTTGGCCAGAGCAGCCAGAGGACTTGGCCTACACTCTCCACGCTGGCCAGACGGGTTGAAGAGGTTGAGGAGCTCAGATGTTTATAAGCTTTGTTTAGCTTGTATTTCCTAAGTCGCCTTCTATAACATCCACGGGAAGACTTGGAGTGGTCCTTTTCTACTCTGCCAGGTACCACACGGCGGTGCCGAGTACCACATGGCGGAAAGAATTAAGTATCAATTAATTATTTAAAAAAAATAAGATTGTTTATTTTATATTTTTCTCATATGTAGATATGTAAGTATATTATTTATAAAGATGGGTACATTGTTGGGTCTCATCGTTATCTAGTTTCGGTAATTATTTATATTTTGTAGATGTGTACTGTACATACCTTTGTAGATTGATTTAATTTATTTAAATTGCCTTTTTAGCGATATAGGCAAGTAGCTTTAAGTCAACCAATTTTTTTGGTTGGTTAGTTCTGAAACAATGCGTAACAAAACAACCATCAAAAATATTTTCATATCTTTTAACATACATATACCTACAAAATTTGAGTTTATTAGACAATTTGGAAGCTTTGCCAGCAGTCTGTCTGACACCAACCTTAGCTGTCACTTATTTACTTTTTGTATCTAGGCTTTGATATCTAGGTATACAGCGTGATTTTGTAACTATGAACTATATTAAAACTCTGGAACAGAATCCCTAATTGAATACAAAATTGTAGGAAAAAAAGGTAAAACACGGAAAATAAAATTGGACCTCCCATGCACAATTGCCGATCACCTGGGCGAAATTCTATGGCAAGTCAATTTTTTTTCGTTTTTAAATTTTATCTTACAATTCTGTATTCAATTAGGGATTCTGATTCCAGGATTTTAATATAATTCATAGATACAAAATCACGCGGTATATTTATCAATTTATCAGGTCAAAATATTTCTTTTTTATTTTGATGAACATATTACGTATTTATACGTGTCATCCACATACTAAATCAAGATTTGTATCAGTCAAGACTATTCAGATAAGTATAGGTAGTATCATTTAATTACAAGATTAATTTGAATATCGTAATTGCCTGTAATTTTACTTGTAATTAATTTGCTCATATATAAGCATACCAGTATCTATAAAAAAATAATTTGTACTAAAATTTCAATTAGTAGTTAGTGGGCCACTAAAGTCATTTAGTCATCAGCATTGTGCTCGTTTGTTTCGCACAGTTAATATTGCATACTTCATCTTCTTTTCGGGCATTTTGACTGATCCATCCTCAAAATCCAGAAATAACATACATACCTACTTAATATCTCTTCTTTATCCCTTATGGGCTAGACAGAGCCTAAAGTCATAAGACCGAAAAGCCACGTTTAGCGTGTAAAGGTGGAAAACCAAGTCTAGATAGAAATAAATGTTTAAAAATTTTTACAATATGTAAAAAATTTTGAGCATTTATTTCTAGACTTGGTTTTCACCGGACTTATTGGCGTCTCTATTTCAGCTTGGGAATAAAAACTGATGACTTCATTAGTAAAATGACTCCACCGATGTATATTATAAATAGTTTTTGCATTTAAAAAATAATGTTTTAGAATTTCAAGTATTTATGTACCTATTCATTTTGCATGCTGGAAACGGCTAAGTTCGCCCTTTATTTTAATGTATTCCAACTGTTACACGACACTTATCCTTACTAATCCTTACTAATGTTATAAATGCGAAAGTGAGTTTGTTTGTTTGGTTATTTGTTTGTTTGTTTATTACTAACTTTGTTTTTTGTACTTAACTTTGTTTGTAACTACTGAACCGATCATCATGAAATTTTGTATACAAGTTCTCTGGAGTACGGAGAAGGACATAGGCTACCTTTTATCCCGGGAAAAACTTTTCCCGAGGGATCGACATTGACGCGGGCGGAGACGTGGGCGAAAGCTAGTTCGAAAAAAACATTTTAATTTATTTTATATGTCCCGCTGTTGATCTGCACTCCTATCGCATTATTCTCAACCGATTCCCGTAAAATTACACTACGTGTCAAATTACAAGAATAAAAAACAAATTGCCCATTCAGGTTTTATAAAATTTTAAAATGATGACTGGTTCTACAACATCTAAAATGTTGTTCGAAATACGTCTAACTATAATAAAAAACTGGCCAAGGGCGAGTCACACTCGCGCACGAAGGGTTCCGTACCAAAATTTATTTTTTATTTATTTATTCTTAATATATCACAAATGGTCAGTACGATGAAGTGGAGTAGCTAACGCTCAACTGTTAGAGGAGCGAAGTGTGAGTAGAGCTTAGGAAATTCAATTTAGTTTTTAAATAAGAAGTTAACAATCTACAAAATGGCCAAAAATCATGTCTGTTGTATAGGAGCCCCCCTTAAATATTAATTTTATTTTAATTTAATTATTTATTTTAATAATATAGGTAACTCCAATTTCTTTGAATATTTCAAGCATCTGCCTGTTGCCGTTATCAATATCGAGTAAAAACGAGCAAAAAAAATCACGTGGGAGCCCCTTAAATACCTATTTATTTTATTCTGTTTTTTAGTATTTGTTTTTATAGCGGCAAAAGAAATACATCATCTGTGAAAATTCTAACTGTCTCTCACGGTTCATAAGATACAGCCTGGTGACAGACGGACTGACAGACACATAGACAAGACGAACAGCGGAGCCATATCAATATGGTCCTTTACCCTTTGGGTATTCTTTGCTTTGGGTACGAAACCCTAAAAACAAGTTCCTATTACGTTTCGAAATATGTTGATGTGTTTATTTACATTGATAGTTTTTGAAACTGTTTACACTTGGAGTACTTATCACAGATTCAGGATACGCAAAAAGTGTCTTGGGGTTGCTAGTACACAAAGGCATACTTTAGTTTCAAGGGGCATTCCTTTAAAATTGTTTTTTAGGGTTCGCAACCTGAAAGGGTAAAAAGGAATCCTTATAAGATCACTTGGTTATCCGTCTGTCTGCCTGTCTGTCGGTCTGTCTAAACCCTTTTTTCTCAGGAACGCGTGAAGGTATCAAGCTGAAATTCATATCAAATATATCAGGTCAGTATAAAATATCAGGTCTACTGTCCCTTGGCGCTGTGAAAAAATCAAACTTCTAAGCCAACGTAATCAAAAGATTAAGCCGTTATTGCCGCTAATTTTCGTGTTTTACCGTGAAGTCAGAATCGTGAAATTTGGTACGAAGCAACGTCTCATAGCACAGACAAAGGCAAAATTGCGAAAAGCATACATTTGTTATTATTTCATATAACTTAATAAAATATAATTAAATTTTTAATAATATTCGAAGCTCATAAGGGAATCAAAACCTTAGTACTTTCCGTGAACTTTGGTATAAATCATGAAATTTGGTACAAATCGACGTCTTACAGCACAAATAAAGGAAAAATTGCGAAAAGCATAAATCTTTTGCTACATCATACGTATAATAAAATTCGTTTTTAATTTTTATACCGCAATTTTTCGACATTCGCACGGGAATCAAAATCTACAGGGTACTTCTCGTGAACTCAAAATCTTGAGATTTGGTACTAAGCAACGTCATATAGTACAGATAAAGGAAAAATTGCAAAAAGCATAAATTTTTAGTTTCAACATATATAAATTTTTTTTTTAATTTTTATGTCGTAAATTTTCGACATTCGCATGGGAATCAAAACCTACAGGGTATAATTCCCGTGAATTCAGAATCTTGAAATTTGAAGTATTTAAATATTAATTGTTTGAAAAAGCGATTGTTAAGCCAACTAATTATAAAGAGTTCGTGTGTAGTAGTATCGATGGTGTGTAATGTATGTGTAGATGTATAGTACTGTATTGTTGGTTAAATGGCTTAACATCAAATGGTAGGGAAAGCTATGGTTAACAGCGATGTTTTCTCAGTAAGTGAAATACCGTTGTATTTTTTATGATAAATAAAGTTTCTATAAACCTAAAACCTGAAATTAGGTACGAAGCAACGTCTTACAGCACAGATGAAGACAAATTGCAAAAAGCATTAATTTTGAGTTACATTATATAAAAAAATAACTTTTTTTTTATATAATGTAACTTATTTAATTTTAACTTATTATAGATAACGGTACGGAACCCTTCGTGTGCGAGTCCGACTCGCACTTGACCGGTTTTTTTATTATAGAAAAACTTATTTCCAGTGCATGTTGTGGAGCGAGTTGATTACCTACTGAACTATAGAGACATAGGCAAACATTTTAAATAAAGTATCGAAGGAATAAAACATTGGACAATTAATTTAACGACACGGTGTAAGTATACATTGAATTTTTTTAACTTTGTACTAGAGACAGCTGCAGGAATATCTGACCTATCTGACCCCTCTCAGGTGACACTAGGACACTAGGGCTCAAATTTCTCTGCAGCCGTCCCAACGTGACCTATGTCATTGTCAGTACCCCTGACATTGTGTATGAAAATTTCATGACAATCAATTTAGGAGATTTTAAGTATGCAAATTAATTTTCATATTGATATCACATTTCATTAGTCAGGAATTGAGAATAGACTTAGGATTACAAAGGAAAATAACTAGACCACATTACTTATACATTATAATCCTTGTAACTGTATTCATCATGTCTTGACACAAGCCAAGGTACCAGAGCGTGAAATAAATAAACATGTAACGAGATATTCGGGTTAAGAAATATGAATAGATATAATCATACTCTGCATAATATTTTATTGTATCGTGAAAACGTTACGTGCGACATAATGGCGGGAACCAGGAAAACGGCAGCAGGCGTTCCGACCACTTACCCGCTCGTTATTGTACTGCCTCGTAATCTAATTGTGTTATGTGACTTTTGTACCGGCTAAGCACGTAGGTGAGTCTACACGGTCTACACCCTCACAATTAATGGTATAGGCATTGAATTAGAAAAACTATGGAAGCAGCATTGCGCTCAAAAACTGACACCACGCAAAGTAGAGATTTTTGCTTGTCCCATAGTAAAAGTTATCCTAAATCTGAATGACTTTCTATCGCGTCTTTCGTCTATCCTAAACTTAAACTATTTTTCTTACGATTTTGTATTCTATTGTTTTGGAAATCAACCTGTATACAGCCTGACTGGTAAATCACATTACATACTTATGGACATAATAAATAATGATACACGTAACGTTAAAAAATATAAAACCAACAAAATACTTATTGATAAAAAAGAAAATTTTAATCAAATTAGTCCGCATAGTCTCGAAACCCCGCGCTCGCTACGCGCATCCAGCTAGACGGCCGACAGGAACACAGGTACGCGGGTACGCGCGCTTTGATTAGCGCGAGTGTTCACACATATTGTTTTTATAAATAAAATAAAATAAAATAGGATAATTTGGTCAACTTTTAAGCCCCTATTTATTTATTTCGAACGAGAATCAAGTACTGAGTGCCCCCTTTCAATATGTAACGTGATTTATCAGTCACCCTGTATAGTTATGTCGAGGGTGTTTTTAAACCCGGTAGCCCTCCCAGACTGGGCGTCTTTTATTTATGCTGGTCTAGGTAAAAAATATCCATATTCATATTTATTTATTCACATAAAATATGGTACATTAAGGTGTATTTAAATAAACTTCTAGGTAGGTACTTTTCGTATCAAGAAAGGCGATTGAGGGAACGGACAACAAACCAGGTTCTTTTAGGATGATAGACTGTCAACTTTGATTCCCGTTACTGTCTATCCACAAGTACCTATCATGCACTTACTGTTTTTGTTTGCTTCTTAGCCAACATGAAAAATGTGTTTGGTGAATTTATCACTCATAGACATAGATCTATGTATAAGCTGGTAGAATAGCCGATATGTAAAACGAGACCGGTTTGAGCTGTTATCTGTTATATAACGCCATATCTCGGCTGGACTTGTTGTCTTATTGTAAGGTTGCGTTCATGTTGCATTGCCATTGGCGACAAAGTAAAAGTCTAAAATTTAAACCAATTTAGAATCTAAATTTTATTGTGCGTGCATAGATAATTTGACTAATTTGGCCAATTTGGCTAATTCTTTTTTTGGCGTATTCGTTTTTCTCAGGAGAAGAAAATATTAATAAAGTTGCGTGGGAAATTAAAAAAACTATTATATTTTAAAATTTTAAAAAATTATATAATTATTATTTTTTACCTTTTTTTCTTGCCATTCTGTGTTCCATTAGGGATTCTGATTCCCAGATTTCAATATAGCTAGGAGGTTCAAAATCATGTTGTATATGATATCCTAATTTGAAGAAAAAAGAATATTTAAATTAAAAGAAAAATTTAAAACAGTCGTGGCACTTGAAGCTGCATTGTCGGTATCTCCGGACCGGACGCAGCAGATGGTTGGAGTGGTACCGCGTTGGTTGCGACAAAGGGGTTTTCTGTGTTTTTACTTTACTTTTTTTTCTTTTTTTTATGACATAAGGCGACAAAGGAGCAAACGGGTCACATGATGGTAAGCGATCACCGCTGCCCATAGACTACTGGAACACCTGGAGCAACACCCCAGGTGGTGATACTTTTCTTCATCTGCGTGTCCTCGTGGCTGCAACGATAGAGGAAGCGACGTCGGAACTCGCTCTCGTTGTTTCTTGTTAATAGTTATAGCCTCAGTTTGTCATATTATTATTTATTTTGCATGTTGTAAGGGTTTGGTTTAACCCTACGCTCGTCACTATAGTAGTAACTCGTTGTAGAGTTCCCTTGAATTAACCTTCCAAGTAAGAAGTAGCCGATTCTTTATATATATCTAGGCTTCGATTTGAAGTATCTAATTAATTAGACCTTCTAATTACATACATAGACTAAATATTATATTAGTATTATACAGAGTGATTTTGAACCTCTTTTTCTAGCTTTATTGAAATCTGGGAATCAGAATCCCTAATGGAATACAAAATTGCAAGAAAAAAGGTAAGAATCGAAAACAAAACCTAATAACCGGCGACTAAGGGTACCGTACCATTATCTATAAAAACTGCAAAAAAATCATGTTGTAAGGAAGCCCCCTTAAATATTAATTTTATTCTAATTTAATTTATATATTACCAATCTGCTGAAATGGTCTCATGACTCTGGTTTGGTTATCAATATTCAAAAAACTAAATTAATGCATGTGAGCACGAGCCATAATAGACAAATCGCCGAACTTGAACTTATCGCTCATGACCACTCCTGTTTACATACTAACATCAACAACGCGGCATGCGGCTGTTCTAGAATATTGGTAGTTAATAAACATACTTATTTGGGCTTAATTATTGATAATAAAATGAAATGGACTGACCACATTAATTATGTTTGTGACAAATTGAAAGCTATTCTGGCCAAATTTTATATTATAAAAAATAAAATACCTTACTACACCGCATTAGTACTGTATAAAGCTTTAGGCGAATCCATTATTGCATATGGATTGAGCAGCTACGGTCGCACATTCGAATCACATATACATCGAATTTATGAATTACAACTTCGAATAATAAAATGTATATTACCCAACAAAATTAAAAGTCAGTATAAAGATGACAATGAAGGTATGTTCTATCATTGCAATCTGATGCCAGTGTATGACAAGATTAAATATGTGCTGCTTGTCGACAACTTCCATAATAAAACATTACAAAAAAACTGTTATGAAAAAAAAGTTTCCTACAATATAATTACTAGAAATAGGAAAAACCCAAATCTTTGGTTGCCTAAATACAACAATTCGTACGGCAAAAATACATTATTATACAAAATACCATTTTTAATAAATCAGTTGCCAAAGGAGTTTAAAACTACATTAACAAAAAATAATATTAAAACAAAACTCAAGACTCACTTTATTAACAAATTACACACCACATAGTGTTCGAATACTTGCCACTGTCAGATTCTCGTTTTGAATCAGCCTGTATATCAGCATTCGCTTGCTTTGTCACTCGCTTGTTTATGAACTACTAACCGGTTTTAATACGAGCAGCACTCGTTCGTAGCGTAGATAAGTGCTTACCAATTTTATTGTGTATATTTTTATTTAGTGTATCTGTTGTAAACTTTAATGTAAGAATAAGTATTAAATCCCTGCGATGAATGTTCAGTGCATAGAAAAACTTAAGCTAAGTTTATTTTGTACTGTAATATACTGTATTTTTTGTTTTGTTAAATATCAAGTATAAATAAAAAAAAAAAAAAAAAAAAAAAAAAATTATTTATTTTTAAAGTGCATAAATTACTAAATATTCTGTGAATATTTAAAGCGTCCACTTTTTTCGTTTCATTATCGAGCAAGAATGAAAAAATCTCTCGCTTTAGTCTGTCTGTCTGTGTGTAGTGGTCAAATCTACGAAGCTTAATTAAAAACACTTTTGCAAACTTACGGAGGTACCACACAAGCCGGAACCAACGGCTTAACCTGCCTTCCAAAGGAAGGAGAAAATCGAGAATTTTTAAGCTTACACTCTATATACGCTTGTGGTCACCCATCTCACTGGGGTCTGCGCCCGGGAATGCTTTACATCCGTTAGCCCTAATAATGCTTATGACCACAAGGTCATAAGCATTATTAGGGCATTATCATCTATGAATGAAAATCTAAATTACTTCTAATTTCCATTTTCCGTATTTCTTAACTTATTTTAGCTCTCCACCTTGCAATATGGCTCTTGAAACCTTTGACTCTGTCTACCTTGTAAGGAATAGAGACGTCATCCTTATCCTTACTAATATTATAAATGTGAAAGTGAGTTTGTTTGTTTGTTTGTTACGCTTTCACGCCGTAACTACTGAACCGATCATCATGAAATTTTGCATACAAGTTCTCTGGAGTACGGAGAAGGACATAGGCTACCTTTTATCCCGGGAATAAGAACTGTTCCCGAGGGATCGACATTGACGTGGGCGGAGCCGCGGGCGAAAGCTAGTACCTACTATATCTGTAATTACGAATAACAAAGGCACCTACTTGCAGTTCTCGTAAATGCTCTCTTTGATCATAGACTTCATGTCAGTATTATATTATTCATCCACATTCAGTAATACACTATTCTGTCGATTAAGTTATTACTTATAATGGAGGTCACGTTATGTCGTTATGTTCCATGAAATTCTTATAATTATGTCAAATTTATTGATTGTATCTACTCGATTTTATACTCTATATATATATTTTTTTCAGGGATTGGGCTACAACCTGCGGAATCATGTCAATAGGCGATGCGGCTAGCAACCCATCACTATTTCGATTCCATTTCCATCTACACGCCCTGCAACATGCTAAATGTGGGCATAAGGTCTTAGAACAAAATACATCATCTGTGAAAATTTTAACTGTCTAACTATCACGGTTCATGAGATACAGCCTGGTGACAGACGGACAAACAGACGGACAGTCAGACAGACAGACGGACAGCGGAGCGATGTTACTAGGGTCCCGTTTTTACCTTTTGGGTACGGAACCATAAAATGGCATGCACAGAGCACACCACCTATATGTAACAAGCTTTTGCCCGCGGTCGCGTGATAGTCTATCATTCGGGAATAGTATTTTTCCGGGATGAAAGGTCCTACCTACGACCTTACCCAGGCCACAACCTACCACCATACTTTTCATCTTAATTGGCTCAGTGGCTGAAGCGTGTTAGGTACCAGTCAGAGTTACTTTCGCGTAAAGGTAATAAATATCATATGAGTAAGGATATAAAATTATAATGCAGAAAATTTATAGGTATTACTTCGGAAATTGTTTGTGATGAACTGTTAACATATTATTTGAATAAAGGCTATTTTGATTTTCATATATGTAATTTACATACAATACTTTAGTCACTGGTGTCATACAGGGTGTCATAGACTCCTAATTTTAATGTATTCTTAACGAGTCAAAATAGCTATCCATACTAATATTTTACTAATCTATACTAATATACTAATAATATTATAAAGCTGAAGAGTTTGTTTGTTTGTTTGAACGCGCTAATCTCTGAAACTACTGGTTCAAATTGGAAAATTCTTTTTGTGTTGGATAGTCCATTTATTGAGGAAGGCTTTAGGCTATAAAACTTCACGCTGTGACCAATAGGAGCGAAGCATCAATAAAAAATGTTTAGAAAACGGGGAAAAATTATTCATCTATACTAATTAATCGTAATAACAGAAATTGCCGCGGACGAAGTCGCGGGCAGCAGCTAGTTTTACTTATAAATGCGAAAGTAACTCTGTCTGTCTGTCTTCTTTTCACGCTTCAATTTTTGAACCAATATGGATGACAATTGGTATGGAGATAGTTTGAGGCCCGGGGAAGGGTATAGGGTACCTTTAATTCCGGAAAATGCTATCGTTCCCGTGGGATCGACACTAACGCGGATGGAGTCGCAGGCAAAAGCTAGTATATGATAAAGTGTATTTATAATATACTAGCTTTATTAAACATACACAGAAAAAACTTAAAACTGACATACTCGTACTACGTCCATCCTCGTAGATTATAAAATAAGAAGTAGGTACGTGTGTGCTACATTAACACCAGATGGCAGCACTGACTCTTAGGGTGATATTTGACAAGCAGCAACAACAGACACATTGATGACCAAAACAACAGCTTGTCAGACCCAACGCATAACATATCGAGAGGTACAATATCCATACTAACTAACCATACTAATATTAAAAATGCGAAACTCTGTCTGTCTGTCGCCTTTTCACGCTATAACCATTGAACCATGTATGTATGGATGAAGTTTGGTATGGAGTTAGTTGTAGGCGGCCTTCCCCAGGAATGAAAGGCACCCTTTATCCTTATATAGGGTGCCTTTCATTCCGGGGAATCCTACTGTTCCCGAGGGATCGACATTATTATGTAATGCGGCCGGAGCCGTGGGCATAAGCTAGTCAAGATATGTAGAAAAAAATATAAAATTAAATGAATAGCGTAATTTGTCCTTGTACTGCCCTTGTAAGGATAGGGCGTAATATATTATGTACTATGACCTACCTGCTGCAAGTGGCACTTGACGGAGTCTTGTGACCGTCGCAGTTCTGTAATTACAACTGGCTGATTAATGGATACCTGACCTGATCGAGTAGGTACATGTTGTAGAACATACATACTCATCACGTCACCTTGCGGGATAGACAGAGCCTAACGCGATAACACTCGAAGGCCAAGTTTGTTATGTTGGCATAAAGGTGGAAAACGGAAATAAAATTGTAATGTGTTGCTAGTCGCATTATTTCATACCTATTCGCTACATATACGCGCTTCTACGGTCTGCGCGGGAAGAGAAGCACCTGGTACATTCAACGATTTTTATTTTCCCCCAGACACCGAACAAAGACATGGTTGAATGTTGTAGAAATGTCCTAATAATTGATTTATGAAAAATATAATATCTGCTCAGATCGTTAAAGACCATCAAAGGAATGTTTAAAAACGGAATGGGAATATTTTGATGTGAAAAATTAATAGGTGATGGGCTAGCAATTCGTTACTAATATTTAATGTTCCTCATTTCATTTCCGATTTTACAGTCGGAAAACCTTCTTTTGGTCTTGAAGCTGATTAAAGTTGATTTGTCTATCTCGTGAGACTAAGGACGTGATTCTATTGAACTTTAACTACTGTTAAAAAGCAAACAAGAAGATATATAACCGTATTCCGTTTAGTCAATTATTCATAACATATGATAGTTAACACACCAAATACCTTTAGGTTGAATAGGTATACAGGGTATATAAATACAATTCTCTTTTGAATAAGCACGAGACGCAATTTTTTTAAAATCTGTGATAAGCACGAACAATATTTTGAAATTGGATAGATTAGCGACATCTAGTGGTGAGTAGCCGAATTACTTAACTGAAACTCCATCTGTTGTTGAGGGTTACAACTAGAATTTTCCGTGTTCTCATGAGGTTTCCGATTCGTCTATAACTTATATGCAACATAATAGATGGCGCTAGTAGTATGAAACTATTCTTATTTTCAGGTTTTCTGGCAGTGTTAGAATATTTATTATTTCCCTACGTTTGTAACGTCATCAATTAAAATTGAGAGATTGTAGTGAAAAAAGTCATATTGTAGAAATACAGATCTGTGAAACGAATTATCAGCTCGAGAAAATAGTTGGAAACATGACTTTAGGTATCATTCATCATCATCATTCCAGTCGTTAGAAATTCACTGCTGGATAAAGGCATCTTCCAAGGATTTTTCGTTCCATGGGAGATATTGCCATACTCACCACGCTCGGCAGGCTCGGCAGGGTTGGTGAGCGCAGTTTCTTCAGCTTCTTGTGCTTTCAACGCTGGTGCGTATTGGAGGCATTTTTAAGCTTTGGAAGGATAGGAATTTGTTGGATTTGGGAAAAGAAGTAACGGATTGGTATACTTGATGCCTTCAGGCAGCTTGAAAAATCTGACACCAGTGCTGGCCACTTACACCCACGAAAAATTACAACAACAACGGAAAAAATAATACAAAGGTTCGGGCTCGGGCTAATATGTAAAATTCATAAGTAAATAAAAAGAATAAAACAAAGTCGCTTCCCACAGTCTGTCCGTCCCTACATATGTATGCTTAGGTTTTTAAAACTACGCAACGGATTTTGATGCGGTTTTTTTAATATAGAGTGACATAAGAGGAAGGTTTATATACATTGCACCTGTGCGAAGCCGGGGTCCGGGTCGCTTGTAAGAAAATAAAATTCATAGTCTATAGGTACTAATTTCTCAGTAGTCTGGACTGGACACCTAATCTCAATCCTAACCAACATTTTTTTTACTTGATCGGACAGATAATGAAATCGTTTTATGATAGGTACATTATGTAGGTAATAGGTAAATACTTATATAATTTTTAGATAGAAACGGGTAGATTCTATAATACGCGTATTTAATAGGTACTAAACGGATAGCTGCATCACATCCTAGAATAAGATGAAGGCACGACAAATTTCCCCAACCCGTTACACTTTGATCAGGCTGGTATTCAGCGTAAACTAAGTAGGTACGACGAGTAACGCAAGTTTCTACCGAACTGCCGGGAAATTCCTATTGAGCGATGCAGGAACCACACATACTAGAGAGTGCATGTTTAATACAGGTTTTTGTGTGTACAATACTTATATAATTAAGTATATGTACTCGTATAGTTTTATATCCTATGATAATGAACTATATATGAAAAAAAATACAATTGACATTTTTGCAGTATATCTACAAAACCAATACTTTTAAAAATCAAATTAAACGTTTCCTCCACTGATCATTCATATACATATATTTTCTTTAATTTAATTAGCTTGTTACAATAGTTTTATATTATATAAGAACTGTATGGCAAAATTATAACTTCATTTTAGGCTGTGGCCGTTTTGCTACTTGTTTGTACTGGTGTGTGGAACTGTCCTCAAGTGCATGTCATGTTGTGTGTACGCGTTTTAGGGTATCAATGTGGCGCAGAACTTATGTATATTACCTTTATTGTGATTTTTTGTTGATTGTAACCTGTTGTGTATACGTAAATAAATAAATATCCTTTAGTGTTGCAGATGTCCATGGGCGACGGTGACTACTTTCCACTTTCCATCAGGTGGCTTGTCTGCTCGTTTGCCGTAGAATGTACATAAAATATTTAATAAAGGATGACCAACAGCGAATACAATATAATATAGACATCTACATAAATATTATTATTATAGCCAATAAGAGGTCTCCGCAAATAGAAAAAACATTATAAAAACAAAGCGTGGATATAAATACCTAAATAATGAACTATAATATCAATTAATGTACTTACATTAATTGCTAGACAATCGATCGGTCATTTGAAAAATATAACGGTTTACCGTAATTACCGTTACGTTTTTATTGAAACAAATTTATTTGGAAGTGAAAGATTAATTATAACAAGACTTGCTTAATAACGATCCAAATTACCCTAGGTGCAAATAAGCCAAAAGCGGAATTGCTAAGAACAACAAAACGAATATACTTAACGAATGAATTTATTTTAAATTAATATGCATCGTTTTAAAATTCATCTCTAGCTAAGTTATATTTAACCAGCCCGTCATGGTCCGCCATACTGGAATATTTTTCCAAAAAATGATTCCAGAAGTCTTCTCGAACGCCCAAAGGATTCTCCTCCATTTTGAGTTTCTTAGAGATGTGTAAGTAGTTCGCTGCATTGCAGTCTTTCTTGAGTGGTGACCAGGTAAAGTCTTTCAATTCAGGGTCCTTGATCTTTTTTAATGGCGTTGGGTCACTGTAATGATAAAAAGTAACCTTAAGTTAGTTATAATGTAATTAATTCTTAAATTTGACGTACCGTTTTCTATTAATATTTGTTGAAGTATACTTATAAAAAGGGTCTTAGACATGGCTCAATTTATTTAATAATTTGGGGGGTAAAAATTGTTCCAGCCAAGTTTCATCCCCGGGGAACTTCTACGGGTGGAGCACAATTACCCAGCTTTCCCAAACTAGATAAAATGAAATAAAATAATTTGTTTACTTTTTAGCAATCATTACAAATCAATGAAAACAAATCCAAATTACTTACATAATTTGATGCAATTTTCAAGATTTGCTATTTTGTCTTTCATTCTTTCAAATTAAAGTAATTATAGATATCATTGAGCTAAGTTTAATCGCTTAAAATTGACGAAACGATTTAGTCATAATTTGGAATGTTGGATGGTTCAGAAAAAGTCATAATAAGAAGTAAACATACCCGATTTTCGCAAAGTTCGTCCACATGCGGACCATTTTCTTCAGCGTTTTCATTTCATGTGGCGGTGTCACCAATTTCAAAAGAGGTTTATATTTGCTCAAAATGCGGGAACACAAGTGCAAATAGCACAGCTCATCTAATATTGTCGCTCCCTTATGCTCCAACCTCGTCAGGGCATATCTAGTGATATGAATGCTGTTTTCATTGAACATTCCATACAGATCAAACATATAATAAAACACGGTAGATTTCAGTTGGTTACTCAACGTTTTAGCCGCTTTGTTTGAAGCATACATTTGCAAAGCATCACCAACATAATTAGCGTATTCTAGTATGTTTCTGGTATGTAGATATCCAGCTTTAAAGTAGAAATTACGAATTTCGTTCATAGCAGACTCATACACGGAGCTGTTAAGAGCGAATCTAAAGCCAGATCTTATGGGTAAGTTGAAGAAAAGGTCTCGGGTCTCTGTCTCTACTGTTCCAGGATTGAAAAGATAATGCGATGCTAAATCAAGACCTTCGTTGGAATTGATACCTATAATTACTGGCACGTCACTAACTATTTTACTATTTTCTGGATAAGATGTTAATAAAGCATCTTGATAATCTGGTTCTAAGACGGGTGCAAAAGGAAACATAGCCATCTGATACTCTTCCAAAGGTTCTGAATGCAATACAGTCGCTTCGTGCAACAGTAAAGTATCCACGTCTGCTTTTTGTAAAGCATCTAGTAGTACTTGACTTTCATCTACTGTAATATTAACTAGCTCTGAAAGTTTTAAGGCAGCTTGCCTGGGTTTGGGGTGGAAGAATATAGATTCAAATGCACTACCACTTTGCATTATAACAGCATTGAATAATCCTTGAGCTTGTTTAATGTAAAGAAGCAAGTTAGCCATAACTGCGCCTCCCCTATTACCCATTACGGTAACCCTATTTGGATCTCCACCAAACTTGTTAATATTCTCTTTTATCCATTCTAGGCCTAAGATAAAATCTCTTATTCCATTATTTCCCTTTATTACTTCGTCTTCGGTTGTCAAATACCCCAAGATTCCTAGTCGATGGTTGATTGTGACAACAATAACATCTTCTTCCATAAAAAAGACTGGAGAGTACGCTTTGGTTCCATTGAAACCAGTCCGGAAATTGTCATTGTAATCAAATACCATTACTGGTTTAGAGCCTGTAAGTTCTGGAGTAAACACGCTTATGTAAAGACAGTCCTCGGATCCAGAGATTCCGAAAGGTTCTTTAAGACGCATACGGGTGCTTAGCTGCAAGCATGTTGGCTTGTCTTCGTGAGCTTCGTAGGTTCCTTTCCAGCCAGTATGGGCGATGGGCGGCTGAAATGTACAAATTTTTTTTTCATTCATAATAAGTGCACCGATTGTTATTATCAAATGATATAAATAATAAATTTTATCATAGAAAAATAAAAATACGTCGCCCACCAAAATATCGCCTTTGTCACTCGGTCTAAGGATTCTTACGATAATCCTTACGCCTAAATCCGTTGAGGCATTTAGAAGTTATGGTGGAATAAAAAAAATCACAAACATACATACTAACATGAACTCGGAAAGTAATCCACTCCTTTTTGGCAGTCGGATGATAAAAACGCCAAGAACAAGTTGTACATCGACAAGTCGGCTTATAACAACAAACACATTATAACCTACACGTGACTGCATTTACATATTTTTTTTTAATGAAACACAAAATAGCACGTACATTTTCTTTTATAATCGCTACATTTACTATATTTATGTAACCTAGATGATGTAGATATTTACTTACCTTAAATCTCAATTTATCAGTAGGAGGTGACGCATACGGTATGCCTTTAAAGGCGTAGTAGCTTTGCTCTTTTAGTAAGGTCTTTTCCACAGTTCCTGACAGTAACCCTTGTTCTAATTTCACTTCTATTGTTTCGATATCTGCTGAGACACTAAATTTAACTAAAATAAAAGTAACAAATAATAGACGATGCATTTTCACCAATGTGCTATTATTGTTTAATTGGCAATCATCATAATTATACTGATTAGTTACCAATGAAGAAGAGATAACAAAAGACACACACTTACGTGTATATTTGTAATTGTCTTTGATAATGTTTTACTATCTGTCTGACAGTTTAAACTGGAAATTTATTTCTGTTAATCCATGCTTACATGAAGTTTGATAATCCGTAAAATTTGTTTATAGTGAAGTTTTGAAGCAAAATATTTTAAAATTGGCCCAGTTTGTAATGTGATTTTATCAAGGGACTGCTATTTTCATTAAATACCTACTCCCGGTTTCTTCCCGGTGACAAAGACATCGCTAGAAGATCTACACACTTGTATTCGTTTCCTATTATGTAAGAATTGTGGACCTTTAGTATTCTAGCCTGTTAGTCCGTTTTTGCTAGAGATTGTCTAATCTAAAATGACTCTAATTCCCCGCAAGGGAAAAAGGCGTGATAATATGTAAATATGTATGTAAAAATTGACGCCTCTCTATAATAACTAGTAAGTTATTATTATATCATTCAACAGAGCCGCCAACAATGAGCTGTCATCTCTCAGTGGTGCAGAACAGGTTAAGTTAGTTAGTTAACCCGAATTTACCTATCGATTCAAAAGCGCAAATTATATATATGTCGCTACTATTCTGAAACCTTCGAAACCCAAAAAAAGCTCTCAGGAACAGCGTCAGCCTTAGCAGTCTTCAGCGAAGACACTCTTAGCACTCACCCGTTCCGACATGTATAAAGTTTCTGGGTTGGTTGTCACAAGCGATGGATGAATTTGATTTAGCGGGAGGGCTTTTCAGCTAAGCCAATTTCGCCGGCCTTGCGGGTTTTTATAGCGGGCTTGTGGCTTCAAAGCGTATGAAGAACAGCTGGACAGAGGAACACAGCCACGGACGGAGACGATGTCATATTTTAGGAATCGAAAAGCCCAAAACAGCTAGCCACACCTAACGAAAAGCGCTTGAATCTATTGGGCGTAACCACATAAGTTGGTCAACATTCCGAACGTTTGGTATTTGACAAACCGTTTTGAAAATACAAGGAAGTCTAATTCTATGTGTATTACGTATACCCATTTCTCTTTAGTAAGTGAGCATAAATGGCATTGGTAATAAGTAATGGATAGTTCAGTATTAGATTGGGCTAGTAGTTGTGAAATTTAGATAGTTGGAAACTTAATGAAAACTTGCATTTTAAATTTAATCCACTTCCCGGTTACAGATTGAGCTGAAATTTTGCATCCATATGTAAATCGGATGACGATACAATATCATGGAATTGTTGTGCTGGTTTGTGGCCATAGGAGGAACTCCTAAACTAACCAAGGCACACCAATCGTGTTTGAGCTCATTTGACTTGGCTTGGAAACCACTTTTTGTTTACAATAAAAGCTTGACACAAATGAATTTTTTGCACAAAAAACTTGTATATGAGTAGTAATATAACTAACATAACAAATGTATGAGAGAACTAACAACAACAGATTAAATGCATCGAATGTTTTTTGTTTTTTTCTCTGAGGATCATGATTGGCCATAAAATACGGATGATCCGAAGGGTTGGAGTCTATTAGAATAGTGCTAGGAGTATTTATTTAGGAATGTTAGAGAAAAAATGTAATTCCAAAACCAATTATTATATTTTTTAAATTGTTTTATTACAAAAATATTCAATTAATTATTTTTACAGTAGCCTAAGTAATAGCTAAAGCTCATCTTTCACGACATCTTTTATCACACCATCCACTGCCGCATCCCTCCACTTCGCTAAGAAGTTGTCCCAATAAGTGATGACCTCGTCCTGGTACTTCTGTATCATCTGTGGTTCATCGTTGATGAGAAAAGTGTCCCTGTTTTCTTTGGTCGCTGGCGTCCACTTAAAGTCTGCTCCAGATATATTTGGATCCCTAAAAAAAGCATAAATATAGATGATAACAGCGAAAAAAAATACTTGTTTCGAAAAAAAAAAGCGAAAAAAAAAAAAATCTCGAAATTAATGGCATATTAAGATATGCCATTAATTTCGAGATTTTGTAATATTTGTGTAAAAATGTAATAGGCGTAAATTTATCAATGTAGTGGAACGGAAAGACGTTACATAAAATTGACAATGTGCAACTACATTGCAAGATTTAACTTATAAATCCTTTATATGATGATAAAAAGTATTAACTTGTATAAACAAACCTAGTCTTAGCGAAATTAGTCCACAGTTTAACCATATTTCTTAAGACTTTCATGTCTTCAGAGTCTTCATCTTCCAGCGCCTGCACGTAAGTGTTTTTGATAGGTTTGCACACGAACAAGTAGCACAAGTCATCGGCCATTGACGCTCCCCAGCTGCCATCGATGGTTTCAGCACCATCTAACACGAGCTTCTTTCTATAGTTAAATTCTCCACTGTGATCAAATGTATAATAATACACAGGAGCTTTAGATGCATTCACATATTTTCTGACTGTATAATCTAAAGGATAAAAACCCAACATATCGGTTATATAAGAAACATATTCCCCTATATTTCCCACTTTAATGTATCCTTCATCAAAATAATGATTTTTCAGTTCGTCCAATGCCTCATAATATATGTTGTGAGTTACTTCAAAATGATAATTTACTCTGACCGGGAAAACTAAAAGTAAATCACGGTCGGCAAATGTAAGAAACTGAGGCCGTTCGTAATATCTTTCACAGTATTCTAATCCTTCTCTGGAATTACGACCAATCAAGATAGGGATATCGATGTCAAGATCACTTTCCTCTGGCAGTTTAGTCAACACAGCGTCTGGGTGGTCATGCTCTACGATCGGACCAAATGATATTACACCAATTTGTTTTGACCTTGGTTCATCAGCATGAACAGCATAGTCTTCGTTTTCAGTTAAAGTTTCTGCAGTAAATTCATCGAATTGTTTGAGTAAGAACGAGCTACTTCTAGTTGGTCTTTCTAATTTTTCCGCTAAATCCATTGCTCTTTTTTTAGCATTGCCATTAAAATAGGCAGGAGCCCAAGAGGTAGTACCTTGTATGATGACTGCGCTAAATAATCCTTTTGCTTTTGGAGAGTGTAATAAAATGTCTACCAAGGCACCACCGCCCTCACTACCCATCAGTGTTATTTTATCTGGATCTCCACCAAAACCTTTGATATTTTCTTTTACCCAATTTAGGGCCAAAATAACATCTTTGATTCCATTATTTCCTGGAAGTAAATCATCCTCAAAAGACAAGAAGCCAAGGACTCCCGTTCTATGTTGAATAGTTACTACTATAACATCTTCATCCACGAAGAAATCTGGACCGAACTCTTTAGAAGCATTATGTGATATTTTGAAATTCTCATTATATAAGAAAACTATTACTGGAAGGTCTAGGGGCTGATCACTCGGAAGTCTTGGAGTGTGTATGCTTAGGAAAAGACAATCTTCAGTTCCACAGTATCCGTATTTTTTTCGACATCGTATTGATATATTTTGCGCTGAGCAGTGTTTCTTTTCCTTCTTTGCATTCAAAACGTCACTCCATCCTTGATGGGGTTTTGGAGGCTGAAAATGAATAACATTAAATTTAATAAGTAAGACGTTAATATTATAACTTTATTATAATAATAATATTATAACTTTAACTATCTATAAATGATCTAATACATTCAAAAAGAGCAATAACATTGCACTTGTTTATAGTGAAATAGAGTTTTAGTTTTTTGAGATACCTAAGTTAAATATTTGTGCTATAATCTAAATACTCACCATAAACCGAAGTGTACCAACAGGCGGCTCGGCGTACGGAATGCCCATAAACGAATAAAACTTTTCATTTTCGATAATAGATTTCACTTCAACACCAGCTACCTTTCCACTATTCGTTTCAACTATAAAGTCTGCATTTACTATAGCTATAACTACACAAAACAAAAGCACTAGCCTCTTCATTTTAGCACCATTTGATTAGTAAACTTGTTTGAAGTAAGAAATTGTTATTTACTTAAACATGACGTGTCCTTTATGATAAATAATCAATACTAATCTCTACATGTGTGTCAGTTATTGTATTATCTATAAGCGATAATTGCAGGGGTATTCTGATGAATTATGGCCCCTGATTACATTGGCAACAGTAGTCAGTGATTAACTTTATTGTTTCCAAGTTGCAGTTACGTGTTCAATTCCAGTTGGATTATTTTTAATTGTTATATTTTGCATTCAAAATGCTATTTTGATATACAATTATTAAATTACTAGCTTTTGCCCGCGGCTCCGCCCGCGTCAATGTCGATCCCCCGGGAATAGTACGTTTTTCCGGGATAAAAGGTAGCCTATGTCCTTCTCCGCACTCCAGAGAACTTGTATGCAAAATTTCATGATAATCGGTTCAGTAGTTACGGCGTGAAACCGTAACAAACAAACTCACTTTCGCATTTATAATATTAGTAAGGAAGGATAAAAAAGAATACGATAAAAGGAAAGAGAGTTGCCCTTATAAGTGGCACGCCCCGTATCAAGTATGAAACTAATAGTATTAAGAATAGTCTAAGTCCTTTGCTTCAATCCCCCGTTATACAGGGAACGAGAGCAATGGTGACTAGTAAAACCAGGCTTGTACAGTACAAGCCTAATACTGGCACCAGGCTCTATCAATGTTTTACAATGGTACTATGTTAAAAAAACACCATACCTATTCACTAGTTTTAATTTGTAAACTACTTATTATTGTTAACATTATTATGAGCTAAATGAATTTTATTATTATTATTAATTAAGAAATAAAATATGTTAAAAAACTTTCAAGCGGGCGGGATTTGAACCTGCGACCGGCTTGAAATTTTTTCACCATATTTTATTTCTTTATTTAATAAGAGTATTCCAGTTGGATTCTTTTATTTTTTGAGATTTAGTTTACTAAAGTACAATCATTCATGTTGGGATCCTCAGGGTACAATAACCAGAGGCTGAATATGGTATGCATAACACTTCACAAAACGCTACAGTGGGTACCACTGGGCCTGTAAGGTAAACAAAAGACCTAGCTTAAGCACCCCTAGTCTTGAAGGTATAGGTAGAAGTCCAGTGGTGCTTACAAAAATGAAGCAGGATTTTTAAATGAATATTTGTATATTGGGTCGTAAAAACCGATCGAGGGATTGCGTTAAAATCGGCGGATTCATGTCATAAGGCGATGGGGCTAGCAACCCATCACTATTTGATTCCGTTTTCTATTTACACTCTTTTATGCTGGTCTGGGAGAAAAGAAAAAACGTAGAATGTGCCAGCTGCTTCTCTTCTCGCGCAGATCGTAAAAGCCGATTGAGGGATTGGGCTAAAATCTGCGGAATCATGTCAATAGGCGATGCGGCTAGCAACCTATCACTAATTGATTCCGTTTTTTATTTACACGCCCTTCAACATGCCAAATGTGACCATAAGGTCTTATAGACCTAGACTCTGTCTACTCCGCAAGGGAAAAAGACGTGATACTATGTACTCGTATATGGCTAAATCATACAGATTGAGCCTGACCCAAAGTAATTTCGAGACTTGCGTAATGGGATATTAACTCAACGATACTATATTTAATATACATAGCGAGTTAAACATTCAAGACCCAGGCCGATCTGAAAAAGATCATTTTCCGTGTTGGCCTGACCGGGGATCGAACCCCGGACCTCCGGTATGGCAGACTGGCATGATGACTGTGGGCCGCAGAGCTCGACATTGTATATTACATTGCATGTATAGATGTTAATATTCCCATGCTGTTTATTTTTTATCAATATATATACAATTTAAATATAAAATATTTAAACTAATGCTACAACTAAAAATAAATAAAAATTAATATATATTTACAAATAAAAAAAGGCCGGGTAAATCGTTGCCTCGCGTGCCGCCCAGAAGGCTGGCAGCATTGATGTTAATGATATTTTAGATCGTGCTCCGTGGCGCAGTGGTTAACACTCTCAGTATATATAATATTCATCTATGGTTAACACGCCAGTCTGCGACACGAGGGCCGATTCCCGGTCAGGTCAAGATGGAAAATGATCTTTTTCAGATTGGCCTGGGTCTTGGATGTTTATCTATATATGTACATATTTGTTATAAAATATAGTATCGTTGAGTTAGTATCCCATAACACAAGTCTCGAACTAACTTTGGGGCTAGCTCAATCTGTGTGATTTGTCCGTATATACGAGTATTTATTATTTATTTATTAGGTGTACCAGTAATGTGTTGGATTTGTGTTACTAACTTGTTTGAGAGTCATGGTGAGATTATGAAGGTACTGCACGAAATTGTGGAAATTACGTGTTTTCAAATCACTAGTACTATGCGCTGTATTAATTAAATACATCAAAAGTATTTGTATAATTTAGGCCGATTCTTGCACAAGATGACCCTCTAGTTAGAATTTTAAACAGATACATATGAAATTTAAAAACGATAATTACGTAATGATATCTAAAAACATATTTCTTCTAAAAGTTTGTAAATGTTACGTCGAAAACAATTATTCTCACATGACTATATTTGTATATACATCTCGCAGGACCCTTAATATTTCTTATTTTTTTTATAAAAATATAAGTATGAAAATATAAGACTTTTAATTTTTTACATAATCGCCTTATGGTTTTCGTTCGCGCGGCATATTTTAAATGCGGAAGTGAGTTTGTTACGCCTTCACGCCCTTTCTACTGAACCGATCGTCATGAAATCTTGTATACCCATTGTCTGGGTTACGGAGAAGGACATAGTGTACATTTTATTCTAGGAAAAAGTACTGTTCCCGAGGTATCGACATTGATGCGGGCGGAGCCGCGGGTGTAAGCTAGTGACATTATAATACTAGCTAACGCTCGAGGCTCCGCTCATTTTTATGAAACAGTACTTATTTCGGGATAAAAGGTAGCCTATGTGTTGATCCAGGTATTAACTGGATCAACACATAGGCTACTATGTGTAATAATATCTACTTGTGTGCAAAATGCAAAAATTTTATGTTAATAACAACTTAGTAAATACATTTTAGCGAAAATCTAAAATCAATGACAAGAAATGACTTCAATAAAAAGTTGTTTAATTTATATATTTATTATTATTTTAATATACATATAACAGCAGTTAACCTACAACAGTGTTATTTAATTAGTCTGTCCTGGTATTTTCCCTACAATAAAATATCCAAACTTATTTTTACCCAACTGACCTACCCAGAAAGAGGGTAATGTTGTTCGCCCGTATGTATATCATGTAAGTATATCTGTTCTATTGTCGTCTCCTGTAGCCTTGACCGATTTTGAAGTGCGAGGTAAAATTATATTCCCTGGACTGTCAAAAAGGCAGTCGGGTTTTAATTTTTTGTAATAATCTACTTGTATACCAGAATTATCATAGCTCATCGGTGATATTTCTCGATTCCTTGACTGTTATGTCAGTTTTACTTTTTTCCTCCCATTTTCTGATAAATTGGTCCCAAAATTGGAATCTCTCTTTGTACACTTCAGTTTTTACTTCGAGATTCTTATCGATGTGTAAGTATTGTTTTGTTTCAGTGTCGTATGTAGGCCATTTCAATCCGTCGAGTAAAACGTCGTCATTTGGTGTGGGATTTCTGTAACAATTAGATTCATTAAATAAACTGAAGTTTTTGTTAGCTTTACTATGAGTACTTTATACCTAGAGACTGCATTATAGATCGTTATAAAATAAATCGGTAATATTGATGTTGTTGTCATAAATATTATTGACTTGTAGATTGTTATCTTCATGCAAATCACGTTAAATCACGAATACAAATAAACAAAACTTTAATCATTACATAGTATAAAACAAAGTCGCTTTCCGCTGTCTGTCCGTCCCTATGTATGCTAGATCTTTAAAACTACGCAACGGGTTTTGATGCGGTTTTTAGTAAATAGATAGAGTGATTAAAGAGGAAGGTTTATATGTATATTGCAGCCGGGGTCCGGGTTGCTAGTATGAAATAAAAATAAACAAAACAATGTCAATTTCTCAATTCAAATAATAGTCAGAAGTTCGTACCCATATTTCGCAAAGTTAGCCCACATCCTAACCATTTTTCTTTGTATTCTATATTCTTCAGATTCAGATTTATAATGCTTCAAATACGTTTGTTTGAGGTTGGGACATTTGAATAAATAGCAAAGCTCATCTCCGGAAGCCGCTCCCCACGTGCTGTCTCCTACTGTAGAAATTTCCAGAATATTATTCTTATTCTCATTTAAGTCGCTGTAGTAATCAAAGTGATAATAATAAACAGCGTCAGATTTAGTACTGTAGATTTTAGCAGTGTAATCAACGTTGTAAGCAATTGAAACATCCCCGATGTAAGAAACATACTCAGCGATACTTTTGATATGTACTTTACCACCTTGAAAGTAAAATGCTTTTATATCATCTATTGCTTCATAGAAATTATCTTGTAAAGGGTCAAGTGTAAAATTTAAGCGAATTGGCATCAGAAACGGGAAATCTCTATCAACATATGTGAGATATTTTGGCTCAATAAGATATTGGAAAGATGCTTCTAATCCTTCACGAGAATTGAAACCAATCATTACAGGAATGTTTATGTTTTCTGTGGTTTCTTCCGGATTTGCAGTTATTAAGCCATCTTCTTGTTTCTCAGTTATAGGACCAAAGGTTGTAATTCCTCTTTGGTTCTCTTTAAAATAATCATCTGGGCTAGCGTGAATATCTCTACTCAATAGTTTTTCAGGCGTAGTATCCTCATCTCTGAGAAATGTCAAAAGACTAGTTGGACTACTGGTACTAAATTTAAGTATTTCTCCCAGTTTAAACGCTCTTTCCCGAGCTCCTTCTTGAAGGCAAGTAGTAGATAATGCAGAGCCACTTTGCAATATTGCAGAGTTAAATAATTCCCGTGCTTCAGAATGTATCAGTAAATCAACGGCGGCCGCACCGCCTAGCACTCCCATTACAGTAATTTTATTAGGATCTCCGCCAAATTGATCTATATTACTTTTCACCCATTTCAGGCCCTCGACTATATCTTTTAATCCAGCATTTCCCGGGACACTTTCATCTTCCAAAGAAAGAAATCCAAATACGGACAATCGATGACTTATGATGACAATCACAATATCTTCTTTAATAAAAAAATCAGGAGCGTAATCCTTTGTTTTATTGTTTGAGATTGCGAAGTTTTCGTTATAAACAAACACAATGACAGAACGTCTGTTTTGATCTAAATCGGGTGTAAAAATATCCAGAAAAAGGCAGTCCTCTGACCCGTACACACCAAAGCGTTGACCTTTTTTTACGTTGGTGTTATACTGGACGCATGCTTGTTTCTCTTTGTTAGCTTTTAAAATTCCGTCCCAGGGTTCGACCGGTTGCGGAGGCTGAAAAGAATCAAATAGTAAAATAAACAACAATGTAACTCATCCTTTCGTTGTCAATAACGCTTATATGAAAAGGTTCGCAGGGCAGAAGGCCACGTTTACGACGACATATAGTAGAAAGAGTTATGTATGAATATGAGCTATCAACAGTTATGGAAATAGGTGAATAAATCAGGTTGCAAGCCTTTTTATACGAGTGCCCAAAAAGGACTTTTTAGACTTCATGTATTATGTATACTTCATTTTCGAAACTACTACGAGAACTAGTCACATTGCATTATTTGTCCACTGTTATAAATATATTTATTTCTTTTACATATTGTGTCACATCTTTAAATGTGTATGTATATGTATGGATTCTGTCTATTGTATGTAGGTATAAGTGTGTTATTTTTATTGATAGTTTTTTTTGTCCTTATTTTTTCGCTACAGTGCACCAACACTCAACTATTTTATAATTTCTGAAAGTAAATTCAAAGGTTGGCTGGAAGAAATCGCTTTATGCGTTTGCCCGTTTTTGTACCTGCTTGTTTATGTTTTTATTTTTTGTGTAAGTACTTTTCAAATCTGTGCAATAAAGAGTTTATTAATTAATTCATTTATTCATTTTCATGTATTTGTCCGCTTTGAGGGTTGGTGTCAGGCAGGTGTCCGGTCGTAATAACTTTACCAAATATATTACAGCCTGAACGCTATCATAATAGCGAACCCTGAGGGGGACCCCACATCTGAGAGGTATATTTAGAAGTCATGGTGTTATATAGAAACTAAGACATATGAATGTTTTATATATGTCTGTGAGTTTCTATCCTAACTAATATTATAAATGCGAAAGTGAGTTTGTTTGTTTGATTGTTTGTTTGTTTGTTACGCTTTCACGCTGTAACTACTAAACCGATCATCATGTAATTTTGTATGCACGTTATCTTGGGTACGGAGAAGGACATGGGGTACATTTTATTCCGGGAAAAAGTACTGTTCCCGAGGGATCGACATTGATACGGGTGGAGCCGCGGGCGAATGCTAGTAATCTATAAATCAAAACTTTTCTATAATTATAAATAATAAATCAAAACCTGTTGAGGGTTTGGACGTATGAGTAATAAGTATTACTTAGAGTTACGTAGTTTATCGGTTTTATGTTATTAGTTGGCTCATCCAAAGTTTTGTTTTGTTTTCAAACCTGCATCACAGTATCACTCTAATGTCTAAAAAAAAAAAGCCGTGGTAGAGTCGTACGTGGCTCCTGCATCCGAACAAACTAGGTAATCAGAATGCGATGCACGGAAATGCAATAAAGTCCACTGTTTTGGTGAAACACACAGATGAATCAATACAAACACTGAAGTCTTTTTAGTGAGGGAGAATTGATTTTCATCCAAATATACGAAGAAAAAGAGAATGTCGTCATTTCGTAGGTATGTTTTTTCAGTACCAATCAACAGTAGAAATATCTAAACAGGACATTAAAATCGGAAAACGGGACGGTTCTGCCGAGGTGATGAAAAAGTGAAAAATCCACGCAGGCAGGGTTCGAACCACCGATCTTAGGTCTATGTAGAAGAAGAAGGTCGTTACTTCAAACCCTGTCTGCGGGAATTATTTTATTATTTAACCAAATATTATCTCTTTGTTTAATAAGTCTAAGATAATATATCTTTGTAAATATTTAAAGAATCCTTATCCTTACTTCCTTACTAATATTATAAAAGCGAAAGTGAGTTTGTTTGTTTGTTTGTTACGCTTTCACGGCGTAACTACTGAACCGATCATCATGAAATTTTGCATACAAGTTCTCTGGAGTACGGAGAAGGACATAGGCTACCTTTTATCCCGGAAAAAGTACAATTCCCGAGGGATCGACATTAACGCGCGCGGAGACGCGGGCAAAAGCTAGTAACCTTATAATCTTTGGTCTGGATGCCGAGGTACATATTAATTGTATTTCAAATACCTTATTTATTGCAATATGAGTTAAATCAAATACTACACTTGTTATTGTGGGTAGTTATGTTCGGTAAAGCTTTAATGCATGTAAGAGGAATGGGATATGATGGAGATTTTTGACATGCAGGATTGAAGTACGGTAGCTCACATGGTAGATAGTAATTCGCACATAGACTTGAGGTTGCCAAAACCCTGCCCGCGTGGAATCGTTTCACCATATATTTTTATTTAAAAGACTAAAAAAGGTAATTAATAAAAAAGATATCTACATACCAAAAACCTTAATTCGTTAATAGGAGGCTTAGCAAAAGGTATTCCCATAAATCCATAAAACACTTTTCCAAACAGCGTTTTCAAAACTTTCCCTTCAACCATCCCGTGGGTAGTTTCCACTGCGGGGCTTTCAGCATTGGCCATAAAGCCGGCAGCTATTAAAACGGCAATAATATTGAAAGCAAACATCACGCATAGTAATTCGGTCGGTTGTTATGGAAGGCCGGCCCCGACTGGACGATATCGACTATCAGAATTAATCTTCGGTAATAAAACACATCGTTATTGATATTACGAATTTATGATACTTGATTCTCGTAAACTGATGGGTTTAATGTGGTTGTAAAATAATTTGTTCTAAATACAGGCGTTTATGAGGTGGTGGTAATCATCACGGAGCATAAACATAGG
Organism: Elegia similella; assembly: GCA_947532085.1. Classification (NCBI taxonomy): domain Eukaryota; kingdom Metazoa; phylum Arthropoda; class Insecta; order Lepidoptera; family Pyralidae; genus Elegia; species Elegia similella. The sequence continues at coordinate 18,210,701 of OX383942.1, read as the reverse complement.
TGGAACTCATGCATTCGGTGATTGCAATTGTCATCATCATCATTTCGAGTAGGTGTCACGGTCAATTGACCATGCACACCCTGGTGTCAGAGTTCTTCGGAACCGCCTCTCTGCCTCTGACGTGGTCCTCTGAGATGGCAGCCGGGACCAACGGCTTAGGTTGCTAGCCGCATCGCCTATTGACATGATTCCGCAGATTTTTGCGCAATCCCACGATCAGCTTTTACGATCTGCGCGGGAAAAGAAGAAGCTAGTACATTCTACGTTTTTAGGGTTTCGAACCCAAAGGGTAAAAACGGGACCCTATTCATAGCGCTCCGCTGTCCGTCTGTCTGTCTGTCTGTCCGTCTGTCACCAGGCTGTATCTCATGAACCTTGACAGTTAGACAGTTAACATTTTCAAAGATGATGTATTTCTGTTGCCGCTTTAACAACAAATAATAGAATAAAATAAATATTTATGGGGGCTCCCACACAACAAACGTGATTTTTTGCTTGTACCTATTGCTCGATATTGATAACGGCAACAGGTATCTACCTGTTGTAAATATTTCAAGCATCTGCTTGAAATATTTACAGAATATTTAATTATATATTCATTTTATACAAATAAATAATTCAATAAAATTAATATTAAAGGGAAATACAACAGACATGTTTTTTTGCCGTTTTTATAGATAACGGTACGGAACCCTTCGTGCGCGAGCCCAACACGCACTTGGCCGTTTTTTTCTTTTTTCCAGACTAGCATGGAAGAGTGTAAGACGTGTTTTGAAATATGGACTGGATTTGTCTGTCGGACCGTACATAAAAATGCTCATGTTGGCCGAGTAATAGTCCATTGCTTGATAAAATAACTTGATACGAGTAGTTACAACTATAAATGATATTTATCGGTATACTACTGTATAACGATTTACTATAGGGCGTAATGTTTGAAAAACATTTTCACGGATTTTAAATTGTTTATAATGACGTGGTTCTACTTGACTTAGGCGCTTACACTGAACCTCAGTCTTCATTGCATTGAATTACTTTAGATAGTGATAGAGACTTTGCAGATATTTTTCTCAATAAAGTTATGTGTTCGGGTATTGTTATAAATCTGTTTATATTGTTCATCTTTGTCAGTGGTAGTGAAAAAATGTATTTACGGTTGAGAAACTGCACAATAGTTGGTAGAAAGATGTATACTGTGTTCGAAAATACTCCATACGCTGCTTTTTGGGATATACCCTATGCTGTGCCACCTTTAGAAATGTTGCGGTTTAAGGTATTGTTTTTTGTTTCATCATCATTATCATTTCAGCCGTGATTCTCCCAAGGATTCTTCATTCCATGGGAGGATATTGCCGTACTCACCTCGCTCGGCAGGCAGGGATTGGCTGCTGCCCATCGCGAGTATTTTTAAGCTGGGGAAAGATAGGAATTGTTGGATTTGGGAAGGAAATGAAGAAATTGGGAGGGAAAAGCAAGTAGCATCTCAAGGCACCGGGCGTGTATTGTATATCCAATGCCATAATTCTAACCACAAGCCAAGCAGCTGAGGATCACACCTCAGACCATTTTTAGTTTCACTTATTCACTCAAATAACTCTATTTCGCCTTTATTATATAAGTAAGTTAGAACATATTATATTGGAAGAATTTTACAGCTTTCAAATACCTTGAAAATATTAAAGCATAGTTTTTTTTAATTCAAAATTCAGTCCATTCTTTTACACTATGAAATATAAGCGTAAACGTAAAGAAGATTACTTTTTATATAAGATTTTCTAGAGTGTTTGATTATACTCGTATAAAATGTCTGCAAGTTAAAATATTTTCAGTTTAAACCATTTTTTGTTTGTTTATATGTATTTAATTTGCTCAACATAAATGTGAAATCAATATTATTTTCAGGCACCGAAAGCTACACAGCTCTGTACAAACATTACTTCCGACCACAGCTATTCAAACAAATCGACGTGCGTGCGCCAGCTCTCCGAAGATTGTCTCCATCTCTCCGTCTACACGCCGGTATCCGATAGCCAAACAGACATGCCTGTCCTCGTCTGGCTACACGAGGATTCACCGCATCATGGCCCAGATTTCCTCATTGACGAAGGAATAGTTATAGTTACCGTCTCCTACAGAGTCTCTATCTTAGGATTTTTAAACACTGAAGACGATTTCGCTCAAGGCAACATGGGAGCTCATGATATATTGCTAGCTCTCAAATGGATCAGAGATAACATCAGCAATTTCAATGGAAATCCGAACGAAGTAACGATCGTCGGATCGGAAAAAAGTGCCGTGTTGGTCGCCTCATTGTTACTATCCAAACTGGCTGTAGATCTATTCGCACGAGTTATCGTGCACGGTGGGTCTGCGCTGTCTCCAGCAGATTACAGAAATTATAACTTTGATATTATCAACAAATTGTATTGGAACTTAAAAGGGCCGTTTGAGAAGCTGAATAGAACGGAACTCTACGAATTACTGACCAACGCTTCCGGGGACACTTTGAAATCAATTTCGCGTAATCTCTTCGATAGCACAGAAGTTAGAGACGCTCAACGATTGGTCAATACTTTCGGGCCCACCCTAGAAACGTCAAAGCAGCCTTTTATGAGCAAATCTCCTATAACTGTATACAAACGAAAACTCACAAACAATAACGTTGAAATAATGATGGGATACACGAGTTTGGATTCGCTATACAAGTTGCGGGGGTTCGAAAAGAACAGGGAGCTTTTAAAGTATTTAAATTATAACTTCCAGTATTTATTACCATTCGAAGGCACAAAGGACGAATATGGTTCGAAGAGGTATAAGAAGATAAGGCGGCGGATAATGGATTTTTATTTCGTAAATGGGACGATCGGGACGGGGAGTCTGAGGCGATACGCGAAGTACGTCTCCGACCAAATGATTTATCCGGTGCTCCGTCAGACGATGCTCCATGCTCAGGTGTCGTGTAACAATGTTTACCTGTATAGATTTTCTTATAAGGGAGGGCTCAATGTCGTTTGGGACGCGTCGGTCCCGGGTCTGGCGTGGCGCGGAGCGACGGCGGGGGACGAAATCTGCTACCTATTCAAGTGCAAATCAGTAAACGACGCTTACAATAGCGCCGGAGTGTCTGAAAGGCACTTCATTAAGAAAATGGCGAGATTATTGGCGAATTTCGCTAAATGCGGGTAAGGGTGATGCTTCTCATTCTTAAGTAGTTTATGGTTCCATTTAAAGTTGTTTCGCGAGAGATTCGTTGTGAATGGACAAAACATTGTTATCGTACCTACCGTATTTACGATGAGTACATACGTTTCCTTATTTTCTAACATGGTCTATTTTATATTTAGGACTACTTGGCATTCTGTGAAAAGAAATGCGCACAGTGACATTATTGGCAGGAAATTATGGAGTGGGCTGCTATTACCTTCTTCATTTTACAAACAAGCGAACAATCCATTAGGTGCAGGTTGCCTCTCGATGTTTTCCTTCACCGGAAGCGGATGGACTTAGAAGCGGATCGACCAAACTTAGAGGTATAGGTGGGGCCGTGCGGGGTTTGAACCCGGGACCTATCACTTATGGGTCAAGTTCTTAAACCATGGAGCCACGACCACTTCTTCTAACATGATATATCATAAACAAGTTTTTCCCAAAAAATACATTTTAGTGACACGCTTTTATCATACACGAATCCACATTGTAAAATGTTTTCCAAGCCAAATCAAATGAGCCCAAACACGATTGGTGTACCTTTTTCAGTTTAAGAGTTCCTATGACCACCTTCCAACTCTATCATCAGACCAGCGCAACGAATGTATAATTTATTGTCATTCGATTTGCACATGTATGCAAAATTTCAGCTCAATCGGTAAGCGGGAAGTGGATCCAATTTAACTCGCAAGATTTGATTACAGACAAACATCGGGACAGGTGAAACTAAATTAAAGGTTGTAAAAATCTTGTTTCTTCTGCCATGCTAGACTAAGATAGTCATTATAAAACGAGGACTAACTTTAGTACCTGGTTTAAACCATTATGCGTCCAAAACAAATTGACAATGACAGTTGACCTAATGTCAAAGTGATAAGTGTCGACTTATTTTAGTCGGATAATGGTTTAAACCTGGTACTACAGTTAGTCCTCGTATACGGATTGAGTCTTCCATGCAAAGAAGAGGAAAAAATCTTCTGAGAATAGAATTAAAAATTCAAAGTAATACCAGTGGTATTCGTTTGTGGTATTGGATAGGAATAAATCAGAAATAAAACGTAGAATGTACTATCTACCTCATTTCGCGATGACAATAAAAGCAGGCCGAGGGCCGCATCATATCAAGGTGATGTAGTTACCAAGATTTATTATTCGTAGCAACCTATCACTATTTTGATTATGTTTTCCATCTATACATCCACCAACATGCTAAACCTTTGGGTTGCATCATGGCCTTAGGCTCGTTTCAACCAGCAAGGGATAAAGTCAAGATAAAACGTACCTATATGTATATGCACAAATTAGATCAACTTGCTATAGATATACCTATTAATTTAGCATTATATAGTAAGTACGAGTAGAACTGCGCATTATTACGAAATTTAATTCTGTAAATAAAACCGACGAAAATTTTCAACGAGTAAGTAGGCGCTTTACCTACAACTCATAATTTTCGTGGAGCCGCTGGGAACACTTGTATGAAAATTTAATAATCGTCATGGAGCCGCTGGTACCGGAAATTTTGGAGCGCTGGGAATTTGCCAGTTAGTTTTTGAGCTATGTCATTATAACCGTCCACGAGGATGGCCTAGTGGGTGTGAGCATAAATAGCGCTTACGCATGTAAAGTAACCTCGGCCGCAGTCTCCACTGGGATTGGTGACCGCAAGTGGCATAAAATTTCTCGAGCTTCTCCGTACTTCGGAAGGCTCGTTAAGACCTTGGTCCTGGCTGTCATCATTATTAAAGACATGCCTTATGCCTTTAGGCAGCTTGAAAAATCAGAACATTCTCACTTGTTCTATTGGCACATAGTACCATGGAACTACTGAGATTTTTTTCTTAGTAGTTCCATTTACATTATGAAGTCAATGAACTTCTACTGAGAAAAAAAATCTGACACTAGTATTGGCCACACGAAAAACAAAGAAACAAACAGTCCATTCATTTTCCTGAAGATGTTGTTGAAACAATACCATCTTATTCAACAAATCTTTTGTTTCAGAAATCCGACTCCGAGCAATCAAGACAATATCCTGGGAGATCTGCAATGGACGCCTCTGCAGGACAAACTTGACACCCTGAATATGGGACGGAAACTTAAAATGGTAACCGCGCCCGAGCTTGAGAGAATGGAGTTTTGGGATCGCTTGAAAAGTGAATTTTTCCCCGACGAACTTCCCAAACTTCCAAATGACGAACTTTAAGTGACAATTGTATCGGTAAATTACTTTTATAGTTGACCGGTGAGATAAAAAAGAGAGTAACTTCGTACTTTAATCAAAATGTAATCTTTTTTTTTAACGTCTGATAATCGATGAAGATAGCAACCACCAAACCAACCAAAAAAAAAGAATAGACTCCAAAAGATAATCACACGCGCCTTAAAATTCTATTGACTAACAAGAACCAGTTTCATTTTACGAAATTGGTACCAAAGTATTGAAAACAAGCTAAAAACAATGCATACGCCACAGAAAAAGCTCTACATTAACTCTCATACTAATAAATCAAGTTTTCGAACGGAAAATTTTGCAAAAACCACATTTAAATCCCAAACGATATTAGGCGTCAAATATCTATAACCATTTTTTGAGCAAATAAAAAATCTAGCAAAAAATAAAAGCTCTGTCATAGACGCTAGCTACGAGTATAACAAATCATTCTTTGGCGTTCTGAAATTTAAAAGCAATAAAATTTCGAACTGAAGTTCGATTCATTAACGAAGTGGCAATCACGTAATGGTTTTGAGAAGGTCGGCCCTATGTCGTCGATAAGAAATTCAATGGAGCCATTAATAAAAGCGACATGTATTTGTACGATTATGCCAAGTGAAAAGTAGGCCATATGTTAAGTTTTGTTGTCCTTCGGGACTTGATAATTATACAGCGTGATTTTGTACCTACGAACTATATTAAAATTCTGGAATCACAACCTCTAATTACAGAAAAAACACAGAAATGCAAGAAAAAAAGGTAAAAAACATATTTTTTTTTAAATTCTGTTGTGGCCACTGGTTGTGGCCGTGGCCGTCTTGTGCGCTTGGTGCCTAAGGAAGACAAATCAATATTGTGGAGGATGACCTCTGAGCCAGAACTGAGTTTTGTTCCTTCTGCGACTTAATTGATATATGCCTACTACTAGCAAATCGCGTACCTAAGTTAAATCGCCTGTTTCAACTTGCCACAATTTGTTTCGATTACACATCTAGGCCAAATTATAATATTAGTAGGCAAACAAACAATTGGTATAAGATAAAATATCGAAAACTGTGCTTGGATTCAAGCCTCTTTGCCGAATTGCTTGAAATTTTACTCCGTGAGTGAGAAAAATTTCAATTATTGCTTCTTTTGTCAGTGCATAATGTATGATATATTGTGTGCAAGAATATTAAAATCACATCTAGTTGAGATACATTGTGCATTGGATGCAGTCGAGGCCTGGAATACAGTCTGTCCCAATAAAAGCATCCCTGAGGCACCAAACCGTCAAAAACATCGGGATGCTTCATTGGTACAGAGAGATCACAAGTTTCTGATGCAAAATTTTATCAGTGACACACGCAAGGCTTCTTGCTGTATCAGAATCTGAATCCGGTTATTGGCTACATTCCATCTGCAAACCTCGGAACACTACTCGACAATGGCAGCTTTCAAATCGTCGTCGGTCTCAGGCTGGGAGCTGCTATTGACGAATGAAACCATGGACTATACTGCCAGCGTAGCGCAAGCCACAGCTCTCTCAAAGACAGCATTAAAAAGGCGCTTGCCACTGTCGAAATTCCTTGCATTTTGGAGCTGGCAGAGATAACGCGCGACGACGGCAAGTGCCCAGGAGGATTGACCTAGGTCCCCTGGGAGCGGGGAGCCCTAGTGTGGGATGCAACATGCGTTGACACGGTGGTGGCCCCTGCCCGCCTCGGGAGAACCGACCTGAGAGCTGGAGCCGCGGCGGAGGCAGCAGGAAACGCCAAGCGGCTCAAATGTGCTTTTCTTACTAGTGAATACATGTTTGTTCCGTTTGGTGTCGAAACAATAGGTCCATGGGGTCCTAGTACTAAAAAAATCTTTAAGGGGTTAAAAATGGCTGGCTTGTCGACGCCGCTGGTGACAAGAGGGCTGGCTCTTTCCTCGCGCAGAGAACGCAGTGGGGGAGTGGGGGAATGCAATCAAACAATTTGTCTGCCCATTTCGCATAAATAGTTTTTGCTCACTAATTCATGACGATCTGTTCAATGGCTAAAGTCTGAAAAGGTAACAGACTAAATTTAGAAATTCAACGGCACATTTTAGGAATGAATTTCACATTTTTATTATTAGTTTGGACTGTAGATAATCCTGTAAAATACTTCCTTATTGGACTACATCAGTTTATAAGCGCATAAAGTTAACGCTGTGGAGTAGAATCTCCGCTCTCGCTGGCGAAGTGGTGCATAAAATGTTTATTGCAAATACGAGCAAGCTAATACATCAGTCTGACAGACTTGCAAGTACTTACGTACGTATATCTCCTCTTTATGTTTATGGCTTTTAAGGGTGCTTGCTTACATATATAAATTCTTATGAAATTTATGCATTTCTTTCTTATTTAGATTTACGTACGGCGATGTATAGTTTAGGTCGATCCTTTTAGAAAGTCACAGCCTTGTTGGAATTTGAAACAGATACATATGACATTTAAAAACGATACATTTATCTTATGATATCTAAAAACAAATTCCTTCCAAAAGTTTGTAAATTATACGTCTAAAACAATAATTGTCACATGAAATTATTTAAATTTACATTTCGTAGGTCATATCCCCCTTTCTTCATTTTTTCATAGAAATGTAAATATGATAAATATTAAGACTTTTAAATTATTAACATTATATCCCGATGGTATTGCACATTGCGCAGAACTCGACGTTCTGCGTTCGTGCGGCCAACCCTTAACAACTGCCGGGACAACAGCTTGTATTCCAAAACACTAGGATTCGAGATATTTTATTCAATTACACCCAAAATAAATGGAATCCACCCCTATGGTTGCTTATCATGCAGTAGCGCTAAACACTACGCCCTCTGAGCTATCGAACTATTCGCTCGAATAAGAAAACTGGCGGACGGGAATATAATATACAGATACAGACGTGATAATATATGAATCTAACTAGAGATTTATATATTATCACGTCTGTATCCCTTTCGTGGTAGAAATGCCTAAAGCCATAAGAAACAAAGACCACGTTAAGCGTATAGATTGAAAACGGAATCAAAATAATGATGGATTGCTAGCCGCATCGCCTATTAACATGATTCCATATATTTTCGCCCATTCCCTCGACCAGCTTTTACGGTCTGCGCGGGGACAGAAGCACAGCTTAGGATAAAAAGCTGGTATATTCTATGTTTTTTCTTTTCTCCCAGACCAGCATGCAAGAAAAAAGAAATTCAAAAATTTTAAAATTTCATGATGATCGGTGCAGTAGTTAGGGCGTGAAAGCGTAACAAACAAACAAACAAAATCACTTTCGCATTTATAATATTAGTAAGGATACCTATGCTGTTTCTTGTTCCATTTACCATATTTACCTACCCTTCGAAGGTAAAAATTCCAAGGGAATTCATAAACTCGGAGTTGTATAAATGTAAATTCGTGTTGACTCATACAAGTGACAAGAGACAATAATAAAATATGGCTTCAAAGACGTGTCATGCAATGGTTACGACGCGAGGACATTAAATCTAAGAGAATAATACATGTTAGACGACGAGTTATTAATGAGGAGTCCGATGGCTCAGTGGGCGAGAGCTTTATTAGCGCTTAAGCATGTTAAACAAGCCCAGATGTAGTCTGGGGACTGCACCCGGGATTGCTTAACATCACTTCTGGTCACCCATCCTAGTGGGCTACGCAGAAGTGAAGAAGAAAAAGGATATTTTTTTTACTAAATGTAGGATTAGGCCCTCCCTGATGGTAAGTGACGATGAAGACGAGGATTTTACATGCCTATCCAAGAGATTTATTCTACTTTTGAATGTTCCTATTACCTACTTTTGGATATAGGGCTCCTCCGTGCGTCGGAAGGCACTTAAGCCAGTGATCTCAGCTGTCATCATTGAGGGCAGTCGTTAAGCTATGTCAGATACCTTAAGGCAGCGTGAAAAATCTGACACTAGTGTTGGCCACTTGCACAAAAAAAAAGAAAATGACGATTCACACACTGCTCCGCTCCACGCTGCGGGGTGCGTGGCGGGCGACGGATTCACGCGCGTCGTGGCGGGAGTGGCCTATTTGCTAACTTGTGACAACTAGGGTGTACAACGTTTTGATGGTCACTTCAACATCTATTACAGTTTACATAATTTTAATAAAAATAGTCCATCATCCCTTTTTACAAGAGCGACTAAAGTCTGGCATCGCGGCTGTTGAAAGAGAGGCTTGCCGCAGACACGTGACTCATCATCATCATCATTTCGAGTAGGTGTCACGGTCAATCGACCAAGCACACCCTAGTGACAGACTTCTTCGGAACCGCCTCTCGGCCTCTGACTTGGTTCCTTTGACGACTACCAGATGGAAGCCAGGCTTAACGTGTCTTATGAAGCACAGAATCATCTTTATTATCAGACAATCATGTGATTTAAGCCTGCAATGTCCTAACCAAACTGGAAACAACTAAACAAAGTATGCTTCCCGTGGGAATCGAACCCACGAGCCCCGGGTCTACAAGCAGCCTTAACCACTGGTCCTGAGCTGCAATTGCATAGGTTGCCTTAAAGCGAAATATATTAAAAAGAAAACAGTTTTCTATGGGACACTAGTAACTTATTGTAAGTCAGTACACACTGAATGCTATAAGATTATTTTCAGGAGGTTATTGTATTGAAAGCAAAGTTGACTCGATTGGAATGGGATAAAGGGTCGTCCTTGTTCCTACCTCGAAGGGGTCGCAGTTGGCGCGGGTGCAGGATCTTAACTGATGGCGGGGAGGATTCGTTTTAGTAGCAAGAGGTTTTACAGGTTTTTCAAGCTTTTTTACGCGTCTGTATAGATTGACGAATGATGTGTATTTATGAAACAATGAATACCATCAAAAACATAACTTTTTTAAAACCAAGTTTTGCTCTGTTCTTCTACTGTAAAAAAAGTTGTTAGATCCATGTTACCAAGTCCGTTAATTTATTTAGTCCCTACTTGAAGGACCTTCTTACTTGTGATATTACGTAATTAAGTACACTTAACAACATCTTATAGTGACCATATCAATAACACATTTTTTTGTTTTAAATAAATAGATTGACTTTGCCATCACATGAAAACACAATGTATGTATCTCACAAGTAATACATATTTTTTTTTGTAATACATTTTTTTTGGCGTGCTCCGTGGCACAGTGGTGCTCAATAGCTCAGTTAGTGTAATATGTCCCTATATATTTACCTTTTTATTATTATTAATCTATTTATTTAAATGCTCTTTAACAAATTCGTTTTAGCCTTTTTATTTACTCTCCTTACCATCGTACTTAACGTGGCCCTGTTTGTTTTTGTTTTTCGTGTTTGTAAGGGCCCTCACTGGTGTCAGATTATTGAAACTCCTTTGAAGCATGTGACATAGCTTTAACGATAGCTATTAACAGCTCAAGATTTTTTCCTGACACTTTTGAACACCCAGCCCAGTAGGGTATACCACTATTCAATTTGTAGAAAATCTGATTAGGAAGTTAGAAGATAATCACACTTAGTAATACGGCGCCATTCATAGGGACGTGCAACCATAGCGCAATCGATCGATGGACTGCGCGTTGTCACGATTTAAAATCAATTTCGTGTAGTGTGATCACTAGCTTCAAACTTAGGTTCCTATACATTCCTAATAAGATTTTCTACAAATTGAATAGTGCAATAAGCGCTTAACATGTGGTACACAACAACTAAAAATGCTTACGCCCGCCTATGTAAATAATCTCTAATCTGCGAATCCTAATCCTAAATCCTTACTAAGTGATTGTTTGTTTGTTTGTTACGCTTTCACGATGTAACTACTGAGCCGATCATCATGAAATTTTGCATACAAGTTCTCTGGAGTACGGAGAAGGACATAGGCTACCTTTTATCCCGGGAAAAAGTACTATTTCCGAGGGATCGACATTGACGCGGGTGGAGCCGCGGGCGAAAGCTAGTAATATTAAAAATGCGAAAGTGAGTTTGTTTGTTTGTTTGGTACGCTTTCACACCGTAACTACTGAACCAATCATCATGAAATTTTGCATACAAGTTCTCTGGAGTACGAAGAAAGACACAGGCTACCTTTTATCCCAGGAAAAAGTACTATTCCCGAGGGATCGACATTGTCGCGGGCGGAGCCGCGGGCGTTAGCTAGTAGCTAATAAATAATGAGTTTTTAAACTAGCTAGCTCGGCAGGATACGGATATGGAATTTTCGTAACCACGTGCCCCCACCATTGACCCCCCTGGATGCGTACTAAGGTCGAAGGGTCAGTCACGCACTCCGCAACGAACGAAGTGATCCCTCGGGAGCGGCTGGGCTCGACTCTGGATTACTACTATTCGTGTTATTGCAAGCTTAGCTTACCTTTCTTAATCATTACAGTAAATAATGTTAAACGTCTTTGTATTTTCTACCTCTCGATACAGATAATCCTAACTAATATTATAAATGCGAAAGTGAGTTTGTTTGTTTGTTTATTTGTTACGCTTTCACGGCGTAACTACTGAACTGATCATCATGAAATTTTGCATACAAGTTCTCTGGAGTATGGAGAAGGACATAGGCTACCTTTTATACCAGGAAAAAGTACTATTCCCGAGGGATCGACATTGACGCGGGCGGAGCCGTGGGCGAAAGCTAGTCTTATATATTCACACTCTTGACTCTTGATACGATATAAGTGCGGTAGAATATAAGTCAGCTTTGTTTTTTCTGGTGTATCCCGCCCGGTTGTATTTTTAGCTTCGGAGATCCCAGGAGTATAACAAGTTAGGGATGAATCCCCAATTTACAAAAAGTATACAAACTTTTAGATTTTAATTGATACGTTGTGAATTTAGAATGTTTTTTTTTACGTTAAAGGGCGGCAAACGAGCAAGCGAGTCACCTCATGGTAAGCGACCAGCGCTGCCCATGGACAACTGCAACACCCACCAGGGTGTAACAGGAGCGTTGCCGGCCTTTCAAGGAGTTGGGGAAAGGACATGGGGTGAGGAAATGGGGGAAAGGTTGGGTCTACGGCTCTCTCACTCACCGAACGAAGCATAGAAGCGGTGAAGCTCCTACTCAAACGTCGATTTTCTGTGAGAGTGTGGTACTTCCCCGAACGAGCCGGCCCATTCATGCTACTAGCAAAAATGGATTTTGCCGGTAGCGTGGCTCTACCACAACTTTTTTTTAGGTGGTTTTAGAAAATTTTGGAATTTGCATAAACATCATTTTTCCGGTAACATGCTTTAAATTAGGTAAGTATACTACCTAATATTTCCTAATCGTCGCGTCCGTCTATCCACATAAAGTCTGGGGGCCTAAGGGGTAATAGTTTTTAAAGTTTCGTTATTAATCATAAAATATAAAGATGTTCTTTATTAAAAAAAAAATGGTTGAACTGGTTCATGTTCTCAATTCCCATTGAATGTTTATTATGTGATGATGGTATCCAGTTCCGATAGATCTGTGTAGTTTTCATTGGTTTTCTAATTGTTATTGCTAAGGAACTGATGCTCTGTTAAATAAGCAGTTTATTATAGTACCAATTTAACCTTAAATCTACCACGCTTCATGACATTAGTCGCCAAAGGGCAATGATAAATTACGCCATAGAGCAGGTATTCAGTGCCGACAGATATGTGTAGTTAAACGTAGTTCTCTCGTAAATGACGCTAAATGCGGTAATTGGTGAGCAAATGATACTCTGTCAAACGGGTTAGCAATTTATTACAGTACCAATTTAAATGTGGATCTACGACGGTTCATGACATTACCCAACAAACCGCAACGATACATTACTCGTTGGTTAAGTAATATAGTGCAGGTATTCAGTGCCGACAGATCTGTGTATTGATAGGTTATCTCATTAGTTTCGCTAACTGTTGTAATTAATGACCAAATGAAGAATTATAAAACGGATGAGCAATTTATTACAGTGCCATTTTAACTATGGATCTACGACGCTTCATGACATTACCCACCAAACCGCAATGATACAATACTCGTTGGTTTAGTAACATAGTGTAGGTATACAGTGCCGACAGAGCTGTGCATTAATAGGTTATCTCATTAACTGTTGTAGTTAATGAGCAAATGATTAATTATAAAACGGATGAGCAATTTATAACAGTGCCATTTTCACTATGGATCTACGACGCTTCATGACATTTAATTACCCACTAAACCGCAACGATACATTACTCGTTGGTTTAGTAATGTAGTGTAGGTATTCAGTGCCGACGGATCTGTGTAGTGTCACTTAGTTCTCTCGTTAGTGTAGCTGAATGCAATCGATGAGCAAATTATACTCTGTCAAATGGGTTAGCAATTAATTACGGTACCAATTTAACCGTGGATTTCCGACATTTTATGACATTACCCATAAAACCGCAATGATATATTACTCGTTGGTTTAGTAATGTAGGTATTCAGTGCCGACGGATCTGTGTAGTGTAACTTAGTTTCTCGTTAGTGTCGCTGAATGCAATCGATGAGCAAATTATAGTCTGTCAAACGGGTTAGCAATTAATTACGGTACCAATTTAACCGTGGATCTACGACGGTTCATGACATTACCTACCAAACCGCAATTATACATTACTGGTCGGTTTAATAATGTAGAACAGGTATTTAGTGCCAAGAGATCTGTGCAGTTTAACTTAATTCTCTTATTAAAGATCCCTTTTAAATGTTCCCTTGAGGCGAACGTTCAATATTTCGCCTGGTAAAACTGGAAGGCGCGTCACCTTCTCGTTCTGTTTCGTATCGGCGCGTGAGCGCACATAATCTCGTAATATCTTCATGTTTTGTGATGATTTCGAATCATTAATGTAATTCCTTGTTTGTCTGTAAAGTAACGGCGCGTGAGCGTACATATTTTCGTGAGGTTTCGTTTTCGTATCGTTTTTGATTTATAAAGTAAAATATTATTTAAATCGTGCGTCAGTAATCACCCTGAAACTGATTGGATGGAAGGAAGGGAGGAAGAAACTGATTGGGGAGCTCCGTGGCGCAGTGGTTAAAACGCCAGCCTGCGACACGAGAGTGCCCGGGTTCGATCCCCGGCCAGGTCAAGATGGAAAATGATCTTTTTCAGATTGGCCTGGGTCTTGAATGTGTATCTATATATGTATTTGTTATAAAATATAGTATCGTTGAGTTAGTATCCCATCACACAAGTCTCGAGCTTACTTTGGGGCTAGCTCAATCTGTGTGATTTGTCCGTATATATTTATTTATTAATTTATTATCGTACCAATTTAAACCGCGGATTCACCACGCTTCATGTCATGACTTTATGCACGCAATGATATATTGATGATTAGTTTAGTAATTAATTGCAAGAATTCCGTTTCAGCAGACAAATGTAATATTAATTGGCCCTTGCATTAGTACCGATAACTGGAATATTCAATCAGTGACGATGTCATTCTAAGAATTAATTAAGAGTGCTCTGTGAGCTCTGTCAAACGGATCGTACCTTTGGGTATTAACCATTTAGACAGATAAAATACGAAAATAAAATACCTTTGTATTGTTATTGACAACACTCTTTGTTTCAAGCAACATACAAAGATTTAAATGGCTGATAAGTTAATATTTGTATTCAAAACTACGATCCATCGCGGACTCGAAAACAATCAGAAAAGTTAATTTGCCTTATGCCAATCTTGTGAGGTTTGATTGAAGTTTGCTTGAGAATATTAACAATTTTGTCTGTGACTCCCTTTATGTATGGTAAGATGGCAGGAAAACGATCGACGGTGTGAGGCTTTGGCCGGCTGCTGCTTCTTCTGATTTAGTTCGACATGCAGAGGTGATATTTGCAGGTGTATGGTTATGCCTTAGTTTTAGAAAAAAGTTTATACTTTACAATATTTAGATAAAGTTACTTTCGCATTTCGAAAAGAATTTTCTATTTAAATAATAAAGACCTCGGTGAACGCAGGTCCCCGCCAGCTGTTGACGTGACGTCACTAGCTGTGACACGTCCCTACGAATGATGAGAATACCCTGAATTTCAACGAAATTATTCAGGACCGCAAGTATTTAGTAAATGCGTGGTTTTGGTTAGATCCTCTTCATGTTTTGATGATACATTATTAACTTGGCTTTATTATCTGTACTTCCATACTAATATTATAAAGAGGAACGATTTGAATGTTTGTGTATTTGCAATTGATAAACTCAAAAACTACTGAACAAACTTAAAAAATATTTTCTCTATAGAAAGCTACACTATCAGCAGGTAATATAGGCTATATTTTGTAACAATGAATTTTGGCCATTTTTCTCTGACCCCTACCTATAGTTTAAAAATGTCCTCACTAAACCAGGTTATTTACTTACTATCCTTCCCAAAATCTCAAAATATGTACTGAATCTTATTGACATAATTTTGGGTGATTTACAGATAAAGTTACTTTCGCATTTATAAAGTAAGTATCAACAAAACATCATCCGAATTAACTATAGAAATAATAATGATTCTGTAAGTATTTAGTACACAAACGCAGGCAGTCCCCACCAGCTGTTGACGTGACGTCACTTGCGGTGACACGACCCGGCAAATGGCGAGAATGTCTGAATTTCCCTGAATTTCAACGAAATTATTTAGGACCGCGCAGATATTTAGTAAATGCGTGGTTTTGGATTCGCTCCTCGTCATGTTTACAGGGTACGTTGTTTATTGGTCGGCTTTATTACAAGCTGCTTGAAAAAGGGTATCAGGTCAATATAGTGTATTGCTATTTTTATGTACGTATTACAGTCATACGTATAATAAAAGTAACATATAATAAATAAATATATATGGACAAATCACACAGATTGAGCTAGCTAAAAGTAAGTTCAAGACTTGTGTCATGAGACTTAACGATACATATATTTTTTGACAAATACATATGTAGATAAACAGCCAAAACCAAGCAAGGTAAGCTTGTGCCCGCGTTTTTCTTGTTTGAATATAGAAGAGCTCGGGGGTCGAGTGGGCGTAAGAATTATTAGCGCTTACACATGTTAAGCAACCTTGGTGTAGTGTATATATTCTTTGCCTTGGGCGTGGTTCACACTAGGATGGGTGTCAAGTGGCATAAAAATATATCTTGAGCTTCTTCGTACTTCGAAAGGAGCGTTAAGCCGTTGATCCCGTTGTCATTATTGATGACAGTCTTATGTCAGATACCTTTAGCATAGATCATCATAATCACCATTACAGCCGTAAGAAGTTCACTGCTGGACAGAGGCCTCTGCCGGACAGAGGCCTCTGCCAAGGATTCTTCATCCCATGGGTGGATATTGCCATGCTCACCTTGGCAGGCGGGTTTGCGAGCGTAGTGTCTTTGGCTTCTTGTGTTGCCGACGCTGCTGCACATAGGCAGCATTTTCAAGCTGGGGAAGGATATGAAAATGTTGGACGTGGTTTGTTGTCAACATTGAAAATGTTGAAAATGTTGGAAGGGATATTGGGATACTACTAGCTCGGATGAATGTGGAAGTAGCCTATCCCACAGGATAGGCTTAAAAAAACAGGACACATCGTCTTAATGTTTATCTACCAAGTTTCATAAAATTCAGTTAATTCCTTTAAGAGTTATGGACCAACATACAGAAAAAAAACTTAAAATCGTCAATTTAGTTTCAGTATCATGTACTAAGGATATAAACACGATATCTCTGAAATCAAAATAACTTACTCCATGACCTACTCTAACAGATGTATTATTAGTACTGATGATAATGATGATAATATTAATTAACGCATCGGAAATCGAAATATATTGTAAAACTAATCTAGCCACTTGCAGACACGAAAATCAAACAATACTAAGAAAGAATTCTAGATAACATAACGTTTAGTATAGACGTAATTTCTTGTGAGCGAGTAATCCAATCCCAAGCGGAGGATCCCTTTTTACAAGAGCGACTAAAGTCTGGCATCACCGCTGTTGACAGAGAGGAGTGCTGCAGACACTCGACGAAAGAGGAGCTCGTGTTTCACTCCAAAAACAAACTATATTCTTGGTATGTTATGTTCTTTGTTTTAAGTGACGTTATATTAAATGTAGGTATATACTTAATGTTTGTTATTCCATCATCAGCGAGTACTTCTATTCCAAAAGGAGGGACCCTTTTTACAAGAGCGACTAAAGTCTGGCATCACCGCTGTTGACAGAGAGTGTGCCACAAACACTTGACGAAAGAGCAATAAAGGAAGCTCGTGTTTCACGACAAAAACAAATCTTTAAGAATATAGTTTTTTTTTTTGTTTCATTTAAGTTATATGTAATGTTTATGGTCAATGTTGTCATTTTACTCTTAGCGTTGTCAATGTTGTCATTACGGCTGTTGACAGAGAGGAGTGTCGCAGACAAGCGAGTCGTGTTTTACCCCAAAAACAAACGAAATTCTTATTATATTATGTTCTTTTGTATTAAATGTAGATGTATACTTAATGTTTGTTATTTCCTCATCAGCGAGGACTTCAATCGCAAAGGGAGAGGCCTTTTTTACAAGAGCGACTAAAGTCTGGCATCGCGGCTGTTGAAAGAGAGGCTTGCCGCAGATACGTGACTCATCATCATCATCATTTTGAGTAGGTGTCACGGTCAATCGACCATGCACACCCTGGTGTCAGAGTTCTTCGGAACCGCCTCTCGGCCTCTGACGTGGTTCCTTTAACGACTACCAGATGGCAGCCGGGACCACCGGCTTATCGTGCCTTCCGAAGCACGGAATCATCTTTATTATCAGACAATCAGGTGAATCAAGCCTGCAATGTCCTAACCAAACTGGAAACAACAAAACAAAGTATGCTTCCGGTGGAAATCGAACCACGACCCCCGGGTCAACAGGCAAACGCCTTAACCACTGGACCACGGAGGCTGTTAAAAGACACGTGACTTTTTAGAAACGCAGACACGTGACTAAAAAGGAAGGAAAGGAAGCTCGTGTTTCACTCAAAAAACAAACGAAGTCTTTTATATAACAAGATTTTTTGTTTCAAGTTATGATATATTTAATGTGTATAGTTAATGTTGTTAATTTACTATCAGTGAGTAATCCAACACTACAAGAAGGCTTCCTTTTGGACGTGCGACTAAAGTGTGTGGCATCACGGCTGTTGACAGAGAGGAGTCCCGGAGACACTTGACGAAGAGTAATAAAGGAAGCTCCTGTTTCACTCCAAAAAAATGAAATCTTTAATAAAACAAGTATTTTTGTTTTTGTTTCAAGTGATCTTATATTAAAAGTTTATAGTTAATGTTGTTATTTTATTATCAGCGAGTAATCCAATCCTAAAAGGAGGGTTCCTTTTACACGAGCGACTTAAGTATGCGGCATTACAGCTGTTGACAGAGAGGAGTGCCGCAGACACGCGACGAACGAAAGAGGAGCTCCTGTTTCACTCCAAAAAAAAAAACGAAATCTTTAATAAGACAAGTGTTTTTTTTGTTTCAAGTGATGTTATATTAAAAGTTTATAGTTAATGTTGTTATTTTATTATCAGCGAGTAATCCAATCCTAAAAGGAGGGTTCCTTTTACACGAGCGACTTAAGTATGCGGCATTACAGCTGTTGACAGAGAGGAGTGCCGCAGACACGCGACGAACGAAAGAGGAGCTCCTGTTTCACTCCAAAAAAAAAAACGAAATCTTTAATAAGACAAGTGTTTTTTTTGTTTCAAGTGATGTTATATTAAAAGTTTATAGTTAATGTTGTTATTTTATTATCAGCGAGTAATCCAATCCTAAAAGGAGGGTGGGTTCCTTTTACACGAGCGACTTAAGTATGCGGCATTACAGCTGTTGACAGAGAGGAGTGCCGCAGACACGCGACGAAAGAGGAGCTCGTGTTTCACTCCAAAAACAAACGAACTTATTATATAATGTTCAATGTTTTAAGTGACGTTGTATTAAATGTATCTACTTAATGTTTGTTATTTCATTACATCATCATCAACATCTCAGCCGCAGGAGTTATAGGCCTCCCCCAAGGATTTCCATTATGACCGGTCGGAAGCGTCCTGCATCCAGCGTCTTCCTGAAACCTTGATTAGGTCGTCCGACCATCGGTGGGTGTCCAAAGCTGCGCTTACCAGGATGTGGTCGCCATTTGAGCACCTTTCTGACCCATCGGCCATCCGTTCTATGCGCTATGGCCACGCCCACTGCTACTGCTATGTTGGTGATCTTTGTTCTTCTACGGATCTTCTCGTTTCTGATTCGATCTCGCAGAGAAATACCAAGCATAGCCCTCCAAATTCAATCCCAAAGGAGGATCCATTTACACGAGCGACTTAAGTGAGGGCATCACGGCTGTAATGTTGCCAGAGAATAGTGCCGCAGACACGCGACGATAGACGAGGAAAAAGGCTTATGTTTCACATCAAAAAAAAGTTAAATTCCTGACACCCCTGTTTTTCTAATCTTATGAGATCTTATAGCTTTAAATTTATAAAATAATATTGACGTTATTGCTTTGTAAGCAAGATATTCAATCCTAAAAGAAGGCTCCTTTTACGCGACGGACTAAAGTGGCTGCATTACGGCTGTTGAAAGAGGTGAGTGCTGCAGAAACGCGACGAAAGGCGAGGAAATTTCGTATTTTATGTAAAAACGCTCTTTAGTGTAAAGTCATATTATATATCAATTTATATACTATTACATAGATTAATGTTATTATTTCGAGAGCGGGTAAAATAATCCTAAAAGGGGTTCCCTTTTACTGGAGCGACTAAATGGTCTGCATTACGGATGTTGACAGAGAGGAGTGCCGCAGACACGCGAGGAAAGGAAGCTCGTGTTTCACTCTAAAAAGAGCTAAAAATCTTACAACATTGTTCTAGAAGAGCGACATGCTAAATTATTTTTTAATAATACGATTTTGAGATTAGACTGACAAACCTACAACTTCAAATAGAATTCTTGAGAACATGATGTGACAAGAATAAAATACTCTAATTAAATTAAGATATAAAATATGGTGAAGATTCCACGCGGGCAGGATTTGTACCTGCGATCTTATAGTCAAAGAGCCTATGACAGCCAGACCTTCGTATTTTAATAAAAGACGAAAGTTTTTCCAAGTGTATCCCCAATACAAGAAAGAATGATCCCACCTTTACTTCGCTCGGCTTCACTCGCACTTACTTCACTCCGTTATTGCAAATGCTCCGTGTTCTCGCAACTATTGCACCCTTTTAATGCGTCATCTGGCTGTAAGATAGAACCTTCAAAATTGTCTGGCTAAAGAGGTAAGACCCTGTTTAGTACATAGTTTTCTTGAGACCCGGTGGACATTTTATAACGTCATGCAGTTTTTGAGAGATTAATACCTAGTTCCCCAAATAATATATTTACTATAAATTTAGAATTTATAGTTCCTATAATAACGTAAGTATAATTACAAATTATAATAGATTAGGCGTGTCTGGCAAGGGATTGGAACCATACTATATATGTATGGCAATGAACAACGCAAGTTTTGATATTGTTAGAAATGAAACATAAAAAAAAAATATACAATAACAGAGATATAATTTTATACACATTTGCTCCCAGACCTGTTACCTGCCAAAGCCACCATTATAGGTTTCATGGGTGGGGATCATTCTTTTCTGTATAGGGGGGATACACAGGGAAGAATATTCGTTAAAATACGAAGGTCGGACTGCCACGGGCTCTTGGACTATGCTCTGCCATTTGAGCTACGCGCGGTAGCCATATTTTATTTCTTAATTTAATAAGAGTATATTAGAATAGAACTGTAAATGAAAAAATAAACGAAACAGAAAAATATATAAAAAAAACATAAAATACATTCTCCCAATGGCTTCCAGGCGAACTCGTAACGTACGTAAAATTCGTATTATATTACGTACGTACGTAGTGATATAGTCTACTCTTATCCAATTAAGAAAGGTGTTACCAAGTCACTGGTTCGTATCCTGCCCACGTGTTTTCACCATATCTTATTTCTTATTATATCGATCTTCCATGCTGGTCTGGGAGAAGAGGAAAAATGTAGAATGTGCCAGCTGCTTCTCTTCCTGCGCAGACCGTAGAAACCGGTCAAGGGAATGGGCGAAAAATCTAAAGAAGCATGACAATAGGCGATGCGGCTAGCCATCACTAATTTGATTCCGTTTTTCACCTTTACGACCACCAACACGCTAAACGTAGCCTTTCAGTCTTATGACTTTAGCCTCTGTCTACCCCGTAAGGGATAAAGACGTGATATATGTATATGTATGTTATTTCTTAATTGAATAAAAGTACCTATATCAGAATAGCATTGTGAATGCAAATAGCCCTGATAAATAATTATACCCACGTAATATAGTCTATCTTGGATCGGGAGTCGTTAGCACGA
This sequence comes from Elegia similella, assembly GCA_947532085.1. Taxonomy (NCBI): domain Eukaryota; kingdom Metazoa; phylum Arthropoda; class Insecta; order Lepidoptera; family Pyralidae; genus Elegia; species Elegia similella. Next base: position 18,188,916 of record OX383942.1, on the reverse strand, counting down.
TCAATCACTCCTGTGCATTGACCTAGAACATTATGTTAGCGACACAAGCCTCGCTGCCTCTTCCGGCTGCAACCAATGTGATCTATATTCCACTCACTGACATTCTGTTTACTGTGCAAAGCGCAAATTCTACAAGCTTTAATTTAGTTTCATCTGTCCCAGTGTCTGTGTATCCGTGTCTGTAATCACATCTAGCAAGAGTAAAGCATAAAAACGGTACGCTTTTAAAAAACGTTGATTTTAGGTAAATTATTTTTACCGGTAGCTTTAATGTACGGACAAATCACACAGATTGAGTTAGCACTAAAGTAAGTTGCGATATATGGGATACTAACTACGATACTAGATTTTGTAATATATAACTATATACACATCTAAGACCCAGATCAATCTGAATAAAGTACACAAAGATAGTTTTCCATCATGACCTGACCGGGAATCGAACACGGGCACCCCGTGTCGCAGGCGTGTTAACCGCTGCGCCACGGAGCTCACCAAATAAAAAACTGTTAAGTGATGACTTATTTTGGTTGGGAAATGGTATTAGAGTTTAGTTCTCGTTTCATTATGCGGCAGATATTGTTGGAAGAAATTAAAAGTATTTCTTTTTTAAAACAATAAAATAAAAGTTTTTTTTTAAATAAGCTTTTATGTAGGTACATCACTTACCTTTCGAGCTATTTTCAGCGAGCCCTTTAATTTGTCCATATATCTATTTATCCATATTGTCAGAGTGCATCAAAAATAGCTAGTCCGTTATCTTGCGAGTTCCGCCATGTTGGATTTAGAATAATGTCACACAGCATTGTCATCCAAACTGAGAGTTGATGAGACAAGATTCCACCCGAACAAATAGTTACATACATACATTGCATACAAACATACATAGTATCAAGTCTTTTTCCTATGCGGGGTAGACAGAGCCTAGGTCAATAACACCTTAATGCCACGCATGTTGGTGGGCATTAGGTGAAAAACGAAATATCAAAATAGTAATGGGTTGCTAGCCGCATCGGATATTAACATGATTTCTCAGATTTTACCCATTCCCTCGATCGGCTTTTACGGTCTGCGCGGGAAGAGAAGCAGCTGGTACATTCTACATTCTTTTCTTTTCTCCCAGACCAGCATGGAGCCCTACTAAGATTAGATACATTGATCAAAATAAATTAAAAACATACATTGCAACTTAAATAAAAGTTTGTAAAAAGATAAAGAAGTTACAAACCAGAGCCGCTATATATTTTAAGAATCATCCAATCGAGAACATCCATGAACATGATTTGTGGCTGTCCAAGAGTACGAAGTCCTCTTAAAATTAATTAAGTAGGGCCCAGGATTTCCTGAAATGATTTCCGTGTAAGTTCCTGCCGGCAAGGCTGCGAAAGGGCCGCAGTACATATAGCGACCTATTTATATTCATGAAAGCGTGCCACTGATGGGCAGACCACAGGGTAGGCTATTTGGCCATATAAGTATTAGCTGCAAGGAAAATAAAACGCAATACTCCTGACTGTTGGCGTGCCACACTATAAATGTACTTATTTATTTGATGTTATAACGTCTGACCATTGTTCCCAAATTTAAAATCAGTACATACAGCGTGTAAATGTACTTTCGTCATTTACTTAAAGGGGTGACTCAGCCCATCAATATGAACAACTTTTCCTATGGGACCAATGCTGGGAACTCCAAAAAAATTTCGTCATTTCCATACAAAAGAGTTCCGCCGCCCGGCCAGTTTGTATGGAAAGGTCGAATTTTTCTTTGAGTTTCCAGCATTTTTTCCATAGGAAAAGTTGTTCATATTGGTGGGCTGAGTCACCCTGTTAAGGGAATGTCGAGGGTCTATTTACACGGTGTATATCTATATAAATGTTTGAGTGTACAAACCCCAAACAAAAAATTGCGATTTGTACTCTCAATACTCGACATATATATACTACATTCCTGTATCCGTGAGCAGGAAACAAACTAACACTCACAAATAAATAATTAAATAGAGCCAAAATATCATGTAACTTCCTCACTAACAACAAAACAACATAAAGTGCAAAGTTCAGACGCAGTGGCGGAAGAGGTTTTTAGCCGGTAAGAGTCCGGCACTACCTGGGTCTCCCTTCGTTAAAATACTATATATTTATTTTTGAGACTTATGAGTCTCAAAAAAAAAAGAAAAAAAGTCTCATAAATCGATTATCGCCGCCTGAACGCACGACTAAGTGACACGTTCCGCATGTAAGAATGAATCCGGGGCCCTGCGAATCCTGCGAGTCAAAGGCCGTCGAGAATAACACATTTGCCTAAAAAAAGAAGTGTTATGTTTTAACGATCAGGTTCCAGTGATTTTGGGAGTTTCTCTAACACAACAAAACTTATAAATGCCTGAATCAATAAAGATTTAAGATTCTTACATAATCCCACTATTATTCAAACGTAGTGTACGTTCGAATCCTTTCTTTTTGGATAACATCCTTACTAATATTAAAATGCGAAAGTGAGTTTGTTTGTTTGTTTGTTACGCTTTCACGCTGTAGCTACTGAACCGATCATCATTAAATTTTGCATACAAGTGCTCCAGAGTGCGGAGAAGGACATAGGCTACCTTTATCCCGGGAAAAAGTACTATTCCCGAGGGATCGACATTAACGCGGGCGGAGCCGCGGGCGAAAGCTAGTGAGATATCATCATCATCATCATGAGGTCCTTTTTAGTCTCCACTACAGGAGCACGACCCTCTCTGTAGTGTATGGCCCTAGTTAGATATAAGTAAAAAAAAATATGTGCTGTCACGGCACGGCCGGCAGATTCTGATGTGAAACATCATTATTAACACAAAATAATTAGGCGGGCGAAAGCCCGCGACTCCGCCCGCGTCAATGTCGATCCCTCGGGAACAGTAATTCTTCCCGGGATAAAAGGTAGCCTATGTCCTTCTCCGTACTCCAGAGAACTTGTATTCAAAATTTCATGATGATCGGTTCAGTAGTTACGGCGTGAAAGCGTAACAAACAAACAAACAAACTCACTTTCGCATTTATAATATTAGTAAGGATATACATACTACTTACTACATAGACATTGTACATGGAGAGCCCGATGGCCAAATGGGCGTGAGTTGGCGATTACGCAAGTTAAGATACCCCGAGAGTGGGTGACCGCAAGGTGCATATCTCGGGGTCCTCCGTGCTTCGGAACTCACTTTAAGCTGTAGATCCCAGCTGTCATCATTGATGGCGGTCGTTAAGCTATGTCAGATGCCTTTAAGTAGCTTGAAAAATCTGACACTAGTGTGCCACTTACACACTCGAAAAAATAAAAAATTGCTTGTCAGTACAGTCTTTTTACGCACGATAATTTTACGTGATAACGATGGAAGAGAGAGATGCGACAGTGCGTCAAGACACAAAGCCGAAGGCTCTGGCCGATCGTGCCTGTCTATCGCTTATTCACGGTACGTGACACTTTTTCGTGCGTGCAGCCGGTTCCTCGATTTATAAGACGTTAGCATGTCAAAGTCAAAGTCAAAGTCAAAGTCAAAGTCAAAGTCAAAGTCAAAGTCAAAGTCAAAGTCAAAGTCAAAGTCAAAGTCAAAGTCAAAGTCAAAGTCAAAGTCAAAGTCAAAGTCAAAGTCAAAGTCAAAGTCAAAGTCAAAGTCAAAGTCAAAGTCAAAGTCAAAGTCAAAGTCAAAGTCAAAGTCAAAGTCAAAGTCAAAGTCAAAGTCAAAGATTTTTATTCAAAATTGGATACATGTATCTCTTTTTGAACGTCATATTTTTATTACTTATATATTTTTTAATATATGCAAAATTGAAATACTACTAGCGTTTCGGAACGACCACTGGTAGAAGAATACGCCAAAAGAAACTCAATCCAGACTTGGTCCCTACGTGCTTGTCAATAAATAAAGGTAGCATAAAGTTAAATTTGAGTAAGTATACCGTATCCGAAATACATCCGAAATAAGCCGACATTTCTAAAATACCCTAATAAAGACCCAAGCTATATTTAAAACAACCCTTAGAATCGAAACGCTCGGCCTATACGTAATTTATTGTGTCGGTAAAAGAATGTGGCTTTTGGGATTCTGTATCCTTTATTTCTGGGGATTTATGTACTTACGCGGGTACGTAGAGACTTACACCGGGAAAGAGGCATTTAGGGAATATATTTTAGCCTCTTGTAAACTATTTGCACAAAGTTGATCAATATATTGAAGACAGAAGATTGATTTTATGTTGAAACTAGCTGTTGCCAGCGACTTCGCCCGTGGCAATTTCTGTTATTATGATTAATTCGTTTTTTTATCAGTATAGATAATTTTCCCCCGTTTTCAAATCATTTTTTATTGATGCTTCGCTTCTATTGTTTGCAGCGTGATGTTTTATAGCCTAAAGCCTTCCTCAATAAATGGACTATCCAACACAAAAAGAATTTTCCAATTTGAACCAGTAGTTCCTGAGATTAGCGCGTTCAAACAAACAAATTCTGCAGCTTTATAATATTAGTATAGATTGTCTTGTTTTGCTACCGTACCCAAAGGGTGCGAACGGGATCCTATGGTAACATAACGTCCGTCTGTCACAGGGTTGTACAGGTATCTTTGAAATGTAATACTTAGGTAGATACTTACCCATTATGTACTACCTATCATCATCAACATCAACATCACCATTAGGTCTCTTTAGTCTCAACTACAGGAGCACGACCCTCTCTGTACTATCAGAGCATATTTGGCCAGAACAGACAGAGGATTTGACCAATTCTCCACGCTGGCCAGACGGGTTGGAGAAGTCATATTAGATGTGTAATAGCTTTGTTTAGTTTGTTTATTCTAAGTCGTCTTCTACGACATCCACGGAAAGACTTGGAGTACTTATTATAAAATTGCCGCTATATATATAAATAAAAACTTAATTACTTACCCTGATTCTTTTAACGCGTTTTCTCGATTCTGTCAAAGGCTACGAATAAGTTATAAGGTCATAGGTTTTAAAGCTTTTACGCGTGACGTATGTAGCCAGTAAAATAGAAGTTTCCTGCGCTTTTTGTTAATGTTTATCAACGAAATGATGGTGCATTTATAATTATGTTGATTAGACGGAGTCCCTGGCGACAATTCTCATGAATCCACTGGTTTGATCATAGACAACGCAGCAATGCGGACAACCACCAGCTCGCTAAGTAAAACTACAGCCGCACCATGACAGTTTTGTTTAGTTATTCCATAATTGTTTGTAGACATGGGCATTTATAACATAAAATTACGCCGATTTCACATCACTAAATCTGCTAAAAGCAGTTGCAACACAATAAAAAAAAAATTGGTTGTCTGTAATCTGTAAAGTTCGTTTTATGGACGATAAATTTTACGTGACGATAATAATAATAATAACCGTACCGTACTCTCACTTGCACACGGAACGTGACACGTTTTCGTGCGCGCAGCCGGCGTTCATCGATTTATAAGACTTATCACATCAAAAAACCAAACCGAGGACCAAAAGTCGTCTGAAATTGCCAAGAAGTCCCATAGGTGCAATGCTTGCATTACATACTTACATATTTTAATGTGATGGCTCGGCCGTCCCGACGCTCAAGCCGAGTTCCACATATAAAGATGGTAGGGAGAGCACAAGACGAACACACAGAACACAGCTAATAACTTTATTATAATCTTTGCTTTTACAACTTCAATAAATAATTATCAGAGACTTATGCTCCAGGATATGGTAGTAGACTCAATGAGTGATAGACTGAAAGATGTTAACCGATTGAAAGGTGGTAGCAGACTGAAGAATGATCCAAGAATGAGTGATGAGAGAGAGAGAAAGTAATCTAAAAATGGAATGAAATTTGAATTAAAAATGAAATTTGAATTAAAATAAGGAATGAAAAATGGACAGGATGTGAGAAATGAGGTTGGATGAGATGCAGCATGCAGGTGGCATGCTGCAACGTTACAATACCGGGGGGGGGCAGGTTAAAAAAAAAAAATTTTTTTTTTTGGACATAATAAAATAAAAATTAATTAAATAATACATAAAAATAATGATAAATGTGTGATAAATTTAGGTGTAAGAATGGAAATGTATAATGAGTATTTACATAAAAACAGTTTCTCCTTTCATTCATCAATCAATTATTCTCCAAACATTCATCTTCTGACATTGTCTATAAGTCTTTAAGACATGAAACGCATACAAATTTTTTGAGAAAATAAATTAATATAAAAAATATTTTCTCAAGAAACCGTTTTCGATCAGTATAGGCTTATTTTTTTAGTTACCAACCGCTAACTCGATGTAAGCATTAGGCTTATTTAACGTGTTACTACGACCGCACGATGATATTATTTACAAGTTTTTTAAATGTAGTCGCGTATTATCGCGTACACGATATAGAGAGAGCACGTATTTATGCTAATTAAGATATACGATCAAGGCTTATTTAGAGTGTGATCAACCGCACTTAAGGATATACGATCAAGGCTTATTTAAAGTGTGATCAACCGCACTTAAGGATATACGAAAAATAATTGCAGGTCAACATATGACTGCAAAGAATAAAGAGTGAAGAAGATAAAATAGGTAAGTTATAAGAAAAGATGATCAAAGTTGGAGTTGACGTCCGTCAATAAGTAATGGAACCAAAAAAAATAATGGAGGTGAATAAAAGAAATTGAGACTATAAAGTGGTAATAAAGTATTATATTATCAAATAAGAAGGTAAAAGAAGAAGTTTTTGAAAGTAAAATAAAAAAAATAATAAAGAAGGGATATTTACAAGGAATGATATTAGATGTTTTATTTTAAAACATCAAAAGAAAGTTAAGTTTTTAATTTGGGAATTGGTTTGATATCTTTAATGTGCCAACGACCTAAATCTTTATTGTTTAAATCAATAAGGTCGTATATTAAAGGAGAGACTTTATTTGCAATGGAACATTTAATAAATTTTGGTGCAAATTTAGCACAAAAGTGTTTGCTTGAAGAACTAATAGGATAATTGCGTTTCCAAACAATATCACCTTTATTAAATTCAATATGTTGGTGATGTTTGTTATAATAAGTGGCATTACTATTATGTGCTTTAAATAAGCGTAATTGTACTTCTGAGAATATTGGGATCAAATTTCCAATATTTTCAGCATAAATATCTCTAGGACTGAAAATCATGTCACTAGATGTATCTTTGTTTGAAAAAATAGAGCCACAAGAAGCAAGTTCTCTTCCGAAAACTAAAAATGCAGGTGTAAACTTAGTTACTTCGTTTACAGCTGTATTCATTGCAAACTGTATTTTGTTTAAGTGACTATCCCAAGTACGATGATCATCATCAACGAAGGAAGCTATTGCTGTAATTATGGTTCTATTATAGCGTTCAACAGTATTTACTTGAGGACAATAACGTGGTGTATAATGTACTTTAGGTATTTTATAGAAATTAAATAAATCTGTAAGTTCTGTGCTTATCATTTGAGGACCGTTATCTAAGATTATAGTTTCAGGTATACCGTAGTTCATGAAAACTAAATTTTCAAGAATATGTTTTATAATTGCTGAAGTAGCTCGTTTAATTGGGAAAAGTAAACAATATTTTGAAAAACAGCAAGTTATTACTAAAATAAATCTGTTAAGTTTACGAGTTATTGGTAAAGGTCCTATCAAATCCATTGATAAACATTGAAATGGACGTGAACAACTTTTAGGTTTTCCCATGAGTCCTATTGTATTTTGATTTTGATGTTTATAAGCTAGACATGTATCACATTTAGAAATAAATGATGCTATGTCTTTATACATTCCAGGCCAGAAGTAATTATTTTTTACGCGGTGGTATGTTTTAAAAGTGCCAAAGTGAGCTGAGGTAGGGTTAGAATGATTTTCTATTATAATTGATTCTCTAAATTCAGATGGGATTACTAATTTCCAACTGAATTCTGAATGTAAAGGTGTATTAGAGCGTGCATATTTAAAAAGTTTGCCGTCTTTAATTAAATAATCAGGAGTAGATGTAGGGTTAGTTTTACATTTATTAAAAATTGAGTTATACCATTCATCTTTAGTTTGGGAAGAAAAATTAATAATATTTATTTGTTTTATACGAGACAACGTGTCTGGAACAACATGTTCAGAGCCACGTTTATGTTTAATATCAAAATTAAACATCGATAGACGAATACTCCAACGAGCAAGTCTACCGGTAGGGTTGTCAAGGTGTAAAAACCATTGTAAAGCGGAATGATCAGTGTAAATTGTGAACTTTTGGCCATTATCTAGGTAACAACGCCAATATTCTAAAGCTGTTATTACACTGAGAAGTTCGCGTTCTGTAATGGAATAATTTCTTTGGGGGCCTGTAAGTGATTTGCTCATATAAGCTATAGGTTTTTCGATGCCATCGTAATCTTGAGTCAGCATTGCACCAATGCCATACGATGAAGCATCACAATGAACTGCGAATGGTTTTGTAAAATCTGGACAAGCAAGAATGGGAGTACTGACAAGTGCTTGTTTTATAGCATTAAAAGCATTTTCAGCTTCAGAAGTCCATTTAAAAGGGGGAGCTTTTTTACTGGTTGAAGTAAGTTTGGTAAGAGGAGCAGCAAGTGTGCTAAGATTAGGAACGAAGCGTCGGTACCAGCTTGCGGTGCCGAGAAACCTTTTAACTTCCCTAGCTGATTTAGGAGGCTGGATATCAAGTATAGCTTGGACTTTTTTAGTATCCGTATGAAGATCTTGTTCGTCTATAACGTAACCAAGAAATCTTAATTCATTACGGAAGAATGAGCATTTAGGAAAGTTAACCGTTATGTTTGCTTGTGTTAACTTTTTATTAATTTTATTGAGGAGTTCGACATGTTTATCAAAAGTTGCTGTAGCAACGATAATGTCATCTAAATAACAGAAAACAGAGTTATCTAACATAACATCAGATAAGAGATTATCTATAAATCTCTGTTGTGTAGCTGGGGCGTTAGTTAAACCGAAGGGCATAACTTTAAATTGAAACATTCCTTTATTTGGGACGTAAAAAGATGATTTAGGGCGATCTTCTTTTCTTAAAGGAATCTCCCAAAAAGCTTTTGCTATGTCAATGGAAGATAAATATTTAGAATCTTTTAAATTATCAAGTATATCTGATATTAAAGGTAATTTGTATGCATCTTTTTTAGTTATATCATTTAATTTACGACTATCAATACAAAATCGCCAAGTGCCATCTTTTTTTGGTGTTATAATTACAGGGTTAAGCCATGGGCTTTCGCAAGGTTCGATAACATCTAGCTTTAGCATCTCGTCAACTTCTTTTTTTAATGCTTGTTGTTTTTCAGGCGATAAACGATAACAGCGTTGACGAATAGGAGCATGATCTCCTGTATCAATATGATGCTCAGCTAGATGTGTCTTTCCTAAGGGTTTAATTTCAGTTGAAATATTTTTAAATTGATTTATTATAGCATCAGCGGTGATCCGTTGTGTTTCGGTTAATGTTTGATAAGTATTTAAATGTGAAATTGAGTCGTTTATCAAGAAAGATGTATTACTGTTATTTTTAAAAAAAGTAACGCGTTTAAATAAGTTTGGAGCAAGGTTAAAAGTTTTCCAAAAATTAATACCCAATATAAAAGGTTCGGTAATCTCAGGTATTACGTGAGCAGTTATTAAAGAAAAATTATTATTATAAATAGTTGGTAGAGAAATAGTACCAATAGATGATATTGATTGGCCATTTGCCACGGAACCACGAATTGTTTGATTTTTATTTATATTGAAACCATGTTTTAATAAAATTAAATGCGAATTATTACCAAGAATAGTTATGGCACTACCACTGTCTAATAATCCGTTTAAATAAAGGTCATTTACCTTAATTTGTAAATAAGGACGTTCTAAGTCTGATTTATTTTCAAAGAGGAGAGTACTAACTTTATAAGAGGTAAAGAAAATTTTTAAAGTTTTTAACCAATTATTCCAATCCTGTTTATCGAAATTTAATTTATTTTTGTCTTTAATATTATTTATATCTTTAGTAAACTCCTCCCTAATTAGTTTTTTGAATTATGTTTTTGACAGTTAGGACAATTTGTAAAAATAAAATCTTTTTTACCACAGCGGAAGCAAACTCTTTGCTTATTTGTACAATCTTTAAGCAAATGTGAATTATTTCTACAACGAGGACAGTTAAAAGTTGTTTGTTTATTTATATTTATTGGATTAATCGAGTTATATGATTGATTTTTATAAGGAAAATCAGGAATAGAAGGTAAGCTATTAGCAGAAGTTGAAGGTTGAGAAGTATTATAAGAAGGTTGATTAGTATTAATTTGTAATAATCTTTCCGTAAATTTACACGCTTCGGCAAGTGTCGATAATGATGTAAGATCATTAGGAGAAAGTCTTAAACTGTATTCAGGTTGTAAATTTCGAACTATTGTATTAATTTGTTCTTTTTCAGATAAAGGTTCATTTAGTTTGTTAAATAGAGTTATCATTGATGAAAAATAAATAATTGATCGTTCATTTTTGTTTTGTTTTCTATTATCTATAAGTTTTTTAATTTTATAATCATAATCCGTTATTTCAAAGTCTTTTAAGAAAGATATTTTAAAAGAAGTCCAATCAGTAATAACATTCGTTTTAGTTCGGAACCAGTCAAGAGCTGATCCTTTCAAAATATCATATAAGTGATTATATAACGATTTTTCAGAAATATTTCTGGCTTTAGAAAATTCCTCTAATTTTTGAATGAAATCTTGAGGACATTCATTCCCTTTAAAAGAAAATCTTTTAAAATCATTACTAGTTGTTTTATTAGTTAGTTCTGAAAGTTTGTCTGTTAGAGAATTGAAAAAGGTTTGGGGTTGTAGGTTTAAAAGGGAATCTGTTGAATGGTAAGTTGAGGTAGAACTTATATTATTTTCTAAAGTATTAAAATTATTTTCTAATTCTTTAAACCTATTCCAAGATATTTTTATGTTTTCTAACGAAGCAATGGTATGATCCACCGACATATCGATTAGATTTAACCTTGATCGTACATGAATTAGGTAGGTTTGAGTTTTAGTTTTACGATTTGGATATGACGATAAACAATTTTCTATTAATAATAAACATCTGTTAATATCATCGAGGTCAGTAGCAACATCGTTAAAAGAAACATCGTTTATTTGGTTAGGGTTGGTAGCTATAGCATTAATAAGTATTGTTTTTAATTCCTCCGAAGTCGAGTTATTAGAAAAAAATATATTTCTCAGTTTTAATTCAAAAATGACTTCCGGTTTATTTAATTGATTGATATCCATTGTAAATGGAAAATAAAGAAAAGAGAAATAAAATAGTTAAAGCCAAATAAGTGCTAAAAAAAATCTATGTATCTTGGGCAAGATAATTTTTGAATTTAGAAAAAAATAAGACTGGAAAAAGAACCATGAAAAAAATACAGTGTGCGTATAGCCTTAAAAGTAACGTGTGTAAATAGCCTATTGTCTATTGATATTATAAAAGGAACTAATTTAAAATTTTGACAGTGTCAATAAAATAAATGTTGACAGTGTCAAAAACACTTTAGTTAGGGACCAGAAATGTGGTTTTATTAGTTAAATATTGTTCTGTGGAACAGAAGGTAGGTATACATACACATACGTAAGTATTATTTCCCCGAGACGTTTTCCCCGCGCTCAATCCTTCAAGATTGATCGCCCACCGGTCTCCCGTCCGCCCTACTTACTAGTACCATGTACTAAGTGCTCAATAGATTGCCACGACAGAAACTTCTATTTTGGACGCGTAATGTCGGTTGTACTTTTTGTTGACCGACCTGCCGCTTAGTAGTATTACAAAAAGTTCAAACATTATCCGGGACGTCCCGCCTGTAAAGGTACACTTTTATTGTTATACCTATTGTGTCTGGTCCAGTGTCCACGAAAGAGTCAACTCACACACACCCATATCCTTATCCTTATCCTTATCCTTACTAATATTATAAATGCGAAAGTGAGTTTGTTTGTTTGTTTATTTGTTTGTTTGTTTGTTTGTTACGCTTTCACGTTGTAACTACTGAACCGATCATCATGAAATTTTGCATATACGTTGTCTGGGGTACGAAGAAGGACATAGGGTACATTTTATCCCGGGAAAAAGAAGTGTTCCCGAGGGATCAACATGGACGCGGGCGAAAGCTAGTTATATATATAAATTTCTTTACTCATCATCATTTCGTGTAGGTGTCACGGTCAATCGCCCATGCACACCCTGGTGTCAGAGTTCTCTCCCGGCCTCTGACGTGGTTCCTTTAACGACTACCAGATGGCAGCAGGGCCTACCGGCTTAACGTGCCTTCCGAAGCACGGAATCATCTTTATTATCAGACAATCAGGTGATTCAAGCCTGCAATGTCCTAACCAAACTGGAAACAACTAAGCAAAGTATGCTTCCGGTGGGAATTGAACCCACGACCCCCGGGTCAACAGGCAAACACCTTAATCACCGGACCACGGTTGGAGGTTGTTGCCTCTGATATTTTTACTATACTTAAGTAATTTACTAAAGGCTTTAAAAATGAACTTTTTGATATGCTTGCCAGTAAAGGGTATTATTCTGTAAATTAATATTTAACTAGCTCCGTGGCGCAGCGGTCAACACGCCAGCCTGCGACACGAGAGTGCCCGGGTTCGATCCCCGGCCAGGTCAAGATGGAAAATGATCTTTTTCAGATTGGCCTGGGTCTTGGATGTGTATCTATATATGTATTTGTTATAAAATATAGTATCGTTGAGTTAGTATCCCATAACACAAGTCTCGAACTTACTTTGGGGCTAGATCAATCTGTGTGATTTGTTAGTATATATTTATTTATTTCCTTCTAATTTACTAATTTACAAAATCGAATCTACCGCTCTTAGAGCTTTAAGACCATCTTATTGTCAGGGGTGTCATCCTCAACCTCAACTGAGAATATGGGTCTATAATTCGTTACTTCAATTCGCCTCTCTTTGGACTCTTCTACTAAACATCCAAATTAATATTATAAATGCGAAAGTGTAGGCCAAGTCCTTTGGCTGCTCTGGCCAAGTTTGGCTCTAGTAGTACAGAGAGGGTCGTGCTCTGGCCAAGTATGGCTGTAGTAGTACAAAGAGGGTAGTGGAGACTAAAGCGACCTGATGATGATGATGATGAAATGCGAAAGTGAGTTTGTTTGTTTTTTACGCTTCCATGCCTTTACTACTGAACCAATCATTATGAAGTTTTGTATACACTATATCTGGGGTACGGAGAAGGACATAGGGTACATTTTATCCAGGGAAAAAGTACAGTTCCCGGGGGATCGACATTGACGCGGGCGGAGCCGCGAGCAAAAGCTACTTTGTTTTATAAATTGATCTACCGATATCTTAAACGTCTCAAATGTATTATTCGATCGATATCTAAAGCATAGAGTCAGCACATCAATGCAAGTAAGAACTTTTGGAATCGGTTTCCCGCCGCGTTATTTACTTCCGGTCTAAGGAGTTTGCTTCTACTCGGATTGCACGATTTACTATGTTAGCTATTTTATAATAAAAAAATAGAAGATTGTTGCTCTGTGCAAAAAGTAATTTATTATAGCATCGAGTGCTTATTTGGAGCCCGGGCGTTAGCGAGGGCTCTAAAAAGCACGAGTGCAATATAAATTACATAATGCGAGGTCCATAATCTGCTTTTCTTTTAACTACCATAAGAAAATTATGTGAAAAAAACTGAAAAGAAATTACAATCAATGAAAATTTGTTGTTTACATTCCCGCCTCTTTCTTTATGACCAGACGTGATGCGGGATCGGGGATTAGGCGGAGATAATGATACGACAACAGCCGAGAATACCCTGATTTATTGCTTATAACACATAGCATATATACTCCTCTCATCTCCCCATTAAATAAAATAAAATGAAATAAATCCTTATTTCTATTTTATTATACAATAATATAAAAAAAGTAAACGTGGTATTTATATTTATAATCAATAACAATGTTTTTCTTTTATTAACGCAAGTAAAAAAAAAGAAAACAATATGTATTAAAATGCTTGAATGCATCTAACAAAATACATCGAATGAATGTAACTTTAAATAAGTTTAATACTTAAGGCATTACAAACTAAAAAGAACGTTCATAGTAGGTAAAACAAGTGATACATCTAGCTTACAAATTACAACAATAACATAGGATTATTAATTAACTCGAACCTATGATCTTATCGGGCGAGAGTCGACTCTTATTACCACTGCACATATGATCACTGCGATGATTCATTCGCATTACGTTTGTACCGAGTTATAGCATAATTAAAATATAGGAACATAGCTACTACTTTTATAATTCTTAATACTAAACACGATATAGTTTCGTTCTGTTTTTATGTACTACATCGATTTTACCATTAATATCTACCTCTACATTAGGTGATAGATCTCGTATCACTTTGTATGGACCCGAATAAAGATACTGCAGCTTATTACCAGTTTGCTCGGACGATGAGGCTAGTATTAAGCAACTTATTGACGGAATAGATTATTATGGATCAGAGTTAGAGGAATCTTCTCATAAGCAGTTAATTAATTTTGTTTTAAAGAGTAGGCTTTCGCAAGCAGCTAAATTGAAATTATCGACAAATTATGACAGTATCGATAATTTGATAAAAGATTTAAAATTGCAATTATTGCCGAAAAAGTCGGCTACGGCTATTCAGCGTAGGTTACAGAATTTGAGGCAAAATAATTTATCAATAGATGATTTTGGGAAACAGATTAGTGAAATGTTTGTCGAGTTGACGATTGCTCAATCTGAGGGCAACGAAGCAAAATATGAACTATTGAAATCATTAAACGAAAAACAGGCAATTAAATATTTTTCGGACGGATTGAGAAATCGCAGGCTCAGCACAATAATTACAGCGAGAAATTATGTTTCCTTAAAGCATGCTATTCAGGCGGCTATCGACGAAGATGTCACTTCATCTTCTTCCTCAATGGACGTTTTTACTATGAATTATAGAGGCAGAGGGTTTCATCGTGGAGCAGCGAGAGGTTTTCATCGTGGAGACACGAGAGGCCGAAACTCTTTCACAGGTGTGTCACGAGGTACCCAGCAGCGTCAAGGTGCGGTGCAACCCTTCAGAGGTCCACACTATGTACAGCGAACGCCAAGGACATTCACCAGAGGAAGGGGTAGGTCTTATAATAATAGCAATGTTTACAGGTCTACCTGCCTGGATCCTGGCAGGGTCGCCATGCGGGATCGGGGATTAGGCGGAGATAATGATACGACAACAGCCGAGAATACACTGATTTATTGCTTATAACACATAGCATATATAC
Organism: Elegia similella; assembly: GCA_947532085.1. Classification (NCBI taxonomy): domain Eukaryota; kingdom Metazoa; phylum Arthropoda; class Insecta; order Lepidoptera; family Pyralidae; genus Elegia; species Elegia similella. Next base: position 18,173,557 of record OX383942.1, on the reverse strand, counting down.
TCCTCTCAGTGACGTTCACACGTTATCTGTATAACTCCATACGGCCGTCAGGTTGGCCAACTTTTTTGTGACATTTGACACCTATCTATGGTCCCAGGATTTAAAAAAGATATGATAGAATTGCAGCGTAGTTGGAAGAATTTTTTTACCCATCCCAAAAAGTGCACAATTTATCAATTGTCATTCAGAACATAGGTACACGTATGTTTTTACTTATTTTTTATTATCGTTTATTTGAAATAGACTCTTTCAACCAAATTAACATAAAGTTTGATTAAAATTGTTTGTTAAAATATTAGTTATTGAGAGTAAATAATGTTGAATAAATGAGACTTTTCTATATGATGTTTAAATATTTTTACATATAATTTGTACTTATAAATGAAACTAACTAAAAATAAAATAACCTAACCTATTTAACTAATCTACTTATTTTAATATATGTAATCTAATCTTAGAAGTATTCCCATGCTAGTCTGGAAGAAAAGTAAAAACTTAGAATGTGGCAGCTGCTACTCTTCCCGCGCAGATCGTAAACGCCGAAGAATGAGACGAAATTATCACATTTTAAACCTTAACCATTGTACGTTAGCGTAAAATATTTAAGCTGCCTCAAAACCATAGACATGCAAGGTCCATTTAAATTACAATTGACATTTATGAAACTGGACATAATTTAAATCCCTAACTTTAAATATACCTATATTTTTTTTCATTTTCTATAGTATAACATTAAAATTACTTCGAAAAAACATACCATGTATATATTATGTACCCTATTTAAGGCAAATAAGCGAGTAGCAAATCTTAAGAAATCGACACGTACCCAAATGGTAAAATCGGGACCCTATTAATATGGCTCCGCTCTCCGTCTGTCTGTCTGTCCGTCCGTCTATTACCAGGCTGTATATCATGAACCGTATTACCATAATTTAAATGGGGCTCCCATACAACAAATATGTTTTTTTTGCTATTTTATTGATAATGGTACGGAACCGTGCGTTCGTGCGCGAGTCCGACTCGCACTTGGCCGATTTTTTATTATTATTATATTAGTTTCGTCTTTTTAAGTTGTATTATTTAAAAAATAATAATCAAATACTGACACAAATGCATGACAGAATATTACTAGGTGTACTAAAACAGTCATGAACTGTATTAATAAAAATAAATATATATCTAATGTAAAGCATGCCCCGTAGGGATATCACGACAAAGGTATCATTTATTCCTTCCAACAAACTTAAAAAACTACTTACTTCTATCCCAAACGTAACCTGCACTTAATGTAGTCTACAAACGTAAATAGCAGACAAAACAAACAATTTGAGTTAGTCGCCCTCGTGCACAAACACTGAAATGAGATTGTCAGACGAGACGCAGTCATCTAAGCGAATTCGTAGAACCAGCAACTTTGAGCTACGAATATTATCCATATTCTCCTTAAAACTTTGTAGGAGCTCTATTATTTAAACTAGTTTTTTTTTCATGTTTGTGAGTGGCCAACACTGGTGTCAGATTTTTCAAGCTGCCTTAACGCTTCTGACAAAGCTTTACGACTAAAATCAATGATGACAGCCGGGACTAACGCCTTAGCATGCCTTCTGAAGCAGCTTGAGACATTTTTATGCCACTTGCGGTCACCCATACAGGTGGGGACCGACCCTGGGGTTGCTTAACAAGCGTGCTTTTTATTTGTTCATGAATAAATCTAACAATTACGAATAATATAAACTAACTTAAAGAACTACTTATAAATAAACCTAACTATATTTATACAAAAAAAACCTTATATAAAAGAATTAAAAACCAAATATCTAAACTAAGGTGTTGCCCGTGTGGCAAAGTGCCAAGAACACTAGCTGCATTCCCCCGCTGAATAGCAATTGCAATTCTTTGCGCGAGGAAAGAGTCATACCCTCTTGTCACCAGCGGCGTCGATAAGCCTGGCCGCTAACCCCTTTAGATTTTTTTTAGTGCTAGGACCCCATGGACTTAATGTTTCGCCACCAAGCGTAACAAACATGTACTCCTTAGTTAGAGAAGCGTGCTTTATATTAGCACAATAACAGTCTTTTCCAGATTGATTTCATGATGATAAATTTTTAAAATCTGCTCATCATGCTTCTTATTTTTATCACTTAGGATTACAACCTGGAGGCTGACATAAGCTAATACCTAAACTGCGCAGACGAAATCGTAGATGGCACTTAAGAGCCCGCCATAGGCCAGGCGGTGTGGCGGTACAAACGCGGATGGTCTAAACGCGTTGGCTACTTTGGATATTTTCGTTTTTTAGGAATATTTAAGGGTTATTCGAAAAAGAAAAACACATGATGGCTGCCTTATCTGTAATGCAATACTAATCAAAAGTTTCATGGTTAATTTTAATGTATTTGGTGAATAATGCTGTATACCGAATAAATTAGACGTGATTTGGAGGCAACTTTGCATTTTTTTTCTATCGAGAAAATTTAACGCAATCGTGTTTTCGAATCAGATAGTAACCAGAGTTAGTCCTGAACTTTGCTGCATTTTTATTTCAACTAGAGTATTTAATTATTATTGATATTACAGTCAATCATGCAAAGCAGTGTGAGGTAGTACGGACCCTTAATAAATTAAGAAATAAAATATGGTGAAAAAAAATATATAAGGCACCGAGATTGAATCGTGCGGTAGCTCAGATGGCAGAGCGTAGGTCGTACATAAGACCTAGGTCGCCGGTTCAAGTCCCGCCCGCATGAAAATTTTTCACCATATTTTATTAAGGTATATCAAAATAGCACTGTGAATGCAAAATAAAACACTTATAAAAATATCGTAGACTAGCTTTCGCCCGCGGCTCCGCCCGCGTCAATGTCGGTCTCTCGGGAATAGTACTTATTCCCGGGATAAAAGGTAGCCTATGTCCTTCTCCGCACTCCAGAGAACTTGTATGCAAAAATTCATGATGTTCGGTTCAGTAGTTACGGCGTGAAAGCGTAACAAACAAACAAACAAACAAACTCACTTTCGCATTCATAATATTAGTTAGGATTAGGATTAGGATGGCAGCTAGGTATTTATAAATTTTAATTAAACTAGCGTCTTTGCCGCATAATAACCAAATACACGCAAGCATTACGAGCAGCGATGAGAAACGGTTTCCATATATTTAAGCAGATATCATCACGAACAAACGACACAGAAGTCAAACTACACACAATTCTATTAGAAACTGTTTCATCATTAGGTCCTTTTAGTCTCCACTGCAGGAGCATGACCCTCTCTGTACATACTACCGGAGCCATACTTGGCCAGAGCAATAGCTCGGCAATAGTACTTTTTCCCGGAATAAAAGTTAGCTTATACCTTCTCCGTACTCCAGAGAACTTATATGCAAAATTTCATGATGATCGGTTCAGTAGTTACGGCGTGAAAGCGTAAGCATTTATAATATTAGTTAGGATTATAATCACTGTTTACTGTGGTAATAAGAAATACAATTCTGTCAATATTTTGTTTTAAATACATAGCATTTACTTTAATTTTAAAAATTTATATCCTTAGTTTTTTAACTATATGTCGCGTGACGTGACCTCAAACGCCGACCGCCATGTTTTCTCGTGAGTGACGTCAAAACATTTTTTTGTTCATAAACTACAATGGAATGTTGAAATATCTTTGTATTGTCAACTTGTGACTTTATTAATGGCTTAAGTTGAATCAAAAGTAAGATTCTTTCAAAAATTCGTACTGAAACAGCGGGACGCGGGGTGTAATTAAATGACGAGCGTACGGAAGCGAAGGTTTATTGGGTCGACGAGACTTAACAATTTTAACTACAATTGTAAGCTAATGGGAAGGCTGGGAGTCCAAGCACAGTCCCTCACAGTAATAGAAGTGCCAATCTCGGGAAGATCCGATCAGTGACACTTCTAGTGCTAAGAAGGATTTAGGATACATAATCAACATCGGTGTGTTGACGTCATGTGTTGGGAAAAAACTTTCATAGCGAGTTTTAATTTCGTTCTAGCGCCATCTAGTTGATGTCCGGGGAAGCTCAATATAGTAGGCGCCTTCTAGTATAAATTGTTTAGCTATGCGGTGTTACATTCTCCCCCTCTGTCGTCGAAGTCGTCTCGACGAGATAGACAGGAGTTTAGTGGGGGTTCTTTTCCGGGCGTCCCCGTTTTCTCTTTTCAGTCTCCGGTACGTTGGCATTCACTGGGTTCTTCTTGGGTCGTCCCCTTTTACGTATCGGATCTGCTGGTTCCGGTAAGGGTGAGTCGTCCCGGTGTAACGGCGTAAGGGCGGATGCATGAAACGTCCCGACTGACTGATCCGGGTTGTCTGGTTGAGCCAACACTTATATGACACCGCTCCGGCGCGGCTCTTCACTAAGTAAGGCCCATCTCGGCGAGGTGCAAATTTAGCACTCACTACTTGTCCTGATTTACTAACTTTGCCCTCCCCCTGCTCTAATACCGCACCGATAGCTTAGTTGCTAGCGTTCGTCTTTAATATGTATGGGGCATAAGAGTCTGGGGCAGTGTTTGCATTCAATCGTCTATAATCTACGCAAAACGCAAGGTTCCGTTCTTCTGGGTACCATCACGATTGGAGCCGCCCAAGGGATAGTAGACGGTTGGATGATTCCCTCCTCAAGCATTGTATCGATTTCCTTCTTGACCATTGCACGTCTGGCTGGTGACATCCGATAGGGAGGTGTCACAATCGGGCTATGGTCACCTGTATCAATGGCATGCTCTTCGAGAGTAGTAGGCTGTTTGCTCGATTTAAATGCTTCCTCGTGGGTGTTGAGTAGGTCTACGAGTTGCTGTCGTTGGCTGTCATCTTTGGTTCCAATATCAACTTATCCTATGGCCAGAGAGTTGGCTCCAATATCATCCTAGGTGTACCCAGAAAACAACGCCTCTGCGTCCACTCGACGAGTAAATCATCCTGCGTCGCTGCATTTCGTAGGTTCTAGAGTCCGAGTCGTTGTCGGCGCACTCTGGTTGACCGTCTCGACTCATTAACACCGTATGGCACGGCACAGGCGTATCCGGCGTTGTCGGCGTACCCCAGTATGTATCCGGCGTAGTAGGCGTAGTCGGTGTGGCCGGCGTACTCGGCGTGACCGGTATATCCACGGCGCAGATACTTGAGATACGGCGTGAGCGACGAATACGGCGCGCGCGATGCCAACGATGACAACGAGATGATTGGCGTCAACGGCGTGTGCGGCGTGGCGAGCTCGGCCCCACGTTGGGCGCCAGATGAAACAGCGGGACGCGGGGTGTAATTAAATGACGAGCGTACGGAAGCGAAGGTTTATTGGGTCGACGAGACTTAACAATTTTAACTACAATTGTAAGCTAATGGGAAGGCTGGGAGTCCAAGCACAGTCCCTCACAGTGATAGAAGTGCCAATCTCGGGAAGATCCGATCAGTGACACTTCTAGTGCTAAGAAGGATTTAGGATACGAAATGAAATGAAATGAAATAGAATTTTATTCAAATTTGGATATCATGTATATATTTCTGAACGTCATATTATTATTTTTAATATTTGCAAAATCGATAAGCTACTAGCGTTTCGAAACGACCACTGCTGAGAAGAATACGCCGAAAGAAACTCAGTCCAGTATTGGTCCCTACGTGCCTGAAGGGCTACACTTTCACATATTTATAACAAATTGAATTATTTTACATTAAGTAATCACTGATGTATATTGATTAACAATTTATTGAATATATTACTTCCATGGAGTTCTATCTGTTAAATAGTCATTAATACAATAGTAGGCATTTTTAAGTAATTGATTTTTAACAGCAGTCTTAAACTTACCTAATGACAGAGCCAATATTTCTTCAGGAATTCTATTATAGAAGCGTATACTAAGTCCCATAAATGAATTCATTGTTTTCTGTAATCGCAAAGTTGGTGTCGCTAATTTATTTTTATTTCTCGTATTCCTGTTGTGGATATCACTATTTTTCGCGTAAAGATGAAGATTATTACGAACAAACATAATATTTGCAAATATGTATTGCGTGGGGAATGTCAAAATATTTATATTTTTAAACAATTCTCTAAGAGATTCTCTAGCACCTAGTTTATATATAGATCTGATAGCGCATTTTTGAAGGACGAATATGGTATTAACTTCTGCTGCGTTACCCCATAGTAATATCCCATACGACATGACACTATGAAAGTAGTGTATAAGTAAGTAGTGTATAATACATAATCAACATCGGTGTGTTGACGTCATGTGTTGGGAAAAAACTTTCATAGCGAGTTTTAATTTCGTTCTAGCGCCATCTAGTTGATGTCCGGGGAAGCTCAATATAGTAGGCGCCTTCTAGTATAAATTGTTTAGCTATGCGGTGTTACAGTACTACAATAAAGGTTATGTATTTTATGGGCGTTTTATTAAAGGATAAAAGTGATAAGGTTATATATTATGAGTGTATATATGTTTTTAATCTTAGATCTCATGATATCACGATTGCTGTTTTAGTGCGAATATTTCTCGTTTATATTTTTGTTTTCCTCGAAAGCGATATTATATTACGGAAATAATAATCATTATCAAGTCAATAGGAAAATATGAAAATATTCTTTGAAAAATGGTAGAATAGTTACTAATAAAGTTTACTAGTTTTATTGACGTTTACCTTCTGTACGAGTATGTTTGTGTTGTGATTCAACCTGCAAATGCAGTAGAATGCAATTTCCTTGCACACAAACATACAAACCAAACTGTTGAGTTGAAAGCATTTTGAAGGGCTTCAACTCCAGAGAGTTCTTGTGAGGGTAAATATTAATGTTCATAAAATTACTTAGAGCTATCTAAAGTTACGAAAGATTTAAACTGGGGGGCAATTTTGCAAAGATTCCTATTTTGTTTTTTAATAAAGAAGCTAGCTACACATTGATTATTATAGAAGTTATTATTTAAGTAAAATAGTTTTAAGATTCGATTCAACCCTTTTTAAGTTCATCAAACCTACAATCCCACGATCAAATCTGTTCTCTTTATAATATTACTTAGTATAGATATTTGAGGTATTCACTTGCGCTGACTACGGCAGGATTATATCGTAGACTAATACGATTTGTAAAAATTTTGACTTGTATCCATAAACACCTTTCTGATATGTAATAACTATAATGTTACTGTGTTTTTCTCTGCGCTGTAAGATTCAAATTGTACAACAGACAAAGCCTGCAATCCGGAGCCGGGTAATTTCGGTGATTGTAAGTGGGTGTAACATTGATTTTCCGATCGCATTACCGGTGTAGGGACCGCGGAAAAAGCTCCGGGACTTCTATTGCGAAATTGTATACTGAACTGACACAGACATGGCTTGCTCTGTGCTTGATTATAGTTTGCTTTTAAAGTTCATTTTAAAGAGTCAACTGTATATCTGTAACGAAAGTGTCTGGGTTTAACTACAGATTGCTTCGACGAACTCAAAATCAATTTATTAAAAATATTTAAGTAAACAACGAATCTATTCTAATACATTATCTTTTAATTGCCCAGACGGCGGCGTTACCGTGACACTGCATGACTTAAAATAGGAATATTTCAACAACAAATAGGATTAAAATATCCAGATATCCAATCTTATTACCTAGTTGAATTAACATGTCTGTAACACTAATTTGCCGCGTGCTCCGTGATGGAAGGCGAGCTGCGAGCCTGCCTATTCCGCTATGTTGACGCCATAGCGTTTATTAGATATGTTGACACCACCCCGTGACCTTGACGCGGCCAATCGCAAACTAGCTTCGTCTATGAGTGCGTAAGTTTTTCGTTGTGATATGAGTTAAGTTTGTTTGCGTTAATGGGACCGATATTGAATCGTAAGTTGTATGAGAGTTACGCTTAAATATTTTTCTAATTTATTAGATATGTTGACACCGCCTCGTGACCTTGACGCGGCCAATCGCAAACTAGCTTCGTCTATGAGTGCGTAAGTTTTTCGTTGTGATATGAGTTAAGTTTGTTTGCGTAAATGGGACTCATATTGAATCGTTACTTGTATGAGAGTTACGCTTACATATTTTTCTAAGTCAATGGTAAATATAGATTTTCTTCATACGCAACCCGCTCGTATCCGAGCTGTTACGATTTCCGAAGCCTTGAAACAAACTTCTTGCAAAGCCGATGACGACAGTGAAAATTGAATTTAGAACTGAAAACGACCGCAAACGAAACAATATTAGAGGACCACGACAAAAATTTTTATTATGTAAAATGCCGGAATGAGACGCAATGTTTTTTTAATCTATGGCCGGAATCGTGTTTGCTTTTGAAATGATATGTAATGACGTTTTTCGCTTACGCGTTGTTACACTTAGCCGTTTCCAGCATGCACAATTTAAATACGTATCTTGGTAAGTATATAATGTATTTTTGAATATCAGTGACGATTGCAAGATCTTAAGTTTGGAATCATTGTAAATTAAGGCAGGTCATATTTTTTTTCTAGCTACGATATTAAACGGTATGGAACCTATTTTTACTGTCGTTATGTTCCTTACATAGTTTACTGTTGAAGCTTTTATTTATGACCCATTCACAAAAATATCTAGGTAGATAGAAGGTACTAAATGTTTAATAACAAAACATTATATTGCCAATTTTCGTTTCTCTTATTTACTAAATAATTATTGAAATAAGAATACCTTTTTTTTCAATCAGTATTATTTTCTTCCATAATTACATTCAATATTATAACGCCTAGATTACACTACAGACAATTCTGTTATCCATTGTGCAAACATACAGAAACAAAGCCAGCAATATCAATTTAAAATGCAAAACTGTTAAAATACGGGTGTTTGCCGATATCTGCGGCGGAAACCAAATATTTGGACTAAAGAATCAGTGTGATTTATATATAACATAACACTATTTTTTCGGGTATTGATAGGTTTTGTATTTCTTCTACTTCTTTTCGAGTCGTAATGTCTTTATAATTACAACAATTCTGCCCAGCATGTGGCCACGGCCACTGCCCTGTCGTTTGCCTCCTCTAGATCCTTTTGTATTTGATGTGTGGCCAAAGATGTTAATAAAACTAGACAAGGGCGAGCGGATTTTCGGACACATACTAGGTACCGTATCACCGTACAATAATGAGTTCATTATTGTACGGTGATACGGTACTTGTACGCATAAAATACATAAGATTTCGTTGTATGGGCTAGATTTCTTTGCCTTTATTATAAACAGAGAAAACGTGCTTAAAATATCTATGAAATTAACAGCACATTTGATACATAGAAAGACGCCTAAAGCACGTTTCTTGTTTCGGGCCTTTGGAGCCTTTAAATGTTTAATTTTATTTATATAATTTGTTGTTTTTGCGGTGATAGATATACACAAACACATTCTATGAAAATGTCTGTGTCTCTTTGAACCGTAATAGGTATTTCCTAGGTCCACGGGTATTACCTACAGTTCAAATAACACATCCTTGTGACAGACGGACGGATGGCCGGATATCGGAGGCTTAGTACTAGGGTTCCGTTTTCATTACTTTGTCGGTTAAACTGTAGAGCCGAGTCGAGGCCGAGTCGAACGAGTGCAATTTTGCGGACAAATTACGTCACTCCTGTTTTATCCACGGCGACACGATGACTTGTCAGTTTGTTAAGAATTTCACTTTCTTTCTTCTTTTGATATTTATGAGTTGTCGCTGTCTTCTGAGCCGTCAGAAAGAAACGTGTCAAGCCGATAGACAACCCAAATATAATTCGCCTAATGAGGGCTACAGATTTTCGCTCTTTCGCTCACAAGTGTGCCTCACTGTTGAGTGGAAGGGCCGAAAAATAGTTTTACGCGCGTCTCATAAAAAGTTTACACGCTATTTTGATTAAATTTATACAATTGGGGGATATATCTAGGGCTAGGCTTATGTCTAGGAAAACACGTTTTTTTTCGGTTAAATCATAACCTAACCTTACCTCACTCTACACTAGCGTTTCTAGCGAAAAATTCACAAGCAATAGCTTTAATTCCACACGCTGAGAAGAAGAATGGAAAGAAACAATTTTTGACAGGAATTGTGCAATAGTTAGCCATTGTATTAATAATTTTACCCACGAGTAAATAAACCAGTAGTGTGCAGGTCTTCTGACGATGATTTCTTTTACTGCACGCCGGTACTTGTCGATATAATAACCGTATATGAGTCACTCACTACAGACTTAGAGGAACATATTAGGCCGGGTAGAGTTCTCAATAGGGACCACTCGCTTGGTCCATGGGTACGGCCATAAATTTAAGTTCCATGTGTGATGTAAGTGTGACAAAAGTTTTTTACGTCACAGCTACATGTGTTACGTAAAAATGTAACATAAAATTGTTAAGCCTACGAGTAGATCACACTAAATACATTTCAAACTAAACATTAATACTTACTTACTTACTTCGCTAACTCAGCGACCCGAAGTGGATCTTGGCCTCCGACATTAAAGTGATGCATTAATACAAAAGGTAAATTCAGACAGGCGTACAAAGTTGGTACAAATAATTATATAGCACCGACTCAGCCATTGTCAACAGCCTGCGGATACAATTCGATGAATTGATACAGTGTGTGCAGTACAGTTTACATAGTAATTTCATACAATTCAATTTATTCATTTATAATTGCACAATTAGATTTCGTAGAAATAAAATAAGGACTTTTGAGAGTAACGAAACAGACAAAACACTGATTTATAGCTCTGCAGTACTCATGTATGTATGTGGCTTAGATAAACAAATAGTCTTCTGAGCCGTCAGCTAGCGACAGCTACGTGAAGTCTGGAATGCCATCTCTGGGGATTCAGACAGTTGGATTTAACTCTCCAGCGCATCACTTTAATGCATAATGAAATACGTTTTGCTTTGCTAGATTGATATAAAAAAAATACGTCTGAAATTTAAATTGTTTTTAAATAGCATTAAGTACTATGCTCGGTATACCTACGGGGTAATATGTGATGAGAGAATTCGACGCGGTGATTCGAAGTCACGGTGGTGTAATGGCATCACACTTAGGGCGTAAACCTAAGGGACGTGGGTTCGAATCCTACCTGTGGCTGACTTCTTTTACATCACAAATTTTCAATTTTAATACTCTCTAATATATAATCACTCTCTCCCCGCTGTAGACTTCCATTTAGAGTACACAAAAGTGAAAATGCACGAAAAACTTCCACGAATGCGCAAAAATAATACTTAGACATAAACATGAAATTGGATTTATTTTTATCGTATTAAAAAATACATATACATACTTTTTGGATCCGATTCAAAGTAAGAATGAAATTCAAAGTTACCCAAGCTGAGTGTACTTCTTCTTCTTTATCCTTCTCCCATTATTATGTGGGGTCGGCACAGCACGTCAATCTCTTCCATTTTGCTATGTCGCTCGTCAAACACTCTGTTACGCCCGTACAGTCACCACCCAAGGTGACTGTACTGTGTTACTATTATTTTTTCTAAACTATTACTCGAAATATGAAGCGGAGCAATGTTTCTTGCTCACATTCGTTTACTCTTCGAAGCAGATTTACAGGCCAATTGAGGAAATTTATACGTCACCCGGCCCGAATATCGTTCCTAGGAGAAAATACGCTCGATCCTTTTCGGGCATTATTTATTATTATTTGACACCCATACTTAACTTCCTCGAGTTTCCGTAAAGATACGATATAAATACAAATGTCACGATAATCATATCTCTATGGAAATAATATAAATTCATGTACATTACATTTTTTGTCTTGTTATACTTGCAAATAAAACATAAACTAGGTATAAATCAATTTCAGAGAACTTATTATTTTCTCTAGATGTAGCGTCACATTGTTATTGACAAAGAATTCCTATTATGAGGGATGCTACTTTTATTATTTTTTAATTTATATATAAAATAAATTCTTTCAAAAAATATAAAATTAAGCGACATTACTCGTATTCAATTAAATTAAGAAATAAAATATGGTGAAAAATTTTCAAGCGGGCGAGGTTTGAACATTTTTCACCATACTATAATTGCGTGTGTAAAGTAGCGTAAAGATGGAAAACGGAATCAAAATAGTGATGGGTTGCTAGCCGCATCGCCTATTGTCCGCCTTCTACGGTCTGCGCGGGAAGAGAAGCAGCTGGCACATTCTACGTTTTTTCTTTTCTCCCAGACCAGCATGGAAGATCAAAGATTGATTATAATAAGAAAATAGGCCGTTTTAAATAATATCGCATTTTAAATAATACTTATTAAATTATACGCAAATTATTAATTATTGTTACCTTCCGAACTTCCACCTGCAGAGCAACTCCCATCAGGAAGCGATCTCCCCTGGGTGGTTTGGAAGTCCCTCAACAGACTCCGAGCTGGCGTGGGTGGATGCCGAGAGAGCCGGACTAAGTGGGGTTTCTCCAACAATGACCATTGCGATTGCGGCGTCACGCAATCGATGACTCACCTTATGACGTGCCCCAACTGTCCTTCCACCTGTACAGTCGAAGATCTTAATAAGGCAAACGACAAAGGAGTCGCTGGGGCCACCTACAGGTCAAAGACTGTATAAGAAAAAGTTTCAATTATAACCATTTTGACTCGAAAAGAAGAAGAATTATTGTTCAAAAGCTACAAACTACTAGCATTTCGAAACCGACCACTTTCCAACAGTATTGGCCGCCTTCTTGCCTGAAGGGCTTTGTATGTTTATATTTTCTTTTTTTTCTGATTTTAATGTTATACACATTTTTAATCATTTCAAAGTTTAAACGGAGCCTAGCTATCAGTCCATCGTCACGAACCATTGCCTACAGCATTCAAACGTATGGATCATCTGTCCAAATGAATCGTTCTCAATAGGAATATCCGAAAGATTCAACCCAAGGCAAGACAAATCGATTCCGCTTCTAACAAATCCGAACAACGGAGAAGATCCCCTCAATGGGGGTGCTATATAGTTTAACTACGCAGAGCGTGGGATTGTCTATCATCACTCATCCGGAGACTGCAGGGATTCTTAGAAAAATCGAGTGATATCTCTTGGTTCGACATGTTAACAAATATTTTTGGTGAAAATGTGATTTATTCAATAGAAAGTTATACTTCCTTGCTGCTGATCTTTCATGCTGGTCTGGGAGAAAATAAAAAAACGTAGAATGTACCAGCTGCTTCTCCTTCCGTGCTGACCGTAGAAGCCGGTCAAGGGAATAGGCGAAAATCTAAAGAATCTTGACAATAGGCGATGCGGCTAGTAACCCATCACTATTTGATTCCCTTTTTCATCCACACGCCCTCCAACATGCTAAATTTGACCATAAGGTCTTATAGCCCTAGGCTCTGTCTAACCCGCAACGGAACAAGACGTGATACTATGTATATGTATAAAAAATAAACAACCAAGACCCAGGCCAATCTGAAAAATATCGTTATCCATTATGACCTGCCCAGGGAGTCATCATCATCAGGTCTTTTTATTTTAGTCTCCACTGCAGGAGCATGACCCTCTCTGTAATATCGGAGCCATATTTGACCAGAGAAGACAGAGGATTTGGCCTACACTCTCCTCGCTGGCCAGACGGGTTGGAGAGGTCTCATTGATGTTTATGAGCTTTGTTTAGCTTATATTTCTTAAGTCGCCTCTTACGACCTCCATGGGAAGACTAGGAGTGGTCCTATTCTACTCTGCCGGAAACCACACGGCTGAAGCCTAGGATCCTGCGATTCAAAGGCACTTGCGGTACCATCACTGAGACGTGATGGACGGCCAAAACTGGCAGCATTTTTAGGGTTACCCGTACCGTAGGCCGTACCCGAAGGGTAAAAACGGGACCCTATTAATATCGCTTCGCTGTCCGTCTGTATGTATGTCTGTCTTTCTGTATGTCTGTCTTTCTGTATGTCTGTCTGTCTGTTGGTCTGTCTGTCTGTCTTCGGTCGGTCTGTCGGTCTGTCGGTCTGTCACCAGGCTGTATCTCATGAACCGTCATAGTTAGACTGTTGAAATTGTCTCAGATGAAGTATTTTTGTTGCCGCTATACCAACAAATACTAAAAAATAAATATTTAAGGGGGCTCCCATACAACAAACGTGATTATTTTGCTCGTTTTTGCTCGATATTGTTATCGGCAAAAGGGGCTTAAATATTTAGTTATATATTAAAGGTGGGCTAATATATATATAAATAAATAAATATATACGGACAAATCACACAGATTGAGCTAGCCCCAAAGTAAGTTCGAGACTTGTGTTATGGGATACTAACTCAACGATACTATATTTTATAACAAATACATATATAGATACACATCCAAGACCCAGGCCAATCTGAAAAAGATCATTTTCCATCTTGACCTGGCCGTGGATCGAACCCGGTCACTCTGTGTCGCAGGCTGGCGTGTTGACCGCTGCGCCACGGAGCTAGTCAATATAAATAAATAAATTTCAAATTAAAGGGGGCTCCCATACAACAGACATGATTTTTTTGCCGTTTGTATAGATAACGGTACGGAACCCTTGGTGCGCGAGTCCGACTCGCACTTGGCCGGTTTTTTTATCATTTAGTGGATAAAATAAAATCTTAAAAGAAAATCTTTCTTACCAATAGGAACGTTTAAAAGGCAAGAAATTAAATCGATTAGTGTCTTACCATTCGATTCATTGGAACAGATTACCCGTAATCATTCATCGGGGACTAAACGGCGTCCGCGTGGAATCTCAGAAAAATCAGGTGATTTCTCTCTTGGTAACATCGTTTGTTACCGTCATTTTTTTCCTGCCGTCTTATGAGGGCAAGAAAAAAATGACCATGACCAAATGGGGGCCAGAAAAGGAGTTCCTATGAGAAAGAGTCATAGATCACCGCAAAACTTACCACGGAACCATGACACAGGTAACCTTCTCAAATTCGTAAAAAGTATGATGAATTTACTCACATTTAATAGATTTTTTTATAATTTTTTGACTTATTTAAACTCGCTCTACTCAACTCAAAACAACTTTAGGTTTCACATGTTGTTTTCATTTTTTTATAAAATTTAATTCTAATTTTAATAATATCATTGGAAAAATTAATTCCCCTAAATTATTAAACCATCTGAAAATTATAAAAAAAATACTTTTAGATTACAAGAATATCTATATGAAATGTACAAGGACGTTCTAAGGAACCGCTTACTAAATAGATGGAAATGTATGGTTAACTCCATTAATTCGACAAATTCCTACCGTTTAAGACGTTTTTATTAGCAGTTGGTATTGTTTATTACCTATACATTTTCAGTGCATCGGCCAGCAGTATAAGAAAAATATTGTTATCTTTGTAACTAGGGAAACTGTTAAAACAACATTATATCTAATCCTTACTAATATTATAAATGCGAAAGTGAGTTTGTTTGTTTGAACCGATCATCATGAAATTTTGCATACAAGTTCTCTGGAGTACGGAGAAGGACATAGGCTACCTTTTATCCCGGGAAAAAGTACTATACCCGAGGGATCGACATCAACGCGGGCGAAAGCTACTTTTCGATATTTTTCAAAATTTGTTTTGTGTTCTTACAAGTAGTATGGTATACTTTTGTGGCTTATTTTATAGTGCATGTTGTGTTCACATTTCACAGATTCATCACAGAAGACTTTACACTTTCGTATGTTTAGTATCTGAATCTTGTTATATTGTGTATGTTACTGTGTTTAGTCAGTTTTGTGAACCTAAATAAAAAAAATATACATATTTTTAAAGATAGATTATAGATTCTAAGAGTTTTTTTTTCCTATTTCAGAGCCTGGAAGATTCCCAGCGGGTTTATATTCGGTGAAGTCATTTCCAATTTTCCCCATCCTCGGCTAATTGTTTCATTTCCTTAAATGTTTTCACATTTAACTTAACTTTGATTTGCTTGAAATACTTTGGTTTTCCTCTCCTTCGTTTTCCTTTTATCTTCCCTGAAATCTATACTATACCAACCAATATTGCAATCACTTACTTCTGGCTCTTCCATACTTCAAGTCGTCCCTGTTGTCATAATAAGATCAAAAACGCTTAGCTTTCTTACCTTAGCCTGGACTTAGTATTATATTAACTGTATTCGTACATTATTGAGAAACATTAACACAAGTGCTGGCTGCCTTAAACATGAAAAGAATCTTATGACGAGATATTTTTGCTCTCTATTTTCTATTTTATATTCCGTAGTTGCAAGATACACATAGAATTTTTACTGACACTGAACAATTTATGTATTATTTAATTTAATTATTATTTATTTAATTTAATTATTATTTTTTTTAATTTATATATTAAGTATGGAACTTTGTTCAATGTTTAATTGTAAAATCTTAATTATATAAACCATACAAACTAAAACTAATAAGCTAACCTACCATAAAATTACATGCTAAAATTAAACTGAACTTAAAAATCTAGAAATTCTTGCCAACATGCGATATAGGCAAAAATGGCAAGAATTTTTAGATGAATGAAATTTTTATCGTTTTAGACCCTTAAAGGGGCGATTCAGCCCGTACATACTCGTATATGAACAACTTTTCCTATGGGATCAATGCTGAGAACTCAAAATAAAAATGGTCATTCCATACAAAAATGTTCGGCCGCCCGCTCGATTTGTATGGGAATATTAAAAACAAAGTAAGTTAAATTAGTATGCAAGTAGAGCACAGAAAAAACGGTTTCCATGTAGTGCGGCTGAGAGGATTAGTGAGCGTCGCGCATACTCCGCCGTTTAAAAGCATTACGCCCCAAATATTATATGAGGGATTTGTAGTGAATGTTGTATATTCAGAAGACGTAGAATGTGCTAGATGATTTCTTCAAAAGGTTGTGCAAATCATTGTCATCTATTAGGGACCGTATCCAAAGGGTAAAAACGAGACCTTGAGTCTATGCTGTACGTCTATCTATCACGGGGCTGTATCTATTAACTGTAATAAGTTGAGTATACCTGAATTTTCATGCAATGTGTTACGGCTAAAAGCCGAAATGCGGCTACGCCTAGTTTAGCCTCTGGGACAGAGGGCAAAGGGCAAAGGGCAAAGGGCAAAGGGCAAAGGGCAAAGGGCAAAGGGCAAAGGGCAAAGGGCAAAGGGCAAAGGGCAAAGGGCTAAGGGCAAAGGGCAAAGGGCAAAGGGCAAAGGGCAAAGGGCAAAGGGCAAAGGGCAAAGGGCAAAGGGCAAAGGGCAAAGGGCAAAGGGCAAAGGGCAAAGGGCAAAGGGCAAAGGGCAAAGGGCAAAGGGCAAAGGGCAAAGGGCAAAGGGCAAAGGGCAAAGGGCAAAGGGCAAAGGGCAAAGGGCAAAGGGCAAAGGGCAAAGGGCAAAGGTCAAAGGGCAAAGCACAACAAATGACTCATTTCTGGTGAAAAAAAATATACTAAAACTACTAAAGTAAGTAAGCTTTATATGCATTTTTACAACGGAATGTGAATGTGTAATGGTAACACAAACCTTCAACTACCTTCACTCTAGTTTTATAAGATAATCTTGTTCAACAATATAACTAAAATTTTATAAGGTTAACACAAAACAAAAGCGAAAAATAAAAAGCAAATATTAAAGATGTGTATTTATAACATTGTTTCATTTAAAAAAATTACTATATAACGACTATAAAACTATATAATATAATTTATAAAACATTTCATGTAAAATTTACTACTCCGGCATTTAGGTACTCCAATGTTATAAATTCAAGGCACTCTAATAGTTCAATGACCTGTTCAAGAAACCGTTATTTGCCTAGTAAATGATACCTCCATTAAAATTTAAATTCAATCAGTTCAAACCGTTCTATTGAATCCAGGCGAGCGAGATTCCAGATTCAATTTTATATAGAATTCCAGGTTTTATATCAATCCGGTGAACCTCTTGTCGGAGTGAAAATCAACAGTTTATTCATACTTTTATGATACCGATTCTTTGTCACATAATTCGTTGAGGGAATAAATTTTGCATTTGTTTTCTGTAAACGGGATGATTTTTCAAATTTGGTCGGAGGGACCAACGCTAACCGACCGTCGACGACATCAATAACAGCAATGATAGAAAAATCATGCCATTTCACATTGTAATGTCTTGGATTTGGGAAGAGAGTGAAGGTATACCACTCACTCAGACGAATGGAGTAAAAACAGGTAGTAGTTCGGGAAGACGGACGCGCGTCCCTGATGCCATACCTGCAACCACTGTGCAAGCAGAGACTTTATTGCCATATGCTGTGTATACTCATTGTTATTCCGTAAATGACTAACAAAAATAATCACATTTCACATCTTCATATCCGTATAAACTGACAATCTTTACATTCATATTAGGTGTAAGGATATTAAAATGAAAAAGAACTCTCCTGAATGCAGTTCATTTCAGTGCGCCACACTGCAGGCGTTTGCATAAAAAGCGAGTGCAGTTTTTACAGCCGTGTTAATGAAAAACCTACAACCAACAACTTTATTTAGTTTATTTTGCGCTCCTCTTTAGTCCGACTTAAGCCAGGTTTGCATTTTAAAGTAACTTAACCTTCTGCAGTGGCAGATTATCCGTAAAGGTCACGGCACACTTATCAACTCGGAAAGGGATCGACACCGTATCGCCAATCGCCGCGCCGTCCACCAGGCGTGAACCTGCCGTAGACTCGGCTACGGCTAGGCGACCGACGGACGCCGCGCTTACCGCTCGCCGACCACTCTGGTCTGGCTGGCACCAGCCGGCATATTTCCTGAGTGTATTTCCATATGCCAAAATATCAAAGAATGTATTAGAAAGCAGAATACTACATTCAGAGAATCAATACATCGCGAAGATGGACGGACTTTACGGAGAGGCGTAAGAGCGTGGATGACGATCCGTAAGCACGGGGACCGCGAGTTGACCGCGAGCTGGTCGCGAGGCGTGGCATTACGAATCCGAATAGTGTGCGTTCCACTAGGGAGTTTCATACAAAGAATACTTAACTGCTCGAGTTAATACGTTTACGATCCGTTTACGAGTTGAGTGTGCGGCAACCTTAAGGCAAACTAAACACGTGCCTAGGAGGGGCGCGAGGTTACTAACGCACGTCAAGGTCAGGCCAAAAAGGGTAGATGGAAGGTGGCAACATAATGCCGACAAAACTAATTATGAAATATTGATAGACGGCAGCAAAAATTTAGTTGCCTATGGGCGGCAAATCTGTACTGTATTATATCGTGAGTTGGTTGCCTAAAAAGAAACCTTTCATAATTGTTTGAATATATTTTTTAAATTTTAATTACGCAGCCCAGCCTTATTTATATCAATCACCATCACTGAGTCCCAAATATATTTTCATCGAGTAAACAGATTGAAGATCGACGTCTCTTTGTATCTTGTACTACTTATAAAAAAATAATTAATAGATTTCACAAATTCCATTGCTAAAACTTCGTAAATTATTTTACTCATAATTACTTTTTTATGCGACGTAACAACTTATAATTAATAATAATATTTTTTAACTGGCTTGTTATGTGTTAATTTTCAAATTTTCTTACATTTTCTCTGTGTGGTGCAGTTAGAGCGTTACACATACTACTCAATAATAGTTGTGCATGCAGTGTTTGTCAGCAAATAATTGTGCAATTAGTTTAAGTTTTAATAAGGTTTAATTTTGTTGTATTTGTATGTAGTTGACGAACCAAATAAATAAATAAAAAACAAAAAATGTTCATAGGAGCACAGTTAAGCCGGTGTTCCCGGCTGCCATTTGGTAGTCGTTAAAGGGACCACGTCAGAGGCTGAGAGGCGGTTCCAAAGAACTCTGACACCAGGGTGTGCATGGTCGATTGACCGTGACACCTACACGGAATGATGATGATGATGATAGGAGCACATAAAGATATCTATTATCTATATACCTCTGTGCCTACCCCTTGACTGCAACCCTGCAGGGAATAGATATAACAAGTGGTTAATTCGTCCAAGTATAACAATGACTCGAGAATTGTAAATAAGACTGATTTTAAGAGGCTTACATGAACTAACTATATTTTTCTGATTTAAGAATATTCTTAAATCAGATCAAATGAGGAGCCTGATGGCCTAATGGGCGTGAGCATAATTAGTACTTACGCATGTTAAGCAACCCCAGGCGTCCCCACTTGGATGGGTGACCGCAAGTGGCATAAAAATATCTCGAGCTCCTCCGTGCTTCGGACGGCACGTAAGCTGTTGGTTGATTGATCTCTAATGATAGAATCGTTGATGGCAGTCAACGATTCTATCATTTTATTAAAGCTATGAAATATCTGAAACCTGTGTTGGCTACTTACACACATGAAAAACAAAATAAACAATCAGATAATATAAAAAATCTAAAGCTTTACTGGTCACTGAGAAAAGAGAAAACGTAGAATGTACCAGCTGCTTCTCTTCCCGCGCAGATCGTAAAAGCCGATCGAGGGATGGGTGAAATCTGAGGAATCAAGTTAAAAAGCCTGGCTATGTGCACACATGCACATAGCCAGGCTCTGTCCCGTGAGGAAAAAAGACGTAATACTATGTATGTATGTATGAAAACTTCGCTAGTAAATTACTTGTATTATTCTTGGTATTACTTTTAATTATTGCGCATATAATGAATTAAGAGAACTGCTGCAAAATATAACAATAAAATTAGCTTCTAAAATTTAATCTGATTTAGGAGGACAAAAAATCAAAATGATGGTTGGAGCTAGTTGGCTCTCACCACGCTCTCACAAGCCCTATCTTGTGGTTTTCATTACAATCAGTTTTAACGACGTGCGCCGTCTGGTGCTTCAATTATGTAACTATGTTATTGTTTTGGCGTTCTTCCTTGCGAATATTATTGCGGAATGTAAGTATATTTTATTACATATATCATTATTTCTATCTTACTGGTAGAAAAGAAAAGCTTATAATTTTAGCTGCTTCTCTTCCTGCGCATACCGTACAAGCTGGTCGAGGGAAATGCCCAAAATGTAAATAAAACAATAGGCGATGCTGTTTGGTACTCATTACCTCTTTTGATCCTTTTTTCTATTTTGCCTTTAGGTCTTATGACCTTAGGCTCTGTGTGTCTACCCCGTAAGGGATAAAGACGTGATAATATGTATGTATACACAACACAAACCACGAGGTCCCCATCTCAGCTGCTTCGTCCCGCGTTTGTCTCTACATTAATTGCGTTAACGAAGTGCTCGAGGCATAGGAAAGTTATGATAATATCAATAGATAAATATGTTTCAGTGAAATAGCCTAGCTGGAAGATCTCGGCAAACACTGTTGATTTATCCAATTTTGTGTGTCTGTCGTAGGCCGATCGTTTAATTGAGCCGATCGTGATAAGTCCGGCCAGATCGATATTTTGATTTGCCCAATTATTTCATGATGTGCTCAATGCAAACTTCGGCATATCGATGAGAGCAGCCTATTTGTCGATTTTCCCATTCAGTTATTTGGCTGTATCGAGGTATAGCTGGGCGTATCGGGATATGCCTGGGAGCATCGTGATTTGGTTCCACTTTCCGTCTCTTTGGCGCTGTGGCACTCTCTCATTTCATGTGGCAGTCAGCTGTGTTTACTTGCAGAAAAAATGACAGCTATTCAAGAAACTGAAAATATTGGTAATAAATGTGATAAGAGTAAGTTGGTGGACGAAATTTATTGATCACGATGTTGATCACCCTACAGAATCGATTTGGCTAAGTATGGACAAATCGTCAAACGTTATGCTTTGAACGATATGGCGGTAATTAGGTAGCCAAATCAAAATATGGCGGCACTTGTCGATTTGGTCAGGCTGATCGCGATCGGCCCAATTAAACGATCGGGCTCCGACATATCTACTTACGTGCCTACTTAGCAATTTCTTTAGAGTTATCACTACATTACATAGTAACAATGTCGGTTCCCACTGTCTGTGCCTATGTAGGCTAAGCCTTTAAACTAAGCAACAGATTTTAATGCGGTTTTTTTAATAGATAGAGTGATTCAAGATGATTATATGTACATTGCACCCGTGCGAAGCCGAGGTCCGGGTCCTCTAGTAATATATAAACGTTTCTTACTACGATTTAATATTGTACATGGACAAATCACACAGATTGAGCTAGCCCCACAGTTAGTTCGTTCGTTGTTTAAAGGGATATCACAACTATACTATATTTTATAACATATACATATAAAGATAAACATTCAAGACCCAGGCCAATCTGAAAAAGATCATTTCCTATCTTGACCTGATCGGAAATCGAACCCTGGATACCCGGTGTGGCCAATCTGAAAAAGATCATTTCCTATCTTGACCTGATCGGAGATCTAACCCTGGATTCCCAGTGTGGCAGCTTGGTATGATGACCTCTAAGCCATAGAGCTCGTCAAAGGAATGAGGTAAAGCCCTTGCCTTCACAGAGGTACTTCCGTCGTGCCTGTATACTTATGTAGTCATATTTAAGACTGAAATGCGAATAAAGGTGAATGCATACTTGGCCGTACCGCACGCGCCGCAGTCGCTTTTGTTTCAGGTAATGTGGCGACTGCGGCGCATGCGGTGCGGCTCGAGGAGGAAACACTGCACTCGAGAGAAAAATAGGTTTTTGTAAAATCTATCGCTGTCGCGCTGTGTGCCCAAACAATCCCCGCAGAGTGCGATAGAGACAACTGCGGCTAGGACAGAAAATACCTATGAAAATTACACAAAATTAACGCTTCGTAGTCCCCTGATTCTTCTCCAAAACTTAACCGATTTAATTTTTTGTTCATTAAATAATTAAATATGGCTGTGTTTCTATCTTTTCTTTTTCTAATATAATTGTCTCGAATTCGTTTTCTCGATGTTTTAACACAACGGAAATTCTTACCAATTTTTCAGGTTTCTGAAGGTTCTTAACTTTTTAAATAATTCAATTATGAAAAAAATGAAAACATACGGATGTGCTACTTACTATATTCATAGATATTTTTGGTAAAAAATCATTGCTGTACTGGTACTATCCGAGGAATCAGGGCGCTTGTATGGAAATACGGCCCTACGATTTCCTCTTAAGCCATGAAACTGGGCCTCTCATCCGAAAGGTGATTGCTTTCACAGATCACAGCTGTGGAAGCAATCACCTTCTTTATCTTTGCTCATCACCTGCTCTAGGTATATAGATTTGGCATTTTTTACGGCCGCTTGCCTTACATTAATCTCTATACTTATACGTGCTTAAACCTGTGATTTTAGTCATTTTGGCCTTAGGCCGAAAACCATACGGCATTTAAGTGAAATAAAACAAATGATGTATACAACAAATAAATATATTTTCCATTAAGTTCCATGTATAAATTTTAAAATTACTTTTTAAATAACATTCATGACAACAATATTTCAATATGTTATTTTACAATATTTTGGAAGTTGAAAACTTGAAATCACAATGTTCCTATATAATTTTTATATATATAACTATAGTACGTTACGATTTCCCTTCTATATAATCAAGTTCATTTATATGTATAAGTATATGGTATACAATAATTTGGTATAATTTAGTGTAGGTACTTTTGACTACATAATTCTTTAGTTTTCTATTTATTATTATTTACATAAAAGATGGTCGGTGCGGCGAGATTTTATTTATCATAAAAACTTGTTAATTGTAAAGAAAATTCATTTTGTGTTTAGAAATATTATACTAGTACTAAAAAAACATCGAATAATGGTCCACATGAAATTTTAACTTACAATAAAGCATTTACAACACCATAACTAGATACCTACTTAAATATAAATAAATATGTAAATAACATAGGAAGATAATGATGCAAAGATAGAAATGACATCGAGAATTGTTTACATAACGTTTAACAAAAATATTTTGTCTCAACTTGGCACTGTAGCTGGCATTTTTTTTATTAAATATTTTGGCTATTACAGCGCGTTTGAAAGCTAAAGCTATCAGTTTTTCGAATATAATTACTTCTAAAATTTAAGATAGCTTAATACTTTTCGGCACAGATGTTTTATAATATGAAAAGTATAGCTGTACTCGAATAAATATTCCTCCTTAAAAAGCTGCATCGACGAAATTTCTATCATGTTTTGCATTTCAGAAAATTGTCTTTTAAACATACCGACAGTCGCTGACACAAGTTTGCATCCTATTTCAAAAAGTGCATACTATTCAATATTCAATTATTCTAGCTCAAGTGGCTACTGGCTTGTGCTCGCGACTGTACTTAATTAAATTTGCCGCCGTCTTGAAAAGTACGTATCGTAAAATATTATCAAAATGTTTGCAGTCACGTGAAGGGAACATTTAATTGTATGTTATATAATTAGTATAATATATTATATTTATATATAATATACACATTAGGTCTGGCTTTAGGTTGTGCGTTATAATTCGTTAAAATATAAATATGGTAAATAGTAAAAGATCAACCTTATTGTATGCATATACTATGTGAAAATCGGTTTGTGTATTATTAGAATATCTTGTGTCGTCTATTTTATTTTCCTTTATTTTATTCTGTTTAAAACCATATAGTTGGGTCAAAAATCTACAAATAAAACTAAATTTGGAGGGCAATACTCCATAACACTATAGCTAAAATTAAAGAATGTAGCCATTATTAGCTATTTCATTTAGCCCAAAAATTAAGCTGACTTAATCTAATATTTTTGGATAAAATCGTAATGCCCAAGTTTTTCTTTTATATCCTATCTACATTTTTTTATTTCTAAAATTCATATAAATTTATATATTTTAAAATACTCCCTATTATGCGATTTGTTACAAAATTTTATCCAACTATATCTTGCGATCTCGAAAAAAGTTATATAAATGAAGAAAGCGAGTAAAGGACAAAGATCCACTGAGCAAATCCTACAGAATATATCACACGGAGAGCGCTGGATTTACTGGCTCGCTCAGTGGCGGCAGTGACTGATACACCTAACACGGAGCATAAGACATGTTGACAGTACAAGGAAAATTACAGTACATATACACTTTGTTTTCACAGTAGCTTTTTTGACCTATGAAAATGATACTAGCTTTCACCCGCGGCTCCGCCTGCGTCAATGTCGATCCCTCGGGAATAGTACTTTTTCCCGGGATAAAAGGTAGCCCATGTCCTTCTCCGTACTTCAGTTAACTTGTATGCAAAATTGATTGGTTCAGAAGTTACGACGTGTGAGCGTAACAAACAAACTCACTTTCGCATTTATAATATTAGTAAGGAAGCAAGGATAAGGATGTAAAGAAAACCCTGTCCGATCCTTGTAGTGGTGATTCAGCCCGTCGATATGAACCGTGGGTATTTCCTATGGGATTAAAGTTTGGAACTTAAAAATAAAATGGACATTTTCAAACAAAAATGATTGGTAACCCGGTCAATTTGTATGATAACGTCAAAAAAATTTGAGTTTTCATCATCGGTTCCATAGGAAAAGTTGTTCATATCGACGGGCTGAATCACCCCTTCAAAGATCGGACAGGGTTTTCTTGATATATTGTGAAAGACTATTTTGACTTTTCATTAAAGGAATATATTTGAGTTCGTGTTACGAACACTCATTTCGCGCCATTTTAGATTTTCATGCACAGACCATGCACAGACATTTTAAAATGAAATGTGTTGCCATGTTTTGTGTGAACTCGACTTACCGAATAAAAAACAGTATATTGAAAGCATTGTTTATATAGTACGAGTTATTTCTCGTCAAGTTCGACAGTCTCCAAGACTGCGTAGACTTTTTGAAATATAATAGTCATTTAGTTAAGT
Organism: Elegia similella; assembly: GCA_947532085.1. Lineage (NCBI taxonomy): Eukaryota > Metazoa > Arthropoda > Insecta > Lepidoptera > Pyralidae > Elegia > Elegia similella. Next base: position 18,147,781 of record OX383942.1, on the reverse strand, counting down.
ATTTTCGACAATATATTTTAGATAAATTATTTTAATATAGCAAATATAAAGAAAGAAGTTGGAATAATAGCAGGATTTGATAGACGACACAGCTACAGATAAATCCTCCATTGCATCAAAAAAAGTAAGTAATGGTTTGCACCTAATTGCTCTTCAGCATTACAAAATCACATAAAACTCCCAAAATATATGAAAAACACAAATTCCAACTAACTAATATATACGGACGCATTATTCATTAACTCTAGCTACAGAAACTATGTCTTACCGCAATACATACAGCAAAAGTTCCTACCACTTTCTAAAATAAATATATATTAGCGGTTTTTTATAAAACATTAATTATTAAAATATATAATTTTACGGAAGCGTAAAAGTATTCATTTATAAAACCAACTGCTTATATTCATTAAATAAATATTTGGAAATTCCTCCTTACCGCACTTCTAAACAAAGGCTTCGAGCCCGTAATAAATATAATATAATATTTTTAACGTCTAAGTATTATAAACATAGTTTAAAATTTGAAATTATGGAAAATTGGCACATTCTCAATACAAAACTAATTTACAATACACAGCTTTAAGTTAGGTACTGATGTAAAGTAATTCGAATAAACAGTAGAATACAAGCTATAATAATATATTAGGGTGCTTCCAGACTTGACCGTGCCGAATTTTTGCCCAGCGCGAGGGACAAATAGAACGTGTTAGGATTAAAAGTTGCTCAAGAATTCTCTGCACACGGGAAATTCTGCTTGGCTTTGAGCTGTTCACCCGGGCGAGCCTGGAGCTCTTACTCAAATGTCAAGCTACAACATATTGGAATAAACTACAAACACTAGAACACCGAGACTCAGGACATCAAAATATTAACGTAAAGCTTAATGTTATACTTACAGGGACTGTATATCAATATCTCGATATATCAATACTATTGAGAAAGTATCAATACAGTTAGTGATATTTTACCGGTACCGTTAGTGCATATAAAAATCAGTTATAATATCGGTAAAATTATCGATGTAAAAAATCTGTATTTCTAGAATATCGATACCAAAATACCGGTATACACTCCTTGTCTTTGGAAGAGTATGACTACGTATGGGAATATTTCTACAATTTCACACTCAGTCTGCAAAACGATGGAGTAATTGACCCCATAAATAAAAAAAAGTAAGTAATGGTTTGCACCTAATTGCTCTTCAGCATTACAAAATCACATAAAACTCCCAAAATATTTTTTGAAATTAACTAGTTATTCTAACGCCTAATGTCTACGCCCATGCCGCAACGGATGACACAATCTAGCATAGCACTTTTCTTAACTCTTTAGGTTTATCAAATAGCAGGTAAATTCTTAATATTTTTAATACGTCAAAATGAAAGCGCTCGTGATGTTTTGCACTGCTTGTTCGGTGCAATAGTATAGGGGGAAGGATGGGCCTCCGGCTCTCGCACGTCCCCATACAAGTCGGCCCAATTCATGCTAATACCAAAACTGAATTTTGCCAGAGGCGTGGCTCTACCACGACTAGTTAGTAAGTGTTGAATGTTAAGACCAAGAAAATCATCGCTTAACCCAGAATAACCAAGTAGTTAACGCGTAATGAGAAACGTCAAAACTAGCTTCTTAGAACGGCCGTACTGTGCATTTATCACCCGTTGCAAAATGGGTTTTCTACAAAAGGCTTCATACATCGCGTAGTTGTTATAGCGATTACGTTTCACACTGATACATACAATTCCAGGTTCTGCAAGTGCCAATGTGAGACAGTAGATAAATTTATTAGCTAAGGTTGACCCTGTGTCAGTCGTGGACTGCAACCGAGCGCCTGCGGCGAACCCGGGATCAATTTCTATCTACGAGATTTAGAATCTACGCTCTACGCACGTAGCGGTTAGTCCTAGGCACTGCCTACCTAACGCCGAATAGACGGCCCTATACTACTATACCTAAGTAAATTTATCTCTTTAGAAAAATTTTGGCAGTCACAGTAAGGTGAACGGGTAAAGACTAGGGTCACGAACGAAGATTACGCGAACCCGCTAAGCTATATATTATGGCATGAGCCTTATAAATATTTTGCCTCCGAACATAGCCGCAAGAACGGCGAAGTTTTCTTACATAAGAAATATCAACCTATAAGATTAACAACGAAGTAAGTTGTATTATTTAGTCCCGAGTCTATATACAATTGCAACCTGACGTAAAAATTACATAGCGCCTAGCTTTATTTTTTTAAAGAGCTATAAATTTTACAGGTAGAAATTGCCGAGTCGAATTTGCGGCTAATTTCGGAGGCTTGAAGTTACGTAGCGAGCAATATTCTGGACCTGTTTAGGACTACACGGCCTTTGAAACGTCGCGGATGCGACACGGCTAGGAGACGAAGACGGCACGCGGATAGCACCGGCGGCCGTGTAAAGGCACGGGGGGGCACGGCGGCGGCTGCGGCGCGGCGGGGGGCCGGCGCCGCCGTCCGCAGTCAGAGCGGGAAGCAGCGCGCCGAGCGCCGCGGCGGCTCCGACGCGCCGCGCCGCCGCCGCCCTGACACGGCTGACTTCACGCTGCTGGCGTCGCCTTCGCTGCCCGCTCCTCGACTTCCACCTCCGCACAACCGCTCTGGTTCAATCGGTTCTAATTTGTGCATCGATGGACGACTGGAAAGCCTCGACCCATCGCCGATGGGCGTCGACAAGGCTCTTTCCGATAATGCATCGTCGTCGAGGTCGATACGTCCGAGGCGAAGCGCTAATGCGTATTCAGCCCGTTCGATCACACTCGGTGCTTCTTCTTCGACCACAGTTGTGTCAGCGAGTGTAGAATCTGCTGCTGCAGAATCAGCTCGAGACTCTCCCGCATTCCCTGCGGATCGTTTGGTATCTACTGACGAAGGTGATGAAATTTCAGGCAACCGACGCTCCGGAGTAGCAAATACTGAGTCCGATGCCCAGCTACGCGACTCAGAGTTTTGACGTAAAGTTTCATCGGCGCTGCGCTGGGATGCACGCCGACTTGTACGAGGACTTTCATCATCAATAGCTCGAAAATCTAGCGCACTTAAATCAAAAGGTCCACCTCGACGGCGAGACCCATCTCGTCTAAAGGAAGGTCGGTGTGAAGTAAACGCGGCGTCATATAGTTCACAAAGACTAGTTCGATCGGAGTGCGGCTCCTCGTACAGAGTCAGATTACGCGTCTCTGTTGCATCGGATGGAGTTTCATCACGGATGGAGGTTACTTCACTTCGTTCAGAGATATCAAAGGTGAACCGAGCTTCGAATCGATCTGGGCTGAGCAATGGGGCAGATCGCGAGCAGTCGTCTGTATGAGTTGCATCAGGGTCGAGTGGTAATGGTTGTGGCGCTGTACGACGTGGTGATGTTTCATCGGAGTCCGTAGAACGATCAGATCTAGGAACTTGACATACGTGGCGTCGAGTCAGCGCTGGTTGCGAACCACAAGGAAGACGTCGACAACATGTCCTTTCGTGCCGAACGTCCGATCCACTACTACCTGTGGATTTGGAGTGCGGGGGACGGCGACGACGATAGTCTTCACGTCCATACAGTGAAGTAAATTCTTCTGAACAAAACTTTTCGAATAACTCCTGTGAACTGAGCCGAGTTGAACCTGTCGCGTTATAAAACGCTTCGGTCGGCGAGCGGTCTGTTCGTTCATAAAGGGCACTCGAACTTGCTCGCTTGGACTTATCCATTAGGCCGAATTTGTAAATCTTCGGCAAGCGACGTTCGAACACACCTTGAGAATGAGCTCGAGCCGGACCACGCGGAACGAACGGTCCGTCGTGGCGATCGGCAAGAATCCGATCGGAAGAGACACCCCGAAGCGTCCGCGGCGGCGGGGTCGGCTCGGCGGCTGGTGGTGAGATGGCGAACTCTGGTTCGTATTCATCCTCATCGGGCGTATCGGCTGATGGCCCAGAGCGCTCTAGGGACGCACGCAAGCATTCACACTCTTCGTGTTCGTCACTAGCGTCTCCCTCGTCGAAGGATGGCGCGCGTGGCCCATGAATGAAGACACGACGTCGTTCTTCAGCCGCTGCATCTTCGTCTTCGAGGCGTATGGAGCGACGCAGTGGTGGACGGTCGCGGCGCGGGCGGCGCGTTGGGGCTTCGACGGTGGCGGCGTGCGGTATGGGCGGGCGCGCATTGGGCAGCAGGCGATCGAGTGACAGGCCGCGGCGAGGACGGGCGGGGCGAGCGGGTCGCGGGGCCCTCGATGCTGACGGACTAGTCTCCTCCGGCGTGGTGGGCAGCGCGGCGCCGCGCCCGAACTCAATGAACCAGAGTTCGTCCTTGAGTTCGCACTCTCACTTCTTTTCGTTCATATCTTTATTTAAGTAGTGCAGCACGTAGTGGAGCACCAGGTCGTAGCAGTACTTGTACTCCGTCTGCATATAAAAAAAAATATTTTAATAACTACTGCAGGGTAAAGGCCTCCCTTTCATCATCAACCAACAACTTCGATCGAGGGCTAGTGAATTCCAGTCTTTCCGATAGGATTGAAGCTCGTCTTCCCTTCTTTTATTGGGCCTTCCACGCTTTCATCCATATAATAAAGGGAATACTTATCGTACGTCATAATACGAGAAAATACTTTAAAACCATATTAGGATTGACGAATGACAAATATATAACTCTTACCATGTTTTCGACCAGTTGAGGTCTATGCCGGCGCACGGTCTTCACGGCTTGGAAAACGTCTACTTCTCCATGTTTGATCACTTGCTCAATGCAAGCGTTGGCGGCACAGTATACTCCAGCACGGCTGCGGCCGTCTCTGTGGCAAAGAAAATAAGTTGAATCAGAAAACTTTTCACGATATTTTCAACAAATTTATATTTAATAAAAGAAAAGCTTATGATTAGTGTTTTGCTTTGGGGACCAAGCATTCAGAGTTGAGGAGTTAGCTTGTACACATTATCACATTCCATTGTCATCAGATTGACAGGTGTATATGTCAGGGGCGTCGTCCTCAACTGACTGTCTATCCGATGGTTGCAGTATGGCAACGCGTGCCCGGCCTTTCAATCTGCTATTTGCTTTTCCCCACTCCTCCGAGTAAGTAGTAACTCTATATCCTTATTCCCTCTCGAAATCCAATAAATTTCCTTCCCCAGCTTAAAAATGCTTCACAAGAATCCAAAGAAACTTCGCCAACCCGCCTGTCAAGCGTGGTGAGAATGGCATGGAACGAAAAATCCTTGAGATGCCTCAGTCCAGCAATGAACTTTTTACGCCGAAATGATGATGATAAGGCGTATGCATAATTACAGTTTAATCGAATACCGGCAAGTCAATCAACATTATACAACACCTTCTATCCAACCCGAAAATTTAATTATTATGCCCATTTCATCTGAGCGTCTTACAGTAAGTAATTTATGTTTGTTATTAAACCCACTGAAATTTGACAAAACTTTAAAGTCCGGATTAAAGTGGCCAAAGCGACGTACAAATTCGCAATCAAAACGCGGTTGATTAGTTACAGTAGTTCCGTGTGAAATTGTCTCTGAGAGTTTGACTTTAAGAGTAGTTCCACTTCGGACTTTTAATCACATTTATTACAGTAGTACTTAGGTTTAACTAGTAAATGTAAGAGGTTATGTTATACCTTCAACAAAGTAAGAACTGTAAAGAAACGAGGACGAGAAAATAATAACGTGATTCTATGATCTTGATGGAATTATTAAACATTCCAAAAACAACAATTCAATGAATGGAAGAAGACTACTAACACACTATAGTTTACTATAGTTATCTAGCTATTATATAGTCTTCATACGAAGCGTATGATAAATATATACGGACAAATCACACAAATTGAGGTAGCCCCAAAGTAAGTTCGAGACTTGTGTTATGGGATACTAACTCAACGATACTATATTTTATAATAAATACATATATAGATAAACATCCAAGATCCAGGCCAATCTAAAAAAGATCATTTTACATCTTGACCTGACCGACCGGGGATCGAACCCGGGGCCTCGTGTCGCAGGCTGGCGTGTTAACCACTGCGCCACGGAGCTCGCCTATTGGATATTGATTTAAAGCAAAAGTTTACGTAGCTACAAAAATAATTTAGTATTTTACCAACACATTTAGTAATCTCTACTGAAGTATTATCTCGTGCAACCTTCCAGACGCCTCTTAAATAATTCGAAGATGTAGTAATATAATTTAGTTACTTACGGCGAGACTACGCAAACTGGTCCATAGTCCGTGCGCTGTCGCCATCGCTCTACCATGTTCATGAGTTCCACCAGGGAGTTGGTCGACGATGGCACTTTGTGACCCATGGGCCAGCATGTCAGCTGGAACAGCTGCACCGTTTTGGGTGGAGCTTTCACGCCAGCCATCAGCTCAGTCAAGGACACGATCTGTTGGTAAAATAATCTTTCACATTAAAAAAAAAAACCGACTGCAATCAAAGTAAAAAAAAAAACTACTGAAATTTAAAAAAAAAACTTGAAATTAAAACTGATAAGTTTTGATAAAATTTCAATGGGATTAATTTGGCAGCAAACCATTTAACCCTTTGACCGCGAACGTCGGATAAATCCGACAAACATTTTCTATGAAGATGATTTATCGGAAGTTCAAGGTCAAAGGGTTAAAAAAAAATCGTAAAAAATTTACAATACCTACGTAAATAAACTCTGTTGGATCTATATGAACAATTTTTCTTATGGGACCAATGATGGGAACACTGGGAAACACTTATTGAAGTTTCCATATAAGGTGATTGGGCGGCCGAATTTTTTTTTTTGAAAATGTAATTTTATTAGCTTTCCAGCTTTTGATTAAGCTGTTTCTTTGGATACTGATAAAGTTATAAAGTTGTTTTTGATCGGTCATGGTATTTTTACATATTGTAGGTATATAAAATGACGGAGTTATGCGATCATTAAAAAACCTAACAAATTGATAAACTCCTCCTTTTTTTGAAGTCGTTTATTATAGAGTTATAATATAAAGTTAAAGCTTAAAAAATGGCCTTTACTTTCTTAGAAAGATCAAATCAGTACGACGTTACTATCAGTGACGGTTAAAAAATGGTTTTGCAATAAAATAACTTGATGCCCTGACCAAGATAACTACTAGACTAAATACCACCTGATAGCCTCTACTGACAATTTATCTGGAACTTCTCCTTATTTCTCAATTAATTTTCAAAGACAGTGTCTACGATACCTTAGGTTTGTTTATTTTTCGTGTAAGTGGTCAACACTGGTGTCAGATTTTTCAAGCTGCCTAACAGCATCTGACAAAGCTTAACGACTGCCTTAGAAGGCAGTCGTCGGTCCCGGCTGTCATCGTAGACGATGACAGCTGGGACCGACGGCTTAACGTGCCTTCCCAAGCTCGGAGGAGCTCGAGATATTTTTATACCACTTGCGGTCACCCATAACAGTGGGAACTGCAGGTCTTATTTCATGAGGCAGACTAAACTTAAAGAATGACTAACAAATCAATGAAAAAATGGGTTGCACTCCGGGAGTACCGGCAGAAGTGAAAACTCCGCGCGGCAGTAAGAGAATACTAGACTATAGTCTAAGGTCACGTGACCGTCTTACGAATTTTCGATCAGGTCAAGTGCCCTGACGTGAGTTTAACATTTTTTACCCATCATAAAAAGTGCACAACGCCGCTAAGTTTTGATATTGTGTGAATAAGCATTACATCCTCTGTCTGCTCTGGCCAAGGATGGCTTCGGTAGTACAGAGAGGGTCATGCTCCTGCAGTGGAGACTAAAAAGACCTGATGATGATGATGATGAAGCATTACGAACCTTCTTGTTGATCCTAAATATCCATGTCTTGATGTTTGTGTAGTGGTTATGTGAGACGTGGTCTATCGTGAACACAGGGCCGTACTTCTTGGAGTGGCGACCCTCGGGCCAGAAAGGAGGGAATTGTTGCTGCAAATGAAATAACAGTTAGAATGATTGTACATAGATTGTTACGCAAGAGCCTAATATAATACTTTTTGGTGAGGGTGAAATTTTGAATCCAGAGCGGAGCGAAGAAGAAGGCGAAGGATTTAGAGTATGTTGTCCAAAGTAAAAGTAGTATTTTCTCCTTCTATGAGAAAAACCAATATTTGTGTTTTCATTCTCACGGGACTATAAAAATCTCTCGGGAATAAAAACGTATTATAGTCCCTGTATATGGGCAACGGTTCTTTGTTTTTTGAATAGATGAGATGAAAACCAAATTATTTACAAAAAAATTTAGTATGGATACCCTATAAACATTACCAGGAAAAATATTTTATTTTTATGGGCATGTCATAATATACTATTAGTTAGAAACACAAACTAACTCCAGACCGTCAAATTTTTCTTTACATTTTTGCCAAAAACTGCCACAATTGACAAAAATGCTAAGAAAAGCTTCACGTTCCCACTTAAAACTGTAAATAGTAGTTTATAAAATAGTTTGAAGGGTTATTTAGGGTCTCGCAAAAAAATTTGAAATGATATTTCTGTTTTAATTCTAATATTTCATTATTGCAGTCTCCGCACTGGACCCATAACATTCATGTGGACTCTCATTTGATTAATAATTTCAATTTTAATTGATTGATATTATTAAAGGTTTGATTCTGCTATAGGGAGATTATCCTAATATCAACCCCTGAACATCATAATCAAGTAGAAGATATAAAAAAGTATTGACTACTTACAGAGTTCTTAGGAGGAACGCACAGCACGACCACTGCAGCACACTCGTAGTCATACACCAAGGACCAGAACTCTCCCTGAGTCATGATCAGCGGCCATTCAGTAACGATGTACTCACGAGGCTTCGTGTAACCCTACAAAATTGAAAGTAACAAATAATATAACGATATCGTACAGATTTCGAAAGTTTGCCCGCTCCAGGAATCGAACCCGGTAACATACGTGTATCAAGCTGGCATGTTGACCATTGCGCCATGGAGGCCGTCCACCTCAATAGAACGGTAGTAGTAGATAGTGAGTTAATTAAATTGAACTTGGAGTAACTAAGAAAGAGAATAAGATGGCGAGACGATATAGAAGGCTTTTGAACTGGATGGCAGCAATGGGCTCATGAAATGTTACAACAGTAAGGTGAGGCCTTTGCTCAGCAGTGGAAAATGTCAGGCTAAATAAGAAGAAAAAATAAAAAGAAAGGTAATACTTAATGAAAACTAGTATAGGCTAAGCGCTTAATCAGTAAAGTGCTAGTCCTATCGTAGACAGACTCAGGTCTGTTACTGAGGTATGGAAGTGATACGGAAGGGGTGACGTCATGACAAAACGTAATAATTGTCTCGCTATACGTCCAACTGAAGTCACGCGTTATTTGACGTATATAAACACCCTCCCGTACCGCTCCCATACCTCAGGAGTAGACTCAGTTAAGCGTTAGGCCTATAATTCTAACGGCATCTCAGATCCACGATTTATAGGAAGGAGCTATATGGTAACTCTAAGTGTACTCCAAAAAATTAATAGGAATGCACATTTTTTAATGATAACTGCACGCACGACAATGTTTATCGACTATCGCCATATTGTTTTCCGGAAAATTAAATAAAAGATGGAAATAGTATAGTAGCGCGATATAAACCGCGTCGCAGGCGACATGTTACAGGTGCAGAGATGTTTGAATTTTCGTGTTTCTCCATAGGCGATTAAATGTCCTGCGATTGTGTCGATGCACGCATAGTACATTCTTTTTTAGAGGAATAAGACATAAGTATCTAACGAATTCGCGACGATAATAGTCAGCTAAAATTGAGTACTATCGTAGAAACACCACGGTACTTCAGAGACTAAACACAAAACACTATTTACTCAATGTAATTTAACACAATATTTTTGGACTGCTCAAAATATGGTGAAAATATTCCACGCGGGCAGGGTTCGAACCAGCGACCTAGATTGGTTTAAACTCTGCCTGCGTGGTTTTTTTCAACATATCTTATTTCTTTATTAAAAAGAGTATATTAGAATAGCATGTTAATGCAAAAAAAATATTAAATTCCTCCATATTGGAAAGAAGAGACAGGCTTTGACTTAGATATGCATCAGCAAATTGCAAATGTGATAAAAGCTTTTACTTAATTTGATTAAACTTTTACTTACATCGACGAACACCGCATTTATGTAGTCTGTAAAACTGTTGCCTTGGAAAGATGTAAGGTACGGACGAAAGTTGTCGGCTGAAACAAAAAGTATAATGTTATGTTATCGAATATCCTGATAGACTACGTCTAATTCCCAACGAACATTCGTCGGTAATTAGATCGTCGTAGACATATTTATCAATTTATTAAAAGCATCCTTTTATTTTTCGAGTATTTATTTAATTTATATTACATTTATTAGATACTATCACAAATGAAAATTTTATAGTGAATAAACGCCTCAATTAAACCTTAACTTGAATATAAAGTGTAACCTTCAACGTTAGGTAAAAAATTATTTAGTGAAAAGCTAAAAACAAGTATCTCTAAAAGATACTTGTTTTTAGCTTTTAACTATATCTTTACCAAGAGACAATCAGATATTCTATGTGAATTACAAGTATCTTGGTAAGACATACTTGTTTTTAACGTAGAAAAAGTAAACATACTTGAAACAAACAATATGTTCGTATTCCCAAAATAAACCAAATAAAAATATTGGCACATGCCTATTGATTTGTTTTCAGTGAAAATATTTTTACCAAACAATTGAGTTACTCGACTTTTGCGTAGGGCAGCCAGTGCTTATAGTGAACCGAAAAGTTGCTTCGTTTTTTTGGTAGTGATTGATCATAGTTAGATATTGGCTAAACACATGTAAATAAACTTACGTGGTACCACCAACACGTCCCGGTTCTTCTCCCTGTTATCTCCTCGATGCCCACCAGCACAATCCCCTATCGTGAACCGTGGAGTTTGCTTGCAGATCTGCTGGTACTCTTTCTGGTACTCATTGAGCTTAGATACTGGGTCCCTCTGAGATTTCTGTTTCAGTCTTTGTGATAGTTCGGACACGGGGAACCAGGACACGCCGCAGACGACGTGCTCTTCTAATGTGTCGTACACGAATTTGTATTGTTCCTGATGGAAATGAAAAAGGTTTTTAGAGATCCGTAATAAACAAGGAACTGTTGTCCCTCTGTCTGTCTGCGGTTCAGATCAGAGACTATTAGTACTAGAAATCTGTAAAATTTGGCATTGGTAAATGTTTTCGGCGGTTTGCAAATTTTTGTTGGAGCCAAGTCCCAGTACTTTAGGCAGCATTATATATTATCTTATACCTTTTAACGGAAACGGCTCTAACGTGAGATATCGCTAAAATTTGGTATATGGGGGTTTTCTAGGGTAAACAATCGATCTAGATTAGTCTTATGTTTGGGAAAACGCGTGTCTTTGAGTTTTCATGCGTTTTTCTTTTCACGCAGAATATGGTCGCTAATTTCGTCATGCCGGCCACTGTCCGTCTAGTCAAGCGACTTAAGACACAGACGGCAAGAAACGAATTACGGGTTCGAATTCCGCTAGGTGACTTGCTTTTTTATATGTTCAATTTTATATTTATATATAATTTATTAATTTTTATTGTTTTTAGATAAGTTTAAAAAATGTAGGAGATAACAATATATATTTCTCATAAATATAGATTATCACCTAAACACCACCATATTAGAAACAATAGTAATAACCGAGCGAAGCTCGGTCGCCCGGGTACTAACGATTTAAAAGGATAACTATTAGCTTAGCAGTGTTCATAAGTCGAATGGTTAAAGTCGACCAACTTATAAACCGATGTGCAATTACGGAACCCTACGCTGCGCGAGGCTGATAATACTCAGACAGCTCATCACGATCACGACAGCTCCGCTTTGGATGGTCAGGCTAAGCCATTGATCAAGATATGCGCCAGCTCTTTTGTCTTCAGAGATGTCGATCAGAAGTGCTGAGATCACTCGCTATCGCTGACGAACTTTCTGCCATTAAAGCTATTTTTGTTTGGTATGGTAAGCTTGTGAATCCTTTATAAATTAGTCTTACCTCGTTTTCAATAAGGCCTTTTCTGGATTGTCTCAGTTTCTTCAAATACCCGTAAACGTCAAAGCAGTCTTCTTCTTCCGCCAGTTCCAGGTTTGCATCGATGGCTAAGTATACTCCGGATCGACCTCCTCCATCACTGAGCAAAAGAAATATGTTGATGATGGTGTCAAGATGAAGTGACTTATTGTAAAATTTTCAGGCTGTGTCGTGAAGTCCTTTGCACTCATATTGAATATGGCTTTGTGAATTGTCTGAAACTGGCGAGATCGACTAAAAAGAACCGAGTTTTTTTCAACATCATTATCATTTCAGACATAAAAAGTCTACTGTTGGACAAAGGCCTCTCCCAAGGATTCTTCGTTCCATGGGAGGATATTGCGATACTCAACACGCTTGGCAGACGGGTTGGCGAGTGCGTTTCTTAGGCGAATCTACTGCCCATCGGAAGCCCATTTTTAGGCTGGGGAAGGATAGGAATTTTATGGGTATGGGATGGGAATGAAGGTACTGGGATACAAATCAGTCGGACTAATGAGGGAAAAACATGTAGCAAGGCTCGGGAGCCTTACCTGCAACCACCAGCTAAGCAGTTGAGGATGACACCCCTGACCTGATCTTATTTTAACATGTACTTACTTGCAGTGCACTACCATCGGTCCCGCTGCCGGGTTGGTCGCCAGTCGACGCCCGACCACAGCTCGGACTCGCCTTCTAAATTCTAGTAAAGCGTTGCTGAACGGACACGTGTGGGAGTGCCATTGGGTGTAGTGGAACTGGAGGATGAATCTCTCTTCGACCACCACCTAGGAAAAATAATTCTTATATCACGACGACTCCGCATTTTGACTTGGGCTTTGACTACTCCGCAAGGGAAAAAGACGTGATAGTATCCGTATTTGGAGAAAAAAACTTATTTCGGTATCCTTGGAGAAAATGTTACAGTAAATCTTAAAGTATTGTCCTAGTTTTTGTTAATGCTGTTTCAAGTTATAACGTTTCTTTTCCTTTCGTAACGTACATACACTAACAAGTTATAATAGACGAGCTCTGTGGCGTAGTGGTCATCATGGCAGGCTGGCACACCGGAGGTCCCGGGTTCGATCACCAGTCTGATCAAGATGGAAAATCTTTTTCAGATAGGCCTGTGTCTTGGATGCCTATGTTATGTTATTGCGAAAGTAATAAATCCAGGTATTATTATATACTATCCACATATGCTTCGCTGAGTGAGAGTGCCGCAGGCCCATCCTCCCACTTCCATTTCCTCCCCCAACATCTCCTATCTCCACTTCTTGAAAGGCCGGTCAACGCTCCTGTTACACCCTGGTGTTTCAGTTGTCCATGGGCACTATGGGCAGCGGATCACCGCTGTCCATACTAGATGGTAAGTGATCACACTTACCATCTAGTGTCTCGCTTGCTTGTTTGCCATCCTATACCTTGAAAAGAAACAACATTAGCCTAATACTCACGTCTTTCTCGCTCTTGTAGAGCCTGAAGGTGCGTATGTGGAAGTTAGCAAGCTCTTCCTCCTGAACGATGCCCACGCTGATGTCACCGTACGTCTCATCCTTCTCCTTGTTGGGCGGCCAGTACTGGACGCACATTACCTGGCAACAATAAAAAACATAAATCAAGCGATTCTTGGCGGGAATTTTGGCGGACTGCCGGACCGGACCGGAGAAATACCATACTCTCAGAATATCGACGTTTGAGTAGAAGCTTTACCGCTTCCATTGTTCGTTCGGTGAGTGAGAGAGCCGGAGGTCCATCCTTCCCCCCAATATCCTCCCCTATATCCTTAAAAGGCAACGCTCCTGCCACACCCTGGTGTTGCAGTCAGAGGAGGTGCTGATGCGTTGCCGACTCTTGAGATAACTGTAAACACGCCTTTTGAAGTACCCCAAGTCAAAATATTACAGTCATGCAAAATGATATAGTTACAGCATGCAGGATTCCATAACCAGAAGAAAATTTACCGCCCTAGCGCCGCCAAGTAGGGCGAAAAATATTAGCAAATTTTCACTCGCCGCTCCAGTGGGTAACGCGGTCGCACTTACAACAAACAATGAAAGGGACCGTCGAGTTTAGTGGAATTTGTTTTTAGCTTCTTAATACCTCGTATGAATTATAAGTAAAATTACATACATAGTATCACGTCTTTTTCCCTTGCGGGGTAGGCAGAGCCTTGGTCTATAAGACCTTAGGGCTACATTCAGTATGTTGGAGGGCGAATAGATAGATATGGGATCAAAATAGTGATTGCTAGCCGCATACTGACATGATTCCGCGGATTTAAGCCCAATTCCGTCGGCTTTTACGATCTGCGCGGGTGGAGAAGCAACTGGCACATTCTACGTTTTTTCTTTTCTCCCAGACAGATTTTTAAAATTATGCATGTTAAAAGATTGATACCGATACCGCTATAGTTTTAATTGAAAGTACATAGAACCTTCTTTATTTTCTGCAATTACTTACAAAATAATTAATATTAACACTAAATCAACTTAAAAAATAAGGTTAAAAGATAACTTAAAAGATTTGTTGTATGGAACATATTCGTTAAGTGGAGTGATAAACGCAAGACATTGCTCAACTTTAGCATGTGAAATATAAGAAAAAAATATTCATGTAATACTGTTAAAGGTCATTTAGTGGTTTACCTATTTACAGAGAACTCCTGTCTCCAATTACCTTAGTTTTTACTACATATAAAACGAACTATGATTAAATTCGGGGTTGCACTTCTTTTTAAAATTCCTATATTTTAATTAATTAAAAAAAAACATTATTGGTTTCATTTAAATTTCATCATAATCGGTTCTGTAGTTTGATTGAAGTCGGTTTTTTTATATGATAGATTATTAGTAACTAGCGACCCGGACCCCGGCTTCGCATAGGTGCAATGCACATATAAACCTTTCTCTTGAATCACTCTATCTATCAAAAAAACCGCATCAAGATTCGTTGCGTAGTTTTAAGGATCTAAGCATACATAGGGACGGACAGACGGCGGGAAGCGACTTTGTTTTATACTATGTAATGACGACCCGGACCCAGGCTTTGCAAGGGTGCAATGCACATATAAACCTTTCTCTTGAATCACTCTACGAGTATCTATTAAAAAACCGCATCAAAATCCGTTGCGTAGTTTTAAAGATCTAAGCATATATAAGGACGGACAGACAGCGCAAAGCAACTTTGTTTTATACTATGTAATGATAATGATGATTTATTTTGTTATTGCCACTAGCTGTAACAACAAGGTCGCATCGCAAACCAAATAAATTAAAGAACCATTCAAAAGTAAACCCGTCCTCACATTCTAATACAGCATGCAGGTTCCCAAAACGCAAGGAAAAGGCTAATAAGGCCGTTAGGGTTTACCCAAACTGCGCCAAATAGGGCGAAAAGGAATCGCAAATTTTCTCTCGCCAATCCACTGGGTAACGCGGCCGCCTTCACACCGTGTCGTAACACCATGAAAGGGACCTTCGAGTTAGCTGGAATTGCTTTTTATCCTCTTAATACCGATGATACCCTCGTATGAATTGAAAGGATCCTTTGTTGAAAATTTTTTATATTGTAAGATTTATTTGTATAGAGTGGTATTGAGAATAGGTATTCTGAATATATTTTTCTTTGCGCTATTGAAAGACCGTCCAGACATAGACACTATTATATAGTATAATATGTATAGAAAATTCTGTCCGATCTTTGAAGGGGTGATTCACCCCGTCGATATGAACGGCTTTTTCTATAGGATCAAAGCAGGGAACTCAAAAATAATGAAATTTCCTACCAAAAATGTTTGGCCGCCCGGTCAATTTGTATGGGAACGTCAAAAAAATGTTTGGGTTTGCAGCATTTGTCCTAGGAAAAGTTGTTCATATAGGGCTGACCTCCTTTAAGAATTGGACAGAATATCGTTTAATATATTGTATACAATATAGAGAGATCAGAAAAAATATATATTGTTACACAATTAACTTTATCAGATATCGAATCACATATTTTAGACGTTTTCAAAACGTTCCACTGAAAAGTTTATGTATTTGTAATTTCACACGCTATCATTTCTGACGCGTAATGTGATACTTGTAACTTCGTGCACGCTTCGTCGTTTGTATACATACATATTATCACATCTGTAATCTCTTTCGGGGTAGACAGAGCCTAAGGCCTTAAGAACCTTTTGAGCGTGTTGGTAGGAGTATAGATTGAAAACGGAATCAAAATAGGGTTGGCTAGCCGCATCGCCTATTAACATGATTCATTAGATTTTCGCCAATTCCTTTGGCCGGCTTTTACGGTCTGCGCGGGAAGAGAAACTGTTGCGTCTTCCTGAAAGAGTCACTGCATTCTCCGATCAACCCCAGAATCACAGCAAGGGAAAATTCAGTAAACACTCACCTGGATTCGTTTGTGAACAGGATTCGAAAGGATTCGCCTTCGACGGGACCTGGTCGACCGGCCCTTGTGCTTGAACTTTATTATTTTCTTGCTGTCTACACTTGTGGTACACCATCACACACTCGCGATGAGATTTAAGATTGTTTTCGGCCAGCGAAGCTCTTAGGAGACGTTATTTTTAGAAATTATATCAGCGCAAGCGGCGCGCTAACATGACTCGAACGCCATATTTTTTTGACTCTCCGGGCGACCAATCACAGGCCGCCGACGGCAAAAAAAGTATGTATGGGAGGGGAAACGGAAACGGGACACAGATAGGTAATTTTATTTGGATTTTAAAGTTAATGCTTACACATTTTCCCCCACCTGAAATCCACAAGGGTTTCACAGAGAATGCAAATTGAAAGATAAAAAAAACAAAAGCAATAGCTACGCACTATTGCAAGAATATCTAGAAATATTATTTTCGAAAGATAAAGTAATAAATAATTTTTAACTAGCCTAAGGATAGTGTGTATTTATGTATTAGTAATTTATGAAGAAAAAAAAAATATCTTAATTAATTGGTAAGGGACAAACCTTTACTACCGGCCTACGAAAGGTCTTTCCGTTAGCAGTTCGGAAAGTAACTACTCTGACTACTTGATCCGAACCAGCATGCACTTGCACAGTACGTGCCAACTTCCAGAACTTCGGCGGAAGATTAGGTTCGTTAACTATGACTAAGTTATCTATTTTAATATTTGGTTCATGTACGAACCTTTTGTTCTTTCGTTGTAATGTATGAAGATAATCACGCTGCCATACGCGCCAAAATCTCTGGGTAATTTTCTTAAGCATGACCCAACGAGAGCGCGGACACGAAATAAAACATCTAACACACTTCGATAGCACGGTACGTATCAGAAGTCTCAATCCAATTATCCAAAACTGGCGTTGAATAAGAGATTGTAAGATTCGAGGTCCACAATGCAAATATTTTTTATGAAAATGTTTTATTATAATTTTAAATATTGGACATTGTTTAGGTAACAAAAAAGGGTGCAACGCAGATGGTGACAGATTAGCCTCATCGATGCGTTCCCCCACCCGCACGATCCCATCATCGTCCAGGAAAGGTGAAAGTCTTTGAATGGATTTTACACATGGTTTATTATCTCGCACTCGACTGACTTCGGAAGACATATAATGATCCTGACTCAATTTAAATAATACTTTGGTTAACTTCTCGAGTTCAGGACTACTGAGAAATGAAAGAATTCGATTTTGCCTTGCAACCCTCGAATTTGAAATAAATCTAATACACCATGCTACAATTCTTAGAATTTTTGTAAAAGAGGAATGTCTGGCAATTAAGTCCAGAAGTGGGTTTCTCACATTAATCACGTGAAGACTTTTAGTTTCTAGTGATTTAAACTCTGGTAAGTATTCTTTTGGAAGTAGAACCCGTTTGTTAGGCCATTGACTAGGCAAATCCTGTAGCCAAGAAGGACCTTTCCACCACAAAGGATGGTCTATAAGCTCTGGACAGGACACTCCGCGACTACAACAGTCGGCCGGGTTATCCTTAGACGAAACATAATACCAGTGATCGGTACTAATCAAGTCAGTTGCTTGAATGACACGATTGGCTACATACATTTTTAACAAATGAGGGGCGGTATTAAGCCATGACAAGGTAGTGCTGCTGTCTGAATAAGCTCGAATAGAATTAATAGTTATATAGTCTTTAAGCAAATTATACATGTGCGATAGCACTTTTGCCAGAAGCACCGCTGCGCTTAGCTCGAGTCTATTTACCGTGGTAGGTTTTAACGGAGCTACTCTAGATTTTCCAATCAGTAAACTAGTCGCAGTAGAAATTCTGGGCTCATTAGTAACCACACAAATATACACACAACAACCATAGCCTTTCAGAGAACCATCACAGAAACCTACCAAGTGTACTTCCATCGGATTGGAAGGTATAACTAGCCGCGGAAGAGAAATTTTTTGTAAATCAGACAAATTGGCCGCTATTAAATGCCATTGTTTGGTTAAATGTTTTGGAACAGTCTCATCCCACGACAAATTTAACCGCCATATTTCTTGCAACAGCGATTTTGCTGCAAAGACTACTGGGCATATCCAACCGAGTGGATCGAAAATGCGGGCTACTAAAGGGAGTATGGATCTTTTAGTAAATTTGACTTCGAACGAGTCTGAAAAGGCATATGAAAAAGAATCATTAATGGGATTCCATCGTATCCCTAATATTTTGACAAACTCATTTCCCGATTCATCGAAGGATTTGGAACTTTGACAAAATTCAGGAGGAACATCCTTAAGAAGACGAGGAGCGTTAGTAGTCCATTTCTCGGGTCTTATCAATATTTGCCGATACATACGACGGATGTCGGCAGTAAAAACTATTTTGTGAAGTCTAAATTTTGTCACTAAATCGACAATATCCACTTGCAGCTTAGGACCCACATGAACAATATTATTGAGTGACAGATTATTCGAGGTCCGACTACTGGCATCGAAGACTACTCGTAAACGTGTCGTTGTACTATCGGGTCTTATTACACAATGGTGAGGAATAATATAACGGTCAGTAGACAAAGATTCAGCAGGCTGCATATGTCCCAGATCTTCGTACTGCTGCATAAATTCCTTATATTCCGTTTTCAACTCAGTCTGGCTGGCAAGACGCTTTTCCAAGTTGAGAAAACGGTTAAGAGCCTGATGATATGATTCTCCTAAGGCTGGAGTATCATCTTTAAGCATAATTGGTACAACATGACGACCTTCGGAGGTACGATATGTGCCATTTTTATATTTTTGTTTACATATTTCATCCTCAGGACCGGAAATTTTACATTTCGACGGTTCTTCGGATTCCCAAAACCGTTGAACGATCTCATCGAGCGCACAAGAAGACGCGATGAGTGACGTAACGGGTGTGGCTGGAGTTTGAGCCACTTCACATATTTCATCCTTAGGACCGGAAATTTTACATTTTGGCGGTTCTTCGGATTCCCAAAAACGTTGAACGATCTCATCGAGCGCACTAGAAGACGCGATGAGTGACGTAACGGGTGTGGCTGGAGTTTGAGCCACCACGTTTTGAAGAAACTGACCACTTATCACCCAGCCGAATACACTAGACAGTGCACATGGAAAACCAGGACCTGGGCAATAACGTGAACCAGTATATATCTGGTCAAAACAGTCTACTCCTAACAACAGATCGATCGGACCCGATTTATCAAAATCTTGGTCGGCGAGATCCAGATGTTTAAACTTTTCCTTGACAACCGACGGTAACGAAGTTGAAGGAACCATTGAAGTGATTTTAGGCAAAACCACTAATGGTATATCGAATTGGGGCGAGTCATTTGACCTAGGCACAATAGAGCCAAAAGTATAACCTTTAATATTACAAACATAATTTTGACCGAGACCGGTTACATTTAAATTACACTTTTTTATATGTAAACCTAACTGTCGCACACAGCTACTTGTAATGAAAGAATCCATCGAGCCACTATCTATGATTACACGAGCATACTGCCATGAACCATCCACCCTTCTCAACCGAACCACTGCTGAACCAATAATTTTGGTACTCATAGGTGACTTTGACATGTTTGGCTGAGTTGTACAAGTTAGGGAAGTGCTCATATTGGAATTCTCAGAAACCTTTAGGTCAATGGTATTAGCTAATAAACTTTCATGTTCTTCATGTAATAATGTGTTATGTTTTGAGTTACAAATGAAACACATGGACTTAGACTTGCAGTCTGCACTAGTGTGACCGGGCCTTAAGCAGTTTTGACATAATTGTAACTCTTTAACTAATTGTTGTCGCTGTCCTATATTCATAGAATGTACTTTACCACAGCGATATATTGAATGATTTTCATGACAATACGCACAGACAGCCTGATTAGGTTTATTATTATTTAAGTTCGAAGACGTAATTAAGGAAGAATTTGATTGCCGAGAAAAATTATCTTTCTTTGTATTATTGTGGTTTTGTTTATTTGTAGAATTGAATGACTGTAAATTACTAGGTTGACTAACCTCTAATACCTTTATATAATTCTGTAAATAAACAATCAAATTATTAAATTTAGGAATTTCTTCGGTATTTTGCAATTCAAACCTTTTCCTAGTTTCTGTATCAAGCGGCCGAGATGCTATGTAAAATAAAAGAAATTCACTTAAATCATCAATATTTAACCCGCGCAAGGCACTAACACATTCATAAAGTGTGTTGGTTAATTGTGATAAGTTTGATAATGATGGCCGTTGGATCGGATTTAATTTTATTATTTTTTCTAAATAAGCGGTAGCTAAAATACGTTTATTATCATACCTGTCTAGCAACGCTGCATAAACAACAGAATAATTAGCTGATGTTATAGGAACACCCTTAGCTAGTGTCAGGGCATACCCAGACAGACATGACAACAAATAGTAAAATTTCTCTGTGTCCGACAACGAAACATTATTATGCACAAGCGACGTATAACTGTCTTTAAACATCTGCCAGTTCTCTATATTACCGTCAAACTTAGCTATTTGCAATTTAGGTAATTTCACTTGCGAGTTGGAATGCGCATGACTTTGACATAGTTCCGAGCGCGAACTTACGTCGAGAGAGTCAGCAAACTCAATGACATAATAGTATAACTCGTCAAATGACAACAAAGCATTATTATCGATAACAAATTGAGGATTTAGTTTGAGTTGCAACTGGTTTACACGATCGTTGCATTCCAAGAAATTATCACGAATTTTATCAATTCTTTTATACCTAGCTCGAAAGGATGCCAATTTAGTTTTATTTTCTTTCGTAATTTTTGCTAAGTCATAAAGTATTTGCATATTTTTAAACTCATATTCACGTTTTTTAATGGTTGACATTAATTCTCCTTCTGCCATGTTTTCGCTAAGCACTAATTGTGAAAGTACGAGTAATGTAGGTAGGTAGCAAAAGTTTAAATGGAAACTGAGTAATGGAACAGATATTCACAAAACACGTAGGTTTTAAAACTACGGACTATTACTTATAATCATAAATACACACCTCGCTGCTATTAATTAACCTTAGGTAGGTATCTAGGCTATCCAAAATAGTTCGAAAGCCTGAGTAACAAGATAGTACCTTATGGCATACAAATCGAACGATTAAGGGATTATTACAAGGGAATTAACGAGATAAGAAGTATGTACTCGTAAGCAATAGGTATTTACTATGGTATGGCACAGGTATGGAATTTCCTGTTTGATCCGATTGTTAGACAAATAGACAAATGCTAGGTGGGTAAGTACCTAGTTAATTTGAATCTATAATAAGTCTATTTATGAATAGTAATTAGTTATCCATATTTGGAAATAACTTTAATTGGAAATATTGAAATTAAGTGGGTAAATTTGAAATAAGTACGTGAGGAAGTTCCTCACAGGAGGCACCATAAATTAATGTTGCGTCTTCCTGAAAGAGTCACTGCATTCTCCGATCAACCCCAGAATCACAGCAAGGGAAAATTCAGTAAACACTCACCTGGATTCGTTTGTGAACAGGATTCGAAAGGATTCGCCTTCGACGGGACATGGTCGACCGGCCGACGACCCTTGTGCTTGAATTTTATTATTTTCTTGCTGTCTACACTTGTGGTACACCATCACACACTCGCGATGAGATTTAAGATTGTTTTCGGCCAGCGAAGCTCTTAGGAGACGTTATTTTTAGAAATTATATCAGCGCAAGCGGCGCGCTAACATGACTCGAACGCCATATTTTTTTGACTCTCCGGGCGACGAATCACAGGCCGCCGACGGCAAAAAAAGTATGTATGGGAGGGGAAACGGAAACGGGACACAGATAGGTAATTTTATTTGGATTTTAAAGTTAATGCTTACACAGAAACAGCTGGTATATTTTTTGTTTTTTTCTTTTCTCCCAGATCAGCACGGAAGTTTAGTAGATACATTAAATATTTTATTTATGGTTTGCAAAATTGAGGGGAGTATCTAATAAAAATTTTCGCTAATTTTGCCACATTGCCATAGTAATATCGATTGGTAAAATGGACTTATACATCCAACTTTAAATTATTTAGAAATATATTACCAAAGCGATAAAAAATATGTATATCGAATTTCTTAGGCTATTAATAATATTCGAAACGTGTTTTTAATCTCATAAGTCCAAAACGTATAGGAGTTGAAAGCATTGTCAATCATCACAAAAAATATAAAAATATTGTTATTTAAAAATGTTTTCTCATCTGATATCCATGGAATACCGTTAAAGCCAATATATTGCTGTCTAATGAGAGATTCCAATTCAAACTTTAATTTAAGTGAAATTAGAATTTACTTAGATTTTGTAAAAGTATTTTAGCAACAAAATGTAGAATTTTTAGGTGCTAATTTAGAAAAAGGCAAAGCATAGTCATTGAATGGATTAAGACGAGGCCTCAAATGTTTGGTACCATCGCTCGGCAAAGGACTGATCAAGTGCGCGCAAGGGATAGCGCTTGGCGGTTTAGCCCGTGAATGATGAGATAGGAGATAGTCTCGAGTCGCTCAAAGAAAAAAACGTAAGCGCCAAATTCGTTATTTCTATTTTATATAAAATCAGACCGGTTAATTGTATTTTCATATTTACATTTTGATGAATTACTAATAACCTATCTTTTAGTCTAAAAATCATTATTTCATTCGTCGCATTTGAGCTACAATAACAAAAACACTGCGAACGAAGACCATTTTTCATAAAATATTACTATCGAGAAAATTTTATCAAAACGTGTTTTCATCTTACTAAATAGTCAAAAATCATATTACTTAGATTTGAAACTCCTAATTTAAGTATTTTGCGAGATAAATAAGGTTCAGAACGACCTTATTTACAGTGGTATCGCCTTAAGGGACTGATCGTCATTGAGACGCTGTATCCCTTAACCGTTTGTAGCGGTAATTTATAATACAATAATTATAACCAAATATTGTGTTTTTTTAGGTATCCATCTGATTCATTTAGTTATACTTTTTATAGACGTAAAAAAGTTGGTTGTTGTCGCTGAAAACAAGTAATTCGCGACGAAACTTTTTCTGGATATGCTGCTTTTTTGGTATTTTATTTTGCTAGGTATTAAATATTTTTTTGAAAATATTTTGATGTAACCATGTATTTTGATCTTTCAACTGTACTTCAATTTTTTTCATGCTAGTATACCATGAAAAATATGGCTAACAGCGCGACGAAAAAATATACGTTTTACGGTTTTCTTCTGATGTACAGCGCCTTTAATTTTACATACTATTTGACGCGTGTACGGAGGAGAACACAGAATATCTTTCATCTCGGAAAAAAGAAATGTTCCTGAAGGAACAATGTGAGTAAAGCCGCGAGCAGAAGTTCTTACAAGAGAAATTCGGTATATTCTGAACTTAAGGCAATATAAAACTGGTTGATCGAAACTGATGGAAAATGAGTATATGGATACTTAATAACGGTATTTAATTGACTAAACTTCAAACCTTCGAGATCTAAAAGCATTTGAGCACATCTTAGACAAATTCGGAATATTCTGAACTTACGGCAATATAAGACTGGTTGGTAGAAACTGATGGAAACAGTATAAATATGGATACTTGAAAGGTATTTAATTGAATAAACTTCAAACCTTCGAGATCTAGAAGCATTCGTGTGCACATCGAGCGAAAAGATCTCTTTGATGTTAAGATCCTTTTTACTCGAAACTCAAGTGTGCACAAATTAGTTCGCTCTGCACATCTATCCGTTCACATGTTTATATGACTTTGAAGACTTAAGTGTAGGGGAAGAAAGGGCAGCCTCGAATGGTGGGTTAAAGCGCTCTAGTTGAGATTGTATGTTCAAAGTAATTCGGTCATAAAGATTAAACATGAACTAAGTGCTTTATTCCTAGGTTTAAAAGGATAATATTAGTTTTAGATGTTTCAAACCGTGAAAAGGCAGCTGACATAGCTTAAAGCCAATTTAATGATTATCACGTCTTTATCGCTTTCGAGGTAGATAGAGACTAAGGTCGTAAAAACCAAAGATTACGTTCAGCGTGTTGGTAGACGTATAGATGGAAAACGGAATCAAAATAGTGATGGGTTGCTAGCCACATCGCCTATAAACATGATTCCTTAGATTTTTAGGCTAGCTCCATGGCGCAGCGGTCAACACGCCAGCCTGCGACACGAGAGTGCCCGGGTTCGATCACCGGCCAGGTCAAGATGGAAAATGATCTTTTTCAAATTGGCCTGGGTCTTGGATGTGTATCTATATATGTATTTGTTATAAAATATAGTATCGTTGAGTGAGTATCCCATAACACAAGTCTCGAACTTACTTTGGGGCTAGCTCAATCTGTGTGATTTGTCCGTATATATTTATCTATTAAAAAAATAAAAATTCGCCCGTTCACAGTAGAAGCTGGCCTCTACTGTGAATGGGCGAAAATCTAAAAAAAATAAAAGTCTGCGCGGGAAGAGAAGCAGCTGGTACATTTTATGTTTTTTCTTTCCTCCCAGACCAGAATGGAAGTCATTTTATAACGTGCTTACTTATGCGGCCTACGCCTAGCAGTGGACTGCTTGTAGTTGACATGATGATGATGATGTTCTAGGTGTATAACTTCATAAGTGTAACGTTTCCTTATTTCCATTTCCTTATGACGTTTTAATGAGTTACGGTACAGCCACAGAAAGACACGACAGTTGTTGAGCAACATTATATATTATATATTGACGGATTGTTTTTATACAATTTTTTATCAAAAATGGTTAATATAATCAATTTAAGGTACACATAATCACGTTTTACTACAACTATTTTAGGATTGAGTTAAAAAAGTGATATTTACCTGTACGATTTTTATATTTTAACAATCGTAGAAACAACGCTGTGAATTAAATTAGATTGTCTTTTGCGAACGAGATTATGTTTTCTTAAGTAGTTTAAATTCTTTTTATTATGTAACAATTAGTGACAAAAGACTTTTACTGACGGCTACAATAAGAGATACTGTGTTTTGAGTTTGTTTTCAATCCGATGCTAGTCAGCAAGAAAATAAAAAAAATGTATACACTTCGTATGGAATCTTATACGAAGTGTATACATTATTACACGAATGAAATTGAATGAGAATTTTGTAGTTCCAAACAATATTAACATAAACATTCATCTTTAAAAAATGTTTTTTGTACCTACCATGTTTTATGTTAATAAATTTGAATATTTGATTTCAATAGATTTAGATAAATTGAAGTTAGGGTCTGATTCCAAACTAATTTTTTTTTTATGATTGTTTTAAATATATGTTTAAAATGCCGACATATTTTTTTATGCATCTTGTTAAATTAGTAGTGTGCGTAAGGATTGTGTAAAAAAAGAGTTATTTGACAAAAAATTGTGTGCAGCAGACTTGTTTTTGACTTAAACGGTTCCAAAGGGTAAAAATGGGAGCATATTACTAAGCCTTCTACGCTCGTCCGTCCGTCCATTTGTCTATCCGTCCATAGAACTGTCCGCCCGTCTGTTACAGATTTGAAATTTTCTACAGAATGTGTACATTATTTGCCGCTATAACAATAAATAACAAAAAAAGATTTTTGTTGGTACGGAACAGAACCCTTCGCGTGCAATTCCGACTCGCGCTTGGCTGGTTTATTTTTGTTGGAACAGTACGTATATCTTCTTCTGTTCAATCTGTTTGCATACACTAGAAACCAATTTTCTCGAATGTGTCCCTAAAAAGGATATATTTCTAATTTAACGCGAGTGGGTCCGTGGGCAGAGTTGTGTCAAATTTTCCCGCCTGTCGGCCAGAATTGTATATTAGACAGGTACCCTTGAGCCGAGAACTCCCTCAGGCATTTAACCTTTGTTTATGTACCCAACTAACTCTAAGAGCCAGTCTTTAGTTGTAGTTTAACTTATAATTTCCTGGTAAAATATACAGTCGAAATAATTTCAGTTTCATAACTAGTTAGCAGTTTGGTAGCGGTGTATTTTGACAATTAGCTCCAGAGTCGAGTAGTTTCATAAATTAGCCAATGTTACTGCTAAATAACGGAAATTTTAGATTAGATAGAATAACATAACTTTCTATGTCTCTTTGCTGCATGCTTATTTCGTTAGCATAAAATATGATAAGCACAAAAATAGCTATAGATTGTAACGCACAATATTTTCTATGGAAAATGATGCATAACAATCTTTATACAAAACATTTTTATGCCAAAGAAACCGTTATGCCACTGAATTAAGTGTTGGTTGGCGATAAATGTTTTTGTAAGTCATGCATGATATGAAAATAATTACTTGTTTATTTATTGGAAATATGTATATTTTATCGACAATATGTACTTTGTAAGGTTCATATCGATGAAAGATAACCAAGAATAATGAATGATGTATTTTTTGTTTTTATGTTAGTTACCTCATAACTCTATCATTTAAGCACCGATTAAACAAATATTTTTTTATTTGGTATGTTAAATTTCATAACAATTGGTTCAGTAGTTTGATTGAGGTCGGTTTTTTAAATTAAAGATTATTATTATATGATTTAATTAAACACGAATACATATGCATGCATACGTTTTTATTGTATGAACGAATATCAAATACGGCGTTCCGTATAAAAATGTTACGTTCAATAAAAATAAATCAGTGTATTTCGCTCTATAAAATATTATTAATTAAAATTAAAAAATCTAATTTATACGGTTATTTAGAAAATAGGCCTTTGCAGCCACTTTTTCACATTTTAAAGGAACTAATTTAGTAATATTTATAATTTATCAATGTGTAAAAGCTACAGACTACTAGCCTTTCGGAATCGACCACTGCAGAGAAGAAACGCCAAAAGAAACTGTTTTTAACAGTAAAAAGACTTAGCATATATAGCCTTTGAATATATAGACTAGGGATTAAGAGATTTGTCTGTTGCTTTGTTGCTCGTTCGTCTGAATATTTTAAGGCAAAACGCGTGAATTTGAAAGCGACGTGGTTTAAAGTTTAGGCGGCAGTTAACCTCAGACGGATTTAGGTAAGCGAAGTTAGTGTTTAAAATGTTATAACGTAAGGTATGTGGTACACAAATCCCTAACGATTGTGTTTTAAAACACTGAGAGGAATGTCTTATTTAAATTACTTAATTAAGTCTTGTTAATTTTATTTATTAAGTACGGTGACTTTATAATAAAAATTCTTTATACTTCATCATCATCATCATTACAGCTGTAGTCGCCCAAGGTCCCTTCGTTCCATGGGAGGATATTGCCATTGCCACCACGCTTGGCAGGCGGTTGGCGAGCGCAATTTCTGAGGCGTTTTGTACTTCAGATGCTTCTGCCCATCGGAAGCATCCATAAGCTGGGGAAAGATAGAAATTCTTTGGATCTTTGGAAAAGGGAATGAAGGTATTGGGATACTACTCACTCGGATTGAAAGGAAAAATTAGCAGCACGGGCGCCGGGCGCCAGTGCGCACGTTTATTCTTCACTCAAATATAATTTTATTTTGTCTTTTCTCTCTCTCTCTCTCTCTTTCATCTGAGCGTGTTCCCGGTTGTATCCTTAGCTTGAGTGCTTCGGAGCCCGGGGTCTGCTTTCCGGCTTTTTGTTCTCCACTTCGCACTATCTTCGGCATCCTTGGTTATGAGGCCATTGGCACGAATATCCTACCTAACGACATCAAGCCAGCACTTCTTGGGTTGAGGCGGCATAGCAAGACATTTTTTTTCTATGTAATTTTCCGGTTTTCTCAAAACGTGACGTCTTTTATCCGCGTGTAATTTTTGGCTAACACTTCGTCTACGTTCATATGTAACGCTTGTTAAGAGCCCGCAATATGCCAGGCGGCGTGGCGATACAAACGCGGATTGTCTAAACGAGTTGGCTGGATATTTTTATTTTTTAGGAATATTCAAGGGTTATTCGAAAAAAAAAAACATATGATGGCTGCCTTATCTGTAATGCAATAATAATCAAAATGTGTGTGAATAATACTATATACCGAGTAAATTAGACGTGATTTGGAGGCAACTTTGCAATTTTTTTCTATCGAGAAAATTTAACGCAATCGTGTTTTTGAGTCATATAGTTACCAGAGTTAGTCCTGAACTTTGCTGCATTTTTATTTCAACTTGAGTATTTAATTATTATTGATATAACAGTCAATCATGCAAAGCAGTGTGAGGTAGTACGGACCCTTAAGAAATATATGTTGTGGAAACTTCCTGAACCCCCGCGACATATATGTTGCGGAGATTCGCACCAGTTGTAATGATTAATGAACTCATCAGTTCATCAGAATCCCCTAGTAAGAAATACCTGTCTAAAGTAGATAAAACCAACGAAGCTGATTGATGAAAGTGATTAAAGAAAAAAATTACGAAAAGAAACCTTATTTTTGTTTCTTATCTATGTTTGTAACAATTTTTAGCTATCAAGGTTTATTATTATTAAGGTATGTTGAAGCTATATATTACGAAAACACGTTTAGTGTTCTTTAGAATCTCAGAGAGTAAAAAACTAATCTGTTTCTATAGCGAAAATAAACCATAGAAAATAGTTATCTTTTGCACTGAGAATAATGTCAACTCAAGTATACTCAACTTTTTTATTCCATTAGCGTGTAATTCTATCATTGTGAAGGCGTAGTGCTCATATTGATAGATAATGGACAGACAACATGTTGATATAGGATCACGACACCATCCTTTCAGGGCACACAGACTTATGTGTCTTATAGATTGTTGGGGTGTAGATTGAGTTAAGGATCAAAAATATTGATTGGAGCTTCCCAAAGCTTAAGCGGGTGCCGCGCGAACGATAAACGTCGCGACTGCGCAAGCCATTATTAGGCTGCGCAAAACTATTAGGCGAGTATGTAAAAAGATGAAAAGTCTTAATATTTTCATATTTATAAAAAAAATAAGAAAAGAGGCGACCTCCGAGTTCTAAACATAAATATTGTCATGTGAAGCATTCACGACTGCCATTAGTGATGACAACCGGGACTAACGTCTTAACGTGCCATCTGAAGCACGGAGGAGCTCGAGATATTGTTATACCACTTGCGGTTTAAAAAAGCCTCAAAAAAGTTCAAAGTTCCCACCCACTCATCCCAGTGGCGACTGCGCCCGGGGTTGCTTTCATTTGATATGACTGATATGCGTAAGCGCCAATTACACTCACGCCTACTACTAGGCCATCAACCCTCACCAAAGACTAAACTAAACTCAGATATTGTGTGTCACGTTCATTAGCGTGAAGTTTGATCAGTCGCGACGTTACAATCAATTTGTTTGAAAATGGACCGCGACGTAGAGACAAAGTTTCTGCATAATCATTATGGTACTAAATTGCTGCTAATGGAATGGCTCGATTTCAAAATTCTCTTTTCATAATTCAATTTTAAACTTCGATTGAACTTCGATTGGAAGTAACGACACATTTTAATTTAACTCTATTCTCAACTAATAGACGTTGCTTAAAATATTTCTCATCAGATCTAGGCATTCCAGACAAACTGGCAGTGTGGTCTCATTACATTACTGCCAGTTCGTCAGAAATATTTAGAATCCCTCCTATAGAGCGACGGAGACATAGACAGAGTTAAAATTATTACTAAGAGAATGAAGACTGAGTGGCTTAAGTGGAGACAAGTTACCGGAATCATCTGTCATAAGAGGTTCCCATTGATAAGGTATATAAGACCACTAGCTTTTGCCCGCGGCTCCGCCCGCGTCAATGTCGGTCCCTCGGGAGCAGTACTTTTTCCCGGGATAAAATGTACCCTTTGTCCTTCTCCGTACCCCAGAAAACTTGTATGCAATTTCATGATGATAGGTTCAAACAAACTCACTTTCGCATTTATATTATTAGTTAGGATAATAAGACCAGCTTTGTTGAATGGAGCTGAATGTTGGGCAATAAAAAAGAAGAAGGAACACAAACTTCATGTGGCAGGAATGCGGATGCTGAGATGGATTTGCGGGGCTACGAAGTTGGATAAGATCCGGAATGAATTTATTAAAGGGAGTTCGAAGGTGGCATCTGTAGTGGGGAAGTAAAATAGTTTAACCTGATATGTCCATGCAATGCTGAATGTCCATGTTAAGAGAAGTGATATCGAACATCTGGCAAAGAAAGTGGAACATTTGAAAGTAAATAACTACAGAGGACCAACCGAAAAAGACATGGTATAAGTATTAGACGGGATTTGAGAGATAGGAGGGTAAATGTGAATTCGATGAATACTAAAATAAGTTGAGGGAGTTGCCTTGCTAAGACCATCTTAAACAGTAAAAAAGTGAAGATGATGATGATGATAATCTATTCATTAATAGTGTTAATACATGCATGTAAAATACAAACAACTGCCAGTTTGTGGGTATACATAGGTATACCTACAAACTGGCAGTTGTTGTGTTGACCGTTCAATATTAATTTTACTTTTATTTTTACATAGCTTTTAGGCAATTATTGGCATAGATTTGTCACGATTTTGTTTTATATATATATATATATATACTTAATAATTAAATAAAATTGGTACAATATCTTAATATATATAAATCTCGTGTCACAATGTTTGTCCTCAATGGATTCCTAAACCACTTAACCGATTATAATAAAATTCGCACACCATGTGCAGTTCGATCCAACTTGAGAGATAGGATAGTTTTTAACTTATGGCGAAACGAACTTCGCTGGGGCAGCTAGTATATATATATATATATATATTTATATATATATATATATATATATATATTTATATATATATATATCGTACCAATTTTATTTAATTATTAAGTTTGTTTTACTTTTGTTTCACTTTTATATGTGCACACATTAGAAGTGGAATACAACCTAGTTTTAAATCCTTTGATTTGTATGTTCTGTATTTTTTATTGGTTGTAATCTGTTATGTGTGATTATAATAAATAAATAAATAAAATACCATAAAGTTTTATATGATTTTTTTTGTAACAAGCTTCTATTTTCAAAGTGTCCAGGGTCATCTCCTAACTGCATCATCAAACCTCCACGGTACCATGGTACCATCAAAGCTTTATTTATGGTACCATACTAACATAAATACTCAAAATTTCAACGCTACCGGTTGAGGATAAGTGATTAATAATTAAGTTACAATATTTGACGCTTACCAAGAAAGAGGGCAAGTTAATTAAAATACTGAATCAAAATCGTTCATAAAAAAATGACTTCAATCAAACTACTGAACTGAATGTAATGAAATTAAAATAGTACCAACTTTAATTTCCCATTTTAATTTCAAACACAAAAATAATTTTTAAAATTACGGAGTTCTGAGGTAACAAACATAAAAAACCGGCCAAGTGCGACTCGGACTCGCGCACTAACCCTAAAAAATATGAATTGATAACCTCCTCCTTATTTTTTGAAGTCGGTTAAAAAGATATCAAATCTTGTCTTCACCTAATATCGCACATATCCTGCCCCGCTATATCTTTTTTATCGGGTAAAAAATCGTGAGCAGAAATTAGACTAAAATAAACAATAAGTGAAAATAATAAGTAAGCAAAACACGGAATATCTACGCGTGTCGGAAATCAATCACAGTTTTAGCACTCAGATATTGTGTGTCACGTACATTAGCGTGAAATGCGATCAGTCGCGGCATGGTACTCAATTTGTTAGAGAATGGCCGCGATATTGAGACAAATGTGCTGAATAATCGTGTTGGCACTAAATTGCATCTAATAAAACGGCTACATTGCGAAATTCTCTTATAATAACCTCTGTTTCTTCCTATCGAATGATAGGAAGTCGACACAAGATTTTTTGCTCTATTTTAAACGAAGCGACGATACTTAATATGTTTCTCATTAGATATCTACTCATTAACAGTATCAATATAACTTATCGCTTAAAAAATCATGAGCAGAAGCTAATCTAAAATAAGCAATAAGTTACTATACACTGAATTTCTATGTCGAAAATCAGTCATAGTCTTATCACTCAGATATTGCGTAATTCGATCAGTCGCGGCGTGGTACTCAATTTGTTAGAAAATGGCCGCGATATTGAGACAAACTTGCTGTATAATCGTGATGGCACCAAATTGCGTCTAATGGAACGGCTACATTGCGAAATTCGCTTTTAATAACTTTATTTGAAACTCGATAGGAAGTCGACACAATATTTTTAACTCTATTTTCAATGAAGCGACGATACTTAAAATATTTCTCATTAGATATCTACTCAATAATAGTATAAATACATGCAAGCAAAAGAACAAAGAGTGACCCAAAATTTATTAAATCTTGTCTTCTACTTATATCGTAATTATCCTACTCTGCTATATTATCTTTTTTATCGCGTAATAGTCGTGAGCAGAAGCTAATCTAAAATAAGCAATAAGTTATTATATACCGAATTTCTATGTCGAAAATCAATCACAGTCTTATCACTCAGATATTGTGTGTCACGTACATTAGTGTGAAATTCGATCAGTCGCGGCATGGTACTCAATTTGTTAGAAAATGGCCGCGATTTTGAGACAAACTTGCTGTATAATCGTGATGGCACCAAATTGCATCTAATGTAACGGCTCCATTGCGAAATTCCCTTTTAATATCTAAATTCTAAACTTCGATTGTGAGTAAAGATATATTTTTGGTAGTGGCGACGAAAGAGTCATAAAAACTAAAAGGGCGACAGTCTGTGTTCTACAGGATATTATTTAAAAAGTGTGCTCAAGCTTACACCGTCTCCTCTTTTTTAGGGTTCTGTACCCAAAGGGTAAAAACGGGACCCTATTAATATCGCTCCGCTGTCCGTCTGTCTGTCTGTCTGTCTGTCTGTCTGTCTGTCTGTCTGTCTGTCCGTCTGTCACCAGGCTATATCTCAAGAACCTTGATAGTTAGACAATTTAAATTTTCACAGACGATGTATTTCTGTTGCCGCTATAACAACAAATACTAAAAAATAGAATAAAATAAATATTTAAGGTGGCTCCCATACAACAGACATGATTTTTTTGCAAGCACTTCTCATATGCGCTATTATGCGCACAGCTAAGGAGCAACTCCCATCCGACCCAGTGGTCCTGCTCCGGTGACGGGACGGGATTGGAATGTATTGCATGGGTCTGTATTTCCGAGCGCATACAAGTTCAATCTCTTTAAAGTTAGAGTGAATAGCTTCTTCTGTGTGAGCTCCATATTTGTGCATCTGGGCTAAATGATGATCAAGAGCGTCAAGAGTAATCCCATTTCATATAATAAGCCTTTTTATTACGACAAATTCTCGTACAAAAATTCAAACTTCAAGTTACAGTTTCACTGTAGCGATACACATAAGGGCTTTTCCGGTAACCTCTGAAGGATGAAAACGTTTTCAAGTGATTTTTAATGTTATATTTACGTATTACTAAAAATATTATTTATTATATAGTTCTGTTACATTAGCTTTTCCAAATCATTTTGATAGGTTATCGAGCTTGGTACACTAACATTATCGCTTTTCTGATGAGAGAAAATCTTTCATCAAGACATCAATTAAAAAAAAAAACTGGTCAAGTGCAAGTCGGAACCGCGCACGAAGGGTTCCGTACATTATAGGTATATAATAAGTTTGAAATCATTGAAAATAATTTTATTATATGATGTAACTCAAAATTAATGGTATTCGCAATATTTCCTTTATCTATAATTTCAAGATTCTTAGTTCACGGGAAGTACTCTGTAGGTTTTGATTTCCTTGCGAATGTCGTAAACACACAAAAATTTGCGGCATAACCAGCTGTATCTTTTGACAGCTTTATGAGACAGCAGAATTGAGTATTTGATATGAATTTCAGCTTGATACCTTTACGCATTCCTGAGAAACAGGATCTTGACAGACCCACAGACAGACAGACAGACAGACGGACAGCCGAGTGATCCTATAAGGGTTCCGTTTTTTTCCTTTTAAGGTACGGAACCAAGGTTGAGGTAATAACAAGAAAACAAAGAGCTTATTTCAAATTTATCCTGTTTTCGTTCGATCAAAAATTTGTGTTTTCCCTTTGTTTATTTAACTTTTCTGTTTGGAGCCATCCGCCATTTGCAGTCCCGTTTTAAGTCCCAACAATTCGTTGATCACATTCAGAACCATCGCAAAGTTTTCGAAGTTGATGTTATTTGAGAAATTTTGTCCCATTATTATAAAGTATTACTTTAGGCAGGTTTGTGAAAATTGAGGACAAATTAATGATGGTGACGAAATTGACATTTATATATATAAAAAAAGAAACTGACTGACTGAATGACTGACTGACATATCAACGCAGGACCTAAACTATAAGGGTGTCTAACCTTTATAATATACTTGAAACACTCAACATAACGTAGGGTACGTTATGAAAGAAACCCCAGTGTAAAATTTCAAGTTTCTAAACCTTATAGAACACTAAGAAAGGATTTTTGGAAATTCATCTTCTAAGGGGGTAAAACGGGAGTGGAAAGTTAGTATGAAACATTACCGTTTTTTAAACCTATTGGAATGAAATTCAGCATTAAGGTTCTTTACTGAAAGAACAATATTTTTTTCAAAATTCATCCCTTAGGGGTTTAAAGCGGGGGTGCAAAGTTGGTATGAAACTTTGCCGTTTTTTGAAGTTATTCGGAAGGCATGAAACACGAGTTAAATATTTTACTCAAAAATCATCCCATAAGGCGTAAGACGTAAAAATGCAAAGTTAATATGAAACTTTCAATTTTTGAAGCCTGGGGAAGGACCTTTCATTCGATTGGATCGATATAAACGCAGGCGAAGCCGCGGGCGAAAGCTAGTTTAAAATAAAATTAACAAACAAAAAATATTTTAGTAAAACTAATGTAATAGACATTAGTTTTACATTTGAGTTTTTTAAATCCGTAAGTAGAAAACGCATACATTTTAAGTTACTAGTAGGAGCGATATTGCACGAGCAACACATACCTGAATTACAGGTACTAAAACTCCTCTAAAGTGGTATTTGAGATGAGATAGACATTGTTGCTATTACAGAAAATATCTCTGTAAACGCAATAAAAGAATTCAATGTTGTTATGTATGAGGGAGAGTTATGTAGAGCGTTGAAAAGTTTTTGTGTCATTTTAACTCTCATTTTGACTCCCAAATAGGTATTGCATTGTCATTTATTTTATGCAAAATGTTTAAGTTGGTTGCGGATAACTGTTTTAAAATTTAGTTACGAGATTTGACTTGAATGCGTGTAAATTAACTAGATAGCTACATTCCTTGAAGGTATAATTCAACTTGGCAAAATAAATAATTTCGATTTTTTTATATTGCTTTTGCTAGCTTGTGGGTGCCAGCCCTTAAAATATTTTCGCTTATATTTAAATTGACCTTATATACTCGTATAAGTTACTTTTGTTTGCAATTTGGTTATTAATGATTTTTAATTATTTGTAATTTTTGATTTAATGGAAATAATTGTTCGTGTAAGGAATCAACAGAAAATGTCCTGTAGTCCTTAGATGTGTACTTATTCTATTGTTAACGGTGCTCCTGGTTCCCAAGATATAGATTTATCCTGGTTTGGGAACCACTGTAAACTTTGTACTGCCTATGTTTCTATGTTAATAAATGCATTTATTATTATTATTTATTACTGATTAAATAATCGGGTTTCGCATATATTGGATCGGCCACACTCTCCGAAGAAGCCCTGAGCACCTATCTAAAAAGGCCATGGAGTGGAATCCCCAAGGAAAGCGTAAAGTAGGCCGACCTCAACAGACCATTATATTCATGTAGATACTGGCCTTGATCATATTGTTTACGCCAGTGTCTACCGTTCGCATAGCGGAGACTCTGAGACAACTCGGCTCATGAAATACCTCAGCGATGCTGCAGATAAGGTCCAGCAACGTTTTCCATCTGCGCAGTTGGTATTTCTGGGGGATTTTAACGCCCACCACGGAGAGTGGCTGTACCCGTACCAGGACACCGACCATGCTGGGAGAGAAACCTATAAGTTTGCATTGACTTACGGTCTCTCCCAACTTGTCAACGAGTCGACGCGCATTCCTGACGTTGCTGGCCACACTGCGTATTGCCTGGACCTCCTGCTGACAACCGATCCTGACAGGCATTCGGTGTCCGTATCACCACCGCTCGGGACATCGGATCACTGTGTGGTGAAATCTGTATCGCACTACTCGCTTCCTGACACCAGCCCCAAAGGCACCAGGCGAGTATGGCGATACAAGTCGGCAGATTGGGATGAGATGCGACATTTTTTCGCATCTTATCCTTGGCGGCAGGTTTGCTTCTCTTCTAGGGATCCATCATGCTGCGCTGATGCTGTCTCGAGTGTGATATGTAAGGCAATGGAGTATTTTATTCCTTTTGCTGACGTATCCCTTGAAACCAAAGCTCGCCCATGGTTCAATGCTCAGTGCCTCTTAGCCGAAAGGCGTAAGCGGGAAGCATACTTGTCCTGGGCTGATGCCCGCAGAATCAAAGCTGATGATCTTCAAGACAGGAAGAGAGTGTATAACGCTGCTGCCAAGTCCTGCAAAAAGGTGTTCAGAAGAGCTCGTTTCGACCACGTTGGCCGTATTGGAGACAAGATAGCTTCCTGTCCCTCAGGAAGTAAAGCCTTCTGGTCTCTAGCCAAGTCAGTGGAGATGAACTTCTGTCGCCCATCGCTGCCACCATTGCAAAAACCTGACGGTTCTCTGGCCCATGGTGCAAAAGAGAAAGCAGACTTGTTTGCCAATCTATTTGCAGACAATTCGCGTCTAGATAGTAGCAATAAAAGCCCACCCCAGTTACCTTCGTTCGGCCCCAAGATGCGGGCCGCTCAAATCCACCAAAAAGAGGTACTTAAATGCATGCTAAACCTAGACGTGAATAAGGCTAGTGGACCCGATGGTATTCCAGCAGTGGTTCTGAAGCGCTGCGCACCCGAGTTGTCCCCTGTACTGACACGCCTCTATAGACTTTCTCTAGAGACTGGCAAGGTCC
This sequence comes from Elegia similella, assembly GCA_947532085.1. Classification (NCBI taxonomy): domain Eukaryota; kingdom Metazoa; phylum Arthropoda; class Insecta; order Lepidoptera; family Pyralidae; genus Elegia; species Elegia similella. Next base: position 18,110,255 of record OX383942.1, on the reverse strand, counting down.
CAAGATCCTGGAAGCTTGCCAATGTACAACCAGTACTTAAAAAGGGAAGTCGCTCCGACCCGGCCAATTATCGACCTGTTGCGATCACCTCCATATTGTGCAAGATTATGGAGCGTGTATTGAACAATCGTCTCCTGGCATACCTGGAAACCAACGAGCTCCTTAGTGACAACCAATATGGTTTTCGCAAGGGTCGCTCAACCGGTGACCTACTGGTATATGCCACTCACTTATGGAGCGAAGCCTTGGAGGGTCACGGTGAGGCAATTGCCGTCTCACTAGATATATCCAAGGCTTTTGACCGGGTCTGGCACGAAGCTATCTTCAGTAAGCTTCCAGCGTATGGTTTACCTAAGGACCTTTGCAACTGGATATCCGATTTCCTGAGGGAACGGTCCATTCGAGTGGTTATGGATGGCTGCTCTTCCGACCTAATGGCTATTAATGCCGGGGTACCTCAGGGATCTGTTCTCTCTGCAACCTTGTTTCTGCTGCACATTAATGACCTCCTTATGTCTGGCATTATTGGTTATGCTGATGACAGCACCGTTGTAGAGAGTTATACGTCCAGTGCCAGTGCAAGTCCACAAGAAGTCCAGTCTCTAAGAGAGTCTATGATTGAACGGGTTAACTCGAAATTACAGAGGGTGTCCGATTGGGGAGACGCCAATCTTGTTAAGTTTAACCCGTCCAAAACACAGGCGTGTCTATTTTCTGCAAAAAAGAGTGCTTTCCCACTTGCACCCATTTTCCAGGGTGTTTCCTTACCGTTAGTTGACCACCTTGGGCTTTTAGGCATGACAGTCACGTCAAAACTAAGCTTCGGCCAACAGATTGAGTCAATGGCACTAACTGCTTCCAAGAAGTTGGGTATCATCTCAAAGGTTCGGCGGTACTTCAGCTCTGAACGGCTGCTCAATATCTATACAGCCCAGGTTCGCTCTTGCATGGAGTACTGCAGTCACCTTTGGGATGGCTCAGCGAAATACCAGCTTGAAGCATTGGACTCTGTTGACCGAAGAGCCCGCAGGCTCATAAACAACGACGTGGTCTCAAATAGGAAATTGCAATCCCTGGAGCATCGCCGTAAAGTCGCTTGTCTATCGGTATTTTATAGGATCCATTTTGGAGAGTGTGCGAAGGCGCTCTTTGAGCTAGTTGAACCCTCACCATTCCTCCATCGGACTACAAGGCGCAGACAGAAATTTCACCCTTTTATCGTTGGAATACCAAAGAGTCGAACTAAACGCTTTGACAGTTCCTTTTTGGTTCGAGTAGCTAAGGTGTGGAATGAACTGCCTGAGTCTATATTCCCAAACAAGTACAGTTCCGGGACATTCAAAAGTAGAATAAATGGGTATCTCTTGGATAGGCATGTAACATCCTCGTCTTCATCGTCACTTACCATCAGGTGAGATGGGAGACAAATGCCTAATTCAATATTTAGTAAAAAAAAAAAAAAAAAAACCTGGCGACGTACCGTTCTCGACGAAATTAAAAAAATCGGAAAGACCTGGAGTGAAGTTAAGCGCATAGCTCAGGACAGATCGAGATGAAGAGTCTTTGTGGACGCCCTCTGCCCCAGAATGGGGACATAGGACTATAAGTGAAGTGAGTGCATATATTGCAAGTAAAAAAAATACTGCTAAGTACACTTACTTTAATGAAGTCGAAGGTTTTGGTGAGCATGACGATGGCAGCGGCACGCTCCTGCCAGATCATCCTCCAGAAGCATACCACTGTGTCCTCAGTTGGCCCCTGCGTCACTATGTACGCGTTTGGTTTTAATACACTCTGTGGACAAAACATTATCGATTAATAAGTAGAAAATTTACATCTCAAGCAGTTCAACCTGGAACAGTGTACGATCATCTGCAGAAGTCTATACAGCCTTAAGGTGAAAATAGAATGCACTCATTAGGCATATATCATACTAGCTGTTGCCTGCGACTTCGTCCGCGGCAATTTCTGTTATTATGGTTAATTAGTTTTTTATTAGTATAGATGAATAATTTCCCCCCGTTTTCAAAACATTTTTTATTGATGCTTCGCTGCTATTGGTCGCAGCGTGATGTTTCATAGCCTAAAGCCTTCCTCAATAAATGGACTATCTGACACGAAAATAATTTTCCAATTTGATCTAGTAGTTTCTGAGATTAGTGCGTTCAAACAAACAAACAAGCAAATTCTTCAGCTTTATAATATTAGTATACATATTAGTATAGATGAGAATGTCAGGAGTGTCATCCTCAACTGGCTATCTGGTGGTTGCAGGTACGGCATCGGGTACGCGCTCCCGACCTCCCGAGCTGCTATTTGCTTTTCCCCCATTCATCCGAATGAGTAGTATCCCAATACCTATCTTTCCCTTCCCAAATCCAACAAATTCCTATCCTTCCCCAGCTTCAAAATACTTGCAATGGGCAGCACCGTCGTAAGTACAAGAAGCCAATGAAACTGCGCTCGTCAAACCCTCTGACAAGCGTGGTGAGTATGGCAATATCCTCCCATGGAACAAAGAATCCTTAGGAGAGGCCCTTGTCCAGCAGTGGACTTTTTGCGGCTGTAATGATGAGGCATATAGTATATTATATTATGCATTTTCCAGAACCTTATGCCACATATTGCCTCAGCCTTCACGGTTTCCGTGGGAATAAAAACTATTGGCTTATTGTTTTTTTTATCCTAGTTGACTTCTCAGTGTCTGATAGTATACCTGTAGTATAACCTCTTCTAAATTATCTATAATATTTATAATACAATTGCTATTTCACTTTTAAACACAGGAACCAAGCTGACAAATTTCAAGGACAATGCCCACCTACATTTATTATGCTTACCTATATTTATTTATTCCATTAACAAGTCAATGCATGGTGTCGAGATTAATTAGGATTATATAAACTACTTCATTTTTATTTATTCAGCCTTAAAAGCTACAATAGGTAAATTAATGCTAAGAGCATTCTCTCCCAGTCAACCTTTGGGAAAATATATACCGAACAAAATAAACAGTCACTAATCATATGTATAAGGAATTATAGAGCAAAATTTATTTAACGAATTCAAGAGCTATAGATACTAACTCTCCCATCATTATGCCCGCGACTTCGTTCGCGTTTCTGTTATTATAATTAATTAGTATACAATAGACGAATAATTTTCCCCCGTTTCCAAAACATTTTTTATTGATGCTTCGCTCCTATTGGTCGCAGCGTGATGTTTTATACCCTAAAGCCTTCTTCAATAAATGGACTATCCAACACAAAAAGAATTTTCCAATTTGAACCAGTAGTTCCTGAGATTAGCGCGTTCAAACAAATAAACAAACAAACTCTTCAGCTTTATAATATTAGTATAGATTTACGAAACTGTTATTTTTGTAAAAAAGAATATTAATTTATTTCACCGTGTAGAGAGTCAACGTCGCTCAGACAAGCTACTTATAATACATACAAACACTACATTTCTACATAAGAGTGTTAATGCAATGGCTCCCAAATTGTATAACAAATTGCCTAAAAATATACATAATGCTAATAACTTAAATACTTATAAGAGAGAATTGTTTAAGTTACTAACTGACAAAGCATATTATTCGGTCAATGAATGTATTAATGACAAATTTAACTAAGTAATTAATTTATCTACTAACTGAATAATTTATTTCCCTAATTGATATTTTTATATACTTGACATGATGTATTATATTTAGTTTGTGCATGATATTGTTTCTATAATGTTATATGTAAATGAATAGTCTAACACATCTAAGTATTTAATAAATTTTGTATGCCTTATGGCGGAACATAGAGAAACCCGCTCTTGTATACCATCTATTTGTACTGTACTACCTATGTTCAAAAATAAATGAATTTGGAATTAAATTGGAATTATTATCTATTAAAAATTATATACCAAATCAAAACTTTCGCTAATACATTTATTGGATATTTGAGACACAATACCCTTCAAAATTCCTACTCTCTTATACACATAGAAAAAATACTACAAACAAATTATAGCTACTTTAGGGATGACAAGGGTAGAGCTGAGGTTCCTTATATCGCAAGTCATGACGTACAAAGGGACCTTGCTTGGATATCGCTAAGCGCACTGAAGCCTATTTAAGAGAGATTTTTTGCGGGTAAGAAAGTGTTTCCTAATATAATAACACTCATAAGATACATACATACATAGTATCACGTCTTTTTCCCTTACGGGGTAGACAGAGCCCAAGTCTATAAGACCTGAAGGCCACGTTAGCGTATTGGTGGGAATTCGGTGGAAAACGGAATCATAATAGTGATGGGTTTCTAGCCGCATCGTCTATTCACATGATTCCTCAGATTTTACGCATTCTCTCGATCGGCTTTTACGATCTGGCCGGGAAGAGTAGCAGCTGGTACATTCTACGCTTTTTATTTTCTCCCAGACCATCATGCATGTGCAGCATTTAACATTTTACTCATCTCAAAAAGTGCACAATAAGTTTTTACTATAAAAACGCATCGATACAAAAAAAGAGAAGTAATAATTATAGAAACACAGTTTTACTCACGTTCGCCATCACTAGTTAACTAGTCGGCGATTCCAACTAAACAAACGTAAATAAAACTGTTCTATAATACATTTTCGCGTAAGTTTTAATACTATTTGAAGAAATAATTTTAAGTTTTAGGAGTAAAAAAGGATCAAGTGCGGCAGCATTTGTAGTTGTATGGGGATTGAAGCTTTTGTATCTCGCCGGTGACCGGCTTTATACGTGAGATGACAAAGCTTATAACACTCCCCGTTGTCACACGTCGTTGACCCCCTCCTCCCCTTCACGTGTGACGTAATCTATGGATGGGCCCTATAGACTTTTAGGAGTTGTGCTGGAATATTGAAATCCACATAAACAATAATTTGAAAACATTCCTTATAGTAATATTTAATAAGTTAAATAAATAAATATACACGGACAAATCATACAGATTGAGCTCTCCTCAAAGTAAGTTCGAGACTTGTTTTATGGGATACTAATTCAACGATAATATCGTTTATAACAAACACATATATAGATAAACATCCAAAACCCAGGCCAATCTAAAAAATATCATTTTCCACCTTGACCTGACCGGAAATCGAACCCGGGCACCCTCGTGTCGCAGGCTGGCGTGTTAACCACTGCGCCACGGATCTCGCAAACGTTAATATAGAACATTAAATTACATCTTTTATAAGTAAGTTTAATACGTATTATTAAGCGCTGTATGCAGAAGGCTTCGAACCTGTCATTCTGGAAATCTTTGGTCTATGTCCAGCAGTGGACTTCTTGCGGCTGATATGGTGATTATACGAATTATAACATTCGTATCAGCTGACTTTCTTTTTATTGCCTTTTCTCAAAATAAAACCTATGTCTTAATCATTAGACATACATTTTTTGTAACTTAAACCCCGCCAGACTTATTATCCTATTCGAATGATTATAAGAAAAGATTTAATATCTCAAGTGCCAGACAAAGCAATTTATAATGTACTAAGTGTAACCTAGAGAAGTTTTTGAGTGTTTTTTTACGTCTACTATCTATTATTCAATCTGTTTCAGAATAAAGAGTATGAATATTTCAATATTTTCTTAAGTGTAATAAAGATTAAATTACTTTCTTTTTCCCATCGTTTTTGGACTAGACTACCTATCGTATGTTAGCAGTGAAAACTTGGAATTGTAATTTTTCAGATTTAGGGGTCTTCACTAACTGATCATAAATGTGGCCAGAATAGGAAACAAGATTCTTTATTATTTTTGAGTTTAGCCGCATGCCAGGTTTATTTGGTTCATCTTGCTAGTGAATCCTAACTAATATAAAAAAATGCCATAGCGAGTTTGTTTATTTATTTGTTTGTTACGCTTTCACGTCTAAACTACTGAACTGATCATACAATTTTGCATACACGTTATCTGGGATACCGAAAAGGACACAGACTACCTTTCATCCCGCTAAAACTTCTGTTGTTGAGGGATCAACATTAACGTGAGCGGAGCCTTGGGGAAAGCTAGTATTCAATAAAAATATAATAATATGTTAAGAACTATAGATACACGAGATACACTATTCATGCATAGTGTGTTAGCCTCTATGACAAAGCACAAAATAAATTTTCAACTCATCTATTCAAAGAACAAAGAACGGTTGCCCGTATATAGGGTCTGAAATATGTTTTTTAGTCCCGCAGGATTAAAACTGTTTTTATATTCACAATTCAACGTTTTTTAGTCCCGCGGGAACGAAAACATAAATATTGTTTTTCTCATAAAGGAAGATGAAAAGCAAAATGTGTCTTCTCAGGAAAAGCATGATTCTTTTACTCCGGGCAACATACTCTGAATCCCTCGCTTCACTCAGGAGTCTACTTTAGAATCCCTCAACAACAAGTATTATTTTAGGCCATTGCGTCATAATTTACTATTTTAGCTGTGCATACTTACATCTATATAGGAAGCATTAATATAATCGGAGTCTGGCTCTCGGTCTACGGTTTCTAGCACCACTCTGTTGTAGTCATCTGTGGACAAACAATTTGTAGATTTAAAAAATGTTTAAAAAATCACTACTTAAATACTTTAAAAGTACTTCAGCGTAGTACTTCAAAACTGGTAGAGGTAATGAGCGAACTTCTTAAAAAATCACGTCATGAGCGAAGCGGCTAATAATTAATTACTTCTAAGATTTCCGTACCTAAAGGTTAAAAACGGGAAGCTCTTACTAAGCTCCGATGTCCGTCCGTCCGTCTGTCCTAGAGCTGTACCTATTGAACTGTAATAGGTAGAAAAATGTACGAGTAAAATACATTATAATAACAGTTTTTTTTCCTTTGTATTAAGTTGGCCCTGAATGCAAATTTAGAAAGATGAGAGTTGTACTCACGGATCAGATCAATAAAAATAAAGATAATAAAGAAATATATAAAGGACAAATCACACAGATTGAGCTAGCCCCAATGTAAGTTCGTAACTTGTGTTATGGGATACTAACTTAACGATACTATATTTTATAGCAAATACAATTTATAAATAAACATCCAAGACCCAGGCCAATCTTGAAAAGATCATTTTCCATCTTGACCTGGCCGGGGATCGAACCCGGGCACTCTCGTGTCGCAGGCTGGCGTGTTGACCGCTGCGCCATGGAGCTAGCCATGGAAGTGATTTCTTTCTTAGATAGTACGGACATTGATGGGTACTATCTAAGAAAGAAAGTGGTGAAATGGTGGACAAGTATCGCTCAAACCATACAAAAAGCACAATAATTATCACAGTTGACAACCCAGAAATCCCAGAATAGAACAAAGTGGCGAAAACGGAATTAGTACCCCACGTGAAGTAGAAAAAGAAAAAGGAAAAATTTTTTTCTTTCTAAAAATCTATTTCTGTACTCTAGTTTCTATAAAAATGAGGAACTCGATGGCTTAGTTGGCGTGTGCATTATAAGCGCTCACTGGGATTGTTGTGCTGTGGTCACCCCACAAGTGGCACAACAATTTTTTGAGCTTATTCGTGCTTCGCAAAGCACGTCAAGCAGTTGATCCCGGGTGTCATCAGTCCCGACAGCCGTTAAGCTATGTCAGATGCCTTAAGACAGCTTCAAAAATCTGACTCCAGTATTAGCCACTAGCACACACGAAAAGCGATGCGTGTTAAATCAGACCTATTTTTCCATCAACTGGCACAGAAAAGTTCCCAGCCTCAAAATGGCAGGTGTATGTTCATTATAATTATTACCGGGTATGAGTATCTTGTTACGAGTTGTTTGTTCAAATTTTGCTACGGTAAACAGATGCGAGTCTAATTAAATTAAGTGAACAACGTATCATACAAATTTACGTTTTCAGCTATTGTGGTTTTTACACGACCGCCAAAAAGGAGTGTATTGTTTTTCGAGTTCATGTTTGTTTGTAATTACGTAAGTTTTTATGTATGTGAGTTATTATTCTACCTAAAGTTTTAATGCATTAACTTGACAGATTTGGTCGTATGATATTAGAATCCTCAAGTCTGTTTGAACACAACGGAAATTCATACCAATTTTTCAGGTTTTTGAAGGTTTATATTTCTTTAAATAATTCAATTATGAAAAAAAGTTAACAAAAAAATAATTGCTCTTCTGGTGCTATCTAGCGAGGAATCAGGGGACCACTCTTGTATGGTAATACGGCCCTACGATTTCCTTTATGTTGGGCCATTATATGAAGCTGAAGTGTATACGTTAGTAATACGAGTATATATATTGTCTTTAAAAGCGCAAAGTTGAATATTTGGGTCACGTTTTGCGACATGACCGATATCAGTTGCTGCAACTTGTAATGATGGGCAAAGTTGAAGGCAAAAGATGCGTTGGAAGACGCAAGAAATCATGGCTAAGGAACATAAGTGGACCGGAATAACAAAGGTCGAGGAATTATTCCGCTTGGCAAAGGATAGAGAGGAGTTTGGGAAGCTGACGGCCAACATCCAGTAATGGAGAGGCACTAAAAGAAGAAGAAGAATATTGTCTTTGTTAGCAGTCAACCTACTGCCATCAAATGATCTCTTTTGGAAATAAGCTTGCCAGAGCATTTGCCAGATCGCGTGCTACCGGACGAAATATCTATTCTTATAGAATTATTATATCTATGATAATATTTTTGAGTGTTTATATTTTCCATTCACAATGCTATTTTGATATACTTTATTAAATTAGGAAATAAAATATGGTGAAAAATATGCAAGCGGCGGGTTTTGAACCTGTGACCTTATGTCTTGTACGGCAAAAGGTAGCAGGTTCAAAAAAAAAAAATTATAAGTATCTATGCTAATATTACCTTTGACTTTGATTTTTGTCGAACAAAGAAAATATTATTTCTCAATATCCCTGACCTTTGCAGTGATAGATAGAATACAAAATTGATATTCTTTTGTACCTAGGGTTGAAACTATATTAAATTTCGCATTTCACTATGGAAATTTTATATCAGTGTCAGTGTCGACGCCGCGTGTTTCAATATGGAAATTTGTATTCATTGTAAAGGCCTCAAAAACGGAGAGTTTCCAAGCGCAATACAAAATTAACATAATAATACGCGTTTTTACAATTTTCGCTTTATGGTATAGACATGTATGATCTGAAAAATCGTGTTTGCATTTATAAAAATCAAATTTACAAAAAACTGCATGTATAAAAAATATTTTATTAGACTTTTAACGTATTCAACTTGTTTTGGATGAAATTAGTTCAGCGACTCGTATTTTTTTTTTTTAATTATGATAATGCTTGAGCCTTCAGCTCTCTTCTGCTATTTTTTGTGAGAGTGTGGTAGGCACTTCCCCGGACGAGCCGGCTCATTCATGCTACTAGCAAAAATATATTTTTCTGGTAGCGTAGCTCTACCATAACGAAATGTTTAAGTCGGTTTAAGATTTATTTATTCGTATCTAAAGGTCACCTCGAACACGGTCGATGTCTCGTTCTCTAAGCTATGCACCGCAAGAAACACGACGAGTCTACAACTGTAAAATGACGTTATTAGTCACCTTTATTAACCACTTTGTTTGTTTGCGGGAACATGCTTAATGGTCCCATTACATTTGCGGGTAGAACTTTTCATTTTTTGCGAGTTTAAGCTTGTAACCACAAAAAGGAGGTAATATCCTCATGATAATTAACTCTTAGGTTAAGGGACCCTTCTAGTTTTACAGCACGATTATATAAACTAGCCTATTGGGATACATGTCTTTATTTCTTACGGGCAGACATGCTAAGGCATAAAGCCCAAAGGTCGTACTCTTACTCGCAAACTAACATGCTATACGTGGCCGGATGAGTGTGAATTTTATCCTTACTAATATTATAAATGCGAAAGTGAGTTTGTTTGTTTGTTACGCTTTCACGCCGTAACTACTGAACCGATCATCATGAAATTTTGCATACAAGTTCTCTGGAGTACGGAGAAGGACATAGGCTACCTTTTATCCCGGGAAAAGTACTATTCCCGAGGGATCGACATTGACGCGGGCGGAGCCGCGGGCGAAAGCTAGTAGTTTATATATAGAGAAAGAATGCAGAATGGTAAAAATGGTCCAATTTCGACAACTGGCCGACCACTAGTAAAATTATTCATTACATGTCTGCCTAATTCCTCGTTAACATTTTTACTTTACTCCCATAAAAGCGTGGAAGAGAGTAAAACTTGATTTTTTGTCTAAGGTCCGCCTTTCACTGAGATGCATCTTTAGACTCGTCATAAGCTGGCTAAAACCAACATGTCTAGCTGTTTTATTGCTCCTTTCTGTTCTTTTTATAATTACAGATCCAAAACCAGTAGTTATTGAATGGGTGGCAAAAGAAAGCTAATTGTAGATGTCTCTGCTTATGATTTTTCCTAACACAAATATGAATATCTTTATTTTTAGCCATCATGCAATAATTCATGCATAAAAATAGTCCTTCCTTCCGTTAAAAATGTTTAAATTCATATTTCATTTACACACGTAATTAGTTTTTCTATTAATATGTCACTAGTTGTATGAGAGCTCAAGCTATCAAATACATGGTATATGTAATGTAGTACAATTAAATTAAGTAAATATTTAATGAAAAGTCTAATTATAAGTACTTGTATTTAAATTGGCAACAACTTCAATTAAGCATCAACACAATGCAACGCGTACAGCCTTTGTAGAAACTTTTGAACTTGGGTCTTTGTTGTCAAGGAGCCTTTCTCGTGAACAAATCGTGGGATTGTCGTATCAGAGTTGTATGACACTAAATGATCAGAAGAGTATAATGAACAAAACAACATTTTTATATTTATACGAATAAGTTAACAATTATGGTAACTCATTATAAAAACACGGTTTCACTCACGTTTATTCAGTTGGAATGGCCATCTAGTTTCGGTATATTACGAAGACCATCATCGTCGCCACCCCTAACCCTCACCCTGATGATAGTCTTTGTTACAGACCAAAACTAGTTGGCGATTCCAACTGAATAAAAGTGAGAACCATGTTTTTATAGTAAATTTTTCTCGCGTTAGTTTTAATGCCACTGCTGGACATAGGCCTCCCCCAAGGATTTCCGATACGACCGGTTGGAAGCGGCCTGCATCCGCATACGGTCATCGCACGCAATGTGTATGGAAATTTCCTGCAAATTTCCATGAGAACAAATTCATGAGAACAGAGAATTTCTCTTCGGCACATCACTAATTGTGACCGTAAACTCCGCTTTGTTGTGTGGGCTGGGCATAGTGTACTTTGAAGTATTACTTGCTCATTTACAAGGCTACTCGATTCTACGATGATACGACCGTCAAAGACGCCCGTCGCCACACAACAAAGCGGAGTTTACGGTCACAATTAGTGATGTGCTAAAGAGAAATTGTCTGTTCGTATGAATTCCTTCTCATGGAAATTTACAGGAAATTTCCAATAATTCGAGAGAATTTCTCAATAATTCCCGCACTCGAGAGAAAGAAGAAGAAATGCTCGGGAATAGCTCCCGATCCGTTCTCACCGTTCTCGGAATTTTCGAGCACGGCACAACACTGGTCACAATTGGTTGACATAGCTCTTTTACTTTATTTTGCTTCAATTTACTAGGCTCTACGATTGCTACGAAAGTCTACGATACTACGATCATCATAGACGCTCATCATTACTCTACAAAGCGGCGCATGCACTCGTCGCACGCAAACGAGTGGGCTGGGCTGGGCATAGTGTACTTTGAAAAATTCTTGCTCATCTACAAGGCTGTTTGGTTCTACGATGTTACGACCGTCAAACACGTCGGTCGCCACACAACAAAGCGGAGTCTACGGTCGAAAATGTTTTACATAGCTCTTTTACTTTATTTTGCTTTAATTTACTAGGCTCTACGATTGCTACGAAGGTCTACGACACTACGACCATCATAGACGCACATCATTACTCTACAAAGCGGCGCATGCGCTCGTCGCACGCAATTGAGTGGGCCCCCGCCCAGTGTACTTTGAAAAATTCTTGCTCATCTACAAGGCTGTTCGGTTCTACGATGTTACGACCGTCAAAGACACAACAAAGCCGAGTCCGCGGTCGCAATTGTTTGATATAGCTTTATTACTTTATATTTTTTCAATTTACTAGGCTCTACGATTGCTACGAAGGTCTACGAGACTAAGACCATCGCAGACGCTCGCCCGTCACCGCACAACAAAGCGGAGTCTGCGGTCGCAATTGTTATTGAATGTTATTCAAAGTAACAGTTCTAACTTTATTTTGCTGCATATTACTAGGCTCTACGAATGCTACGAAGGTCTACGAGACTAAGACCATCGTAGACGCTCGCCCATGATCTCACAACGAAGAGGTGAAATGTTTGCGGTCGTTATTGTTAGCACACCTTATTTATTTATTTTTTTACTAATTATTGAAGTAGGCATTTGTCTTTCCACCAAACGTATTGAACTTTTTTACTAATTGGTCGGTTTGCTCACTTTTTTGAAGGTATTTTATCATTTTATTTGAAAGAAAACATTATCCTAAGAAACTAATTACACTAACTTGATTGTAAATGTTCTGAAAGTGACGTCACTTTCACGGACGCTGTTCGATGTCTTTTTATTCTACTGGAATTAGGCAAACAATCAATATTCACTGATAATGCCTTTATTTAACAAACAAATTATTGTATGAAAGTAATACTTAGAGTAGTTAAATCGCGGCTAGCGTAAAATTTCGCGAATGTAATTATTTTGTGTATCAGTAATTGAACATTTTTAGGGTTCCTAAGCCAAATGGCAAGAAACGGAACCCTTATAGATTCGACATGTCTGTCTTTCTGCCTGTCCGTCTGTCTATCCGTATATTACAGCCACTTTATTTCAAAATTATTAGGACTACACAGTTGAAAATTGGTGGTAAAGTAGGTAGATGTATTCTATAAAAAGTTTAACGATTTTTATGCAAAAAAAAAAAACCAAGGGAACATACATATAAATGGATTTGAACCACAAACAGTTTTTTTCATCATATCTTTACGTGATGTAATTGAGGTTCTTAAAATCAAAGTTTCTCTAAATCATCATCAGAAAAAAAATATATATACGGACAAATCACACAGATTGAGCTAGCCCCAAAGTAAGTTCGAGACTTGTGTTATGGGGTACTAACTCAATGATACTATATTTTATAGCAAATACATATATAGATAAACATCCAAGACCCAGGCCAATCTGACAAAGATCATTTTCCATCTTGACCTGACCGGGGATCGAACCCGGGGCCCTCGTGTCGCAGGCTGGCGTGTTGACCACTACGCCACGGAGCTCGCCAAATAGACATTTACAAAGTGGTAAACTGTACTGCTTCCGGCCCTCCTCCCTTTAACTTTAAAAATAAGAGAGTGAAAAGAAACTTGGAAACATGGATATTTTCATACAAATTGCCGGACCAGCCACTTTTGTATGAAATTGGCCGAGTCAAGGTAATGTCGGTTAATAAATGAACACGGTTTATAGAAAAAAGCATGCATATACTTACAAGGTATAACTTTTTGGTTTTGGTTTTTGTGTGAATTAGTCTTCTTCGTAGCGTGCCGACACGAGTGTGTCTCCACTTTGACAGCCGTCTGAAACAAACAAACAAAACTTATAAACAACTTAGTTTTAAACCGAGAATGGAGAGAACTTTGTTTCTAAGACAAATAACTTATTTAGTGACAGTTTAAGTTTTGGGTTCGCTTTTATTTACTTAAACTATTTTAAAAGTTTCCAATGAATTAAGGATAAAGTTTCCTTGGAGCGTAATTATATTCTGCTAACAGAATACATTCCTAAAAATTAAACAATTGTATTAATGGTATTGGATACAATTATTTTCTGCAGTTGTGTGTGCAGAAAGTTTTATTCTGCAGAAAACTGAACGAATTTGGATTAAACTTGGCGCTGGCGCACAGATAGATAGTGTTTTAGAACCATAGATATCAAAATATTACTTTTAAACATAGGGCCCTTTAAAGTTCATGTAAGGAATGTAGACAGAGCTGCGAGCTAAAGCTTGTATTGTTAATAACTCTTGTCAACAGAAAAAAAATATAAAAATTTTCGACTAAGTGCTGATAACAGGCAATTGTGTAAAAAACAGTACAAATTATTTAAATACTTATTAAATGTTCGTTGTAAATTTTAACGTTTTCCCCTTTGTTATTCAGTGACATGTACTAATCCATCTGTTAGCAGAGATAAGCTAAGTCAGGTGTTATTTTCTAAACTGAAGCGAGCGCGGGACGAGTAGGTCACGTCAGATAGGCTTAACCCATAGAGATGTTTAACCCTAATATTTATGAGCTGGGCCTATCTTCAACATTAATTTGAATATGTTAAAGTATTCACTGCCTAATAATTTTAATATTAGCTTGATTTATATTATATCTTAGCCGTGTGGTATACGGCAGAGTAGAATAGGGCCACTCCAAGTCTTCCCGTGGATGTCGTAGAAGGCGACTTAGGAAATACAAGCTAAACAAAGCTTATAAACATCTGAGAGACCTCTCCAACTCGTCTGGCCAGCGTGGAGAGTGTAGGCCAAGTCCTCTGGCTGCTCTGGCCAAGTATGGCCCTAGTAGTCCAGAGAGGGTCGTGCTCCTGTAGTGTAGACTAAAAAGGACCTGATGATGATGATGATGATGATTTTATATCTGATGACTATTAGGAAGGATAAAAAGAGAATGGATGTAACCTCTGACCTGATACAAAATAGAGAAAAGTGGTGCAAGAGGAAAGATGTCCCCAAATGGTATGGGAAACTGATGATGCTTTTACCACGATATTTACATATTATGTATGATTCAGTTTGACATTTCACTGTCCAAAATCACGTCACAAAATAAAAGGGCTGAAGGATGGCACGGTTTTTAATTATTACTGTCTCTGCCTTTCATACGCAATAATGAGACAAGTGAAAATGGCGTGAGCCTCGATTAGTATAAGAACCGATGTCGCCACATTCACACTAACATAAAGACACTAAGAAATCTTGACAGCAATTGGCCGTTGTTTTACTTTGAATAATGTAAATAGTACTTTATAAGCTGTTACCGAATAAATTAGTATATCTTATTTAGTTCAAGCGTCACGCCCTCACATTAGTTGACACACGACTGAGACCCGTTTGTGGTCTACCGCTAATGCTTAGAAATGCGGAAATCGCTACTAAACACTGCAACCAGTCTTTTTATTCCGTGGTCTTGATATATTACCGCTGTCATTCATCCTCTTAGGTGCATATGGTTATTACTTAATTATTAGGTGTAAACTTTAGCTGTCAACATAATGACTATTGAAAGAGGTAAGTTTAAAGCACACCCAAGGCGTCCCGCAATGAGCAAGCTGATGTGATATCCATAGAGAGGATAAGGTCACTGTGAATTAATAATAAAGGTTTTTAGCCTAAATAAGATAATATAACAACAAAGCACTATAAAACTACATTTGTTATATTGTAAGGACCATACCGCTTTTATAGATTACCATTTGGTCTTGAACTATTATGCCAGGTACGGAAGGTACGAGCTAAATTAGTAATGTTTGCACCTTTATCATTAAGTGACACATACTAATCCACCTGTTCACGTAGATAACAGTTAAGTCAGGTGTTTATTTTCTAAAACAGGAGGAAAACATAAGATGAGGTCATGTCAGTATAGGCTCATAATATTTGTTTATAGGCTATTTAGGTTCTGCTTAGTTCTGCTTGCGGTTTAATGTTTTTTTTTTTTTTGCATATATTAAACGTGCATGTGCCGAGAATACTAAAAAATAAATGTAGTTAATAAATAATCTTTAAATAAAAAAATAACTACTTAACAAACAAATTAGGCAGGGCATAGCAGGTATTCTAACGTGAGTTTTATTACTTCAGTCATCGAAAGTTGTATAGTAAACCCTAGGAACTACAACTTTTAAATGGATATTTTTGTATTCCCATGCCTGTTATAGCGATTTCCTAAAATCTATGAATGCAGTGTTTATTGTCTCAAAAAACAGTGTCATGGTTACTTTGTCCTTCTATCTCTTATAGTTTAAGAATATTCCGTACTGACCAGTTAGTATATTACGCTACTAGCTGTCGCCCGCGACTTCGCTCAGGTTAGTGTTGATCCCGCGAATCAGTAATTTCTCCGGGACGCAAGCTAGACTATGTGTTAATCCAGATAATAACCTATCTGTGTGCAAAATTTCATCAAAATCAAACATCCATACAAAGGTACTACAAACTTTCACGTTTATAATATTACTAGCTTTCGCCCGCGGCTCCGCCCGCGTCTATGTCGATCACTCGGGAATAGTACTTTGTCCCAGGCTAAAAGTAGCCTATGTACTTCTCCGTACTCCAGAGAACTTGTTGCAAAATTTTATTATGATCGGTTCAGTAGTTACGGCGTGAAAGGGCAACAAACAAACAAACTCACTTTCGCATTTATAATATTAGTAAGAAAAAATAATATTAGTAAGAACAAGGATAAGGATTAAGGAATTAAGGTTTAGTAAGGATTATACTGTAGCCATAGCAAAGAGATTCTTTGTCCTACTCGCTGACTATTCACAGCGCGGACGTGTATAAATACGTAAATACGTGAGCAGAACATAGATAGGTATTCAATGAGAAAAACAAAATAACAAAAGAAATACTTTTCCTCCGACTATTAAGTTACAAAAGTTTATTCATTACAATACTTTCAGAAGCTGGATAATAGCGATATTATCTATAACTTTCAAGAACTGCAGGATATTTTTCAAGAGCCCGCTGAGAGCCTTGGATATTTTCTGCATTAAAAACTGCACTTCGCTCTCCGACTAGGAAGATGACTTCGCAAACTTTTTAATCCGGGTTAAGAGTGAGTGCTTTTCTAATAGTTTGTGGCCACGGATTTTATAAAAGGTAGAACAAAATTACTTGAACTAACTGTACTAGCGAGTTCAGTCTCCGTCACTGAACAAGGTCTCATATTAATATGTAGCGAAGCGAATATAATCGTATATTATTATGTCTTTCCCTAGTGGACAGACAGCGCCCAGGTCTATAAGATCGAAAGGCGATGTTTAGCATGTAAATAAATAAATATATATAAATAATATATTGGCGAGCTCCGTGGCGCAGTGTTTAACACGCCAGCCTGCGATACGAGGGCCCCGGGTTCGATACCCGGTCAGGTCAAGATGGAAAATTATCTTTTTCAGATTGGCCTGGGTCTTGGATGTTTATCTTTATATGTATTTGTTATAAAATATAGTATCGTTGAGTTAGTATCCCATATACAAGTCTCGAACTTACTTTGGGTCTAGCTCAATCTGTGTGATTTGTCCGTATATATTTATTTATTTATGTGGTGAAGATATATACGACGTGTAGGATCGAAGCGCGGTAGCTTAGTTGGTCGTACAAAACCCAAGTCGCTGTTTGGAATCCTACCAACGTGTATTTTTTTACTATATCTAATTTCTAAATTTATTAAGAAAGTACAAATATTTACATTTCATTCAAAGGTCTTTATGTTAATTTTTAGGTCATTATTCGTAATTTCAACAAGCTCCTTTAATGTAAAGCCTTTTAAATTAAGTGAGCTGTGTTATCATATAATGTCTCATTCACATGGCTCAAACAAACCGCTTCGTTTGAACTCGCAGAGCTCGAAACAAATATGAAAATTAACGAACGAGAGAAGCATTAATTGCTAGGTATGTTGTCTCTGACGATTCTTTCGACTGCGCCACTTCAGTGCAACGTTTTCTTTAGTAACTTCATTACCTCGCGTTGATTATACTGTGTCCAGTGCAAAGTCAATAGAGTTTAAACAGAGCGATTTATTCAAACTTGCAAAATTGAAAACAAATATGAAATTATCGAACCAGTACACTAATCGCTAGGTACCTGCTGTCTTGGACGATTCTTTCGATCGCACCAATTTTGAGCAACTTGTTTTTAATTTCTTAATTAACTAACTTTTACTATACTAAATGTCTAGTGTAGAGTTAATAGAACTCATACAAAGCGCTTTGTTACAAAGAGCTCCCAAAACGCAAAACAAATATGAAAATTTACGAACGGCTGCACTAATTGCTAGGTACCCGCTGTCTTGGACGATTCTTTCGACTGCGCCACTTTTCTTCATTAACTTACGTTTATTGTACTATGTGTCCAGTGCAAAGTCAATAGAGTTTATACAAAGTGCTTTGTTAAAACTTGCAAAACTGAAAACAGATATGAAATTAACAAATGAGTGCACTGATTGCCGCTACGTATCCCCTGTCTTGGAACCTCATATGCTAAACAAAAGTGGAATATGATATTATATTTCCGTACCTAAATCATACGTCCAACTGCGCCCATTTTGAGCACCGTCTTCTTTAATTACTATATTAGGTAACTTTTTTATAATAAAATATAAATTAAACTAATACGATGTGTAAACATTTTGAAAGTTTATATATTTAGGCTTGTCAATTACCAACAATTTTTATTTTATTTAATGGGGCGGCAAACGAGCAAGCGGGTCACCTGATGGTACACGCGATGATCACCGCTGCCCATGGACAACTGCAACACCAGGGTGTTACAGGTGCGTTGTCGGCCTTTCAAGGAGGGGATAAGGAAATGTGGAGGGAAGGGGGAAGGATGGGCCTCCGGCTCTCTCACTCACCGAACGAAGCATAGAAGCGGTAAAGCTTCTACTCAGACCTCAATTTTCTGTTAGAGTGTGGTACTTCCCCGGACGAGCCGGCCCATTCGTGCAACTAGCAATATATTATGCCGGTAGCGTGGCACTACCACGACTAAAATAACTTGGCTTGAGTGACATCGTGTAGGCAAAGCATAGTAAAGGATCTTCTTCATAAGATTGATGTCCTCTGACATCAGGCCTCATGTGAGTTAAAGGTACAATATTAGCATTAATCTAAGCCATTCCCTCGTTTCTTCTTCTATCTCTCTATCATACGTATTCATCATCTTAATCTATTATTGTATAATAACTTAAGTAATAATCTATTGAATTTAATACACCTATATAAATTGTAACAAAATATATTACTATTGTTATAGAAGAGCGGAGTCTCCTAACACAAATGATTTATTTGCTTGAAAGGCGACCCCAATCATAACCTTGCTGATAAAGTATTTTTTTCTGTGTTATTTATTATCTTATTAGGTTTAGCAATTATTTTAATATTTTGAGATGCTCCATAGTACTCATTTGCTGCCTGTCGTAGAGTAGAGGAGTACATTACTCGGTACTCCCGACTGCGCCATTTAAGCAACGTTTACTTTAGCTAGTAAATACGTAAGACAAACCAAATTATCCCCTTGTTCCTTCCTTGTGATTTAATCCTTACTAATCCTTACTATCCTTACTATAATATTATAATGCGAAAGTGAGTTTGTTTATTTGTTTGTTGTTTGTTTGTTTGTTTGTTTGTTTGTTTGATTGTTTGTTTGTTTGTTTGTTTGTTTGTTACGCTTTCACGCCGTAACTACTGAACCGATCATCATGAAATTTTGCATACAAGTTCTCTGGAGTACAGAGAAGGACATAGGCTACCTTTTATCCCGGGAAAAAGTACTGTTCCCGAGGGATCGACATTAACGCGGGCGGAGCCGCGGGCGAAAGCTAGTTAGGAATATTTTAATGCTTTTAGGTTCATTTATATTTTTTTAGTAGCACTCATTTTCTGGCTGGCGAAGAATAGAGGAATATATTAACTCACGCCCGACTACGCCAGTTTAAAGGCACGTTTACTTAGGCGAGAAAGGAATTTTAATGTAGCGTTCTGTATGCTCAGAAATTCTAATGTTAACTAATGATCGGCGAGTTACTTCGATGTTGTAAAATATTGTTTTGTACCTAAAACATAATTGCAACAAGCTTTTGTGATCATAATAATATACCATATGTCATGTTTGAGCGTATTTCCAGTAACTAGTGGTCGCCCAGTGGTTGAAATTTAACATAATTACTTTGAATTATAAGTTGTACGTATGTACTTAATGTTTTTATAATGATTTGATGTATTTTGTATGCATAATTAAAGAAAAAACATATTAACATTGTGCACTCCTTCGCTATATATGTAAATTATAAGAGTGCAAAACTTCAAAAAAAGGGTAGAAAGTTTTTGCTTAACTTATATAATATGTGACACATTAGTACAAAACTTTGTACCCATCACATCTATATATTAATATAGATATCAAACCCAGACTTAACTTGAGGCCGTCTAGTCTTATATGAGTTACAAGAAATGAGATACAATATTAGCAAAAAGCCAATGTTAAAAAGTAAAGCTTTTTCCTGGTCATACGTTTCAGTGTAAGATAGCATAGTTTCTTATCTTAGCTACCTCTAAGAATTAATTTGATGTCTGTTAGAGAGTACAGAAATACGTTACTTACTGCACTCTCGACTGCGCCAGCTTTAATTAACATTTACTTTACCCAGTAAATAATAGTATACTCCTGAGTCATTCCCTGGTCTCATTATTGGCATATATTTAAATAGTTTGCTTAATACCGTAAAACTAAAACTCATTTGCTGCCTGCTGGAGAGTACAGAAATTCAGAACTAGTCGCACGACTGCGCCAGTTTTTAGTAATTTTTCATTTAGCGAGTAAAATATTAGAATGAAACTAAGTTGTCTGCCTTTTCCTTCCTTGTAATTTGTATTATATTATAAGTATTTTAATATTTTCAACTATGGTGTAGAACTCATTTGGTGCCAGCTATAGAGTAAAGGAATGCATTACTGCACTCTTGACTGCGCTAGTTTTAAGCAAAGTTTACTTTGGCTAGAAAGGAATTTAAATGCAGCGCTCTGTATGCTAATAAAAACTAGTGATCTGTTACTTGGGTAACTAATGATCGGTGAGTTACTTGGACTTTAAAATGTTTGGCAGAATTTGCTAGATTACGTACATATATATTATTACTCCTATTTCCCATGGGGGTAGGTGTAGACTATGGGTCTCCACTTGCTACGATCCTGACAGATCCATACTCATCACTCTTATCATGCATGCTCTACGATGCATCGGGTACTTCTTCTAATCAACGTTTATAAATAAATATATACGGACAAATCATACAGATTGAGCTAGCCCCAAAATAAGTTCAAAACTTGAGTTATGGAATACTAATTCAACGATACTATATTTTATAACAAATACCTATATAGATTAACAGAAGACACGAGCCAATCTGAAAAAGATCATTTTCCGACCTGACCGGGGATCGAACCCAGGCGCTTTCGTGTCGCAAGATGGCGTTTTAACCGCGGAGCTCGCCTTCGAGTCCTGCAAAGTGATAAGTATTTTACCAGTAACCTGTATATGTAAGTATATTAGGGCTTCAGTTCTTTAGACACTCAGAGCATCTTTATATACATACTAGCTGTTGCCCGCGGCTCCGCCCGCGTTAGTGACGATCCCTCGGGAACAGTAGAATTTCTCGGAATTAAATATACCCTATGTCCTTCCCCGGGCCTCAAACTACCTCCATACCAAATTTCATCCAAATCAGTTCAACGGTTGAAACTTAAAAAAACGACAGACAGAGTTACTTTGGCATTTATAATATTAGTATTAGTATCAAAGTATGGATATTATATATAGTTCTAAGTCCAGAAATGAGAAGAAAGCAAAATATTAATCTGTCAGGTCAGCTAGTAAACATATAGTATCTGTGCTGAAAATTATAACTCTGAATAGTACTCGACTTTTGTCGTTGACAATACAGAAATCAATCATCTGTTTGCAATTGGATCTATCGTTTTTTTATCGCGAGCTACAAATATTGGACCACTACGAGCTCGTGTTGACGGGTTAATTGAATGAGTGGGGGGCGCGGGGGGTTGATCTAACGTGTGCTTCGTGGGTGTTGTCTGTGAGGGAAATATCAGAATAGTCTAAATAGAGAAATGAAGACACTTAAAATTACTTATTATTAGTCAACAAATAAGTGGTGCAATTAGATCTGTGTAACTAGAATTATACGCGTGGTTTATGAGACTATCTTTCATGAAGCCAGTTGACCTTATTTTTTATCGCGAGCTACAAGTTATTGAGCCACGGCGAGCTCGCGTTAACTAGTTAATTGAATAAGTGGGGGATGGGTGGGGTTGATGTAACGTGTTATGGGTATAGTCTGGGAAAATCAGATTAGTTTACAAAGAGAAGTACCTAAAGACCATAAAGAAGATAATAAAGAAATATCAGAATAGGGAAGTTTTTTTTTTTATATTATAGGACGGCAAACGAGCAAGCGGGTCACCTGATGGTAAGTGACCACCGCCGCCCATGGACAACTGCAAAACCAGGGTGTGGCAGGTGCGTTGTCGGCCTTTTAAGGAGTTGGGGGAAGGAAATGGGGAGGGGGAAGGATGGGCCTGGTAAAGAAAATTAAAATTACTTAATATAAGTCGGCCAGTAAGTACCTAGTACTATTAGACCTGTGTAATTAGAATTAGTTTGTTACGCGTGATTTAAGAGACTATCTTTCACGACGCCCGTTCCATACTTTTTCCTTGATTGGCAATTGGTGCGAACTATCCTTTTTTATCGCGAGCTGAAAGTTATTTGGTTAATTGAATGAGTAAGGACCACGGGGCTTGATGTAAAGAGTAGTTGGCTTGCTTGTGGGTATAGTAAGAAAAATATCAGAATAGACTAAATAGAGAAGTAACGACAACTAAAATTACTTAATATGAGTCGGCCAGTAACTACTATAGTTATTGGCTATTAGATCTGTGTAATTAGAATTAGTATACGCGTAATTTAAGAGATTCTATTTTGATGAAGCCCGTTCCATATTTTTCCTTGGATTGGCAATAAGTGGGAATTATCCTTTTTTATCGCGAGCTGTAAGTTGTTGCATCATGGCGTTATCTGGTTAATTGCATGAGTAAGGAACACGAGGGTTAATGGTACAAGTTGTGGGCTTATGGGTATAGTTAGTTTGTATAGAGAAGTAGAATATAGTCTGAAGTTTAAATAGAGAAGTAAATATATATTTAAATAGAGCTGGGAACTCGAAAAAGATTACAGTTTCAAATAAATATGTATGGAAACGTTAAAAAATTGAGTTTCCAGCATATAGGAAAAGTTGTTCATATCGATGGGCTGAATCACCCCTTCAAGGATTGAACAGGCTATTCTTAGGGCTACCCGCGTGAGTAATATCCCAATACCTTCATTTCCTTCCCCAATCTAACAAATTCCTATTCATCTTCAGCGTAAAATTATTTCGATCGTCAGAACCCAACTAGTCTGCCACACAATGAATATGACAATATCCACCCATGGAACGAAAAATCCTTGGGAGATGCCTTTGTTTAGCAGTCGACTTCTTACGTGTCACGTCAGTAGGTGTTACGGTCAATCGACCATGCACACCCTGGTGTCAGAGTTCTTCGCAATCGCCTCTCGGCCTCTGACGTGGTTCCTTTAACGACTACCAGATGGCAGCCGGGACCAACGGCTTAACGTGCTTTCCGAAGCACGGAATCATCTTTATTATCAGACAATCAGGTGATTCAAGCCTGCAATGTCCACCTACTCGAAATGATGATGATGAGTGATAAAAGACTAGAGACAAAAAGACTGGAATTACAGGTATACATGGGATATCAGAGACCGTCTCTGACAAGGCTCAGGTTTTCCAAGGTTCTACTTTTATTCTTGATTGGTAATGTCAATAATATTATTTGCTGTGCTATTAAACTTATTGGACCATAGCAAGCTCGTGTTAACTAGAAAGTTAATTGAACGAATGGGGAGACAGGGGGGAGAAGTTGTGGGTATAGTCGGTTACGGAAATATAATTCACTTCCTAGTATCATTCTACTTTTATCATACAAAGTTAAGAGACGGTGATACGCAGGTGAGATGATAAATATGTTTATATACTAGTAGTTTTCCATTTCTTATGTTTTTAATGATCAGTGTCATTGGTTCGTAACATAACTGCTTTTTTAAGTGTTTATACATATTTTGCATTCACAATGCTATTTTGATATACTCTTAATAATTTAAGAAATAAAATATGGTGAAAAAAATTCCAAGCGGGCGGGATTTGAACCTGCGACCTTAAGTCTATGTACGACTTAAGTCGTACATAGCTCGAGTCGCAGGTTCAAATCCCGCCTACGACTTAAGTCGTACATAGTCTAATTTAATAAGAGTATACCAAAAGTGCTGTCAAAAGTAGGACAAAAATAAAAAGCATCAAGCAGAATTATGTAAAGTTGTAGGTATGTCACTGATGTCACAATAGCTAGTAGTTTTATTTCCTAACCCTTTTTTTTTTTCAACCTCATATTACTGACTAAAAAATAAAATGTTAAACAAGCTGATTTGTGAAAAAATAAGAAAACATCTTTTTATGGATGGTTACTTTTTCTATTAACTTTATAAATTTAAATATTTCAAAAAATAATCACCAATGTTTCAAAAAAATCTGATTAGAACGACGTTTTTGTAATTATTTATACTGAGTATACTCCCCATGCGGTCTCTTTCTTTGGTAATATTGGTGCATGTATATTCTGATATCTATGGTGCATGTGCATTGAGTGCGAACAGCCAAGCCCGCGCTTTATGTCCAGAGTGAATACAATTAAAAGGATTGTTGTGACTCGAGGCAATACGCTAGTTATTGTTTCACGAGGTGTAAGAATAATAATATTGTTAATACATTTTGTCCTTTCAACAGTAATCGTTTTAAAACGGTACCTGGTAGTTTTTAGATGATGATGATGAGCTTCATTAAGTGGAGCCTCATAACTAAAGCGATACTTGCACGGCTCGCCCCTTTCTTGCACCGATTTCACACTAGTCTAAAATACATAAATATTATCACGTCTTTATCCGTTTCGTAGTAGACAGAACCTAAAGCCATAAGAACCAAAATCCAGGTTTAGCGTGTAGGTGGAAAATGGAATCAAAATATTGATAGGTTGCTAACCGCAACACCCATAATAGACATGATTCCTTAGATTTTTGCCCATACCCCTAACCGGCTTCTATGATCTGCATAGGATGAGAAGCAGCTGGTACATTTTGCGTTGGTCAAGGAGAACCTTGACCAGCATGGAAGATAGTCTAAACTTTATTTATATAAGTATATATTGAAAAATAAATTAATGTTATTATATTGGGATTTAACATACTTACTACTACGAGTGAGAATATGTTGGGGTTTAGTTAATGTTTGGACCTTCGGACCGGCTTTTAAAGTAAATTTAACCTTCCTATGGCACCCGGGCCGGGATTTATCAATTATTCAAATTAGACTAAAATAGTAGGACGTGCCTACCTGAAACCCGAATTCTCTCGTAAGTAGAAGGCTCGCATGTATTATATTTCGACTAACGACATATATTATTTATTTTCATTCAATGTATCTCAAGTGTGTGCACTGTCAACGACAATTTAATTGTACTAACACTGCCGATCTTATATAAAAATATTGGCCCAACTTAAGCCTGTTAACATCAGAGCGGTTGACGGCAGGCTGTGGCAGTTAGTTCTACTAACTGCCACTATGGGCGGCGGAGAGGGCGCTGCAGTGCAATAGTTACAGACATTTCCACCCGTTACTAGATGGCGTTAGCCTAAACTTGATAAAATCAAGTAAAACTGAAAGCTTTTGTTTTAATTTAAGCCAAAAATATTTTTTTTTTAAGACATTTCTCGTGAATACTGATTTCATTTTATCATAATATGGTGGATACATATATATTTGTGAATAAACCTACGGCGCCATCTATGTGATGAGCCTGACAAAAATCGTACGCAATAGGCGTTGGGACCACATGGTACTGTACAGTATTATTTACGGTTCTCTGTCTTTTCGCAGAAAATTATTTAGCCGATTATCACCGACAACACACGATTCGTCGAATTTCATTTGCCAACTTTTCATATATTTTTCAAGATTTGACAAAAAATAAATGGTCAAACGTGTTGTGTCATTATAATAATCAGCTTAACAATATTACTACCAAATGGAACCTTGTCATACAAAAATTTGATAATCGTTTGATGTCAAAGTGAAAAATAGGTGAAATATTGGTTGGCAAGTGATAATCGGTCAAACAATTTTCTGCGAAAAGGCAGGATACCCTTTATTTACTTATTGAAATAAAGTTAGAATAGTGTTCCCAAGATCCGATTTATGCATGTACACGACATAAGGTGCGACTTGGTCTGATGCTTACCTGAAATTCGAGTTTGTAGAGCACCGGGAACTTCCGTCGCTGCTCGCAGAGCTTGGGGAAGTTTTTGATCTCCACCGGCCGGTCGGGGATCGTCTCCGATATGGAGCCATTCTCGTCCGCTGCAAGCAAAAAACATCATTAAAAACCGGCTAAGTATGACTCGGTCATAAGCACTGAGTATTCCGTACAAAAAAAAAGTAGCGTTGTCTGTAAAGTCGGTTTTTGCCTAGCGTTGGTTCAGTTTATGGACACACGGAACGTGACACGTTTCCGTGCGTGCAGCCGGCGTTTATCGATTTATAAGACGAAATTACGTCAAAAGCACGTATTTTTGTGACGTGACTTTAATGTTTTCGGATTTTATCATTTACTGGTGCTATCAGATCTTTCTCTAAGTCAAAATTTTATAAATCTAGGACCCTGTCTAGGATATCGGAGATTTTGATTTCCGAAAGTGCGTACTCATAACGTAGGAAAATGGAACAAGGAGCCGTATCTTGTGATTGCGTTAACTTAGAAGTCTGATTGTTCACAGCTTCGAGGGATTGCAGATTTGAATATCTTTGAGTTTATTTACAGGCTTGTGTTTTTCACTCTACGTGAAAAAGCTCAGTGTGGGGTTTGGATATTTATCTATATATGTATTTGTTATAGAACATAGTATCGTTGAGTTAGTATCCCATAATACGAGTCGCGAACTTACTTTGGTGCAATCTGTATCACTTGTCCGTATTTATTTGTTTATTTATTTACTGTGTAAACTAATTTATGTTAAACAAATTTAAAAGTCGGTGTATGTGTGCAAAAATAGTTATACCTACCTCTTATTTATTTCCAATACATACAAAAATACACGTCTTTAAAGAAAACGTCATACTTTATGTTATTGCGCCTTCTCGATTTGCTTGGAGACGTGGCCCGGGCTTGAGTTTATGTCAAAGACCTTGAAAACTTTGTTTAGTAAAAAGCATACCTTACAAAAAGATTAAAATAAATGTACTAGTAATTTATAACATTTTGTTTTAGCGAAAATTAAAAGTAAGTTTAGTTGTAGGTTATACCAATTTTTTTTGGTTTCATGTTGCCTTTTATCATATGAAACAGTGCTATTAAAAAGAAATAGGCGTTATAATTAAAATTCCGGTGTGTGCCTTTAAATTAAACATATACTAATAATAATTCGTAATGCTTTTCTCTTATGACCTGATTTTATAAAAAATAATCATCATCATCATCAGGTCTTTTTAGTCTCCACTGCAGGAGCATGACCCTTACTTGGCCAGAGCAGACAGAGGATTTGGCCTACACAGATGGGTTGGAGAGGTCTAATTGATGTTTAAGAGCTTTGTTTAGCTAAGAGACCTCTCCAACCCGTCTGGCCAGCGTGGAGAGTGTAGGCCAAGTTTGACCCTAGTAGTACAGAGAGGGTCGTGCTGACTCGTGCTCCTGTAGTGGAGACTAAAAAGGACCTGATGATGATAATGATGAATAAACAGTCTGTAGTCTTATCTTAGCGAAAATTATGTAAGTGCATGATTTATGTCACCCAATGTCTTCTTTTTCTTTATAAAAACATTTTTCTTTTAGGGGAAAAGCTCGCACATAGAAAGTGTCATCACATAGCTTCGCTAATGGCCACCCATTATAAGTAACTCGCCAAAAGTACTTACAAAGCGATCGTAAGAATTTCCATTAGTTGTGTTCCGGCGATTCAGAAAACTGACCTTGTTACTTTTGATGTTTTTATAGTTTAGTAGGGCAACAGTTACAGTTCCTTTTGGAGACTCCATTAACTGTGATAGATATACCTACTAATTGTGTTGGTCTTACTTAGGGCAGGCAGGTCTCACTCCCCGTGTCAGTATATAAAACATGCTACGCGCGGCGGCGGCCCCTTCGAAGGGGAAAGCTGAACAAATCCGGTAGGAACGACGCGCGTTGGGCCATATATTGATCACATATGGCTGACTTCATCGAATTTTGAATCGTTTGTTCAGAGTTTCAAGTATAAAATTGGCTTGCTGTAGGTATTTAAACTAAAACGTGCTGATTTCTGACGTGAGCTAAATTACACCATATCGTAATAACTATATTGAGTTCCTTTGAATACCTTTGAAGAGTGCCACTTCTGTACGTAAGGACTTATTCTGTTCCTAGAGCTACCTTTTACCTAGAGGTAGATATCGTGCGTGATAAGAGACTGCTGGATTAGAGAAAGAATTCCATGTAAAATGAAAAATAATGGCTCAGTAATACGGACCTTGAAGAATGTCCGAATGCAAACCAGGATAGACAATCAGACGAGGTTTGCTTTTCTCCTATTAATCCGAGTGAAGACTATCTTAATACCCAAATTTCCTTCTCAAATCTAACAATCATTTCCTACTTGCCTAAATACTCCCGATGGGTAGCAGCGTCGGAACCACAAGGCTAAGAAACTGTACTCGATATCTCGCCTGCCAAGCGTGGTAAGTATGGCAATATTCTTCCATGGAACGAAGAATACTTGGGAGAGGCTTTTGTCCAGCACTGGGCTTTTATGGCTGAAATGATGATCATTATGGAAATATCACTACGGTACCAATGAAAATATGATAAAAGTCAATCTGATAAAGGCTATGGTCAGCGGTGTAGCCTCAACAGCCTGTCCGGTGGTTGCAGGTATGGTATTGGGTATGCGCACCCTGCCATTTGAGCTACTACTTGCATTTCCCCCATTCATACGAGAAAGTAGTATCCCAATTTTCATTCCTTTCCCAAACTTAACTTAAAATACTATCTTAAAAATGCTTGCGATGGGCAGCAGATTCAGAAGCACTGAAAGCTAAAGAAACTGCGATCGCCAACCCGCCTGCCAAGCGTAGTAAGCATGGCAATGTACAGAGCATCGAACAAGAAATCCTTGGGAGAGGTCTTTGTCCAGCAATGGACTTTTTGCGGCTGTTATGATGAATCTGATAAGTTTCCGTGAGTTGATGATGGTTCCATTCTTATTCGTTTTCCATATCTGCTGCATTCGTCATGATCAGCGTTTACTTCTATTCGGATATTTGAAGTGGATCGCATTATCGTTATCAAACTTAAAATATACGTTGTTACATTTAATACTCGTAATATTCCGACTCGCGCATTTTTGGCAAACTACGAAATTGAAGCGGGAACAAATAACATGCACAATTGAAAGCGCTAGTTGTAACAATATGAGCAAACGGCTTTTGTTTATTCGGGATTTTGCTTGCAATAGGTTTTCCCAATCCTTTAAACCATTTGAGCTTAAATGTGATTCAATCAAGTTTTTACCAATTTTGCGTCCGTTTAGCTTTTTGTGTTTTATGCACGTTTTTAATTTGGATGTTATTTCAATTTACTACCATTGATACCAAAGACTGGAAGGGAATAAGGAAAGCGCACCCGACTCCGTGGGCGGTTATTTGCAAAAATTTAGCTAACTAATATTACAGCATAATTATGATGTCATAACAGCGGACTCCGGGTTCGGAATCACCATGCCTGAGGCTGCAACTGAGACACGCTCAGATGAGAGTTAGATAAGATTATGATAGATAAAAGAAGAGAACAATCGTTAGGAACTAATATTCTATTAAAATAACACAGAAATGCAAAGTATTAAAGCATGAACAACCAAGTTGTATGTCAAATATTGAGAGCTTTTGTCAGAAAAGTGGTATATAATATGTTTATGTTACTTTAAATTGAAACGACTTGTGTATATGTTATTAAAATAACGCGAGCCCCTACAAAGTAATAAATATTGTAGCAAATAAACGGTTTTCCCCTTTGTTTTTTACCAAAGCTATAAAATACGCCTCACTTTTATTGGCTCACGGACTTCACATAGCGCTCAAACCGACAAATTTTATGGAATTCGTCTTTATACGTGGAGAGCGCTTTTGTCAGCAAAGTAGTAAACAATATTTTTATAAACGGTTTTCCTCTTCAATTTCACCAGAGCTATAAAATAAACCTCACTTTTATTGGCTCACGACTTCACATAGCGCTCAAACCGACAAATTTTATGAATGCGGGTATAATGTGGCGAGCGCTTTGTCAGCAAAGTAGTAAACAATATATTTTTAAACGGTTTTTTCTTAATTTTCACCAGAGCTAAAAAATAAGCCTCAATTTCATTAGCTCACGTAGTTACCGTAGTGCTCAAACCGACAAAATTTTATGAATGCGTGAATACACGTGGTGAGATCTTTTGTCAGCAAAGTACAATGCATTGTGTGGAATAAAAATTAAACTACTTGTGTGTATTTTATCAAAATAACGCAACCCCCTACAAAATAATAAAAGTTGTGACAAATAAACGGTTTTCCCTTAACCTCCTCCGTTTCTTTAAGTCGGTTACAAATCTTTCTGATTACGTAAGCGTTAGCCAGAAAAAGAATGTTAAGCACACGTTTTGTTTGATTTGCATAAGCATACTGTTTACTGTCGTAAAGCGTACTGTTACAAGTCTTCATCAACCGCTTGATCAAATACTTGGCATTTAGTGGCCTGAGAAGACCTCCAACAAACGCCTGTGGGAGGCGTGCCGGGAAATGCCAATTGGCAAGCAGATCATGCGCCGCAAGTGGACATGGATAGGCCATACGCTCAGAAGATAGCCCAAATACATCCCGAGGCAGGCTCTGGAGTGGACCCCCCAGGGAAAGCGGAAGGTGGGCCGCCCCAAGCAGACCTGGCGGCGCACTGTGTGTAAAGCGCGTAGCCAAAGATAGATCGCAATGGCGAAATACTGTGGAAGCCCTCTGCCCCACCTGGGGGCCATAGGACCTTAAGTCAAAGTAAGTCACTGTTTACTACTTTGCCAATAAAAGCCCTCTCCACGTCATTCCTAAAATTTGTCGGTTTGAGTGCTACGTGAACTTCGGGTTAAATGACTAAGAATCGTGGTTAAAAGATTAAGAATTTATTAATATACATACATACCAGCACGTCTTCTTCCCTTGCGGGGCTGTCAGAACTCAGGTCTATATGACCCAAAAGCCATGTTTAGCATGTGGGTGGGCGTGTAGCTGGAAAACTGAATTAAAATAGTGACGGGTTACTAGCCGCAGCACCGACTTACATGATTCCTCGGATTCACTCATTCCCTCGATCAGCATTTACAATTTAAGATTTTTTTTTAAATGTTGTCTTGGAACGTAACGGAAGAAAGAAATTTATTAACCATGTGATTGGATTGTTCGTTTATAATTTTGTTTTTCGTGTGTGTAAGTGGCCGACACTGCACTAGTGTGACTAGTGTCTGATTTTTCAAGCTGCCTAAAGGCATCTGACATATCTTAACGACTGCCATCAATGATGACAGCTGTGACCTACGGCTTAACGTGCCTTCCAAAGCACGGAAGACCTCGAGAATGGTTTCTACCACTTGCGGTCACCCATCACAGTGGGGACTGTGCCCAGGGTTGCTTAACTTACATAAGCGCTATTAATGCTCACGACCACTGGGCCATCGGGCTCATCCTCATATCGTTTATAATTTATCAATTGCTAAGGCACCCGATTTGTAGTTGGTGATTAATTGGACTCCAATTTCCCGCGGTTACACCCGCTTCAATGTGATCCCTCGGGAACAGTACTTTTTCCCGGGATGAAATATACACTTTGTCCTTTTCCGTACCCCAGATAACAGGTATGTAAAATTTCATATCGATCGGTTTAGTAGATAGGGCGTGAAGGCGTAACAAACAAACAAACTCATATTTGCATTTTTATTATTAGTTAGGATTTGATTTTGTATTATTGAGCAAAAATTTGGACTATAGAAACTTGTTCCCTTTCTCCTCAATTTGAAAAAGAAATTGGACATAAAGGGGTCCTTTTACTATTCAATTTTAAAAAATGTGGTGCTTTTTTTATTAGTCATGCTGATTTCGAGATTGTAATATCGCAAAACTAACTCCCTCGTTTTTTTATTGAGCGCAATTCCTGAATATTGTTTTATCAAACACAAACACCATTAAAACAATACTAGGATATCGAGTCTTTGTCATTAAGCTTGGACGGGAAGTATTGGAAATCGATAAACACTAGTTCCTGCGGGAAGCGGCGGTGTCAGGTAACTGACGACATGCTTGGATCGTCGCCAGTTGTCACTTACATAAGTGAACTGCCTCCGTGGCGTTTGCCTGTAGACCCGGGGGTCGTGGGTTCGATTCTCACGGGAAGCATACTTTGTTTAGTTGTTTCCAGTTTGGTTGGGACATTGCAGGCTTGAATCACCTGATTGTCTGATAATAAAGATGATTCCGTGCTTTGGAAGGCACTTTAAGCTGTTGGTCCCGGCTGCCATCTGGTAGTCCTTTACAGGAACCACGTCAGCTGTTGTTGGTTGCGAAGAACTCTGACACCAGGGTGTGCAGTGCATCACCGTCGATTGATCGTGACACCTACTCGAAATGATAATGATTATGACATACATAAGTACCTGCATTACATGTGTAACGATGAGTTCGAAGGCCCAGTGGACTAAAGCATTATAAGCGCTAGCATCAAACAACCCCACTAGGGTAGCATAATAATATTTCGAACTGATCCGTGCTCCAGAAAGTACAAAGAAACAAAAATCTGACATTAGAGATGGCCACAAACACACATGAAAAATAATTGCATATGCGCTCTCAGAAGGGTTGTTTTTCATTTGAAGTTGAATGTAAATGGGATACAATTGCAAGCTGTATTAATCAACGCACAAATGCACCCTTAAATAAAGATTTTGTATGGAATGTCTTTCTACGTCTATTACATTTTTCAAACGCTTTCTTTTAACATAATTTCAGCACGCCTGTAAAAATTCACTGGGAGACTCTCCAGTAACAAATGTTTGCATTAATATTAAAAAGTAAAATTAAAAAATTACGTTCGAAAAAAATTCTTAGGATATTTTTCAACTTAATTTTGTGAATCAAATTATCTAGAAAAATAAAACATAATACCACTGGCCACGTCATAACAGTATTCTGTAGCGTTATAGTTTAATCCGATAATGACTTAATTCATTATAATTGTTATTCCACAATACCTAACTACTTTATTTATTTATTGACACCTACTAAGATTGACACACAAAACAGATTATGACATATAATAACATCATTCTTTTAACAAGTGTTTATCTATTCTAAATACCCCTGAAAAGAATACCCTGGAAGAAACAACGGAAGGACTTCAGTACATTTTTCAATTTTGTTCGTAGTAATAAATTTAATAAATTTAAAAACTACTCGTAGTTGAAACAGCTTGCGCGGCAATCCATCATATCCCAGTAATCATACAGAGATAGAACTGGATCCCATTTATTGATTTTACATTATAAATCCAATTACCTAGACTAGAACTATAACATTTATCTCGCACGCTACATCATCATCATCAGGTCCCTTTTAGTCTCTACTCATTAATAGAGTAAAAATTAAAAAAAAAGTCTTTATGTTTGTCTGGTTATACACGCTAAGCTCTGTAAATACTGGTTAAATTCGAATGAATCTACTCCGTGGCGCAGCGGTCAACACGCCTGCCTGCGACACGGAGTGACCGGGTTCGATCCCCGGCCAGGTCAAGATGGAAAATGATCTTTTTCAGATTGGCCTGGGTCTTGGATGTTTATCTATATATGTATTTGTTATAAAATATAGTATCGTTGAGTTAGTATCCCATAACACAAGTCTTGAACTTACTTTGGGGCTAGCTCAATCTGTGTAATTTGTCCGTATATATTTATTATTATTTATTATTATTATCTTTCTTTATTATATAGCTATCAAGCCTGAGCAACATATAGTATAATTTATTTTGGAAGCTCTAACACCTGATGCAGACCTATAACGGTCCAACTGAACTATAAGACATATAAACTTTAGGAATTATAATAATACGGAGTCAAGTCCTCGCGAAGGAAGTCGCGGTCATTAGCTAGTCCAAAATACGTGAAAAAGTTGAGAGTGAAAAGTTCATGATATTTGATAACTGTTCCTGTTTAAGCTGGCAGCTAAGTTAAAGTGTGAGTGGGCGGGTCATACCTACCTGCACCGGGATAGGTGGCCAAACTAACCATGGAATGGGTCCCGCACATATGTAGTGTATTAGAAGGGTAGCATTTGCCCAACAATGGAAAAATTACAAATATGTATCATCATCAGGTCCTTTTTAGTCTCCACTATAGGAGTACGACCCTGTCTGTAGTACTAGAGCCATACTAGGCCAGAGCAGCCAGAGGACTTGGCCTAGGCTCACCACGCAGGCCAGACGGGTTGGAGAGGTCTCACAGTTGTTTATAAGCTTTGTTTAGCTTGTTTTTCCTAAGTCGCCTTCTATGACATCCACGGGAAGACTTGGAGTGGTCCTATTCTACTCTGCCCGATACTCGCTATTGCACGCTACGTTATAACAGTATTCTGAGACGTCATAGTTTAATCCGATTACGGCGTAAATTAATTGTAAAGGTTATTGAACAATAACCTAGGGTACCTAAAGGTACTAATATCATTTAGAAGTAATTGCTTATATTAGGCGGATAGGTTATAACCTCGTTAAGTTTATAGGCTTTAGAAGAATATTTATGTTTGAATATCTATTTTTCGCGCCTTTGATACGAGTAAATCCCTCTGGAACAGTACTTTGCTCGGAATAAAAGGAACCTTATTGCTTTATTTCGTACTCCTGACAATAGGTTACATGCCGATTGGTTTTATGGTTATAAAATAAATAGTTTTGGAGTGTAAGAGTAAGAAACATCTTCTTTCCTGACAATTTTTTTTATGTTAGATGGGTTGAAAATGCATGCGTGGATCTATGATATCCCAGTAATCATACACGAGAGACAGTGCGGGATCCCATCTATTGATTTAAGATTGAGAATTCAATTATCTAGAACAATAACATATAATCTCGCGCGCTACGTTATAATAACAGTATTCGTTATCGTTATAGTTTAATCCGATTACGGCGTAAATTATTTTGTTATCGTTATTGATCAATAACTTCTAAATGATATGACGCCGTATCCTACAGGATACTAATATCAATCAGTAGACTTATATAAGGCGGATAGGTTATAATCTCGTTAAGTTTATAGTAGGCTTTCGAGGCATGTTTATGTTTGAAGTCAGTCAGAATCAGTAGTTACTCGTACTTTTCTCGAAATAAAAGGAACCTTATTGATTATTTTCTCCTGACAAAAGATATGTAAGTATACATGACGAATGGTTCAATGGTTATTAAATAAATAGTTTTGGAGTGTAAGGGTAAGAAACATCTATCCTGACAACTTTTCGTATTTTTTATGTTAGCTGGATTGAAAAAGCACGCGTGGATCCATGATATCCCAGTAATCATACACGAGAGACAGTGCGGGATCCCATCTATTGTGAATCCAATTATCTAGAACAATAACACATAATCTCGCGCGCTACGTTATAATAACAGTATTCGATAGCGTTATAGTCTAATCCGATTACGGCGTAGATTAATTGTTATCGTTATTGGACAATATCTACTAGTTAAGCTTACAGGAGGGTAGCAACAGAGCACTTTCTATATTTACCCAAGTATATTTTATGAGAGATAAATGGTATCTTCAGTGTTCTCAGTGTAAATCTGTTCCAGTGCTATTCTTCCCACACAGATCGAGGAAATGGGCGAGAATCTGAGCAATCATAATCATATAGCCATATTCCGTTTTCCACCTAATGCCCACCAATATGTTAAACGTGGCTTTTACATCTTAAAGACCTGGGCTCTGTCTACCCCGCAACGGAATAGACGTGATAGTATGTTATGTTATGTTATCTGTTGCCGTAGAGACATTACGCCCGAAATCTTATACTAAATTCAAGAACTAAGCCCCTTTCAGTGTCATTGAGAAGAAAACAATTTTTTTTCTCGTTGTTACTAAACTAAACTGCGAGCTAATTATTTAGGTCACATCCCATTTTAACGACTGTCTCTCTCAAATGCCACTCCCCAGAGACTGCAATCTAGTTCCCTAACCAAGCTGCCACACGTTCAACACGAATGTACTGCATCAACGCTGCATGACGCCATCTTACTAAAGTTCAAGGTCTCTATGTTATCCGTCGCACCTCGTCCAAGGTCGCACCCCACTTTAACAACCACTTAAAAAGCCACATCTCAAATGTCTTTCCCTAAAGACAACAACCTAAATCCATAACTAAGTTGCTACATCTAACATAATATACATACATAGTATCACGTCTTTTTCCCTTGCGGGTTAGACAGAGCCCAGGTCTTTAAGACCTAAAAGCCACGTTTAGCATGTTATTGGAATAAAAATAGTGATGGGTTGCTCGCCGCATCCCTTTGCCCATTCCCTCGATCGGCTTTTACGATCTGCGCGGGAAGAGCAGCAGCTGGTACATTGTACGTCTTTTTTTTCTCTCAGACCAGCATGGAAGACATAATGTAACAACACAGATTGTCTTTGAGTGTCAGAGATCAAGCTATTTCTCTGACACCTTTGGTCACCAATTGAAGCGGTTACCACTCCCTCCCTGGGGACCTTGACATGGGTAGACGCTAATAAGGTTTTAATTTCTTTCCATATTCTTCGTATCTCCTTCTACTAAAGTCTAAGCTATTTCACTCGTCGTATCCCACTTTCACTACAAAGTAGCTAAATTGAAAAGCTGCCACATTTTAAATACTATTCCCTAGAGACTGCAATCTAAATCAATAACCAAGGCAACGTCGTAATTTGCATATCCTGTCATTACTTTACTCTATTTTATATAATCCGACTATTCCTCATTACCTTAAAGAACGGTTCTCTTTTCTGCGTGAGGCAGGTGATCCATGTACGTGTACTTCAGTTTCTTTGCGTCTTAGATTTCCCTCTCATTCAAGTTCTTGTTATGCAAATTCTATTGCTGTTCAGGCCATACGTCTCTGGAATGCTTTGCCTTTAGATATTAGAAAAGCTCAGACAATTTTTAAATTTAAAGATTTAGTGACGTCACATTTTCTTTCTACTATTTAATTACTTGAACGCTCTAATTGTATTTATTTATTTTATTCTTTCATATTAAAATGTTTTTCCTTTGCACTATGTAATGTTTCCTTAAATGTAATTGTCTTTATCGATTATGTAATTATTATGTATGTATATTATTATTTTTTAATTTTTTTTTATGTACACTGCGCCAACCTAGCCTTTTTTTCATTGTATTCAACACAAAGGTTAGCTGGAAGAGATTGCGCTTTGCGATAAGCCCGCCTTTGTACTTCATGTTATACCTTATTCTTTTTATTGTTATTACTTTTAAGTGTTGATGCAATAAAGTTTTATCATTCATTCATTCATTCCAGTTGCTACTTCTAACATAATGTAACACCGCAGACTAACTTTGAGTGTCAAAGACATAAATCTATTTTCATTGTCAATCTCCGTGCTTTGATATATTTTTATGGCCCATGGGACACCAAATAAAGCGGTTACTACTCCCGGGGTTACTTGACATGAGTAAGCGCTAATAAGGTTTTAAGTGCTATCCTTAATCTTCATAACTCCGTCTCCTAATTTCCAAGCTATTTCACTCATCCTATTCCATTTTTATTATTAAAGAACTTCCTGTGCCTTTTAAGAAGTTTTAGGCCAACTTGGGTCACCAATCGAAGCTGCCTTGGATTGCTTGGTATAGGTAAAAGCTAATAATGCTTTATGTGCCATCTTTATTCTTAGTCTCAGATTCTCACTAAATTCTGAGTTAACTATTTTACATAGGTAAGGGGTGCGTTAACTATGTAAAATATTGATCTGACTTTCGAATTGATCCTTTACATCAAAAAACGGTTCAGTAGTTGGGTAGTCAGGTTTTATCTGAAAGATTTTCGGTTGTTCCTGAAACTATATGAATAAATGTCAATGGAGAGACATTTACCTTAAGTGCGCAGACATAGTTCCCAAGAGGCCTAAAATCTAGCTCGATTTCCAAGTTTCAAACTCCGTGTATCTGGCAAATCCACCCCCAATGTACGAATGCCTTATGAAATATTTACTTACTTTATGGGTTGAGCGCACCTCAGTATGTTTAGGGCTCCGTGCACAAATGGAGCCAAAAGTAACCTTATTGCTAAGCTTCCAATGTCCGTCCATCCACCCGTCGGTCACAGGGCTGTATCTATTGAACCTTAATAGGTAGATACTTGAAATATTCAAAAGATGTGTATATTTATTGCCGCTATAACAACAAATAATAAAAACAAAATATATAAAGGCATGAAAAAGAACCATTTTTGGTAAAGATAAAAATATAAAACTTGATTATTTGAATTTATCACATGCATTTGAGGTTATGTGAAAAAAGTGTTAATACAAAAGTAGTAGAACTTTTTATTAACTACATCATTGCCATATAACGTGAAGTAAAAACTTCCAGCTCTTGTAGTTTTGCCGGAAATCGAGAAAAACCGTTTTTTACCCTTAAAAGCTCACCCCCTTCGACTTCCCGAGCTCAAATCACCCGTAATTTATTTTTCCTTTAATTTTTGTTATATAGTCTTCCTTTTGCATTGGTTTCAAATTAAATCATTTATAGTCGTGGTAGAGCCACGCTACCGGCAAATGAATTGCTAGTAGCATGAATGGGCCGTCTCGTCCGGGGAAGTACCACACTCTCACAGAAAATCGACGTCTGAGTAGAAGCTTTACCGCTTCTATGCTTCGTTCGGTGAGTGAGAGAGCCGGAGGCCCATCCTTCCCCCTCCACTCCCAATTTTCTATCCCCAACTCCTTCAAAAGCCGACAACGTACCTGTCACACCCTGGTGTTGCAGTTGTCCAAAGGCAGCGGTGATCACTTACCATCAGGTGCCCGCTTACTAAATTGCCGTCCTCTAACTTAAAAAAAAAAACATTTTTACTAAATAATCTTCAATAGAAATGTTCAGTAAGTAAATAGGTATTATTTAAAATGTGAAAAAGAGCCTGAATAGGCTTATTTTCTGAATAAATCTTTGAATCAATTTAAGGATAAGAATAATCTTAAGATAATCCATTCGATGTCTAACATTTTAGAAAAATATTTAGAGGATTTCGCCCACAGCTCCGCCCACGTGAATGCTGATCCCGCAGGAAAAGTACCATTTTCCAGGATGAAAGATACTTTATGTTCTTTCCCGGACCTCAAACTATATCCACACCAATATTCATCTAAATCGGCTTAGTGGCTGCGGCGGGAAGCGTGACGCGTCTCTGTTACAGATATAAATAAAATAAATATATATGGACGAATCACACAGATTGGAGCTAGCCCCAAAGTAAGTTCGAGATTGTGTTATGGGATACTAACTCAACGGTACTATATTTTATAACAAATACATATAAAGATAAATATCCAAGACCCAGGCTAATCTGAAAAAGATCATTTTCCATCTTGACTTGATCGGGGATCGAACCCGGAAACTCCGGAGTTGCAGACAGACTTCTCTGTGCTTTCGCATTTATAATAGGGAAATAATAAATCAAGCCACAAAATTATTTATTGGCCACGTGAGCAAACTTCTAATTTCATAACTAAGCAACAGGAAAATGAATTATAAACTAATTCGTCTTTTTTACACCGCCAACTAAATATTTTATAGAAACCGTCAAATAAAGATCATCAATTATTATGACTTGTCCTTCTTATTTATACGTTGCCACCTAATTTACTAACTCGGCCACAGATTTTATATTTCGTCACCATTTTCCTTTTTACAGCATCAAAACTATGTCCTCAAAAAAATATAATTTAAGCTTCTACAGACAGCATCATTTATTATAACTTAGCATGTAAAATAATACATCATATTCTTTTATCGTAAAAATAGCCACTACATGATATGGCGTGATTCGTGTATCGATACGATAGGCAGGAGAACTGGTACCAATTTTTGGATAGGTAGGTATTTGAAGCAAGTTGAAAAATTATCACATCCCTCTACCTCAACACGGAACTACAGACCTGGCTGGTTACTCACCAGCCAGGTCTGCACTAAATAAACTGCGGGACTAAATCGACCCCCTATTTATTTTTAATATTCTTTTTTCATTACCAAAAATATAGATATTTGTGGCAATATGCAATTTTTTATGTTTTATGTATAAAAAATATAGGCCAGACGATTTAGTCGGTCGATTCGGTCAGTTTTAATATTACCAGATGCGTGCAAAAAAATATAAAAAATCAATTTGAGGCAGGTTGAATATAAATAGGGTTCTATTTTGGTGAGACTTTCTACTAGCCACGCTTTAGCCGGGGTTGATTAAGCCCCGCTATTTACCACTAACTAGCCAGGTCTGCAGTTCCGTGTTGGGGTATAATAGGAGAGGTATGTGATAAGTTTTCAGCTTGCTTCAAATACTTGCCCAAAAATTTGTACCAACTCTATTAGTAAAATTATGGTAATTTAATAAACATTTTTTTTTTTCAAAAATAAAGTCTTATTTTGTCTCTCCTCAATAGCTACTGGTAATATTAGTGGTCATATTATACTATTTGATGACAATTTTAGCAAAATATTGACGATCAATTATTTTGGGATAAGTAAAAATTTAGATGCTAAATAATAACCATCATGCTGAGTTGTATTTAGAGTGGCTTACATAGAAGATAACTAGTGGCTAAGATGGTATT
The DNA here is from genome assembly GCA_947532085.1 of Elegia similella. Taxonomy (NCBI): domain Eukaryota; kingdom Metazoa; phylum Arthropoda; class Insecta; order Lepidoptera; family Pyralidae; genus Elegia; species Elegia similella. The sequence goes on along the minus strand of OX383942.1, from coordinate 18,069,325 downwards.
ATTTAGATGCTCGTTAATTGTGTCTGACTTAGTAATTTAGAAGGCAACATACATTTTTAGAGGCGGATTATGCTATTAAAAAGAATCCTGTTTAATTAGCACCCTTTATAATATGGGTATGGAAGAAGGCAAAGGATAATTATTATACAAGTAAACTTTAGTCTTAACTTCAGTTTAAAGCTTTCTGAGTGATTTATAATTTTTTTCTATATGTTTGACGTTTTTCGTGTGTGCAAGTGGCTAACATTCAAGCTGCCTAAAGGCATCTAACATAGCTTAACGACTGCCATCAATGATGACAGCTTAACGTGCCTTCCGAAGCACGGAAGAGCTCGAGAATTGTTTGTACCATTTGCGGTCACCCATCACAGTGGGGATTGCACCCAGGGTTGCTTAACTTACGTAAGCCCTATTAGTTCTAACTACCACTTGGCCATAGGGCTCATTTTTTTCTATAGAAAAAATCTTATGAGAGAAATATTTTCTGATCTCGTTAAACTTTATAGTTTAGTAAAACCCAAAGTTCCCAGTTCCTCTTCGTCGCACGAGTAAACAAGTTATGTTGGGAAATTTCAGAACGGCTGATTAGCGAAGTAACAAGTTTATCAACCGTATCATGGGCGTATCCAGTATCTCGTTTACTAAGGGGTAAGGGGCAGTGCGCTCTTTCTAAAGGATGCAATAGGTACCACGTTCACGTTCGTGTTGCCTTTGCAGTTACACACTCCTTATTTCCTTTACTTACTTACTGAAAGGCGTAGAAACCCAAAGTGGATCTTTCCCTCCAACACTAGAAAGCGTCATTTCTTGAAATCATGTACCAGGCGTTGCCAATCGTTATCCTCAAGAATTTGTAGGTCTAGATCAGATCACCGCGCACCAGGTCTTTATCATCCTTTAGGATCTGGAAATTCTAAGACTCGTCCAAAAGTCTTCAGTTTTTTAATTGATTTGAGGCTGTTACAATTTGCACGCCAAAATGTTTAGCATACATTTAATTTTATAATTAAGGAAAAAAAACCACTTATCCTCGTGTAATAAGAAGCCTTATTAATAGTTTAAACATGTAGTGGGCGTTCGCGACACAAAACATTTTTTTTTTACCATAAAGGTGAAAAAGCCATGTTTATGTAAAAAAACATTTTTTGATTGGTCTAGTCCAGACCTTAAATTTTTCCTTTATATACGCCAACACAAACTATTTGAAGTTAAACCGTGTTCGGAGCGAGCAGAGCACATTTCAGTGATTTATTAAATAGCTCCACCCAAGGAAAGCTGGTTTTCACACTTACGTAGCTCATATCTTATGAAGAGAGTATATTAGTCGGAAATGAGGTCACTCTTGTATAATACCTATAACTTTTTAGGCCAACCCCTTAAACCGTAATAAACAAGAAGCAGAAATTCGTCACGTTATAGAGTCTGATGGCAAAAATGTAAAAATTCACAGCAATTTAAATTATGTTAGAGTTCTTTTAAAGATCGTGTCATCTCTAAACGCGGCCTTCAAATCTTACGAAACTAGGCTGATAAGGAATTATTACGTGATTAGTCACTGCACTACTCATCCCATTTTAACACTATCCGGGACGTCCCGCCTGTAGACAAAGACTTTTATTGTTATATCAATACGAACACCGGACCACACAATAGTGTATGGTCCGGTGTCCGTGAATGAGTTAAATAATAAACCGCGGTTCCGCCCGCGTCAATGTCGATCCCTCGGGAATAGTACTTTTACCGGGATAAAAGGTAGCCTATGTCCTTCTCCGCACTCCAGAGAACTTGTATGCAAAATTTAATGATGAACGGTTCAGTAGTTACGGCGTGAAAGCGTAACAAACAAATAAACAAACTCACTTTCGCATTTATAATATTAGTAAGAAGTAAGATACCGTAAATTATAAATGATACCGTAAAGTTTATCAAAATTAACAATTTTACTAAATAAACTTGCTTAGCGTCAAAAAATATTCAAGAAAAATAACGAAAAGCTGAAATATTTTACAACGGTTAATGGCTCTTCGACGGAAGCCTGTGTTAATATAAAAGGGGAAAGTTAATTGTTTATGCTTCAAAGATCAAAAAAGTGAACTCGGCATACAAAGTGTTATTTTATACAAAACCCGCCTCGTAGAAACAAGTCGTAATGGAATTAAAAAATAAAAATAAAAGCATTTCAAATTACTGAAAGTTTGGGTTTTTCTTTTTTTTTGCTAAGCGGTATTTTTATAAGCTTAAAAATTATGGAAAGATATTGAAATCAAAGTTTTTGTAGCTCACAAAAAAAAGTATTTTGAATACATATTAAAAACTATCCTATCTCTCAAGTTGGATCGAACTGCACATGGTGTGCGAATTTTATTATAATCGGTTAAGTGGTTTAGGAGTCCATTGAGGACAAACATTGTGACACGAGATTTATATATATTAAGATAGTATTACGTCTATTTCCATTGCGGGGTAGACAGAGCCTAGGTCTATAACTATTTAGTAATCTGTGCTTATGGCCACATTCAGCATTTGGGTGGTCGTGTAGATGGAAAACGGAATCAAAATAGTGATGGGTTGCTAGCCGCATCGCCTATTGACTGATTCCGCAAATTTTCGCCCATTCACTCGATCGGGTTTTACGATCTGCGCTGAAAGAGAAGCAGCTGGCACATTTTACGTTTCTTTTTTTTCCAGCATGGAAGAAGTACCTTTTGAATACCCTGTTAATTACATAAACAGTGACAAACAATTTAAAAAAAGCCTATTTTTTACATTTTAGACAGGACTAATGTTAATTGTTAAAAGACTTTGGATAATTTTCAAACTGAAAAAAATGCCTTGACGTATTTATGTTTGTTTTCTCTCTGTTTATAAGTATATAATGTATATTCATATTGGTCATTAGTGGCCTGACAGTCTTTGTATAAGCAGAAGCAAGTCGAGTACATTCAGTGCGCTCTTGTTTGGCTCATTTAGTTTGACTCTATCTCGAAATTAAATATTCCTTTTCGCAGTTTGAAAAATCTCAAACCATTATCGAAAAAAATTAAGTTATGGTAGAGCCACGCTACCGGCAAGATTAATTTTTGCTAGTAGCATGAATGGGCCGGCTCGTCCGGGGAAGTACCACACTCTCATAGAAAATCGACATTTGAGTAGAAGCTTTACCACTTCTATGCTTCGTTCGGTGAGTGAGAGAGCCGGAGGCCCATCCTTCCCCATTTCCTCCCCCCATGTCCTTTCCCCAACTCCTCGAAAGGCCGGCAACACTCCTGTTAGACCCTGGTGTTACAATTGTCCATGGGCAGCGCTGGTCGCTTACCATCAGCTGACTCGTTTCTCGTATGCCGTAGTAAACAATAAAAAAAATACAATTTTGGACTTATTTATTTACACTATAACTATACAGTAATCACTCACTGTCACTCAATTTTTAGACGAGTCCATCACTCTACTGTCTTAACTAGGCCGTGCCTGTGTCATATACGCAAAGTTCTTCTATTATTAGCATTTACAAATAAAAAAACGTTTTGGTTCTTGATTTTAGAGGTAAAAGATACGAAGAAATCATTCGATGAAAGAAATTGAGAGGTTGACTAATGTTTATTTATATGCATTCTTTATAATGATGATGACTTTGATATCTATTTTAATATAATATATCAAAGTTTAGTTTTAAAAATGTATGTAGCTGTCGAATAAAGTTCTCAGGCGGATTAATTATTCATCTTCTACCAAATCATCATTTCGAATAGGTGTCACGGTCAATCGACCATGCACGCCCTATACAGGTACACTGAATATTTTTTCTTCGTGTTGCTATGGAGAGACCTTCCAAAAATAAACATATTCTTGAAATAATATATTTCTCAAAACAAACCTCAACAAAAAACTCAGATATAAAAATTATACAGACACAATTATTTTGGACGTTTTGAAAACGCTTAGCTGCGACCAAGCTCATTGTACGAGTGGAGCCCTCGAGAACAGGAGAGTTTCCCGGAATGAAAGGTACCTTATGTACTTTCTCGGACCTCAAACTACCTCCACACCAAATTTCATCCAAATTGCTTCAAAGGTTGAAGCGTGAAAAGACAGACAGACGGAACTACTTTCGCATTTATAATATTAGTATGGAGTATGGATTTAGGGCAAGGTATGGGTGCTTCGTTCATGGGAGGATATTGTCAACTCACCCACGCTTGGCAGGCGGCTTGGCGAGCGCAGTTTCTTTGGATTCATGCGCGTCCGACATTGCAAGCTGGAGAATGATAGGACTGAATCTGAGAGGGGAATGAAGGTATTGGAATACTACTTACTCGTATAAATGGAGAAAAGCAAGTAGCAGCACGGGAGGTCGGGTGCGCGTACCCGATGCCATACACCAAACCATCGGCCATGCTTATCCTTAAAATGTATATGTATTACATTCTGCACGATCATAGATTATTAATTGTTAATTGCAGAAAAACCGGCCAAGTGCGAGTCGGACCCGCCACGAAGGGTTCCGTGTTGGTCATCTATAAAAATGGCAAAAATGTAGAATGTTGTTTATACAAATTTCATTTTGCGGTTGACTCCATACATATTGTTCGGCTAACTGTAACTACATAAGTTGGTCGAGTTGTAAAAAATAACTATGATACCGAGACCGCTATAGTTTTAATTGAAAGTAAGAAAAAAGAAAGTAACATACTTTGAGGTATATACCACATTTTTTTCAGAATTGTTTTCGGTGGTGTGGAAAAGTAACGGGGGGGGGGGGGGGGGGGATAGCTACAAAATCTACATAGTCTTTTCAACGATACCCCTCACGTTGAGGTAAGTCTAATTTATTTTTTTTAATTCACTTTTCGTTGTATGGGAAGGCTGAAATTAAAACATTTTTTCGTGACAATCAGTCTAGTAGCGGCGGAGTACGAGCCCGGATGGACAGACAGACGGATGGATGGATCGACGGACATGACGAAACTATAAGGGTTCCTTGTGGATTACGGAATCCTAAAAAGGACAGACCGACAGCGGGTAAGCAACTAAGTTTTATACTATGAAGCTTTTCTTAAATTCTAGGTCTAAGGATAGAGGGAGTATATAACTGTGGGGCCAATAGGAACAAACTTGGAATTCTAATTGGACCGCTGTCGTATCTTGGATCAGGAATCTTCAAAACTGCCTTGTCAGCTAATTCTGTTTGGACTTATTAATTAGTGATGCCAGTTGAGGACGGCGCCAGAACTTTGTAGATTAGATTGTTGCTGTTAGATACTTCAGGTTGTTTGTTTGGGGTCATAATCATTTCATGTAGGTGACACGGTCAATCGACTACGAGATGACAGCCGGGACCAACGGCTTAAGGTGCCTTCCGAAGCACGGACTCATCTTTTTTATCAGACAATCAGGTGATTCAAGCCTGCAATGTCCTTCCAAACTGAAAACAACTAATCAAAGTTTGTTTCCCATGGGAACGAGCTTATGAAGCTTTTCTTAAATTCTAGGTCTAAGGATAGAGGGAGTATATAACTGTGGGGCCAATAGGAACAAACTTGGAATTCTAATTGGACCGCTGTCGTATCTTGGATCAGGAATCTTCAAAACTGCCTTGTCAGCTAATTCTGTTTGGACTTATTAATTAGTGATGCCAGTTGAGGACGGCGCCAGAACTTTGTAGATTAGATTGTTGCTGTTAGATACTTCAGGTTGTTTGTTTGGGGTCATAATCATTTCATGTAGGTGACACGGTCAATCGACTACGAGATGACAGCCGGGACCAACGGCTTAAGGTGCCTTCCGAAGCACGGACTCATCTTTTTTATCAGACAATCAGGTGATTCAAGCCTGCAATGTCCTTCCAAACTGAAAACAACTAATCAAAGTTTGTTTCCCATGGGATGTTTTGAAGATTCCTGATCCAAGATACGACAGCGGTCCAATTAGAATTCCAAGTTTGTTCCTATTGGCCCCACAGTTATATACTCCCTCTATCCTTAGACCTAGAATTTAAGAAAAGCTTCATAGTATAAAACTTAGTTGCTTACCCGCTGTCGGTCTGTCCTTTTTAGGATTCCGTAATCCACAAGGAACCCTTATAGTTTCGTCATGTCCGTCGATCCATCCATCCGTCTGTCTGTCCATCCGGGCTCGTACTCCGCCGCTACTAGACTGATTGTCACGAAAAAATGTTTTAATTTCAGCCTTCCCATACAACGAAAAGTGAATTAAAAAAAATAAATTAGACTTACCTCAACGTGACCACGACCCCCGGGTCTACAGGCAAATGCCTTAACAACTGAACCACGGAGGCAGTTTGTTTATATATAATTTTACCGAATTTTGTGACAAGCTTTTATTATGAATGAATCATGCTGTTAATTCTCTTGAAAACAAATCAATCCAAATAATGGGTTGATATTGTTTAAGTCACAATGACCACCTTGCGACTCCATCATCAGAACAGCTCATAGACTCCAACATTATAGTATTGTCATCCGCCTTGCACAAGTATGCAAAATTGCAACTCAATCAGTAGAGAATAGTAGATTTGAATTTGAGTAGTAAGATTTGGTTAGGGGTAACTCAGCCCGCCAAAAAGGAACAACTTTTCCTATGATACCAATACCAATGGTGAAAAGTTGAAAAAGTGAAATTTAATACAAAGCGATGAACTCGCTTGGCAATTTGTATAAATACGAGTACGTCGAAATTATATGATTTCCCTACATTAGTCCCATAGGAAAACTAGTTTATTTTGACGGGCTGAGTAACCCCTTCTAGGGTATGTCAATGGGTAATTTACACGCAGTGGTTAATTAACACACTTTACGTTTATAAAGTCTTGTGTAGAAGATGCAGATGGAGATTATATGTATTAAAAACAAGATAATATTGGATTGTTTGTTATGTAATTGTAAAGGAAAAAAGGATCAGTTTAATATTTAACATATAAAACAAAATATGTTAAATACGAATTTTATTCAGTTACTCAATAACCATTATTTATTGACTTGGTAAAATACATTTTCGATGGAATAGTCTATGTTCCAGGGACTTTAACGGTATCCGTATAGATTGTTTTGATAACAATTTTAATTTCAATTTCAGTTTTAAAAGTCAAACAATAAGAAAATGTAACACTTTCGATCTGTTTTTACAGCCAATAAGGTTCACATTGGCATAATTATGTGACAGCTCACGCACACTTGCCTGAGAAGTGCCTTTATGGATACGAACTGTGTATATGTAAACACGTACATAAAAAGGTGCATGAAAAATTAAAAAAAAAACCGTTTTCTAACAAATTAATTACAGAAACATTATATCTGTTACACTTTTATAAGTGTTAAGAGCGAAACAGGTTTAAAACACCTAAATAAGTGTTACAGGAATAATAGGCTAGTTTCCTAAAAAAATATAATTAGTCCGTCAGTTAGATATTCAAAAAATATTGGACAAGTATTTTCTCTTTTGTCGATTAAACAAAAAATGATAAAGATATAGCCCTTTGAAGTTCCGTGTGACGTCATAGTTTGCTACAATTTTTAGCAAACTTTGACGTCACGAGCCCCCACTCCTAAACTTTGACGCGCTTTATCTTTATCATTTATTGTTTATTTGACAAAAGAAAATGACAAAAAAAGAATATGGCGGTACGAATCAGCAGATTGGGATGAGATGCGGCATTTCTTTGCGTCTTTCCCTTGGAGACAGGTCTGTTTTTCCTCGTGCGATCCCTCATGTTGTGTCAAAGGCGTTGTGGACGTGATTCGGCAGGCAATGGAATATTTTATTCCGTTCTCCGATATCTCGCTCGATTACAGAACTCGACCTTGGTATAATGCAGAGTGTGTCCACGCTGAGGCTTTAAAAGAATCTGCATACCAAGCTTGGGTTAAGGCTCGTGACACCAAAGCTAAGGCTCGGAGGGTCCACATAAAAAAGAAAGCCTTTAATTCTGCCGCTAAGTCCTGCAAACGAGTCCTTCGGAAGGCTCGATTCGATCATGTCAGTCGAATAGGGGCCAAACTTGCCTCCTACCCTCCTGGTAGTAAGCAATTTTGGTTACTGTCCAAAGCGGTCGAATCTAACTTCTGCGGTCCCTCACTTCCACCTCTGCAGAAACCTGACGGAACACTGGCTCACACTGCGATGGTGAAAGCCAACTTACTCGCCTCTCAGTTTGCGAGCAATTCTCGTCTTGCAGCAGGCTCTAAAAATCCACCATCTATACCTCGCTGCAATTCCTCTATGCCGCTAATTACCATACACAAAAAAAGAGGTACGACGAGCTCTGCAAAATCTTGACGTGAATAAGGCCAGTGGATCAGATGGTATACCTGCACGTGTACTGAAGCAGTGTGCGCCCGAGTTGTCTCCTGTACTAACACGCCTGTACCGCCTCTCTCTGCAAACAAAAACGGTGCCCGGAACCTGGAAGCTTGCAAATGTGCAACCAGTACCCAAGAAGGGTAACCGTGCTGATCCCTGTAATTACCGACCCATTGCCATCACCTCTATGCTCTGCAAGGTCATGGAGAAGGTTCTCAACAGTAAGTTGCCGGCTTACTTAGAAGAAAACGATCTACTCAGTGACCGTCAATATGGCTTTCGCCGTGGGCGGTCTACTGGAGATCTTCTAGTATATATCACGCACTGCTGTGGCGAAGCCATTGAGAAAAACGGGGAAGCGCTTGCAGTTTCCCTTGACATCTCGAAAGCGTTCGACAGGGTTTGGCACGCAAGTCTCCTTAACAAGCTTCCAGCTTATGGCATTCCTGCTAATTTTTGTAGCTGGATTTCAGACTTTCTGAGAGAACGATCGATCAAGGTGATCATTGATGGGTGTTCTTCGGACTACATGGCCATTGACGCCGGTGTTCCTCAGGGGTCTGTTCACTCTGCAACCCTCTTCCTGCTCCACATCAATGACATGCTACAATCTGGCGTTGTTGGTTACGCAGATGACAGTACGGTTGTTGAGAGGTATTCGGCCAGCACAAAAAGCAGCAGGGATGATATACGGTCAAAGAGGGAAGCCATGGTTGAGCGTACAGACTTGGCCTTAAGTCGGGTAGCAATATGGGGAGAGGCCAACTTGGTCTCATTCAATACCATCAAAACGCAGGCTTGTTTGTTTTCAGCTAAACGAACTCTGTTTGACCTAGCACTTACTTTCCAGGGTGCACCTGTATCAGTTACTGGCAGCCTGGAACTCCTTGGCATGGAGCTGAGTTCAAACCTCAACTTCGGTACCTTCATTGAGTCTAGTGCACAAACTGCGGCAAAAAAACTGGGCATCCTTAATAAGGTTAAGCGGTACTTTACACCTGGACAGCTTTTAACACTTCACAAAGCTCAAGTCCGATCCTGTATGGAGTACTGCAGCCACCTTTGGGATGGCTCAGCTAAATACCAACTTGCCACATTAGACTCGGTGGAACGTAGAGCAAGGAGAATAATTGGCGACGAAAGGTTGATAGTAGGGCTGCAACCTTTAGCCCATCGGCGTAAAGTTGCCAGTCTGTCAGTATTTTACAGACTACACTTCGGGGAGTGTGCACAAGAACTGCACGAATTAATCCCACCTTCCCCTTTCTACCATCGGACTTCCAGGCGCACGGCAGGTCTACAGCTACACCCCTTCTTGGTGGATATTCCACCTATTCGCACGAACCGTTTTTCAAGGTCTTTTATTATGCGCACCGCCAACGAGTGGAATTCATTGCCCGCGTCAGTTTTTCCGAGTACATATAACCGGACAGCCTTTAAGGCTAGAGTGAACAGGCATCTTCTAGGCAAGCTCGCTCCATCGTAGATCTTGTCTTTACTTGGCTGCTGCGTCACCGCAGCGGCTCGTCACAAAGGGGAAAAAACAGACAACGGGTCCCCGAAAGGACCAGTGCGACAAGGAGGGCTTCGTTAAAGTAGAGCGGAGAAAAAAGAAGCCCACCAGCCGTAACCATCACGGCAATGCACCGCATGAACCGACCCTACTGTTGCGTCCCGAAGTGAAGACGACGCAGCTGTACGTGTCCCGCTTGCATTGGTCTACGAGGGTAGAGGACATCGTAGACTACGTGCTGAAGAAGTCCAAATTCACATTGAGGGTCGAACAGTTGGCTTCTCGCCATAAAGTGAGCTTTAATTCATTTGTGGTGAGAGTGCCGACCCACCATCTAGAGACCTTCATGAAGGAGGACTTCTGGCCGCAGGGAGTCGTTTATCGGAAGTTCCGAGGAAGGCTGCCTGCTGATATCCCGCGCCTCACGTCGCCGACTTTACTTGAAAACTAGTTTTTTAAGATATATTTTCGTATGTATGTTAGTCTGTAAGGTATATATATTTATGGGCCTATGTAATGTTTTACTCGTTGCCTGAAATAAACGATTATTATTATTATTATTTACCCCCAGGGTCAGTCTAAGGTCAAGAGTAAACCTATTCAAAATAAAAAAAAATAAAAAATACGTGTCCAATATTTTTAGATCATCTAACTGACGGACTAATTGTTATGTTATTATTACGACCTAGGAAACTAGCCTATTATGTAACAGATTTAATGTGTAACTCATAAGAATGTGTAACCTTTATAATGGTGTTTTTGAGTTCTTGCTGTGTTCATTATGGTTTGCTATCACCAACATTAGCGCTTACATATACATGAACACTGTAGGTGTTAATTCAACGTAACCAATACAACATGCTTAATTATGCGTGTTCTTCGTGTATCCGCCTTGTGATACGTATGCAAATTATGCCGCAATGTCGCGACATGGGCAACTCGGCAAACGTTATTATGATGTAGAGTTGATTCACTTCTATTGTGAAAGCTTTGTTGGACTGAATACTACTTACTTTGGGTAAGAAGTTAATACTAATATGATTCAAATGTGCTAAGTTGATCATAACAACAAGAGATCTTTTGATGAGCTAAATACGCTAGTAAAATACTTTTTAGTTTAAAAATAAATGTTACAAGATTTTTGAAACTGACTGGCTCCCATACAACAAATATGATATTTTACCGTTTTTTATAGAAAATGGTACGGAACTCTACGTGCGCGAGTCCAACTCGCACTTGGCCGATTTTTACTTTATATTACCGCATTATTTTGACGTCGGGCCAAGACGCATTGTAATCGCTTACGTTTAAAATGTTCAGTAATAATATCCTTATAATAAAAGCTTATATTTTACATCTATACATATAATAAAACAGTAAAAATATTTTGTCTGTACATTTAGAATTTTTGACTGAAATGGATAGAGGGACACTTAAAAAGAATAATAGAAAGCAAAAAATTTTTTTTTGAATTTCTTGTCTGTCTGTCTGTCTGTCTGTCTGTCTGTCTGTCTGTCTGTCTGTCTGTCTGTATGTATGATCACGATTATCTCCGAAAATACTGAACCGATTTACTTCAAACTTTTACCAATTGCTTTGTTTTAACTCAGTTAAACATTTAAAGTTTATTTCATCAAAATCGGTTCATTAAAAAAAAAGTTATCGTCATTTGAATGAACTCAAGGCATGAGTTTGCCTGCAAACATATAGCAAAAAAAATAAAAATAAAATAATAAGTGACATAAGAAAATTACAATCCAAAGTCATCATCATTATACGACAGCATTATACCTATTCATACAATCTATAGTAATCCATACTAATAAAAAAGGAGAAACTGACTGACTGACATATCAACGCAGGGCCTAAACTATAAGGGTTAGAAACTTGAAATTTTGCGCAGGGGTTCCTTTTATAACATAGGGAAACACTAAGAAAGGATTTTTGGAAATTCATCTCCTAAGGGGGTAAAACGGGTTGCAAAGTTAGTGTGAAACTTTGTCGTTTTTGAAGTTATTTGAATGAAATTCAGCATGAAGGTTCTTTACTGAAAGGTATGAAACACGAGTAAAATATTTTACTCAAAAATCATCCCTTAAGGGGGTAAAATAGGGGTGCAAAGTAAGCATGAAACTTTGCCATTTTCGAAGTTTGTCGAATAAAATTCAGCGTGAAGGTTCTTTACTGAAAAGCATGAAACACGGGTAAAATATTTTTCTCAAAAATCATCCTAAAACGGGGATGCAAAGTTAGTATGAAACATTCCGTTTTTTAAGTTATTCAATTGAAATTTAATATTAAGGTGTTTCATTGACAGTCATGAACTAATGTATTCCGGGTAATTCTATACTGTTCCTGAGAAATCGACACTTACGCGGGCGGAGCCGCGGGCCAAAGGCAAACCTGACTTATATATCAACGCATAGCCGAAACTACTGTGCCCAGAAACTTGAATTTTGGCACAGGGATTCTTTTTATGATGTAAATGAGCACTAAGAAAGGATTTTTAGAAAATCAAGGGGGGTGAAGTTTTATGGAATTTTCTCATTTCTGGACTTAGAAGTTTGAAAGTAGATACACAAGTTCTCAATTAAAAAAGATCTGTTTAGGTGAACCAGACAACATTCTCCCTTGAAGGGATAAATAGGGTTAAGTTTGTATGGAATTTTTCCATTTCTAGACTTAGAATATAAAAATAGGTAAGTAAGTTCTCGATTACAATTAAAAAGATCTGTGTAGGTGAAATATATAAAATCCCCTCCTTAAGGGGCAACATGGGGGGGAGGAGGGCGGGGTTAAGTTTGTACGGACATTTTCACATTTCTGGACGTTCTGGATTAAAATAAAAAGATGTATGTAGGTAAAACCGACGAAATTTTCGCCTGACGGGATAAAATAGGGGAGTAAAGTTAAAGATCGATGCAGGTGAAATGTATAAAATTCCCCCCTTAAGGGGTAAAAGCAGAGGGGGGGGGGTTGTATGTAATTTTCTCATTTCTGGATTTAGAATTATAAAAATAAGTATATACGTTCTAGATTACAATTAAAATAGATCTGTGTAGGTGAAATGTACAAAATTTGTATGGAAATTTTCTCATTTCTGGACATAGAAGTATAAAAATAAGTATATATTTACATTACAATTAAAAAGAGATCTTTTTTTAAGGGAAAATTTCTTCCATTTTAACTACACAGATGTGTAGTTAAAATGGACGAAATTTTCCCTTGAAGGGGTAAAATAGGTGGGGTAAAGTTTGTATGGATTTTTTTTTAATTTCCTTACAACTATGACAATAAGAAGTTCGCCATTACAATAAAAAAATATCTGTGCAGGTGAAATGGGCAAAATCCCCTCCTTAAGGGCTAAAGATCTATGCAGGTAAAATGTATTAAATTCTCTCTTAAGGGAAAAAAGCAGAGGGGGAGGGGTTTTTATGGAATTTTTATCATTTCTACTGTTCCCAAGGGAACGACATTAACGCGGGCGGAGCCGCGGGCAACAGCTAGTTTATTAATATCAAACAGTATAAAGTAGTATGTATGTAGTATGTATACATAACTACATACATGTAGTATGTAGTATATTTATAAATGCGAAAGTGAGTTTGTTTGTTGTTGTACGCTTTCACGCCGTAACTACTGAACCGATCATCATGAAATTTTGCATACAAGTTCTCTGGAGTGCGGAGAAGGACATAGGCTACCTTTTATCCCGGGAAAAAGTACTATTCCCGAGGGATCGACATTAACGCGGGCGGAGCCGCAGGTGAAAGCTAGTATTCCATAAATTAAATTTAATCGCATTTTTAAAGCTGTAGTAATAACAAGACCCAGTTACAGGAATATTGCCAACTGCCGGGAATTATGCTTGTATTCAGAATAACTAAAATGTTTTAAATGTGCATAATATCCCCTATTATTTAAAAGGTTCATAGCTGGAGCCCACCTAAGCTGTTCGCTGCAATTTTTGGACTACAAAGTGATTACTATACAGAGTTTCATGAAATTTTCTGTTTTGCTATTGAGAAAGATACAGCAGTGGCGTAGTTTGCATGAGTGTCACCCGGGACAGTCTTCATGGTGTCACCCCAGTGCCGGAATAACGACGACGAACGGGTAAATACAGGTAACCTAGCGCCTCTGCGCGATTTTGACGGCGATGGCGCCGTGTCATCCTGGCAGATTCTTCTATAAGTATATAGCTATATTAACGTTACCCTAACTAATATTAAAAATGCGAAAGTGAGTTTTTTTGTTACGCTTTCACGTTGTAACTACTGAACCGATCATTATGAAATTTTGCATATACATTATTTGGGGTACGGAGAAGGACATAGGGTAAATTTTATTCCGGGAATAAGTACTGTTTCCGAGGGATCGACATTGCCGGCGGAGCCGCGGGCGGAAGCTAGTAATATTATAAATGCGAAAGTGAGTTTGTATGTTTGTGACGCCTTCACGCCCTATCTACTGAATTGATCGTCATGAAATTTTGCACACCCGTTGTCAGAGGTACGGAGCAGGACAAGTAGCGAAAGTTTGCGAGTATATATAGATGAAAGGATTTTTGATCAAAAGACCTGCAAGATAATTGACAAAATATTGCACACGAATAGGTTCTTATCTGAATTAACACATAGGCATCCTTTCATCCCAGAAAAGCGCGTTTCCATCGCGGGATCGACATTAACGTGAACGGAGCAGCGGGCAACAAATAGTGTATTAGTAAATTTCATTCATTACTTCATCTGAACTATCTCAGCGAAGCTCTGGGCTATAGAAAAAAATGACGTCACTAGGCGAAAATCCGCTAGAGAGAAATATTATTGTCAACTGTTTTTAGAATTGCTTGCATGTCCTAAATGTGCTCGCTGCCAGTTAATTATGAAGTTCGTAAATTGAACATTAAAATGAGAATTCAATGCGGATGTTAATTGAATTTTGTTGGTTCATTCCATAGATATAGTTGTACGTGTTAATATATAGGTATTAGTAAGTAAAGTTGTCTGATTTATTTGCATTTGAAGTTAAAATTAAAGTAGGTAACAATTATTGCATCCGATAACCATCTTTGGCATTAGGGACTGGAACGGAAATACTAGAATTATTATTTGTTGACCGAAAATACGCAATACCAGATGTGCAATTAATAGTAATTACCCTGTTATCGACCCGACTCTTCGAATTTAACCGAAATCTAACACCAAGTGGCATAAGAGAAGCATAAGAAAAACCAACATCCATATTAACAAGTCTTTATTCCTTTTATAGGTAAATTCCGAAATAACCGGGCTTATAATGAATAAGGGGAAGACTAAAATTAAGTACCAGTTTCCAGTAGAACGAGTCAACGAATATATATATATTTGAGGCATAAAACATCTTTGGGCTTTGAAATCCAAACAGCGGAAGTGGAACGACGGATTGCACAAGCGTGGGCTGTATTCGGTGCTAACAAACAAACGCTGTGTGGCAGTATACCCCTTTACCTGAGAGTTAAAGACTTTAAACAATGCGTCATGCCTGTGCTCACCTTTGGTACAGAAACCATGACGCTTACACGGAAGTCAGCTAATAAGTTTCGAGTCGCGCAGAGAGGCATGGAGAGAGCAATGCTCGGAGTCACCTTGCGGGACTGCAAGCGAAGCCAATGGATCCGAAGTAAGACCAAAGTTGAAGACGACATGGCTGACATAGCGTAGAAAAAGTGATCGTGGGCAGGACACATTGACAAGAATAGTCCAGAGGCCCTGACATGACGTGTTCTTGAATGAAGACCCAGAGCGAGAGAGCACCAGAGGCCATGGTAGACCACCACAACGTTGGGTGGACGATATCCAACGACACGGAGGTCGAGACTGGATGAGCCACAAGATCGCCAAGAGTGGATGAAGAGGGAAGAGACCTATATACAAGATTGGATAACAGTAAGGCCACCATGATGATGATGATCCCTTATATTGAGAAGACAGATCATAAGGACATAAACAGTAAAAGGTCACCTTGGTGAACGTACAGGTTGAGATCGGAATCAAAAATAGTGATGGGTTGCTAACTGCATTGCTTATTGACATGTTTTCTTAGATTTTTGATTTTGACCGGCTTCTATCTCCGCGCTCATTATTCCTTATGAAAGTTAAGTTAAATTGGGTGTGATTCTCATTGGGATTGGTAATTACAAGTGCCAAAAATATAGCCACCCCCCTTCGTGCTCCCCATAGAAGGCATAAGCCGTTGGTCAAGGAATATTATTACCCATTAGAAAACGCCACGCCTGTTTTTGGTTTTTACTAACACACTATAAAAAGGTATAAAACTTGCAGTTTGAGCCGGAGCACATACATCGAGGGTTCCGTACCACAGTACAATATCTAATACAAAATTGACGTTTCTTGTATAGGGACCCTGATGTATACGCTTCCCTTATGAGATACTACCGTTCTTAATTATCTGCAGTTTAACGTTTCAGTAATTTTGAAGAAACTTTGACAATTGACAAAAACTTTAAATGTTCACCTTCTGTGAAAATTTCAAGTGTATGAAGGCTTAATAACGCCCTGTGACAGACGTATTTCAAAGGTTGAGTATTATTGTTCCTTTTGGGTCTCTCTGACATTTAAGAACTAGGTTCTTGTCGATGTTAATGTTTTGAAAGAAACTTTTTGCCATAATTAATAGTGGCTTGCCATTGCCTTATCCATTTCTCATTCTAGTGAGAAATATCGATTCACTATTGTACAGGTTGCCCCTCAAGATGTTTTCTTTCACCGGAAGCAGGTAGTAGTCGATGAAAATAACCGTATATGAGTCAGATTGGTTTACAATCTCAGAGGTGTACCTCTGTCGGGCCAGTCGAGGTTTGACCTCGGGAAAATAAAAAACATAAATTATATTTGATTGATTTTGATGGACCTTTCGCTCATAAGTCGCACTTTAAGAACACTGAGCCACTACAACTTCATCTCTTAGGGCAGGAAACCTTAAAAAAGTATAGTGTTTAAAATGTCTGGTCTCTTGTGTCGTGTTGTGGAGGTTGACTTTGAACTTCAGCGACAGTGGCAACGTCGCGCATATTAAGAGAAGGTCGCAGTCGCTGGTCGCATAATATTTCATAACATAACCTTTTATACACGGTGAAATTTTTATCGTTTTGGACCCTTAATGGGGTGATTCAGTCCGTCAATATGAACAACTTTTCCTATAGAAACAATGCTGGAAACTAAAAAAAAAATTCGACTTTCCCATACAAACTGGCCGGGCGGCCGGACTCTTTTGTATGGAAATGACGAAATTTTTCCAAAACGGTCAAAATTTCACCATGTATAAAAAACCGACTGCAATAAAACTACTACACCGATTTTAATGGGACCAATTTGGAAGCATACCCTTTTAAACAAAATAATACTTTTGAAATCGGTTCATAAATTAAGACGTCATGCGGGAACAAATATTAAAAACCGGCCAAGTGCGAGTCGGACTCGCGCACGAAGTTTCCGTACCGATATCTATAAAAACGGCATAACAATCACGTCTGTTGTATGGGAGCACCCGTTTAATATTAATTTCATTATATTTTTTAGTATTTGTTGTTAAAGCGGCAACAGAAATACATCACCTGTGAAAATTTCAACGGTCTAACTATCACGGTTCATGACATAACAGCCTGGTGACAGACGGAGAGACAGACAGCGGAGCGATATTAATAGGGTCCCGTTTTTACACTTTGGGTACGAAACCCTAAAAAAAGAATACAACCAAATTGATAACCTCCTCCTTTGAAGTTGGTCAGCGTGACACTTGCTGCTGTCGCCAAACTTCAAATTTAAACTTTGTTGTAATTTTTTACGTTTTATTATATTTTTGTTTGTGTTTCTATAATATTTTTTTTTCATTTCATTTCAACTTGGTGAGCATAACGCACTTAAATAAGAGAAATACGAAGACTAAGGCGGAATTAAATAATCTAAGATAACTTAAAAAAAACCCAAGGTTCAACGGACAACTTTAATGTCAAAATTTTAAATCAAGATCTGAAACGGAACCGCAACAGAATAGCTTCCTGGGTCAAAATGATAATAATAAAATAACACTTAGAAAGTAAAAAATACTGGCCATGTATGTTTTTTTCTCAATAAAACATTTTTTTTTCTTAACATTAAAAATTTAAAGTTTTTAATTAAATAAGAAAGGTGAAGCCCATTAAAGTTCAGGAGTGGGAGCTAGTAACGTCAAAGTTTGCTAAAAAGTTCAGTAAACTATGACGTTACACAAAATATTGACGGGCTATACTTTATATATTTTTTTGCAAAATTGATTAAATAAAAGATACGTGTCCAACATTTTTTAGTTTTCTAACCGATGGTCTAATTATATTTTAGGAAATTACAACAATTACAACGGAAAGGAATTGCGCGATATCCGGTTGGCGATTATTGGTAGGTTTGTTATTGAACCGTTGGTGCTGAATTGCTGATATGTACGAATTGGTGGAAAGTCACGTATCAGTCTAATACTGCCTTATTTTCTCTCGTATATACTGACTGGAAAATTTTATACGATATACTGCAATGCGTTACAAAACTCAAGAAGTGATTGCATAATGGGTTCCCTTTGTTTCGGCTAATCTTTTTGTTTAATATGGCATAGGCACATGTTTTTTTGTCATAATCGTCTTTTGACATACTTGTTTTCTGCCATACTATTTCAGTAGACCGTGTGGTTTCCGGCAGAGTTGTTTGTCTGTCTCCTTTTCACGCTTCAACCATTGAACCGATTTGGATGAAATTTGGTATGGAGGGAGGCCCAGGGAAGGACAAAGGGTTCCTTTAATTCCAGGAAATTCTACCGTTCCCGAGGGATCAACACTAGCGCAGGCGGAGCCGCGGGCAATAGCTAGTAAAATATAAAATTTCCATACAAAAGTATTCAGCCAACCGGATAACTTGTATGGCTATATACTAATCTCAGAATAAATATAAAGGCTTTCAAATGTACAGATCAAATATACATGAACAACTCACTTTAGATATTACAATGCACTTCTAAAATTTATTTGATACTTACCAAATGAATACTAGTGCGACTATTATCTCTATGTAACTGCTGTTAATAAACGTCTGATTTGGAGGCATGCCAAATAACTGACAACGCCGCATTGTCCATTATTTGCATTGGACACTTTGACAGCGGAATTTAACACGAACGAGCGCGACATTGGCAATCGGATATTTGATAAACACGATGAATTATATTCGCTTCGGATATATTTGTTAACTAGTTATAAAAGAAACGAGTTATTCACTAAAATCTTAAAGTCTATATATGTTAATCACATTTTATGACTATCAATGTATGTTTGAATTGGCAGAAAGTCAAGTATTGACAGCGCAGTAATGTCCGTTGTTCGGCTCGGACACATTGACAGCGGAATTTAACACAAATCAACGTGACATTGCCGATAGGATATTTGATTAACTCGATCAATTATAATCGCTTAGGATATATTTGTTATCTAGTTATAAATCAAATGAATTATTAATTTTTGTCTATCAAAAACCTCAAAGTTTTTATGTGTTTATCACATTTTATGATTAGATTCGTATTTTATACAACTAATAAAGTAAATAACAGTCATTGCTTTGTTTGGTGGCACCAAAAACCTTGCTGGACTGAGTAACTATCAAAAACTATCGAAACGTTACCGATCAATGTTTGAATTGGCAGAAAACCAAGTATTGACAGCGCAGCAATGTCCGTTGTTGGGCTCGGACACTTTGACAGCGGAATTTAACACAAACGAGCGTGACATTGCCGATAGGATATTTGATTAACTCGTTCAATTATGATCGCTTCGGATATATTTGATATCTAGCTATAAATCAAACGAATTATTCATTTTTGTCTATCAAAAATCTCCAAGGCTGTATGTGTTAATCACATTTTATGATTAGATTCGTATTTTATACAACTGACGAAGTAAATAACCAACAGTCCTTGGTTTGTGCCACCAAATAAACCAACAGTCATTGGTTTGTTTGGTGGCACCAAAAACCTTGCTGGCCTGAGTAACTATCAAAAACTATCGAAATGTTACTAATCACTGTTTGAATTGGCAGAAAGCCAAGTATTGGCAACGCAGCAATGTCCGTTGTTTGGCTCGGACACTTTGACAGCGGATTTTAAAACAAAGGCGATTAGATATTTGATTAAACGAGGCAGTTGTATTCGTTCTGAGTATAAAAAAATTAACAATGTCTGTTGACACACAGACGTTGAGTCAAGATGGCAGAATAACATGTTGCCAATGCGCCACGAAGGCCTAATTATTACCTTACTAAACTAAAACAATCGAAACATTCCAATCAACGTCCAATTTAATACTCATACGAGCCAAGTCATGGACAACGCGGCTTCGTCCATTATTTGGCTAGGACAGTTTGACAGCGGAATTTAGCACAAAATGCAATTCCACGCAACTTCAGCGTTAAGCGGACCTGCGAGATCGTATCAATGGGGAACGTACACATATTTTATTGGTCGTGCTTTGGAAAGAGCTCCTAAAAATAGGTACCTATATCAATAAAAAAATACAATAGAGATAAAGGTTAAGAATGTCACATTTTTCGTCTGAGTGTAAACAGCCCTTTGCAAACACTACAGAATACTGACGTCACATATTTAGCGTTTTGTACTCGTTGTGTGAGAGTGGGACAATATCACGAGCTCATCCGATGCTTCGGAAGACACGTTAAGCCGTTGATCCGGGCTATCATCATTGATGGCAGTCGTTAAGCTATGTCAGCTGCCTTTAAAACTCTGACCCAGTGTTGGCCACTTACACACACGAAAATTTAATAACAAGGATTTTTTAGGTACTCAATTATGTTTCACCGCTGAACGGATAAGATAAAACATTGCATAAAGGTAGATCTTATTGTTACGTTAAACCACGGGTTAAACGACACAAAGTTTCAATGTTTATATATATTCAGCATTCACAATAGCTTGCGGAATTTGCGGATTATCTCGGTTTCCGAACGGCGTTATTTTTAGGGTTTCGCACCTCAAAAGGAAAAATGGAACCCTTATAGGATTACTCGGTTGTCCGTCTGTCCATCTGTCTGTCTGTCTGTCTGTCTGTCCATCCGTCCGTCCGTCCGTCCGTCCGTCCGTCGCGTAAAGGTATCAAGCTGAAATTCTTATCAAATAGTCAGGTCTTGACAGACTTGGAGCTGTGAAAAAATTCGTGTTTTTTCGACATTCGCAAGGGAATCAAAACCTACAGGGTACTTCCCATTAACTCAGAATTTTGAAATTTGTTGCAAAGGATACATTTTATTATGTTTCTATTATGTTGTTTCCCGGCCGGGTCAAGATGCAAAACGATCTCTTTCAGATTGACCTGGGTCTTGGATGTCTATCTGTCTATATAAGTATCTATTATAAAATGTAGTATCGTTGAGTTAGTTAGTATCCTACGTACGACACAACTTACTGTGAGGCTAGCTCAATTTGTCCCTATATATTTATATTTACTTATTTATTGGGGGATATGGCATATGTAATGTCAACATGTTTCTCGTCTTATTGCCTTCTTTGATTGAGTCTACCTACTGGCTGTACTGTAATTTTAAGGTCAATTCTATTATCTACCTCTGTTTTTACATATATGTATAGATACTCGTATCTAGGACACTTTAGTTTAATAAGCAAGCGTAAATTCACAATCCTAACTTTTAGTTGTTAGCCACCACCACCATAGCTCAATTTAAACATTTCTTTTAACTTTAGACCGTGGTTAACGGTGTTGGTGTAACATTTAGTAATAAGCTCATTACCGTTATTTTTGATGTATTATATATTGTTATACTGTATGTTAACCCGAAGTAAATAAATAAATAAATAAAAAAAATATATATTTTCTGTTCTAAATGCAGGGCATGACCTCAGATTTAATAATAAAAATAGGATGCCTTAACGATCTTCGTGATAAGATAATCTCCATGTCGTTCGGGTCTCAATGTGAGCCCTGACCGCATATTTTGCCGCACTTTGCCTTTTTGGATAAAGTAAGTGTAAACTGTTTCGTTGTTGTTTGTATTGATTACTAATGCCTGATTTTGTAGGGTTCCGTACCGCAAAAGGAAAAACGGAACCCTTATATAATCACTTTGTAGTCCGTCTGTCTGTCTGTCAAGACCCTTTTTCTCAGGAACGCGTGGAGGTATGAAGCTATAATTCATATAAAATACTCATGTTTAATGTCCCTTGGAGATATGTAAAACTCAAACTTCTAAGCCAACGTAATCAAAAGATACAGCCGTTTATGCCGCACATTTTCGACATTCGCAAGGGAATCAAAACCGGGTACTGGGTACTTCCCGTGAACTCAGAACGTTGGAATTTGGTACGAAGCAACATATAGCACATGCAAAATTGGCGAATACCTCAGGAATCAGCCGGCCTATTTGCTAACTCAGTGTACAACGTTTTGATAGTCATTTCAAAGTACATTACGTTTTATATATCTTTAATAAAAATAGTCAATCATAGGAAAGGAAGGCTGCCTGCTGATATCCCGCGCCTCACGTCGCCGACTCTACGTGAAAACTAGTTTTTTAGGATATATTTTCGTATGTATGTTAGTCTGTAAGGTATATATATTTATGGGCCTATGTAATGTTTTACTCGTTGCCTGAAATAAACGATTAATTATTATTATTATAGGAATCCCGCAATGTATTTTTAAGTGATTATCAAAACGTTGTTTACTGAGTTAGCAAATAGACCGGCTGGTCATAGGCATGATATCACTATTATTAAGATACAGGCTCCGGCCTAGTTTGGCGTCTCCAGAGCTCCCACAAGTTTTATATGTGAATACCGTTATTTAAATCGTATACTGTGCAACTTGTGGAGTTAAATAAATTCTTTTTGTATTTTGTATTTGTATTTGTATATTTCGAACTTCGCTCCTTAACTCAGGTCGAACATGTAGGTGTAAAAACTGCCAGACTTAAGTGGAACTGGGCGGGCCATGTTTGTCGTATGCAGTCAGAAAGGTGGGCTAGGTTGGCTACTTTTTGGATGCCGGAGTGTCGCCGAGGTAGAGGTAGACCGAGAAGGAGGTGGAGAGATGATCTCGACAAGTTTATGATTGGATGGTTGGAAGTTGCGATGGACAGACACGAATGGAAAAACAAGGGGTAGGCCTTTGCCCAGCAGTGGGACATAACAACTACAGGCTAGGAAAAAAAAAATTTTATATTTGTATTATAATTCGCTTTTCCACATACACATCAACCATCACCCTGGCCTCTAGCACTAGGTCTCTAGCCTCTGTTTACCACGTAAGAATTAAATACGTGATTGTATGTAGAGTGACGTTGTAAGCAGCTGTAATAATTCTACAGAATATATCGGCTTTACAACATGGCGCCCAGTTTGTTCAAATTGCTCTCTGTTGTCGCCATTTTATTAATGTTTATGACTCGGTATAAACGCGAGGCATAAACTCAAGATCCCTTGATGATACAAGATGTAGAGTTTCTTTTCCTGCGCAGATCATAAAAGGCTTTTGAGGGAATGGGTGATTCGATTATCTTAAGAATCATTCACTAATACCTAATAGTAATAATAAAATCTTTAAGAGGATCATATACCGTTACAACCTATTTTTTAGAATAAGTAAAAAATAAAATATTAATTATAAACAAGATAAATGAACATTCTTCTATGTTTCGAGTTATTTTCAGCGAGCTCTTTAATTAGATATCCATACTGGCGAAGTATTTCAAAAATTGCAATTTGCCATCTTTGGTGTTTCACCATGTTGGCTTTATAATGACGTCACACAGCTTACCATGCATAGTCATCCAAACTAAACGAGATAAAATTTTAGCTCAGTCGGTGGAGTATATCTGCTTCAAAATTGAGTTGCAAGATTTTACCCGAGCAAAAATAGTCACATACCTAGGTACATTACATTGCAAGTTAAATAAAAGCTTGTAATAAAAAGAGTCAAGTTTGTGTAAATGCTTTTGACTGTAACTTATTTCGTGATAATAGTATACTTTATTTCCTCGGTTATTATTATTACGAGTATATTCCGTACCAAATTTCAATATGAATGTATTAAGCCAATTGTGCGCTTTTGAATACTGTTTTGTTCATAATATCATATCCTATAGACAAGATATATCTTGTCTATAGGAATTTTGAGGAAGATTATAATCTTCCTCAAAATTCATTATATAATATAATAATAATAATATGTATTTAATCAGATTTCAAAGATCCATAATATGTTAGTAATACAAAAGACTTATGCAACTATGTTAGTATGTTTTTAAAATGAATGAAATTAAATAAATGAAATTAAATGAATGAAATTAATAATTCATGTACCTGCCAGAGATGTCAGGCGGCCGACCAAACATTGGACGACTATGATCTTCCGTCATGTTCATCATCCGCCCGAGACCTCTAAGCAAAGGCGCATGCGGATCATCTACTACTACTTTCAGAATGCTGTTGTCAGTAATGCATAGTACTAACAAAAATAATAATTTTTTGGCAACTGTAATAATGTAATTTAAACTTATTATGTAATTGTTATTATAGTCAAAATAGTAAAACTTTTCGATAGGACATAGTTCAAACAATATATCCATCTGTTATAGGTATTATAATAAAGATGGAAGTTTGATTGATAAAAAGGACGTAACTGCCATCCCTATCGAAATCTGTTGAAGTTATTAAATTATTGTTTATGGTTTAATATAAACACGGGGCATAAAGTAAATGGCCCGTTACAATCGTTGAAGATAAGGAAGGTGGAGAGCATAAGATAGCAATATAAAAATGTGATCTGCCGGCCTATTGGCTAACTGTATCTGTACGTTTTGATAGTCACTTCAAAATACATTACGATTTATATAACTTAATTAAAAATAGTCAATCATATGAAAGTCGAAATGTGTTTTGAAGTGGCTATAAAAACATTGTACACTAAGTTAGCAAATAGGTCGGCTGTTCCTAATATTAATTATTAAATATTTATAATTGTTAATGAATATTTCCTCCTTCCTAACCACAGATATGTATATTTACATCAAACAATGTGAGGTTAGATTTGTATGGAAACCGAACTTTTTTCCAAATATGGTCCTTCAAAAATCATAAAGCACTACAGGAAACTTACCTATTTATTTGTGGCTCAAAATTATAACTAATATGGCAAAATTTACTATCTATTTTAAAGGCTTGTAACATGTACACACTATGCCGCGGGCATGCTTTGTGTGCCTTATAAATTTGTACTAATAAGGCACAGCAGTCACGAGCCGAGGGCGGGAAAATCCCGCCGGCTGTGCCGCCAGTATTGTGTGTAGGAGCCTTTATAAAAAATAATAGGGATGTAGTCTCACACAACCGAGTGTTTAGCAATATTTTGTTAATGTGGATACGAAGGTTTCCGATATACGATTTGTATTCAAGCGGACAAAGCAAATTACATTAAATTAGAAACATAACTTGAATACATACATAGAAACAGAGTTAGTCTTTCAAATTAAGGTATTCAATTACTATTAGAAAATAATATAATAGTTCAATTATGTACTATAAAATTTATTAACAGTAATCTAAACATCCTGGCCTAATATGGCGGTTATTATCAATTTAATTACCAGCGATCATTCTACGGATTATGATTGTTATTTATCATTATTTGGCGTTGGTCGGCGGCCGGGCAGAAAATCGTAAAAACAGCTTCTCAAGGACGATTGACGTAAGACGGACGACCAGTATTAAAAATAAGCTGAAACTTTTACAGCATGGAAAGTTTTAAGACTTACATACTGTCCTGGCCCCACATAAAGTGGGATGAGAAAAGGAAGAAGAATTATTTTAAGGATACGTCATATAATAAGGTATACCTTCTTTTCGAGTTAGCGTTTTCGCGGATGCATTCTCAGGTCGTAGCCAGAGGATTGTCTTTGCCAGATTATGTTCGTTATTATGACATCATTCATACTGTAATATGAGTTGGCAAAGATTCGGTTACCTACCGTACGGCCAACTACCCTGCTTGGGTAGCCCCTGAACGGCATTAAAATAATGTGAAAATTAAACAAACAATATTTATGCCCCCGCTGGGAATCGAACCCAGACGCGTGTAACCGGTTGACGTATTAACCACGGCGTTACGGACGCCGTTTTGTATTTTTCCCGGAAAAATCAAAGGTAAATAACAATTTTCGTTTAGTTCGAATAATATATATATATATATCGATTACATTGAAAGCAAATATTTTAAGGGCTGGGTCTCATAGGTCAATTAAATGCTTGAGTAACAAATTTTAAAAAAGTTTTTTTTTATGTTTTCATACAAAATATTTTTTTTTATTAAAGTCGATAAATCAACTGATTTGATCGTCGAGGTCAGTGACTTAGTATCCATAGTATATTTTTTTATACTAGTAATTTATGTCCCACTGCTGGGCAAAAGCCTCGCCTTTATTTATTTATCCATTGTATATAATAGTAAAAAGTTGTTGGCCAAGAAAGTGTTTATTTGTATAAATGGAGTTTTTTCGTCTGTTTTTTTTAATGTTTAGGTCAAGATATCTCGAAAACTAGCGTGTCGATTTTTTTTATTTTGCTTCTAAAGCATCTTTCTAGCTTATGGGTGTCAGCTTTTAAAATATTTTCGCTTAATTTACATTAACCTTATATAACCATTGTACAGTGTTTTTATCTCACGAGCCCGGATGAGCCAATATTATTTTCCACCTAACGCCCAACAACATGCTAAACGTGGCTTTTAGGTCTTAAAGACCTGGGCTCTGCATTATATTGTCTTTGGCTCTGTCTACCCCACAAGGGAAAAATGTATGTATGTCATCATCATCATCATCATCAGGTCCTTTTTAGTCTCCACTACAGGAGCACGACCCTCTCTGTACTACCGGAGCCATACTTGGCCAGAGCAGCCAGAGGACTTGGCCTACACTCTCCACGCTGGCCAGACAGGTATTATGGTATGTATGTATTAAAGTATAAAATGAAGTCGCTTCCGCTGTCTGTTCGCTTAGATCTTTTAAACAACTCAGCGAATTTAAGTTTTTTTTAAAATTAGATTTAAGAATAGGTTCAAGAGGAAGGTTTCTATGTATAATTTACTGCCCCATATTAGTATCTACATCGCACCTGTGCGAAGCCGAGGCGAGTCGCTCGTTTTATAATAAAATAATTTGTTTATATATATAAAATTTTAATATATGGACGAATTACACCGGCTGTATCCTCTGCTATCTCCTTGACCTCTTTCCACACGACTTTGGCCTCCTCTTTTATTTCGTCTATAAAATTTCCCTCCTGGAAAATACTCCATCGACAAGAACAGAGGTCACAGATTGAGCTATCCCCACAGTATGTTGTTACCTTGTGTCGAAGGATACTAACTCAATGATAGTATATTTTATGATAGATACTTATATCGATAAATATCCAAGAACCAGGCCAAATTAAAAAATATCGTTTTCCATCGTGACCTGGCCGGGAATCGAACCAGGGACCTTGTGATCTGTGCTACAGAGGTCGCTAAAGAGGTTTTATATTGATTTTGTAGTTACCTTGATCTCAATGTTAATAATAATGATATGCTAATAGTAAAAGCAATCTTCAGCACGCCAGGAAGGCAACGATTTGTTAGTCAGCTCAGTATAAACCAACTAATCTACATTTGTATGTTTAAATTCAAGCAGTAAGCACATTTTCTTCAACTCATTTTTTGTAATTCTAAATGAGAAATGAATGATAGTTGTATTAAAAGTCGAATAGTGCCAAGTTAAGGACAGAATATGTACAATTGAAAGTTCTCGTAGAAAAGCTTATTATACGCATGTTCTTGTGGTAACCTTTAAATTCAAGGATTGTTTGTCAGAGAATGTCGTTGAATCCTTTTGTGCAGTTTGTGCAATGAATTTTATAAAGATCATTAAGTGAAATATTAATAAAATATTTGTATTAACTCTTAGATATTTTCAATTATAAATAAATCTTTCTTGCATAAAATTAAATTACTAATACTGCTGCAAACTTTAAATTTGTTTACATAATTTAGGCGTTATTTATAAAAAGAAGATTTAAATGAAGACATGTACTAAGAGACCATAAAATTATTGTAAAAATAAGTATTACTTGACTATAATGAAGATCCTCCTAGTATTTCTATGTCTGGTTAGTACTTCTGTGTGTTCTTCGATATTCTCCACGCCTATAGTGGAGATAGAGCAGGGAAAGCTGCGGGGGATAAAGTCACTGCTGTCAGGCATCAACCAGTACTTCAGCGTACCGTACGCCACGAGTAAGAGGTTTCAGGTGAGAAACATTGTTTTTTGTGTAGAAACTTAGGTATTTTTCGATTAGCGAAAAAATATTTTAAATTGGTACAGAAAAATCTGCAAAATCAGTTTAGAGCTCTAAACTGTAACAAAATCTAAACTTCTAACAATGAGTCTTATTTTTAATAGTGCATAATTTGTCAAAGTATATGTTATATTATCATATGTCAGTACATTTATAAATGTTTTTATTAACATAAATAAAATATTACGTTGAGGTTATTATGCTGAACAGACGAACTTGCTATGTTTTAATAACATCTTTTGAAATGTGATATTAGCTTTATCACTTATTCCAGCCCCCACAAGAACCGAAAAAATGGGTCGGTGTATACGACGCCGTACAACGTATCAGGGCATGTGCTCAGATCACTACATATATCCTCAATGTAGTTGAGGACTGCCTGTTCCTAGATGTATTCACTCCTGAACATGCTAAACCCGGTGACAAACTCCCAGTTTTTGTCTTCATTCATGGAGGAGGATTCTATTTCGGCAGCAAAACCCTATACAACCCAGAGTTTTTAGTTACCAAAAATATAGTTGCTGTGACGATTAACTATCGTTTGAATGCCTTAGGTTTCTTATGTGTAAATGGAATTGCGAATCTTGGCCTTAAAGACCAGAACGCTGCTTTGAGATGGGTGCACAAGAACATTGCCGCGTTTGGTGGTGATCCACACCACGTCACTTTAGCCGGGCAGAGCGCCGGCGCCATATCTACCTCATTCCACATGCTATCAGAGCAGAGCGCAGGATTATTCCACAAAGCGATTTTATTGAGCGGCTTTGCGCTAGCCCCTTGGGCGTTCAACTTGGAACCTGTAAAGACTGCATTGACAGATGCAAATAAAATAGGCGTTGCACACACCGAAAAGGAGATCTATAAAGTATTTGCTAAGGCTCCGATACGTGAGCTCCTGAGAGCAACTCGTGCCGTATTCTACAACACATCGGCCTTCAGATACAGTCCATGTGTTGACAGCCACTTAGCTGACCCTTTCTTCCGCGATACGCCTTACGAAATAATAAAATCTGGCCAGTTTTACAAAGTTCCTGTTCTGATGGGCGTCACCAACCGGGAAGGAATAATGTTCTATGGTACTAATAATAGAAGTACATTAGCTGATTGGGACAACAATTTCATTGAAAGACTACCAACGGTGTTCTCGTGGTGTTCAAAAAAAGATCGGGAGCGAATCGCTCACGAATTCCAAGCACATTATTTTGGAAAACTGCCATTGGACAGCGACGAAGCGGTTCCTAAAGTTGTGAGATTCTACATCGACTGGCTGGACCATGCAACTTTTGATGCTTTCTCCTCGCTCCTGGCTGGGCAAACTAGAATGCCGGTGTACAAATATATTTTTTCATACGAAGGTGATCGGAACCTGCCCAAGATAATTTTTGGAGGCGCCGCGAGTAGACTGAAGGGAGCTTCTCATACTGACGATTTAGCGTACTTGTTCAAGCCGCTAGGTATACCGTTATTGCTATCGAAAGAAGATAGGCTGTTTATCGATAGATACACAACTATGATAGCAAACTTCATAAAGTACACGTAAGTAAAAAAATTATCATATCAGGTCTAACGAAATAAACTGGAGGTTCAGTCCATAATACTGAACAACTTACCTCAAAGAATATACAGAGACACATAAGAAATCTTTTTACGCCAAAAGGCTTAGTTTTACGGGGTGTCAATATTTTTCTCATTTCGTTATCAATTGAAACAACATAATAATTAGACAAAGTGATGATTAGCTTTTATCGAACTTACAAAAGATGCACAACATATCTGAACCCCGAGCCTTCAGGTGTAATCTACAAATCGTAATAGCGTGTGGGTTCAACGCACTACTGTCAAAACAGAATGTATATTTTTATAGAGTTTATGTATGTCTGTAAGTATGTATGTCTTTTATTCCATCATAACTTCAAAATTCCTCAACGTATTTCTAGACATATGGAGTGTCTTTAGAACTTTTACACTCTCTCTAGTAACATCCAAACTAATACCTATTATAAATGCGAAAGTAACTGTCTGTCTGTTACCTCTTCACACTTCAACCACTAGGCCGATTTAGATATAAAAAAGTTCACGTCTTTTTCACTTGCGGGGTAGACAGAGCCTAGGTCTATAAGACCAGAAGGCCACATTTAGCATGGTGGGCATTAGGTGAAAAACGGAATCAAGATAGTGATGTGTTGTTAGCATCATTCCTCAGATTTTACCCATTCCTTCGATCGGCTTTTATGATCTACGCGGGAAGAGAAGCAGCTGGTACATTCTACGTTTTTTCTTTTCTCCCAGACCAGCATGGAAGAACATAGAATACCCGGTAAAAGTACTGTTCCCGAGGGATCGACATTCACGCGAGAGGAGCCGCGGGCAAAAGCTCATAGGCTATAATTATTTGAGGTCAATCGTCTTTTTATTTTTCTTTGAAAAAAGTAATTTAGATTATTATTCACAATTTGTTTGCTTGCTTACGAAAAATATTTAGTTATCTTAAAATTTTTCCTTTCACCAGAAACCCAACACCACATCACACAGCGCTGCTGCCAGTACGCTGGCCATCATCCACCAGCCGGCACTCCTACATCATGCACCTGGACCATAAGCTCAAGGTCACCGAAGGACCCTTACAAAAATACTCTTACTTTTTGGAGCAACTGTGCAGATTTGGACTGCAAGGTTACGTACCTTGTGAAAGTCAAATGCAGTGTTATCCTGGAGATAATTATGACTATACGGTGACACAGCCGTACCGTGATTTAGATTATGATTATAATATGTTTGACAAAGGTTACCTTCTAAGATAAGTTGAAATAATATACGTATTTACAATAACAAATTAAATTTATTTAGCCTTGTTTTGTGTCCTACTGCTGGGCATAGGCTTACCGTTCCTTCTTCCATTGATCTTGTCTAATGCAACCTTTTTATACAACTACTAGTGACCCGGACCACGGCTTTGCCCGGGTGCAATGTAAATATGAACATTTTTTTTTTTTTTACTAAAAATTTAATTAGGCATTTGTCTCCCGTCTCACCTGATGGTAAGTGACGATGAAGACGAGGATTTTACATGCCTATCCAAGAGATACCCATTTATTCTACATTCCTTTTGAATCATTATATCTATTAAAAAACGACATCAAAATCTGTTGCGTCGTTTTAAAGATCTAAGCATACATAGGGTCAGACAGAGGGAAGCGACTTTGTTTTATACAGTGTAGTGAAGTAAGCAAACTGGCAATGAGATCCACCTGATGGAAACTGGATACCGTAGCCAATGGACCATCCATCAACATCACGAGCCACTCGCCTCTCATTCGCTCCGCTGATGGAGCCATGAAAGCCAATCGCTTTATTTTACTTAAGTGTAATTTAAGTATAGTTGTTCATTTAAATTCATCATCGTCAGGTCTTTTTAGTCTCCACTGTAGGAGCATGATCCTCTCTGTACTACTGGAGCCATACTTGGCCAGAGCAGACAGAGGATTTGACCTACACTCTCCTCGCTGGCCAGACGGGTTGGAGAGGTCTCATTGATGTTTATGAGCTTTGTTTAGATTGTATTTCCTAAGTCGCCTCTTACGACATCCATGGGAAGACTTGGAGTGGTCCTATTCTACTCTGCCGGAAACCACACGGCTACATTTAAATTACTTAATGTATAACCCATTTGGTATATGTAGCAAATACCCGGTATTCCTGCATTATGAGCTTAGAACGAAATCTCAGGTCCCTAAGGACCACTGCAAAATACTGTTAATTCTTAGAGAAACTACGCTAATATGGACTGCAAGTAGTCCGTTGTGAAAACCAAATGTAGTGTTATCCTGGGGGTAATGATATATTCCCAGGTAAATCATTCATACCGCGATTTAGATTATAATATATATGAGGTATATATAGATAATGGATGTTTTCTGAAAAACTGTTTACGACTTGAAAATACGCTAAAATTTAAAAAGAAATTAATAGAAATTCGATAAGCATAAAGCCTATTTGACATATGATGTAATAAATAACCCAGCCATGTAGTATACATTATATTGTTCCTAATTATCAGATTTTTTTTCACATTTTACAGCGCTTTCTAGACTGTGACCAAACTATGGCTATAAATGTTTGATAATGGTGGCTTTATTCAATAAACAAATAATATTAAGCCTATTTGTGTTTCTTCGACAACAATAACAAATATAGATAATACACCTCATAACATCTATTGATATATTAAAAATCCATCAGGACAGTTTGGTTTAGTATGCTAAAGAAATATGTAGATGCGTTTTCTATGTAGTTCCGGTTGATGTTTCACTTTGTAAAACATAACCTTCCTTCTGACGCAGTTGGTAAATAAACTATTATTAAGGACTTGATCTCACAGTAATATGCATCGAGCTGTTGGGTCTTAAAATCAAATATGCACTCCAAATAGCGACCCCTCGTAAAAAACTTCTAATAGTGCCTCTCCAACTAGTGCAGGTTGGCCGTCAGCTCCGCATATTTCTGCTTGTCCAGCGAGGCGAAAAAGTTCATCTGCATTTGCGATACCAGTCTACTCCCTCATGTTACGCAACCAAGACTTCTTTCTCAGACCCACTTTTCTTTTCCCTGCGACTTTGCCCATCATTATGAGTTGCAGCAGCTCGTATCTGTTGTGCCTTAGCACATGCCCTAAATATGCAACATTTCCCTTTTTGACGGTCTTTTAATAAACTTTGTATAACGCGAATTATAAATGCTATAGAAGTAGTAAACATTGTATTATTATGTGAAATCAGCTCCGGATTTTCCTTTTTCACGCCCTGTATTGTGCGCGGTGATGGCTCCGTTTTATATCTGTTTTTCACAGAAGACATAAAGTACAGAGATAAAGTATTTGACTAGTCTAATAAATAAGCGTTAACAAAAATATCTCGAGCTCCTCCGTGCTTCGGAAGTCACGTTAAGCCGTTGGCCCTGGCTGTGATCATTTATGGCAGTCGTTAAGCTGTCACCAGATTCGTTATGCTAACATACGAAAATCAAACCTAAAAAAATTACTGCATTGATCTATTTAATTTTTTGTACTCGTACTATCTTAGCTGCGGATCCAGTATGACGGGCACGGTGGGTATACCCACAACCTTACTCAAGATTTGATTACATTATTTTTCTTAAGTTTACATGTTCTTTCAATAGTTAAGTATGCAATGTATTATTGACTCTTCAAAAATGCTTGGTTTAAAGATGATTGCAATGTGTAACGTTGCTGCATGCCACCTGCATGCAGCATCTCTACCAACCTCATTTCTTTCTCATCCTGTCCACTTTTCATTCCTCATTATCTATTTGAAAAGAGTACTTTATCCTAATTAAATACCAACTGAGAACGATGAAGCCTATCTGTCTTCCATAATACAAAGCTTTATGCTAAAAGTTTCTGCGCAAGCTCGAAGTTGCTTTAGTTATGTTTCATTTTGCATCTTTATATTAGCTGCTGATGGTAGTAAAAATGTTGTATTGTGAGGCATGAAAAAAAGGTAGGTCACGATATTTTTTTTAAAAATTTCATTAATAATCTGAGTGATCACGGGATATCTTTTCACTGTTTCCCACTGTCCGGCTTCACAAAAGATGGTTTTAATGAGTCCGATAATATAAAAGTTGGCTTGGCTACTACTCATCAAAACAACAAGAATACTTTTTGTCTGTAACAAAAAATGCAATGTTTCCGTAATATATGTTACGAAGCATTATCACTATATCATTTGTATTTTGTGGCGTCGTTGACGGCGTTTTTACATTCAGTTCGAGGTTTTTATCACCGGGAGGACGGAGGGCCCTCTGCACTGAGAGAAAATTCTCGTTTAGTTAACTAGAATATAGTTAATTTTACTAGATTTTATTGTAATATATATGACAGCTAACTGTTTTGTTGACTTTACTAGAAAAATCTGGTAATAGCTTACCAAAATATCTAGCACAGTTAAACATAATACTGGTACACATCAATAACATTTTGGTATCGTCACATTGCATTCATTTGTATTAATTACATTATTTTTATTTTAAGTATAACAGAATGAGTATATTGTGCAGTTTACTATTTTTTTTTATTTTAAGTAGCAATACTTTATTTTTTACTTTACCTACGTTAAGTAGGTAATTGTAACAGGCTTGTGGAAGTAGTAAAGACGTGACAAATTTGTACGACTCGGGCTCTTAAGACGACTTAGATGCCTATTCGCCCACTATAAAACAACCCGCCCACGGGTAAGTCTCCAACTTCAACAATTTTAAGTGGTACAATCGCCCGGCATTGGACTAGGATAAGGTACTTCTAAAATGAAGTAAGTGTACGACTTAAAATGAATGAAGGAGGAAGCTCACCCGCGGGCCGCATTTGTAGGAGGTGAATTGGCACCTAAGCCATCATACGAGCCGAACAAATCTATCACGTCAACACACATATATTAAAAACAAGACCAACGTCCTTTTGGGTTTCCAGAGAGTGAACTGGATTCATGGCACAATGTTTGTTTTAAAGCCTGGCTCCGGTGTATGTAGTACACAAAAAACAAGCTTTTTTTTAAAATGTTTACAATGTTATTCTGTAAGGTGTACTAATGGGTGGGATGCCTGAAATAAATTCAATTATTATTCAGAAAATGTTATTTATATCTAAATCAACTTAAAAAATAATACTTACTAACAACTAGAACTAGTATAACTGTATAATATGTACACTAAATAAAAGTTATCTATAAATAAAAAATGTCACGCAGATCATTGCCTTCCGGTAGAGTGCCTAAAAGGCTGGCCGCATTGCCACGTTGGATGGCAATGCTAATGCGTTGTGCAAAAAAATTGCCAGCCCTTTGGTCACCAGATACCTCGACCAGTCGCTTATTTATGGTTTTAAATAATTTATGAGCTGAAGGGCCCCACGGACCCATAGTCTCCACCCCAAACGGCTCAAATATGTAGCCATTGCCAAGGCATGCATATTTGTGACGTTTGAGGGACTCGGCGGTGGCCGCAGCTGCGCCAGCCTTAGAACTAGTGCCATGGAGGTGGGAAGGCGCGAGTGTGTCAACACACGTGGCGTCCCACACTAATGGCCTCCCCAATCTCCAGGGCACAAGAGTCATGCCATCTGGTCTCTTGCCATCATCTCGCGCCAGGCCATTTGGTTCCAAAACAGCTGGTAGCTCGATGGTGACAAGAGCACGGTGGATAATGTTGTTCAGGTTGGCATGGCGAGCTATGCGGCCAGCGCTCCTGGAGCATGAAAGTCCGTGGCGTCCAAACTGGTCGACAGCATCACCGCAGAGGCAATGATGCGGGACATTAGTGACGGCTCCTAAACGTAGACACGTCGCTAAGCGGAAGGTGTGGTCATCTAGGAATGTACCCAGGTTATAAGATGGTAAAGCCTGCAACCATAAACCAGACTCCCACTCAGCAGTTGCAAGGAGACGAGCGCACTCAGCAGGGTTGCTGTCAGAAGATTTAAGGAGATTACTCTGAACAACCCTGCATAACGGCTCGTCCCACTGCCTCTGCGAAGAAGGAATGTCGGGAAATTTTGAATTTAGACTTACCTCTGACCAAACTATTTTGGCCTCCGCCACATAGGGAATTTCATATGTAGGTTGTTTAAGGATATTTTGAAAGAGGTTTTCTACACTATGAACAGAGGACAAAAAAGCAGGAAGGGCAACACTGGAAATTTTGCGTATTCCAAGCCCCCCTAACCTGACGGGTAAGGAGGCTTGGTCCCAAATACGTTGGTTACTTAAATCAATATTCAGAATTGATGATAACGAATTTCATATAACATCATCTAATTTTGAAAGGAGGTCCGGGTATTTCCACAGATGACTGCATCGGAGATTATATGTAAAATTGGGCACGAACAGACAATATTTTAATATCGTGAAAGCAAAATGAGAATGTATACTCGCAAGGCGGTCGGCGGCCAGTTGAAAATTTTGAATTTTGTCCTGAATGAAATTTGGAAACGATTCGTCAAATACGGGGGATCCTAAGAGACGGAGTGTGGACTTGTCAATAATTTTAATATTGGGGGCTAATGAATTAAATTGTGAGATAATTATTATTATTATGTTATTTATATATTATTTATTCAAACATTCTCTTTGCTAAAAATGGTTGTAATATCTTGAGCGTACTGCAGCAGTGTTGAACTGGATGTCCTTTAAAATAATGTTGCATATCTTTCTACGACTATTACTTGATAACAGTCCACTTTCAGAATATAACTCTTTTAGTCCCTAGAAATAAAAATAATTGTATTGTACAACATGTTATTAAAAAAAGCTTACTAATTTATATTATTGTTATAAAGTGCCTATTTAAAAACTTATAGAGTATAAAAAAGATCCATTAACTGCTGGGTTTGAAGCACTCGCCTACCAGTACCAACAGTACTGGTAGGCGAGTCAATTAATGCAAATATTGAGGTTGAAGTACTTCAGGTGACCCAACAATACTATAGTCTGGAGTTACGCTTCCTTTATGTGTTGATTTGCTGGACGTAGATAAAGTTATATATAATTACGAAACGAGTTCAATTTTACTAAGTTGCAGTGTCAATTTTACACCAACGGCACAAAAACCATAAATTAGAAAGAATATGTGCACAAAAATGACCCGCCCGCGCACAAGACACACGATAAATAAAAAATGGCTCGAAAAGCACGCTACAATCTTTTTGATAAACGTAAACAACGTTTCGTTTGATGCACGGTATTTATGTTACACAAAACCATTATATGATAACCTTTATTAATGAAAATAGTAGTTCCAACTTTTAGTACAATGGTTAACATAATACGCCTCATTTAATAGTTAGAACCATACTACTGGTTAATACAAAATACTTTGATAGACATAGTGAAAAATAACCTGGTTAATAGTACTATAAGAATCTAACATATTCTAGCTTAGTAAACCTTACTTGCATTTTTTTAGAGATTACAAAAATATTGTAGTTTTCAATTGACAGCTAGTAACAACAAACAAATTATACAGGTAGACTTTATAATTATTACAATTTTCTCTTTACAATAATAAAATGTACTTGTAAATAGGTTTAAGTATTGTTTACGAAAAATACGATTACTATAATATTCTGGCATACCCTACAATATGATTATTTGATGTTAAAAGTTGATCCGGTGAAAATAACTTTAATCTGTTTCTTTATACTAGAATGATATTTACGATCCGTTCTGGTAGTATTGTTAAAATTATTTTTCTCCGTGTGGTGACGTATTTCTACATTTTTGCGAGTGTTACGATCCATCACGGTTTTGCCGGATTACAGAAGATCTGCCGCACGCGATACTTATTCGTGTCTCTCAGGACTCTTTTACAAGCTGACAATGTATGTAACTTTGTATGTTTGTTTGAGCCAAATCTTCCAATTCAATTTTAAAGCACTTATCCTTAACCAATTTAGCTGATATTTATTGTTTATTTTGCATTCAAAATGCTATTTTGATATACTCTTATTAAATTAAGAAATAAAATATAGTAAAAACTTACCACGATGCGAAGGCGGGGTTTGAACCAACGACCACAGGTCGTACATAGACCTGAGGTCGCTGGTTCACTTCTTTTCATCATCATCAGGTCCTTTTTAGTCTCTACTACACTACTACTAGAGCCATACTTAGCCTGAGCAGTCAGAGGACTTGGCCTACACTCTCCACGCTGGCCAGACGGGTTGGAGAGGTCTCACAGATGCTTTTTATATAAACTGCATAATTTCAGATTATATAAAAAGTAAAACTATAACGAAATATCACACATAATTTACAACTTAGTATATAAAACCTAAACCTCGAGCATCGCCAGGAACGGGGCAAGGCTCAAGCTACAATCTTTTATTAAACTTATAATTAGGTATCAAAAAGCTTTCATAATTTGAATAATGCATACATTACTATATCGTAAGCTACACCTTTAATACAATATTTTATAGGAAACTAGCTTTTGCCCGCGGCTCCGCCCGCATTAAGGGCCCGTACTACCTCACACTGATTTGCATGATTGACTGTTATATCAATAATAATTAAATACTCAAGTTGAAATAAAAATGCAGCAAAGTTCAGGACTAACTCTGGTAACTATCTGACTCAAAAACACGATTGCGTTAAATTTTTTCGATAGAAAAAAATTGCAAAGTTGCCTCCAAATCACTTCTAATTTACTCGGTATATAGCATTATTCAAAAAATACATTTAAATTAACCTTGAAACTTTTGATTATTATTGCATTACAGATAAGGCAGCCATCATATGTTTTTCTTTTTCGAATAACCCTTGAATATTCCTAAAAAACGAAAATATCCAAAGTAGCCAACGCGTTTAGACCATCCGCGTTTGTATCGCCACACCGCCTGGCATATGGCGGGCTCTTAATATAGATCCCATGGGAAAAGCTCGGGGACAGTATATTATTCCGGTATAAAAGGTACTCTATGTCCATCCCCGGGCCTCGATCTACCTCCATAGCAACTGGTTTGATAGTTAAAGTGTAAAATGCAATGGACAGACAGACATAGTTACTTTTGCCTTTGTAATATTAATATGGATGTCTAAAAAACCTTGCCAGTAAAGGATTTGCTCAGCTCGGTAGTAAGTAAAGGATCTAGAGGAGGCAAATGACATGGCAGTGTCCGCAACATATTGGGCAAAATTAGTTTAAAAAAAAAAGACATTACAACTCGAAAAGAAGAAGAGGCTTGGTAGTATGAATAGACATCCTAACATCCTAATCCTAACTAATATTATAAATGCGAAAGTGAGTTTGTTTGTTTGTTACGCTTTCACGCCGTAACTACTGAACCGATCATCATTAAATTTTGCATACAAGTTCTCTGGAGTGCGGAGAAGGACATAGGCTACCTTTTATCCCGGGAAAAAGTACTATTCCCGAGGGATCGACATTGACGCGGGCGGAGCCGCGGGCGAAAGCTAGTATTGTATAAAGGTCTATATCATATCATACAAACTATATATCGCACAAATAAAAAATACCTTGTAACCAGGTAAAGAAGGAACATCATAATCGTTTCAATAAATAATCGAGACATGAAATAAACATGAGCAAACCCCAATAGTCAACTTTAGCAATCTTTTGAGGAACCCAATAACTCGACACAGTAATAAAGGCTACAACAGTAATAAAGGCTTCACGCAATGGGATTGTAAAATAAAGAGAGGGTAGAATTAGGTATATGATGTATAGAATTTGGTATTTTGTTGGCTATTAGACAAATTACTGGCGCCTGCTTTTAGTCTGTTAAGTTATCAAATATTTCATGCTATCTCTATTTCTCTATTTTAAATCCTATGCTTTAATCATCTTTGGCAATCTTTGGTCATGTTCATATACTAATAAAGATAACCTATTCTTATTGTGATCCCAGACATTTGAATATAGGAATTAACGCGTTCTAATTTTTTCTGCAAAATCCATGAAAGATAGCAGAACTCTTATGGCAACACTATCAAAGTTCTTCTTATGTAGGATTTTATAGACACTAAATAGGAATTAGGTAAAAACTCAAACGACAATAAATATGTGGACATAGGCTACCCTTCCGTACATGTATTAATTTGTATCGGCATTCTAGTCACGCTCACGATTCCAATACCTATCTAATCATGATAGGTTCATTTGTTTTATTCTACACAGAGATTTGTTATGCCGTTCCAAATACGAAATTGATAGAAACTTTTCATGGCAAGCTGCCAGTGCGTTTCAGGAGATATCCCTTTGTAATAAAACTAGTTTGTATTTTTTATTCGTTTTGATCACTATCCAAACAAGATGCTTGCAAAATTGTACTTCTAAAGTGTTATTGAGCGTCAAGGTTAACTCGAGCACGTATATACTGTGAAAGCATAAAACGCATAAATAATAAATGATTTATAATCGACGAACAATTAAAATTTAGTCATAAATAAAATAGTAATAATACAAAATGTTGGTCTGGGACAAAAGAAAAAACGTAGAATGGGCCAACTGCTTCTGTTCCCACGCAGATCGTAAAAGCCAATCGAGGGAATGGGCGAAAATGTGAGGGATCGTGCATCAGGCAATGCGGCTAGCAACCCATCACTATTTTTATTCCATTTTCCACCTACACGTCCTTCCAACATGCTTAATGTGGCCATCAAGTCTTATAGACCTGGGCTCTGTCTACCCCGCAAAGGAAAAAGACGTGACACTATGTACCTACTATGTAAAAATGTAAAATATTTTTATGATGGAAAGGACATTGGATCTGTAATTTGTCTTCTATATTTCGTGTATTTTAAGGAGCAGTCTAGCTTGGTTTGTTTTTATCCACAATCAGTTTTATAAATTTAGTTTATTACACATACATTTTCTATGAAAATGTTTATCGGATTTATCCAACGTTCGCGGTCAAAGGGTTAATGAAATCATAATTGGCTGAATATGTCAATTAATCCTTATTCTTTGCTTATACGTTTTATATGCGGTTATGTGGGCCAAAATACTAAAATACAAAAAACTAAACAAACCACTGTCCGCTTAAGAAGAAAATACTTTTTGGCCGAGAAAAAGGTCTATTATTATTTTGGCTGAATGGCCAAGAATGTACTTACTAAAATCCTAACCTACGACATAATATCCATCTCTCCCACCAAATTCATCTCTATTCATATTTTCATCAAGCCGCAGCTCTGCGAGTAAAATTGGCGACTGACCTCTTGTAATAATTGGGTCAGTAAAATGGCACTAGCGCACACATGGAGCTATATAGTTTAGAAGACCGCTTTTATGAAGTTGTTAGAGATATTGTACCTTTAGGGGCTTTTTGATGAACAAATAATATAATTATAACACTTTACTTTAACTTACTCAGACTTTATTTTTAACTAGCTTTCGCCCGCGGCTCCGCCCGCGTTATTGTCGATCCCTCGGAAATAGTACTTTTTCCCGGGATAAAAGGTAGCCTATGTCCTTCTCCGTACTCCAGAGAACTTGTATGCAAAATTTCATGATGATCGGTTCAGTAGTTACGGCGTGAAAGCGTAACAAACAAACAAATAAACAAACTCACTTTCGCATTTATAATATTAGTAACGATGTAACTTGGATGCCTGTTATTAAAATCTCAATGAAAAGTTCTAGAAATAAAGTATTTTACTTTCTGCATTGAAATATATCCTTATCCTTACTTTATTATTATTATTACTTTACTATTACTAATATTATAAATGCGAAAGTGAGTTTGTTTGTTTGTTTATTTGTTTGTTTGTTTGTGTGTTTGTTTGTTTGTTTGTTTGTTTGTTACGCTTTCACGCCGTAACTACTGAACCGATCATCATGAAATTTTGCATACAAGTTCTCTGGAATACGGAGAAGGACATAGGCTACCTTTTATCCCGGGAAAAAGTATGCGGGCGGAGCCGCGGGCGAAAGCTAGTATAGAATATAAAGTGAGGCAACTATGATTGTTGCCTCACTTTATACTTTATATCTTTCCCTAAGAAAATGGGGTTCCATGTTACTCTACAGTTACATTTTATTTATTTACTTCTTAAAGCTATTATTACAGGATTTGGTACCTACTTAATGCGAGAGTGTAGCTATTTCAATCTATAGCAAATTATCATTAATCTTTGTAAATTCACTCAGAGTGCAACAAAATAAGTACATAAATTCTCCAGCACATTTCTCGTTTAAGGCGATACCACTGTAAATAAGGTCGTTCTGAAGCTTATTTATCTCGCAAAATACTTAAATTAGGAGTTTCAAATCTAAGTAATATGATTTTTGACTATTTCATCTCCAAAAATTGAAGATGAAAACACGTTTTGATAAAATTTTCTCGATAGAAATATTTTTTGAAAAATGGTCTTCATTCGCAGAGTTTTTGTTATTGTAGCTCAAATGCGACGAATGAAATAATGATTTTTAGACTAAAAGATAGGTTATTAGTAATTCATCAAAATGTAAATATGAAAATACAATTAACCGGTCTGATTTTATATAAAATAGAAATAACGAATTTGGCGCTTACGTTTTCTTCTTTGAGCGACTCGAGACTATCTCCTATCTCATCATTCACGGGCTAAACCGCCAAGCGCTATCCCTTGCGCGCACTTGATCAGTCCTTTGCCGAGCGAAGGTACCAAACATTTGAGTCCTCGTCTTAACACTGCATGACAGCTGGCCCAGCCAGTCATTTTCTCGGGTACTTTTGAAGGCCTGAGTTGTTGCTCAGAGAACTCACATTTAACTAGTCTCGGAACTCCGAGCCTATTGAGCTCATCATAATCATCATCAGGTCTTTTTAGTCTCCACTGCAGTAGCATGACCCTCACTGTACTACCGGAGCCATACTTGGCCAGAGCAGACAGAGGATTTGGCCTACACTCTTCTCGCTGGCCAGACGGGTTGGAGAGGTCTCATTGAATTTTATGAGCTTTGTTTAGCTAGTATTTTATCGCCTCTTACGACATCCATGGGAAGATTTTGAGTGGTCCTATTCTACCCTGCCGGAAACCACACGGCTATTGAGCTCATAGAGCCTTGTAAATCCGACCCGAGTCTCCAAAACTAAAACTCGAGGACTCGAGTCCGTTACCTCACTAGCTAGTCTCGATCGTATTGTCATGTACCTGACAACAGCTTTGCGTGAAGGACGCGCTGTCGGGACGGAAACTGTTGCGGGAAACAAGGACACACGTTTGTTATTGATTTCGAAATACATTGCGGCTCTCATATGATTGACTACTTTTATTAGAGATATATAAAACGTAATGTATTTTGAAGTGACTATCAAAACGTTGTACACTAAGTTAGCAAATAGACCGGCTGGCCAGAAATGAGCATTTTGCTTAGTAGCAAGCTCGAAAATGTATTTTGGGTCGACATAGCACCTACGTCGGGTCGAAAGGTTGTATTGTATATGTCTTCAACAACCATTCATTGGTTATTAATTGAGGAGCTCTATGGCCCAGTAAGCAACCCGGGCACGGTTTCTACTGGCCACTTGTGGACACCCAGACTACAAGTGGCATATAAATTTATTGAGTTCCTTCATGCTTCGGAACGTTGAGCCGTTGTCCCGACTGTTACAATTGATGTTAATTGTTAACCTATGTCAGATGCCTTTAGGCAGTATTCATTGATGACGCCGAAGACTAGCATGCTTTTTTATAACAAATGTCTAAAGGACATTACCATGCTCACTGGTCCTTTTTAAGTATGCTACCTACTTACAAGCAAGTTATGTCTTAAATTAAATAAATAAATAAATATATACGGACAAATCACACAGATTGAGCTAGCCCCAAAGTAAGTTCGAGACTTGTGTTATGGGATACTAACTCAACGGTATATATTTTATAACAAATACATATATAGATACACATCCAAGACCCAGGTCAATCTGAAAAAGATCATTTTCCATCTTGACCTGGCCGGGGATCGAACCCGGGCACTCCGTGTCGCAGGCTGGCGTGTTAACCACTGCGCCACGGAGCTGTCTATTAGTAAATTGGCTAGGTACAAAATTTCAAGCACGTTTTCTTGCAATACTGAATGACAGCGCAAGTGACTGCTGGCCGCGATCGCGTTGTCACTTACCTGACAACAACTTTCCCCGGGAAGCGCTGTCAGGAACATCGGGAAATACGGAGCATACGTCTGGTCTGTTCTTGATTTCCGATATATGCAATTATGCATACCGTGTATTCTTCTCATAGCTCTTGCTTTCTTTCATCATTATAATTTTAGAACATACATTCATACAAATCATTAATTTCTCCAGCACTTTCTAAATAGTAGCACGTAGATTTGTCAGTTATGAAGAAGTGCTTTTTAGTAGCATTGATACAGGCTTGGTGAGAAATAAGCTTGCTATCTGAGGCTATTGTTTCCAATAAGTATTGATTAAAGTATATTTAAAGTAAAGATGTT
This sequence comes from Elegia similella, assembly GCA_947532085.1. NCBI lineage: Eukaryota > Metazoa > Arthropoda > Insecta > Lepidoptera > Pyralidae > Elegia > Elegia similella. The sequence goes on along the minus strand of OX383942.1, from coordinate 18,025,095 downwards.
CAATTCCATGTTATTAAAATGATTTTCGCGCGGTTTCCTGCAATAGTGCATGGCAGCGCAAGTTACTTCTGGCCACGATCGCGTTGTCACTTACCTGACAACAACTTTCCCCGGGAACGCGCTGTCAGGAACCCGGGAAATACGGAGCATACGTCTGCTCTGTTATTACATACATAAATCACGTCTTTTTACAAATCACAAATTTCTCCAGCACTTTCTAAATAGTAGCACGTAGATTTGTCAATTATGAGGAAGTGCTTTTTAGTAGCATTGATACAGGCTTGGTGAAAAATTAGCCTGTTATCTGAGGCTATTGTTTTTAATAAGTATTGATTATAGTATATTTAAAGCAAACATGTTCATGTTATTAAAATACTTTTCGGTCGTTTTCAAGAATTCTACTTACTAAATTATTCAAGGGATATATTTCCAGCACGGTTCTCTGCAATACTGCATGACATCGCAGGTGACTGCTGGCCGCTATAGCGTTGTCACTAACCTGCCAACAGCTTTCCGCGGGAACGCGCTGTCGAGACGGGAACAGCTCGGGAAACACGGAACACACGTCTGTTATTGATTTCCGATAGTACAGTCATGATAAACATACGTGTATTCTTCATATAGCTCTTGCTTTATTTTATACTAGCTTTCGCCCGCGGCTCCGCCCGCGTCAATGTCGATCCCTCGGGAATAGTACTTTTTCCCGGGATAAAAGGTAGCCTTTGTCCTTCTCCGTACTCCAGAGAACATGTATGCAAAATTTCATGATGATCGGTTCAGTAGTTACGGCGTGAAAGCGTAACAAACAAACAAACAAACAAATAAACAAACACACAAACAAACTCACTTTCGCATTTATAATATTAGTAATAATAGTAAGGAAGTAAGGATAAGGATAAGGATTTACAAATTAAATTAATTACAAATCAAAAATGTATCCCTAAATAGTAACACGCAGATTTGCCAATTGCCAATTATGAGCTCGTGCTGCTTTTTAGTAGCATTTGTACATTATCATCTCAGCCACAAGAAGATTACTGCTGGACATAGGCCTCCCCCAAGGATTTACAATTTGTACATGCTTAGTGAGAAATAAGCTTGCTATCTGAGGCTATTGTTTTCAATAAGTATTGATTAAAGTAGTGTAGTAGAAGTGTTTAAACTGAAGACTTGTACAGCGTATTAAAATGCTCATAGATTGTTTAAAACATCCTATTTATTTATTTATTTAATTATAGACGAGCAGCTTTTCAGCTGATGTGTCTATTTCAGGCAGTGTTTAATTTGTGTAATGCAGAGAGACGCAATTTTTTTTTTAAATCTATGGTGTAATGTCTTTGGATATAGTTTATTCACTGATAACGAATTTTCACTTTCATGTTCACATTTGCAATAACGACACTTTATTTATTATATAATATATAAAATTATTAAAGGTACATTACTCCTGCACGCTTCGATGCAAAACTGCATGACAGCGCAGATGACTGCTGGCCGCGATCGCGTTGTCACTTACCTGACAATAGTCCCATGGACACGTGCTATCAGGAACTCGGGAAACACGGGACACACGTCTGTTATTGATTTCCGATACTCAAGTCGAGATATCATATTTTCATTCCGTGCATCTTTTTCTTAACGTTTATCATGATTTAAGTGAGCACATTGGTCATCTTATCGGCTTTTACGGACTTTACAATCAGGATACTACGATTCTTGTATTCTCCTAAACCAGCTTGAAAGACTTATTTATTGAGGAAACGGATATAAATAATTTTATAAAAAGTAAAGCCAGATGACATAATTAAATACGAAGTCATAAAACAAATAGTATTATTATGATTTTTAAAGGCAGTGGTAATGCGATTTCCTTAATTTCATGTTAATTCAAAGGTGAATTTGTTTATTTGTTGGTAAATTAAATATCATGTGAGCATATTTTTGGTTGCATTTTCAGCTGGGATGTTTCAATGTTATGAATATGGTATTTTAAGTAACGCCTCATCTCTAAATCAAAAGGCTTGGCCAGGATAATAGAAGGACATAAAACAAAGGCACACTTTGATCTAGAGAATTTTAAAATAGTCACAAAGATTATATCGACCTACTCTTAATAAATTAAGAAATAAAATATGAGAAAAAAAATTCATGCGGGCGGGACTCGAACCAGCGACCTAGGGTTATGTACGTACATAGAGCGTAGGTCGTACATATACCTTGGTTGGACTTCCGCCCGCATGCAGGTTTTCACCATATTTTATTTCTTAATTTATTAAGAGTATATCAAAATAGCATTGTGAATGCACAATTAAACCACTTAAAATATTATATCGACCTTTTAGAAACCTATTTAAAAACTATTTCTTTAAACGAGGACGATTTTCATAGTAGGTAGCATGTTCGTTTTCATTAGAGGTATATTGCCTTAGATAAGACACTAAAAGACTACCTTATGTACTAAATGCTACAGTTACTCGTAAGTTGGCTCCGTTTGACATAAGACGGCAAACGAGCAAGTGGTAAGTGCTAACCACTGCCCATGGACAACTGCAACACCACAGTCTGGCAAGAGCGTATAATGTATTACACATAGTTTATTGATTTTTATGGTAATATTTTTACACACATAATCCATTGTTCCTTACTCAAGGTTGACAGAAACCCTACATGTGAGTACATTCGTCCAAAAAATAATTTTATCCCGTGATTCAATATATCCGTACAACCTTATGTTTAAAATTTCACTTTTTCAATTTGTATTTCTCATTCACTCAGACCAATAATTTTGTATTAAATTTCAGATACAAAAATTGTTTCCACTCTAACGAGACTGCAATCTCATTGTCGGCTCAGCATCAAGTTACAAAGTATTCCTTGCAACAATTTGCGTGGCATAAACCTCTTTAGCATCTCTTAGTTTGTAAAACTTTAGTATTTATTCTAGTCTACACACAGTTAATTTGCTTCTAATGTTACCAGATATACGCCTTGTTTATACGAAGTTAACAACTAGGCGCTTAGTAAACATCTACGCTGCAACCATGGTATGCAAATGCACCTTTCCCGTTTATACTTAATGCAGAAAAACCCAAATTTGAGAAGGAAGTACACTTTTTGTATACATATACCTAGCATGTCACTCTTTCTATGTTGTCATTCATGATAGCACCTGTGAAGTTTGCTGATCATTATTACACGAAATGTTGGTGACGGACGGACGGTTAACGACACCACGCAGTAAAAAAAATACTTGGTGTTCAAAAAGATGCTTGACTTAGAGCAGCTAATTGATGTGTATTATTTAAACAAGCAATATTTTGTATTTTGGATCTATCGTAATGCTGTCATATTTTGCAGTAAAATACCTTCTCATACATAACGTGTGTTGCGATATACTCACTTTCCCCTCTATATAATGGTTTAGTTACTAAGCACTTAGCTCTAATCTCGTGTGAACTGGCCATCACTACAAGCGCTAATGTTAGGTCTAAAACAGACTAAGACAAAGCAATAAGCTTGGCATTATTTTATTTTTTGCTAGTAAATATTTATCAAACTTATATACGCAAAAAGAAAAATAAATTTTCTTTCTAGACATTACTAGTGAATGTTTGACAAAAATAAAATTCACATCTAAATAATTCTAGTTTAACAGCACAAATAACACACTGAATTTATCACAAATGTTCTAATATAAGTAGCTGGACTAATTGTTATGATAACATTTATTCCTAAAGCGAAAACTAAAATGTATTCAGTGTTAGTTAAATCCAATAGTATTTCTAAGCGAGTGAATCTTATCATAGCGCGTTTGATGTTGCCTTCGTTAGTTTACCTAACATTATTTTCGATGCACGTTTTGAATATTAAAGCGGTTTTTTAACATCAGATATAATTTTCGTAAAGTGTTTGAGTAACGAAATACGTGTGTTGCACTTGTGCACTGATCGTTAAAATCCTTGACGTACAAAATGTTTAAATATTCGGTATTTAATCGGTGCAGCGGGTTAGTTCCGCTATGCACTAGTCCCGCTATGCCACACTCCAAAAATAATACCTACTCAAAAGTGCTGGTATATACTAGTCTCGCTATGGCACACTCATAAAATAGCTATCAAAGTGGCTGGCTTTGCACGAAACAGAATCCGCGGACATTTGAATACAAAAGTGATAGGAATTTACTACCACGATCTCGAATAGAGTTGTCTCCTAGAAAATAATGCTCAATTTGAAAAATAAATATAAAAATTTAGCTCTTAAAGAATAGTCGATATTTTATTTCTTATAATATTTACAAATTCGTTTGAAAATTCAAGTCTATAAGAGATTGTCTTAAGTAGAATATTGCTACAAAATTACTACTAATTTTGTAGCAATATTCTATTAAAAGCTCCGCGGATCTGGTTTCGTGCACAATCGGCCTTTTTAGTAGGTATGTCGGGAATTTGTCATAGCGGGACTAGTGCATAGTGGCACTTTTGGAGTGTGGCATAGCGGAAATTGTACATAGCAGAACTAACTCGGTGCAGGGGTTCTATGACTGACTTGGTCTGGTTTACTGCTACAGAAAGAATGTACGTACAAACGCGTCTTAAATATAATTTGAGTTAAGATGCATTCTATATTAATATGATTTAAAATTGCTAAGAAAATTTCGAATTTCTCTGACGAACAGCAAATTTATTACACCGTTTGTTTAAGCCGTACTTTCTACCGATCGATCGATACGAAGGCAACAAATGAGGCATTAGTTCTATTCTAGCGTAGCGTTGGCTTATTTTGGACTGCATACTAGTATTAATAGAAGTAATATAAATAAAAACTTCCATTTAGTTATAACGAAATAGTATTTTATATCTAGGAGATATCGGGGACGCGATCGTAGGAGCGTGTGTGAAGAATAGGCCCCTACAATCCTTGATTTAAAAGTAAAGGAATTCCATGTATTTTTGTTTGGATTTGAATTTTAGTTTACCAATACCTACTTATTTTATGTTTATATAATGTTAGAAGGATATAGAATAACAAAATTTATATTCTATCATAATCTAAATCGTAACACCGCAGTCCAAGTCCAAAATAAGCCAAATGAGCCTCTAAACACAAATATTTTTCCACAAAACCGTCACTTACTCTCTGGGTTAAACTTCACTCGGTCTGAAATAACAAAATTTTACATTAATCCCTGTCTTTACTCCAGTATCTGTCTTCAAAGCCTTTAAGGCTTTAACACTGACAATTTGCAAGATACCTACATGTCGTGATGAAGTGAGAATTGGGCTTTGCAAGTTTATTTTGATGACATTGTCAGCATTACATATATGAGGGACAAACCACCCCTTAAAAACGTAGCTGTATGTTACTAGGTAACACAGGGTGAAATTTAAGTCATTAGCATACGTTTAAGGAGTGACTCAGACCACGAATCTGAATAACTCGTTATGGGACCAACTTCGACATCGAAAAAAAATTATTTGCTTTTTCATACAAAAGTGGAATATCTACTTGGTCAAAATCTATGAAACAGTTGGTCCCATAGTGAAAGTTGTTCAGATTCGAGGTCTGAGTCACTCCTTAAAAGTTTGCTAATGAAATAAATTTCACCCTGTATATGCTGTTACGCATACGCTATATATTTAATCTATCATAATTATACTATTAACTAATCTATACTATCGCAATTTTCTATTTAAAAGCTATTTCTATTTCTATTGAAAAGCTAAGATTAAATATCTAAGACTATATGAGTAGGTTTCTATTATAAAGTTTATATAAATACGTATACTGAAAATAATGAAGAAGGAAGTATATGGTAGAACTAATTGTAATTTAATAAAATCGCAAAATTAATTTGATATTGTAAAGATTTAAAAAAAAAATTGTATGTAAACAATGTAAGATTTGAATTCCAGTCCTTTCATAACAAAACGTTTAGGTACAGTTTTTATATTTCAATTTGTACTTTAAAAATAAATTCGAAAACTGAACCGTTTCATATCAACATGATGTTATTGTCACTAAAACATATTCTCATTTTCTTTCTGTATACTTAAATATATTAGTAATAACGGAAATATAGTATTAAATTTATAGGTGAGTTCGATATGCTTTTATAGCCAGTTATACGATGAAACGAGACTGCTCTGCTCGGTTCAGTGAATAAATGGAACCAGAGCAGCCATTAAGTGGAACCAGTACCTACTGCGGTACTTAAAGAGGTTGTAAAGGACAGCACGGGGAACACCGTGCTCCATCAAACAGTTACTACCGCAGTGACATTACAGTGGTGCTCGGTGAAGGATAACCTCTTCGCACTTGCCACAAAAATATCTGTTCATGTCATGAAAATTCTACGTGCGACGTAAAAATCTGTCGAATGTGCACGAGATACTATAGAAGATAGAAAACGATTTACCCGGCCTTTTTTATTTGTAAATATATATAATTTTTTATTTATTTTTAGTTGTAGCATTAGTTTAAATATTTTATATTTAAATTAGATAGAAAATAGTTTTATCCAACAAAAATAGATTCAAATATTGTCAAACATCGACAAACTCGTACTTTTCACACTAAAGATAGAAATGCTCCCATTTTTGTTGGCGGAACAATTACTTAGTTGTACTGTATATATTTGACCTACTTGTATCTATGTAGATGTTAGCGAGTATCTGTCTGTTCTGTACTATATAAATTCATGTTGAAACAGTCACAAAAATTATACAATAGATCAGTGAACGTCTGTTGTGATTTTCGTCTTTAAACACACATTTCAAGTGTGCTATTTAAAAAAGTTTAGGTAAAACTTAAACCTTATTATTAAACGTAGTTTTAATTAAGACAAGATTTAGAGTTATTTAGTTCTCTGTCGTAAAAACTACAATGTTAGTTAAGAAAATGTCTTTAGTATACTCTCTTTTTGTTTATTAATCTTACCATTTGTTAATTATTAATTAAACGAATAATAAATAATGATCACCAATTTATGCGCAATTATACCAATACGTTTTTCTTTTAACACGAACAAGATTTACATAATATCTTATTCTGAATTGGTATGCAATAATGTCTTAAATGGTACTTGATTTTAGTCCTCCAATAAGGGGTGCAAAATCATTTTTGTTGTTGTTAATAGTTAATAGCTTTGTATATTATCGGTAGTTAGTTCCACTTACAATGAAGGTATAATTGCACCTAATTTTCGATCACTTAAAATAACTTATACCCGACAATTATCTTTACAGTTACTGTTATTTTGTATTTAAAATTGCGTTTACTTGCATAAGGAATTATAAAACAGTTTTCAACACGACAACAAACTCCAGTGAACGTAAAAACGGAATCACGTTGGAAAATACTACTTCATTTACTCCTGCAAAGAAAAGATGAAGCTTGCTGGATTATGGTGGATATTTCACTTACCTGATATCGGCAAATAGTAGAAAAACAGGTACATGAAACAAAGAAAACAATTAATTAGTAAATATGCAAATAAGTAGTTCTGTAGATATTTTGTTTCATATTAATGGTCACAGACACATACCCCTACAGGTAAACATGGATTTCAGTAAATAAGATTTTAAGTAAACCCTTTATACACAATGTAAATTAGGCCTCATTTAAGGTTATTAAATGAGGCCTAATTTACAGTTCGTTTATTGTTGTTCCTTCGAGTCAAATGTAAGTTGGATTATAATTAAATTCTATATAGTGGTAGATCTGCACCTTATTTCTTTAGTATTTAGATATGTTGTCATATTGGTAAAATCACAAGCACAAATTATAAACAGGGTCAGGGCCAGCCTATCAAAAGGAACAACTTTTTCTATGGGTTTTTTTTATCAATATTATTAAGTTTACATAAAATAAACAATTAGGCCCATACAACTAGAAACAAATCAACATTTTCAAACCGCGTTCGGCCGGCCCGGCAATTTGTATGAAAATAACGATATATTTGTTCCTAAGATTGGTTCTATAAGAAAAGTTGTTCATTTTGATGGCCTGGTTTGAGGGATAACAGTAATGTTCGATGATACCAATGATCAGTATTAAATATCAGTTTAAAAAAAATGGGTAGTTATGAAATTGATTTCTGTGTAAGTAATATTTAATTTAAGTTGTAAAAAAAGTATTCATCTATAGAATAATAGTAAAAAGTAAATTAATAGTAATCGTTAAATAGTTTGTACCTTTAGCAAATTTTGATTTTTTAAAGATTTTTGGCGCCATTGCGTAGGTATTTTTATGCAGAAAGGTACTTTAACAAGACGTAGGCTTCTAAATTAACTTAATTCAACGACCATCAGAAAACAAAATAGAAAGTGTAATTATAAACTCGAGCACATCAATTCTTCAAACGGAGAATTTACGATGAAAACAAAACAATCGACTGAAGAAGCGATTTAATAAGGAAAAGGAAAGAATCAAGTTTATTAAGACGTGAAGTGCTATTATATAAACATAGTTAATAGATTCAGGTGTTACTTTGCGGAAGTCAAAGCTACGTTTACTTTGAGTCATTTTACTTTGCGTGCTTCCGCCACCAGTTAGTTCATGCAAACTATTGCTGGCCAGCGCCCACCCACTACTATTAGTCCCTTCATGCCCGCCACCAATAGTTGATGCATGCAACCCTGGTCGATACTGCCGCATCTGTTGAGGCTGCAGCAATGTCGGCCGTAAATAAACATACCTACTCTTTATAATCAAAGGCTACGCGTCCCGACTGATTCGCTGGTGTTTTATAGTTTTATTAAGTCGGAGATAAAGACTTCGTCTTTTTTTGGAGCGAAAACTTCTTAAGGGGGCCTTGTGCACTTTTTGGGGTGGGTAAAAAACTTAGAACAATAACTATAAAATGTTAAACACGCGTCAGCACACGTGACCTGATTGAAAATTCGTAAGACAGACACGTGACTTGAGACGGCCGGCGCGGCGCAGAAGAGGAAAATCCCCCACTCTTTCTAACGCGCGGAGTTTTCACTTCTGGAGTGCATCCCGTTTTTTTTTTCTTTCTCTCTCATCGTAGTTCCGAGTTGCTGGAGAGCTTTGGAGCACAGGGTCCGCTTTCCGGCTTTTCCTTCTCCACGTCGCTCGGCTTTCGGCATCCTTGATTGTGAGACCATTGGCACGCATATACTCCCCAACGACATCAAGCTAGCACTTCTTGGGTATCCTTTTTCGTATTTTGTATGGAGATTTAATTCATTCATACTAAGAGATGTAACTTTGTTAGCTTTATTGGGATTGCTGTACGATCATAAACACCAATATTTTATTCGCGGCCAGTTTACACCTAACAGCAGGTTTTTCTAGCGCTGGTTATAATACAATATTAGACATATTTTATTAAAAACTGGCTTTCGCCCGCGGCTCCGACCGCGTCAATGTCAATCCCCCGGAACAGTACTTTTTTCCCGGTATAAAATGTACCCTAGCTATATCCTTCTCCGTACCCCTGATAACGTATATGCAAAATTTCATGATGATCGGTTCAGTAGTTACAATGTGAAAGCGTAACAAACAAACAAACTCACTTTCGCATTTATAATATTAGTTAGGATTAGTCCACATTTACAAGATGAAAAGATTTTGGTGTCAGGTATTGCGTTAAAATTTTAATTTTATTTAACTTGTGCTGTATGTTATTTGGGGAAAGTATTATAATACAGTATGAAGGAAACCCTGTGTGTGGCTTCGTTTAATCTTGCAAAATCTGCTTTTTGATACACAATTCATGACAGCCATAACTCCAATCCTCTTGCATAATTCCAACAGTTACAAACTTTTGATTACCTCCATGTCAAGGGGGTTCCAGCCGGACCTCCATAGCCCCCTTAATACATCGTGTAACATAACCAACGACGTTCCCGTAAAGGCTGAGTCAGCCCATCAAAATGGACAACTTTTCCCATGGGACCAATGCTGGGAACTCAATTTTTTTTGACATTTTCATACTAATTGCCGGGCTGGCCGGACACTTTTGTATGATAATGTAATTTTTTTGTTCCCAACATTGGTCCCATAGTAAAAGTTGTTCATTTTGACGGGCTGAGTCATCCCTTCACCGGAAACTCGTTCGTTAGGTTACACGCTGGCCCCATGATATAATAAATCAAGCCCATAGGACTAAGAACAAGGTCTTACGATAGCAATTATTTTCATTTGAATCCTTGAAATTTGATCGGCGCATTTTTGCCGCCGTCCGGCGCGTCCCGCCGGCGCCTTTCACCCCCATCTTCCTACCCTTAATAAGGGTTAAGTGATGAACTAACGAGGCTAAACGAGGATGGTTTAATGGCGACATAGTGTCTGATTGCTAATTAATTATTCTAAGAGAATAATTACATTGTGAAGTTATATTTTGTGTTTCTATACCATCCAAAATACTTAAGATTTATCTATCACTACTTATTTTTTTGTACAAGTGTATTCTTATTTTTTTTTTTATATTCACCATTTTTAAAAACATTTGTTTTTTAATAAGAAAACTTTAATAAAAAATCTTTTAGAGAAGAGAAGAATTAAGATTCAAAACTGTTACATACTGTGAAATTGCGTAGGTACCTATAACTTATTTAAAAGAAAAATAAATAATAGCTTTATTATTAGTATACAAATAGTACATTAGGTTTAGTATTTTTGAAACTAAACCAGGGCATAATATTGTATGTTATATCTGAATATGTCTATGGAACTCGAAGGTTGGCGTAAGGTTTCTAACGACACCTCATACGTCCAAATCCGTTGAAGCATTTAGAAGTTATTGTGGATTAAAGAAACTCACATACATATTTACATTTATGATCTCGAGAAACATACACCCATTTTTCGGCAGACATGTAAAATATATAACGTTATTTATATAAGGACTATATGATAACCTCTCTCCGCTTCTGACTTGCCCTCACTTTAGCGGCAGACGACCCCGCAGCCTCGCTCCATAAACACCCGGTTTCCATGTAAATTGCGAGTCCATGTACACACAGGATGGCTTGACAAATGTGGACAAGTTTCGATATTGAGCTATTTAGGTCCCCTATTCTGTGGTCGCAAGAGAGTTTAGTGACGTTTGGAAACTTCCCACTATTTCAACCGTAGGCTTTATGTCTTAAACATTTTGTAGTACGAAGAAAGTGTTTTGTTATTCAAATCGCAGTCTCGCCTATTATAAACCCGGTTCTAAATTAAATTGCGAGCCCACGTACACACCAGGACGTCTTGGCAAATATGGACTAGTTACGATGTAGAGCTGTTTAGGGCTTATGCCTCTTCGTGGTTTAACGGGCGTTTAACTGAGCTCTTGTAACACAATATAGTTGATAGTATTTGGGTTCCCCAATGATTTAAAAATGAAATGTGTCACATCTTACTAAATTCTCGGTCCATCTACCGGTTTCTATGTAAATTGCTTGTGCACGTAAATACAGGACGGCTAACAGATGGATAAGTTACGATATTGAGCTATTCCAGGGTTGAGCCTCTTTTTGTGGTTTGAGGGGCGTTTAACTTATCTGTTATACTACATACTTGAGTGTTTGGAATCCCCAATGATTTCAAAGTGAATCGTTTTAAAATTTACCTTATTTTCTGTCCAATAACTATCAGTTTATATGTAAATTGCAAGTCCATACAATAGGCTAGTTTCCTAAAAAAATATAATTAGTCAGTCAGTTAGATATTCAAAAAATATTGGACACGTATTTTTTCTTTTGTCGATTCAACAAAAAATTACAAAGATATAGCCCTTTGAAGTTCCGTGTGACGTCATAGTTTGCTACAATTTTTAGCAAACTTTGACGTCACGAGCCCCCACTCCTGAACTTTGACGCGCTTTATCTTTATCATCTATTGTTTATTTGACAAAAGAAAAAATACGTGTCCAATATTTTTTGATTATCTAACTGACGGACTAATTGTTATGTTATTATTACGACCCAGGAAACTAGCCTATTACAACTACGTATAGTTCGTAGACGTAGGACGGCTGACAGATGTGGACAAGTTACGATATTGAACTATTTAGCGCTTGAGCCCCTTTCCGTGGTTTGGGGGGCGTTTAACTTAGCTGTTATATACATATTTTAGTGTTTGGGATCCCCAATGATTTCAAAGGGAATCGTTTCAAATCTTACTCAATTCTCTGTCGATCAACCAGTTTCTATGTAAATTACTAGTTCACGACCACACAGGATGGCTAATCGATATGGACAATAACGATATTGAGCTATTTAGGAGTTGAATCTATTCCGTGGTTTGATAGGCATTAAGCTTTAATATACTGAATAGATAATGTCTGCGGGTTCCCTTCACAATTTTACTTAAATCTTTATATGATTTACTACTTCATGTTCATAAAATATTCTTCAGATTGGGTAAAAGGTTCATGAATGGCGACCACGTACCGGCCAGTGTAGCGCTGGACACTCATCGACAGGTGGTCGGACGCCCTGACCACGCTCGCAGGTAAACGCAGGACGCTTCCAACCGGTCATTTTGTAAATCTTTAAGGGAGGCCTATGTCCAGCAGTAGACTTATTACGGATTGATATGATGATGATGATGAGATTGAGTAAGCGCGGAATAAACATTATAAATTCCACACATTTTTGTCAGATCTATTTTTATGAAAAACCTTACCGTTTAGCTTAAAAACGTGCAAAATGCATATTTACGAACTTTGACCTCGATTATATTTTCTGCATATATACCGCGCGAATTTGAACCTCTAAACTATATTGAAATACTGGAATAGAATTGCAAGAAAAAAAGCAGAAAATCGATAAAAAAATTAGGGTTAGTTTTATTTATTATATTACTAGCTTTCGCCCGCGGCTCCGCCCGCGTCCATGTCGATCCCTCGGGAATAGTACTTTTTCCCGGGATAAAAGGTAGCCTATGTCCTTCTCCGTACTCCAGAGAACTTGTATGCAAAATTTCATAATGATCGGTTCAGTAGTTACGGCGTGAAAGCGTAACAAACAAAGGAACAAACAAATAAACAAACAAACAAACTCACTTTCGCATTTATAATATTAGTAAGGATTATTTTTAAATTCTATGCAAGGTCAAATTTTGTTTTCGTTATTTACCTTTTTTCTTGTAATTCTGTATTCTGATTCCAGGATTTCAATATAGTTATTAGTAGTTATCTTTTTTAACCTCTAAGATTTAAAAAATAAAAAAATATCACTTAGTTAAATAAAAATTATGAGTTATAAAATACCTTTCCAGAAAATCCAATATTTTAGAGTGTGTATGAATTTCTTTGAAACCTTGTGACCCTAAAACTTCTGTCATCGCCCAATTACATAGAATAATATATTAGGCGTTCTGTGCCCAGTTACTATGCAAATTACATATGTAGACAAGTTATTGAACCATTTTGGGATTGTACCCTACTCTGCGTTAACGAGATTGTTAATTGTCGTTTAGGAGCAAATTACCAAGAAAATGTGTGCTCATAGAGCAAAGAATTCCTTCGATTCAAGTACCCTTTTTAATTAAAGACAAGTACTCACATAGCTTATTTTGATATTTTTAATCAGTAACAATATAAAAAATATAAATAACTTACGAATGAAAAACTTCTTCCAACGCACCACAACGAGGAAAAGTACCCAAAATGCTGGCAGTATGGCCCCGTTGCACAGCGAGACCGATACATTGTACAAAAAAACTGCCAGCTCTTGGATCGACAGTTACCTCGATGAGACGCATTGTGATTTCCTTATAGAATTTTCGGACTTTATTGCCCCAGGGACCCAAAATTTTTACAGTGAAGGGCAAGAATATAAAACTGTCAGTCAATCCTGCGTTGTTTCGCTTTTTGCTAGCTTCAACAGCACAGGCAGCTGCGCCGCCTTGGCTGAAAGCGGCTGGTATGTGAGATGGAGCTGAAGTATCTACACAAGTACACAACAGAAAAATCAAGTTTGGGAATTACCATAACAAAAAGTACTATATACACATAAATTGTTTTCCTACTTCATGCAATATATGTAATAGTTTTTAAGTCAAGCTTCCGTTTTTTTTGCCGGGTCTGCTGGTGGTGCAGTAATGATGCTTCCCACCACTCGAGATACAGGTTTATTCCTAGTTCGATGGTGGGTTGCAAAATGATGGCCCCTTACACGGATCGTAGCCAGGATTGCTGTAAGCTGTTACTTTAACATTTTATTGTATGATTTGTAAAATGAGACAATAAATATTTATTATTATTTGTATCTCTCTTATTTCACGGGTGTTACCCCGGTTCTTTGAGAGGCTTGCGTGGGGATATAGATCCAATACGTAGAGGCCCTTTGGAGAAGTTGATGTTATGTTGGTCTCTAGCCAGAACCCGTTCCTAGAAATACCAATGTGTGATATGCCCTTGAACAGGTCTTGGCCGGAGGAGGACCTATTGCATTTTAAAAAGGAAATTAATGGGTTTATTGGATTGAGATTTGGGTGGACTTATGCTGGGTTATTGCAAAGGGACGTGCACCTGCCATAATCATGATAACTGACTACAATTGGCAGGTGGTGGCTTGCCGCCCACTAGATGGGCCCCTCAAAATAGCCAACGATTAATGCCGGCAAAAGGGGCAACACCGCTGTGGGCGACTCAGGGGTGTCGAGAGGTGTGCTGCGCTTTCTCCGAAGTTACTCGCGGCGTTATGCCCTTTAACACTTCCACCCCTGGAGCAACAGCTCTCACGACTCCTCTCTGGACGGCCAACTAAGGCAAGCCAGAGTCGAGAGCCCTGCGAGCCCTCTTGGGTTTCCACCCCGACCGATGAAGACACGTCGGGGGCGAGGGCTCTGACCGACTCTCTGGAGCACTCGGGTCCGTGGTGTCGTTACTCACCAACAGCTCGCCACAAGCTGCCCTGCGGCCCCACAAGCTGCCCTGCGGCCAATTATTATTATTATTATATTACAAGTGGCATCCCAAACTAGACATTTGCGTTGTCGCCACGGGATTAAAGAAAGACTATCTGATCGCTTGCCATCTATGCGGAAGATTCCATTTGGTTCCAAAACTGACGGAATATTGACAGTGGCTAAAGTTCTAAGTAAAAATATATAGCTTGTACAATAAAAATAGTCCCAGTTACAATTTATTATATTCGGAAGCACGTGATAGGTGAATGGCATATGAAACGGGGCGTCCAGAGTGGCGCCTTACGACAAATTTCTGTTTGCCAGTTGACCTACATCCTGCTTATGTATGTATAAAGTCTTTCCCTCATTATCGCGTTATATCGGTTGATAAAACTGCTTGCTTACGTTTGCTATGCTAAATCCGATTGAAAGCGTTATCCAATTACATAGGGTGTTTCTTCATCCTCACTCAAAAATAAGTAGCTAATTTTGAAAACTTAAACACGGCTCTTCAATCTAATTATATACGAGTACTCATTCTCGCTTTAAATCAGTCAATAAAATCTGACTAATGTTGGCAGTTACTTGAGTACCAAAATTTTGCTCGCGCTTAATATCTGCCAACGCGACTTTATGAGCGGGGCGACTAACTTGACCGAGCGCGTTTAATTAGAAGTGAACTTAAAACGCTTGCTTTCTACCGACAGGTCATCACATGGCCATGAAGAAAAGGCTTGCTCGCGGCCTGGTTCTGTTACTGATCTCATCCGGCTGTGTAATGAAAGATATAAGTAAATTCAAAAAGTTTTGTTAATGCTGGCAGTAGCATGACTGGAAGCGTTTTATTAGAAGAGAATTTAATATCATTCTACCGACGTTTTATCTGCGTTTCACCGACCAGTCTTAACATGGGCATAAGGAGAGGGCTTGCGCCCCAGTTCGGTTACTGATCTCGTTCGGGCGTGCACGCGGTAAGATAGGGAGGTTTCCCGAAGTGTTGACCATGCTGACCGGTTTTGCATATTGTTTGTTTTGTTTGTTTTTCGTGTGTGTAAGTGACCAACACTGGTGTCAAATTTTTCAAGCTGCCTAAAGGCATCTGACATAACTTACGACTGCCATCAATGATGACAACCGGGACGCGTATTGCCAAACTGTATACTGACCCAGACACCCATAGTCTGTACTGAACTACGTCGTGCTCATTAAAATCACAAACAAATTGGAGCAAAGTACATACGAGCTCAGAGCAGTCTGAGACGGTATGCACTTTGCTCGCTTGTATGTAAAGCAAACTGTGACACGCAAATATCTTTAACTAACTATACAACGTGTTTCGTAATTTCCCGTAACTTTTTTATGCTTTTGCGATTTTTAGGTATCCTATCCGTGAAACAGAACAACTTTCCCCAAAAAACATACCCTATGTGAAGTAATTTAAGTTTAGCCGTTGTAAGTATGACTAAACATTAATTTGAACTGTAACAACTATAAAGAGTGTTAAAAAAACTATAAATGCGTCCAATTCAGTATTTATTAATTTTTCAAAGAAAGAATCACTGACACAACAAATTGTACCTATTTTTAATTTCAGTGTAGGTAATAATAACTCAATTCAGTCGATATTATAAGTGATCGATAACAAAATAAATTAATTAAAAAACTCAAATAACAAGAGATGTTTTTCTACCAGCATACTCGTACCGCAAACTAGCCAAGTGTTAATTTTATTCAAATTACTAGCTGTTGCCCGCGACTTCGTCCGCGGCATTTTCTGTTATTATGATTAATTCGTTTTTAAAGGAATATATTTTAAAGTGCTTTTCTTGTGGCAGAAGAACATATTGATTTTCTACGCAACACGATCTTCACAACGCGACATGTAGTTGGCCGTGTGAAAAGCAGTCTTGACGTAAATCAATTCCTACATATTTAAATGTTTACCCCTGTGATTTATTAATTGTTACAACAAAAGATAACTTTACTGGGAATTGAATTCTTTTAAAATGAAAGGTACATCATTTTGAATCATTGGGATCTCGCATCCCAATGATTTAAAATGATGTATAAACAGTGTTTGACCAACTGCTGGACCAGTCAAAACTATTGCAACGATCACGTTATTACAGAGAAACTTGACTTCAAAGTCGGTTCCCGTTACATAAATTTGGTGGTTTACCACCTATTTTTAACTTGAGGAATTATGGGGGAAGGCCACTCTGGTTTAAGGTATTAAGACATTCCTGTGCGTAATGGAGCGCGTCTTCTTGATCCATTTCATTATCAATAGATGTATAGGTAATTATGTTTCCTGGAAATTTAGTTAAAATTAGGTCGTTAATTTCGTCAACACTACTGTTTCTTACCGCCAATATTGCCCTTTGACACATCCATTGTGATGATCTTTATTTTCTATTTAACTATATCTATGGGTAAACTTTCGATATTAGATCCTCAATGCTAGTCACTCTTTCATTTTAATCGTGATCAAATTCAATTTTATTTTCTAAATGAGGTACTTTCCCGTCTCCTATTAAAAGTAACTTTTCAAAGAAAAACTAAGAGCCCTATCTAAAGCTTCTACTTGAGCTCTATGAATCATGGTACAATCGTCTTTTTAGGGTTCCGTACCCAAAGGATAAAAACGGGGCCCTATTAATATCGTTCCGATGTTCGTCTGTCTGTTTGTCTTTCTGTCTATCCGTCTGTCACCAGGCTGTATCTCATGAACCGTGACAGTTAGACAGTTAAAATTTTCAATGATGATGTATTTCTGTTGCCGCTATAACAAAAATACAAAAAAAATGAATTAAATAAATATTTAAGGGGGCTCCGACACAATAAACGTGATTTTTTGCTTGTTTTTGCTCGATATTGATAACGGCAACAGGTAGACGTTTTAAATATTCACAGAATATTTCGTTATATATTAACTTCAAAAATAAATAATTAAATAAAAATAACATTAATATTAAAGGAGGGCTCCCATACAACAGACATGATTGTTTTGCCGTTAACGGTACGGAACCCTTCGGCGCGAGTCGGACTCGCATTTGGCCGGTTTTTTTTTAGTTTGTTTAAATAGAAATAATTCTTTAATACACATTTTTGAGTAACTTGAACCGTTTACGCATTGCACGCGTCGGATGTCCTCAACGATGAATAATTTTTCCCCCGATTTCAAAACATTTTTTATTGATGCTTCGTTCCTATTGGTCGCAGCGTGATGTTTTATAACCTAAAGCCTTCCTCAATAAATGGACTATCCAACACAAAAAGAATTTTGCAATTTGAACCAGTAGTTCCTGAGATTAGCGCGTTCAAACAAACAAACAAACAAACAAACAAACAAACTCTTCAGCTTTATAATATTAGTATAGATTAAGGCTTACACCGATATAAAAAAAAAAAGTTTTAAAGTCGGTTTATTTTTTAAAAGTAACTTACACTTTATACTTTACACTTTAATTAATAAACACGTGCGTAATTGCTAATAAAGTAACGACCACTGTCCAAAAAAGGAGTCAAGGTCGCAAGTTTTAGAAGGCGAGGCAGGGAAATAAAACATGTCTGCATTCGCATGCATTTTGTTCTAAATTATCTTGCCATTACATACTACACCAGACGCTATAAAGTATGGATGTCTGAAATCGTATGTATTTTGCTCAAGTATTTTAAAGCAAAATGTATTTTGATTCAGACACTCTCTGAATAGGTATACAGTTTGCTCTTCAACTACAAAGACAAACTGCGATCGAACTCAAAGCAACCCTGGTCTGGGTCAGTATACAGTTTGGCCATACGCAACCGGGACCAACCGGTTAACGTGCCTTCCGAAGCACGGAGGAGCTAGAAATATTTTTATGCCACTTGCGGTCACCCATCACAATAGGGACTGCGGCCAGGGTTGCTTAACATGCGTAAGCGATTTCAATGCTCACGACTACTAGGCCATATGGCGCGTATTATTAATCGGTTCGGTGTGTTGTTTTGTTTATTAAATATGAACAACACTATTTTCTTCGGCTACTTATAAACTTCAGATTTTAACTAGACTAGTCATTCTAGCCAATAGGTAAATTATGCTCTACTTTTAGAAATGGTTTTTTTCTGTACTTAATAAGTTGAATTGCATGACAAAAATAATAGCCGAGATCTTCTATTTGAATAGAAATATAATAATAAGAATTAGCATAACATGCTAATTCTTTTAAAAATCCTGAAATACTGCAAATTCTTTTAAAAATCCTTAAATTGACACTCCAATGCTGCCTTGGCCTAACTTCTTGTGACTATCCTCAAGAGTCTATTTTGTGACAACTAATGTGTAGCCCGTCGGCTAATTAGAAATCAAAAAAAATCCGTCAGATTGTACACGGACAAATGTTGTGACATTTGGTATGGCGCTTTATACAAGTGGGGTTACAAGTGGGGTTATATTAAATATGGCCCCACTTGTATAAAGTTCTATATATTATTATTTATTATATAGTATTAGGCATAATTTGTATGCCTAATACTACTACAAACGAAACTTTACATCCATGCACACGTCAATGTGTGAGTTAACACTCAGGGTCGACACCGAAAAATGAGCTTATTTTTTTTTTTTAAATTGACTGTGCAGCTAGCTCCAAGTAAGCTTTTGCTACTTCACCGGGCGTTTGAGACGAGGGCAGAGTGCCCTCAGCCTTTATAGACAACATCACCAAAGGGCCCCAGGAGGGACGGACCTCGGCTTTGGGCGTTGCCTGTGTGCACAAGGCTTGGAGAGACAGCTCTCATATTGTCTGATGGGCCGCGTATACGTGCATGCATAGCCTGAAGGGCCAATCTGAGAAACAATAGCAAAAGCCTTTGGAGAGCAGCAACTCTCATCTTTTGCCTTATGGGCCGAAAATGAGCTTAAGTACTAACGTATGAAGAGACGTCGCGTTAAGTGTGACTACCAACAGGTAACAGCTAACCCTGTTTTTCAAAGATATCCAACACACCCGAGAACGGTGGCGCCGTATTGCGGGGAACGGTACGAGATTTCGTTCTGAATGTTAGTACTTATATTGATTCTGTAAAAATGTCTATATTCGGTCTTACTAAAGCAAGCTACCGCCTCTGTCCAATAGAATGTTGTCGCTTAGCACCTAACATTGCTAATGCGAGGTCAACCCTCTCAGTACATTAATTATGTCGACCGCAAATTGTGTTCTGCAAATGGATTGCACTTGTGGTCTTAATAAGGATCCTTGGGTGGAAGACCGCTTTCCATGTTGACAGCTGTGTGTACTACTCACTTATATTTTGACATCTCATACGCTACCTCTTCATATTTATGTATTGCCATAAACCGCTAAGAATCATTTAAATTTACTTAATAAGTTTATTATTATATTTGGACGGCAATTAAATTTAGTGGAATAGGACCACTCCTAGTCTTCCCATGGAGGTCGTAAAAGGCGACTTAGGAAATACAAGCTAAACAAAGCTCAAACATCAATGAGACCTCTCCAACCCGTCTGGCCAGCGAGGATAGTGTAGGCTAAAACCTCTGTCTGCTCTGGCCAAGTATGGTATATCCGACAGAGAGAGGATCATGCTCCTGCAGCGGTGACTAAAAAGACCTGATGATGATGATGAATCAAATTAAGTTGTGTGTAATGGGTAGCGCGTTGTTGTTCTAAAAGTAAAATTAGGATACTCTCATGCTGTGTATATGAACATTCATTTAGCTCTTTGTTTAACAAGTATTTTTGGTGACAGGCTCTCGTTAAGATACGAATTAATTTCATAAAAAACTGTTAAAATCGAATTAATAGATTTTTTCCAAGGTCGTCAACACCTTTAACTGTCTAAAACATAAAACTCTTGTGCAAATTGTTGGATATATCGATGAGCAGGAATCTTAAGTATTTCAAATATTACCAAAATTTATACTTGCATTTAATACTGGTAATACATGAAATTTTTTATCGTTTTGGACTCTTGAAGGGGTGACTCAGACCATCAAAATGAACAACTTTTCCTATGGGAACAATGCTGGGAACTCAAAAAAAAATCGACATTCCCATACAAACTGGCCGGGCGGCGGAACTCTTTTGTATGGAAATGACGAAATGTTTTTTGAGTTCCCAGCATTGGTCCCATAGAAAAAGTTGTTCATATTGAAGGTGTGAGTCACCCCTTTAAGGGTCCAAAACGATCAAAATTTCACCGTGTATAATGCACTCGACCCATAATAAACAGACTTTTTCTATTATAAAAAAGTGCAATGGAAGTCGAGGAATTCCATTGATGAATTTCGTACAATGGGGCAATTCAGATTGCACCTGACAGCTGAAAATAGTACGAAAAATTAAAATAAATAAGATTTTAATGTTGCGTACTATTTTCAGCTTTGATTGAATAATATTAACACTTAAAAAGTGCTCACGCATTTTCCCGCCTAGTCTGAATGACCCTCAAATATCTATAGGTCGATAGAACACATGTGATTTCTATTACGATTGATGATGGATTGAGCTCCATCATTATTACTAGTACGTGGATTCTTAACCACTTTATATAAAAAAGAAAGCTAACATAAATATCAGAAGAGAAGAATCGACAAATAAATAAGCAAAAGCGCTATCAAGAATGCGAAGAGCTCATAAACAAATTCTATTAATGCTTTATTTTTATATCCAAATCAATACCTAAACAAATGGTCAATATTTTATGATGGGACGTAACGAAAGAGCTACGCCCGGGCTGAAAGAACACGCGTAGGCGGAGAGTGATCGTCCGCGAATGACGACCGCCCAAGATCAGCTTTTCTGTGTCACTCTTAACTAGCATAAAATGATCCACCCTTCCCCCCACCATCCTATAAAAAACGATCAAAATAGAAGAAGCAGTATAATACGCCAGAGTTCTCAATAAAATGGGTAGATCGCGCGTGCGCGTGCACGATTTTCCCCGCATGGCAACAAGTGTCCGATACTCGCGAAGTAATGGTTTCACATAATTCCTCAATGACTACATTACATTGCCCGCTAGAGTCTGGCGGTTAGCGAACAAAAGCCTAGCCGACGGTCAATGTTAATGCCACGGAACAAAGGGTCGTTTTAGGATGCTGACGCCTCGTCTCGGCAGGTGAGCGGCGTAATAATTTTATGCATATCCTCTTTTCGCTTAAACATTTTTATTACTTATTGTTATTGCCCGAAATAAACCACAATTTTCTTAGAATTTGGCATGTAGTAAGGGTAAGGGACTTAATCTTCGTAGAAATGTGGGTATACGCGCGCCTGTCGGTATCAAATTTGTTGTTTATGACTTACCGTCAAATTTTTATTGCTCGTACCTACTGAAATGTGATAATTAATTGAAGTCATATAAAATATTAGATTCGTGTTTTTCCTTTTTTGTGACATTTGGTATCAATATTGTTGATAGTATGTGTAAAATTTGAGAGTTTTTGGTTTACACGTAAGGTTTTTCGTGCGTGTAAGTGGCCAACTCCGGTGTCAGACTTTTCAAGCTGCCTCAAGGCAGGACACTCCGGAGAAAATATGAATTTAATGACACCCCACTCTTGGTAACTGTTTGTCTACAAGAGGTCACAATAAAACAGTAGATTTATATAAATAAATAAAAATATAAATATATACGGACAAATCACACAGATTGAGCTAGCCCCGAAGTAAGTTCGAGACTTGTGTTATGGGATATTAACTCAACGATACTATATTTTATAACAAATACATGTATAGATACACATCCAAGACCCAGGCCAATCTGAAAAAGTACATTTTCAATATTGACCTGGCCGGGGATCGAACCCGGGCATTCTCGTGTCGCAGGCTGGCGTGTTGACCGCTGCGCCACGGAGCTAGCCAAATACATATATTATATATATCCAAATACATATATTACAACATGCCTAGTTTTAGAACTGGCTGGTGTAAATTATGTTAATGTTACTCCGGTTATACAACTTATACATACATCACAGGGATACGGCAAACCGCCGATTTGGTTGATGAGTTTTGGGATGTCCATTCATCTTTATTCAAATAATCTAAGATTAAATGTATAGTGGATAGATGGTCAGGGGTGTCATCCTCAACTGCCTGTCCGGTGGTTGCAGATATGTTGTCTGGTACGCGCGCCCGGCCTCCTGAGCTGCTACATGCATTTCTTCTATTCATCCAAGTGAGTAGTATCCCGATACCTTCATTCCCTACTAGACTAGCTCCGTGGCGCAGCGGTCAACACGCCAGCCTGCGACACGGAGTGACCGGGTTCGATCCCCGGCTAGGTCAAGATGGAAAATGATCTTTTTCAGATTGGCCTGGGTCTTGGATGTGTATCTATATATGTATTTGTTATAAAATATAGTATCGTTGAGTTAGTATCCCATAACACAAGTCTCGAACTTACTTTGGGGCTAGCTCAATCTGTGTGATTTGTCCGTATATATTTATTTATTATCCCTTTCCAAATCCTAGAAATTTCTATCTTTCCCCAGCTTTAAAATGCTTTCGATCGGCACCAGCGCCCCGGAAGCACAAGAAGCCAAAGAAACTGCGCTCGCCAACCCGCCAGCCAAGCGTGGTGAGTAAGGCAATAACCTCCCATGGAACGAAGTATCTTGAGTGGACTCATAACGGCTGTAATGATGATGATGATGATGATGATGATGATATGGATAATGCATTGAGAAGCTGACAATATAGTATTGAGGCTTGGGTCAGAGTTCCCGTATCTTGCGAATTGCGATCTATTCAGTTAGCTCGTAGCAGAGAGGGCTCTGCCTTGGTTTCTACCATTACGGTACCGCATCAGAGCAGAATAATAAATGAACTTTATTGCGTTAAATGTGATGGATTAAAAATAAAGTCTCACGCATTAGTAATTTCTAACACGCAACAGACCATATAAATGTGAATTAGATATTATAATTCTAATTACGTTATACAATTCTAATGTGTCATTATATTTAGTGTCAGTTTACAATTTATTATCATCATTAAAATTAGTAATTAATAATATTGCTAAAAACTTTTTCTTTTATGTATATACAACGTATATAGATCTGTCTTCTGTCCTGCCTAGCCTGCGGTACCGCAATGGTAGAATCCAAGGCATAAGATTAGAGGGGTTACGAGTAGCCCAGATGCTCTCCTTGCTGATATCTTAATTACATATTTATAAACCCATGAACATATCATATCTGTGTTGTTAATATGTTTTACCAACTTCCCAGTTCCATGAGTCATATATGAATTTCAATTGCTTTACTATTGTCTCAATTATGGGCAGGGTAGTACTGTAGTATATTTTACCGGAATTTTCTATATCCTCAAGCCAAAATAACTCGTACACTAAAATATGAATACTTTGATTTTGCATAAAACGCGTCTTATTTTAGAACTGTCTGATTTAAATTATGTAAATGCTACCGGAGCATAAACGACACATTCGGGATGTGGCAAAAAGGGATTTGGCAAATTGGCGTATTGCCTGGGGCCTGCAGATGGCGGTAACGAGCATGGGGACTCGAGGATCGCACATGAATTTATTTAGAATGAGAAATGGTTTATCGGTTGATGATTTCAATAAGCTATGTGGAAGCAGCGTCGGAGGCACAAGAGGCCAAAGAAACTGGCCCCGCCAACTCGCCTGCCTAATTTGGTAAGTATGGCAATATCCCTCACATGGAATGAAGAATTGGGAGAGGCCCTTCTCCAGCAGTGGACTTCTTACGGCTGAAATGATGATGATGAAACGTTTATTAAATATATGTTTTATGAATTACTTATTAATTGTTATATTAGATTTCTTAACTAAAAATTGTTGACATCTGAAGGTAATTATTACTAACACAAAGAAAAAGAAACACTACTGTAACTAACTACTACTGTTATAAGGTTGAAGGTTATGGAAATGGCAAGCCAAGTTTAAATAAAATCTTAATGCTTGAGGCTATTAGAATAAAACATAAACATTCTAATTTCAATAGAGACGAATAGATAAATTATGAATTATGAGAGGATGGTTGGCAGTTAGCACCAGCTTGGTATTCTGTTTATTGTATAATTAAATAAAATCTCAAGCTCAGTACAAGACTGCAAGACCTTCAGACACCGTGAGCTAATACTGCGTAAATCCATAACGTCATCAATAAATATTATAGGCGGTAGTTTTGCATAGTTCTTATAAGACATAGGTCAACTTGATTTACCTGAAAACATAGAAATTGTAAAGTAAAAATCCTTATCCTTACTAATATTATAAATGAGAAAGTTAGTTTGTTTCTTTGTTATTAACGCCGTAACTACTGAACCGATCATCATGAAATTTTGCATACAAGTTCACTGGAGTACGTAAAAGGACATAGGTAGGCTACCTTTTATCCCGGGAAAAAATACTATTCCCGAGGGATTGACATTGACGCGGGCGGAGTGGAAAGCTAGTAATGTAATAAACGCGACAAAACCGTATTTAAAGTTTTTAATTTAAATTAAATAAAACCTTTCGCAATTGCAGATGTCGCCACTAAATGCACAAGATTTGCGCAAGCTTGTGAAATTACTTCTTTAATTAGAAAAGCCACGGGATTCTTACAAGTCGCCGGCAAAGAAATTGTTTCAAATTTTTCTCAAAGGGCGCAATTCATTTGAGAAATTAAAACAATATGGAAATTTCAACATAGCTTTCTTTCTGTGTAATAATATTTTTCTTAGTATGTATTCCTTTTATTACTAAAAGTACTGCCAGCCCTGGATCAAAACTTTTTTGAAGGACCTCTTCAAAAAGAATTGATAAAGGCGCCCAGTGCCTCTTGATTGGCGCCCGGGCCTCCTTTAAGAATGAATTCTATTAGTTTTGCCACTTATCCACATGAATAAGGTATACCTACATTGACAAAGTTTGTCGAGAAATGTAATAGGTCAGAGGTACTGTTTTTGAAAGTGTGACACTCGTCTTCGAGCGATTTTGTATGGAAAAATCGCTCGTATACGAACGGCATCATTTCAAAAATAGTACTCCAGGGCTGTCATCCTCAACAGTTTGACTGTTATGGTACGCGTGCCCATCCTTCCCAGCTGCTTCTTGCTTTATCCCTATTCATCTGAGTAAGTAGTATCCCACTACCTTTATTCCCTTCCCAGATCCAAGCGCAGCGATGGTAGCACAAAAAGCTAAAAAAAACTTCGCTCGAAAATTCGCCTGGCAAGCGTGGTGAGTATGGCGATATCCTCTCATGGACCGAAGAATTAGATTTTGTCCAGCAGTGAATTTTTTATGCATGAAATGATAACGATGATGACAAAGCTATAGCAAAATGCAATAAAACTTTCATTTGACTTTTTGAAAGTTAAAACTTAGTCTTAACAACATGTTAACATTAAATGCTAGTATTTATAAGGATTCCTTACACTTGACGATAGTTGAAACCATACTTCTATGGTTAAAACACTGATTTAGCCTCATAAAGTCTACGAATAAGCATAAAGTGTATAAATATGTGGTCGTTGCGTATTGAAGTCACGAGAAAACTAGCTATTTCTATAATCATTATCATCATCATCATCATCATCTGAGCCTTTGTTGCGATTCCATCCTATGTGGTGCAACGCCAACCCTCCTCGGGCAGACAGAACAGTGATATAACTTATTCTGTGGCAGAACTAACCACATTGTTTTCAACTGTTTAATCGGAAAAGGCAAACTGCATCTATTTCTTTATAAAGCGATCTTTGTCTGCACGAATGGAAATTTCTGGAAGCATTCTGGAAATGTAATTTAAGCTTTTGCCTTTGTGTCATATTTTCTGGTTGTTTTAGTTCATACCGCTCAGTATAAAATTATCAGGTATGAAAATAGTTGGAGTATGTTTTATGGTTGTAGCATTATTTTCATGATTCTTGTTATTGTTCGCAGTTACAAATATTTTTAGGTATTTATTACTCCTACTCCTTTACTCAAAAACGACTGGTCATTGAAATACAAATATACATATTATCACTTCTTTATTGCTTAAGGGGAAGACGAAGGCCATACGACCCAAGTGAAAAATGGATAATTGCATTTTTAATTTAACCAACACGCTTAACATGTCTTAACACAATACGCTTAAGACAATATTAATGGGTTGCAAGCCGCATCGCCTATTGACATGATTCTTTAGATTTCTGGCCATTTCCTGTTTATTTGATCAGGGCTGAAAGAGAAACAGCTGGTATATCAGAGAATGAAAGTGTCGGGAAACCAACATGTAAGTAATCCATAGCTTAGCCAAAATGCCTTCTATTCAAGGATATTAATGTTTTTTTTATTATTATCTATGATTAAGCTATATGTGTGGCAACACTGCCAAATTGTATTCCTTTTCCGTGTGTGCTTATGCTAACGAACAGACTGTAACGGAACACTTATGTTCTCGTTCATGATTCTCAAATATTAACTGGAAAACTGAAATTCAATCATAAATACAGTCCTTTGTAAATTGTTCCACAATAATTCATTATATCCATCTTATTTTGTTTGTTGTGAAGCAGAATGACATTGACAGTTTGTCTTATCTATAATTGACGCGAGGAAGAAAATTGATCTATGATCTATGAAAAGTAGAACTTAAATTAAAAATATGAAATTAAAAGTATAGTTTGACTGACTTTATATCTTTAAGTAAGAACAAGGAAATAAATAATCATGATGATAACAAAAATTTGATCAAATAATTGATAATTAGTTTATTCTTTTGTCTAGTTGAAAAAAAGTAAGCATTTTACGGATAATCGAGAGAATCGATTCAATCAAAATTAAATAAATATTAAAATAAATTAATACTCAGCGTAAAAGAAATTTAAATGGTAAAATTTATTATAATATCTCGTGATACCAGATTATGCTAATAGGTCGATTCAAGGGATTCTATAGATAGCACAGGGAACACTAATAATTAAAAGAAAGCTATGAGATTGTCTATGGAATTAAATTTGTTACAAGGCACGCTGACCTTTATTTCGTTACTATTAGGGGTGAAGAAAGAGACAGGTAGTCTTGGAATGTTTTAGAAAGTTTTGGAACTAACCAATGGAAAAACTTTATTCAATTGAGAATTTAATGAAAAAGGTCTTATCGACAGGAATGAGCAAGGCAGATTAGTTATTAAATGTAGAGATATTAGTTAGATATTTGCATGAGGTTTTTAAAAAAAATATTGGCCAACGGTTTTTCAGTCGAAGTGGTGTGATTTCTGAGAACCGCACGGTAGCGAGTATAAAAGGCTACGGCGCCATTAGTCTGGGGGATTACGCATCGGGAAATTTGAAGAGTCAAGAGGAATTGCTGCCAGAACGCCACTGCAAGTTTTATTTTAAATCAAGAAAGAAGTAGTTTAAAGTGTGGGTTATCGCGTTATCTTGGCAAATTAGGATCGAAAAATCCCGCGAAGTCCCTTGCAAAAATATTTTAGCTAAGAAGCACATTGGTATCGTGTTCTGAAGTTAAAATATTGTAGATTCTTTTGAAATATATGAATATTAGCTTGTCCAGAGTAAATTCACTATAATAGTTTCATATACTGTAAAGTTTTGAATGATATTGAGGAAATGATGTTGGGGAGATCTTTGATTCTTCGAAATCTTCTCCGTATCAAATCTGAGATATCTAGTTTCTATTTGTTTGATTTTAATGTAAGTTTAGTAGAGTTTTGTGTCGAATTGGGGAATACATGGCCAAGATCAACGCTGGACCTCTATTCCTTATGAGAGCGATTGTTCTTTATGAGGGTAGCGGCCAAGTAGGAGTAAAAATAATTCGACATTGTAGCTGGTCGAATGGGCTGCAATTTCCAGCCTAGCTATGCTACTTGGGGCGTCCAGACGGCCTCTGTGCCTACGGAAACCTACGGTCCGAACGGTGCGCTAGTTTTCAGCTCCCTAGCCACTTGGGGACACGTCTGGGACCTCAAACCTTTGTTAGGGCGTGGAAGTCTCGATCCTGACCACAAGAGATGACCACAACCCAAGAGTGATAGGAATAATAGGTTCGTGGGCCCAAACTCTGGCTCCCTTTTACAGCTTAGAGATGACGGATCCTTGCTAGGAACCTAATCTATTTACCAGAGTAGGAAATCTGATTTTAGGAGCAGTCAGGCAGGTAGAATCATTAAAATAGGGCGAGGGAAGCTTCCTCAAATCTTTTTAGCTAGATTAGGGAGCGATCTCTTACACCGGAGTTCGTTCTACACACACACACTTTGGGGATGGGGGGACAGTAACTTAACACCTTTAGACTAGAAATTAGGGACTGATAGGGACTAGATTAGGCCCATTAACGGTTGCGTCAGGATAAGGAAAAGAGGGGTATAGGAGATAAAATTCCATTCGTTTTCACGGTAAATCCGGTGGTAGCAATATAACCATCCAAGCTGCTGGTGGGTAGGACGTTAATAATTCAAACAATTAATCTTCGACAGTAATTTTAAGTTAGATAGTCGTATCTAATATGAAAGTGAAGTTGAATGTGAAAATATGATAACAAAATGGCATAAGTTGGTTCTGTGATAGTGACAAGTGATAATGCTGACGAAATGTGCGTATTCTGATTGTGAAAGATTCAGAGAATCTGTTTCTAACAAAGGTATGAAATTCCTAACCTTAATTTTTATGTACAAGGCCCTGATATATAATAGTGTATAGAGTATCCACCTGAATGATTTGGGGATTTTCATATTGTAAAATCACATAGATTGGCCATGAACAATTAATAACATAACTTGTGGCATAATCTCATAGTTATTTGACAATGGATTGAGTCTGAGTTGTCTATTTAATTACTACCTTCTTTATCTACCTATTTTGTTGGAAAATTCAGATTTGTTTAGTCCAGTGAGATCTAATAACTCTCTGACAATATATTATCATGATAATCATTCTCTGAAGGAGATGGTCTGTTGGTTCCATGGAAGTCATGTAAATTCTGTAAGGTTGAGATATTGACAATCCACATATATACCATATGATTCATCTAATTCTGGAATAATGAATTCTGGGAGAGTAATGTTCCTTATATACTACCAAGGGCGAGTGTAAGATTGACTCAAACCCCTATATATTGAAATCTAGAAATATTACAATCCTCACACGTAAATTTGGTTGAATCACTGAGACAAATAAGTCTGAAGTAAATGTGCTTAAATACTAATAGACATTTCATCTCCATCTATCTCTAAGATCTAGAGTTAGTGCATAATAGTGCTTATACATAACAGCATGGCATAACATTTACATGCTTACATACATAGCTACATAATTCCTGAAAATAATAGGATAATGAGTAACAATTGATACAGGAAGTATTATCATGTAAGGATGCCTTTTCTACAGTGAAGGTTGAGGTATAGTTTGACTGACAAACAAACCCTTGCTATAAAACTCCATCTGAGTACCTAGTACTACCTGCTTGTTGTAAATTCATAATTTGAGTTCTTTGCTTTTACACCTCCGTGGTGTTATTTCAAAGTAAATAAGTCTGAACTCATCCCAGCGAACACAATGAGAGCATAATGCTTGTGTAGCAGGTAATACGCTTGAAGACATTTAGTCTACCCTCTTGTCTCTGAATTAATAGTCAGACATAATTTTACTGACAAATTGCCTATCCTACTATTAGGTGGGAACAGGTACTATTTACTCTTTAATGGGTATCCCTATTGCTTTCCAAAAGAAATTAGCATACGGAGGAATCACGTCCAAGTCTGGATGACGAGTGGTACTCTGGCGGGCGGAAGGCGGGGCTCGACAGTAAACCGTAACACCAAAATGCTGGGTACATTCACTATAATGTATATCTACCACCACTGACTAATACATACAATGACAATATTAAACTATTACCTTAGACTTCTATCCAATATCTACAGTTGTGGACATCTATAACTCATTATAGATCAATATGGATACTTACATTCTAATACTTACTATACATATCCGAAATTCAATACTATATCTATAAGCCGCTGGTAGAGGAACAATTTCTGTAGAATGAACCATGCTAGATAAGCAATATGCTCCTTAATGAAAATAATTAACCAATTCTTCATAAAATAAGGCAATTATATTAATGTGAAATAGCAGGCAACAGAAAATAACACAAAGTACAATTTGAACAATATTTATTAGGAAAAACATAAGCGTACCTTACGATAAGGTTATTCTTATTTATAAGTAAAAATTAGTCATACACAAGGCCGATAGCAACCTTAGGCATAGCATAAGATAGGATTAGGCTTCCTCACCATAGGTTAAAATCAAAATCACTTCATTTAAGAAGGTCCAGGGGTTACTATGATAAAACAAGGGTTACTTCCGCTAGATATGATCATGCCATATAGATTTGAACAAAGAAACAAAACATTAATAGGGTATGTAGGTTGATAAAGTAGATTAAGAGTAATACAGCTAGTATTTGGTGCAGTTAGGAATTCATAGTAAGGGTAGGCTAGAAAAAAAAAATATACACATAGGTAGGGTACAAATTTAGTGTCCCGTGACCAGGATATCTGGTGTGATAGCTGTATTACTAGTAATAGTATTTTGATTGATTACGGCCCCAATAATCCAAAGTGTTAGCATAGCAGTGTATACATACATAGGTTAATTTGATAGTAGAAATGTTCGATTTATTGTTTTGTTTCACTGTTCAAACCCGCTTAGTGACTGGACAGGCGATTCTCCATAAGGATGGCTTCGTTTGGTCACATTTTGATGCCGAGACATGGAAAAGATGTTGTGATTTTGTTGAAATGGTTTCATGTTTTTCAATCGTGTTGGATTAAGCCACATTTCACATCACTCGAAACCGTAAGCAAAGTAGTAGGGTCGTATTTTCTGTGAGTTGTATTATATGTCAATTTAGATACCTGAAACAAATAAAATAGCTTAATAAAAAGGAAATAAATGCTTAATTTTGCTACTACGCATTTTGATATTGTGAATCTGTCATTATTTTCACGTTTGACAGTAGTCGTTGTCGTTGGTATATTAAGCAAAGATAAGTAGTGTTATGCAGCCATACGAGTGAGGCTCTACACTATGCGAGAATATTTTAAGCAAATTCTTATCTCTATAGAATTAATGTTAATTTGTTTCTGTTTGCTGGATTATGTTAACATAATTTAACAATAACAATTAGAATTTACTTAGAAATAAAAACGATTTCGTAATTATGGTAACTTTGCATAGCTACTAAACAAAATAATAGTATGAAATTATTAAGACATTATCTACGGCTATGAAAATGTTTTATATCACCGGCGCCATCTAGTGATCACTAGTTGAACTATTGATAGTACGGTTTGATATTAGTTCTAAGCATCGCGTTATTTAAATTACCTTAATATTTAAATAGATATTCCTAAATATTTATTTTTCAAAAAAAAAATTTGCATATTGAGCTAGGTAGAAAACTACATAAAACTAAAGAAAAAATATCTACATACTAAAACATTTTATTACAAAATAATTATACCTTTTATCGTTTTAATATATTACTACGGATTTAATGCGTATATATTCGGACACTGGGATTTATTATTGAAGGAAGGGATATTGATATGTGGTTTGTTTTGGTTGTCAGATCTGACCTTACGATACGGGTAACAATTATCTGATCCTAAATCGTGCTGAAAACCTATAAGATGGTTAGACCTCAGCGTAAACGTAAAATCCCGAGAAGGTATGGACCTCAGGATTCTAATAGGGAAAATGAAGAAGAACCAGTGATAGAACAAATACCACTTGAGGGTGAAGCTAATTTAGCTCAATCTCTAGAAGAACCAGTGATAGAACAAATACCACTTGAGGGTGAAACTAATTTATCCCAACCTCTAGAAGAACCAGTGATAGAACAAATACCACTTGTGGATGAAACTAATTTAGATCAACCTCTAACGAAAAGAAGATGTCGGCGTATAGTAAAACCCATGCGTAGAGAACAAGGTTCAAAAGAAATAGCTGTAATGCAATCTATGTTAAGGAGAACCGTAGGGTTATTGACAAGAAAGATAAACGAATTAGGAGAAGATGTGAAACGTACACGAGCAGCCTTACCGGATAATACAGAAACTAACACGAGTAAAAATATAGTGACTAATGATAATCCGGAATTAACGGAAATAAACGAGGATATGGAATCTTTACAAAAGGAAGAACAAATGCCCTCAAGTGAGAAAAAATACGTAATATGTAATGTTAAAAACATTAACTTAGAAAAACCTAAATTCGGAGAGGTGGCAACCCATCCAGTTACTTTTATAGAAGACTTGGAAACTTATTTAAAAAAGGCAGGGAAATCTGAGAATCAGTTAGATTTAATCCAAGAGTGTCTTGTAGGTCATGCCAGAGACTGGGCAAGAATCTATAAGGGACGATGGAATACATTAGAAGATTTTAAGAGGGATTTCCTCAAGGCTTATTGGGGGGAAAACGAGCAAAATGAGTTGCGTAGAAAGATTGTCCAGGGAACGTGGGATAGGACTAGTACTCCTAGCATGACTCAACACTTCCTTCATCTAACCGGTAGAGCGCGGATGCTTAGTTTCAATATGCCTGAAAAACAATTAGTTGGGGATATAATGCGGCATTATCCTAGATATGTACAGCAAGGTTGGATTACGTCCAATATTGAAACCATTATAGGAACTGCAGAATTTTTGAGGAAGATGGATGATGTACAGAAACAGGAGTTTCAGGGAAATAATGCAGTACCTAAACACACTAAAACTTGGGAATCTAAGAGAAAAACGCAACAACAAGCATATCGTCATTGGCAGAAACCTCAACAGGAGTCGCAGTCGAAACAAAATCAAACTGTAAATTCAGTCGAAAATGTAAACAGTGCGGATGCTGTAGTGTTAAACTAGAGAGGGTTGATAAAGTCTCCGGATCAACTCCGACATCAGGGGACAGGGGATATCATATGATGGTTCGAATGAATTGGAGGCCGGGTCAAGCGTTAGGGAAATTTAGTACTGGGTCAAAATATCCCATATGTCTTAAATTAAGAGCTAACTATGACGGACAAGGATTAGGATATGGGAAATTAGACTTTGAAACGCAAGATATAGCTGGTCAAATAGTAGAGGTTTTAAAATTAAATAGTCAACACTCATTATTTGATATACATGAGGGCAGTTTAGTGTCAGCGGTTTTCGATGAAAGGGTCGAAAAATCACAGGGCAGTCGTAAATTTAAATCTGAGTTACTAGTGAACATCTTTGACGAAAAGATAGTTGCTCTCTTAGATACAGGTAGCGATATAACGTGTGTGTCAGAAGAATTTTGGAATCTTTTACTTTCTAAAAATCCTAATATACCTTCCTTACCTATTAAACCTTTCTTTATTAAAATAGCAGTAGGACAAAAAAATATAGAAATTCGTAAAATAGCTTTAGTTAAATTAGGGATAGGCCCATTTGAAAGTGACCTTTCTGTATTAATAATTCCAGGGCTTACCTCCAGCCTTATTCTTGGTTTCGACTGGATGAAGGAAAATAAAGTTTCTATTAAGTTAGACGAACATGAAAAAGGGATCGAAATATTAATAGGTCAGGAAAAGCGTCTGTTTAAGTTCCATGAGAGTCGGCAAATTAACAGTGTGGTATGTCCGGAACAGGCGTTGGAAGTGAACGAAGTAGTCGAGAGTTCGTATAAGAACATACAAAATTTAATAACTCAGTTAAAATTAAGTAATTATCAGAAAGTAGAGCTTAAAAGGGTATTATTAAAACATGCCAAGTTATTTTCATCAAAATTGGGACGTAGTAATTGTTATGAACATGTTATAACCATGGAACCTCATGCACCAATAGTGAGGAAAACTTATCCAATCCCATATGCTTATAGGGAAAAGATAGAAAATAAATTAAAAGAAATGCTAGAGCAGGGAATTATTAGTCGTGAATCCACTCCTTATTGTAGCCCATTAACATTTACTTTGAAAAAGGATGGTACAATTCGTGTTCTATTAGACGCTCGAGAAATAAATAAACATATGGTACCGGAAACCGAGAAACCTCCTTTACAGTTAGATGTAATAAATTCATTTCAGGGAGCCAGATTTATTAGTATTTTAGATTTAAATAACGCATATTTTCAGATCCCTATTTCGAGAGATAGTAAGAAGTACACAGGGTTTTCATTTAACGGAAAGTCATATGTATACAATGTTCTACCTCAAGGATTAAAAACGTCAGTCGGAAGTTTTAGTAGGGCTATGGATTTTATATTGGGACACGAAGTTAGTGATTTTTGTGTTAATTATTTAGATGACTTAGCTATAATAACTACTGGAAGTTTAGAAGACCATCTAGAGCATTTAGATATAGTATTGGGAAAGTTAGCAAAAGCTGGGCTAACTTGTAACCTAGAAAAGTGTAAGTTTTTGTGTAGTGAAGTGAAAATGTTAGGATACATAATTTCCACTTCTGGACTTAAAACAGATCCAGACAAAATAGAATCAATTCAAAAATTCCCAGTTCCAAAAAAGTTAAAACAAGTTAGAGCCTTTTTAGGCTTGTGTAATTTCTATCGAAGGTTTATACCAAATTATAGTTTCCATATTCAACCATTGTGTGATTTACTGAAGAAAGCGAGCGCCTGGAAGTGGGGAGAAAACCAACAGGCTGCATTTGAAAAGGTAAAATCATTATTTATTAAAACTGTAGAACTAAACCACCCAGACTTCAGTAAACCATATTATTTGCAAACAGATAGCTCAGGAATAGGCTTAGCTGGGTTTTTGTATCAATTAGATAACTTAGGGCAAATAAAGATATTAGGATTTCATAGTAAACTTTTGAAAGGAGCGCAGTTAAATTGGACTGTTACAGAACAGGAATTCTATTCAATTATTTGTTGCTTAGAAAAATTTGAAACTTACCTAAGAGGATCTAAAGTAATAATTAAAACTGATCATAAAGCCTTAACCTTCGTGAAAAACTGTAAATTATATAATGCAAGGTTAGCTAGATGGATTAACTATTTGGAACAGTTTCAGTGTGAGGTACAGCATGTTAAGGGGAGAGATAATATAGTAGCGGATATTTTATCCAGGTATCCACCTGTAAATGATATTTTGCAGGAAGATAAACATGATTTGCCCAAAATATCTTATACTGAGGTTAGGCCAAATAGGGAATTACTAAGTAAATTGAAAGAAATGTCTAAATTGCAACAGGATGACTTAGAGATCAGTAAAATAATTTCAGAATTAAGAGAACAGGGGGTAAATAGTCAGTCTAATTCAACGCTAAAAAGATATATGTTGAAAGATGGGTTGTTATATTTTTCACCAGATGGAATAGTAAATCAAGTCCTTTGTTTACCTCAAATGCTAAGAGAGGAGATTATCTGGCAAGTTCATATAGAAATGGGACATCAAGGGGCATATAAAATTATTAAATATATTAGAGATAGATTTTATTGGAAGGGACTTACTAGGCAGGTCAAAAGTGTTTTGAAGGGTTGTCATGATTGTCAGATTTCAAAGAGCGATACAGTTAAGCTTGTAGGGCCCTGTCAATCAATAATATCTAAAAATATAGGAGATTTAGTGATGATAGATTTATATGGCCCTTTACCCAGTGGGAAATTTGGAATGAACTATATCTTAGTGATTCAGGATTCATTTAGTAAATTTGTAAAATTATTTGACGTTAAGAAAGCAACAGCGGTTTCAGTTATTAATAAGACTAAACAATTCTTTAAAATAATTAAGCCTAAGGCTATTATGTCAGACAATGGGTCTCAGTTTGCTAGCAGGTTGTGGAAGGAAACTATGAGTCAGTATGGTGTTAGGGTTATTTATACAACAGTTAGAAACCCACGTCCAAACACAACGGAGCGAGTGAATAAGGAGTTAGGCAGACTGTTCAGAACCTATTGTAGTGCAAGACATCAAAGTTGGGTGACTGTGTTGCCAAAAATAGAAATATTATATAATAACACACTTCATGAGAGTACTGGGTTTACACCTTGTGAGATTTTGTATGGTGAATCTACAAAACTAACTTTTGATGAGGAAATTGGTGTTGACTTAAGAACTCAGACTGTGGATTCTATTAGGGAAAAGGTTAGAGAGAACTTGCAGAAGGCAAGTCGGGTACGGATTGACAAGTTTAATAGAAGATACAGAATTATACAATACCAGATAGGAGATTTAGTTAAATTAAGAAGGTTAAATAGATCAGATGCTAAGATGAAAATAACAAAGAAGTTTGAGCCGTTATATGAAGGACCATATGTGATTGCAGCCAACCCTTATAAAAATGTCTATCTGTTGGTTGATCCGGTGACAAATAAAGAAAGAGGAAAGTTTAACACTATACATCTGTCGAGGTATTATAAGTGATCATAGATGAAAATTAAAATTGTAGACAAAAGTTTAGGAGAATGTGAGGAACATACAGTTATAATTTAATTAGTTGAAATGTCTAAAAGTTATCAAATATAAGTTTTCCCTCACATTAGTATACATGTACATGAGAAATTTATTATAAAAAAGTTATGTTTTGGTTTAATTTTGATCTTTATATTTTTGTATTAGCTAATTAAGGTTGAATATTGTAATTTGAATAAGAATCATTTAATAAGAATTAATAAATAAAGTTCAGGGGTAGATTTGTGTAGAATCTGGTGGACTTAGGGAAAAGCCTATCTGACATTATGGGAATTAGCTCGCTTGAGTAAAAAGAAAAATTGCCATGCGCAAGAGGAAATTCAAAACGCTCTTGGCTAGCTGAAAAGATACTCTCATACATGCATATTTTCTATAGGAAAACCTGGAATATACTATTGTTTAAATTAAATTTAAATTAACGAACATAACATAAAGTAAATAAACTCTGTTAAGTTGAATTTTTAAGGTCAGGGTAAAGTAAAAATACTCAGAGTTAATCGTAAGGTCAGATAGAGGGGAGTTGTGGCGGCTTTTCTGGGGGGGAATTTTAATATAAAATAGTTATATACATAAAATAATTAGATTGAATAAGGAATATGTAGTGAAAGTGTGAAAGTTAAAGTGATAGTGTTCAAAGTAAAGTGATAGTGTTCAAATTAAAGTGAAGTGTTCGGTTTAGGTGCTGTACACTGACGGTTATGTAATAGTACCACTCATTACAAGAAGGGTTAGGATGTGATAACTAAAGCGAACCATTTACTTGTATCATGTGCTGATGTTTGTTTTCTTTAATATAAATTTAGTACTATGAGTCCAACTACAGTAATTTAGTCCAAGTATTCGAATTTGTCTCAAAACAACTAAGATATCTTTAGGCAATACATTATGTAGTAAAAGGTCATACATAATGGTCCTCATACTTACATGATAGGTACCTTAAATGTTTACAAGGTATGGCATAGTAAATCTTTTAGACAGAGTAAAACATATTTTTATTCAAATAGATTCACTAATTATAAATAAGGCTATAACATTTATGTCACAGTTCACACTTAGGTCACATTCCGACAATGACTTCTT
Organism: Elegia similella; assembly: GCA_947532085.1. Lineage (NCBI taxonomy): Eukaryota > Metazoa > Arthropoda > Insecta > Lepidoptera > Pyralidae > Elegia > Elegia similella. The sequence continues at coordinate 17,986,695 of OX383942.1, read as the reverse complement.
ATAGGCTCTTCAGATTTTTCAATATATGTAGGACTTGATTAGATTTCTCGTAGCATTACATAGATCTGCACAGATAGATGCTTATTCAGGTTATCTGAAACAATAGAAGTAGGGTTATGTTTATATATTTTTACAACAATTTGATCAAGAAGTTAATGTAAATCATTAAAGGAGTCGCATTATTGAAGGATGTATCTTTATGACGAGTCATTGGGTAGTTTTATGTACTTTTATATAGAGGTTAGGTTGAATAGATAGTAGGAATAAGTTATTTCTAGGTTAGTATCACAATAGTATTGTAAACTGTTACTTTCATGAGTTTATAGATAGGAAGGCATTTATATGCTCAACATAGCTCTCTTACTACTATTCCTACTGTGTTATTGAAAAGATTTAACGATAAAAGGGTCCATAAATACTTACGATTGTTAAAGCGTATTGTTCTGAATACATTGATATTGGTTATCCATTTGTACCATTTGATGCGGCGAGGTATATTATATTAACACATTATAGGTTGGTTAGAGATCGTACATGCGTTAATTCCTTGAATAATCAGGTATTTACTATGATTTGTTGATTAGTTTCATTTGACCACAAACTAAATAGGGATCCAAGTTTCATTTGACGACGGCCATGTTGAAAATGACATAGGATGTTTAGATAGTCTGTTCAGAAATCAGAAATCAATCGATGCGATGCTTTTAGGGGGACTATTTTTGTGACACTTGTCTTCGGGTACATTTGATATAGATGAATCGCTCGTTTGCGGACAGCATCATTTCGAGAATAGCACTTCTGTATACTTCGCGAGCATAACTATTCTAAAAGGCGGGATATTTAAATTTTCGGAAACACGGTAATAGACGTAGGTACTCTGTAGTAATATTATAGCAGATAGTAGGTAGTCCAGCGTATATGAATTAGAGGTATCCAACCACAGAGATAATTTTCAACCGACTTTAAAGAAAAAAAAGGAGGAGGTTCTATGTTTGACTGAATGTTTTATTATAAATGATAGCTCGAAACGGCTGTACAAATTTTGATGGTATTTGGTGTAATGGTGGTTGGCGCTCTAAAATTGGCCTAATATTTTACCCGGCTACTTAAGGGGGCGGTGGTATGAGATTCGCCAGGTTTATTATTAGTTATAAAAAAAAAATCAAATAAATTAAAATAAATTCAAATTAATTCAAATAAATTCAAATAAATTCTAATAAATTCAAATAAATTCAAAAAAAATTAAAATCAATTCAAATAAATTAAAATAAATTCAAATTAATTCAAATAAATTCTAATAAATTAAAATAAATTCAAATAAATTTAAAATAAATTAAAATAAATTCAAAAAAATTAAAATAATTTCAAATAAATTAAAATAAATTCAAATTAATTCAAATAAATTCAAATAAATTAAAATAAATTCAAATTAATTCAAATAAATTTAAATAAAATCAAAAAAAAAATATATACAGATTAGTCCAAAAATATTTAGTTAAAATGTTATAAATTCAAATAATTATTTTTTCATTTAAGTAGATTTGATTTAAATTCATTCAATTCATGTCTAGTCACGTAGATCTTGCAGTCTACGCGGCTCACGCAGTTCCTAAGGTTTACGCGCTCATGCAGTTCGTGCGGATTATGCGGGTCATGCAAATTATGCGGATTACGCGGATCACGCGGTTCATGCGGATGACGAGGAACTTGTGGTTCATGCGGAGCATGCGGGTCATGCGGGTCAACATGAGTGAAATGATATACTTATTTATTGATTATTTTACATATTTAATGGAAATATATTATATTGTTGCAAGTGATCTGGTGAAGCGCTGATGTATTCTTGGCAAGAATGATTGAGTATGAAGGAATGAACTTGGTGGTTAGAACAGGGATGGGGAAAAGGGAAGGGGGAATAACGTCTAGGAAGGGCCTTGGTATACCAGATGTGAAGCCAGATTACCAATGTTATTTGCCCAAGACCTTGAATATACACATCACAAACGAGTTTTATACGGGGGGAATATTGGTGTTAGGGTAAATTTTAAATTTTCAGAGACATTTCTCTTGGAAATTGTCCCAAGTGTTATAACACCCGTATGAAACTCCACACTCTACAAGAAGCTGAGAGCTACTACAAATTCACACTACACACTCTCCAAGGCGATGTTAAGATTTGCTTGAGCGAAAGTTTTGAATATGACTTTTAGGTATGGCTTACAAAGGTCATTCTCCTTAAAGGCAGATCAGATTCTTGGAAGGATACTTCTGGCGGATATAGTTTTGATTGTAAGGTAGAATCAATTCATATGCCCATAATAGGACCACTAGGGTCAGTAGCCTCACAACCTACTCCATCCTGGACGTTGATCTATAACTTGAGAAGGGTAATTGTCGGTTATAAATAAAGGTATTAGCTCAAATCCGTAGCTTTGGTAATGAAAAACATGTCCTTGGTTTAAATACACTATACACTAGCTTAGGGACACACATACACAGATTAGGACTACACCATTTGAAGGTTTTGGGAGAATAATATTTTGGAAAAGGGGGGGAATTGAAAAAAAAAGGGGTTGTTTTGCTTATATTTAAATAATTAACATATATAGTAATATTTGAGAATTTAATTTAAAATTTAAATTTGGTAAAATTTAAACTACAGGTCCTTTGAGAAAGTCGCTTTCGTCTAAATTTGAAGGGTCGGCTGTAACGGAACACTTATGTTCTCGTTCATGATTCTCAAATATTAACTGGAAAACTGAAATTCAATCATAAATACAGTCCTTTGTAAATTGTTCCACAATAATTCATTATATCCATCTTATTTTGTTTGTTGTGAAGCAGAATGACATTGACAGTTTGTCTTATCTATAATTGACGCGAGGAAGAAAATTGATCTATGATCTATGAAAAGTAGAACTTAAATTAAAAATATGAAATTAAAAGTATAGTTTGACTGACTTTATATCTTTAAGTAAGAACAAGGAAATAAATAATCATGATGATAACAAAAATTTGATCAAATAATTGATAATTAGTTTATTCTTTTGTCTAGTTGAAAAAAAGTAAGCATTTTACGGATAATCGAGAGAATCGATTCAATCAAAATTAAATAAATATTAAAATAAATTAATACTCAGCGTAAAAGAAATTTAAATGGTAAAATTTATTATAATATCTCGTGATACCAGATTATGCTAATAGGTCGATTCAAGGGATTCTATAGATAGCACAGGGAACACTAATAATTAAAAGAAAGCTATGAGATTGTCTATGGAATTAAATTTGTTACAAGGCACGCTGACCTTTATTTCGTTACTATTAGGGGTGAAGAAAGAGACAGGTAGTCTTGGAATGTTTTAGAAAGTTTTGGAACTAACCAATGGAAAAACTTTATTCAATTGAGAATTTAATGAAAAAGGTCTTATCGACAGGAATGAGCAAGGCAGATTAGTTATTAAATGTAGAGATATTAGTTAGATATTTGCATGAGGTTTTTAAAAAAAATATTGGCCAACGGTTTTTCAGTCGAAGTGGTGTGATTTCTGAGAACCGCACGGTAGCGAGTATAAAAGGCTACGGCGCCATTAGTCTGGGGGATTACGCATCGGGAAATTTGAAGAGTCAAGAGGAATTGCTGCCAGAACGCCACTGCAAGTTTTATTTTAAATCAAGAAAGAAGTAGTTTAAAGTGTGGGTTATCGCGTTATCTTGGCAAATTAGGATCGAAAAATCCCGCGAAGTCCCTTGCAAAAATATTTTAGCTAAGAAGCACATTGGTATCGTGTTCTGAAGTTAAAATATTGTAGATTCTTTTGAAATATATGAATATTAGCTTGTCCAGAGTAAATTCACTATAATAGTTTCATATACTGTAAAGTTTTGAATGATATTGAGGAAATGATGTTGGGGAGATCTTTGATTCTTCGAAATCTTCTCCGTATCAAATCTGAGATATCTAGTTTCTATTTGTTTGATTTTAATGTAAGTTTAGTAGAGTTTTGTGTCGAATTGGGGAATACATGGCCAAGATCAACGCTGGACCTCTATTCCTTATGAGAGCGATTGTTCTTTATGAGGGTAGCGGCCAAGTAGGAGTAAAAATAATTCGACATTGTAGCTGGTCGAATGGGCTGCAATTTCCAGCCTAGCTATGCTACTTGGGGCGTCCAGACGGCCTCTGTGCCTACGGAAACCTACGGTCCGAACGGTGCGCTAGTTTTCAGCTCCCTAGCCACTTGGGGACACGTCTGGGACCTCAAACCTTTGTTAGGGCGTGGAAGTCTCGATCCTGACCACAAGAGATTACCACAACCCAAGAGTGATAGGAATAATAGGTTCGTGGGCCCAAACTCTGGCTCCCTTTTACAGCTTAGAGATGACGGATCCTTGCTAGGAACCTAATCTATTTACCAGAGTAGGAAATCTGATTTTAGGAGCAGTCAGGCAGGTAGAATCATTAAAATAGGGCGAGGGAAGCTTCCTCAAATCTTTTTAGCTAGATTAGGGAGCGATCTCTTACACCGGAGTTCGTTCTACACACACACACTTTGGGGATGGGGGGACAGTAACTTAACACCTTTAGACTAGAAATTAGGGACTGATAGGGACTAGATTAGGCCCATTAACGGTTGCGTCAGGATAAGGAAAAGAGGGGTATAGGAGATAAAATTCCATTCGTTTTCACGGTAAATCCGGTGGTAGCAATATAACCATCCAAGCTGCTGGTGGGTAGGACGTTAATAATTCAAACAATTAATCTTCGACAGTAATTTTAAGTTAGATAGTCGTATCTAATATGAAAGTGAAGTTGAATGTGAAAATATGATAACAAAATGGCATAAGTTGGTTCTGTGATAGTGACAAGTGATAATGCTGACGAAATGTGCGTATTCTGATTGTGAAAGATTCAGAGAATCTGTTTCTAACAAAGGTATGAAATTCCTAACCTTAATTTTTATGTACAAGGCCCTGATATATAATAGTGTATAGAGTATCCACCTGAATGATTTGGGGATTTTCATATTGTAAAATCACATAGATTGGCCATGAACAATTAATAACATAACTTGTGGCATAATCTCATAGTTATTTGACAATGGATTGAGTCTGAGTTGTCTATTTAATTACTACCTTCTTTATCTACCTATTTTGTTGGAAAATTCAGATTTGTTTAGTCCAGTGAGATCTAATAACTCTCTGACAATATATTATCATGATAATCATTCTCTGAAGGAGATGGTCTGTTGGTTCCATGGAAGTCATGTAAATTCTGTAAGGTTGAGATATTGACAATCCACATATATACCATATGATTCATCTAATTCTGGAATAATGAATTCTGGGAGAGTAATGTTCCTTATATACTACCAAGGGCGAGTGTAAGATTGACTCAAACCCCTATATATTGAAATCTAGGAATATTACAATCCTCACACGTAAATTTGGTTGAATCACTGAGACAAATAAGTCTGAAGTAAATGTGCTTAAATACTAATAGACATTTCATCTCCATCTATCTCTAAGATCTAGAGTTAGTGCATAATAGTGCTTATACATAACAGCATGGCATAACATTTACATGCTTACATACATAGCTACATAATTCCTGAAAATAATAGGATAATGAGTAACAATTGATACAGGAAGTATTATCATGTAAGGATGCCTTTTCTACAGTGAAGGTTGAGGTATAGTTTGACTGACAAACAAACCCTTGCTATAAAACTCCATCTGAGTACCTAGTACTACCTGCTTGTTGTAAATTCATAATTTGAGTTCTTTGCTTTTACACCTCCGTGGTGTTATTTCAAAGTAAATAAGTCTGAACTCATCCCAGCGAACACAATGAGAGCATAATGCTTGTGTAGCAGGTAATACGCTTGAAGACATTTAGTCTACCCTCTTGTCTCTGAATTAATAGTCAGACATAATTTTACTGACAAATTGCCTATCCTACTATTAGGTGGGAACAGGTACTATTTACTCTTTAATGGGTATCCCTATTGCTTTCCAAAAGAAATTAGCATACGGAGGAATCACGTCCAAGTCTGGATGACGAGTGGTACTCTGGCGGGCGGAAGGCGGGGCTCGACAGTAAACCGTAACACCAAAATGCTGGGTACATTCACTATAATGTATATCTACCACCACTGACTAATACATACAATGACAATATTAAACTATTACCTTAGACTTCTATCCAATATCTACAGTTGTGGACATCTATAACTCATTATAGATCAATATGGATACTTACATTCTAATACTTACTATACATATCCGAAATTCAATACTATATCTATAAGCCGCTGGTAGAGGAACAATTTCTGTAGAATGAACCATGCTAGATAAGCAATATGCTCCTTAATGAAAATAATTAACCAATTCTTCATAAAATAAGGCAATTATATTAATGTGAAATAGCAGGCAACAGAAAATAACACAAAGTACAATTTGAACAATATTTATTAGGAAAAACATAAGCGTACCTTACGATAAGGTTATTCTTATTTATAAGTAAAAATTAGTCATACACAAGGCCGATAGCAACCTTAGGCATAGCATAAGATAGGATTAGGCTTCCTCACCATAGGTTAAAATCAAAATCACTTCATTTAAGAAGGTCCAGGGGTTACTATGATAAAACAAGGGTTACTTCCGCTAGATATGATCATGCCATATAGATATGAACAAAGAAACAAAACATTAATAGGGTATGTAGGTTGATAAAGTAGATTAAGAGTAATACAGCTAGTATTTGGTGCAGTTAGGAATTCATAGTAAGGGTAGGCTAGAAAAAAAAAATATACACATAGGTAGGGTACAAGACGGGTAAAAGTTTCACTGCATTTTATTTGGATCTGCCCCTATCAAGTAAAATATCACAGTCTGCTACTCTCTGGGCACAATAAGGTATTCTCCTACAGGAAGTAAATTGACAATCATGCAACCAAAATTAGAAAATTTACACCTCAATTTTCAATTGCAGAGCTTAACACCGAAAATGAATCATTTATTGAAATATTACAAATTCGGAGCACAGTTTGGAGGCAGTTTTCGGTATCGGCCGAATCTCAATCGCACTTGTAACGACTTGCTAACTTTAAAGAATCGTTTGCAACTCAAACCCTTCGAGGGTTTGATTATTGAATGTAGACACGCAAACTTTGACAGCGGAAAAGTTTAGATGAAATGTGTGTACCGCAGGGAGGCGAGTTTGGATCACTGAAATATGTATGTGAATTAGTTGTTTTATATTTATGGAGGTGCAGGTCTTTAAAAAAATAAATATATAAAATTACTAGCTTTTGCCCGCGACTTCATCCACGTGGAGTTCGATTAAATCATAGCTCTGAAAATGATGGATTGGAAATTTTAACCCCTTTTTCACTCGCCTAGGGGGCGAATTTTCAAAAATCCTTCCTGAGCGGATGCATACATCATTACAACTATCTGTATGCCAAATTTCAGCGAAATCCGTTCAGTAGTACCAGCTGTGCGAGATGAGTCAGTCAGGTTTGCCTTTTATATATTTAGATTCTATGTAGTTCTAATCTATCTGAACGTGGTAAATACCTTAGAAGACTAGACTGTAGATAGTCATAGTTTTGCTTTAGCTATGCCAGCATAGTATGGTTAGCTAGAACTTGCTTAACTTTGAATTGAAAATTCTACTGGAAATGGAAAATATTCTGAAGCGGCCAGAGTTGCCAAAACAGTAACTTACTCTTATTTTGACTTATAACAACAATAACATCATAACATCCGATATGCTTGACGTGATAACGTCTCATAAATAGATGAACACCGGCTACACGCACCAAAAAGTGTCACGTACCGTGTTCAAGCGAGAGCGTGGAACAAGTAATAGACAGGCACGATCGGCCTAAGCGTTCCGCTTGTGACGCATCTATATTTCTTTCACCGATATCACGTAAAATTATCGTCCGTAAACCGACTTTACAGACAATTTATTATTTTTACAGCTCCGTGGCGCAGTGGTAAACATTCCAGCCTGCGACACGGAGTGCCCGGGTTCGATCCCCGGCCAGGACAAGATGGAAAATGATCTTTATCAGATTGGCCTTGGTCTTGGATGTTTATCTATATATGTATTTGTTATAAAATATGGTATCGTTCAGTTAGTATCCCATAACACAAGTCTCGAACTTACCTTGGGGCTAGCTTAATCTGTGTGATTTGTCCGTATATATTTATTATTTTTCAGTAGAAGTTTGCATCCAGCACCGATGATAAAATGAATACAAAAGCAGCAAAGAAAAGTTTAATAATTTACAATAATAGTCTTAACTAAATTAAGTCATTTTAGTTCTCCGAATAAAGAGGCTTGAATACACGATAGTCGACGTTGCGAATTTCCCCTTTGCAAACGTTGTTTATTTTAGGTGCTTAGCACACATACCGCATCAGTTGTGATTGCCGAATAGCAATTCCGCCAAATTCTTTCTTTTAGAAATCTAAATTTACTAAAGTGACGCCAGTTTTGTGCGATATCTTTATTAAATACTAGCTTTCGCCCGCAGCTCCGCCCGCCTCAATGTCGATCCCTCGGGAATAGTACTTTTTCCCGGGATAAAAGGTAGCCTATGTCCTTCTCTGTACTCCAGAGAACTTGTATGCAAAATTTCATAATGATCGGTTCAGTAATTACGGCGTGAAAGCGTAAGAAACAAACAAACTCACTTTCGCATTTATAATATTAGTAAGGATAAGGATAAGGAAGTAAATTATGTTTGTATGGGGGCCAAGTCTTATCATAAATAGAGAAAAAAATGATGTAGCCTATCTTTTGTCTTGTACTTCTAAATATTAATTTACCAAGTTTCATGAAATTGTGTTAATTAGTTTAAGTCTTATGGAGAAACATACATACATGCAGAAAAAAAATTAAAATCGTAAATTTAGTTTCGGTATCATGTGTAGAGCTTATAAACACGATATGTTTGAAAACAGAGTAACTTACTCCATGACCAATCTATACCGATTTATTATTAGTGTTGATGAATAAATAAATATATATACGGACAAATCACACAGATTGAGCTAGCCCCAAAGTAAGTTCGAGACTTGTGTTATGGGATACTAACTCAACGATACTATATTTTATAACAAATACATATATAGATGCACATCCAAGACCCAGGCCAATCTGAAAAAGATCATTTTCCATCTTGACCTGGCCGGGGATCGAACCCGGTCACTCCGTGTCGCAGGCAGGCGTGTTGACCGCTGCGACACGGAGCTAGTCGATGACATCGTTATAAGGAAGTTAATTGTCAATTTATGCGTTATCAAATGTTCTTGTCACTATGCGATAGTGGCAACAACTCGTGGATTACTTTATTTTTATTTATTTTTCTATATTAGTAAATAAGTAGATTCTTACTGGTCTTCGAAATTAAAATGATAATGTAAAGTATAAATACCACGCGTAGGTAAGATTAGATGTTGCAAGATGTGAAATATGAAAATATGCGATGAAAATGAACTCGGCCCCAAGTAGGATTGTAATGCTATTTAAAACAATTTAAGTAAGTAAAAGAAGCTTTCTTCAATTTAATCAACTTTCTATTCATTGGATATGAATGAAGTAGCCGCACTACTAAATAGTGGATAGTATTGAAAAAGCTACGGGGTAATATGTGATGAGAGAATTCGACGCGCTATTCAAAGTCACGGTGGTGTAATGGTATCACACTTAGGGCGTAAACTTAAGGGACGTGGTTCGAATCCTACCTGTGGCCGAGTTCTTTTTCATCACATATTTTCAATTCTAGTAATATACCGAGCATTGTAATGCTATTTAAAAACAATTTAAGTATTTAAAATATGGTTGTTACAATTTCTGTTCAGTAAACTGAATGAACACATTGCTAATGGAAGTACAATATTCAGATAGGTTTTCTCCATCTATTCTGGATATCTGTGGCCCGTTAAACTTAATTTATATAAGTTTATTTTTTGACTCGAGTTACAAAACAAGATTTAGTATTACAATGTTGATATATTGTAGTAAGAACACATTCCGACGAGAGCTAAAGTCACGTACATACCGTTTACACGTAGATTATTTTAAAGTCCACATGTTGCACTGGGATAATTTAGATGAAATACATGTTCGTGTAGGAATTTTAAATCCATTTGTGCCACTCTATGTGCAGCAATCGTTAATAATATGCACCTATTTCGAGGTATACCATACCATTCATTCATTAATTAATCGTTAATTTTTAGTTTAGGAGTTCCTATAGCCATCATCTGACTCCATCATCAGACCAGTGCAGTTCCATGATATTGTATTGTCATCCAATTTACACATGCATGCAAAATTTCAGCTCAGGCGGTAACCGGGAAGTATTTGATTACAGACAGACATCAGGACAGGGACGATGAATTTAGTTTCTAAATAAAAGCTTGTAAAATCTACATTTAAATATTCGGGTGGTGTCTCTCAATCAATACTCGTATGCGGCGAGCTTAACTCTTATTCCTTCATATAATTGCGAAAGTTCATTGTTTGCTGCAACGTTTAGAAATTTGATGCCGGTACCGAACTAACTAAAGTGCTGCGGCATCCGTCATGAATTTATATCAGTTCTCTCGCATTCTAAAATAGCTTCTTTTTATCGGGAATGTTAAATGCTCTCTAGAATTTAAACCTAAAATTCCATTAACTGAGTAACCAGACTATGTAAGCAAAGGACACCTGGCCGATGGCAAATGGAGTAAGAACTTAAGAGAGTGGTGGCCTAGAACCGAGGAAAGAAGTGTCGGACGATATAGTCAAAATCTCGGGTCGGTCTTGGATGAGATCAGCACGAGACCGAAACGGATGGTGGAAGCAAAGAGAGGCCTGCGAGGAAGAATGAAAAACGTTGCAACTGCGCAAGCCATTAGGCTCAGCAAAACCATTAGGCGACTATGTAAAAAGATGAAAAGTCTTTTTTTCATTCATTCATTCATTTTCAGCCCACATCAGCCCACTGCTGGGCATAGGCCTCCCTTTTTTTACGCCATAAAAGTCTTAATATTTTCATATTTATATTTTACTAGCTTTCGCCCGCGGCTCCGCCCGCGTCAATGTCAATCCCTCGGAAATAGTACTTTTTCCCGGAATAAAAGGTAGCCTATGTCCTTCTCCGCACTCCAGAGAACTTGTATGCAAAATTTCATGATGATCGGTTCAGTAGTTACGGCGTGAAAGCGTAACATACAAACAAACAAACTCACTTTCAAATGTATAATATTAGTAAGGATTAAACAAATAAGAAATGGGGCGACCTCCGAGTTGTAAATATAAATATTGTCATGTCAAAATAATTGTTTTAGACGTAAAATTTACAAACTTTTCGTAGAAAAATGTTTTTATGTATCATAACATATATATATCGTTTGTAAAATGCAAAAGTGTCTGTTTCAAATTCCAACAAGGGGGTGATCCTGTGCAAGGATCGACCTAAATTATACAAATACTTTTTTTAATTAATGTAGCGCATAGTACTAGTGATTTGAAAGCACGTTAATTTCCACAATTTCGTGCAGCACCGACTTAATTTTATACCAACATTATTAAATATAGCTATGATTTCCTCATACCATTTGTATGGAGATACTTGCTACTCCACGTCATTATTAACAAAGCAAACTGCCTTTATTACATGCAGTATGGAGGATTTGTTATTTTTCGTGTGTGTAAATTGGCCTACACTGGAGTCAGATTTTCAAGTTGCCCAAAGGGATACAATTATGACTGACACTTGCACCCAGGATAGGCCCTTCTGGCAACGTAGTTTTCGGCCCATAAGGCAAAAGATGAGAGTTGCTGCTCTCCAAAGGCTTTTGCCATAGATTCACGTATTCGCGGCCAATCAGGCAATATGAGAGTTTGCTGTCTCTCCAAGCCTTGCGCACACAGGCAACGCCAAAGCCAAGGTCCGTCCCTACTGGGGGCCCTTTGGTGATATTGTCTATAAAGGCACTCTACCTCCGCCTCAAACGCCCAGTTAAGTAGCAAAAGCTCACTTGAAGCTAGCTACATAGTCAATTAAAAATAAACACCTTTGTCATTCGTCTCATTTAGATCTTTAATTGTGCAGGTAGAGGGACTAGTAAGTTAGTGTTAAGAATAACAGTAACGAAGGTAACATAACAAAATTTAAAAGAATCATCTCTACTTTACGAGCGCATTTTGAAATTTTATGAGAGAATCGTTAAATGTTTTGTTACCAAACACTATACATTTTACAAACAACTCTTTTTAAGTCCAATTTAATTTAATACTACTTATATAATAACGTCGTTGATGCTTAAAACCCTTTATAAAACCTTTTTATAATTTTTGAGGCTTAACGCCCGCGGGCGCAATATTTAATTTAGCGTGATGTTGCAAACCTTATTCCAGCTTAATCAACGACGTTTCTATTGATATATAACTTGACTAAATAATGTTGTGTAGTTCTGAAAATCAGGGAGCAAACGAACATACAAAAATAGTAGATGGTGTTACAAGGGTCAGCAAAGGATTCTAAAGTAGACTCTTGAATGGGATTCAGAGTATGTAGCCCGAAGTAAAAGTACTTATTATGTTAGTCCCGAAATGACACATTCTGATTTTCATCTCCTTTTATGAAAAAAACAATAGTTGTGCTTTAATTCCCATGGGACTAAAAAATTTTTTGAATTGTGAATTAAAAACACGGGCCACGGGTGAAACCCTTGTATGTGCCCTACATACAAGGCTTTCACCCGTGGCCCGTGAGGAATCGGAAGAGATAATAAGACCCGTCTTGTTTATCTGTGACTCATTGGCCGGTAAGCGTTTGGATCTGTTCGGATCTGCTTATCATGAGCTGGAGGACTACAGGCACTACGCACCAGGTGACATGTTGACGGTCACGTAGTCCTTCTTCAGAAATCAGTGTGGGTGAGTAAGGTATCGGGTAAGTACAAAAGAACCCGAGGGCTAGACGTGCTACCGATTCTTATTCGGACCAATTAAAGTTAAGTTAAGATAGAACGAATTCGATTAACAATTCTAGCAAGTAGTTCAATGCTGTCTTCTTGTGGGAAAATTACAGTTTTCCGTTTAGCTTCAATAATTCGTCATCAAAATAATTGAGGTTCGAATTTAAATGTTATCGAATTTGAATCCCTCTTATGAATAAGAATTTTCATTTCAGCCATTACTTAATTAAAATCTAAGTTGGTCGTCACTTGCAAAGGTTAAATGTATTTTTTATATTTTTTCCTTTGTAATTTAATTTGTAAGTACTTGGGTGACTTCAATTCGGGGAAGTTCCCCAGAAATAAGACTTAGTCAGATTGATTTATACTATTGAAAACCGCCATATACAAAATTTTATCGAAATCGTTGAAGCAATTCCCAAGACCTTTTATTTTATTTTATATTAATATATAAACTAGCGGCCCGCCCCGGCTCCTCAAGGGTAGATATAGGTATTAATTCCATAGCCTATGTTCATCAGGGATAATGCTTTATTCTAATGGTAAAATAATTTTTCAAATCGGTCTTGTAATTTCGGAGCCTATTCATGTATTCGTGGCAATAACCAAATTGAAAAATGTCATTATTGCCGCGACGGTTGAGACAGACCATCGTGGCAATAACGTTTCCATCGCTTTCTTGGAAAGGCCATCGTTAATGCAATTTGGGTACAAATTTTCGTATTCATTATGGTTGTGGGTTGAATTTTAATTTGATTAGATTAAAAACCCTCTAATGAAAAAGGATTCTCGTTTCCGTGATAAATTAAAATCACAGAGCAGACGTGACGTGCCAAGTTAATATGAACGTCAATTGAAGATGCTTTATCATTTAATTTGTAATATCTACTTATAAAAAACTCTTGTCACGATGTATGTTCGGAATAAACTCTGAAACTACTGAATGGTTTTACACAGACAGAGCCTAGATCTAAAAGACCTGAAGGCTACGCTAAAAGCGAAATCAAAATGCTGCGATGAGTTTCAAGCCACATCACCTAATAAAATGATTTCTTAGATTTTTGCCCATTCCCTCAATCGGCTTTTACGATCTGCGCTAATGTTTATAGATATTTAAAGATCGAATTAAAAACCCTGTAATTAATAAAGATTTTCTTTTCCGACATAAATGGAAATCACACAATATTATATGTAAAGTTGCAACAGACGACCGCCCAAAAATAGGATTGATATGATTTTAGAGTTGATGTATGTATGACAGTTTGTGTGTATGTATGTCAGTTCCTTTAATCTACGATCTCTCCTAAATGCCTAGGTAGATTTGGATGTATAGGTATATTAGGTATAGCTTTTGAAATCTAAAAAAAAAAACACTTACCAAGACGTTTCCATGTTAGGTACTACTAATTTCATTATTGCCCCGCAATTTCTTGGTTTTCCAACAATAATGATGTAAAACCAAGATCATCGTCAGCAATTACGGTACAATTATTCCTATTCAACAACGGTTGTGGGTAGAATTTTAATTTCTTCGAATTAAAAACCCCCTAATGAGTAAGGATTCCATTTTCCGCCGTAAATTATAATCACAAAGCAGATGTTCCGTGCCAAGTTTTAACGAACTTCGATGGACTCTTTTGCCAGTTGAGCTACGATTATATCGATTTTTATAATCTTTTACCTTTTATAAATAGATAAAAAAAATGGCATGTTAATATAAAAAACAAAGTCGGGTTTGTTTGAACACTTACTCTAGAACCGCAAAACAGATTATCGGGTTATTCCGTACTCATTCCACAAATTCTCATTTTTTTTTTGACTCATACTATTTCTATTCTCAACTCATTCCAAGCATTATTTTTAATAAATTAATTAATATTTTTTTCTTAACTCATCCCATTTCTATTCCTCAGTCATCATGGTTTTTGATTTGATCACCCCGAACATCAGAACAACATAATTAAATAAATAAGAAATATTCTCGTAAGTATAACCTTTAAAATATAAGAAATATTCGTCTGTTTAATGGTTATATAGATAAGAATATTTCTTATTAGTTTTAAGATTAAAATCCCTCTAATGAATAAGGATTCTATTTTCCGCCATAAATTATAATTACAGAGCAGACATTACGTCCCAAGTTTTAATGAACTTCGATGGACTCGAGATTTTCGAGTCTCGAATTTCCTGAGTTGAGCTTGAGCTATATCAATTTCATTATCTTTTATCTTTACTACATCACAACATAGTATAAAACAAAGTCGCTGCCTGCTGCCTGTCATGAATCAGGGACTCAAAAACACCATTACCAAGGTTATTATACATTAAATGTGTTACATAATTATTCTTGTAACCCTTGGGTGTTTTGCTCTTAATACTTATAAAAGTGTAACAGATATTGTTTTCTGTAACCAACCTGTAAGATTACTGTTGTGACATTTTTCTATGTACATAGAAAAATGACACAACAATTTTCTTACAAACACAGTTCGTATTCGCCATAGATTTAAAAAAAAATTGTGTCTCTGGTATTCGCATAGGCGTTATTCAGACAAGGTTGCGTTCTGTCACATAGTTATGCCAATATTAACCTTATTGGCTGTAAGTGGTCACTAATACGTGGCCACAAAAAAAAAACACAAATGTATTTTTTTTTTAACTAAATGACTACCATCTATTTTATGACAAGCGGGACCAATGGTTAACATGCCGATACTTGATGTCAATGTTTGTTTTTGTTCTTTGTGTATGTAAGTGGCCAGCACTGGTGTCAGATCTTTAAACCAGCCTTAAGACATCGGTAAGCGATTGACATTTAATAATGACAGCCGGGACCAACGGCTTAACTTGCTTTCTAGAGCACAGTGGAGCTAGAGATATTTTTATGCTACTCGTGGTCACCCATCCCAATGAGGACCACGCCCGGGGTTGCTTTACATGCGTAAACGCTAATGGTGCGTTTGCCAACTGAGCCATGGACCCATTCATTCATCCAGGAAATCTCAAGTCTAAAAATCACAGAAGAGCGTTTACTTATATTTAATTAAAAACCTTTTTCCTGTCTTTAAATAAAA
Organism: Elegia similella; assembly: GCA_947532085.1. Taxonomy (NCBI): domain Eukaryota; kingdom Metazoa; phylum Arthropoda; class Insecta; order Lepidoptera; family Pyralidae; genus Elegia; species Elegia similella. The sequence continues at coordinate 17,970,634 of OX383942.1, read as the reverse complement.
ACTACTTGTTTTCGCGCAAATTATAAGAATAGGTACTAGTTGTTTACAATTTCTTTTTCCATGTGTTATATTGACGGCTCGACCACTTTTTCCCTCTTAAGGAACAGAGACGTGATTATATCTTACACTAGCTGTTGCCCGCGACTTCGACCGCGGCAATTTCTGTTATTATGATTAGGTAATTACATTTTTCTTAGTACACGTATAGATGAATAATTTTTACTGATGCTTCTTTTTTACTGATGTTTTATAGCCTAAAGTCTTTCTCAATAAACGGACTATCAAACACAAAAAGAATTTTTAAATTTGAACCAGTGGTTCCTGAGATTAGCGCGTTCAAACAAACAAACAAACTCTTCAGCTTTATAATAATAGTAGTGATCGTATCTTTCTACAGTCATGTAAATGATAAGATAAAAATCTTTTATAAAAAAAAACAGACTTCAAACAAACTACTAAATGGATTTAAATAAATATAAATGGGACTAATGTGAATGCATATCTTTTAAAACAAATGAATATTTTTTTCAAATCGGTACAGATGACAGAGTTATGCAAGAGTGGATGTAACAAGTATTAAAAAAAACATACAACCTGATTAGTTTTTTTAATATCCTCCTTTTTTGAAGTCGGTTAAAAATGTCTGTTATTTCGCCTTTAGTAAGACCTCTGCCGGACGTCGCATTCTGACCTAAAATAAGAGGAAAGTCAATGAACGAAACCTGACCTATTTCCAAAACGCGGCGTTTGTGACTTTCCTCAATGCCCACTCAATCTTTGCCAATTATCTCCTTCTTCCTGTACCTTATTCTCACATTTTCAGTCTATCTCTTCATTTTGTTCTGTCGCCAACCATAGCCTTTGTCACTCCTTTCTTTTCCATACTCTCCTTGACACAATCCATCCATCTTTTCATAGGTCTTTTTTTTATTTTTGATTCAGTGCGAATCAGAACGACTCCGTGTGCGCGCGTCTCGGTTCACATTCGTCTTGAGGAAGACCTCCGGATGAGGTTGAAACATGTCGGCCTATACCAGACTTTGTACGTGAGTAACCGTAATTCGCATATTAATATTTTTTTTAGGTCGTCCTCTGTTTCGAGTTGCATTCACTTTTAAATCCAATGCCCTCCTTGTGATATTACTTTCTTCTCTCCTCATCACATGCCCATGCCAACTCAATCTATGGCTATGGAGCTTTTCAGTTACTGGCGCGAGTTTCATACTCCCTCTATATTCATCCCGTATTTTATCCATTCCAAATAAAACTATTGCTTGTGAAATCCTCTCCACACAAGTGTTTTCCTGGCTTCGTCCGCAGCTGTGATGCGTCGAAACCCGGGGTCCGCTATAATGACATCATTATCATCATCATCATCAGGTCTTTTTAGTCTCCACTGCAGGAGCATGACCCTCTCTGTACTACCGGAGCCATACTTGGCCAGAGCAGACAGAGGATTTGACCTACACTCTCCTCGCTGGCCAGACTGGTTGGAGAGGTCTCATTGATGTTTATGAGCTTTGTTTAGCTTGTATCCTAAGTCGCCTCTTAAGACCTCCATGGGAAGACTTAGAGTGGTCCTATTATACTCTGCCGGAAACCACACGGTTATAATGACAACATTCATGCTTTATGAGAATTGGCGAAAGGTTTTTTTACAGCTGGTTGCTTAGGTATCTCCAGAACCTGAATGAATTACAAATTGGTATTTGCCAACACCAGGAATTGAATCCAGTGATCCACGTGTTACAGGCATGTTAACGTCTGCGCAATGGATGCCTTGAAAGCTGAATGTGAAAACATGAAGACATAACATACGTAGCTCTTCCCTAAGTTTGTTTAGTTTTTGATGCAAAATGAATAATTCAGTATGCCTCACGATTTCAAACTTAGATTAAGATCATCTTTTGGCGAAAAAGAATAATGTACAGTATGCTGACTTTTGTCTTATTGATATCATCTTTTTCTATGGCAATCGTACAATTAGGATCATTCCGATGGGCAGCAGCGATGGGAACATAATAAGCCAAAGAAACTACGTTCACCAACCCGCCTGTGAAGCGTGGTGAATATGGCAAAATCCTCCCACGGAACGAAAAATATTTTTGTCCAGTAGTGGACTTCTTGTAGCTGAAATGATGATGATGATCATGATACGCAATCATTAAAAGATTCCTTTAGATTATTTTGATCAAATAAATCCGCCATACGTGTATAATCTGTTCCTTTTTGTGTAAGCACAATAAAGCGTTATCTTGTTGCCCCCATATAAAGAAAAATATTTGAACATATATGAAAATAGCTGCTTTGTTTGAATTTCCGCGCATTATTTGAGAAAAAGCAAACATTGTTGTTAGCTCTAGCTATCCTCGTAAATCGGGCATCCCAATTAGCAATTTTACAGAAATATTTTTGAGTATTTGAGTTGGATTTACTGGCGCGGGATGAGAAGCAGCTGGTATATTTTACGTTTTTTTCTTTTCTTCTAGAATGCATGAAAAATTAGTATCAATCACGGTGACTTTTTTCTTTGAAAATGATTGTTACCGAAGATAGGCAAATTACGTGCGAAATACGATTATTTCAAAACAGAACGTCTGCATCCAGCGTCTCCCTGCGACCTGAGTTAGGTCGCAGGGAGACGCTGGATGCAGCGCTTCCAACCGATCGTATTGGCAATCCTTGGGAGAGGCCTGTCCTGCAGACTACTCGCAGCAGATATAATGATGGATGAGATATTATCAGGTATGCACTTTGGGTTTATTGAGTAAAGCGGTTGGGCTCAATGGTCTAACACCCGACCTAATAGCGAAAAGCCCTGGTTCAAATTACTCCCGGCCTGACATATACGGCTGCAGAGATATCTGACCCCCTCTCAGTAGTGACACTATACTATCTCTATCCTACATTATCAGGGATAATTTAGGATTCTAATGGTGAAAGAATTTTTCAAATCTGTTCGGAGCTATGCCAACAAACAAAGAATCAAACCTTTTCTCTTTATAATATTACTTGGTACCTATAGACTTTACACTTCTGTAGTATTTCTGTGAAAGTTTAGATAACAATACATAAATGATAATTTTAAAGAAAAAATAAAAATGGTTTTCTGTAAAGTCAGTTAAAGGACGATAATTTTACGTAATAACGGTGGAAGAGAGATAGATGCGTCACAAGCCGAATTATTAAGCCGATCGCAACTCATATTAAATAACCTATATTAAATAAACGTTTCGAATTGAATTGAAAAACTCTCTATCGATTATTCCGCGCTCTAGCTTGCACACGGAACGTGACACTTGTTCGTGCGTGCAGTCGACGTTCATCGATTTACAATGACGTCAAAAAATATACGTTATAAAATCGAGTTACTCGACCAATCTGAACTTAATAAGCTAACATTGGCTGTTTACTCTAGCGATCACGGCAATTGGAGTCGATATTAATGACACAGTGTGACCTACTTTATTTGAATGCTAAAGCAAAATATTTATTCTACGGGCGGACGGCGTCACGAATAATATTTGAACGGGTTTCCTGTTTTAATACAATCTTAATATTTACTATACGGATACAGTACATATAGATTTTCTTTTCATTTAGGTCATTACTACTGTAGACGTAGTGACAGGGTTAGGTGGGGTTTCTCCGCCAACAGTACTTACAATTGCAGTGATGCGCTGGTAGTCACTTTTTGACGTGCCTTAAATGGACTCACTGCACACAAAAGAATCTTGAAGAGACAAATGACAGGGCAGTGGCCGTGGCTGCATACTGGGCAAAATGACTGTAGTCAAAAGATCACGAATGTATGACAAACCTCTAAACAGAAAGGAGGCCAAAGATGGACCAGCTCTGAGGTACCTAGCCACCAAGGACCTTATTTCCGATGCCAAATTAGTCTGTCGCCGGTTTTCATCTTCTGCGTTAATATTAGACTTAAATAAACAGGTGCCGGACTTCGCAAGGATGCTATGCTAAATTGAAGCGCAGGCGGAATTTTGCAACAGATCTCCTTTGGTGAAATTCAGAGTATGGCCCACCTTACTGCTTACTGTCCGCTTTTGTCTATCGAAGGCGTCATCCTTAGGATACATGAGGCTATTGAGAGTTTGTCAAATGGATCGACAGGCAGGACATAAAAGCACTATCATGTGCGATAAGAGCTCGGCACTTAATGCCACATTTGGACATACTGACCCAAGTTGTTCCTGCGACCACGCAGGTAAATTGAATTTTTTGAGTTTATTTAAAAAAAAAATTATTAAAAAGATCCAGTCACGATATTTTTAATAATATTTATTTATTTGCCACACAATACATTAAATTACAGCAATACAGGAAACTTTCATCTATACATAATAAGAGCCTGGTCCGATTCCACCTGGAAAATTTTCCTCTAAACTAGGCTCATGCTTGTATTATATCTTTTCAAAATGACAAATTTTATGACTTTGATTTTATATAACACAGCATGCATGTCGTGCTGACTGACTACTCCGTCATCTTCGACTACATTATGTTTTGATTGGGCCCTAAATTATGTTTTGGGTCTCGGCAGCTAATTCTAGCACCAGATACCTACTAGCACTAGCAAAACTATACAACTCACGATCACTACATCCCCGTGTTTACTTACCTAAATCCTATTTCAGTGCCAGAGGTGACAATTTTTGCTCTTCCTCGTAGATGCTTATGTTCTCAGGTTTCTTTAACACATTGTAAATAGTCTAGTTAACTAGCAGTGGACCTACGCCATGTAACGATGACTTGTGGAACTAAGCTTGCCAGATACCTTTCGCCGGATGAGATATTCATTCCTATAGTATTATATTATATAAGGTGATATGATATCATACCCGTGGTTACTCCGCACCTAACTATACTTATTTTTACTTTATCTATCAAAAATCACCTAATTCGCGCAAAGAATTATCACAACAACCGTTTTCACTAACTGGCGTATTTCATTAACGTATATTTTAATAGTTATTACGTACGAAACTTTAAATTATATTAGCGCTTAAAGAAGTTACAAAAATAATTTAAGCGAACACATATAATGCTAAGTACTTAATAAAAAGGCCTCATGTTGTCAGCTGATAAAGTCACGTCGTCGAATCGACATCCGCGTAAAAATGACGCGAGTCGCGAGAGGTATCGAGGCGAGATTTTAAATCGAGATTGCCGTCACTTCCCGCTCGGTGCTCCGGGCCGCTGATAAAAATTTCATACGTTCCGGTTCCGGCAACTTTGGTCCTTATCTTTAAGGCTTCTTTAAGGAAAATACTTGAAATATGATAGTACTTGTATTATGATTATACTTATGTTAAGGTCACGTTTCTTTAATTAGGGTCAAATTTAAAGTTCTGCGTTTGCAATTTGGTATGCTATCATTTTTCTTATAACTTTGAACGAGAACTTTCTTGTATATGTTATACTATGGTTTAACTTATAAATGGTAAATAGCTCAGAATAATAAAGACATTGGAAATGGCAAGACAATGCACTCGATCAGCTCACTTGAATCACCTAAGTAGTTTGTCCCGCGATCGTCCACGGAACAAAAGTGAGAATTGCATAAAAAAAGATCGAAAAATACTGACGTGTGCTATTCTAATAAAGTGAGAAGTCCTAGTGAAACATTGACGAAAGGAGACTTTGGTCAAAGTTTCACTAACACTTTTACTTAATTGTGTTACGTTAGTTGTATGCTTGAAATGAGGTGTCGCTGGTTTTCATAGAAACACGCGTTATAAGATAACACTTCTTATGTGTTTGTTGTTATATGGTGAATAGTCAAGGTTCTCTTGAAAGGAAACTATGTAGAAGTTAGGTCACCAATTACTAAATATTGTGTTATCATCTGCTACTGTAAATTTCCGCCTGCCACTTCCTTTTGTACGTTTCACTCCAGAGTAATTTTGAATTTGATGTGGCATCACACAGCCTATAACTAGCAGACGGTCAAGACGTTGGTAAGTTTAGAAAATACGTACACCGAATAAACATACATACCTACATGGGCACATATATGCATAAATAGCGGCCAAAATCATAACCCTCCTGGCTTTGCCGTAGTCGGGTAAAAAAGAGAGCGAATAAACTTTTGCAGGAGGAAAAGACTATCTTTTTCTACTCCTAAACCAGCATGTTGGATATCCTTATCCTTTCCTTACTTAATATTATAAATGCGAAAGTGAATTTGTTTGTTTATTTGTTTGTTTGTTTGTTACGCTTTCACGCCGTAACTACTGAACCGATCATCATGAAATTTTGCGTATAAGTTCTCTGAAGTGTGGAGAAGGACATAGGTTACCTTTTATCCCGGGAAAAAGTACTATTGCCGAGGGATCGACATTGACGCGGGCGGAGACGCGGGCGAAAGCTAGTTATTAAATAAACCGAACATCAAATTATTTAGCACTTAACAATAATAATTGACACTTATTTATCAATATTAAAATAATAAAAAACTTCAAAGATCTTAATTCCGTCATCTCGACACAGCGGCGCAGCTACCGGTATCTGCGACGTACTCGTAATTGCCGGAATGCGGAGCTAGCGGAACCTGCCGCTTGCCACTTCCCGGCTTTTGTGCTACGGCTTATGTCTCGTGAATAAGCAGCTGCTTTATTTGCCATTCAGGGAATTTATTATATTAATATTATCCCTAAAGAAGAAAAAGACAGCCAATGAACTTGAGCAGTAGGAAAGTATACACAATGTGTTTTTCTTCTCCTAAATCGGACATTAAATATAACGAACAGAACTACGTTCTAATTTCCCCTTGTAATCGACAAAATCTAATTAACTATTACTCAATAAATAGTAATTAACAATAAGCTCATTAAATACAAGTGTTTCTTCCTCAGCTATCAGAAGCAGGTGATGGTAAAGCGGGACTAGCCACGTCTGCGTGGTCCAATCCCCTGTTCAACGTATCGGCACGAGCGCGTTGCGTGGCGGCGCGGTGCGGGCTGCGGCGATCTTCAGAGATCGAAGGACGGACGCGCCGCGACGACATTGATACTCGCCCTGAAGATGGCTATTATAGGTCGGTGGGTGAAACCATGTTAGTACTTATTGAATAACTAACCCTTCATAAATTAAGATAAGATAATATTTTAGTAAAATCAACTCTAAAGTCAAAAATAAAAAGGGATATTAGGATAATCTCTAAAGACAATTTTAAGACAAAAATAAATTAAGATAAAATAAAATTTTAATAAAATCAACTCTAGACGCTTAGTTCCGTTATTCCAGAGCTCCGGTACCGCTAATTGCCGGAATGCGGTGCTACCGGAACTTGCCGCTTGGCATTTTCCGCGGCTTTTGTGCTTACAAGCTACTGAATTAGCAGATGCTTCAGTTGCCACTTAAAGACTTCATTAAATTACATTGGCTTTTGATATATATTTTATTTGTATTTATATTTGTTGCTATTGTTATTAACTTTTTGATTACTTCTCAAGTATTAGGTATCATCATCATCATCTTCCTCCCGTTTTTGGGGTCGTCAGCTTTGAATGTCAACTACATTTCTTTCTATAATTAATCATATTCACATTTACCCCTTGTTTCTCATAATAATACACTAATAGGCTAGTTTCCTAAAAAAATATAATTAGTCCGTCAGTTAGATATTCAAAAAATATTGGTCACGTATTTTTTCTTTAGTCGATTAAACAAAAAAATATAAAGATATAGCCCTTTGAAGTTCCGTGTGACGTCATAGTTTGCTACAATTTTTAGCAAACTTTGACGTCACGAGCCCCCACTCCTGAACTTTGACGCGCTTTATCTTTATTATTTATTGTTTATTTGACAAAAGAAAAAATACGTGTCCAATATTTTTTGATTACCTAACTGACGGACTAATTGTTATGTTATTAATACGACCTAGGAAACTAGCCTATTATATGTCTTTCTCGATCTTTCCCTTCCTCTGTGCCATTTACTTCCAAGTGAACCATTTTTTGCCAGATGTTCGGCATCTCTTCTCCACTATTGGTGCCACCTTCGAAACATAATATATTAATTCCGGATTTTATCCAACTTCTTAAGTGTGTATATCCATCTCAGCGAGTACTTTTATATGTATTTTAAATATTTTATTATAAAAAATGAAAATCTACTGCTATTATCTAATTTTCTTACAAAGGTTTCTTATTGTGAACATAAACATTATCTCCGCAGTACACTGTAAAAAACTTATCTAACATTGTTTTGTGTTTGAACAAATTAACATGACCGGTACAAAGTTTTACAGCTGAGAATTCAACTAGGAAGATGCTAAGATGAGAGATAATTTAAATGAATGTTAAAGCTACATTTAAATTCATTTTTAGCGGTATCTGCACCCTGATTGCTGAAATGCGGTAGGCTGCCGGAACCTATAACTTTCCCGAATTATAACTCGCCTTATGTTCCGGTAAAGTACGTATTGTTTATACAGGGAGGTAATAAAATAAGTAAGTACATTGAAAAATCTAGGATATCAATTTAAGATAAGGACAAAGGATCAATTTATAATTCCCACACTAATTGTAACCCGACTGCCACAAGTAGGGTTATGTGTTTCGCGAGTATCTTTTATGTTTGTAAACTTCTTTATTATCTCGTATCTTCCAAACGACTGAATGGACTTCGTCCAACGACATCGTTAAGTTCGTCTCAAGAACCAAATGTCCTTAGATAGCTTTTATTTTAATAAAGGTGACTGCCTAGTTTTGAAAATTTTGTTTTTTTTTTTTTTAAATCACCCCGATTGAGCTAGCTCCAAAGTAAGTTCGAGACTTGAGTTATGGGATACTAATTCAACGATACTATATTTTATAACAAATACATACTATATAGATAAACATCCAAGACGCAGGCCAATCTGAAAAAGATCATTTTCCATCTTGACGAGTTAAATAATGGGTTCGTAGACACTGTCCAGGCGGCGGGATCGAAGTTTTTTAAGTCCCGCCCGAAACAAAAGCCTCAAAAAATCTCGCCCCAGACCCTAAAATTGATGGCCACGCGACGATCTATGCCGCTGCAGACGTCCGAAGACGCGGACGTACATCGGCAGCTCAATAGACAAATCCAGAAGGCCTTGCGACACGACATTCGTTCCTTTAATACCAAGCGTATTAAGGAGACGATAGAGCAAAATAAAGGCTCCAAAGTGTTCGCAAGAGTGGAGTCTATTGGGCAGAGCCGATTGACTAAGCTGAAGAAGGAGGACGGCGTCGTGGTATCGTCAAAAGCCGAGGTGCTGGGCGAGATCGAGAGGTTTTATGGACAGCTGTTTACCTCAGTAGCCAAACCCATTATAAGTTTGGCCAAAGATCCTAGAGCCAAACTTACCCGACACTATACCGAAGATATCCCGGACATCAGCCTGTATGAGATTAGGATTGCTCTCAAACAGCTCAAGAATAACAAGGCGCCGGGCGAGGACGGAATCACAGCAGAGCTTCTGAAAGCGGGCGGAACGCCGGTACTGAAAGTCCTTCAGAGGCTCTTCAATTCCGTTCTGCTCGAGGGCGTGACGCCAGAGACGTGGAACAGGGGCATGGTGGTGCTGTTCTTCAAGAAGGGCGACAATACCCTACTGAAGAACTATAGACCCATCACGCTCCTGAGCCACGTCTATAAGCTGTTTTCGAGAGTAATTACGAATCGTCTCACGAACAGGCTCGATGCCTTCCAGCCTCCCGAACAAGCCGGTTTCCGAAAAGGCTATAGTACCATAGACCACATCCACACGCTGCGGCAGGTTATACAGAAGACCAGAGAGTATAACCGGCCACTATGCTTAGCGTTTGTGGACTATGAGAAGGCCTTTAATTCGATTGAAACATGGGCCGTACTTCGATCTTTCCAGCGATGCCGCATCGATCATCGGTACATCGAAGTGTTGAAGTGCTTATACAGCAACGCCACAATGTCAATCCGAGTACAGGAGCAGAGTACGAGGGCTATCCGACTACAGAGAGGTGTGAGACAGGGAGATGTGATATCTCCAAAACTCTTCACCGCTGCTCTGGAGGATGCCTTCAAGCTGCTGGAATGGAAAGGACTTGGCATTAATATTAACGGCGAGTATATCACTCATCTTCGATTTGCTGATGACATTGTTATAATGGCGGAGTCGCTGGAAGATCTGAGTACCATGCTCAATGACCTCAATGAAGTTTCCCAACAAGTGGGCCTTAAAATGAACATTGACAAGACGAAAATAATGTCGAATGTCCATGTTGCGCCTTCTCCAGTGCTTGTTGGGAGCTCCATACTTGAAGCTGTTGACAAATATATCTATCTGGGTCAGTTGATCCAGGTTGGAAGTTCCAGCTTTAAGGATGAGGTCTTTCGACGAATCCGCGTCGGCTGGGCAGCGTTCGGGAAGCTCCGAAGTGTCTTCTCGTCCAAAATACCTCAGTGCCTCAAGTCGAAAGTATTCGACCAATGTGTGTTGCCAGTGATGACTTACGGGTCCAAAACGTGGTCGTTTACTATGGGCCTCATAAAAAGCTCAAGGTCGCTCAAAGAGCTATGGAGAGAGCTATGCTCGGTGTTTCTCTGCGAGATCGAATCAGAAACGAGGAGATCCGTAGAAGAACAAAGGTCACCGACATAGCTCAGCGGATTAGCTCTTTGAAGTGGCAGTGGGCGGGGCACATAGCTCGAAGAACCGATGGCCGATGGGGCAGAAAGGTGCTCGAATGGCGACCACGTACCGGCAAGCGCAGCGTTGGACACCCACCGACAAGGTGGTCGGACGACCTAACCAAGGTCGCAGGAAGACGCTGGATGCAGGCCGCTTCCAACCGGTCATATTGGAAATCCTTGGGGGAGGCCTATGTCCAGCAGTGGACTTCTTGCGGCTGAGATGATGATGATGATGACCATCTTGACCTGACCGGGGATCGAATCCGGGGCCATCGTGTCGCAGGCTGGCGTGTTAACCACTGCGCCAAGGAGCTTGCCAAAATTTGAAATAATACTACTGCATTGCTTTCACTGCATAGATTAAACAAAGTCGCTTCCCGCTGTCTGTCTGTCCCTATGCTTAGATCTTTAAAACTACGCAACGGATTTTGATAGGGTTTTTTTAATAGATAGAGTGATCAAGAGGAAGGTTTATATGTACATTACACCCGTGCGAACCCGTTTATATGTACCCAGGGCCCGGGTCGGTGGTGTATAATAAATTGATTGTAAGATATCGTCGATTTAATGCATCTGACTTACCAACAGGTCGAAATTACTAAAACAAATTGCTGTACCAAGCAATAAATACTTAATAAGTTAACCGGCTGGTTAACCCGTAGAAAGTGCCCATTTCAATTCCGATTGACCACGAGTTAAATTTAATAACCTGACCCCGCTAAGAGCTTTGGAGGGTATCTGTTTACTCGCCAAGAAAGGGTAGAACCCCTCTCTAGCAGATTAAATGCCTCAGATCCCTACACTCATCAGGAAATTATATTTTGTACACGAGCAAGAAATATTCCATAAGCATTTGCAAGGGACGATACTTATATGGTTTGCTTATTATGACATATATTGTGATTTTTGTGAGTAAATTTTACTCTTTATGTGAAGAAATAATTTGTTCACTTATAGAGTAAAATTTACTGAAATATATTTAGATGAATATCTAGCCCGAAAGTAAGTTTAGACTTGTGTTATGATATGCTAATTTAATAAAGAATAGGTAGATCACTTTGTGATAACAAATGAATATCAAAAAACTACTTCATTGTCGTATTCTAGTTATAACTTCAGAATATGCTGAGCGAGATTAGTTTTAAAAGCACCAATGGTTTCGATACTTTTTAAATCTGAAAAGAAAAACGCATGAAAACTCGAAACAACGAGTTTTCCCGAACATAAGCCTAATCCGTATCGATTCTTTATAATAAATACATATCAACAAATACGTATAAATATTCAAGACCAATGTGAATCTAAAATAGATAATTTTCCATTTGGACCTGACACCTGGGATCGCACCCGGGAACTCCAATAATAACAGCCTGGCATAATGACCACTAGGTACATAGAGGTTTTCCATGGGAGTAATGTTTGGTTAAAAAGTTATTTTGAAAAAATTTGCAGGAACAAGACCCTCTTTGTAGAACCGGAGGGCAGAGCAGACTGAGGATTTGCCCAACACTCTCCTAACTTGGCCAGAGCAGACAGAGGATTTGCCCTACACTCTCCTCTTTCCTCGCCGGCCAGACGGGTTGGAGAGGTCTCATTGATGTTTATGAGCTTTGTTTACCTTGTATTTCCTAAGTCGCCTCTTACGACCTCCATGGGAAGACTAGGAGTGGTCCTATTCTACTCTGCCGGAAACCACACGGCTATAAATAATAAATCAATAAATGCGTAAAACCCTTACATATAAAAATACCATTCTTGTATCACCGCTACACAGCACATTTTTGATGGAAACGCAGCCTAAGCGTAAGTAAGGTATACGATACCGGAATTAGTCAGCAGTATAAGTGATGCCTCAGCTTCATCCATCATTTCGAGGAGATAAATGACTTACAAGGAAAACTGTGTTGCATGGCGGACAGATAACTTAATAGATAACATGTTTAATATATTTTTCGTTAAATACAAAACATCCGTAATTTTATTATTTTTCTCCTAATAGATCAAATTTATCCCTAACCGTACTAATATTATAAATGCGAAAGTGAGTTTGTTTGTTACGCTTTCATGCCGTAATTACTGAACCGATCATCATGAAATTTTGCATACAAGTACTCTGGAGTACGGAGAAGGACATAGGCTACCTATTATCCCGGGAAGAAGTACTATTCCCGAGGGATCGACATTGACGCGGGCGGAGCCGCGGGCGAAAGCTAGTTAAATATAATTCAAAGGTCACGAACCATCTCAGGTGAGGATGCAACCGGAAAAACGCTCAGATTTTAGAGGAATAAAAATAGTAGTACCTGGGCGACCGAGCTTCGCTCGGTTATTACTATATGTTGTAATATGGTGGTGTTTACGTTATAATCTATATTTATGAGAAATATGTATTGTTATCTCAAACATTAACTACATTTTTTAAACTTCTCTAAAAACAATAAAAAATGACATACAACTAAACACATAAATAAAAAAGTAAGTCACCTAGCGGGATTCGAACCCGTGACTCATTTCTTGCCATCTGCGTCTTCAGCCGATGGACCAGATAGACGGTGGTTGGCAGGACGAACTTAGCGACCATATTGTGCGTGAAAAGAAAAACGCCTATTTTTAAATAGATTGCTGTTGGTCTTCTTAATAAATAAAATAAAATAAAAAATCCATATCGATTTTTTACCCCCGAAAACTCCATATACCAAATTTTTTAAATATATTACGCGATGATAATGAAATGAGAAAGAATTTAAATGTAGGTCTCGCAGTTTGAGAATATATTACTAACAAAGATACAGATCGCTCTTATTTCGGTTAGATCAAGCAATAAATTATCTTAAAATTTCAATTAAAATCAGTCTTATTTCTGAAGTTCCAACAAACATTATCAGTGTTATTATAAAACGAGGACTAAGTTTAGTACCCGGTTTAAACCATTATCAGTCCAATACAACAACTGCCTCCGTGGTCCAGTGGTTAAGGCGTTTGCCTGTAGACACGGGGCTCGTGGGTTCGATTCCCACGGGAAGCATACTTTGTTTAGTTGTTTCCAGTTTGGTTAGGAGATTGTAGGCTTGAATCACCTGGTTGTCTGATAATGAAGATGATTCCGTGCCTCGGAAGGCACGTTAAGCCTATGGTCCCAGCTGCCATCTGGTAGTCGTTACAGGAACCACGTCAGAGGCCAAGAGGCGGTTCCGAAGAACTTTGACACCAGGGTGTGCATGGTCGATTGACCGTGACACCTACACGTAATGATAATGATGACTCTTGGATGAGTCCAATACAAATTGACAGTGTCAGTTGACCAAACTTCAAAGTGATAAGTGTCGACTTATTTTGGTCGGATAATGATTCAAACCAGGTTCTAAAGTTAGTCCTTGTTTTATAATAAGACGGTAAAAGTATTAACTTATTAATTAGAATGGTTGATTTAATTTCATGCCAATCCGAGAATTTCAAACAGATCAGACGGGTAAAACCTTTCTATTTTAATAAGTATGTTTATGTTTTCTATTTTTTTTTATGGTATAGGACGGCAAACAAGCAAGTGAGTCACCTGATGGTAAGCGATCAGCGCTGCCCATAGACAATTGCAACACCAGGGTGTAACAACAGCGTTGCTGGCCTTTTAAGGGATTGGGGGAAGGACATGGGGGAGGAAATGGGGTAAAAAAGCCTACGGCTCTTAAACTCACCGAACGAAGCAAAGAAGCGTTAAAGCTTCTATTCAAACGTCGATTTTCTGTGAGAGTGTGACTTCCCCGGACAAATTTTGGTGCTAGCGTGGCTCTACCACAACTAGAATATAAATGAGTCTTATGTAAAGATAGTCTCTACGGACGTCAAATTTCTTTAGGTTGATATTTCCTAAAGCAATGATTTAAAAAGAACCCAAAATATATACAACATACTTACATACGTGAACGCTTACATTCATTTATTTGTTGGCAATTGTGTGAAAATCTAACACTACAATTACTGAGTCATCGAACTCGACAAGAAAGAAGATACGGTAAGTATGATAAATTACTTTATTGAAGCCGAATTGTGCACAAAAGTAGTTGAATATCCGGCCAGGTGAAAGTCACACATAGGTTCTGTACCATTTATAGCTACAAAAACTACGATTTTTATATGTGGACTCTTCTGATCTATATGAAAACACTTCAATGCAACCTCTCATGTAAGGTCTTTCTTAACTACGTCGTTTGACGTTTTAGTAATAAATGAGTATAAACCAAAAAGCTTAGTTTCTTGTAGGACTCCCTTTAGTTTCTAATTTTATTATGTTTTCTGCGAAAATAACAAGTTTTAACCTATTACGGTTCAATAGATACAACCCTTTGATAGACGGACATCGCACGGATGGACGGACAGACATCGGTAAGTAATAAAATCATGTTATAACCTTTTGATTACGGAACCCTAAAAATCAACCCATTTAATTTACTGAGACCTGCTCCAATTTAATTTAAAAGGTAAAATTACATTGAAGTGAAATTTCATGCAAATTCTTTAAAGTTTTAAAGTCAAAAGTTGAAAGGATTGGTTTGAATTTTAATCGTGAGCAAATGATTATTTTCTCCTTTGACTACGTGAAAATTATGCTACTATGAATATTGCGAAATGGCGTTGAGTTGTAAAAGAGTAATTTTATAATCTTTTAAAACCTCTAAAGCTGATTTTATTTCAGAGTGACGCCGGCGAGACGCGTCGTTGACCAGCGACCAGCTTGAAACGAGTTTATTGCGCGTTTACAATGTACAGTTGTGTATGGTGGAGAGTGGGTGGAGATCATTGGGACAAATACAATAACAGGATTTGCTGTTTATAATATGGAAAATAGCGATGTCGTAAATCTTTGATAATTGATTATTGGGCGCGCGCTTCGGCAGCGCTGCCGCTGGCCGGTGCACGTTACCATAGCGGAGCATTTCAACTGCGTAACTATGAAAGGAGATCTAGTGATCTAGTGTAATTGCAAGCGCGCGGCCCTTCAGGTAATATAAGAGTTTGCTTTTTTCCAAGTCTTGCGCACACAGGCAACGCCCAAAGCAGAGGTCCGTCTCTCCTGGTGATGTTGTCTATAAAAGTTGAGAGCACTCTGCCCTTGCCTCAAACGCCCGGTGAAGTAGCAAAAGCTCACTTGGAGCTAGCTACATAGACACTTCAAAAAAAAAATTGCGTGCGCGTGCGTCTTGACTGCAGCGTTCAAAGGCTCACTCTGAAATCAGCCTAAAACATTATAGGCTCAAAGTAAACGTCGTACGTTCACGATATCTCAGGTGATGATCTAAGACCATTTTAAAAGATGGTCTATACTTTTCGCATCTTCTATTAATATTAAGCTTTTCAGACTAATAATCCTTTTCTTTAGATGCGATTATTTTCGCTTCTCAGTACATAGAAGCTTCTTTGATATTCTTTTCTTATTTTAATTTAACAGTCTGCTACACTTTTTAGCAAGCTGTGTAAACACGAGTAGCACGTCATTGGATTATCTTCTCATCTGCTGATTTTGACATACGTATAGTAAACTAGCTTGCGCCCCAGTTCCTCTTGCGTTAACGTTGATCTCTTGGGAACGAAAGGTACGTTAATGTCCTTCTCCGTACCCCTGACAAAGTGTATGCAAAATTTCATGATTCAGTAGTTAAGGCGTGAAAGCGACCTAAGAAAAGATTGTATCAAGGCGAGTATGGTCAAAAAAGAAGCGATAAAGGCAAAAAAGTTGCGCACACCCGTGACGTCAACATGGGTCCCAACGGAAGACCAGCGCTAGCTTTATCGCCAGCATATGCTGAGTTGAGACCTGTTTGAAAACGGACACAATGCTGAAAATGTCTTTTATTTAATGATATGTTTTTTTTTTAACCCGTACTGTGTATGTTTATCAAATAAATCATTCATTCATTAATTCAAAAATAATTGGTGACAGAACAAAATGGAAGGAACTGACATGCTATGACTGTGACTGACATACGGTTAATACTTCCTTCTTCCAAGGAAGAAGAAATTGTTAACCGAATGCCTATTAACGATTCATATTGTTAATGTACTCGCATATGTAAACTTTTTTAAAAATATTAAATACTGCGAGATGTAAATCATTGCCGAGCGAACATGAAATAAAACTTTTCATACGACTTTTATGCTCGGGCATGTACCCCGTAGAACATTTCTAATTTAAAAGTCGCCGATATGTCTGGAATCGCAGTATACAACAATAAACGCGCGTAGCACGTCATTTCTCTTGACCTAGCCGCGGCCAACCGCCTTTCCAGACTATTTTCGTTCATGAACACGCAAGATGATGCGGGTACGTAGAAAATACTCTTTCATAGGTTTGAAGTTACAGTGATAGTATCAAATACGGATGAATATATTTGTTCGGACGAATACAAATCACGCTATCCTGCCCTCGTTCGGATCCAGCGTCCTGAATGGTCTAACTAGGCATTAAATCTAGACATTGAATTCCTACTTTTCTACTAATATTATAAATGCGATAGTGAGTTTGTTTGTTACGCTTTCACGCCGTAACCAATGAACCGATAATTATGAAATTTTGCATACAAGGTATCTGGAGTATCTTTTATCCCGGGATCGACTATTCCCGAGGGATCGACATTGACGCGGGCGGAACCCCGGGCTAAAGCTAGTTAATTATAAATGTCTGTTAATTTTAATGACCAGTGTAGGATTCCTCGTGAGTCTATAACCTTATATTTACTCTCAATGTATAATTCTCTTCGTAGTCATAAATCAGGCAGCAAGAATAAAACGTTTGTTATCAGACTGTGACAGCGCCTCTCCATCGCGACAAAAATATAACCTTTTCTGCTGACTATGCATACATTTGTAATGATCTCTGATTTATTATGGCTCTTCTAGGTAATAAATCATGAGGTATATATAAATAGAAAATAGATGATATGCTATTATTGTCACTAGGGGACTTACGGGACAAACCCGCAATCATTTCAAGGCACTACTGCAGCGAGAAATTGTCACCTGAGATAATGTCCCATGATGACCATATCCCATTCCCCATAAACATAATAAGGCTTACGTAACTTAACACAACTAGCCAACTTTTACAAGTCAGGTATTTGATTCAACTAATTTTACAATGAATTTGAAAATCAACTAATATTTAGGGAGCCATGCAATATTTTTTAAGTGTTTTATTTTGCGTTCACAATGCTATTTTGATATACTCTTAAGAAATGAAATACGGTGAAAATTTTTACTACCATATTTTTTAAGGGGTATATAATTATAATCTCCGTTTTCATAAACGTAGCAACAAGCATAAAATCAAGAAAGTAACCTCTTTCGCATACTATGCATACATTTGTTAATCTCTGATTTATTATGGCTCTCCTAGGTGATAAATCATGAGGCATAAATAAATGGAGAACAGATGTGACACTTAACATACCAGAGAAGGAGTTTTTTTACAAGACTGTCCAAAAAGGAGTGTACCTTTGTGAGTTTCTTTATTAAATGTCTGAACCCCTTGGATTTGTATGGTATCGTTAGAAACCAAACGTCCTCTTGAATCGCATAGGCTACGTATTATTTATTTTGGCAGGGCAGTTGTGTTTATATTTTTCTTTTCATCCAATCATTATTTTAATTTCGTCTCCACCCAGTAATAGGTACACTAAATGTGGCCCTGGATCTTATGACCATACATTATGGATAAAGACGTGTTAATATGTATGTAGACGTATGTTGACAAAACGTGCGCTACGACGAACAGTTTTACCGTGTTTTTTTCCTAGCAAAACACCATTGGCCTACTGGCTGTTAGACAGGCAGGCAGTGACGTGCTTAGTCATTTTGCAAAAAGTTCCCCTTCAAGAGAATGTCAGTGGTAAAACACACTGTATCATTAAAAATGTTCCCTAATAAATTAGAGCACATAGAAAATATGTACCTCCTACATATTTTTGATATTCCATACTCATCGTTCGATTCTCGTGTGTGTAAGTGGCCAACATATTCATTTATTATTTATTTATAACTAAGCCGCTGACCAACCGTCCGTCTACAAAAGGGCTCTCTGTTATGTACCGTAATAGGTTAAATTTTTCACAGAATATTGAATATCATTAATTTATAGAATCGCGGTTTTACTCTCGTTTTATTCGTCGGGTTCGCCGACGCCTACTTTTGGTCTGTTACGAAGACCATATGCTATTTAAGAAATGGCATGTACCAGTTTGTGTCATTTCTGTTATCTCGGTATGTATACCGTGCACGAAGAATAGGTACATTTTTACCGCGTCAAGGGGAATTTATTTCCTTTTAGTATTAATCTTTGTTATAATCAATCATCATCTGACGTTAAGTAGCTTGTTATTTGATCCTCAATGAGTTTGCTTTTCAACAATATTGAAATTTTGTAAGAATCTTTGTGAAAGGATGGAGAGTTAAGTTTTCTTTTACTTTCAGAAAAAGTTCAGTGATCATTTTAATTATGATTTTACGGTATCTAGGTATATAGTAATATAGGGATTTGAGTATTATTTTGTATAGAATTACTTAATACTACGAATGACAGCCGAATGACAGGTTTCCGGCGGAGTAGAATAGGACCACTCCAAGTCTTCCCATGGAGGTCGTCAGAGGCGACTTAGGAAATACAAGCTAATCAAAGCTTATAAACATCAATGGGATCTCTCCAACCCGTCTGGCCAGCAAGGAGAGTATAGGCCAAATCCTCTGTCTGCTCGGACCAAGTATGGCTCCGCTAGTACAGAGAGGGTCATGCTACTGCAGTGGAGACTAAAAATAAAAGACCTGATGATGATAATGATGACTTAATACTGAACTTAAACCCGACCTTTATCTTATACACCTTCTGGAAAGAACTAAAGAATCATGTCACTAGGCGATGCAACTTGCAACCCATCACTATTTTGATTCTGTTGTCCACCCTTGCGTCCACCATCATTAACATTATGGCCTATTGGATAAGACCCAAAGACCACGGTCCTAGCCTCTATCTACCCCATAATGAATAAAGACTGCGAAGGGAATAATACATACATATCACATGTATGTATTATTCCCTTCGCAGTGTAAAATATTGGTCCCTGAAGCTTAGACGCAAATTTTTTTTATACGGACGTCACAAATCGCTTATTGAGGCAACAGGAAACTGCAAGGCCTCCCGTTGCGTCAATAAAAGGAGTTATGATATGATGTCCGTATTAAAAAAAATTGCACCCGGGCCCTGTGTCCGGGGCTAGCTGTTATATCGCTCAACGAATCAGCATTGCTCGATCGAGGTAATGCTGCCAGTATTTTGGGCACGATGTCTCAATGTGACGAGTTGGAAGATTATTTTATATTTATAAGAAAAAAACTGTTCATTTATATTCTGAAAAAAAAAAAAAACACGAAATAGTACGCATAAAGAATACATTTCTTTAAGAAAATAAAGCTAGAAGTTTAAAACAAACAAAAGAGCGTCGAGTTCGTGAAACAAAACGAAATGAAAACAACGCAGTTACTCTTGGATGTTTTTTAGAATGGCACAAAGCGGTAAGCGCCATTGATCTCTACAAAGCTTAGGACCTCAGGACCGTTGTGAGGTCACTGTGATAAGACGCAAGGATAACAACTCACAAAGCCATTTATAAATAACAACTAAATTAAGAAATAAAACATGGTGATAAAATTTCAAGCGGGCGGGATTTGAACCTGTGACCTTAAGTTTATGTACTACTTATGTCTATGTATTTAATAGCATTGTGAATGCAAAATATAAGCACTTAAAAATAATAACAACAAACTTTATTAAATTAAGAAATAAGAGGCCGAGAGGCGGTTCAGAGAGCGAAAGGCGGTTCTGAAGAACTATGGCACCAGGGTGGGCATGGTTCATTAACCGTGTCATACACGAAATGATGATGAATAAGAAATAAAATATAGTAAAAAAGTTTCACGCGGCCGGGGTTTGAACCAGCGACTTTAAGTCTGTACACACGACCTACGCCCTGCGATTTGAGCTACCGCGCGTCAAACCTCGGCGTCGAAAACAACTTCCTATTCCTAGTAAACTTTAAAGTTCGGTGGCCGCAGCAACTATTTCATATTTTGTACGAAGGTCGTGACACGACAGTGTCATTATTATTTCGACTACGGGGTTTTCGTCGGCAACTTTGCAAGCTGCAGACACAGACTTGAAATAGTAGCCTTTTTTTATGTATATGTATATTTGACGGCAAACGAGCAGACGAGCCACCTGATGGAAAGTGGTCACCGTCACCCACGTACATCTGCAACACGAGAGGAGCTGCTGATGCGTTGCCGACTCTTAAGATACATGTAAACACGCCTTTTGAAGGACGCAGCTTATATAAAATTTATATATCAGACGAATATCAAATTCAATCAGACATCTCGACCTATCACATCCATCAAGCCGTACATACGCAGTTGCAAAACATTGCCAAGGATCTATATATATCATCATCATCAGGTCTTTTTAATCTCCACTGCAGGAGCATGACCCTCTCTGTACTACCGGAGTCATACTTGGCCAGAGCAGACAGAGGATTAGGCCTACACTCTCCTCGCTGGCCAGACGGGTTGGAGAGGTCTCATTGATGTTTATGAGCTTTGTTTAGCTTGTATTTCCTAAGTCGCCTCTTACGACATCCGCGGGAAGACTTGGAGTGGTCTTATTCTACTCTGCGGGAAACCACACGGCTTCTATCTATGTAGGCATATCTATACATATGCCTACATATACATGGTGAAATTTTGATCGTTTCTATAATATAATAATATTACAAAGAGGAAGATTTGATTGTTTGTTTGTTTGCATGGAATAGGCTCCGAAACTACTGGACCGATTTGCAAAATTCTTAATCCATTAGAATCCTACATCAACCCTGATGAACATAGGCTATTTACATATGTATATCTTACAGTGCGAAGCCGGGACAGGCCGCTAGTATAATGTAGTGTCGTTGAGTTAGTATCCTACGAGTCCTACGACACAAGTTCATAACTTACTGTGGGTGTAGTTCGATTTGTGTGATACGTCCCTATATATTTATTTAATTATCTCTCGAAGCCACATGGTCCCGTCGGTCCCCAATATAACCGACGGTCGGCCGATCCTTGCATATTTCATGAATGAGTCATTATTCTATATTGTTTTTGTTGTCAGGCCGAGATTTTGGGCTTTGCGTCGTAAACAAAAAAGATAAATCGATTGTAAGCTCTCCTCATATTGTTTGTTTGGGAAATTTCTTTTTGAGGATTGCGTTGTGTGATAAGCAATTCTGCAATTTTTTCAGATAACAAATATGGGCACCAACATTATATTATATAAGATTTTTACTTCAGTTTTATTTTTCAAGTTACCTTTTTTTGACTTTCTTTCTCTCTCCATTTCAGGTAAATATAAGTAATATTTGGATTTTATATACTGAAATAATTATATACAGTCGAACTCGGCGCAGTGGTTGACACGCCAGCCTGCGACACGAGGGTGCCCGGGTTCGAATCATTCTCACTAGTTCCATCGGCAAACAGTTCCATGGAACTAGTGAGATTTTTTTCTCAGTGGTTCCTGTGACATTATGAAAACCATGGAACTACAAAGAAAAAAAAAATCAAAACTCCCCCTCGAACTTACTTTGGGGCTAGCTCAATCTGTGAGATTTGTCCGTATATATTTATTTTATTTTTATTTTATTGATTACAAATCTTGTTTGAATATTCTGTTACATCTTCTTTTATTATTTGATGAGCTCTGTGGCCTAGTGGTCATCATGCCACGCTGCCACACCGGAGGTTCCGGGTTCAACACCTGGTCAGGTCAAGATTGATAATTATGTTTTTCAGATTGACCTATGTCTTGAACGTTGAGTTAGTATCCCATGA
This sequence comes from Elegia similella, assembly GCA_947532085.1. NCBI lineage: Eukaryota > Metazoa > Arthropoda > Insecta > Lepidoptera > Pyralidae > Elegia > Elegia similella. The sequence continues at coordinate 17,948,062 of OX383942.1, read as the reverse complement.
CACAAGTCTCGAACTTAGACTAATCTATACATATAATAAAACAGTAAAATTATTTTGTCTGTACATTTCGAATTTTTGACTGAAATGGATAGAGGGACACTTAAAAAGAACAATAGAAAGCAAAAAATTTTTTTTGAATTTCTTGTCTGTCTGTCTGTCTGTCTGTCTGTCTGTCTGTCTGTCTGTATGTATGATCACGATTATCTCCGAAAATACTGAACCGATTTACTTTAAACTTTCAACAATTGCTTTGTTTTAACTCAGTTTAACATTTAAAGTTTGTTTCATCAAAATCGGTTCATTAAAAAAAAAGTTATCGTCATTTGAATGAACTCAAGGCATGAGTTTGCCTGCAAACATATAGCAAAAATAAAATAAAATAATAAGTGACATAAGAAAATTTAAATCCAAAGTCAATTCATCATCATTATACGACAGCATTATACCTATCCATACTATCCATAGTAATCCATACTAAAAAAAAAGGAGAAGCTGACTGACTGACTGACATATCAACGCAGGGCCTAAACTATAAGGGTTAGGAACTTGAAATTTTGCACAAGGGTTCCTTTTATAACGTAGGGGAACACTAAGAAAGGATTTTTGGAAATTCATCTCCTTAGGGGGAAAAACGGGTTGCAAAATTAGTATGAAACTTTGTTGTTTTTGAAGTTATTCGAATGAAATTCAGCATGAAGGTTCTTTACTGAAAGGTATGAAACACAAGTAAAATATTTTTCTCAAAAATCATCCCTTAAGGGGATATAACGGGGATGCAAAGTTAGTATGAAACTTTCCGTTTTTGAAGTTATTCAATTAAAATTCAATATTAAGGTGTTTCACTGTAAGTCATAAACTAATGTATTTCGGGAAATTCTACTGTTCCTGAGAAAAAGACACTTACGCGAGAAATCGGCAAACCTGACTTATATCAACGCACAGCCGAAACTACTGTGCGCAAAAACTTGAAATTTGGCACATGGATTCTTTTTATGATGTAAATGAGCACTAAGAAAGGATTTTTAGAAAATCAAAGGGGTTGAAGTTTTATGGAATTTTCTCATTTCTGGACTTAGAAGTTTGAAAGTAGGTACGCAAGTTCTCAATTAAAATTAAAAAAGATCTGTTTAGGTGAACCAGACAACATTCTCCCTTGAAGGGGTAAATAGGGGGTAAAGTTTGCATGGAATTTTTCCATTTCTAGACTTAGAGGTATGAAAATAAGTACCTATATACGTTCTAGGTTACAATTAAAAAAGATCTGTGTAGATGAAATGTACAAAATTTCCCCCTTAAGGGATAAAGGGGGGGGGGGGGGATGGAAATTTTCTCATTTCTGGACATAGAAGTATAAAAATAAGTATATATGTTTACATTACAATTTAAAAAGATCTGTGTAGTTAAAATGGTCGAAATTTCCCCTTGAAGGGGTAGAATAGGTGGGGTAAAGTTTGTATGGATTTTTTTTATTTACTTAGAAATATGACAATAAGAAGTTCTCCATTACAATAAAAAAATATCTGTGTAGGTGAAATGGGCAAAATCCCCTCCTTAAGGGCTAAAGATCTATGCAGGTGAAATGTATTAAATTCCCCCATAAGGGGAAAAGCAAAGGGGCAGGGGTTTGTATGGAATTTGTATCATTTCTATTGTTCCCAAGGGAACGACATTAACGCGGGCGGAGCCGCGGGCAACAGCTAGTGATATATAATATGCGGACAAAGTTGCGAGTAAGAGCTTCATAAATTTTACTTGAAGCATTTTCGTTGAAGCGGAAAAATAAAAAACACCGGCCAAGTGCCAGTCGGACTCGCGCACGAAGGGTACCGTACTATTATCTATAAAAACGGCAAGAAATCATGTCTGTTGTATGGGAGCCCCCTTTAATATTAATTTTATTTTTATTTAATTATATTTATTTTTAAAGTGAATATTTAACTAAATATTCTGTGAATATTCAAATGTCTGCCTGTTGCCGTTATCATTATCGAGCAAAAACAAGCAAAAAAGATCACGTTTGTTGTATGGGAGCCCTGAAATGTTTATTTTATTATATTTTTAGTATTTTTTTGTTATAGCGGCAACAGAAATACATCATCTGTGAGACAGACAACTGTCTAACTATCACGGTTAATGAGATATAGTCTGGTGGCAGACGGACAGACAGACAGACGTCTGACTGTCTTGACAGCGGAGCGATATTAATAGGGTCCCGTTTTTACCCTTTCGTTACGGAATCCTAAAAATGCTTCTCGTATCGGTACTCGTACATCTGGAATCAAATAGACGACGCCAATTTGGTACACGGATGTTTACAAATAGCTGCGCCATGACTAATACGCGTATTGCTAGATTTTTGCCTTACGATATCCGAAAGAGGGTGTTGTGGTTGATCGTTTTGGACCCTGGAACCAAGGGACCCATGGGAACAATGCTGGGAACTCAAAAAAACCGACATTCCCATACAAACTGGCCAGGCGGCGGAACTCTTTCAATTGGAAATGACGATTTTTTTTGAATTACCAGCATTGGTCTTATAGAAAAAGTTGTTCATATTGATGGTCTTAGTCACCCCTTTAAGGGTCCAAAACGATCAAAATTTCACCATGTATATGTAGGCATATGTATAGATATGCCTACATAGATAGAAGCCGTGTGGTTTCCCGCAGAGTAGAATAAGACCACTCCAAGTCTTCCCGCGGATGTCGTAAGAGGCGACTTAGGAAATACAAGCTAAACAAAGCTCATAAACATCAATGAGACCTCTCCAACCCGTCTGGCCAGCGAGGAGAGTGTAGGCCTAATCCTCTGTCTGCTCTGGCCAAGTATGACTCCGGTAGTACAGAGAGGGTCATGCTCCTGCAGTGGAGATTAAAAAGACCTGATGATGATGATATATATAGATCCTTGGCAATGTTTTGCAACTGCGTATGTACGGCTTGATGGATGTGATAGGTCGAGATGTCTGATTGAATTTGATATTCGTCTGATATATAAATTTTATATAAGCTGCGTCCTTCAAAAGGCGTGTTTACATGTATCTTAAGAGTCGGCAACGCATCAGCAGCTCCTCTCGTGTTGCAGATGTACGTGGGTGACGGTGACCACTTTCCATCAGGTGGCTCGTCTGCTCGTTTGCCGTCAAATATACATATACATAAAAAAAGGCTACTATTTCAAGTCTGTGTCTGCAGCTTGCAAAGTTGCCGACGAAAACCCCGTAGTCGAAATAATAATGACACTGTCGTGTCACGACCTTCGTACAAAATATGAAATAGTTGCTGCGGCCACCGAACTTTAAAGTTTACTAGGAATAGGAAGTTGTTTTCGACGCCGAGGTTTGACGCGCGGTAGCTCAAATCGCAGGGCGTAGGTCGTGTGTACAGACTTAAAGTCGCTGGTTCAAACCCCGGCCGCGTGAAACTTTTTTACTATATTTTATTTCTTATTCATCATCATTTCGTGTATGACACGGTTAATGAACCATGCCCACCCTGGTGCCATAGTTCTTCAGAACCGCCTTTCGCTCTCTGAACCGCCTCTCGGCCTCTTATTTCTTAATTTAATAAAGTTTGTTGTTATTATTTTTAAGTGCTTATATTTTGCATTCACAATGCTATTAAATACATAGACATAAGTAGTACATAAACTTAAGGTCACAGGTTCAAATCCCGCCCGCTTGAAATTTTATCACCATGTTTTATTTCTTAATTTAGTTGTTATTTATAAATGGCTTTGTGAGTTGTTATCCTTGCGTCTTATCACAGTGACCTCACAACGGTCCTGAGGTCCTAAGCTTTGTAGAGATCAATGGCGCTTACCGCTTTGTGCCATTCTAAAAAACATCCAAGAGTAACTGCGTTGTTTTCATTTCGTTTTGTTTCACGAACTCGACGCTCTTTTGTTTGTTTTAAACTTCTAGCTTTATTTTCTTAAAGAAATGTATTCTTTATGCGTACTATTTCGTGTTTTTTTTTTTTTTCAGAATATAAATGAACAGTTTTTTTCTTATAAATATAAAATAATCTTCCAACTCGTCACATTGAGACATCGTGCCCAAAATACTGGCAGCATTACCTCGATCGAGCAATGCTGATTCGTTGAGCGATATAACAGCTAGCCCCGGACACAGGGCCCGGGTGCAATTTTTTTTAATACGGACATCATATCATAACTCCTTTTATTGACGCAACGGGAGGCCTTGCAGTTTCCTGTTGCCTCAATAAGCGATTTGTGACGTCCGTATAAAAAAAATTTGCGTCTAAGCTTCAGGGACCAATATTTTACACTGCGAAGGGAATAATACATACATATCACATGTATGTATTATTCCCTTCGCAGTGTAAAATATTGGTCCCTGAAGCTTAGACGCAAATTTTTTTTATACGGACGTCACAAATCGCTTATTGAGGCAACAGGAAACTGCAAGGCCTCCCGTTGCGTCAATAAAAGGAGTTATGATATGATGTCCGTATTAAAAAAAATTGCACCCGGGCCCTGTGTCCGGGGCTAGCTGTTATATCGCTCAACGAATCAGCATTGCTCGATCGAGGTAATGCTGCCAGTATTTTGGGCACGATGTCTCAATGTGACGAGTTGGAAGATTATTTTATATTTATAAGAAAAAAACTGTTCATTTATATTCTGAAAAAAAAAAAAAACACGAAATAGTACGCATAAAGAATACATTTCTTTAAGAAAATAAAGCTAGAAGTTTAAAACAAACAAAAGAGCGTCGAGTTCGTGAAACAAAACGAAATGAAAACAACGCAGTTACTCTTGGATGTTTTTTAGAATGGCACAAAGCGGTAAGCGCCATTGATCTCTACAAAGCTTAGGACCTCAGGACCGTTGTGAGGTCACTGTGATAAGACGCAAGGATAACAACTCACAAAGCCATTTATAAATAACAACTAAATTAAGAAATAAAACATGGTGATAAAATTTCAAGCGGGCGGGATTTGAACCTGTGACCTTAAGTTTATGTACTACTTATGTCTATGTATTTAATAGCATTGTGAATGCAAAATATAAGCACTTAAAAATAATAACAACAAACTTTATTAAATTAAGAAATAAGAGGCCGAGAGGCGGTTCAGAGAGCGAAAGGCGGTTCTGAAGAACTATGGCACCAGGGTGGGCATGGTTCATTAACCGTGTCATACACGAAATGATGATGAATAAGAAATAAAATATAGTAAAAAAGTTTCACGCGGCCGGGGTTTGAACCAGCGACTTTAAGTCTGTACACACGACCTACGCCCTGCGATTTGAGCTACCGCGCGTCAAACCTCGGCGTCGAAAACAACTTCCTATTCCTAGTAAACTTTAAAGTTCGGTGGCCGCAGCAACTATTTCATATTTTGTACGAAGGTCGTGACACGACAGTGTCATTATTATTTCGACTACGGGGTTTTCGTCGGCAACTTTGCAAGCTGCAGACACAGACTTGAAATAGTAGCCTTTTTTTATGTATATGTATATTTGACGGCAAACGAGCAGACGAGCCACCTGATGGAAAGTGGTCACCGTCACCCACGTACATCTGCAACACGAGAGGAGCTGCTGATGCGTTGCCGACTCTTAAGATACATGTAAACACGCCTTTTGAAGGACGCAGCTTATATAAAATTTATATATCAGACGAATATCAAATTCAATCAGACATCTCGACCTATCACATCCATCAAGCCGTACATACGCAGTTGCAAAACATTGCCAAGGATCTATATATATCATCATCATCAGGTCTTTTTAATCTCCACTGCAGGAGCATGACCCTCTCTGTACTACCGGAGTCATACTTGGCCAGAGCAGACAGAGGATTAGGCCTACACTCTCCTCGCTGGCCAGACGGGTTGGAGAGGTCTCATTGATGTTTATGAGCTTTGTTTAGCTTGTATTTCCTAAGTCGCCTCTTACGACATCCGCGGGAAGACTTGGAGTGGTCTTATTCTACTCTGCGGGAAACCACACGGCTTCTATCTATGTAGGCATATCTATACATATGCCTACATATACATGGTGAAATTTTGATCGTTTTGGACCCTTAAAGGGGTGACTAAGACCATCAATATGAACAACTTTTTCTATAAGACCAATGCTGGTAATTCAAAAAAAATCGTCATTTCCAATTGAAAGAGTTCCGCCGCCTGGCCAGTTTGTATGGGAATGTCGGTTTTTTTGAGTTCCCAGCATTGTTCCCATGGGTCCCTTGGTTCCAGGGTCCAAAACGATCAACCACAACACCCTCTTTCGGATATCGTAAGGCAAAAATCTAGCAATACGCGTATTAGTCATGGCGCAGCTATTTGTAAACATCCGTGTACCAAATTGGCGTCGTCTATTTGATTCCAGATGTACGAGTACCGATACGAGAAGCATTTTTAGGATTCCGTAACGAAAGGGTAAAAACGGGACCCTATTAATATCGCTCCGCTGTCAAGACAGTCAGACGTCTGTCTGTCTGTCCGTCTGCCACCAGACTATATCTCATTAACCGTGATAGTTAGACAGTTGTCTGTCTCACAGATGATGTATTTCTGTTGCCGCTATAACAAAAAAATACTAAAAATATAATAAAATAAACATTTCAGGGCTCCCATACAACAAACGTGATCTTTTTTGCTTGTTTTTGCTCGATAATGATAACGGCAACAGGCAGACATTTGAATATTCACAGAATATTTAGTTAAATATTCACTTTAAAAATAAATATAATTAAATAAAAATAAAATTAATATTAAAGGGGGCTCCCATACAACAGACATGATTTCTTGCCGTTTTTATAGATAATAGTACGGTACCCTTCGTGCGCGAGTCCGACTGGCACTTGGCCGGTGTTTTTTATTTTTCCGCTTCAACGAAAATGCTTCAAGTAAAATTTATGAAGCTCTTACTCGCAACTTTGTCCGCATATTATATATCACTAGCTGTTGCCCGCGGCTCCGCCCGCGTTAATGTCGTTCCCTTGGGAACAATAGAAATGATACAAATTCCATACAAACCCCTGCCCCTTTGCTTTTCCCCTTATGGGGGAATTTAATACATTTCACCTGCATAGATCTTTAGCCCTTAAGGAGGGGATTTTGCCCATTTCACCTACACAGATATTTTTTTATTGTAATGGAGAACTTCTTATTGTCATATTTCTAAGTAAATAAAAAAAATCCATACAAACTTTACCCCACCTATTCTACCCCTTCAAGGGGAAATTTCGACCATTTTAACTACACAGATCTTTTTAAATTGTAATGTAAACATATATACTTATTTTTATACTTCTATGTCCAGAAATGAGAAAATTTCCATCCCCCCCCCCCCCCTTTATCCCTTAAGGGGGAAATTTTGTACATTTCATCTACACAGATCTTTTTTAATTGTAACCTAGAACGTATATAGGTACTTATTTTCATACCTCTAAGTCTAGAAATGGAAAAATTCCATGCAAACTTTACCCCCTATTTACCCCTTCAAGGGAGAATGTTGTCTGGTTCACCTAAACAGATCTTTTTTAATTTTAATTGAGAACTTGCGTACCTACTTTCAAACTTCTAAGTCCAGAAATGAGAAAATTCCATAAAACTTCAACCCCTTTGATTTTCTAAAAATCCTTTCTTAGTGCTCATTTACATCATAAAAAGAATCCATGTGCCAAATTTCAAGTTTTTGCGCACAGTAGTTTCGGCTGTGCGTTGATATAAGTCAGGTTTGCCGATTTCTCGCGTAAGTGTCTTTTTCTCAGGAACAGTAGAATTTCCCGAAATACATTAGTTTATGACTTACAGTGAAACACCTTAATATTGAATTTTAATTGAATAACTTCAAAAACGGAAAGTTTCATACTAACTTTGCATCCCCGTTATATCCCCTTAAGGGATGATTTTTGAGAAAAATATTTTACTTGTGTTTCATACCTTTCAGTAAAGAACCTTCATGCTGAATTTCATTCGAATAACTTCAAAAACAACAAAGTTTCATACTAATTTTGCAACCCGTTTTTCCCCCTAAGGAGATGAATTTCCAAAAATCCTTTCTTAGTGTTCCCCTACGTTATAAAAGGAACCCTTGTGCAAAATTTCAAGTTCCTAACCCTTATAGTTTAGGCCCTGCGTTGATATGTCAGTCAGTCAGTCAGCTTCTCCTTTTTTTTTAGTATGGATTACTATGGATAGTATGGATAGGTATAATGCTGTCGTATAATGATGATGAATTGACTTTGGATTTAAATTTTCTTATGTCACTTATTATTTTATTTTATTTTTGCTATATGTTTGCAGGCAAACTCATGCCTTGAGTTCATTCAAATGACGATAACTTTTTTTTTAATGAACCGATTTTGATGAAACAAACTTTAAATGTTAAACTGAGTTAAAACAAAGCAATTGTTGAAAGTTTAAAGTAAATCGGTTCAGTATTTTCGGAGATAATCGTGATCATACATACAGACAGACAGACAGACAGACAGACAGACAAGAAATTCAAAAAAAATTTTTTGCTTTCTATTGTTCTTTTTAAGTGTCCCTCTATCCATTTCAGTCAAAAATTCGAAATGTACAGACAAAATAATTTTACTGTTTTATTATATGTATAGATTAGTCTAAGTTCGAGACTTGTGTCATGGGATACTAACTCAACGTTCAAGACATAGGTCAATCTGAAAAACATAATTATCAATCTTGACCTGACCAGGTGTTGAACCCGGAACCTCCGGTGTGGCAGCGTGGCATGATGACCACTAGGCCACAGAGCTCATCAAATAATAAAAGAAGATGTAACAGAATATTCAAACAAGATTTGTAATCAATAAAATAAAAATAAAATAAATATATACGGACAAATCTCACAGATTGAGCTAGCCCCAAAGTAAGTTCGAGGGGGAGTTTTGATTTTTTTTTTCTTTGTAGTTCCATGGTTTTCATAATGTCACAGGAACCACTGAGAAAAAAATCTCACTAGTTCCATGGAACTGTTTGCCGATGGAACTAGTGAGAATGATTCGAACCCGGGCACCCTCGTGTCGCAGGCTGGCGTGTCAACCACTGCGCCGAGTTCGACTGTATATAATTATTTCAGTATATAAAATCCAAATATTACTTATATTTACCTGAAATGGAGAGAGAAAGAAAGTCAAAAAAAGGTAACTTGAAAAATAAAACTGAAGTAAAAATCTTATATAATATAATGTTGGTGCCCATATTTGTTATCTGAAAAAATTGCAGAATTGCTTATCACACAACGCAATCCTCAAAAAGAAATTTCCCAAACAAACAATATGAGGAGAGCTTACAATCGATTTATCTTTTTTGTTTACGACGCAAAGCCCAAAATCTCGGCCTGACAACAAAAACAATATAGAATAATGACTCATTCATGAAATATGCAAGGATCGGCCGACCGTCGGTTATATTGGGGACCGACGGGACCATGTGGCTTCGAGAGATAATTAAATAAATATATAGGGACGTATCACACAAATCGAACTACACCCACAGTAAGTTATGAACTTGTGTCGTAGGACTCGTAGGATACTAACTCAACGACACTACATTATACTAGCGGCCTGTCCCGGCTTCGCACTGTAAGATATACATATGTAAATAGCCTATGTTCATCAGGGTTGATGTAGGATTCTAATGGATTAAGAATTTTGCAAATCGGTCCAGTAGTTTCGGAGCCTATTCCATGCAAACAAACAAACAATCAAATCTTCCTCTTTGTAATATTATTATATTATAGAAGTATAGATAATAGATACTTATATAGATAAACATCCAAGACCCAGGTCAGTCTGAAAAAGATCGTTTTCCATCATGACCAGACCGGTGATCGAACCCGGGCACCCTGGTGTCGCAGGCTGGCGTGTTGACAACTGCGCCACGGAGCTCGCAAAAGAGATAAGTACATAATTACCTATACAAGGGCAGACAGGAAAGGTGATCACGAATCGTGTGCACGATACACGTGTCAAGCCCTAAAACTGTCAAGATAATCGTAGGCATTTAAATTAAATCACTTAATCCGGTTATATCGCGTTAATTACACTATTATTACGTTAGCCTTTTTAGAGTCGAAAGTTTAAAGTTTTCATGATCAGAGCCTAAGCTGTGTGGTTGCCGGCTGAGTAGAATAGGACCACTCTAAGTCTTCCCATGGATGTCGTAAGAGGCGACTTAGGAAATACAAGCTAAACAAAGCTCATAAACTCCAATGAGACCTCTCCAACCTGTCTAGCGAGGCTAGCGAGTGTAGGCTAAATCCTCTGTCTGTTCTGGCCAAATATGCTCTAATAGTACAGAGAGGATCGTGCTCCAGTAGTGGAGACTAATAAGACCTGATGATGACGATGATGATACTACATATATCTATATGTACCTAATAGTAGTAGTATGCATATAATTATATCTAAATATATATAACTCAAAGACTGACTGACATAGTGATCTATCAACGCACAGCCCAAACCACTGGACGGATCGGGCTGAAATTTGGCATGCAGGTAGATGTTACGATGTAGGCATCCGCTAAGAAAGGATTTTGATCAATTTTACCCCCAAGGGGATAAAATAGGGGATGAAAGTTTGTATGAAACTTAACGCGAGCGTAGCCGCGGGCAAAAGCTAGTAAAAATATAAATACACTACATTACATTGTTTGCTGTGAACAATATTAAATTCATGGGCATATCGTGCAATGTTCCTTATTAGATATCCTCACTTTCCATAATACGGTTCCACCATAGATAACAGAATATTACATCTCAGTGGGTTCCACGGGGGCCTAGCGGCGTGTTATCATTACCATATGCTGAATGGTACCTTTTCGGTATTAATATAGGTTTTATCAACCTGTTTCAAGACTTTGTGATTGTCACATTTGTAAGAAGGAATGTACCCTAGACATTCTTCTAAAGGGGTGACTCAGCCCATCACTATAAACAACTTTTCCTACGAAACCAATGCTGCTGGGAAATTAATAAAAATTTCGACATTCCCATACAAACATTTCGGGCGGCTGGACACTTTTGTATGGAAATGTCCCTGGGAATGGGAATGCAGATAACACACTGCATATCAAAAACTATTTAGTAAAAAGGTATAAAAACACTCACCAAAAGATATGAGGCCGCTGTTAAGCATGGTCAGCTTGATACTATTCGGGATGGACACCAAACTAGTAGTCCCCGACTGCCGACTAGTTTCCTTGTTCTTCGGCTTCTTCTCCATGTCGTACCTTGAGGTAGACCGCGACCGGTGCTTCCGCTGGCTCGTAGCCACCGAGGTGCCACGATGACCTGTCCTCGACGACATTTTACCACCGATTTTACCACAAATTTGCCCTTACACCCCTTACACCGAATTACAAAAAACGCACTAATAACGCGCGAACATTTCACTTATAAGCGTTAAAACTATTAAGCGTAGTAATAATTTATATCAAAACACGAATATTTACACTTTGTACAATTTGACACTGATGTTTCTAGCACATGGTTTGGAATTGTGTATTGTTTTGTGAACTACGTTTGCACCGTATCATAATAGCGCGAACATCGTTTTATTTTTGCCAGCCACGCGCCACCTGGAACAAACGAAACGAGTTGTTAGAAAATGTAGAATAAACTTATTCAAATGTAGTTTTGAAAAATACAATACTATTTCGCTTTAATAAGTCTTAAAAAATTTGAATTCTGTTTTGCGCTGAATAATCCTATAAGTACCACGGAGTGAGAGGTCTCTTGAAAATCTCATTACTTCCTACTCAAATGAAGAAAGCAAATTAACTATAGTTAAAAATCTACAGTCTGTAATAAAACCTTCACAGACTTTATTTGTAAGACGAATAAATACCCATGTGCTTTAGGACTTATAATGAATTAAAATCCCTAAATATAGACCAAAAGATGTGCAGGTAGGTGGTGAGAGTTGAACATGACTGGTAGAACCTACTGGGACGAAAAGACATGCTACTGAGGCCGAAGAATAGATAGATATGGTGCTACTTACAGCCATAGAATGAATTTAGTCAAGTCTTTTTAGACTTGACTAAATTTAATGAATGAGAGCCTAGTTTAATGAATTGATACAGAGAAAAACCAAAACTGAAGCGAGGGATGGAAGTTAACTCAACTTCAGAAGAGAAGAAAACTTTGTGGCACTAAAACACATTGTTGAGGCAGAAGAAAAGATAGGTACGATCTACTTATAGCGATATAACAAAATGAATCAAGTCTTTTTAGCTTAATTTAATAAATGGTCACAAAAATACCAAAACAGGAGCGAGTATGGGAGTTAACTCAACTTCAGAAGACAAGAGAACCGTGTGGGACATTGTTGAGGCAGAAGAAAAGATAGTTATGATCTACTTATAGCAATAGAACAAAATTAATCAAGTCTTATAGCCTAGTTTACGTAGCGAGTGAGTACTTGCTACCTGCGACGTAGCAAGACAGCGGAGTATTTATGTGCAATAAAGCGAATGAATTATGGCCATCGTATTAATTTGGGATTAGCCATTAATAGATTGATCAATTTTCTAGATTTCGATAAGCTGACTTTTCCTTCGACTGGCTGTATCCGAATTATGTTTTGAAATATTTATAAGTAATTATAGTACATATTATAAATAACGGTATTATATGATAAGATTTACTAATATTTATTTATTCATACGAGTAACGTGTATTTACGTTACATTACTCAGCTTTTACGTAACATATATTTTTAATATAACAGATAAAAAAAAGGATTTTATCTAGATGCTGAATAAAATAATGGTCAAGGGTGTCATCAGCAACTGCCTGTCCGTCGGTGGCAGGTATGGCATCGGGTATGCGCGCCTGGTCTCCCGAGCCTAAACTTGCTTTTCTCCATTCATCCAAGTGAAAAGTATACTTTTACCTTCATTCCATTTCCAAATCCAACAAATTCTTATCCTTCTCTAGCTTAAAAACGCTTCCAATGGGCATCAGCGTCAGGAATATAATAAGGCAAAGAAACTGCTTGCCAAAGAAAATGCTCACCAGCCCGCTTGCCAAGCGTGGTAATAGCATTCATGGAACTAAAAAATCCTTGCAAGATATTAAGCATATGTCATTTTACAGCTGAAATCATCGGTACAAAGCAGGGGGCACGTAGAGGGCCTCCCCGAGTGACGATCAGTCGACGTCTGGCGCACCTGAATAGCTAGACTCGGTAACGCAGAGTCTAGTGAACCAATCTCTGCACCAAGATGGTTCAAAGTAAAAAAATAGGCTGAAATGATGATGACGAATAAATTTTAAGTAAAAACTTCAGTAGCGACGTGGTGCATTTTTTGGGAACTCGCGTCCGGACACGTGACTTGAGACCGCCGGTGCGGCGTAGGAGAGGAAGTAATATCCCCCTCTCATCTCTTTCTACCGCGCCGAGTTTTTTCTGGCGGCGCTCTTGGAGTGCAATCCATTGTATTTTTTTAATCGGTTCATAAATTATGAATTTAGGAGGATGCGTGAAAAGACGAATTGAGAACTTCCTTCTTTTTTGAAATCGGTTAAAAAGTAAAAGAAACGGCTGTGAACGTTTTACATCTCATTCAAAGTGACAGAACAGGTGCAGCGCATTACAGTTTTTACAATCAGTCTCGATACCAGTGCCAGAATTCTTGTAATGACAGTTATTACGAAGATTTTAGGTTAGTTTTATTTTGGACTCACTGTTTTTCAGGGACTTAATCCACTGATAATGTTGCTTTCTACAACGTATAACTAACTGCCGATAATAGGGCATGATCAGCCTATGATATTAAACTTCTTCAGGGAACATACATAGAAAAACCAGCCAAGTGCGAGTCGGACTCGCGCACAAAGGAATGCAAAATGCAAATGATGGAAATGGACAAAAATGACCAAAATTGTGACTAAAATTCCATGTTGTAGTTGATATAAAATATATATGGACAACTAGCTTTCGCCCGCGGCTCTGCCCGCATCAATGTCGATCCCTCGGGCATAGTACTTTTTCCCGGGATAAAAGGGAGCCTATGTCCTTCTCCACAGTCCAGAGAACTTGTATGGAAAATTTCATGATGATCGGTTCAGTAGTTACGGCGTGAAAGCGTAACAAACAAACAAACAAATAAACAAACAAACTCACTTTCGCATTTATAATATTAGTAAGGAAGTAAGGATAAGGATAAGGATTCACACAGATTGAGCTAGCCCCAAAGTAAGTTCGAGACTTATGTTATGGAATACAACCTTAAAGATACTATATCTTAACACAAATATATATAAAGATTTTAACACAAGAGCCTGGCCAATCTGAAAAAGATCAATATTTTTATAAGTGTTTTATTTTGCATTCACAATGCTATTTTGATACACTCTTATTAAATTAAGAAATAAAATATGGTGAAAAAGAAATCCCCCGCCCGCATGAATTTTTTTTTCATAATTTAATAAGAGTGAAAAAGATCATTTTTCATCTTGACCTGACCGGGAATCGAACCCGGGAACTCCGGTGTAGCAGCCTGGCATGATGTCCACTAAGCCACAGCAGTCAAAGTAATCAAAAGATGATTCGTAAGCTTTCATATGAGTCAATGTTTTTGTTTTTACAACCGCATCAAAGTTTTTAGAAACATAAGTGTGCGGTAACAGACAAACACGGAAGCTCTTTGATTTATAACTGATAATAAAAGATGAAAGAATATTCTTCTCGGGAAGTCCGAGGAAACTATTTATTTGTATTTGCCAGCTTTTATTGATATGATTCATCAAGAAATATATTTGTGTCAATACTTGAAAGTCCATCTGGTTTTTTGATTTCAATATTGTGGTCTGTGGTCATGATCTGTGGTCATAATGGCACCAAAACTTCTTATACTGAATGGTTTCTGATATTTCGCGATTCTTACAAATTTAAATAAAATCACTTTAACACGGTATTATCGCGTGTTACATTATTTTTACACCTAACGTTTCATGGTCGGAGGTAGACTAAGTTGACATTTGTCTTTTGTGTCATAACTATACAAAAATAAGTATTATCCGTACCACAATATGGTACCCATTTTTTTTTCTTCGGGCTAATTATTAGTTTTTATTTATAATGTAAAATAAATATTTTTTTATGGCATTATTGAAGAAGTTTGCGGCGGATACCTGAATGTAATTTAAAATAAATTTTTGATATAAATATATAATTGCGCATTTCATAAATTAAAAGATTGTTTCAGAATATTGTGTCACAATTCTTTTTATTTTTTTTTATAATTTATAAAAGTTAAATCATAAATACTACAAAAAATATTTCAGATATTTTTATTCGATCTGATTTAGGAGCAAAAGAAATAAAATGATGGGTGGCATTATTTGTATTTGCCTCATGAAAGCCTCTTAATTAAGCATTAAATAATATATAAATTCACCTAAAGAAAGCTTCGTTATCAGGAGGTAATAAAACCTATGGCTTACGCAAACAAAATATCAGAAAAACTGCGTGTTCATATTTAGAAGACGCACTTTTTTCGAGATTTAGTTTTTATGAAAATTGCTAAATAAAACATTATGGCTCCCTGTACTACAGTTTTTGATCATTAGTTTTCATGGTTGGTTGTACCGTATATATGTTTATTTATTGAGCAGTTAATTTTATTAAGCATTATTCGCGCATTTAATTTCGTTTAGCAAACTACGCAATATAAATAGCAACATTTTATTCGCGTGATGTCAGCGACGTGTAACAGCTGAAAATCGCCGAAGATTGATTGTTTCTTGGTGAAAACTTCGAATTCGATGTTTTGTTTTCTCGTCTCATTTGTTTATTTGAAAAATTTTAACTAACCAAATATGATTGATTTAGGAATTATATGCACCGGGCGTATTAGGAATAATAGTATATATAACGATAAGTGACACACATTTTTGACGTTATAACCTCTTATAAATCGATGAACTTCGGCTGCACGCACGAAAAATGTGACGTTTCGGAGCAGCAGCAACAACAGCAGTAGTAGTATCTTTAACGCGTCTATCTCTCTCCGTTATCACGTAAAAATATCGTCCGTAAAACGACTTTACAGCCATTTTTTCCGTAAATGTACCGTAAGTAGGACGGCTGTAGAGAATTGCATTTGTTTGAATTTGAATTTCGAACGGAGAAAATTGCATCCTTATTTATCGTCGACGTGTGCGTGAGCTTTTAATGTCTTGTTAGGTGCCTATCCTGATTATTCTTAGATCTATGCTAAAAACATTAAATGTGAATACAAAACAACCAAACAAGTTTTTAGTATACCTACGTATTGACAAACAATATGTATAATGTCTTGGAAATTTTTTAACGTAAAAATTTTCGGAGCCGCATATTTATTGTCTTGATCATTTTGTATTTCTAATTAATTAATTTAATAATCTTCTAATTTTAAATAAAAAGTATTACATCATTTTACACCTTGATTTACTTATTTGGATAGGTATCGTAAACGTGCGAAGAAAACCGAATTAAATAATAAAATATAAACACATTTACTCACTTTCTCAAAATAATTATCGGTAAACACTTGAGCACTACTGTATTGGCTGAGAGATGACGCTACAATGACACGTAAAAATAAAGTTCCACTATTTAAATATCGCGTGACGTCACAGGCACAGTTGACGACAAAACAACGGATTTCAATGCTAGTTACTAACTTCAAAATAATGTTTTGAATAATATTGTTAATTTCTCAGGAATGGCATAGTATAGTATAAACGATGGAAGTAATAGGAATCTGTTTATTGAAATAGTTCCAACGCGTGCTGTTTTATGAATGAAAGGACCGTGGGCGAGCTCTCGTGACGCACACGCGAATATTATAATTGAAGTAGTATATTTCTTCGATCTTCCATGCTGATCTGGGCGAAAAGAAAAAAACTAGAATGTACCAGCTGCACTTTCCGCGCACACCGTAGAAGCCGGTCAAAGGAATGGGTGAAAATCTAAAGAATCATGACAATAGGCGATGCGGCTAGCAATCCATCACTATTTTGTTTCCGTTTTCCGCCTTTACAGCCACTAACACGCTAAACGTGGCCTTTTGATCTTATGACTTCAGGCTCTGTCTACCCCATAAGAAAAAGACGTGATAATATGTATGTATGTATGTATATTTCTTACTTAGAGATGCAATGGCTCTACCACTACTTGATCTCTAACGGGGTAGACAGAGCCCAGGTCGATTAGACCTGAAGGCCACGTTTAGTTGATGGGCATTAGGTAGAAAACGGAATCAAAATAGTGATGGGTTTATAGTCGCATCGGCTATCAACATGATTCCTCAAATTTATGCATTCTATGAACATAAATACTCATGTACGTAAATATGAAGACAGAATGGATGAATAAATTAAATATTTTTTGCACCAACATAAAAAGCGTCAACCTTTGGCTAATCAGAAATTTAAAAACGTTGGGAGTTAGTGCAGTAGCAAAAAAAAAAACAGACAAACGTTGCAAGAAGTAGAGTTACAGATTTAAATGAGAAAGGAATAGAGTTCCTAACCTATTTTGAGGTATTTCCTTATTTAGACGGGGTTATTCAGATGATGCCATGGGAGAGTGACCACACTACAGTAAATTTTACCACCCTACAAGAGCATCTTCCTCTGGCCACAATTTGCCCTGGCACATCTGGAAGTCGCTCAATAGATTGCGGACGCAGTAGGTTGGTACAAAGACAATCTGACCAAGTGGGGAATGTTAGACACTTCGCAAAACGACACTCTCCCCAATTTATGGCGCACCTTCTCTCATGTCCCGGGTGCCCGATCACCTGCACTCTTAGCGACCTTCTTACAGTATCCAAAAAAGGGTATAGAAGCAACCCATTATTATCGATACGAAAAGAGTAGATTTAGACCGATTACCTTGATCGATTTTTACTATTTACTTTGATGGGATAAGTTAAATAAGGGACAGGTTTTGGTAGAGCCACGCTACCGGCAAAATTCATTTTTACTAGTAGCATGGAGGGGTCGACTCGTCCGGGGAAGTACCACACTCTCACAGATCGACGTCTGAGTAGAGAGCCGGAGGCCCATCCGTCCCCCATTTCCACCCCCCATGGCCTTTCCCCAACTCCTTGAAAGGCCTGCAACGCTCCTGCTACACCCTGGTCAACACCAGGGTGTAGCAGGAGCGTTGCAGGCCTTTCCATGGGCAGCGCTGGGCGCTTACCATCAGGTGACTCGCTTGCTCGTTTGCCGTCCTATAACATAAAAAAGGCATATCTGGCATATTTAACATTTTGTATTTGTCGGAAAATAATAAGAAATCTTAATGGTGTTGTCATCAAAGGAAACTTCCTAAACTCTATTATAGCATGCGGCGTTAACTTGTTGAAAACTTTACAATATCAAACGTGTCACACACCAACCTTTTAGAAACGTTTTCAGTTTTCAAAGAAAAGCTATATTAGTTCTATAACTCATATTATACATGAGATAGCTGTATTTGTTCAAAATAATCCCCATTTATTTAAACGTTTAAGGGATGTGTGTGCAAGAAACAGAAAAAATGGCGATAGACTTTGTCTACATCAATCAAAAACAGCTCTGATCCAGAAGAGTGCTTTTTGTATGGCTCCGAAAAAGATTAATACAATCCCTAAGGAATATAAAACATTAAATTTAATTTATTCAACAAAGAACTGAAATCATTCCTAAACCAGATGTGTAATGATATTAGTGCGTTTTTAATGATAAAATTTGTTTTTATTTTTTTACAATTTAGTGCTTATTGTACCTATATGGACTTGTATTTTTGTAATTTAATATTATTTATTTGTTGTTTATTTTATGTGGGACTAAACTTGAGCTCATCTGATACAATAATTGTACATCTTAACGGTGAACATGTCGATTCCTTATTTTTATATTATTTAACACATTGTAACATATGATTGACAAATAAATAATCTTTAACTTTAAATTGCGTAAAAAACTTTACACACATGGCGAATTTTACATTTAAATCAAAAAAAATATTTGCAACGATACAGTTAAATATATCATCCACTTTCTCGAGATAGACCTGTAATTGACCGAAAAGAAGCGAGTTCTTTCTCTTGTACCCAGAAAACAATTGGATCCCAGTTTTCCCGTTAACGCTTTTGTAATACTTACAAACAGTCGGCTTCATTTAGGGTCGTATTTTCCCTTGTTTTGTATCGTATTTTGTGTCTATTATTAATTCTGAGAATATTGTAGCATCATTTTTATTGCTTTTACACTTCGAAAATGAGGAAAGAAAAAGCTTATTGTAGAGAAAAACTATTATTAATAAAAATGCAGGCTTTTAGTTCCTCTAGAATATTGTGAGCACGGTTACTTACTCGTAATTGAATAATTATTTACTTTGAGACAATTTACTTTGCATGCTTCCGCCACCAGTTAGTTTATGCAAACTATTGCTGGCCAGCGCCCACCCACTGCTATTAGTACCTTCATGCCCGCCACCAATAGTTGATGCATGCAACCCTGGTCGAATAAAGAAATTCAAAAGCTTATTCAGAAATTAGAAGTGATAGGTTTGAACAAATGTTCAATGAAACCAGAGATTTAACTATTTTGCGTACATTGTGCGGCCTGTCAGCTAGGTTACATTGAAGTAGAGTATACTATCGATATCATAAAGACCAAAAGTTATAGAGGAGTTATTTTTTGTTTTTGCTTAAATGCATGCAATTCTGGATCAAAAGTTGGAAGCAATAAAATTCAGTTTCCTATGAATTAGTCTCTGTGTTAAATGACAAAGTAGTCTTTTATATCCTAATCCAGATAATGGAAGATACCATTAGTAAAGTAAGTGTTAATTATCAAGGCCATTAGCTATATCCAAGAGCTGCATTACTGAGTATTTTTATATTTATTCTCGTCACCAGATATTTGGCGTATTGTTGTTCAGATGTCCGGTACCGTTGGATGAGAGCCAAGGTTAATTATTAACGATAATGTCCATATGTGTTCCGAGCCTAGTGTTGCCAATCTGTGACGTTGTGTGTGGGTAATCGACCTATTATTACTTGTATGGGATATGATTCATCTTGGTGGCTTAGCGGGAAATTTCGGCGGAATGTACGGCTTTTGTTTTGGATTGTTTTACAAATTGCTTCTAGTGGACTTTATAATGTGAAATCGGTGTTATAACCGTGTATATTTATATTTATATAAATGCCCATGTTTATGAACAATGCATGGAATATCTAAAATAAAGTGTCATGGTGCGGCTGTAGTGAGATTTACATAACGGGCTTGTGACTGCACCTACCCGCTATGTAAATCTCACTACAGCCGCCTTACTGGTCGCTCGCCTTACTTTCTCGTCTATGATCAAACCAGTGGATTCGTGAGCATGATCGCCAGGAGCTTCATCGAATCAATGAATTTAATTACACCATCATTTCGTTGATACACAAGAATAACTTGAAGATTAACTAGACACTGCCTAAAATTTAAGAGCAAAATAAAAATTGATTCATCTCAAATGCTCTGCCACATTCTATCCTATTTAAAGTACAAATACTATAATAGTTTACTATAAAGTATTTAAGGTACCTTAAATAGGAATATATATCATCATCATCAAAATTTAAGAGCAACGCTTCGGTCTTGGTTCTTGTCGGTGAAGCTCCCTTCATCTTACTCTATATTCTGCCAGTCTTCACATACTGGTACGAAACCATCCACTTATCCTTTTTTCTTTAAAGTAACGTACCTGGGCTTTCCTCTCCCTCTTCTTCTTTCTATTTTGCTTTCTATTTTATATACATATACACTTTTATAAAAATAGTATACAATTATATAGGTGTTCTTTTACTACCTCTATTATTAACTTTCCGGTATCGCCGGATCGCGTCACCGTCTATCCCTTGGGATAAAAAGTCGTAAAGTCAGGATATGGTCTATCTATTTGTCATGTTTTAACCAAATCTGTTCAACGGTTGATGCTTGATTGATTAAATAATATACCAAGTACTTTACCATACTATAAACTTTCACTATATTACTAATGTGAAAGTTTATAATATGGTATGTATTATATGGTATGGTAGGTATATATGTAGAAGAAAGATGGTGATAAGAACGAAAAAAGTTGTTTAATAATTAAGCCCTCTAATATTTCACCTAAAAATGCCTGTGAATATAAAAATACAAGGTAAAGTAAACACTGATTACGAACTTATATATTAATATTTCGCAAATGGACCGCGCTCGCCACTTCCATTAATATTGAACGCCAAACATTTATTAGCGCCAACTAATCCACCGATAGGTCAACAGATTTATCGTCCATTGCCTTTGTGATGAATTTTAAACCGTACAATATTATCATAAGATACATTATTCATTGCATAGTTGCTGGTATGCGGCCAGACTAGCCGACGAAGTTATAAATAAAATACGGGAACAATATGCAAGTAATTTTGTTTAGAGCGGGACTAAACGCGTTGGTGTCGATCGCCATTGAACTAGGAAATGCGTATAAATCATGTCTTCCGTTGTTGACAGCTGTTTTGGAAAACCATAAAGATTATGAGGTAATATAGGTCTTGAAATAATATTGACGTAAGAACTAAAGCTTGAGGTAAATATTGAATATCTGTGGGTAGAGTAAACACCATAAAATGATTTATTACTTTACATTATCTATTTTATACTGAAAATATGCAAAGCTCCTTTATTCTTGACGACATTGAAAGGCTCTGTCTATACCTTCAACGACAAGGGGTATGGAACCCAAATTCAAATAACCAGTCCAGTAACCAGCTACACGAATATCGTCAAATGAAGGCCCTTGTCTTTTAACATAATTCATCCTATGTTTGTCAGTTCCCTTTCAGCTATTACGATATGTGCAGTAGAAGAATTTAAGCACATTAATTTTCTCCCTGACTAAGAAATAATTAATTATTCACAGATTGAGCTAGCCTCCAATAAGCAACGATACTATATTTTTTAATAAATACATTTATAGATAAACCTCCAAGACCCAGGTTAAGCTGAAAAAAATAATTTCCCATATTGACCTGACTGGTGATCAAACCCGAGACCTCCGGTGTGGCAGCCTGGCATGTGACCACTTGGCCATTCACGTACGACTCTTACAGTGCTTTTTTTAAAGCCTTATTGTATTGACCTAACAAAATGTCGTTTATTTCTGTCAAGGAATTGCATGAAAATACTTCCAATCCTTGACATAAATATATTCTCTGAAGCGTATCGTGAACGTTTCCACGAGAACCATTTCCGGTTATAACATCTGAATGAATGAACTCGTAAACACTGACTCAACTTATCTTTGGAACTGAATGAACGACCTTCCATTGATGACTGGGCATGAAAATATTTGTTTGTTTGTGGAAAATCACAAGTTTACAAAATGCTTTTATAAAATTACCAAATATTTTCCTCTATACCATCAGTCTACACAAATCAAATCAAAAATCAAAACGTTTATTCCGAAAATAGGCCTTTGAAGGCACTTTTTCACGTCAAATCATATTTTAAAGGATCTAATTTAGTCATATTTATATTATTAATTAATGTGCAAAAGCTACAGACTATTAGCGTTTCGGAACGGACCACTGCAGAGAAGAAACGCCAAAAGGAATTCTTTTCAACAGTATTCACATAACACTACTCGCATGAAGGGCTTTTTAATTTTATCATCTTTCTTTATCATTTATCATCTAATTTCTTCATTTATCATTTCTTTTTTTTTCATTTCTAATGATGATTACAATTTTTATTATATACATTATTATTTTTTGGAACATATTATGTTAGCGATCGAGTGTGCAATGCTAATATTTTACATTATACACAGTAGTCTCAAAGAGGCCGAGCAGACCTGTCCCCCCCTAGCAGCACCCGTTCACGAGTTGACGCATGGATCAGCCATCGTTGAACTCAACCATATTAGAGTTCCCTCTAATAGGGAATTCAACGACCCGACGCACGACGCCGCCACTAGTTTGAACATTTGAGTGAGCATGACTTACTCGAGCTCGAAGACTTTGTCAAAAAACCACACAGTAAGGCACATGGGAGTAAAGGGGGCATTACACCATCCTGAATATCGGATCCAATGAGAGGGACGCCGCTATACGTTAGACACGATACGAGATATCTCCAATCGTATCGCACGTGTTGCGGCGTCCTTCTCGTCTGTGTCTGAATTTAGGATGGTTTAATAGGCGCTTAAGGCAGGTATTATGATCTCCATTAGCTAACATCATTACAAACAAACGACTCTCTTAAGTAGGTGCATCTATATTCATTTATTTAATAGACTTTATTGTTCCAAAATAAACACTTTATTACAATAGGTGGACCTAATGCTATGAGCATTTTCTTCCAGTCAACCATTACAATCATAGGGAAAACAGAAAAAAAACAACGGTTTGCACTCTGGGAGTGCTAGCAGAAGTGAAAACTCGCCTTTGCGGCGGTCACAGGTCCCGTGTCTGTCTTACGAATTTTCGATCAGGACACGTATCCTGACGCGAGTTTAACATTTCTTACCCATCCCAAAAAGTGCAATCTTAATCCATATCCATCCATATATCCATATACATATAAATATGGCGAAAGTAACTCTGGCTGCCTATCTGTCTGTCTTCGTTTCACGCTTCAAGCATTGAACCAATTTTGATGAAAATGGAAATGGTTTAAGGCCATAAGGTACCCATACATAAGGTACCTTTCATTCCGGGAAATTCTACTGTTCCCGACGGATCGACACAAACGCGGGCGGAGCCGCGGGTAAAGGCTTGTCATCTATATGTACCTATGATGTATCATTTAGATGATAGATTTGTCCATGAGCATTGTATGTTTAGTCCGAACCATTTCAAGACATATTCTTTCCAATACATCAAAGAGATATTTCCTGTTGTGGGGTCTCATGAATACGTAAACACTGACTCAGCCCTTTGGAGCTGAATGAAGCCACAGATGGCCGCTTATCCGATTAATGAGTGAGTCAGCGAGAAAAACTTATTTGTTTGTAGTGGTGTGGAAAATCACACATCTGTAAATACCGGATCATCCTAAATTCCATGGCAATAACTCAAATTATAAGGGGGCAGGCTAACAGAACTCAATACATTCTTAATCCCCTGGCAATAACTCAAATTAGGCTAATAGAACTCAATATCGTAAGAAAGAAATAACAAATACAAAAATTAAATTAAACTAAAATACACCGATCGGCTGGTCGAACTAATATATATAGGATATTTTTTTACCTTTTTTTTTATGTTATAGGACGGCAAATGAGCAAGCGGGTCACCTGATGGTAAGGTATCACCGCTGCCCATGGACAACTGCAACACCGGGGTCAGACAGGTGCGTTGTCGGCCTTTCAAGGAGTTGGGGGAAGGAAGATTTTTTTTCTTGCGATTTTCTAATATGGAGATTAAAATCAAACTGTAATGTTTCAAGATCTCACATTAAAAGTATTATGTGACGTGATAACGTCTTATAAATCTATGAATGCCGGCTGCAGTCACGAAAAAGAGTCACGTTCCGCGTGCAAGTGAAGGCGCGAAACAAGCGATAGAGAGCCACGATCGGCCTAAGCGTTCGGCTTGTGACGCATCTATCTCTCTTCCACCGTTATCACGTAAAACTATCGTCCGTAAACCGACTTTACACACACACAACATATTTTCTTGCTGTTCTGTATTCGCTGCACATTATTCTAAGTGTATTCCTGTTACTTAAATTCCTATTTTTATTAAGTAGAAAGTATAAATAAATATTAAGTTAATAGATATATCAGTGTCATTTCACAGAGCTCTTTTCACAGACTGAAAAATACTGTTCTTTTCGCAACAATGAATACGCGGGTATTGAAGAAATAACCACATGCAATTATATTAATGGAAGTGTAGCCCGTGTTTTCTAGTAGAGCCACGCTACCTGTAAATTAATTTTTGCTAGTAGCATGAATGGGCCGGCAAAAAAAAACCGCAAATGAAATTGGTCCATACCAATTTTGATGCGGTTTTTTTTCATAGCTAAGCTATGTTTAGTTAATATCGGTCTAGCAGTGTTCATATCTATATATATATCTAGCAGCTCTTTTCCAAAATGATATAATGACGTATGATTACCTACTCGATTAAGTGTTTCACCGTCACGCGCGTAGGGTTTTTTAAATTTAATTTTCTCATGAGAAAATGACTAACTTATTTCGTAGCACTATTAATAAACAAAAGCCCCGTCAGGTAAGATACTTTACTATCTATTACGGCAGCAATCCTCTTAACGGGATTGGGAGTCGCTCAAATGCCAAGACCGTTGCTGACAATGCTATTGTGAGCTTAATTCTGATTTCATAAAATGTGTGTGTCTGCAGAAATATTACTTGTAGCTGTTATTATAAATGGAAAACGTCATGAGGATGGATGTATCAATAAAAAAATATATACGGACAAATCACACAGATTGAGCTAGCCACAAAGTAAGTTCGAGACTTGTGTTAAGGGATACTAAATCAACGTTACTATATTTTATAACAAATAAATATATAGAATCATTTTATCTTTCTTACAATAATTATTAATATATTGTAAGAAAGATGAGTGTAAAAGGGATTTACCAATGAGAAAATTAACGTTAAACTAGAACGACGTGGGTCTTGCCCAATCAATATTATCGAAGCCTAGCTTGGTGGCTGCCAGAAAATTGTACGAACTCGTTATAACGTTCCCTCAGACGTAGATCTTTTAGTTAGACGATGGGGCTGACATGCCTTTTAGGATAAAAACCCTTTTAAAATAAAGAGAAAAAAAAATTGTACTTCGGGAGTGCCGGCAGAAGTGAAAACTCGTCTTTGCGGCGGTCTTGGTGAATGACCCGGGTCTGTACTTGTCTGTTATTATTCTTACCAAGATTTAAACATTTATTAATTTTTAGATGCCCTTTTTAATCTTAGAGTTATTTACAATAGATTAGAGCTCCTTTTAGACCAGTTGCTTCTATATACTAAGTTTGTGACCAATAAATACTCTTTATCTTTATTGATTTAATGTATAAAAATCCACACAGATTTCCATGTAAATAAAAAAAGTAAAAAAACAAAAATAAAAGCGAATTAATCACATACCCAAAGGTTTTTCACTAAACATAAGCTAGAGTCTTTCAATAAACCGTGGCTTTCGAACCCTTTTCAAAGCGAAAGTATTCGACCGTCATTATAGCTTACTGTAACGAAATTAAGTAACTTTTGCAAAGTTGGCGAAGAATGCAGGATGCCTCCTAACTATTTTGTTAAGTAAATAAAATTTAACGAGTGAATTTGGCTCTGATGTTTATGGGTTAAGCAGCTTCTACAATGGCGTTGGAAACTTGGAATCCCTGATGAGGAATTTGCATCATCATCATCGTATCAGCCGCAAGAAGTCCACTGCTAGACATAGGCCTCCCCCAAGGATTTCCGATACGACCGGTTGGAAGCGGCCTGCATCCAGTGTCTTTCTGCAATTTGCATAAAGTGTAGATTTTGAAAAATATTTCTATTTATGTAATGCATCTTTCTTAAAAATACTGTTTAGAACAACATAAATAATAATTAACATGATAAATAATCATGCTTTTATCAAGACGTTCTGACTGCCACGTTGGCCTAGGACGGTGGTGATGATAAAGTACTATAGATCTATGAAAGTATTTATTATAAATTAACTCTAAGCTCTTTATTCAGGTATCAAAATTATTTTACTCATTATATCTAAATACAATTTACACAAAAAATAATTATTCTAATTATTACTTATCACACTGATTGTATATCTTCTAAAGACCGCCAGCTTGATAAATGTGATCTTTGATTCTTATGGCCTTAGCTCTACCCCGAAGGGGATAAAGTTGTATAAGTATGTACGTATGTATCTACTAAAGTAAAATTATTAAAAAAATTAAAGAACCCGACCCTCCCTTTAACAAAACTATCTAAGGACAAATGAGTTTCTGAGACGAACCTAATGATAAATGTCTCAATCCATCCTGTGCTTTGGAAAATACGAGATAAAAAAGAAATTTAAAAACAAGATACGTACGAAACACATGCCTTCTTAGCAGTCGGGTAAAAAGGCCGAAAGTCGTACTGAGCATCAAAAAATCTGTTTAAATATGCATGCCCTTATTACCTACGAAGTTGTTCCAATCTGCTTGAGGCGCAGTCAAGCGAGTTACCTCCTTCTTTAGTTGTGGACGTAACCAGGTACAGTAGAGCCCCCCTAGCAAATCTATAGCATTTATATTCGATTGGATTGCTCCAAATCCGTATTCAACAGCATATCACATTCTGTTACCAAAGAGTGTACTACATCCTTAACTGTCACGTCTGAGAATGATTGTATGATTAATTTTCCTTCATTTTTGTTAAAACTGGCAAAGTGTGAGTCGGACTCGCACACCAAGGGTTTCGTACCGTTATTTATAAAAACGGCAAAAAAATCATGTCTATTGTATGGGAGCCCCCCATTAATATTAATTTTATTTCGATTTAATTATTTATTTTTAAAGTAAATATATAACTAAATATTTTGTGAATATTTCAAGCGTCTACGCGTCGAACAAAAATAAGCAAAATTATCACGTTTGTTGTATGGGAGATCCCTTAAATATTTATTTTATTATATTTTTTAGTATGTGTTGTTATAGCGGCAACAGAAATACATCATCTGTGAAAATATCAATTGCCTAACTATCACGGTTCATGAGATACAGCCTGGTGACAGACGGTCAGACGGACAGCGGAGCGATATTAATTGGGTCCCGTTTTTACCCTTTAGGTACAGAACCCTAAAAAACAGCAAAAACAAAACGCAACGTCTTTCGAGGGCAACACTTCGGGGGAGCTTTATTTAAAAACTAGCTGTTGCCCGCGGCTCCGCCCGCGTTAGTGTCGATCCCTCGGGAACAGTAGAATTTCCCGGAATCAAACATACCCTATGTCCTTCCCCGGGCCTCACACCTCCATACCAAATTTAGCGTAAAAAACGACAGACCGAGTTATTTTCGCATTTATAATATTAGTATTAGTATGGAAGTATGGATATTATTTATACT
Source organism: Elegia similella (assembly GCA_947532085.1). Lineage (NCBI taxonomy): Eukaryota > Metazoa > Arthropoda > Insecta > Lepidoptera > Pyralidae > Elegia > Elegia similella. The sequence goes on along the minus strand of OX383942.1, from coordinate 17,919,957 downwards.
TCTAAGTCCAGAAATGGGAAAATTTCCATAAAACCTTTAACATCTTATTTTACCCCTTTAGGAGTGCATTCAGTCCATTTCACCCACATATATCTTTTTTAATTGTAATCGAGAACTTACATACCTATTTATTTTCATACTTCATAGTCCAGAAATGAGAAAATTTCCAAACCAACTTTACCTTTTCTGGAGGTTTTTTTTCCAGTTGACCTACACAGATCTTTTCAATTGTAATCGTGAATTTATTTACCTATTTTCATACTTCTAAGTCTAGAAATGAGTAAATTCCTATACAATTTTTACCCCGCTATTTTACCCCTACAGGGGAAAATATCGTCCATTTTACCTACACAGATATTTTTAATTGTAACCTAGAACTTATATACTTATTTTCATACGACTAAGTCCAGAAATGAGAAAATTTCCATACAAAGTTTATACCACCCATCCACCCCCATTTTACCCCTGAAGGGGGGAATTTAGCAAATTTCATCTACCTGATACATCTTTTTTTATTTTAAACTAGAACTTATATACCTACTTTCATACTTCTAAGTCCAGAAATGAGAAAATTCCATATAAATTTTACCCCTTTAGAAGTTAAATTTCTTAAAAATACTTTCTTAGCGCTTACTCACATCATTAAAAGAACCCCTGTACCAAATTTCAAGTTTCTAGGCGCAGCAGTTTAGGTTGGTTTGCCGTTTGCCCGCGGCTACGCCGCCGCCGTTAGTGTCCATCTCTCAGGAACAGTTTGGACCCTTAAAGGGGTGACTCAGGTCATCAATATGAACAACTTTTTCTATGGGACCAATGCCGGGAACACAAAAAAAATTTCGTCATTTCCATACAAAAGAGTCCCGCCGCCCGGCCAGTTTGTATGGGAATGTCGAATTTTTTTTTTTTTATTTCCCACCGTTGTTCCCATAGGAAAAGTTGTTCATTTTGATGGTCTGAGTCACCCCTTTAAGGGCCCAAAACGATAAAAAATTCACCGTGTATATTTGCAGGCAAACTAATGCCTTGAGTTCATTCAAATGACGATAACTTTTTTTTTAATGAACCGATTTTGACGAAACAAACGTTAAATGTTTTGCTGAGTTAAAACAAAGCAATTGGTGAAAGTTTGAAGTAAATCGGTTCAGTATTTTCGGAGATAATCGTGATCATACATACAGACAGACAGACAGACAGACAGACAGACAGACAGACAAGAAATTCGAAAAAAATTTTTTTGCTTTCTATTATTCTTTTTAAGTGTCATTTCAGTCAAAAATTCTTAATGTACAGACAAAATATTTTTACTGTTTTATTATATGTATAGATAAGAAGCCTCAATACAGAGAGACGCAATTTTTTTTTAATCTATGCCTCAATACTTCAATTTCGCCTTGGTCTTATTTACACATATATCTCCAACTTTGCAATTTTCGTCTGAATATATCAGTGCCTATGCATATACAGTTTAATTTACTTCCCGTTAAGGAAATAAGGGAAGTCCCATTGTTTCTAACTTCAAAGTGACTTAATATACTTAGCTATGTGACAGTGCCATCGATGGTACATAAGTTTAATGAGCATAAAAAATGTATTATTGTGGCCTTAAAGCTAACAAAGCGTCTAAAATTACGCTCATTTTTGACGTACTAATTTTTTTAAAGCAACTAGTTCTGTGTTCACAACGCTGATTGCACTTGCTTTTGTTTGGACAAATCACACAGATTGAGCTAGCCCCAAAGTAAGTTCGAGACTTAAGTAAGTTGCTTATATAACTATGACCTGAATTTAAAAGCAATGTTAGGTATGGTAAGTGTACTTTTGTTTTTTTTTTATCGGAGTATTAAAGTTTAAATAAATAAATATATTTTCTTTATTATCAAAGGTTATTGCTAGTACGTTTTTTTAACATCAATTATCCCCATAACAGTATTGAAAATCTGACCCCTATGATGGCCAATGACATGACCCACACGAAATATAAAAACAATTGAATTATCTTGCCTACCCCAACCCTTATCTTCCTGGTTACGCTCTAGACTTCAGCCATCCGTCCAAATGGCCATCAAATATTCAAGCACTCGATTCCGGCTCGTAACTAGTCCACTGTTATTCACATGCGACCAAGTTCGAAAGACCCCTGAAGGAATAGCTCTAGTAATATGTATGAGCTTTTCAATTTTATTAGCTTATGTTTACAGCATTCTTTATAATACAACGTTACATTGTTTTTAGTTGCACAGTCGCTGTGATTTCATAAGAGCAATGCCTTTTGGCGACTAAGGACCATCAGGAAAAATTACTAGGTATAAAAACGTCGAATTTATAAAATGTAATTGTCGAATTCTAATTATGCCGAATAAAAAAATAACGATATTTTAAAAAGTATAGAAATATCAATATTGAACAATGTAAAGATATTATTTCGTCAAGATTATGATCCAGAAAGTCTAAGTATAAAAATGACAACTATCCTATACGCCTATTCTCGACGTAATTGACAGTATACTAATGATGTTACCAAATATGTGCAAATATGTATACAATTAATGGCCTAACAGAAAAATTTTCTTATTGCTTAAAATGTTTAACTCTAGAGAAAAGCAGAAGACCTAGCGGCAGCTCTTTATCCTCTCGACAATTATGCAGCAGCATTCATAACTCCCTTTCAACCCTCAACTACTAACAAGAAATAATAGACTAACATATCCCCTCCCTGGGTTCAATACTGAGTTCATAAAGAGATTCTTTTGTTTTCTAGGACCATATGACTTTCAGAGCTGAGCGATGATAGAATTTTATAATTTTTGTTGAAAAAACATTTTGTAGTGAGAATGACTTTGACTGTAAATCTCACTTATAATACAGTTCCCGCTATACTGATTCTAGCAAAGATAACGCCTGCTACGCGAGAGATTCAAGCCGGCAGGTTTCAGTCTAGAACTAGAATAAAAAGATTTGTCAAATGGAATAATCTAACATCTGACAATAAAATCTACGATGTGGCATCATACACTATTGTCTTGGTACCTCATCGTAGATTTTATGACGTCGACAGCCGTCTCAAGCAATCTTGTGAAGAAGCATAGAGTTTTAAAAGCAGTACAAATAGAGCGGACATGTCTATACCTGCATTGCCGTGTTGTGTATGTGAACGTCTTATACCACGGTCATAACAGTTAATTCCGTAGAGATACTCCATTTAAAATGTACAGTGATCTTATTAAATTTAGAAATATAATACGGCATCGAAATTCCCATTCGCTTTATACGTATAAGGCTAACGTCATTTCGGCGCCGAGGTTGAATCATGCGGTAGCTCAGTTGGCAGAGCGTAGGTCGTACATAGACCTAGGTCGCTGGTTCAGGCCGGCAAAAATTTTGTCACCATTTTTTATTTCTTAATGTAATAAGACTATATCAAAATAGCATTGTGAATGCAAAATAATACTTGTAAAAATACTAGCTTTCGCCCGCGGCTCCGCCCGCGTCTATGTCGGTCCCTCGGGAATAGTACTTTTTCCCGGGATAAAAGCCTATGTCCTTCTCCGTACTCCAGAAAACTTGTATGCATAATTTCATGATGATCGGTTCAGTAGCTACGTCGTGAAAGCGTAACAAACAAACTCACTTTCGCATTTATAATATTAGTAAGGATGTACAGTGATGCAAATATTAAAATGCACATTGCTTGCCTATTAGTACTAATTAAACATTTTGTCATCAAATTTTCTTGAGAAATATGCGCATCGTTTCCGGTTAGCCGGAGCAAGTTATTACGATTGGTTAGAAAAAATTAGTTCAAGATTTAGATTTTATGTCCGCTCTGTTTGTACTAGGTAGTATTATCTCTTTGTATAGACCGCTTTCGGGGTCAGAGGGCGACGGCCTCATGATTATTTCAGGGAATTATTTTCGCCAATAACCACTCCGACAATCATGTTTTATGAGCCCTCAGAAATGTTTGCGAAGTCACAAAGTTATTATAATTAACAGAGGAGCTTAGTAGTTTAATAGCGTTAGCAGATATTTATTACAATACTAGAATTAACTCTGTAATATTTATGATACTAGGGATTAACGCAAAGATTACATACAATTGTTGATTTACAATTAATACATTACAATTTATTATATGGACTAAATAAATGTTATATTTGTTAATGAGATAAGCTTGTATGTATTCGTTGACAGACTGATAGTATATGTCCCTCTTTCCATTAGCGTGAAGAAGATAGAAAATACTCTTTATTGCACCATTATTAAAAGAGGAAACAAAAACAAACAATATGTAAACAACTAAAAAATTACAGGACAGATACAAATGCGGACTTATCGCGAGCTGTATCTCAAAGGCTTATCAATATTATCGCTCACTGCAAACGTGTGAGCGTGCCGTGTGGTTTCCGGCCTAGAATACAGGACCACTCCATTCTGTCCTATAGAAATCGTAAGAGGCGACTAAAGGGACAAGCACATAGCTACATCCCGTGCAATGCATTCTCAAAGAGTATTGACGCTAGGCAGGCGGCCAGATGTAAAAATAAGCCGAAACTTTACATAGCATGAAAATTTTAAACGACTTACATGCTGTCTTGACTCCACATAAAGTGGAATCAGCATGAAAAGTAGCACACTTTGCGAGGCAATGCATTCTCAAGGAGGATTGACGTTAGGCAGGCGGCCAATCGTAAAAATAAGCCGAAACTTTTTACAGCAGCAGAATGAGGAGAGGGTTATCCCTCTCCTCATTCTGCTGCTGTAAAAAGATACTTATGTATCACACTGTGCGAGCCATATAATCCTTTTTCACGTCTGAACTTTAAATACAATTTCTTTACTATGATAAGACATACTACACGTAAACAAAGAACTTGATCCCCGTTAATGAGGTTTCCCGCATAAGCTACAAGTAATTAAAAGAGAGACACGGCGTTCAGAGCCAGGAATAATTACTCTGGCGCCTGATTACCATCGAGATTGACTGAAAAACAATTTAAAGGCAAATCACATTCACGGTTACTTGTAAAACATTGATAGCTTGTTAAGGGAAATTTCAGTTCAAGTTGAAATTGCAAAATTAATGACATTGGTGAAGAAAAAATTATAATATTAGTAATGGAGAAATAAGGCGGAAGGGCGCAGTTTCTTTGGCTTCTTGTGCTTTCGACGCTATTGCAGACTCAGAAGCATTTTTAAACTGGATAGCAATTTGTTAGCTACAATATACTTAAATCTAAACATTGATTTCTTTTTTGACATTTTCCTGCGTATTTTTACCAATATCTTCAAAAGTTTTAAATCCCAACTATTTCATATTATGCAAATTGATCTGAAGCATGTTGTTAGGATCACAAACTTCTTGCTTTAAAACTCCTCTGGGGTGTGCAAACTCCGTCTGTTTGCAACTAAAGTTGCTGAGCTTCCGGACCAGATTAAAGGATTTTGATGAGTGCTAGTTATAGGTGTTCAGGTGAGCCAGGTTGCTAAGTTAACATAACTTAGCATTTTTAAGTTGGAAAAGATTAGCAAATCGTTGGTTTTGGGAAGAGAATGAAGGTAATTGGTTACTACTCACTTGGATAAATGGAGAAAAAGCAAGTAGCAGATCGGAATGCCGCGCTTATCAGATTCCATTCCAGCAACCACCGGGCAGGTAGTTGAGGATGACACCCCTGACCGTACTACTTCACTAATGAAAACAATCTCTTCATCCACTATGGTCTCTTTTCTCTGGCAGCTTAGAAAAATCAGCTCGATACTTGAGCCAAAACTTAAGAAACGCCTCATAAAGACATACATCTGGAGTATTGCACTATACGGTAGTGAAACGTGGACATTGGCTAAAAAGATAGAGAACGGTTGGAAGCTTTCGAGATGTGGTGCTGGAGACGTATGAATAATAGTTGGACACAGAAAAAGATGAATGAAGAAGTGTTGGGACAAGTAAATGAGAAACGAAATCTGATGAAGACGATTGAAATGAGAAGAGGAAGAATGTTTGGTCATCTTATACGACACGATCAATTTATGAAAAGTTAGTAAATATAGAGGGAACATTGAGGTAAGGAGAGGGTAAGAAAGACCAAGAAGAGCATATTTGGATGAAATAAAGGAAAAGCCTAGAGTTGTGTCATATGGAGAGGTGAAGAGAATGGCTGAGAACCGAGAGACATGGAGAGTACTCCACCTACAAGAACACAATTCTTAAATTATAGATAGATAGACTTGGGCCATCCAATCGACACTTCTCTTAGTAAGGCATTGTTCTACAGTGAGATATAATACGTCATTATTAGCAAATATTTTAAGATACTTAACCTTGCTTCGAAAACACGTCTTTATTTTCATTATATTTACTTTCTTATTACCTTATATAAATTAATCTTGAGATAAATTGCTTTGGAAATATATGGAGAAATTGGATAATTGACGAGTTTCCAAGCGCGATTATTAACATGGGGTAATGAATTTCGTCGGCGTGTCGGATTTACCTAATTTATTTTATGTGCGTTCACCCCAATGTATTGAAAAAGACCCTAAATGATTACCCTGTACCCTGTACTCGTAATGAATATCTATTGCTTAAAATACGAGCATATATTTTTAAAGGTACCTACATGATTTATAATTCAAGCTTTACTGCGAGCGAATTAGTTTTTGTAGCAAGTTCTGTGATTAAACTACGAATCATAAAGTAGTATTGCGTCATCAAGCCAAACCAGTTGAATATCAGAACAAAATAAATATAATTTTTATCTCATATATTCAAAAAACAAAGCGCGGTGTCCCGTATACAGGGTCTAAAATACGTATTTATTGCCGAGGGACTAAAAAGTTTTTTTATTCACTATTCAAACATTTTTCCCGTGGGAATGAAAACACAAATATTGTAATTCTTACAGAGGGAGATGATAACCAAAATGTCTTAGGACTAACGAGATACTTAAAATCACAATGCTTGGAATAGGTAAAATGTGTTAAATGCATGTAATATTTACAAGTTTAAGTGAATAAATGAATTATACTTCGGACAACATACTCTAAATCCCTAGCTTCACTCAGGAGTCTACTTTGCTACGTCTTAAGTCGCCTTTATACTAGACTCCTTCAATCCGCTCTGGATTCAAAATAATATCGTCACCAAAAAGAAATATGTTAGGCCCCTGTGTCACAATCTACTATATTATAACTCCTCTCTCATCTGAGTGATTTCCCGGTTGCATCCTCAGCCGTAATGCTCCGGCACCCGGGGTCCGATGATTATTATCATCATTCTATGCAAATGTCATATTTGTTTCATTACGAACTAACTCAAGCTATACCTACTGTCAACGCACCTACTAGCGACATCTGTGTAGCGGCCTACGTAACTAAGATCTACGCAAGAATCTACAAGCAGTGATCGACGTCAAGCAGCAAGGACGACGAAGGGGATGCGCGGGCTGCGGGGTGCAGGACACATCGACTTCTGCTCGGCTAGCAAACCGACGACACGGCTTTCCATATTTTATTTAATTCTTAATTTGTAATAAATATAAAGTAAATAAACGCATTCGTCCTTATCACCAAATAAATACATCATTGAAGAGCTCCTGCCTGACCCTACTATCCGAGACACAAACAGTTACATAATGGTGCTACGAGCCGGATCCGCAGCGAAGACCAGCGCAGAAATATACGGTCAGGTCAATCAATTCCTGTTCTTTCCCCGTTCTAGTGTCCCAATTGTGCTAACATTGTGCTTTTTTTGCAAATTCCAGTGATTTCGATCGCGAGTGTGCTACTTACCCGCTTCGCAAATTATCAAAAGCTTCGAGAACAATTGTAAGTACTTTTCCTTGCTTCTCACCCCACAATGACCAAAAAGCGCCAATCTATTGTAGATATTGAGAGTTCTGACGATGTTCTCAAAGAATTAAACAAAAAAAGAGGCATTGTCAAGGGGAAATTTACGTTATTCACTAAATATGTGCAGTCCCTATGTGCCACGCAGTTACCTGAGCTGTGTAAAATAGAATTGCAAGAACGTTTTAATAAATCACAACAGTTATTCGACCAGTTTTCTAAATTGCAAGATGAAATAGATTTGATTGTGTCCGATAGCCAGTTAGAAAAAGAACTTGTCGAGAGAGAAACCTTTGAGAACCAGTTTTATGCGATCGTTGCCAAGTGTAAAGCATTTTTAAATCATTCTTCTTCTTCTTCTGAGTCTGTGTCGGGCCAAAAATCTGTAATTAAATTACCAACTCTTTCTTTGGTTCCTTTTGAAGGTAATTATGACCAATGGTTGGAATTTAAGGACACTTATTTATCCGTCATTCACAATCGTAAAGATTTGGACAACATACAGAAATTTCATTACTTACGTTCTGTTTTAAAAGGTGAAGCGTTACAAGTAATTAAATCATTGGAGTTCTCGGCGGAGAACTATGTTAAAGCTTGGGAACTACTTGATAACAGATTTAACAACAGCCGTTTGTTATTACATAATCATTGTAAGGCGTTATTTACTGCACCGGCGGTCTCTAAAGAGTCTGCGGCTCAAATTAGGAAATTAATCGATACGATCCTTAGGAATATTCGCGCTCTTAAAACTTTAGGCGAGCCCACCGATGCCTGGGACACTTTAATTGTCTACATCATCGTCACAAAATTGGACCCGTCGACTGAGAGAGAGTGGGAACTTCATAAAAGCACAATCACGCAAAATAATGAGAAAATATTGTTGTCAGATTTGATTAAATTTCTTAAGAACAGAGCCGACGTTTTGGAGCCAATTAAAGCATCCCAAATTAAGAGCATAGATGTAAGCAGTAGGAAAGTGTCGTTAAATCATCCAAAACACACACATAGTCATGTTACTACACAAAGGCCTTCTTCTAGTAAGTACACACATTCTTCCAAGCATTTATCTTATTCTGACTCCAAGACAAAACGGTTTTCATGCATCAAATGCCATGCCAACCACCCTCTATACGCGTGCGAGGAATTTTTAAGTTTTTCAATTGGAGACAGACTAAATTATGTAACTGAGAAGGGACTTTGTAGTAATTGCTTGCGAGCAGGACACGATGTTAAGGATTGCTGGTACGGACCGTGCAAGCAATGTAATAGGAAGCACAATACATTATTACACAGAGAAGCTGGTTGTAATGGTGTATTGCCTTCGACATCAGCACACACAACGCACACATTGCTGCAGGGCGAGGCTAGCTTAGACTCCACACATGCACACACACATTCGTCGTCTTATAATGCCACTTCTCTTAACCAGGACGACAGTAACCATTTTAATTCACACACATCATTACAGCACGTGTTACTGTCGACTGCTTTAGTGGAAATAGCAGATGTAAACAATAAATATCACACAATAAAGGCAATTTTAGATAGTGGTAGCCAAAATTCGTACCTTTCCGAGTCTTTGTGTAAAAAACTCGGAATTCCATTGATACAGTCCTCTGTTCAAATCACAGGCATAGGTAATTGCGTAACTCAATCCACACAATTATGCAAAATTCATTTGAGGTCTAAAACTAATTCATATAACACACGCATTAGTTGTTTAGTTTTGCCTTGTATTACGGCCCGGTTGCCGTCTTTAGGAAATAATCACAATATTCAAATTCCCAGTCATTTGCCACTTGCCGATCCTAATTTTTACTTGCCTAGTCTAATTGATATGTTGATAGGCGCAGATACGTTTTGGGACCTCTTGTCTGAAGGCCTAATTCGTTTGCCAAGTGGCCCATACTTACAAAACACAAAATTGGGTTGGGTCATTTCAGGCTGTGTATACCAATCAAAGGCAGGAACTGTAAAGGTCAAGGACATTAGACAATCAACTTAGACGTTTCTGGGAACTTGAAGAAATTCCAACAAAAAATACACACTTATTATCAAAGTCAGAAAGTGCATGCGAAAAATTATTTATTGACACAGTTACGCGTGATGATACGGGTCGATTTTCCGTGCGCATTCCATTGAGCGAAACAACTGATGCGTTGGGTGATTCATTCACGATGGCCGAGAACAGGTTTTGTCACTTGAGCGCAAGTTGCAACGCGGCCCATCAGATTATAGAAAAATGTATTGTGATTTCATGAGTGAATACTTGAACATGGGTCACATGAGTCGTATTGATAATTATGAAACACCTTGTTATTTTTTACCTCACCATGGTGTTTTAAGAGAACATAGTACTACTACAAAATTAAGGGTTGTATTCGACGCGAGTGCAAAGTCTTCTTCCGGAAAGTCACTAAATGATATTCAACATACCGGCCCCGCTTTGCAAAATGATATTTTTTCCATTTTATTAAGATTTCGTCAATTTAAATACGTAGCTTGTGCTGATGTTGCTCAAATGTTTAGACAAATTTTGATACAACCTGACCAACGAAATTTACAATTAATTCTTTGGAGGGAATCGCCGTCCGATCCTCTAGGTGTATATCAACTCAACACCGTGACGTACGGTACGGCGTCTGCACCTTATCTCAGCATGCGATGCATCAAAAAACTAGCATCGGAGTGCAACGATGACGTCATTGCTCGCGTCATCAACGAAGATCTATTTGTTGATGATTTAATTACGGGGCACGATGATAAAAATTTTCTTTTAACCATTACAGAAAAGGTTTTTAATGTGTTGAAATCTGGTTGCTTTCTTCTTAGGAAATGGATATTTAATTTTCAAAATACACATTATCAAGGTTTATTTAAGGATCTGGCATTAGACGAAAATTGTCACACAAAAACTTTAGGCTTAGGGTGGTTACACACTAGCGACGAATTGTTTTTTACTACCAAGTGTAACCAAAACAAGACTCATGTCACAAAACGCACTATTCTTTCTACCATTTCACAAATTTATGATCCTCTTGGCCTATTAGCACCGGTTACAATTATTGTAAAAATACTTTTACAAAAATTGTGGTTGGCCAAAATAGGATGGGATGACCCTGTCCCTCATAACATTTTGACGGAGTGGCAATTCTTCCTCGAAAAAATAAATTATTTACAAGAATTACGGTTCCCTCATCACGTTAAATGTGATAACGCTCAACAAACGGAATTACACATTTTTTCGGATGCCTCACAAAATGCGTTCGGTGCATGCGCGTATGTGCGCACCCTAACTGATAACACAATAACAGTCCGTTTGTTGTGCGCGAAAAGTAAGGTAGCTTCAATAAAACCGGTTCTCAGTATCGCACGTTTGGAATTATGTGGTGCCCTGGTAGCAGCAAAATTATATTATAAAATAGTGAAGTCATTAAGATTAACGTTCGATAAAATTCACTTTTGGTCAGATTCAACCATTGTCTTAGGATGGCTTCGTATGTCACCCCACCTGTTGAAAACGTTTGTACAGACACGCGTTGTAGAAATTAATGAACTAACGGGAGATGCAGCGTGGTCTCACGTTGCCGGTAAACAAAACCCAGCTGATTTGTTATCGCGCGGCGTCCATCTTGATTCTTTGCTATCTTCGGATATATGGTTGAACGGTCCGGCGTTTTTACGTGAATTCAACATCGATTACAATTTAGATAAAAATATTTATGATGATTTAAACGATTTGCCAGAACTTAAAATAGTAAATATTTCAACTTTATGTCAGACATCGAATTCTTTTCCATTCGAACGTTTCTCTTCGTACAATCGTTTAATTCGTACTACTGCATACATTTTGCGTTTTATTCACAATTGTCGTACAAAATTAAATTCACACAAGAGAGCGGGCCCTCTGTCCGTGGACGAATTAAACGATTCTATTAGAGTTCTGACACACATATCTCAACAGCAATCCTTTTCAGAAATATACGATGCCTTGAAACACAATCGTACAATACAGGGTTTTCGCAATGTATCAAATTTAAATTTATTTATTGATAAACATGACTTGATTAGAGTTGGCAGCCGACTTTCGAACTCACAATTATATTCATACGAGAAGAAGCATCCTGCGTTGCTATGTTCTAAGCATAACTTCACTAGGCTACTTTTTCAGTACCAGCATCAGGTTCTGCTTCACGCTGGGCCTCAAGCTCTTTTAGCCACGATTAGGGAAAAGTGGTGGCCCCTCCGAGGACGTGACTTAGCTAGGCATACTGTTCATGGCTGTGTTAAATGTGTTCGTATGAAAGCCAAACCTTTACAATTGCGAATGGGCAACATTCCTTCTGAACGTATAGAACCCGGCCCAGGTTTTCCATATATTAAATGTGGCGTTGATTATGGAGGCCCCCTTCGGATTTTAAATCGCAAAGGAAGGGGTGCAAAATTAGAAAAATGTTATATTTGTCTGTTTGTTTGTTTCACTACACGTGCGGTACACTTAGAGTTGGTCACAAGCTTAACATCTGAAGCATACATACTGGCACTCAAACGGTTTATCTTAGACGAGGCAAACCTGCAGAAATATTTTCTGACAACGGTAGGACATTTGTAGGGGCTGCAAAAGAATTTTCAACATTTTTAAATGATAATAAAGATAATATTATTAATTTTTCTTCTGATAATTTAATCAAATTTTCTTTCATTCCCCCCTATGCAGCTCATTTTGGGGGTCTGTGGGAGGCAGGGATAAAGTCCTGTAAGTACCACTTACATAGGGTTGTAGGTAACGCTAACCTCACGTACGAGGAATTAAGCACAGTGTTAGCACAAATTGAAGCTGTTCTTAACTCCCGACCTATGTATCCTTTATCTACAGATCCTAATGATTTTCTTCCCCTTTGTCCTTCCCATTTTTTGATTGGCCGGCCGCTCACAGCGCCCGCCTGTCCTGATATGACTGCTGAAAACACACAGAGATTGTCTCGCTATCATCGGATCGAACAGATGCGTCAGAATTTTTGGAAGAGATGGTCTAAGGAGTATATCTCGGAGCTGCAGAAAAGAACTAAATGGCAAACCAACAAGTCCCAGCTTACACCGAACACTCTGGTCCTGATCAAGGAAGACAACTTGCCTCCACTCAAATGGCGCCTAGGACGAGTATTGGAAACTTATCCAGGAAAGGATGGCATCGCACGCGTCGCACGAATTAAGACTGAGACCGGTGAGATTCAGCGGGCATTCCCACGCATATGTCCACTATTCCTGAATGAAGAGGAGACGACTGCACATAAGTAATATTGATTTCCATCTTATTTTGTTGGAATCGGGTGATTCCAAGGCCGGCGGCATATGTCAACGCACCTACTAGCGACATCTGTGTAGCGGCCTACGTAACTAAGATCTACGCAAGGATCTACAAGCAGTGATCGACGTCAAGCAGCAAGGACGACGAAGGGGATGCGCGGGCTGCGGGGTGCAGGACACATCGACTACTGCTCGGCTAGCGAACCGACGACACGGCTTTCCATATTTTATTTAATTCTTAATTTGTAATAAATATAAAGTAAATAAACGCATTCGTCCTTATCACCAAATAAATACATCATTGAAGAGCTCCTGCCTGACCCTACTATCCGAGACACAAGCAGTTACACCTACTTAAATCACCCCGTTATAGTTTCGTAGCAAGCCACACGCTACAGCATGCTACGAAGTCCACTGCTACGGCGTAGTTGTTGCGTAGCGAAATTCTGACTCGTACTAAGCCTCGTAGCTATGTGCGTAACTCCATCGTACTCGTATTATCGTCAGTGTAAGGGCTTAGCTACACGGACGATTGTTACTCAACCCAATAGTTTAGTCGATTGACAAAAATATATACACTACTACACGGCATCGACTCAATCATCAACTGTTCAATCGACGGGTGCCACCCCAATAGTAGTGTAGATTTTTGTAAAATGACTAAACTATTGGGTTTAGTAAAAAATATATAATTTTTTTTTCATATTTATTTTTCTTTTGTTCCTGCAGGTCTATATTCTATTAGGTGTTCCGATTCCAACACTAAAACACTGTCAGGTAATTTAAAACCACCTGTATAGAGAAGAGTTATAGATTATTTTAATTCTAAGTATAATATTTAAATTTAAAATGTGATGAGTCACAGAAATGAGTTTATGTGATTATTTGTTTGAAAGGCTTACGCGCTCAAGTACTAAACCGGTCGTTATAAAACTTTTCATATACGCTGGCATGGTTTCTGAGAAGGATAGAGATTTTCCCCCTTTCATATTCATATTATTATGTCTTTATCCCTTAGGGGTTAGACAGAGTCTGAGGTCATAAGACCAAAAGGCCACGTTTAGCGCGTTGGTAAAGGTGGAAAATGAAATCAAAATAGTGATGGGTTGCTAGCCGCGTCACCTATTATCATGATTCTTTAGATTTTTGCCCATTACGCCCACTGCGCGGGAAGAGAAGCAGCTGGCACATTATTCGTTGAATACCAAAAAAACTTGCGTCTACAAAAATCTGTTCCCAAATAAAATTTGTATACTTACAAGTCGTCAAATGAAGGAAATAACTTCAAAAGTAGTTCCTTGTTTCTTATATCCGCAAATTCCGGCACACAACAAACATAAGATGGCATATAATTGAATTCTCTCTCAATCGTGGCAATTTTTTTCTTCCATTAAAGGATGGGTAGCTCCTGGGAATAACTGGGGTCGGAATTATTTGCCTGTGGGATATGAGGAAGTTTCGGGAACTTCCTTTGATCTTGTTTCCCCAATTTGACGCACCGTGCTGTGAAATAGTTTAGGATATATCGAGGTACTATCAGATTTAAACCAGTGACTTTACCCGTATAAACTGAGAAAACTTACTAAATATATTTTATTGGTATAAAAAAAATACCTTTTTGATGATATTGGCAAATAGTAGGTCACATACAATAATTAGAAATATGCATACGAAAAAGGAATGGAAAGGAATAGTTATTATTAAAAGATAATTCGCTACTCCCTAATCCCCTAAATTAGTCTCCCAATTTAGGGGATTAGAGAGCGAATTCTCTTAAAACCACTGGAGGATCAAAATTGGAGATTTAAGTGGAACGACTTATGAAAAGATTTACTTATAGACTCAACCTGAGTCACCCCAAGGATTTCTTAGTATATATTTAATTAGTTATAGTATTTAGTTTAGAGGTTCAAGTGTTCAAAAACTATAAACTTTGTAAAATTGACTTTACTAATGAAGCAAGTTTAAATAAAATCACATTAATACGGTATTATCGCGTATATTACATTATTTTTACACCTAACGTTTCGAAAACTTAACAGTTTTCATGGTCGCAGGTAGGCTAAATTGACATTTGTCTTTGTGTTATAAGAACCATACAAAACTACCGCCTACAATATTTATTGATAACGTTCCGGATGTACGCAGTATTGGCTTAAATTAACGTATTAAAGTGATTTTATTTAAATGTGTAACAATCGCGAAAACATTCTGATGTTTTCGCGATTGTTAACCATTAATAAAGCAAGTTTAAACTTTACATTCCAATGAACTCAAAGCGCTTAAAATCCACCACCTCTTCAAGTTAAAGTTATTTGAGTATTAAAGAGGCCGTATTCAGTGAGCACAGTAAAAAGATATCCAATTAGCTTTGCGACAGTCGAGAAAGGCGATAAAAAATTCAACCAGATTCCTGGGTGTGACGGGACTACGTGCATTGCGATTGTAACTAAATGGTTCTTTTTTCTTTTGTGATTTGGTTTGTTTAAGACTTAATTCGGAGAGATTAAAAATCCTAAGTTAATTTGAGTATTCAACTTACATACATACTATCACGTCTTTTAATCAAGCGGGGTAGACAGAGGTCAGCCCTTCACGATAACGTTTAGCATGTTGGGAATTAGGTGGAAAACCTTATTAAAATAGTGATGGGTTGCTAGCCGCCTCGCCTACTAATATGATTTCTCAGAATTTCGCTTATCCCCTCTTATAGCTTTTACGATCTGTACGGGGCAAGAAGTAGCTTATACTTTCTACGTTTTTGCTTTTCTCCCAGACCAGCATGGAAGAATATTCTAGATTAATAATAATATTTTAGGATAAAAAAGTTTTTATTCTATTCTGAAGGGCTATCTAACTGATAATTTTATCGAAATCTATACAATAGCAATCTATTGAATAGATTTCGATAAAATTATCATCATACCAATGTATGAAGAAGAAGAGTTACAAATGTCGTCACATGCTACTATTCTATTCTGATGTATCACCTATATGATAATTTTATCGAAATATATTCAATAGATTTGTATGAAGAAGAAAAAGGAGGCTTACAAATATCTTCACACGCTACTATTCTTTTCTGATGTGTCGATTATCATAATAATGCAGTATAAAACGTATCTTTTTTTTCTCGTATAAAGTGTTATATTGGAACTTACATAAATCTAACATTTACCTACCAATAATATAAACTCACTTAAAAAGCTACTTTCAAATAAACCTAACTATATTCATACAAAAAAAAACCTAAAATATAAAAGAATTAAAAACTAAAAATCTCGCCTATCTGATATTTTTATCGAAATCTATCCAATATTGAAGAACAAGAAGGAGTTACTAATATCCTAACATCTACAAAAAATTTCGCAATATAATATTACTAATCCTCGTCCCACTCTATGGAAGTTCCGCCTATCTAAAGGGCAAAGGGCACATTTTTGCGGTGCATTTTGCGGCGTTTACCCGAGTTTTAATATGGTTACCGGGGTAATTGAAATCCTCCGCGATTACTCCCGAGGGATAATGAACACGTAATGCTAGCGCGCATTACAATATTTCGGAAAAGGGTTCGCCATTATCATTACGAATAAAAATTTTAAAATTAAAAAATGTTTATGTTTTCGTACTTATGTTTTTATAAAAAAAATAAGGAAGGGGGTGGGGGCTGTGAGATGTCAATATAAATATTTTCAAACTTTACAAACTACTAGCTGTTGCCCGCGACTTCGTCCGCGGCAATTTCTGTTATTATGATTAATTAGTATAGACGAATAATTTTCCCCCGTTTTCAAAACATTTTTTATTGATTCTTCGCTCCTATTTATCGCAGCGTGATGTTTAATAGCCTAAAGCCTTCCTCAATAAATGGACTATCTAACACAAAAAGAATTTTCCAATTTAAACCAGTAGTTCCTGAGATTAGCGCGTTCAAACAAACAAACAAACTCTTCAGCTTTATTATATTAGTATAGATTTACAAACTTGTCGAACAAAAATGTTTTTACGTATCATAACATTTATGTATAACATAAAGGTGTTCTTGTGCACGACCTAAACTATACAAATAATTTTGATGTATTTAATTAATCCAGCAAATTGTGCTAATGATTTATAAATACATAAAATTCCACAATAAAACAGTGATATTTTAAATTAATTTCTCACGTTGGAATTTTAACAAATGACAGCATCATCTAAATTTTAATTACGTGCTTAACGTTTATTCTCGTCGTGAGATAAATAATTTTCATAAGCAACTCGGCGTTCTGTACGAGATCCCAAACAGCTTAATATGGCACATTAATTAACACAAGGGTGCAATAATTTCTCAACACGGCACGGATTTATGCCTGGGGCAATCTCTTATTCATAGATCTGTATTAGCTTAGATCGGCTGTCCTAAACCTAATCCAAGTATTTCATTTTTCTTAAATTTTACAGGAAAGCAAAAAAAAACGTAATTTAGTATTTTTATAATTCAATGTGTATTTTTATATTTATCTGTCTCCGTGGTCCAGTGTACAAGACGTTTGCCTGTAGACTGGGGAGTCGAGGGTTCGATTCCCACTTTGTTTAGTTGTTTTCAGTTTGGTTAGGACATTGCTGGCTTGAATCACCTGATTGTCTGATAATTAAGATGATTCCGTGCTTTGGAAGGCACGTGAAGCCGTTGGTCCTGGCTGCCATCTGGTAGTCGTTAAAGGAACCACGTCATGCACACCCTGGTGTCAGAGTTCTTCGGAACCACCTCTCGGCCTCTGACATGGTTCGTTTAACGACTACCAGATGGCAGCCGGGACCACCGGCTTAACGTGCCTTCCGAAGCTCGGTATCATCTTTATTATCAGACAATCAGGTGATTCAAGCCTGCAATGTCCTAACCAAACTGGAAACAACTAACAAAGTAGGCTTCCGGTGGGAATCGAACCACGACCCCCGGGTCAACAGGCAAACTTAACCACTGGACCACGGAGGCGGCTTATTAATAAAATATAACAACTTAAGTACCATGCATGACAAGCATTCCCAAAGGTTGAAAATCCATTATATACTCTCATAAAAGTCTGACTGCGGCAAAGGTTTGTCACTCACACCAGGCCTGTCTCACTCCCCGTGTCGGTATCGAAAACATACCTACACGCGGCGACCACTTCGAAGCGGAAAAAGCGGGAAAATCTAGTAGGAACGACGCGCGTTTGGTCACATGTATTCATCAAATCATCATTATCAATAAAATAAAGAAATAATAAATAAATATATACGGACAAATCACACAGATTGAGCTAGCCCCAGAGTAAGTTCGAGACTTGTGTTAAAGGATACTAACTCAACGAAACTATATTTTATAACAAATACATATACATCCAAGACCCAGGCCAATCTGAAAAAGATCATTTTCCATCTTGACCTGGCCGGGGATCGAACCCGGGCACTCCGTCACGCAGGCTGGCGTGTTGACCGCTGCGCCACGGAGCTAGCCAAAAAATGTTTGTTCTAGCAATGTTTGATCAAACATAGAAGTATGAAGAGCCTAATGGATTGTGTAGGTGTCTAAACGAAAAGACGCTGCGTTCTGACGCGAGCTAAACTACACCGTATCGCTAACTACATTGAGTTGATATTTCTTTGAATACCTTTGTAGAGCGAGACTTCTGTACGTAAGTACTAGTACTTATTCTGTGCCAACGTTGCCCTGCGGTACCTATTCAGCCGTGAGATACACGTGTTTAATATTGTCAAATAGCTCGGTAGTTGTAACTGAGATTTACGAACGATAAGTAATAGTTAGAAGGTAATAGAGCGACAAGTTGACTTTAAGTAATATTAGAATATACTTAAAGTCAATTTGTCGCTTTTTTACCATATCACAAAGGAATGAGTGTGAATTCAGTTGCTGATTCTTAGTAGGTAATTAATTAGCAAAATATTAAAATTTGTTTTCTGAAATTAATTAGATCACAAAATTTGATGAAAGGAATGAGTGTGAATTTAGTTGCTGATTCTTGTAGGTAATTAATTAGCAAAGTGATAATGGTGGAAGAAAGATAGATGCGTCACAAACCTAACGCCTAGGCCGATCGTACATCTCTACCTCTTGTTCCGCGCTCCAGCTTGCACACAGAACCTGAAACTTTTTCGTGCGTGGAGCCGGCATTAATCAATTTATTAGACGTTAGCAAACCAAAAGTAAATAGAGGGGTATCAATGCCAATGGTCATTATTAACCTCGTTACTGTATTATACCTATACAGGAACATAAATAGTCTTTTTCCCCGCCAAATAGCTTAGGCCTTAGACGATCTAAACTTGTAAGGCCAAACATGAAAGCATCGAAAAAAGTAAAAGTTGGGATGAAACCGTGGCTTGCCTGGTGATTTATTAAATTTGTCGCTAGCTCGTGTCACCGTTCATTGGTGCACAGGGCTCCCAACGTCTTATCGGTATATTTCGCCGGGCGGTATCGTGTGAGAGAGATTTATTCTTGTATCTTTTTAGAAATAAACTATGACAAAAATGGACATCTTGATATTTAGACTTATTGATAAGTTGTTCACAAATTATCAATACACCTCTACACTAATATTATTTATTGGAATTATCTCATAATATTTTACCGTTGACAGCCCCGATTCAGTGCCGTAACTAGGGCGTGCCCAGGTACAGGGTGCAGGATCTAAAAGGGCGCGGAAATGTCGAATCGGATTACAAACAGTACCTATTATTTGGAGTTTAATACGGGTAGTCTCTTCCTGCCATAATATAAAATGAGTAACATATAATATAAAATATATGTATAATGATACGAACAACTAACTGGCGGTTAGACCGAGCAGCGAGGAGCTCGATTGCCCAGTGGTCATGGAAATTAAAAGTGCATACGCATGTTAGGTAACCCTGGATGCAGTCCCCACTGTGATGGTTGACCGCAAGTGGCATACAAATCTCGTGATCCTCCGTATTTTCCAAGGCACGTTAAGCCGTTGGTAACGGCTGTCATTATTGATAGCAGTCGTTAAGCTATGTTAGATGCCTTTAGGTAGCTTATCTATAAAAACTGACACCAGTGTTAGCCGCTTACACACACGAAAAACAAATAAACAACCGGGCGGCGCGGCCTGTGCGGTGTTCATTTTATTGTTAGACTAGCTTTCGCCTGCGGCGATAAAAGATAGCCTATGTCCTTCTCCGCACTCCAGAGAACTTGTATGCAAAATTTCATGATGATCGGTTTAGTAAACACTTTCGCATTTATAATATTAGTAAGGATAAGGATTATTATTGTATGCTCTTATCGGAACCGCGTAAGATGAGAGTTTTTAAAGGGTGCATTTATCAAAGTTGTAACCGGGCGCATAAAACGCTAGTTACGACCTTGGCCCAGACCGTCGCCTATTCATACGTCGTGTGGTGTAAAAAATGTGTTTTCCCCACATAGGCGAAGGCAGAACAAGGCCGTATAATTTATGGCCCAGAAGTTTGTATACATATGTCATTTTACGGCCCTTTACTTTATGCTAATCTGTTTATGAGGAGACTTGTTTAAAAAGGGTCCAACTAGGAAACTTAGAAATAAATTGTGAAATCCTGTTTCATACATCGTGTTTCCGGAGTGGGTTTTTTGAACATTCGAACATAAATGCGGTACAGCTTTAGAACACTTTTAGTGAATATCCGGAAGGCTCGATCACGACTACCGCGTTCATTTTCTTCGCGAACTAAATTTATACATATAATGTAGTATATGTACTGTATATTTACATTTATATGTTTGTATTATGGATATGCATGTTAATAAATATTTAGGGGTATAGGTACCTACTTTAATTTTGGTTTTGTTTAAAGTATACTTTCTTGCACCAACTTCCAAAATTCTTCTTTCTCTGCACCACCTGTAGGTTGACTTTACATTTATATAGAAGTTAAAATGGATAAATTAAATCGCGACTGCTCACAATGTAGTGAAGTTACCGGGTTGGATTTTTGAAAAATACTTGTACTTACTCACTGGTATTTGTCAGCAATTCTGGAGCTTGGTGCCAGGCAGGTAGCATAAATGCTGTCATTATAACGGACCCTAAATGGTCAGGGGTGTCATCCTTAACTGCCTGGCTAGTAGTTGCAGGAATGGCATCGAGTACGAGCGCCTGGCCTCTCGAGCTGCTACTTGCTTTACCCATATTTATCCGAGTGAGTAGTATCCCAATACGTTTATTTTCTTTAAACAAATTCTTATACCTCCCTAACTTAAAAATGAGCTCGATGGGAGGCAGCGTCAGAAGCAAAAGAAGCTGCAATCGCCAACCCGCCTGCCAAGCGTGGCGAGTATGGCAATATCCTGCAGTAAACTTTTTACGGCTGTGATGATGATAAAGGACTCCGAGAAAGCGTTACAACATACGATGTAACTGGGAAAACGCTCAGGTGAGAAGGATTGACAATCCACAGGAACCAGCTTAGATAAAAGAAGATTCAAAGATGTGCTGATAATATAACTAGCTGTTGCCCGCGACTTCGTCCGCGGCAATTACTGTTATTATGATTAATTAGTATAGATGAATAATTTTCCCCCGTTTTAAAAACATTTTTTATTGATGCTTCGCTCTTATTAGTCGCACAATGATGTTTTATAGCTATATATATTTATAGAAATTGGAAAAATATTTTTTTTTTGTTAGATAGTCCATTTATTAAGGAAGGCTAAAGCCTTCCTTAATAAATGGACTATCTAACAAAAAAAATATTTTTCCAATTTCAACCAGTAGTTCCTGAGATTAGCGCGATCAAACAAACAAACTCTTCAGCTTTATAATATTAGTATAGATAATAGTTTTTTAAAGATACATTAGTTACTTAAGTTTTTTTCAAATGCCTAAGAGAAAAACGCTTGGTTGGAATTATGCGCATTTTACTATATTTTCTTTTCCATGGCGAGCTAAAAGAAAAATAAGCTACGAAATAAAATGAACACATCATTGTGTATTCACCCGACCCGAAAACCAAGCATGACGGCAAAGTCAAACGGTAATAAAGAATGATGATAAATTGTGCGGAAAATACGGATTTTCGCATCCAAACACGTTCAAATTCATTCATCAGAGGCATATCGAAATTGTCTGATAGATATGTCAGATGATTTGAGACACTGATCATTTTTTGGAGTACTTACTCGTTCTTTATTAGGCGTTGTGACAGCTTTATCTGGTTTTATTTTACAAAATACATAAATTTTACAGTTTTTGTTGTAATGTAGTATTAACTAGATACGCATTTTTAAAAAATACCATTTAATTTCATTTTTTATCTTTTATTAGTAATATTTATTTGTTATAAGCTTTGTGTCATAAATATTCAGATTATCATCGTCATCATGATCAGGTCTTTTTAGTCTCCACTACAGGAGCACGACCCCTCTGTACTACTAGGGCCATACTTGGCCAGAACAGCCAGAGGACATAATTGTATTCAGATTGAATAATAAATAGAAAATAATATTTAAAAATTAACTAAAACTATGCCTACTAAAACCCATTATCATTACATAGTATAAAACAAAGTCGCTTCCCGCTGTCTGTCCGTCCATAGAGAGATCTAAACATACATTGGTATGTTTAGATCTTTAAAACTACGCAACGGATTTTGAAGCGGTTTTATTTAATAGATAGAGTGATTCAAGAGGAAGGTTTATATGTACATTGCACCCGTGCGAAACCGGGGTCCGGGTCGCTTGTTTAAAATAAAACGTATACTTATAAATAAAAACCTACCTATAACGAATCTTTAAAGTCCGAACAAGTTGGTTCAAAGAAAAGAAAAATCTGTCCTACCGAAATAGTATTTTCTAAACTAACCTCTTTGCAAGTCGCTCAGAGAGCTATGGAGCGGGCAATGCTTGGTGTTTCTATCCGAGATAAGATCAGAAACACTGAGATCCGAAGATGGACAGGACTTACAGACATTGCCCAGGAAGTAGCTCAAAGAAAGTGGCGATAGGCGGGCCATATATGTCGCACCACAGATGAACGCTGGGGAAAAATAGTGCTGGAATGGAGACCCAGAACTGGTCGCCGAAGTGTGGGTAAACCGATTACTAGATGGACCGACGATCTGGTCAAAATTGCTGGAAAAAGATGGATGAGAAAAGCGCAAGACCGAAGAGAATGGCGTGCATTATTAGAGGCCTACACTCAGCATTGGGTGACAATGGGCTGAAGAAGAAGAAACTAACCCCTGTTACGCTCATAACTTCTATTGAAAATATGGCTATGTAGGTATACAGATAGAATTGAAAAACTATAACTAAGTAAAAAATAATCCAGCATGAAAGACGCGAGTTAGAATCGTATTTTAAATTCCAGCCACGGAACCCTAGGCAGCCGGCTTAAAGTCGGACGTAATAAGTTCGGAGATCGAATTCCAGAAGTTATGACCGCTGAGCTGTGTTGGATTAGGAACAAAACTGCAGGGCTTTGAATCCAAAGGGATTCGGGATCCAATCAATGTTTGGTTGTAGCACAAACAAAGAATAATTGAATGTCTTGTGGTGACTGTCACATCACTCACTACATTGTATAAAAGAAAGTCGCTTCCCCCTGTCTGTCTGTCCCTATGTACGAGTATGCGTTCTTTAAAAATACGCAGCTGATTTTAGTTTTTAGCGGATTTTACTTCTTAAGCGGCGTTGTGCACTTTTTGGGATGGGTAAAACATTTTAAACTCGCGTCAGAACACGTGACCTGGTCAAAAATTGTTGTTGTTGTAGATATACAAATCAAGTAGTATTGTAATCTCAGTCCATATATAAATATGTGTAGTTTTAAGTAATATACTATAAATTGTAAGTTGCGCTGCGCAGTTGCCGCTTCTTCTGCACTCCGCTTTGGAAGCGGCTCTAAACTTAGCTTTAAGTAAATTAACGTCAACAATCTTTTGTTGTAAAATAAATGTTAACGTTCACCAAATGATATGTAATGATGCATAGATTTAAAAAAAAATGCGTCTCTTATGATGAAATTATATTTGACTTTGACTTTATTGATTTAATCAAAACTTAAAAAGGATAAGACATGAAAGACAATTAGTAAAAAATATACTTCAACATCAAACGTTCATCCGTGTATTATTTTCTTCTATAAAATGTAATTTTACAACAACAATTCGTAAGACGGACATGTGACGTGAGACCGCCGCAAAGGCGAGTTTTCACTTCTGCCGGCAGTCCCGGAGTGCAACCTAGATCTGACTAGCTCCGTGGCGCAGCGGTCAACACGGCAGCCTGCGGACGGAGTGACCGGGTTCGATCCCCGGCCAGGTCAAGATGGAAAATGATCTTTTTCAGATTGGGTCTTGGATGTGTATCACAATGTTTGGAATATTAGGTTTGTTCCCGGTATACTACGTGTCTTATACAGTATGAATTAAAACAATGAATTAAAATTTTATACATTTTATTTCCTATTTTTTCTTTTATTGTACCTAGCTGCCAAGATTCCTTCCGTGAACTGTACCATCGGGCCCACACAACATTACCGACTTCAATATATCTTTTACCCGGTACTTTTTGATTAGGTCTAAAATTAAAGGTTGGTAAAATTAAGTCCAACCGCGAACGTAGTTTCCTTCCAAACATTAATTTAGCTGGTGTTTCGCCCGTGGCACAGTGCACGGTGTTTCTATTATCGATAATTAAATAAATATCCTAATAAATTTTCCTGCATTTTGTTACCTAAATTTTCTTTAACCTAAATTTCGCATGTCTATTTCCATTGTCCATTAGTGTAAATCTGTAGCTTAACTGAACCTGTAGTATTGAATATTTTAGGACTATAGGTTCAATTTTGAGGCCCGTAGCTGGATCATTCTTGAAACGGTAAATTTTCACCATCCAGAAGGAAAAGTACCCGCAAAATGAAAATAATTGACCATAATAATTTTTATACATTACATTAGCACTTATTCTATTCTTTTTTACTTAAGGTAGGTATAATTAACCGTAAAAATAACTGTAAAAAAATCATTTTTTACAGTTTTTTTTACAGTTAATACAGCAGGCTGTATCTCGTAAACCGTCATAGTTAGACAGCTGAAATTTTCAGAGATGATGTATTTCTGTTGCCGCTATAAGATCAATTACTAAAAAATAAAATAAAATAAATATTTAAGGGCGCTCCCATACAACAAACGTGATTTACTTTTTTGCTTGTTTTATAGATAACAGTACGGAACTTCGTGCGCGAGTCCGATTAGCTGGTTTTTTTCTTATTCCCTGGTTCTTATTCCCTTGGCTTTAGAACAAAGGAAACATAGTTTACTGGCATTTTCTTGTAAAGAAAAGCAATTTCCGTAAATTCGCATTCCGTATGATCGACAAATTTATTTAGAATTTTATTCTATTAAGCAGCTCTCAAATATTACATTTTGTGCTCTGTATAAGAGAGGGTGCTTATGCCCAGCAAAGGGCAGTATAAAAAGAATGGAATTAATGGCATAGAAGACTGTGATTTTTTGTTTCTTTACAATTTGTTAAACTTTTTTTATTTAATAAAACGTAATCTCAATATACTACTGTTTTGTTTCCCTGTTATTTTTACGATTCCCTTGGCGTTTTTCTTATTCCCCTGTCCCTTTTCTTATTCTCCTGGCAGTGAAAACTTAATGTGGTATATTTCTTTACCGAATTGAACATGCCTATTCGATGAATCTGCGTAAAATGTGAAATAGTATTGTATTACAATACTATTTCACATTTTATAGTAAACAGTTTAAAAGTTGTAAAAATAAAAACGCCAAGGGAATCACATGAAGAATCCGATTCTCAAGAATCAGCTATGATTATTTATAAGAAAAACTTAACTTTTTTTACGAAATATGTTTTTGCTTGCTCTTTAAATACCTACTTCAAAAATATAAAAAAATACACTGACAGTTCAAACTGGGCGGGCTCGGATATATACCATAAGCCTGTGTTGCCCGCACTTTATCTTAATAAGGCAGTAAAGTACTGCTTTATAGTTAAGGTAAACAAATAGAAAATAAAACGAGAAGACTAAAACGAAAGACTTAATGGAAATATTATGAAGAATTTGATCTTTCTCTGCAAATGTTGGATTAAAATCTTTTGAAATCTTGAACGGTATTTAAAGAATGTTAAAACAGAAATACCGGGTTTCTAAGAACTTGACAAAAATAAAAGAAATATTTATCTTAACCTGCGCTTTTAACTTGAAGAAATGTTGGCGAAGCTTTTAAAGAGATTTTCTGTAAAAATTTTTAACTGACCGACTTGGGCGCTGTTTTGCAAAGTACCTACTTCGTCTAACGTACATGCCATACTATGTTATGTATAGTTATTCGCAAAAGTTTTTCGTAAACTGCCTGTATTAGTACTTGGTAATTAAGTGAGGCCGTAAAAGTAGGTAAATATTCTTAGCGACAATTAACCTCATCGTTATACATATATAATCCTTACTAATATTATAAATGCGAAAGTGAGTTTGTTTGTTTGTTACGCTTTCACGCCGTAAGTACTGACCCGATCATCATGAAATTTTGCATACAAGTTCTCTGGAGTACGGAGAAGGACATAGGCTACCTTTTATCCCGGGAAAAATATTATTCCCGAGGAATCGACATAGACGCGGGCGGAGCCGCGGGCGAAAGCTAGTAAATAAATAAATATATACGGACAAATCACACAGATTGAGCTAGCCCCAAAGTAAGTTCGAGACTTGTGTTATGGGATACTAACTCAACGATACTATATTTTATAACAAATACATATATAGATAAACATCCAAGACCCAGGCCAATCTGAAAGAGATCATTTTCCATCTTGACCTGACCGGGGATCGAACCCGGGCACCTTCGTGTCGCAGGCTGGCGTGTTAAACACTGCGCCACGGAGCTGTTCTTGCGAAAAGTTCTTATCAAATTAATTCCTATTCATTAGCAACAGCAGCTTTCGTCCGTCATTCCAACCGTGTGTACACTTCAAAAATCAAATAATTTTCCTGCTAAATATGTGTAAAGTTCAATGCAAATCCGTTTAGTGATTGTGGCACGATTGAATTAGAAACATCTAAACATACAAACTTTCGCATTCATAATATTTGGAGAATCACAGGGAGAAAATATACTAGCAGCATTGATCGATGGGAATATTGGAATGCTTAGAAAACTGCGGATAACACATTTATTCATATAAAATATGAGAAAAGGACTCTTTCATGCTTGCCTGGGATAAAAGAATAAACGTAGAATATATGTGAAGCGATAAGTCCGCCTTTGTATCATTTTTTAGGGTTCCGTACCCAAAGGGTAAAAACGGGACCCTATTAATATCGCTCCGCTGTCCGTCTGTCTGTCTGTCTCTGTGTCGTCTGTCTGTCTGTCTTTATGTCCGTCTGTCACCAGGCTGTATCTCATGAAACGGGATAGTTAGACAGTTGAAATTTTCACAGATGATGTACTCTATAACAATAAATATTTGAAACAAATATTACGTTATAATGTATATGATATTTTATTATATATATTAATGACGATAATCGTGTTCAAGTGTGAAAAAATACAAAGAAAAATACTTCCCCAATTCAATAGCACTTACTTTATGATTTTTCCTTTTTTACTACAAAACATGTACTAAAACAGTCAATATAAGTGGCACAAGTACCAATAAAACAGGTGAAAAGGGCGCGAAAATAAAGGATGGTTATGATTTCCACTCGTAACAAAGTGTTGGCCGAGAATTGATGCGGGGATCGTGATATGACGAGGTACCCTAAAGCGCGTGATGACGATTTGTAGGTCTTAGTACGAATTTGTATAAATTTTGTCGTAATGATTGCTATCCGGCCTTCGAGATTGAAGTACAAGTTCAAAACGAAATGTTTTTATGATTTATTTTACTATTCAAATTAGATTTCAAACACGTCTTGCTTAGCAAAGAAAATTTGGCACAGAATTAGTGTAAGTTCGTTTTGTATATTTGTTTTATATAAAAACCTTTTTATAATATTTTAAAGTAAGTATTTATACAATTACGTGAAACGACATAAATATAAACGACGTGAATGCTTGCTTATTTACTTTATTTTATCCCATTATTGATATTTACTCTAATGTCAAAAGCTTGTCCCGAAATACATACTTAGGTATAAACACAAAAAGTAGTTAAATTTAGAAAATTCAACAATATAGAATGACACTCTTTGTTTCACAGTAATTATCCCAACACCACTTTAATTAAGATGAAAGGAAAGCAGAGTGAGCTTTGTTTTTGTAAATTAAGAACAGTGCAAATATCTTCTTATCTCGTCCAGTTAATGTCTGGGTTCACGTCCGCCGCTCACCGTCACCGCCTTAATTGCCACCTTATTAAACCTTTTTGGGAGTAATAAGAGGAATAATTCATAAAGTTTTGCTTTCTTCTTAATTTTCATAATTATGTAGACAAAGCACTGCTTCATGTGAAAGGGTTTCTTTAGAAAATTTTCTTCTTTTGCAATACGGTCGCTTGCATTGTAAATACTTATATGTTTACTTGTACATTGTATGTTTAGATGTTTATTGTTAAGCGGAAATTATCATCAAAGTTATTAAAATCCCACCCCACCCATAGTGGCAAACGTGGCAGTGATTGGAACTAATAAGTCGACACTCTTGTACGTGCTTATGAGCAGTTATTATTAGTTTTAGTACATATTATTATTGTCTTTGATATAGGTTTTTTTTTAATAGCTGGGAGGAGCAAAATATCAAACAAAACACTGCAATGTATCACTTTTGGAGTATTCGTTTAATAAAAACTGATAGAGTATTATGTGTACAGACCATATGAGATAGTAGAAATCCCCAATGGACATAGGACCAAAAAGCACTTTAGCTAAAATGGAAAACAGAAATCGGAAAAGGTAATAGGTGGGCAATGCATTGTCAACTTTTAATGTCACCAAGGTTTCGCGTAACAGGTAATGAAACAAAAATAAAACAAGAAAGAAAATACCCAATAAAACAAACGTGAACCAAAGCAAATAATAAGTACAAAGGCGGACTTGTCGCTTTGCAAATTATTCCAGTGAACTTAGCCTTAGGGCAGGATTAATCTAAAAGAAATAGAATCAGTGGCGAAGTAAATTATATACTACATAAACAATACATAAATGTCAGATAAATACGATAAAAACAAAATTTCAAACGTGCCACGAGCATATTATAGTAATATAGAATTCTAAATAATTTAAAATAAATGAAAAATTATACAATATGTAAAAAAATCGTGGCCGATCCTTGAATTGGGGATTCAGCTCTATGTACAACTTTTCTTACGGGACCAATGCTGGGAACTCAACATTTTTTTGATGATGAAATTGACTGGGTGGCCGAAAATTTTTGTTTGGATAGTTCCATTTTGTGTACCCAGACCTAACCCGACTGTTCTGCAGATTTACTGGCAGTAGATACCTATCACATGTAATGGTGTTGGGATACTAACGATACTCCATAACGATACGATAGGTAGTTTAGAATTTATGGTGGTAAAAGAAATCTTCATACATTACTTACCTATATGGATATAGATAACATACCTATGTGGACTTTGAAAACATTACAATATTTAATTATATAAATAGCATTACAATGCTCGGTTTAATATTAAAATCGAAAATATGTGATGAAAAAATTTCGCCACAGGTAGGATTTGAACCCACAAACCTTCGACATTTAGCCCGTCGACGCTCTCAACCACTGAACAAATTCGCCGTGGTGATTTGAAGCTACGGCAGCTCAGTGGTTGAGAGCATCGACGGGCAAATTCAAATCCTACCTGTGGCAAAATTTTTTCATCACATATTTTCGATTTTAATATTACAATATTTATTTGCCCGGACATTTAAACAGAAATCAGTTTTAAAAAAAGCTGACTTGTGTAAGTACAGTGTAACAAGAGAGGTAGCCGCAGTAAGAACCTTATAATAATCCGCCTGATTCGAGCTGGGCTCTCAGTTTAGCCAAATTGAATTTGTAGCTTCATTTCTCTCAGAATCCCTTTATCGATAGCGATATTTTAAGCGCTCTCTTTGAGGTCAAACGTTTATGATATTATGAGAAATGAGAGCAAGAAGCTTAGTGCTGTTTTCGTTTAAACATTGAAAATGATTATGTTTCAGAGGATATGCAAAATTTTAAACCAAAGTATGATATACCTTATAAAATAGCCCCGTTTTCCGAAACTGCACGAAAAATTCAAGTCATGGAGGTCGTCAGAATTTATGTTGCATATACAACGTGATGTTGAACCTCCTAGCTATATTTAAATCTTGGAATCAGAATCTCTAATGGGATAGAGAATAGCAAGAAAAAACATGATTGCTGAAAAAAAAATTGGTTTCCCATACAAAGTCGCCGATCAGCATCTATGGAAAGTGCTTTTTTTTTTGTTTTTTATATTTTTTTTCTTGCAGTTCTGTATTCCATTAGAGATTCTGATTCCCAGATTTCAATATAGCTAGGTGGTTTAACATCACGCTTTATGTAAGTAATTTTTAACTTTATGTAGTATTGACTCTTTTGAAATAAAGTTATGTCTACACAGTTGTCTATTATAAAAAAAAACCCAATTCACGTTTTGGGTTTAGAAAATGTTCAGTTTAGGAATACCCCTATTAAAAGTGTCAAGGTTACTGAAACTCGACATCTAATAACCATGATCTTTCAGCTAGATCTAAACTGCAAGATTAGAAATCCTTTAGGAATAATACAAGATTTCACGCTACTTGAGTAGCTTTCTCAAATTTTGCACTAGCCCTCCAGTCTCCAGCTAGCATTACATCGTCAAAGATTATATATGCGTGCATTGCATATCCTGAAAAAATTGGTTGTCTGTAAAGTCGGTTTAGGGATGAAAATTTTACGTGATAACGGTATAACAGAGAGATAGATGCGTTATAAGCCGATTGATCCGATCGTATCTCTCTATCGCTTGTTTCGCGCTCTCGCTTGCACACGGAATGTAACACTTTTTTGCAGCCGGCGTTCCTCGATTTATAAAACGTTATCATGGTAAAAAAAAAACCCATTTCGAAAAACTTTCCTGCTCCTGTCAAATGAGAAAACAAAACGCAATTTGTATTTATTACAATCTTTTCATAAAAAAGGAGATGTCTTATATTCAGAAATATAATGGTTATCATCAGATTTGAATACAACACCTCTTTAATTTCAAAAGCAATTTGTTTTGTAAAAATAAATTGAAACATTATTCAACATACAAAATGCCTACCGCCAGATTTTTAAATGTTGCAAACATTTTTACAAACCAGAACAATTCCATTTCAAGAGCCTTTGACTTTGACAGATATTGTTGTGTCGACAACACCGATTCCAAGCATTTCAGAAGTTTCGGAATGCGATGCAAAATGATACAGTAATAAACAAAGTATGCAAAAAATTTCAGTTGTGCGACCCTCGACGTTTGTTTAGTGGAAATATTAAATTTCAACGTTCGTTCGTATGAAAACGTTAAATTTATAAACCGGTCAAGTGCGTATCGGGCCACGTGCAGTGTAGGGTTCCGTATTTACGAATGCCAGCTTTGAATTCACACCTCACGGTGGCACCAAGCGACCTCGTATCGTACCGCGGCGCCACGCGCCGCCGATCGTAAACACATTGCTATTAATTTAGGTGTTATTATTATTAAAGCTGCTATGATTTTATATATTTTAAACTTTATATGGTTTGTTAAGCTCTGATAGTTTTCCTTTAATTTTCGTTATACACGGTGAAATTTTGATCGTTCTGGACCCTTAAAGGGATGATTCAGCCCGTTGATATAAACAACTTTTCCTATGGGACCAATGCTGGGAACTAAAAAAAAAATGGGCAGCTCCATACAAAAAATTTCGGCCGCCCGGTCAATTTGTATAAGAACGTCAAAAAATTTTTTGAGTCGAAGGCCTGAATCACCCCTTTAAGGATCCAGAACGATCAAAATTTCACCGTGTATATACTACTGCCGCGATTTTTTTACGTGTACATATACAACTATTTAGTAGATAGAGGGAGTGGGACCGACTTTACAGACAGCCAATTCCTTTTCTTGCATTTTTATATTCCAATAGGAATTCTGATTCCGAGATTTTAATATAACTACGAGTATATTTTGCTATAATATAAATATTAGCAGGCAGACATGTTTCAATATGAGTAACCAGTAATTGTAAAGTTATGAAGAGATATACACTCGTATTGTGAAACGTGATAAATCAATTAAAAACACGTTTGTTCGTCGTCGATCGTTTAGAATTCATGCTTCTGTTATTGGACGAATCGTTGCAGCTATAGGTTCTGCGAAAATAGAATTACCGATGGACGTGCAGACGATGATGCCACAACGGAAAATTGATGGGAAATTGTCATTTCGGCCGCACGGCGCAACTTGCATCGAACACTAACTTTGCAATTTTGCCCAGCTGGTGCTAACGTACAGGATTGTAAATAAAATTATGGAATAATTAATAAGTTTTGTAAGCATAAACTCATGGCCTTATTAAATTTGAATTTACATTGTGTAACGTAGATACCACTTTTTTACTGAAACTACTAAATAATTAAGACCAAAAAAAGTCAAGTTTTATAGTTATTAAAATTTATCACCTAACTAATATTATAAATGCGAAAGTGAGTTTGTTTGTTTGTTTATTTGTTTGTTTGTTTGTTTGTTTGTTTGTTACGCTTTCACGCCGTAACTACTGAACCGATCATCATGAAATTTTGCATACAAGTTCTCTGAAGTACGGAGAGGGACATAGGCTACCTTTTATCCCGGGAAAAAGTACTATTCCCGAGGGATCGACATTAACGCGGGCGGAGCCGCGGGCGAAAGCTAGTAGTAGATAAATCGAATATCCACTATATTAATAATAATATCATATGTAACTCTAGATAAGGCAAGGCCTCACACATCTAAATCTGTTCAGGTATTTAGATGTGATGAAAACATATCATATTTTTTATGGTATAGGTCGGCAAACGACCAGCGCTGCCCATGGACAATTGCAACACCAGTCAAGGAGTTGGGTGGAGGACATGGTGGGACGAAATGGGGGAAGTATGGGCCTCCGGCTCTCTCACTCATCGAACGAAGCATAGAAGCAAATGTCGATTATCTGCGAGAGTGTGGTCCCCGGACGAGCCGGCCTATTCATGCTACTAGTAAGAATGAATTTTGCCGGTAGCGTGGCTCTACCACAACTAGATAATTAAAGCCTAATTGAAACAATATGCAACTATGTATAGCCGATTAACTAAATCATGAAGTCTATTCTAAACAACATTATATTCATTAAAAAATACTCGTAATTGTTAAAAGGAAATAGAGATGTCAAAGTGAAATGAATTATTTTCAGGACAATAAATCTCTCGCGGGACTCATTGGTTTTTTTACACAATTTATTAGCTTCTATTTCGGATTAAAATCTGGAAATAGGGAGGTTTGAGATAAATTATTCGTGCGGAGTCGAATGGCTCAGGATTAACGATTTTATACAGGCTTAAGAGTTTTTAGTGTATTTTAAGAATTCATATTTTTTCTGCGTGTGTTAGTAGTCAACGCTATCATTATATTCAGATTCAATCAGATTAATCAGCCTGCCATATTCAATTTGACAGTTTTCCAGACATATACTGGAGAATAAACAACCAAGCAGAAGCAATATACACAGGATGATTCTAGACCCTCTATTAATATTTTAATGTCGAAATCAGAATTTAAAAAATATGGAAAATTTAAAACGATGGACCTCCCATATATAATAACCGATCAAAATTTTATGGGATCTACATATTTTTTTCATAAAAAATATTCATTTTTCTTAACATATAGAATAGAGAAAGTCGCTACAAAAAAAAATTGTATTATATTGGGTGCTTATTTAATTGTAAAAAATTGTATTATTGTGCTTGGTATTAAATTAACGCTATTTTTATGTAGATTACAAAATATATAATATAGTTATATATAAGCCCAAAAATTTTAGTGGTCTGGTTTTAGTTTTTAAACTTTATCTAACACTACTTTTCTCGGAATAAAAGCTTCAAATAAAAAACATATAAAAATATTGTTTTTTCTAATCACCGGAATAGCTGACATGTATTCGCTTCCGATTAGTAAAGGTAGGCATCATTGTATTCCAGCATACCACTAAATCCCTCATACATACATCATCAATGGTAGATACCTATACGATAAGCCTGATAGGGATTATTCGACAGTTATTACCAATTAGTTTAATGGTCTGCTTAATCACCTGGACGTACGATTCATTGGATTCGGTCTGGTTCAGCACCTCGTTATTGATATTATGAATTCAGCGATCAGGGTTTCAGTATGACAAATAATCTACAGATAATGACACGCAATGACGGTCTCCATACGGTTTGGTTAAGGCGCTGTATCCCTTAACCGTTTGAAGTGGACATCGCGCAATATATTATATACTCGTAATGAAATAAGGTTGAGTGGCGATACCAGTTGGCCGGTCACTAGTCTTATTTCAAACTCGTGTCAGCCATTTCCGTGGTCATTTTAACTTTCAATTTAATAATTCAATAATTATAACCAAATATTGAATTTTTTTTTTAGGGATTTATCTTGCTCATTTAGTAATACTAAAAATATCAAGTAATTCGTGACGAATCTTGTTCTAGATATATGTTTTTTTGCTATTTTATTTTGCTAGGTTTAAATATTTTTTGAAAATATATTGATGCAATCATTTATTTTGATCTCTTAATTATACCTACTTCATATTTTTTTCATGCTATCATCATCATCAGGTCTTTTTAGTCTCCAATGCAGGAGCATGACCCTCTCTGTATTACCAGAGCCATACTTGGCCAGAACAAACAGAGGATTTGGCCTACACTCTCTTCGCTGGCCAGACGGGTTGGAGAGGTCTCATTGACGTTTATGAGCTTTGTTTAGCTTGTATTACCTAAGTCGCCTCTTACAACATCCATGGGAAGACTTGGAGTGGTCCTATTCTACTCTACCGGAAACCACACGGCTAACATACACGGCTTGTGATCGATACCGGGTTCGATGCCCGGCGTACCTAGTTGTACCTAGTCCAGCCATAAGTTCTGTTATAAATGAAAATGCATTTTTAATGAAGTAATGTAATATTACTCCGTAGTAAGCCGTGTGGTATCCGGCAGAGTAGAAAAGGACTACTCCAAGTCTTCCCTTTGGATATCGTAAAAGGCGACTTAAGCAATACAAGCTAAACAATGTTTATAAACATCTGTGAGACCTCTCCAAACCGTCTGGCCAGCATGGAGAGTGCAGGCCAAGTCCTCTGACTGCTCTGGCCAAGTATGGCTCTAGTAGTACAGAGAGGGTCGTGCTCCTGTAGTGGAGACTAAAAAAAAAGACCTGATGATGATGTAATATTACTAATAGCCTAGTTTCTGAGTGATCATAAAATTCAAGGGATCCGGATAAAATAAATCAACGCTTCGTTTTCGAGTTCTGGCGGCGTACGACTGGTAAAACTCTTTCAATTACTCAACTTACATCTTTGAAATTATGGAATGGATGTATAATAATCGCAAATGCATCATTTTTGGCAAATGGTAAATGAATTTAAGGTTTATAAATTGGTGAAATTAGTATTTTAAATGCCACATTATATTGGTATTTTTATTGATTAGTCATGTCTGTTAAAGTTATGGTTTTATTTAGGTATTTAAGTATGTCACCGGTTTCAAAAAACAAGAGCCTAGCTAAACCCTAAAATCGTTCTAATGGTAATAAAACAAATTAACGGGCAGTCCTCAAGAACGACTGTAAAACTCCTTAATTACTGAACTTCGTTCAACTTACAGCGTTAAAATGTGAGAGATTGTGATGGTAGATGTATAATAATTTCTTAATTATCATTTGAGACAGATGCCGTCCAAAAAGGATCTTTATCGTTGGCATATTATGTACCCGCACTTTTTTCTTACATTATTACACTTATTACTGTGTAGCATGTTTTTCGTAAAAACTAGCTTTCGCCCGCGGCTCCACCCGCATCAATGTCGATCCCTCGGGAATAGTGCTTTTTCCCGAGATAAAAGGTAGCCTATGTCCTTCTCCGTACTCCAGAGAACTTGTATGCCAAATTTTATGATGATCGGTTCAGTAGTTACGGCGTGAAAATGTAACCAAACAAACAAACTCACTTTCGAATTTATAATATTATTAGGATTAGGATAAATAATAAAATATAGGGACATATCACACAAATTGAGCTAGCCCCAATGTAAGTTGTGAACTTATGTCGTAGGATACTAACTCAAAGATACCATATTTTATAATAAACATGATATATAGATAAACATCCAAGAACCAAGTTAATCTAAAAAACATCATTTTCCATCTTGACCTGGCTGGGGATTGATCTCAGGAACCCTCGTGTCGCAGACTGGCGTGTTAACTAATGCGCCACGGCGCCCGCCAAAATATAACCTGAAAACGGTCAGCCAAAACTCAGTAAGTCTTTGGTAATAATCAATTGACATTTTACCAGCGTTTATCTAAATCCTTGAAGTGCTGTATACGTGCTCTTATGTAATCAAATTTTTGCTTCAAAAGGAACCTCCCTCCCTACGTCGATATTTTTAAAGAATATTTAAAAAATTCCAAGTCTTCCCGCGTGGATGTCCTAGAAGGCGACTTAGGAAATACAAGCTAAACAAAGCTTATAAACATCTAAGAGACCTCTCCAACCCGTCTGGCCAGCGTGGAGAGTGTAGGCCAAGTCCACTGGCTGTTTTGGCCAAGTATGGCCCTATTAGTACAGAGAGGGTCGTGCTACTGTAGTGGAGACTAAAAACGACCTGATGATGATGATGATTTAAAAAAATACATTTTAAACATTAAATTTATATTTTTTTACTTTACAGACAAGTCCTACTCAGTATTGTAAAGAGAAAAAGAGCCATCAAAGGGTTTAAAAACTAATAAAAATAAAATCCGGAAAATGGTATGATTATTAGCAGAGTTACAGAAAATTTCGAAATTATTGATAATCTCAGATTACAACTGAATTACTCCTTTTGAGGCCATTTATGGAAACATAAATTAGCAGGACTTATAAATATAACCTTGGAGGAAACTCCAAGGTTATATTTATAAGTCCTGCTCTACTTTTGTAAGCAAGACAATCTATTTTACATAATATTTCTCATACAATGATTTTACGTTTCCGGGTGCCGTGTGGTTTCTGGCAGAGTAGAATAGGACCACTCCAAGTCTTCCCATGGATGTTGTAAGAGGCGACTTTGGAAATACAAGCTTAACAAAGCTCATAAACATCAATGAGACCTCTCCAACCCGTCTGGCCAGCGAGGAGAGTGTAGGCCAAATCCTCTGTCTGCTCTGGCCAATTATGGCTCCGGTAGTACAGAGAGGGTCATGCTCAGTGGAGACTAAAATGACCTGATGATGATGAATGATTTTAGGGTTCCGTAGCTCAAACGGAAAAAACGAAACCCTTATAGAATCACTTTATTGTCCGTGTGCCTGTCAAGATCGTTTTTCTCAGGAACGCGTAAAGGTATCAAGCTGAAATTTATATCAAATACTCAGATCTGCTGTGGAGCTGTGCCTTGGAGCTGTGACAAAATCAAACTTCTAAGCCAACGCAATCAATTACAGCCGTTTATGCTGCAAATTTTCGTAATTCGCAAGGAAATCAAACCCTACAAGGTACTTCCCGAGAACTTAGAATATTTAATATGGTACGTAGCAACGTCTTAAAGCACAGATAAAGGAAATCTTGCAAAAAGCATACATTTTTAGTTTAATCATATACTTAATTAAGGATTTTTAATAACGTTAAACTTATTATAGTTAAGGAACCCTTAGTGCGCAAGTCTGACTTGCACTTGGCCGGCTTTTTGTAATGTAATCTACCTAGCTAGCCCTCAGATGACCTACGATTCTATTTATGGGTCAACATTCCTTCACAACCCTACTCCAGTTTTCATCACGTTGCTTTGACAGGTATCAACGTAAGTGCCCGCTTACTTAATGCTTCCGCTAGTACGTATATTATTTGTATAATTTAATCATATACATGTGGGAAAAGGTGTTTTAAAGAAACCCAGGCAATACTAATACACTAAATATATTTCTCTTTTTACAAATCTTTTCGTCTTATCGTCTTAGTCGTCGTAGTAGCACTCTCTCTTGTTTTTTCTCACATCTAAATTCAAAACTAGCGCGCGTCTCTTTCTATCTCTTTCACTCACTTACATACATCACCTCTTCCGTCCTTGTCTTTTAAAATACGTTCCATTTATTCCAAAATCCTTTCATCCTACATCTCGGCCGTCCTGTACTTAGTCTGGTCTCCAGACTCCTTATTTACAGTATATCTTTAACAACATCTTATAAACTTAGCACTTTGAACGCATCATGAATACATCTGGCAATAAACAAAATTAACCTACTTTATCATAACAATAAACATCTGGAATTTAATTACTTAAATGAGAAACCGTCATTTCAACTTTAATTTACGCTGTAAGAAATAACTTATAATCATTGATAAAACCATAACAGTAGAAATCAACTTAAACCTAACTGCACTGGTGTGGTACATGGAGAGCGTCTTAACTTACATGCAAAGTAAAATAAAATAAAATATGCATAAAAATAAAATAAAAATAGCAAAAATACCTTAATCACTCCATGCCAGAACCAGGCCACCTTTTCATACAGTCACATGAAGTAGTAGTTGTTCTGGGACCCTCAGCAGAATCTTCTAATTTTCGTACTTCATACCTGTCATTCTTCCCAACCTTAACTACCTCATATGGACCTAAAAACTGGGGCTTCAACTTCATTCCCACTCCAAATTGGGTCCTCTTAATAGCGACCTTATCACCTAGTATGTACTTAGTGCTTGCTTTCCTCTTCTTGTTGTAGGTTTGTCTGTTTTCCTCTTGTATCTTAAGTATTTGCTCTTTAGCTTTTCTTCTAGCTTCTTCTCTGTTCAACATAAAATTATCTCTGTTTTCTTGTTCAAGTAAGTTATAAATCTCACAGTCTTCTTTAAACCTCATCTTTGTTCCCATCAATAACTCAAATGGGTTCGTATTGATGCTTCGCTGGTAGGTACTGTTCAAACATCTCTGGACTCTACTTATGTGACGATACCATTGAGCTGGATCCTCAATACACAATTTAGTCAATACTCCTTTGATTACTCGATGAATCCGTTCTACTTGTCCATTTCCTCGTGGTACCCCCGTAGTAATCTTGACATGAGTTATACACTCTTCATTGCAATATTCTTCAAAGTCAGTACTAGTAAATGCTGATCCTCTATCAGTAATTATTCTTACTGGATTACCAAAATACTGCTGATGTATTTTCAGTTTATCTAGTGTTTCCTTACTTGTAGTGCTCTTTGTAGGATAGATCCATGTAAATTTTGTAAAGGCGTCAATTACTGTTAAGATATGATTATATTTTTTCTTAGTCTCTATCATGGGTCCGATGTGATCCAAATGTAAGGTATGGAATGGACCATCTTCTTTTTCGATAGGATTTAAATACCCTTCTTGTTTTCCTTTCTTCTTTTCAGCAAGCAAACATGGGATACATGTTGAAATAAAATCTTCTATCTTCTTTCCGAGGTTCTTAATATAATAATCATTGCTTATCAAATTTAACATCTTAATTTTAGTAAAATGGCCATTCCCATGTGCTTTCTTTATAATCTCATTGTCCAACGGGCTTGGCACAACAAGATGCTTCTGTAGGCCTTTGTAAAGCAAACCATTTTCTAAATAGTAATCTTGATAGTTTTTATTTGTTTCCAATATCTTCATTATGGCATTGAGTTCTCCATCTTGATCTTGTGCACGCCTTATCTTCTCATGCAAACTGTTTCTAATCACTGCTACATAGGGACTACGGCTAAGTGCATCTACATGCCTCATTCTAGAACCTTGTCTATGCTCAATCTCATAATCATATTCTTGCAATAGCAATATCCATCTTGCCACTCTTGTTGACATTGCTAGCTCTTTTTTGTTTAACGTCATCTGAAAAGCCTTACAATCTGTTACAATTTTGAAATGATTACCATACAAGTAACATCTGAACTTCTTTATCGCTTCAATAATAGCCAACGCTTCTAGTTCATAACTAGAGTATTTGCTTTCAGCAATACTAGTCTTCCTGCTCATGTAATAAACAGGATGGAGTTGCCCATCATCCATACTTCTTTGTAATAAAATAGCTGAATATGCAATACTGGAAGCATCGGTATGCAACTCTATTGGTAAACTTGGATTAAAAATCATTAAAACTGGCTGACAACCCAACTTAGCTTTCAACTCATGAAATGCTTGTCTGCATTGCTCATCAAACTTAAACACACTATCTTTTTTGAGCAAGTCTGTTAATGGTTTGGCAATGTGAGCAAAATTCTCAATATATTTTCTAAAGTAGGATGCCAATCCAATAAAACTATGCAGTTGCCTAATATTATTAGGTTCAGGAAATCTTACCTTTATGCCTTCGTCAAGCCATTTTGATATCTGCTTGTCAACTCCCTGCTCTTTCCTTGGAGCTAATCTGCTTGGGCGCTGCGCTACTGGTGTGTCATCTTTTGGCATAATCTTTAACTCGATCGGTGACTCCTTGGACTTCTCAGGTATGTACGAATCCACCAACTCATGCACCCTTTGTTGCACGCCAACACTAACCTCATTACCTACAACAACAGAATCACACACACATATTTCGTACATCCAATTACTCACAGGCTTTATCGACACTCGACCACTTTCCATAACCACAACACAGTGCTGCAAGAAGTATAATCATTCTGTATGGCATTGCCTCCTTGGGTAAAATATAAAACAAAATATCTTTATAATACTGCTCATCGATGACAATTGATAACTTTATACGTCCTAAACAATTAATTTTTTTGTCACCGAGACCTGACATGTAAATATCACTTTTTTCACATATTGGCTCACCTAAATCATAGTACAAACACTCAGACACTATATTTACATCGCTTCCAGAGTCAATTAACGCTAATTCCACTGTATTTCCTATTTTAACTTGTTTCATTGCCTTTTTGCAATGTTTGTTTACACCGGCGTTTTGACATAACTCGTCCGCCATTCCTATAACACTCCTGCTTTCAATTCATCCCATGTCTTGATAGCACGCTCTGTTCTCAACCATAACTCTGCCGTTCCAGCCAACGATCGTCGCGCCATCAACAACCGCTGCACCGGGGTCCAACCAACAATTTCAGCATAGTCCTCAACATCTTGGATCCACCTGGACGCCGTATACGTCTTATCCGTCCCTGTGAATTTCGGTATGAGGCCTTCCGCTAACATCATCGCTCCATACACATCACTTCTGGTCGACATCGCTTGTTCGAAATGCTCGTCATCACCACCCTTATCCTTTCCTCGCGCCATAATTCTGGAAATGCGTCTTCAATTCCCAAAATACAGCTAGCGAACGTAACTTCGCCCGACAACACGCCGACTCACGCCGTTTGCCTCGTCTTATTGGTGATGATAACTTGCCGGCTTCTGGGACCTAAACACCTATATCCCGGACGAGCCCCCAAAAATATGTGGGAAAAGGTGTTTTAAAGAAACCCAGGCAATACTAATACACTAAATATATTTCTCTTTTTACAAATCTTTTCGTCTTATCGTCTTAGTCGTCGTAGTAGCACTCTCTCTTGTTTTTTCTCACATCTAAATTCAAAACTAGCGCGCGTCTCTTTCTATCTCTTTCACTCACTTACATACATCACCTCTTCCGTCCTTGTCTTTTAAAATACGTTCCATTTCTTCCAAAATCCTTTCATCCTACATACATTGATTTTTATTTGTTACAAGAACTCTATCTAGATTAGAAAGATCAACCGAAAAATGAAAACATACATACATACATCTATCACGTCTTTTTCCTTTACGGGGTAAACGGAGCCTAAAGTCATAAGACGTGCTGGTGCGTAAAGGTGGAAAAGAGAATCAAAATAGTGATGGGTTGCTAGCCGCATGGCCTTTTGATACTATTCCGCAAATATAACCCAATCCCTCGATCTGTTTTTACGATCTGCGTGGAAAGAAAAACAGCTGGCATATTCTACGTTTTCCATCTACACGCCCTCCAACATGCTAAATGTGGCCATATAAGGTCTTATAAATCTAGGTTCGGTCTACCGCGCAAGGGAAATAGACGTGATACAAATTTTACAAAAAAAAAATGCATATACTGACTAACGGAACACCAAGTAATGTTAATAATACGCCAAAATGAAAAAAAAAAAAAGTGAAATACGTTCCTCGTAAATCCAGCCAGTATTTATACGGAAACCTTTGGAGTATGCGAAAAATAGTTTTGTTATTCACCCGATCAAAGTTTGTTGATTGTGGATTAAAATTGGACTAACTGTTGCCCGCGACTTAGTCCGAGTGGATTTCTATTCTGTAAAGCTATTTCACCATCATGAGAGGTTGTTTAATATCAAATAAAAGGAATTGTTTAAATGCTATGGCTTTTCTTTAAATAAATAAATATAAATTTATACGGACAAATCACACAGGTTGAGCTAGCCCCAAAGTAAGTTCGAGACTTGTGTTATGGGATACTAACTCAACGATACTATATTTTTTAACAAATACATAATATATAGATACACATCCAAGACCCAGGCCAATCTGAAAAAGATCATTTTCCATCTTGACCTGGCCGGGGGTCGAACCCGGTCACTCCGTGTCGCAGGCTGGCGTGTTGACCGCTTCGCCACGGAGCTAGTCAAAAATAGCGTATCTTTGTAAGTTGAGTTATTTACTTTCGATGTAATATTCTTTATAATCTGTTCCTATTAAATTAGTCGCTTACTGTTGTTTGTAAGAACCAGTTCGTTTTGAGTTGTGACTTAAAAATGTTCAAAACTTTTGTATTGCATATAATATTATGATTTATAAATTAAATATAGCATAACCTATTTAAAATATATATATACGTTATTGTTACGCTGACGTGAT
This sequence comes from Elegia similella, assembly GCA_947532085.1. Lineage (NCBI taxonomy): Eukaryota > Metazoa > Arthropoda > Insecta > Lepidoptera > Pyralidae > Elegia > Elegia similella. Next base: position 17,876,709 of record OX383942.1, on the reverse strand, counting down.
ACTATGTATGTATGTTTATTATTATGCATTGAACGCTTTAATTCCCCTAAAGCTTTTAAGTGTAACATCTATACATATAATAAAACAGTAAATTATTTTGTCTGTACATTTTGAATTTTTGACTGAAATGGATAGAGGGACACTTAAAAAGAATAATAGAAACCAAAAAAATTTTTTTGGAATTTCTTGTCTGTCTGTCTGTCTGTCTGTCTGTCTGTCTGTCTGTATGTATGATCACGATTATCTCCGAAAATACTGAACCGATTTACTTCAAACTTTCACCAATTGCTTTGTTTTAACTCAGTTTAACATTTAAAGATTGTTTCATCAAAATCGGTTCATTAAAAAAAAAGTTATCGTCATTTGAATGAACTCAAGGCATAAGTTTGCCTGCAAACATATAGCAAAAATAAAATAAAATAATAAGTGATATAAGAAAATTAAAATCCAAAGTCAATTCATCATCATTATACGACAGCATTATACCTATCCACACTATCCATAGTAATCCATATTAAAAGAAAAAGGAGAAGCTGACTGACTGACTGACATATCAACGCAGGGCCTAAACTATAAAGGTTAGGAACTTGAAATTTTGCACAGGGGTTCCTTTTATAACGTAGGGGAGCACTAAGAAAGGATTTTTGGAAATTCATCTCCTTAGGGGGAAAAACGGGTTGCAAAGTTAGTATGAAACTTTGTTGTTTTTGAAGTTATTCGAATGAAATTCAGCATGAAGGTTCTTTACTGAAAGGTATGAAACACGAGTAAAATATTTTACTCAAAAATCATCCCTTAAGGGGGTAAAATAGGGGTGCAAAGTAAGCATGAAACTTTCTGTTTTTGAAGTTATTCAATTGAAATTCAGCGTGAAGGTTCTTCACTAAAAGGCATGAAACACGAGTATAATATTTTTCTCAAAAATTATCCCTTAAGGGGATATAACGGGGATGCAAAGTTAGTATGAAACTTTCTGTTTTTGAAGTTATTCAATTGAAATTCAATATTAAGGTGTTTCATTGAAAGTCATAAACTAATGTATTCCGGGCAATTCTGAGAAATCGACACTTACGCGGGCGGAGCCGCGGGCCAAAGGCAAACCTGACTTAAATATCAACGCACAGCCGAAACTACTGTGCGCAGAAACTTGAAATTTGGCACAGGGATTTTTTTTTATGATGTAAATGAGCACTAAGAAAGGATTTTTAGAAAATCAAAGGGGATGAAGTTTTATGGAATTTTTTCATTTCTGGACTTAGAAGTTAGAAAGTAGGTACGCAAGTTCTCAATTAAAATTAAAAAGATCTGTTTAGGTCAACCAGACAACATTCTCCCTTGAAGGGGTAAATAGGGGGTAAAGTTTGTATGGAATTTTTCCATTTCTACACTTAGAGGTATGAAAATAAGTATATACGTTCTAGGTTACAATTAAAAAAGATCTGTGTAGGTGAAATGTACAAAATTTCCCCCTTAAGGGATAAAGGGGGGGGGGGGGGGAGTTGTATGGAAATTTTCTCATTTCTGGACATAGAAGTATAAAAATAAGTATATATGTTTACATTACAATTAAAAAGATCTGTGTAGTTAAAATGGTCGAAATTTCCACTTGAAGGGGTAGAATAGGTGAGGTAAAGTTTGTATGGATTTTTTTTATTTACTTAGAAATATGACAATAAGAAGTTCTCCATTACAATAAAAAAATATCTGTGTAGGCAAAATCCCCTACTTAAGGGCTAAAGATCAATGCAGGTGAAATGTATTAAATTCCCCCTTAAGGGGAAAAAGCAAAGGGGCAGGGGTTTGTATGGAATTTTTATCATTTCTACTGTTCCCAAGGGAACGACATTAACGCGGGCGGAGCCGCGGGCAACAGCTAGTTAGAATATAAATCACAAAACTCAGACCTATTTGAGATATTATAATACGCTTTTCGCGCAGCCAGGTGGTGCTACATTTCCATACTCGAGTACACATCATATTCAATATCGGCCCTGTCGACTCGATTATCGAATCCATTTTCAATTCGAACATCGAATATTATCTTTAATGTGAGCGAATCGCTTTAAATAATTCTTGAATTTCGAGTGTGTTAATTGTATAGATGAATAGAAATAAGGCAGCATTGTTTAGTTTACTTTCGTCATTTTGTTTGGAATTGTTCTCGTGTGTAAGTAGCCAACAGTCAGATTTTGCAAGCTGCTCAAAAGCATCTAATATATATAGTTTAACGACAGCCACCAATGATGACGGAAGGCACGTTAAGCCGGGAGCAACGGCCTCACGTACCTTCCAAAGCACGGTGAGCTCGAGATATTTTTATGCAACTTGTGATCCCAGGGGGGACTGAGCCCGGGTTTGCCTTACATGCGTAAGCGCTAATAATGCTTACTCCCACGGGGCCATCGAGCTTCTCATTATATTTTATAGGATCCATTTTATAGGATCCAATTTATAGGATCCATTTTATAGGATCCAATTTATAGGATCCATTTTATAGGATCCAATTTATAGGATCCATTTTGGAGAGTGTGCGAAAGCGCTCTTTGAGCTAGTTGAACCCTCACCATTCGTCCATCGGACTACGAGGCGCAGACAGATTTTCACTCTTTTTGGTTCGAGTAGCAGTAGAAGGTGTGTAATGAACTACCTGCGTCTATATTCCCAGACAAGTACAGTCCCGGGACATTCAAAAGTAGAATAAATGGGTAACATCCTCGTCTTCATCGGAGACAAATGCCTAATCCAACATTTAGTAAAAAAAAATATTCAAAATTGATTATAAAACGGCCGAATGTAATTTTAATGAAATTTTGCACACTTTTATCTGGGTAAAAAGTACTGTTTTCGCGGGATCGACATTAACGGGAGCGGAGCCGCTACGACGCTTTTACAAAATAAACATTTCACTTGTGCCAAAAATATAACAAAAAAATCTTAAAACGAAAGCAATCACACAAAGTAGATTAAACCCAGTGCAGCGGAACAATTGTTAGCAAAACATTTCCACTCCCGCTCAGTCTGAAGGATGGATAGGACATAGTTTATCGAAACTCCTTGTTTGCTTATATAAATACACTAGCTTTTGCCCGCGACTTCATCCGCGTGCACTTTAGTTATTGTTCAGTTAGCACCGAACATTACGTACGCGTCGGCATTATTTTATTGTAAAACTTGAGCCAGTACATGTATAGACGCCAACACGGTCGCGAGTACTAACATAATATTTTTTTTAACATATTAAAACATTAAACATTTTGTTTATCTTAACAGTGTTTTAACATTTACATCAAAGGTGTTGAAAAACTCAACAGTTACCAATGTCAAAGTTAAAGTCAAAGATTTTTATTTAAAATTGGATACATGTATGTCTTTTTGAACGGCATATTTTTATTTCTTATATTTTTTTAATATAGGTATGCAAAGTGGCAATACTACTAGCGTTTCTGAACGACCACTGGTGAGAAGAATACGCCGAAAGAAACTTAATCCAGACTTGGTCCCTATGTGCCTGAAAGGCTCTGATTTCATTGTTTACATGTAATAAAGTAATGTTAATTGCCAAGCATTGTTATCAATTATATAATCAGCAATGCAGTAATAAACCTTTTTGACTAACTGATTTTTTTACAGTCGCTTTAAACTTAAGTATAGGCATACCTAATATTTTAGTGTGTTTTAATAAACCTCCACTTCTTCTTTCTATATATTTGCCTACGCAGATAATTTTTATTTGTAATCAGCAACCTATATACTAATGTTCACACTGCTAAGTCCAAAAATGAGAAATGTCCATACAAACTTATACCTAAACAGATAATTTTAATTGTAATCGAGAACTTATATACATTTTTTCATATTTTAAGTCCAGAAATGAGAAAATCTCCCTATTTCATTCCCTAAAGAATGAAATTTCTTAAAAATTTCAAGTTTCTACGTACCTACTGTAGTTTCAGCTGTGCGTTGATATTTATGTCAGTGAGTCAGGTTTGCCTTTTATATAGTTAGATATGCATTAAGATCTATCTAATTTATTTACCTGAGTACACGAGAAAGATCAAAGTTATTCAGTAGAGTGTAACGGGCAGCGCGAAACCTGCCATAGGTTGTCATTTTGAGAGTTCCACGCCTCAAAAGGTATATCAGAAATCCTTTGAGAATCATTAGTTCCCTGCCTTCTTCGTGTTTAAGAGCCTAGCTCTTGTCGATGGAGTAATTTCCAATTTTTCCATATCCTCGGTTAATTGTTTTATTTAAAATATGTGCATGGTCGATTGACCGTGACACCTACTCTAAATGATGATGATTGTTTTATTTCCTGTTTTTACGTTTAACTTATTACTTTAATAAAGTCTGTTGATTCCTTCGTTCCCTTTTTTGGTAAAGGTATCAAGTAAAAATTACTATATATATGTTATCACGCCTCTTTCCCATGAGGTAGGCAGAAACAATGTTTCTCCATGCATTAACGGGAATTAGCGTGAACATACCAGTCATCCAGTGACCACGGCCGGTGCAGGTCGAAACGTCTGGAGAAAAACGGTATGTTCGCGCTAATTCCCGTTAATGCATTTAGTAAATATGCAGCGGGAAAGTTTAAAAGTATTTAATGTTTTTCCACTTGCTACGATCCTTCAAAACTCTTTCGCTGCATCTACAGCCATCACTCTTTTCTGCAGATAAATATAAAACAATATATTTTTGTGTTTTATTTTGCATTCACAAAGATTTTTTTGATATACCTACTCTTATTAATTTAAGAAATAAAATATGGTAAAAAAAATTCAAGCGGGATTTGAACCCAGCGAACTTAAGTCTATGTACGTCTTATCTGACAATAGGCTAGTTTCCTGGGTCGTAATTATAACATAACAATTAGTCCGTCAGTTAGATAATCAAAAAATATTGGACACGTATTTTTTCTTTTGTCTAATAAACAAATAATATTAAGATAAAGCGCGTCAAAGTTCAGGAGTGGGGGCTCGTGACGTCAAAGTTTGCTAAAAATTGTAGCAAACTATGACGTCACACGAAACTTCAAAGGCCTATATCTTTATCATTTTTTGTTTAATCGACAAAAGAAAAAATACGTGTCCTATATTTTTTGAATATCTAACTGACGGACTAATTATATTTTTTTAGGAAACTAGCCTATTATAGCTGTGAAATTAGAGCTGAGAAAAAATTCAACGTAACATACGCTAAATGTCGCATTAATTCTCATGGAAATATCGAATCAACATTTGGGGCTAGCTTACGACTTAGAATAATAAAATACTGGTGTAAGTACTAGCCCCGGCTTCGCACGTGTCGTATTTAATTCTATAGCCTATGTTTATCAGGGATAATGTAGGATACTAATGATGAAATAATTTTTCAGTAGTTTCGTAGCCTATACAATGCAAACAAATAAATAAATAATCGAATCTTTCCTATTTATAATATTAGTGTAAAAGTGTAGATAGATTATATTTATTTTTATTATATTAATATTATGTCTGCTCTGGCCATGTATGGCTTTGGTAGTACAGAGAGGGTCATGCTCCTGCAGTGGAGCCTAAAAAGACCTGATGATGATGATGAATATTATTTTAAATTATAAAAGAAGGCAGATATAGTTGACTAAAAGCAAGGTCATAACAGAGAAAAAATCTGAAAATTTTATAACTTTGATTAACTTTATTTTAAAATACAGTCTACTATACCTATACTCCTGGGCTATAACTCCTGTAATCTGTAAATATCTATCCAGCCCGGTCTATCCCATTTTCTCACTATTCGTGGCAAATCCGTCGCCGAGACGCCCCTATTGCTAAAGATTGAGTTATAAATAAGGGCAAGTAGGGTTACCAACGTAAAGGTGCTTAAGAAGGATAGTTTTTGATTTTGATTTTTCACGTGATAACGTCTTATCCTTACTAATATTATAAATGCGAAAGTGAGTTTGTTTGTTTGTTTGTTGCGCTTTCATGTCGTAACTACTTAAACGATCATTATGAAATTTTGCATACAAGTTCTCTGGAGTACGGAGAAGGACATAGGCTACCTTTTATCCCGAGAAAAGGTACTATTTCCGAGGGATCGACATTGATGCGGGCGGAGCCGCGGGCGAAAGCTAGTAATAAATAAATAAAAATCATTTTATTTCAGATAACAAAGATCCATTCAGATTAATAAAAAGAAATTACAATTTACATTACACAGAAATACATTTAAAATACTACTAAGTCAATATTGTTTAAATTAAATTATTAAAGTACTATAAAATCATTTAATCATTTCGCTTGTGAATAGAATAACGCCGGCTGCTCACACGAAAATTTGTAACGTTCCGTGTGCAAGCGAGACCACGGAATAAGCGATAGAGAGGTACGCTCGGCCTATGCGTTCGGCTTGTGACGCATCTATTTCTCTTCCACCGATAACACGTAAAATTATCGTGCGTAAATAGACAACTATTTTTTTACGTGGCTTTTAAGACGTAGTCTTATAGACCTAGGCTTTGTTTGTCTCGTAAGTGAAAAATGTGAAACTTTGTAAATTAAAAATAACTATGACTTAAACTTTACTATCTTTAACTTATAGCTTAAACTTACGTTAGAAATTATAATGATAATTATGATGATTAGCCGTAGTTTAAGTAGGAGGCGCGGCAAGTTAAATCCTGTTCAGAATTGAAAGTTTGGAGGTTGAAACAACTTTTTAGGGGTTCAGTTCTGAAATAGTAAAAACAGGAGCTTATTACAAAGCGTTACTTTGTCACCGAAATGTAATTACTGTCCGTTATTTTGTCACCGAAATGTAATTACCTTGTAGTAGAGCCTTGAAATTTCACAGAATGTGTATATCTGTTGTCGCTATGGCAACAAATAATTAAAATTAAGAGGGGTCTTATTCTAATGAGGTGTTTTTAAGCGTTTTTTGTACTTAATGTTGGTACGGAACACGGCGCGTGCGGTTCCGAATCACACTTAGCCGTGTTTTATTTTGTAATTCATCTTATGAATTGCAAACAAATATAATTTATATAAGCAACAATTAATAATTGATTATGAAGTCTTGGAATTAGAATCACAAAACATATGTAAGTAATGTCATTACTTAATGTGTAAGAAATTTGAGAACATAATAACAAGTTCGAAGAAACTTGAGCTAGTGGGCTCCGTAAGGTCACGGGAACACCTGGGTTATTGCCCTCCGATTGATAGCCGGGCAAATTGATTACTCGTTCTAGCAATCTCGTGAAAGATGCTCTAAATCTCGTCGTTCTTCAGGAAAGATGTTAAATACGGTAGTTACTTTCAGGATTAAAAAGAAATCACAATGCTAATTTGACATCAACATCATTGGCGAGCTCTGTGAAGGGAATGAATATGTTCGAACTGATTATATTTATTTAATACGTGTCCGTGTTTTAGAGTAGGGAGTTTAAGTGCATACGCGTCACACGTTTGGATTTGTTCTTTCTACGAGAATTGGTTGAGAAATGCGACCTTTAGAGGAGAACAACCGGACAGCGAAACATACATAAACAGAGATGTATCGCTCGGTGTGGTACGTAAAATAAAAAAAGGCCAAGTGCGAGTCGGACTCGCCTATGAAGGGTTTTGTAGCAGCAAGTAACATAAAATAAAAGTCTTGTAGTTGTAACTGTGACTGATTGAATGAAAGGTAAATATTAAATATATACGGACAAATCACACAGATTGAGCTAGCCCCAAAGTAAGTTCGAGACTTGTGTTATGGGATACTAACTCAACGATACTATATTTTATAACAAATACATATATAGATACACATCCAAGACCCAGGCCAATCTGAAAAAGATCATTTTCCATCTTGACCTGGCCGGGGATCGAACCCGGTCACTCCGTGTCGCAGGCAGGCGTGTTGACCGCTGCGCCACGGAGCTAGTCGAAAGTCTAAAGTGCGGTTTACGATTTAAAAATTATATTAGAACCCTAAATATTATTTTTAAAGACCTATCTATAGATATCCCACACAAATGGGTTTGATGAAAAATATTTTTTGCGTTTCAGTTCTAATTTTTTTTTTCTATTTCTGTGTGATAATTTTAATGCGGTGGATGGAGAGACAGACATGACGAATCCATAAGGGTTCCGTTTTTTGCCATTTGGCTACGGAACCCTAAAAATGTGGAAAGCTTCCACGCGGGCAGGAATATAATGTGACTAAGTTTTAGTACGACCAGTGCTTTACCAGCTAAGGACCTTTATTCACATCTCAATTCTCATACGCATTACAGCTTGCGTCTTGAACATATTCTGTCTTCTTCTTCTTAGTCGGTACACTCTTGCCAGAGCGGTCGTGGTCATCATTATGAATCACGATGAGTGATGATTTCGGTAATACGGCGCCATTCGTCGCGGACTACAGCTTTCCGGGTACATTCGTAACCTGAGCACTTAATTGCGGCCTTAATCCGGTCTGTCCATCTCATTGGTGATCTACCACGTGGCATGGTGCCTTCTACTTTTCCCTGCACTACGAGACGCTCTATGAAGTCTTTATCACGACGAGATATATGGCCAAAGAAGGTCAAAACAAAAAAACAGGAGACAAAAGACATATTCTGTAGGGTATATCAAAATAGTTCTAACCCGTAGCCCATCAATATCAAACTTTACCACTTAAGTTGTTGATATTGATTGGCTACGGCTATTTTACCTTTTCCAGGCTATTTTGAGGATATATTATACTTACCAGCTGCAGACTCAATAGTTGTCTAATGCTTATTGTATAATTATTAAATTCTATATAATGGGTTATTGTAAGATTGGTGCGTTTACTAATCTTAGTGTTATCGTATAGTAATTCTTAATCTAATATATAAAATTCTCGTGTCACAGTTTTGGTTGCCATACTCCTCCGAAACGGCTTGACCGATTTTGATGAAATTTTTTGTGCTTATCCGGTATCTATGAGAATCGGCCAACATCTATTTTTCATCCCCCTAAATGTGAGGGGTAGCTTTATTAATATGGCAAAACAACGTTTGCCGGGTCAGCTAGTATAATATATACACGGTGAAATTTTTATCGATTTGGACCCTTAAAGGAGTGACTCAGATCATCAAAATAAACCACTTTTTCTATGGGAATAATATTGGGAACTCAAAAAAAATGTTCCCAGCATTATTCCCATAGAATAAGTTGTTCATTTTGGTGGCCTGAGTCACCCCTTTAAGGGTCCAAAACGATAAAAATTTCACCAACCTATAAAGAGAGGGAAACTGTTATTAGAATTTCTATTTTATAATGACTTTTGTTTGATGAGCCGCTTGCTTACGAAATTGTATACTTTTGGTTTTTTCTTGATGAATTCTGTAATTGACCTTACCGATTATAAGCTCATTCTTAGTTTTAAATTCAAATTGTAACGCTGTTGAATCCTAACTAATATTATAAATGCGAAAGTGAGTTTGTTTGTTTGTGTTTGTTTGTTTGTTTGTTTGTTTGTTTGTTTGTTTGTTTGTTTGTTTGTTTGTTTGTTTGTTTGTTTGTTTGTTTGTTTGTTTGTTTGTTTGTTTGTTTGTTTGTTTGTTTGTTTGTTTGTTACGCTTTCACGCCGTAACTACTGAACCGATAATCATGAAATTTTGCATACAAGATCTCTGGAGTGCGGAGAAGGACATAGGCTACCTTTTATCCCGGGAAAAAGTACTATTCCCGGGGAATAGACATTGATGCGGGCGGAGCCGCGGGCGAAAGCTAGTTCATAATAAATAAATAAATAAAAATAAATATTTTATAGCCAAGATAACCCTTCGTTATCGTTATCGTCGGGATTCGTGTCACATGTATTAATAGCTATGTTGTAGCTTTTAACAGGAACATATTACGTTATCGGATGTCGAAACACGTTACAAGTCAATCGTAATTTCAGCTTTAACGCGCATAAATTACGTCGGTCATGTCAAGCTCTGCCAATTAATCTAATTACGCGACTCAATGCTCTCGCTGCATTGTAGTTGTACAGATACATTTTCAACCCTATGCCGAAATCACTACATAGTATAAAACAAAGTCGCTTCCCGCTGTCTCTCTGTTCCTTTGTATGCTTAGATCTTTAAAACTGCGCAACAAACTAACTAACTAACTGAGTTCAATGCAGTTGTTTAAAAACATAGAGTGATTATGATTAAAGAGGAACGTTTATATGTATAATTTATTTCACTCATTCATGCTGGTCTGGGATAAAAGAAAAAACGTAAAATGTGCCAGCTGCTTCTAGTCTCGCACAGACAGTAAAATCCGATCAAGAGTTTGGGCTAAAATCTGCGGAATCATGTCAATAGGCGATGCGGATAGCAACCCATCACTATTTGATTCCGTTTTCCATCTACACGCCCTCCAACATGATAAATGTTAATTTGACAGCTCCGTGGCGCAGTGATTAACAGGCCAGCCTGCGAGTGCCCGGGTTCGATCTCCGGCCAGGTCAAGATGGAAAATAATCTTTTTCAGATTGGCCTGGGTCTTGGATGTTTATCTATATATGTATTTGTTATAAAATATATATCGTTGAGTTAGTATCCCATAACACAAGTCTCGAACTTACCTTGGGGCTAGCTCAATCTGTGCCATATGTCCGTATATATTTATTTATTTATTTATTATAGACCTAGACTCTGTCTACAAAAAAGACGTGATACTATGTATGTATATATTTATCGCACCCATGGGAATCGGTGCGGGTCGCTATAAAATCGTAAGAAATAAAAGCTGGCATCTAAGGGTTTCGTACCACTATACAATATTTAACGACAAATCAGTTTCTTGTTTGGGGACTGATTTTGTTCGCATGTAACCTCATCCAGACGACCACTCTTATTAGATAAACCGGGTTAACTAAACTCTTTCGTGCACAGATAATATTTTTTTCTTAATAATCCGCCGTTTGACTTCTCAGTGATATTATTTATGACTGAGAAGTGAAGAGAAAAGAGAAGAGAAAAAAATACTGTGGACATTTATAGAATTAACTTATAACGTTTCAATAGAAAGACCCCGCGACAGAAACAGACTGACGGACCTCCTAGTCTTAGTAATATGATTCCCTGTAGCACCTTTTGGTTACTAAACTATAATCTAGGTAAAAGTGAAAATAATTAAGGACCGCTAAAGAGATTCTATACATTAATACTAATATTGAATATCTTTGGAGACCTCTTATACAAATTCACCGCCTTCAAAAACATTCATTATATTAGATATATGTATTAAATCTCTTTGGAGGCTAGCGATATTTTTTCATTACTCAAGATTCCTTACATTTTTTTCTGAAGATTTTTTAATCTATTAGTGATCCTGGTTCGAATATTTTCCAGAGCGCTTTTATTGCTTCATTTTTACTTCCATACTAATAATATATAAATGTTAAAGTAACTCTGTATGTCACCTTTTCACGCTTCAACCATTGAACCAAATTGGTTTTTGGTATGGAGTAGTTTCCGGCCCGGGAAAGTACATACGGCACCTTTCATCCCGGGAAATCCTACTGTTCCCAGAGAATCGACACTAACGCGAGCAAAAGCAAGTCATAGATAAATATATACACATAAATAAATGAATATATACGGACAAATCACATGATTGAGCTAGCACCAAAGTAAGTTTGAGACTTGTGTTATGGGATACTAACTCAACGATACTATTTTTATAACAAATAGATATATAGATAAACATCCAAGACCCAGGCCAATCTGAAAAAGATCATTTTCCATCTTGCCCTGACCGGGGATCGAACCCAGGTACACCTACTCGTGTCGCAGGCAGACGTGTTAACCACTGCGCCACGGAGCTCGTCAATACAGTAAATATACTAATCATTTTCTCTTGAGTTCTCATATATGCTTTAGAATTCAAATTTAGTTTCAATACCTTAGTAAAAATAAAATAACTTTGGCACTCTTTTAACTGATTACGAATTTTGAAGTTTTATGAGTGGTCGAGTAATAAAAGGGTCGATCAATCACTCTGACTTCAACCCCGGCACTTCGGAAAATAATCTGTTTTTAACCGTATTGCTGCAGTAAAAGTATTTAATTTAGCAAGGAAATTTTCTTTTAAGGGTTCCGTATCTCAAAAGAAAAAAACGAAACGGGTTCCGTTTTTCCACTCATAAAACTTCAAAATTCGTAAACAGTTAAAAGCCAAGAAATAAGTGCCAATGGCTATATTTTATTTTTTACTAAAGAAGCTATTGAATCTAAATTTGAATTCTAAAGCAGATATGAGAACTCAAGAGAAAATGATTAGTATATTTACTGTATTGGCGAGCTCCGTGGCGCAGTGGTTAACATGCCTGCTTGCGACACGAGTGTGCCCGGGTTCGATGGTCAGATCAAGATGGAAAATATCTAATAGTATTTGATATAAAATATAGTAGCTATATTTTATTTTTTACTAAAGAATTTATTGAAACTAAATCTCTATCTATCCTTATATATCTTTCCGATTACTGACACCTATTTACTTGTTCCCAAAGGTTGACTGGGAGAGAATGCTTTTAGCATTAAGTCTACATGTTGTAGCTTTAAAGTTTTTACATAAATAAAAAAGAAATAAAATATGGTGAAATTCATGCGGGCTGGGAGATAACAAAATTCAAAATTCAAAACGTTTATTCAGAAAATAGGCCTTTGCAGGCTTTTTCACGTCAAATCACATTTTAAAGGATCTAATACAGTCATATTTATATTATTACTTAATGTGCAAAAGCTACAGACTACTAGCGTTTCGGAACCGACCACTGCAGAGAAGAAACGCCAAAAGAAACTCTTTTCAACAGTATTGGTCGCCTACTCGCCTGAAGGGCTTTTTTATTTTATCATCTATCTTTATCATTTATCATCTAATTTCTTCATTTATAATTTTTTTTTCATTTTATGATTACAATTTTTATTATATAGGTACATTATTATTTTTTGGAACATATTATGTTAGCGATCGAGTGTGCAATGATAATATTTTACATTATACACAGTAGTCTCAAAGAGGCCGAGCAGACCTGTCCCCCCTAGCAGCACCCGTTCACGAGTTGACGCATGGATCAGCCATCGTTGAACTCAACCATATTAGAGGGAATTCAACGACCCGACACACGACGCCGCCACTAGTTTGAACATTTGAGTGAGCATGACTTACTCGGGCTCGAAGACTTTGTCAAAAATAAATACAACAATAACTGTCCACCACCTGTCGATCGCAAACATTTACATGTTTTACATTGAGGTATGTAGGTTATCTTAAATATTATTAAATAGGCAATTAAACAATTTTTTTTGGGGAGGTCCTGTATATCACACGAGGTCTAGACTCCACGCTTTCTTATCCATTAAATAATCATTAATATTGTAGTAAGCTCTTTTTAATAAGATATTTTTTGTAAGCTCTTTGAATTTTAGAAAGGCTGTTATACTTTCTGGTATTATGTTGTATAAACGAATACTAAGGCCTAAGAATGAATTACTAGTTTTCTGTAGTCTAAAAGCTCCCGTGAAATGTTTATTCTTATTTCTTGTGTTGTATTTATGTACATGACAGTTTTTAACATACTTTTGAATATTTTTATGTACATGAAGTATGTTGGCGAAAATGTATTGTGACGCAACAGTTAATATTCCAATTTCTTTGAATAATTCTCTCAAGGAATCCCTAGCCCCAAGTTTATAGATAGATCGAATAGCACGCTTTTGCAGAACGAAAATTGTGTTGATGTCTGCTCCCTTTCCCCAAAGTAATATCCCGTAAGACATTATACTGTGAAAATAGCTAAAATAAACAAGACGTGCTGTTTCGACATCTGTAAGTTGTCTTATTCGCCAAACGGCGTATGCTGCGGAGCTAAGCTTACCAGCAAGAGTTTTTATATGGGGACCCCATTGCAACTTCGAGTCAAGAGTTATTCCTAGAAATTTTGTTGAGTCAACGAATTCTACCATTTCATTATTAACAACTATGTTAGTTGGCACATGTCTAACATTAGGGGTACAAAATTTGATACATTTAGTTTTTTTTGGCATTAAGCACAAGATTATTAGCAGTAAACCAATCTAATACCTGGGCAAGAGTGTCATTTACATCGTCAAAATTTGTCTTCTGTCTATCAACTCGAAAAACAAGTGATGTATCTTCAGCAAATAACACTGCTTTACAAGCACTGGCGTAGAAAGGTAAATCATTAATATAGATCAGGAATAACAACGGCCCTAGGATGGATCCTTGAGGAATTCCCATTTTGACATACGACCCACTAGATTTTACACCATTAAAACTAACTTTTTGAATCCTATTAGATAAATATGATTTTATCAATTCCAAAGATACGTTTTTTACTCCATAATAATTTAATTTATTTAATAGAGTTTCATGGTCAACACAATCAAACGCCTTAGATAGATCACAAAAAACTCCTATTGCATTTTGTGATTTTTCCCATGCCCCTAAAATTAACGTCAACAAAGCTACGCCGGCATCTGTAGTAGAACGACCTTTGGTGAAACCGTACTGTTCACTATGGAAAAGGTTTTTTCTATTAAAATAGGAGACTAATTGTTTAAAAATTACCTTTTCAAAAATTTTGCTAAGAACCGGAAGGATTGAAATTGGACGAAAGTTATTAGGATTGTCTTTACTTTCTATCTTATGCAATGGAATAACTTTACTATATTTCATCAAATCGGGAAATGTTCCTGTATCTACACATTCATTAAATATTACGCCAGGTTAGGAGCTATATCCTCTATAATATGCGTTACTAAGGATACGGACATATCCCACAAATCCCTAGTTTTTTTAAAGTTTAATTCTTTAAAAGCGTCGACAATATTTTGGGGTGTCACATATTCAAATAATAAAGTATCGCTACATTCAGGTATATTATCGCGTAATATCTTTTCAGCTTTTTGAGGCGATGATTTGAGCGAGGCAGTTGTCTTAACCGGGATGTCGGTAAAAAAATCTTCAAAGCATTGAGCAACTTCTGCATCTGTCTCAAACTTTTGGTTATTAAATTGTAATTTTAATGATTCATTATTACGTTGTTTAATTTTACCCGTTTCCTGATTAATAATTTTCCAGGCCGTTTTTATTTTATCTGACAGAAATATATAAACACTAGCTGTCGCCCGCGGCTCACATGAATGTTGATCCCTCGGGATCAGTATTTTTTTACAGGATGAAATGTACCCATGTATTAATCAAGGTAATAACCTATCTGTGTGCAAACTTTCATCAAAATCCGTTTAACCGTTTTGGCGTGATTGAGTCACAAACATCCATACATACTCACAAACTTTCGCGTTTGTAATACTTGTATTAATAAGGATACCTTCTTAGCGGACGAAATTGTTAATATCAAGGCGCCTTGAAACTGATTTACCATAAATACTTTATCTGTTAGGTAATAAACCTCGATCGATAACGGATTAGCAATTACCTAATTGCTAAAACAGTTAACGTAGAACTGAAAAGAAAACAAACAATAAATTAAAGTTGGTCGCGAGCGAGCAGACTCCTAATTGATCAAATTTGCTTGTTTTCCCTAAACTACACTGCAATACTAATTTGTCTTCTTTTTGAGGACGATAGCAAAACTTTTAAGCAGATTCAGAGAGGATAATAATAATTATCCTCTCTGAATCTGCTTAAAAGTTTTGCCTAAAGATTAAAAAAGAGTATTGAAATATCAACGGGCTCGAAACAGAAAAGTTGTTAATTTTATTATAATATACGAATTATGGGCTACTCATGTACGAAGTCACTCATTTGAACATTTAAATTAAATCGCATAATACAGTTTTGACGCGGTTATTACTAATCGTTTAATATAAACACGATAAAACAGTATTAAGTAATTACATTTAAATTTGTAACAATCGCGGAAACATAAGAAATCACTCATTAGAAGTTAATCATTTGATGTATGATAAGGTAACCATTGCTCAAACCCAACCACGTCAAAAGACACTTGCTCTATGTTTAGATGTTTACTTTTGCAATCAGTAATTTACGATATGTTCGTGCGAAAAAGTGTTGTTTTTGAAATCAGTTACTGTTGTACTGAAACTGTGTACTGAAAAAGTTTCTTTTGGCGTCTTTTTTTTGCACATTAATAAATAATATAAATATGTCTAAATTAGATACTTTAAAATGTTATTTTAAGTGAAAAAGGGCCTGCAAAGGCCTTTGCTATTTTCTGAATAAACGTTTTGATTTTGATTTGATTTTGATCATAGCTAATATATAATACATATGTACATATTAATCACGTCTTTGTCCTTTACGGGTAAAGAGAACCTAGGGCAAAGAGACCTAAAAGCTACGTTTAGCGTAACGGCACAGCGGTGACACTCTCTGTACGTGAGAGTTCGGGCTTCGGTGACCTTGAGTCGAAACGTGTTAGCACTAGGGTAAGCAGATATAAGCGCTTCAATCACTCTTACCTTTAATTTTGTGTTAGTAATAATTTATCAACAGAACTAGAACCACAACTTACCAAAATCTTCTTCTTCTCGTGTCGGTGACAAACCTTTTTTATATTTTTTTGTTTCCAATATTCAGCCGAATTCCGAAAATGAAAGTGCAGGTACTTTCCTCTTTAAAATCTAAAATTTATCCGTTATATTGAGTGGGACTTTATGACATAGAATAAAATATTTTGTAATTTTTCAGTTTTTAGCTAAAAACCCATACTTTTCTCAATATTTTCCCAAATTGACTAGCCTATAACTATAGGAAAACATAGGTGATGTTTTGTAAACGTTTCAGAAAACACGGCCGCATCTCAATTACCCAACAATTTGTTCCGGATGAGCGAGTTTGGGGGAATTTGGAACCCTTAGTTCACTGGGGCGGAAACTTTAGGTACAATGATCGCCTCTACGCCGCGTAGTAGGCCTACGACGCTTTGAAAACACGCTACGATATACTAAATTATATTAGCCAACAGCTACGTAAATACCATGATATCGTAGCAGATAATCAAGACTATATAGAAACAAGATATATACATATAAAGTCTTTGGATTTAAATATTACAACAAAATTTTTATAAGAATTTTCCTAATTGTATCTAGAGTGTCGTGTAGCAGTCTGCAGCAGCTGTCTCAAATTCCCCCAGACTTTCAGCAAACTAACGCCTTTACCACAGGAGCCTTTAAACTAGGACAAAATGCATTATAAAAACACGGTTTCACTAACGTTTATTCAGTTGGAATCGCCAACTAGTTTCAGTCTTGTCTTGTTTTGAGGGATGCGAAACCACCAACTGAATAAACGTGAGTGAAACCGTGTTTTTATAATTAATTTACCTCGTGTAAGTTTTAATACTATTATAGAACAAGATTTTATATTTATCATGAAGATCCATGGGTAACTTGCACCCAAGATAGGCCCTTCTGGCAACGTAGCTTTCGGCCCATAAGGCAAAAGATGAGAGTTGCTGTTCTCCAAAGGCTTTTGCCATTGAATCTCAGATTGGCAGGGCTTAGATGCACGTATACGCGGCCCATCAGGCAATATGAGAGTTTGCTGTCTCTCCAAGCCTTGCGCACACAGGCAACGCCCAAAGCCGAGATCTGTCCCTTCTGGGGGCCCTTTGGTGACTATATAGGCTGAGGGCACTCTGCCCTCGCCTCAAACGCCCGGTGAAGTAGCAAAAGCTCACTTGGAGCTAGCTACATAGTCCTTATGAAAAAAGAAGAAAAGACAACTTGTTTTACAGACGATAATTCTACTCGTACTTTCAGCATACAATGTACAGAAATTCATTTATATACATTTTCCTTTGTTATTTTCTTTAACGTTGCATACTCGCTTTGCCAGGAATTATGTTACGGTCTGCCATTACTGTTGTCCTGTTTATCTTCTGTGGCCGCAATTATCTTATCTTTGTGGCCATGTTAATGATCACTTCTACAAAAATGCTATGAATTGACAATTTAAAAGTCCGCTAAGTTAGCTGTTTTGTTTTGACTGCAAGAATAACGGGATGTGTGTAATGAATACAGAAAATTTGTAATCTTAGTATATGTAACGTTTCATGGGTAAAGATACCTTATGCACGCTGGAGCTTAAGACGTAAAAAAAAAATCTACAATTTTAGGCAAAAATTCTACAATTTTAGGCACGTAGGCACGTAGGGAACAAGTCTGGATTGAGTTTTTTTTCGGCGTTTTCTTCTCACCATAAGTCGTTCCGAAACGCTAGCAGTATTTTGATTCTACATATTATATTAAAAAAAATATTAGAAATAAAAATAAATTTATAAAAACACGGCTTCACTCACGTTTAATCAGTTTGAATCGCCAACTAGTTTCGGTCTGTTATGAAGACCATCATCAGGGCGAGTGTTAGGGGTGGCGACATGGCGGTTTCGTTTCCCTCAGAAACTAGTTTGCGATTCCAACTGAATAAACGTGAATGATACCGTGTTTTTATAATGAACTAGCTTTCGTCCACGGCTCCGCCCGCGTCAATGTCGATCCCTCGGGAATAGTACTTTTTCCCGGGATAAAAGGTTGTATGCAAAAAACAAACAAACAAACAAACAAACAAACAAACAAACAAATAAACAAACAAACAAACAAACAAACAAACAAACAAACAAACAAACAAACAAACAAACAAACAAACAAACAAACAAACAAACAAACAAACAAACAAACAAACAAACAAACAAACAAACAAACAAACAAACAAACAAACAAACAAACAAACAAACAAACAAACAAACAAACAAACAAACAAACAAACACACAAACAAACAAACAAACAAACAAACAAACAAACAAACAAACAAACAAAAAAACAAACAAACAAACAAACAAATAAACAAACAAACAAACTCACTTTCGCATTTATAATATTAGTAAGGATTAGTATAAGGATAAGGATTTATCTCGCCTAAGTTTTAATTCTACTAAAATATAACGTTCAAAAAGGGATATATGTATTCAATTTTGAATAAAAATCTTTGGCTTTGAAACATAATGTCGTAAGTGCCAGTGTCTATAAGGTACCTTTACCCGTGGTACGTCACATATAAACTTACAGTTTGTTAGACTAAGGACACAAAAGCTTCAAAACGCAATAGCTGAAGATGCTACCAGAAATTCTGAAATCAGGAAAGATGTGTCAATTTATCAGTGGTATTGATACTCTATGTATGACCTAGGTCGTACATAGACCTAAGGTCAATGGTTCACACCCTGTCGTGGACTTTTTTTCACCATATTTTATTTCTGAATTTAATAAGAGTATGTATAAGAGACTAGCTTTGTAATTGCAAAAACACTAATGAAAATAGTCGTTTTTAGAGGTTTGATTTTTTTTGTATGTATTATTTATATAAATATATACATAGCCGCACAGTAAGTTGTGAACTTGTGTCATAGGATACTAACTCAATGATACTATATTTTATAATAGATACTTATATAGATAAACAACCATATTATTTTAATACTTTAACATAAACACATATAAAGTTAAGCTTTTTTCAATGTACACTTACCTTATAAACAAATACATCCAAACATACGTTTGTATCATGAAAAGCTGTATATAAGCTAGTTTAACACATAAACAGGTCAGGTCATTATGGAAAACCATCTTTTTCAGATTGATCTGGGTCTTGGATGTTTATCTATATAAGTATATATCATAAAATATAGTATCGTTCAGTTAGTATCCCACGACACAAGTTCACAACTTTCTGTGGGGCTAGCTCAATTTGTGTGATATGTCCCTATAAGTATAAGTATATATGAATAAATTTACTTTCGCCATGTCACTTACGGAAATTCCCTTATACATATTTCTCTTTGTTAATTTCGTTAATGTTACTCTCTAGGAATTATGTTACAGTCTGCCATTACTGTTGTCTTGTTTATCTCGAACGCAGTTATCTTTGTGGCCATGTTAATGATTGTTTTGACAACATTGTTATAAATTGTGCATTTTAGGAGCGCGCTTAGAGAGCTATTATTTTGTTTTGACTACGAGTATAACGGGATGTGATAATTAAGGAAAATAGGAAATTAATAATCTTAGTATATAAAATAACAGTTTGTTAACTAAGGAAACATCGGCTTAATATATATGATTTTTTTTAATTTATTTATTTTATTCCTTTACCATTCATACTTATAAAGTTATACAAATATAACTAAAATACAAATAACCAAACTTAAAGAAAATTCAAGATATAGGTAGAGGGCCTGGTCTGGTATCTATGTCCTAGACTGTACATCTACCTTATAAAAACACATGCACACGTACATATATGTCATGAAAGCTTTATTAAAATGTCACCTAGTTGACAAATGAACAAATCTATTTTCGCCATGTTACTTACGGAAATTCCTATAATTACATTTCCATTTCTTATTTTTGTTAGCATTACACTTTTTACAGGAATTGTGTTACGGACTGCCATTACTGTTGTCTTGTTTATCTCGAATGCAGTTATCTTATCTTTGAGGCCATATTAATGATTATCTTTAGGCTTAGCCTTTTAACTTAGCCATATGTAATTTACTAATGTCAATAATTCTCAGTTGAAAATGTATGACAATTAATAAGTGTCTAAATGACCTATTTGAATTTTGAATTTTAGGAGCGCGTTTAGAGAGCTACATTTTGTTTTGTCTAGTAATTACAATGATAAAATACAATTAGCGATTAGTAACTAAAATTGAAATAGAAGTTACTTTTATTAGTTAGGAGAACAAAATAGTGCCATATTTTGTATATTTCCTAAAAGTAATTTTTTTAGAACGTTTATAACTTAATAGTCAAAACAGCTAGCAACCAGCAACAAAACCCAAGGGCAAAAATATACAAGTGGATTTAGTTGTAACATGTAAAGTTCATGTTTGGTATTATATCTTAGGCCTATTTTTCGCAAGACCTAATCTTAGGTCTTGCGACCCTGAACACAAAAATAATCTTAACAACTGATATTCTTAAGTCTCGTGCTGTCTTTTACTTGCTAGATAATTGTCTAGACCATAGGTTCAGAATATTACGTGATCTTATTGACCGCAGGAGATTTAAGAATGTTTTAAGAAAAGATGCTTTTGAGTATTCGGGCGTAAGTAACATAATGTCGAAAGATATATAAACATACTACTGCATCTTTTTTACCTATGTATTTACTCGATATAATTTATTCCCGTTTTTACGGTATGTCATATTTCCAAGAAACAACTTCAGACAGATTACTGTTATATTTGTAATTTGCTCCGAGCGTTTTCTTTGACTCAGTCTTTCATTTGATGCACAAAGCAAAAATCGATGTACCGACGCTCTAACAGATATCCGGGTTGATTTGAATTCTGAATATCCATACTCCAAATTATCTGGAATATAATACCGACGTTGAAATTTCATTTGCGGTGTCAATCTCGCTGAGTTTTGTTGTTTTCAGAAGTAATTTACGTGCGGAAGTGGTTTAATCATATTTAGTCTTTTGGAGTAAAAACACAATCACTCAATGTTTAATTTTCAGCATTACCGACTTCCGATTCACTGTCAGTATTTTTACAATATAATACAAACTCATAAAAATAATACAAAGCTCATAAACATCAATGAGACCTCTTGAACCCGTCTGGCCAGCGAGGAGAGTGTAGGCCAAATCCTCTGTCGGCCCTGGCCAAGTATGGCTCCGATAGTACAGAAGGGTCCTGCAGTGGAGACTAAAAAGACCTGATGGTGATGATGAAGTACAATTCATTGTCTTACTTCGAGTATACTCGTAGTTAGAGGTGAACGTGTTCATCAATGATTTTTAATGTGTAGTGAAAATGTTTTTTTTTATTCAATACATGTATCGCTTTTTGATTGTCATATTTTTCAGATATTTATATTTGTTATACTTTGTTTGCAAAATCGAATACTACAAGTGTTTCGAAATGACCACTGCAGGAAAGAATACGCCAAATGAAACTCAGTTCAGTCTTGGTCTCTACGTGCCTGAAGATAGTCTACACGACTACACAAAATATAATTTTATGTTGTACATATAATCCGATATGATTATTTTTCCGGTTGCAGGTTGTCATTTTATTGTATAAACAAATACAACTTTAATACTATAATTAATGAACTAAAGCTTAACTAAAAATGAAATAAAATAATGTAATAATCGACCCCAAATCGCTGCGATCGCAGGGTATCGAGTTACAACACCTAACACAAATCACATTGGGGCTAGCTCAGTCTGTGTGGTTCGTATATATTTATCTATTTACTAGCTTTTGCCTGCGGCTTCGCTTGCGTTAAAAAGTATAGGTTTCATACAAACTTTCATCCCCTATTTTATCTCCTTGGGGGAAGAATTGATCAAAATCCTTTCTTAGCGATGCCTACGTCATAACATCTACCTGCATGCCAAATTGCAGCCTGATCCGTCCAGTGGTTTGGGCTGTGCGTTGATAGATCACTATGTCAGTCAGTCAGTCACCTTTGATTTATATATATTTAGATTGCTATATTTACGTTAATTTTCTAGTAAATAACGTTTATGTTGTTTCTAAACGACATAACTTAGCCGTATCAGTAATTTGTGAAGAGCGCTTTTTGTGACTTGGTCTTTCATTGGGCGCACAAAGGGACAATCGATGGACGACCCTGTCAGATACATCCCGGGTCCTTTGAATTCTAGATCTCTATTGTTCTCTAAATTATCTGAATTGTCTACATTTCACTAGCGGTTTCTGGCCGAGAACAATGATCAAAGTCAATAAATATTTTAAAAAATTGCATTGCTTCCTTCATATTACTTGATTTTCAAATTCATTGTAAAATGAGTTGAATCAAATTAACTCACTTGTAAAAGTCGGGTAGTTGTATTAGGTGACGTAAGTCCTAATACGTATAAGGGAATGGGGTAAGGTGGAGATTTTGGGGTATGATGAGAGCGGTTGAGTCATGTGGTACCTCAGTTGGCAGAGCGTAGGTCGCTGGTTTAAACCCCGTCCGCATGGATTTTTTTTACCATATTTTATTTCCTAATTTAATAAGAGTATAGGAATCCAAATAGCATTGTGAATGAATAAATACTCTTTTGCTTCTTCTCAATTTTGATAAAAGAAAAAATGATTAATCTCATTATTGTGAATGTTTGTGACAATAATCTATTAAAAGCAAGTTTTGGGTAGAATTTTCTTGACTATAATAATTGTTTAACCCCAAACTCGAAGTTCTAGCTACCATAGGTAAATCAGCCTAAAGTCGATGTCTTCAATTTTGGCTGGTTGGGTGATACTATTTACACCAAGGATATTAATTATGTAAGTATTTTTTTCTCATGGTAACCGGGTTTCCCCCGATCTTTTGTGAGGAGACGTTGACGTAATAAGGTCTCCAGCTACAACTTACACTATGCCTTTGAACAGGTTTTGGCCGGAGATGAACTATTGCATGTTAAAAGAGAAATAAGTGGGTTATGGGATTGTACTGTGGCTGGACTTGTGTTGTTATGAATACTTATTATTAATCTCGATAAACGGTAACTACATTTAAATTTGTCTAACAAGCAGGTGTAATTCATAACACTCTTCTTTTGGTTCGGGGGTTATAAGCACATAAAAATAATTTGCTAGCCGTTGCAAATCTATAGTGCATAATACTGCAAAACATTTAGGTTAGTAAAAAGCTAAAGTAGTCGTTTTTTTGCATCATTTTAACAAAGTTATATTAGCTTAGCAACAAGTAACTGGCTCACCTGAACACCCATAACTAACTCTCATCAAAATCCTTTAATCTGGTCCGAAAGCTCAGCAACTTTAGTTGCAAACAGACGAAGCTTGCACACACCAAAGGAGTTTTAAAGCAAGAAGTTTGTGATCCTCACTACATGTTTCAGGTCAATTTGCGTAATATATATAGTTTGGATACAAGTCTTTTGAAGATGTGTGTAAAAACACATAATAATTTAGATGTTATATTTTAAGCGAATAAAAATTTCAAAACAAAAAAAAATACAAATGTTTAGATCTGAGTTTATTATAACCAACAAATTACTATCGTTAACCAGCTTAAAAATGCGATGGGCAGCAGAGTCGGATGCAGACTCGTAAGAAGCCAAAGAAATTGCGCTCACCAACCCGCTTGCCAAGCGTGGTGAGATGGCAATATCCTCTCATGGAACAAAGAATCCTTGAGAGAGGCTTTTCTCCAGCAGTGGCTTTCTTAAAGCTGGAATGATGATGAACGGACACGGATCTGAAATTTCTGACGCTTTCTTATAAAGGTTTTGCTGTTATATGTAAGGGTTTTATGTATAGGTACTGCTTACGTATTTATAAGAAACGTAACACTTGTCTCTTGATTATACGAATATTTTACAATCTGCATTGGAGGAAAGGTAACTGGTAAGTTGTATTTGCTCTCTGACCAGCAAATCCCGATGTTATTATGCATATAGCTGTGAAGTCTGGGTAACAAGGCAAAAGGGATCAAAAGATCCCATCCATATTAACCTTCTGCTAGTAAACGATTATGACCATGGAATGCGATATATTTTATAGTTATTAGAATACATAAGTATATTAGTTACGTACAATACAACTCTTACAGTAAATGTTAACATATATATTATACATAAGAAACAATAACGTCTACCAACGAGTAAACCGAGGGAGTGGCCTAGTTACCGGTAGCACAGGTCCACCCGGACCTATTTTAGGAACTATGCTCTTCACAAAGTACGCTATGTTATGTTACAATTATACTTTCATATAAATATATAACGTATATTTGTAACATATAAATATCATGTAACATATAACATATAAAAATGAGAACATTTTTGTGAAGAGAAAATGAACGTACTTTATTATAATTATTATAATATATAGCACCGACTCTCACTACGAATAGATGCCTCCTATAATAATTTAACACTCGGTTCACGCGACCCGCGCACGTCATTACTTCCTGTCAAATGTTGTTATTATAGAATTAGACCGGCTTGCTTAGGGTTGACAATAACTTATTCAACTAAATAATAATCCTTACCAATACTATTTATAGTTATTATATATTATTATTTACTTATACCTGTTGGCAAACCATACCAGCCGACAACCTGGAAAAACTTGTGGTCGCCAGAAACATGAAAGGTAAGAGATCCGATATGATGAACTAACAAAGGTAAACATTATTTAACATCAAGATCTATAATGATTAAAACTGACGTGAGATGAATACATTATATTTTGAAAATGGGTTACTCGATTGCTATAATTTCGGACTCGTCGATCCCGAACTTGCCTTGAAAATGAACTTATGACGAGTCCGAAACAACAGCCAGCATACTCTACAAAATAGCACGTGAGTGACCAGTTCTCAAAATATAAAGATCTATAGTGCTCTGCAGCAAGCCAATACTCGCCATTGAAAAGAGATGGTGAAGTAGGTCAGCTGCATCACGGAGTTTATATATTAAAAGTAAAACAAATTCTATTTTATTTCTAGTCTATACTGTCCAGTCTTTCCGTTAGGATTGTACTTCGTCTTCCCATCTCTTTTTGGGATTTTAACCAGGGCTTGTTACCGGTACCTCTATTCTGTCAAATTTTAACGGTATTAAAATTGCGTTAATTTTACCGGTACCTACGCATTGTTGCCGTCTACCGCATGGGACTCGCTCGACTGTAAAAGTGCCGCCCTATTGTGGGCCCCCGCCTCACGCCGCACATGCACAACAGGGCAACGACACACATTAACGAAATGATAATTCCCAATACGAGTACCGGTACTAAGTACCGGTACTGTTTACCGGTATTTGGTACAGGTATTTCTTTCAATTACCGGTACCGTCGTTTTATTGAGGTACCGGTACCCATCCAATTACCGGTACCGTTGTATTATAGAGATACCGGTACTTGATTTTTACCGTTACCAAATGTACCGGTACCAAACCAATTACCGGTACTGTCGTTTCATAGAGGTACCGGTAATGGATTTTTACCGGTATTCCAACCCCTGCCTTTAACGCTTTCGTTTACGATTTTGTGGGATCCATATTGTGGTCGCTCTGGCCCACAACTCGTCAGGCATGCGGTAGATATGCCCTGCCCAGTTCCACTTAAGACTGGCGGCCTTCAAAACAAATGTTTATAAAAATGTTTTTGTAAATTACCATTCCTCCATCGGACTACAAGATGCTGACAGAAATTTCACCCTTTTATCGTTGGAATACCGAAGAGTCGAACTAAACGCTTTAACAGTTGATGACGATGAATTGCCTGCGTTTATATTCCCAGACAAGTAGAATCCCGGGACATTCAAAAGTAGAATAAATGGGTATCTCTTGAATAGGCATGTACCATCCTCGTCTTCATCGTCACTTACCATCAGGTGAGATGGGAGACAAATGCCTATTTCAATAATTAATTAAAAAATAATAATTGAGAATTACCTAGTCAAGACAACCCTAGGTGCTGGTATGGGACAATAGGACCCGGTTCGACTCTAATAATTGTATTCCCTACCTCTAATACGATCATAATAATATGCTTTGAGATTTACTGTATGTGGATAATTTCATTATCGATAGATCCTATTAATATGATGCCGCTCGAACAGGATTTACTAAAGTCGAATATGAAATTAGAGACACGTCAACAAATTATCGGAAATTTGACAATCTATTGCAATACTCTTAATAAATTAAGAAATAAAATATAGTAAAAATTTCTTGCGGGCGGGACTTGAACTTGAATTTCGGCGCCGGGATTGAATTGTGCGGTAGCTCAGATGGCAGAGCATAGGTCATAGACCTTTTTTTTTATACATATGTTGAAAATGCGTTATGCATACTGATCTGCTACGGGGATACAGAACAGTTATGCGGGACTCACACCCGCTAAAAACCACATGATTGCTCTCTTCACGCCATATTACCGGAATGGTGGGCACGGTTGTCGGTTCAAGTCCCGCCCGTATGAGATGTTTTTACCATAATAGCATTGTGAATGCAAAATAAAGCAAAAAAAATCTATTGCAAAACAATTGTTTTGGGGTAGAAACAATGGGCCCGTAGGTTCCATCAGCCTATCGTCTCTTTAAATTTCTGTCAAAGAAACTGATCGAGGTATCCAACCAAAAGGCTAGCAATTACCTAGCTTCAAGGATAAGAATTGCCATCCAACGTCGCAATGCTGCCAGCCTTTTGGGCACGATGCCGCAAAATGACAGTTTGCAGGGACTATATAATATGTAAATATTTATATATTTTTTAGTAGTTTTAATTATTATAAGTATTTTCTTGTACTGGTAAATTTATTTCGTGTGATAATCCAAATCCGTTTAATTGTTGAAGCGTGAAGAAGTAAAAGACAGATAGAGAGACATTTACTTTCGCATTTAAAATATATGTATGGATAGTGTGGATATTATGGATAGTTTAAATAGTATGTATTATTTAGATATTATGGATAAGGTTGAGATGATCTTAGACGTAGACTACGAACTACCAATTTCAAAATTAATGATATGACAAAGTACAATAAAGTAAATGTGTGCCGAGTTTAAACGGCAAT
This sequence comes from Elegia similella, assembly GCA_947532085.1. Lineage (NCBI taxonomy): Eukaryota > Metazoa > Arthropoda > Insecta > Lepidoptera > Pyralidae > Elegia > Elegia similella. Next base: position 17,849,132 of record OX383942.1, on the reverse strand, counting down.
GGTGCTAGCATATCATGTTATGTTACCGATGCGAAACGATTTTAAAACGACGTATTACAGATTGGACCAGCCCGAAAGTAAGCTGGAGACTTGTGTTAGGGATACTAACTGAATAATACTATATTTTATAACAAATACGTATATAGAAATATCGAAGACCCAGGCCAATTTGAAAAAGATCATGTTCCTTTTTGACCTGACCGGGGATAGAACCCAGGACCTTATCCTGTGACAGCCTGGAATTATAACCACTAGGCCTCAGAGGTCATCATGAAAAGCTGTCATAGCATATAAAAATATGATTTTACGTAATATTAAATATCCTTTAAAATATTATGAATGCGATAGTGAGTTTGTTTCTTTGTTTGCGACGCTTTTACGCCGTAACTACTGAACCGATCATCATGAATTTTTACATACAACTTCTCTGGAGTACGCAGAAGGACATAAGCTACCTTTTATCCCGGAAAAAAATACTGTTGTCGAGGGAACGATATGAACGTGAGCGATGCTATGGGCGAAAGTTAGTTAGAAACATAAATCAAATCCTAGTGTCCCTCGCCGCAACCAATCATCAAAACCAAATTCACAACGTCCGCAAACAGTGACAAATCTACATTCAGAAAACGACACTTGCTGCCATTTCCCGACCTCCATTGTTAAGTGACAATCAGGGAGGTGGGGGGGTGTAGACAGGTCGTCGGTGGTGGGGATAGGGGTGGCGAGACGGATGAATGCCCTGGGCGTTATATTTGAAGGATGATCAAGATTTAAATCTTTTAAAATATAGGTTTCTTTGAACACTTTGTAACTGTCATGTTTGATTTCACAATAATTTAGTTATAGCTGAGAAAACTAGCAACTGCCCTGCAACATTTTTTCAAAGTGACGTCAACTCTCAATTTTATGAGATTAAAGGATTGTAGGCCAAATTCTCTGATTGCTCTGGCCAAGTGGCCAAGTGTGGTTCCAGTAGTACAGAGAGGGTCATGCTCCTGCAGTGGAGACTAAAAAGACCTGATGATGATGATGATGGATTGTTAATGTAATTGTTATAAGAGGTTAATGGATCTCTACGAATAAAGTAAAAAATATTGTTGTCGCAAGTAAATCAAAAAGCTTTTGGTTTATGTGCGTATGCCTAGTTAATTCAAAAAGCAATGTTTGATTATAGGCTCTATATCTAAGTACTAACTGTTGCCCGCGTCTTCGTCCTCGGCAATTTCTGTTATTATGATTAATTCGTTTTTTATTAGTATAGATGAATAATTTTCCCCCGTTTTAAACAAAAAAATTGGATGCTTCGCTTGGTCGCAGCGTGATGTTTTATAGCCTAAAACCTTTCTCAATAAATGGACTATCCAACACAAAAAAAGATTTCCAGTAATTCCTGAGATTAGCGCATTCAAACAAACAAATAAACTCTTCAGCTTTATAATAATATAGTATATAATATAGTATAGATTAAATTTGCTTTTTTGTACATTTTGAAATTCTTTCATTTAATGCAGACAGCGTCAGTGTAACCCATATAAACGGAGAAAGTTGCGGGAAACAGCTATTAACTGGGACCGAATCCTACAAATATGTGCATCCCGGGCATTGAAACCACTAGCACCGTCCGAGATCGTAATAGAACCGCACTGATTGCTGCCCTATAATGGAAATGGTATATTCTAACACACGATTCATAGTAGATGTAAACTGACTCGCATTCAAAACCCGAAAAGGTGGATCTATAGTTTGTTGTTTTTGTTTTAAGTGCCTTACAATGCTCAATATTTATATAATCAACTTTCTATTCACCGGATATGAATGAAGTAGAATACCACACTACTAAATAGCGGGTAGTATTGAAGAAGTACGCATGCTTGAAATGCGTATACTCTACGGGGTAATATGTGATGAGAGAATTCGACGCGGTGATTCGAAGTCACGGTGGTGGTGTAATGGTATCGCACTTAGGGCGTTAACCTAAGGGACGTGGGTTCGAATCCTACCTGTGGCCGAGTTCTTTTTCATCACATATTTTCAATTTTAATATATTAATAAACTGGAAAATATGTGATGAAACATAACTCTATTTTTAAAGATATAATTAAGCATAATGTATAGCTTTATTCATAGTATTACGTAGTACGAATTGAGCTCAAAGAGTTCTAGCAAGGCTTGTTGTTTATCTACAAAATCTAAGGGTATCTGTACGCATATGGCCGTATGTTCCAACGTAGATAAAGTGACATTGAGAGGAGTAACGTAGCGCGCCGAATCAATTGTCAATTAGGCAGAAAGCTTCTTTGCACAGACACCCATCACCCAGGTGGTTGGGTGACCTGACAAAAGGCAAAAGACCCACACATACCTGCCGGCCTATTTGCTAACTCAGTGACCAACATTTGATAGTCACTTCAAAATACATTGCGGGTTTCCCATGATTGACTATTTTTATTAAAGATATATAAAACGTAATGTACTTTGAAATGACTATCAAAACGTTGTACATTGAGTTAGAAAATAGGCCGGCTGTTCCTACCGGACACTGCCAAACCCAGTATAACTAACTTATAGACTGCCATTCTCATACAAAAATATTGATCCAACTTAAGGCCTGTTTAGCCGTGTGGTATCCGGCAGAGTAGAATAGAACCACTCCAAGGCTTCCCGTGGATGTCGTAGAAGGCGACGTAGGAAATACAAGCTAAACAAAGCTTATAAACATCTGTGCGACCTCTCCAACCCGTCTGACCAGCGTGGAGAGTGTAGGCCAAGTCCTCTGACTGTTCTGGCCAAGTATGGCTCTAGTAGTACAGAGAGGGTCGTTGCTCCTGTAGCGCAGATTAAAAAAAAAACCTGATGATCGTGATGATGATGATGAAGGCCTGTTAAAAGCAGCAGATTGGTTAACGGCAGGCCGTGCGCTATCACGAACATATAGTTACAGACTTTTCCACCAGTCACCAAATGGCGTTAGCCTTAATTTGATAAAACTGAAAGTTTTAATATAAGCCAAAAATATATTTTTCATCTGAAATAAGATATTTCTCGTGTCTACTGATTTAATTTTCTTATAATATAATGGTTAATATTTGTAAATAAACCTATGGAGGATGGACCTCCGACTCTCTTACTTACCGAACGAAGCATAGAAGCGGTAAAGCTTCTGCCTCAAACATCGATTTTCTGTCAGTTGTTTATCTATGTGATGAGCATGACAAAAATCACGCAATATGTGTTGGGACATGACAGGTTGTAACGTTGCAGCATGCCACCTGCATGCTGCATCTCGTTCAACCTCATTTCTTTCTCATCTGTCCACTTTCATTCCTCATTTTATTTCAAATTTCATTTCATTCCATTTTCAGATCATTTCTCTCCGTCATGACTCAGTCTACCATCATCTCTCGGATTGTAACGGTCTCTGATATTAATTATTACATAAAATGTTATATTGCAGTCAATATATTATAAGTTGTGAAGCTGAGTTCAATAAATTGATCTTCATGACTGTCTGTTGTGTCGACTGTCTGTTCTCCATTCCTTATATGTGGGAACTCGACTAAGAGCGCCGGGACGATCGAGCCCTTACATTGGCGCCCAACGTAAGGGGCCAATGTGGCATGCTGCATCTCGTTAAACCTAAAATAAATCCAAGGCTAAAATCTGCAGAATCATGTCAATAGGTGATGCGGCTATCCCCATTATTTTGATTAATTTTTCCATCTACACGCCCTCCAATATGCTAAATGTGGCCATAAGGTCATATAGACCTAAGCTCTGTCTAACCCGTAAGGGAAATAGACGTGACACTATACTAACCACAAGACACTGCTATTTATAGTGCCACCGGCGCAAATTGTATTTAAACCGCATTGATGTCCCGCCCCCTCCACGACTATAGAAATGGTATTCCAATTGACAATTTATACTTGAAGCGATTGTAAACCGACTCCCATTCAAATCGCTGAAAGGGTGAGTCAGTCTGTTGAAAGATATAATTGGCTCGACGCAGCTTCGGCATTGTATTATACGATATCGTGCTCTGTCGTGTTGCAACTGAAAGCTTTATTGGTGACTCTTGATTGTTGTGATAATTGAATATGAATTTCTATGAATAAAAGCAATTTAAAACACCGTCGTTAGATACATAACGATCTTTTTCATAACTGAATATAGATTAGACTACAAAGTCATCGGTCAGGGCCGGGTGAAGTTTGACCCGGAGACCTTTCCGTTATGGCTACTACTACTATACTATCACTATTTCTTCATGCCTAATGTTACACTGTATCCTTTTTTACTTCACTGCCAAGAACGGGACCACCGTTATGGCTTTTGTTAACTACAGGAGATAATTAGAAGCAAATATTGTAAAAAAAAATAAGTATTCCTACGCCGAATGTAGCGGAATATGTTTGTACTACCAAATTGTTAACACCTTGACTTTATGTTATCACCATGTTCTAAGGAATAAATGACTATTCTTTTCTACTAGACTATCACTATTGCTTCACTCCTAATTTTACACTGTATCCTTTTTTTACTTCACTGCTAAGAACGGGACCACCTTTATGGCTCTTGTTAACTACTAGACTATCACTATTGCTTCACTCCTAATTTCACACTGTATCCTTTTTTTACTTCACTGCCAAGAACGGGACCACCTTTATGGCTCTTGCTAACTACTAGACTATCACTATTGCTTCACTCCTAATTTTACACTATATCCTTTTTTACCTGACTGCCAAGAACAGGACCTTTCCGTTACGGCTCTATCTAGCTACTAGACTATCAGTATTGCTTCACTCCTAATTTTACACTGTATCCTTTTTTTACCTAACTGCCAAGAACGGAACCGACGTTAAGGCTCTTGCTAACTACTAGACTATCACTATTGCTTCACTCCTAATTTTACACTGTATCCTTTTTTACTTGACTACCAAGAACGGAACCTTTCCGTTATGGCTCTTATTAACTACTAGACTATCAGTATTGCTTCACTCCTAATTTTAAACTGTATCCTTTTTTCCACACTGTCAAAAAAAAGTAATGAGTTTTGCGCGTATCATGTATATTAGTAAACTTTTTATTTTCTTGTATTTTCCAAACATCTAGATGGATTTCGATTTTACATTTAAAACGTATCGTTGGTTTCTTTTTAAAAAAAGTGAACTTATATACTTGTAGGTGTTAAAAGGGGGCAATCAAGTTATTTTAATTTTCCAAATAATATAACTAGTCACAATATATCCTTATCAAATTTGGCTTAAATACATTATTATTTGGCTACATTAATGAAATGGAGATCGTCGGGGCGTAACAAAAACCATGAAATATGACCGACACGCCTCCCATCGCAATATTCACTGGGCGTCGAACCTACAAAGCAAACTTCAAACTCTCTTTTATTTAATTACGCATTTATTGGAGGCGATCAGTCAGTTTAGCTTCATTAGGCAATGTTGAAATGCTGAGTGGGTTCTTCTTGGCGCTCAGTTATAGCTACATCAGAGTTACGAAATGTGAATAATAATTAGCAAGGTTTTTAATAATAATTACTGTCATCATCATCATCATTAAAGCCGTAAAAAGTCCACTAATGGACAAAGGCCTCTCCCTAAGATACTATATATTCGTTCCATGAGAGGATATTGCTTTCTCACCGCGCTTGGCAGACGGATTGGCGAGCGCAGCTTACAGTGCTGCCCTTCGGAAGCATTATAGAAATTTGTATGATTTGAAAAGCGAATTAAGGTATTTAATACTACTATACGATAAATAGGGAAAAAGCAAGTAGCAGCTCGAAAGGCCGGGGATGCATACCCGATGACATAATTGCAACCACCGGACAGCATGACTTCCCTGACCTTACTGATAGTTACTGCATTAATATCAATAATATAAATACGTGAACGTAATATTTAGAGATCACAAGTTTTTCTCTCACCTTTACTTTTTGTTTTAGACAAAGGAAAAAATAATTACTTCTTTTAATTGTGTATTTTAAGTAGGAAAATCAGTAGTTGACACACAAACTTAAAAAAAAAAAACTTTTCCATTTCCTTATATTTAAGATCAGCTCTAGTTTTCATCTGCTATTATGCTATTCCCTTGTGAGTGGACAGAGCCTAGGTCTATAAAGGTCTAAAAGCCGCGTTTTGCACGTTGGTGCCCACGTGCTAAACGCGGCTTCGTGGCAAACGGAATCAAAATAGTGATGGGTTGCTAGCCGTATTGTATACTAACATGATTTCTCAGTTTTTGCCCAAACCCTCGGTCAGCTTAAACGATAAGCAAGATGCAGCTGGTACATTAAACTTTTTTTTTTCTTTTTTAACCTAGATCAGCATGGAAGAGCCATCACCATGACACCAAGTTCTATTATCAAAAAACAGTTCCCTTTTCGTCATAATTTTTTTCTGAAAACGGTATGAACAACGGGTAGCAAAGTGAACAATCTGTTCGACGTCCACAATTTATCTTAAAACTCCTGTTTTTCTTCTCGGAATTTTGGAATCCGCCAAGTTCATACATTAAACGAGGAAGCCCCGGAACTTTTATAAGATTCCTTACATTATTAATGATCAACTGTCTGAAAAATTGGGGTCGTGATTTTGATGAAATGTAGGTAAACGTTTGTAGTAACCCGGACTATTTAAACGCGTACTTTTAGTACTTAAGTCTTACGCTACCTACTTATAGGTTTCATCATTCATCATTACAGCCCAAAACGTCCACTGCTGGACCCTTGTCCAGCCTTGTCTCACTAAGGATTCTTCGTTCCATGGGAAGATTTTGCCATACCATGCTTGGCAGATTCTTTGGCTCATGTGCATATAATCCTGCTACCCATTGCAAGCATTTTAAAGCTCATGGATAGGAATTTGTTGGATTTTGGGAAGAGATTGATAGGTATTTGACTAGCTCCGTGGCGCAGCGGTCAACACGCCAGCCTGCGACACGGAGTGACTGGGTTCGATCCCCGGCCAGGTCAAGATGGAAAATGATCTTTTTCAGATTGGCCTGGGTCTTGGATGTGTATGTATATATGTATTTGTTATAAAATATATATCGTTGAGTTAGTATCCCATAACACAAGTTTCGAACTTACTTTGGGGCTAGCTCAATCTGTGTGATTTGTCCGTATATATTTATTTATTAATTTATTTATTTATTGGGAATATTCTCACTAGGATGAATGGGAGAAAAGAAAGTAGCAGATCGGGAGGCCTGGCGCGCGTACCCGATGACATACCTGCATGCAACCACCGGATAGGCAGTTGAGAATGACACCACTAACCTTTATATATTACAGGCTTATACTTCGTTTAATTCGAAATTAACGTTGTTATAATATGTTAATTTGTGCAGATGGATTTATATCAATCTATCTGCACAAATTAACATATATGAATATGAATAAAATCAAGATGTTTATACTATCAATCTATACTATATTACTATATACAAATACGAGTACAAATATTTGCGCTTAATTTAAATGGAAGGACCATCTAAATTAAGCGAAGGCCGCGGGTGAAAACTAGTATATTATAAACTACATGTATGCAATTTCATGATGATCGGTTCAGAAGTTACAACGTAAAAGCGTAACCAACAAATAAACTCACTTTTGCATTTATAATATTAGTTAGGATGCGAAAGTAACTCTGTCTGTCTGTCTTCTTTTTACGCGTCAACCATTAAACCGATTAGGATGTAATTTGGTATGGAGGTAGTTTGAAGCCCGAGGAAGGACATAAGACATAGGGTACCTTTCTTTCCGGGAAATTCTATTGTTCCCAGGGCTTGTTGTTGTGGCATAAGTACCGGTAAGTACCGGTACCTCTATTCTGTCAAATTTTAACGGTATTAAAATTGCGTTAATTTTACCGGTACCTACGCATTGTTGCCGTCTACCGCATGGGACTCGCTCGACTGTAAAAGTGCCGCCCTATTGTGGGCCCCCGCCTCACGCCGCACATGCACAACACGGCAACGACACACATTAACGAAATGATAATTTCCAATACGAGTACCGGTACTAAGTACCGGTACTGTTTACCGGTATTTGGTACAGGTACTTCTTTCAATTACCGGTACCGTCGTTTTATTGAGGTACCGGTACCAATCCAATTACCGGTACCGTTGTATTATAGAGGTACCGGTACTTGATTTTTACCGTTACCAAATGTACCGGTACCAAACCAATTACCGGTACTGTCGTTTCATAGAGGTACCGGTAATGGATTTTTACCGGTATTCCAACCCCTGATTGTTCCCCAGGTATCGACACTAACGCGGGCGGAGCAGCGGGAAAAAGCTAGTGCGGATATAAAACAAATAATCTTTTTAGATATCACGATTTCCAAGCGATTCCTCAGGAACAGTTCTTTTCCCCGAGATATGTCCTTATCCGTACCCCAGAGAACGGGTTTGCAAAATTTCATGATGATCGGTTCAGTAGTTACGGCGTGAAAGCGTAACAAACAAACACTTTCGTTTTGATAATATTAGTAAGGATATGAAAATATGGAAAATATAATTCTGCGAACAATGCAAAATTATGGATGCTCTATAAAAATCTCCTCTGTAGCTAGAAAATTTAAAACACTCTAAAAGGATTCAGCTGCAAATTAACCACCAAATGGCATAAAATTTTAAAGAAATTTTAAATTTTACTGCTCAGCGTTTAAAATGAAAGCCCGACAAAGACCGTCCAGTAAAAAGTGTAATAGGTTTTCCACAAAAATGCAGTCTTGTTACTGAAATTAAATCGCGACTGTCAGAGACTGAGGGGATATTTTTCATGAATTTTGTTAAATCAACCAGCCAGCGATCATGTGAAAATTGAAAGTTAACGACAGACTTGTTTTTATGTAGGTAAGTTGTTTTAGGGTTCTGTACCCATAAAAACTTACCTCGCTCCGCTGTCCGTCCGTCTATCTGTCTGTCTGTCTGTCCGTCTATTACCAGGCTGTATCTCATGAACCGTGATAGTTACACAGCAAAAATTTTTACAGATGATGTATTTCTGTTGCCGCTATAACGACAAATACTAGAAAATAGAATAAAATAAATATGCCGTTTTTATAGATAACGGTACGGAACCAAGTGCGCACTTGGCCGGTTTTTATCAAACGTCTCTTTCTATTTTCAACAGACATACTGAAAGACAGAGATAATTTAGGCATTTATAGTATTAGTTTGGATATGCCACTACTAGCCACATATCACTACTTCCATTTTCAATCATTACGCTTTCTATGCTGGTCTGGGAAAAAAGAAAAAAACCGGCCAATTGCGAGTCGGACTCGCGCACTAAGGGTTCCGTACCGTTATCTATGAAAACGGCAAAATAATCATGCATGTAGTATGAGAGCCCCCCTATAATTTTATTATTTATTTTCAAAGCGTCTACCTGTTGCCGTTATCAATATCGAGCAAAAACAAGTATATAAATCACGTTCGTTGTATCGAAGCCCCTTAAATATTTATTTTATTCTATTTCTTAATATTTGTTGTTATAGCGGTAACAGAAATACATCACCTGTGAAAATTTCAACTGTCTAACTATCACGGTTCATGAGATACAGCCTGGTGACAGACGGACAGACAGACACTCTTACGACCTTTAGCTCTGTCTTCCCTATCAATACTAATAATAAATCTGTAAGGGTTGATAATTTTTTCCATTTGTTTATAGACATATTTTTTCAGATTGGCCTGGGTCTTGGATGTGTATCTATATATGTATTTGTTATAAAATATAGTATCGTTGAGTTAGTAGTATCCCATAATAACACAAGCCTCGAACTTACTTTGGGGCTAGCTCAATCTGTGCGATTTGCCCGTATATATTAAAAAAAAATATCGTATTTATAAGCTCTTTACATGATACTGAAACTAAAATGAGGATTTTTTTTTCTTTGTGTATGTACCTTTGTAGCCCCCATATAAATGTTCGCGAGCGGAGTCGCGGTCACTGCTAGTACAGGATAAAGACGTGATTCAGTATCTAGAGAAGAACAAATCTCATCATTTTCACCAATCATAAAATCAAAACGCTGTACTGCAAAGGAAGTTAACTGGCAATTAACTTTTACAAGCAATCCAAATAAACATCAAACGGAGTCTCGTCAAACTGAAGTTGTTAAAACAGACAAAATCATTTCCCGAACATCTCCTTTTATTAAAACGGAAATTTTTGGCTTTCGCAACGACCTCAATAATGTCGGCGGAATAAAAATTGTATTCTTTGCCGATATTTAAAAAAAATCTTACGAGTACATAGTGACTTGCTTTCGCCAGGGAGTTCTTGGCGGGAATTTCCACGGACTGCACGGTTTTTGTCTTGGATTATCTTGCAAATTGTTTCCAGTGGAGTTTATAATGTGAAGTCGGTGAAATTTGGTGTTATAAATGCCCATGTTTATGAAAAATGTGATAAATAAAATAAAGTATTATGGTGCGGCTGTAGTAAGATTTACTTAGCGGGCTTACGACACTTTACATATTCACTTTAAAAATAAATAATTAATAAAAAATATCTAAAACTAGCGTGTCGATTAATTTAATCTATATTTTTGTTTATTTTTTTTAAACTAAGCAAATAATTGTTTTTACTTTTCGCATTTCGAGGTTTTCTATACTGTGTGAGTTTTAAGTCTCTCACGGTTCCTCTGTGTGATAATTTCTTTCTTGAGCTGCTCAAGTTATACTCGGAAGAAAATGCAGACAAGAGCTATTATCTCTATATCCACACAATAGTATCACAGGCGATAATCTCCCGATGAATATTTCTGAGTCAGGCCACAGATTAAGCAATTATTTCGGCTGGATGAATCCGGTCATTTCATTATCCCTCTGTCCTGTTTCTTATGAGACGCTTAACGGATTCATTAGGGTCTTGATTGTCAGCCAGACTTCTTAGCTGGGTTTGATTTTATGTCGATGAAGAATACTTTGAGATTTTGAAGTAAAAACTTATTTATCGGTGTTGAGCTTTTTTGGGATTGGTAAAAAATGTTAAACTCGCGTCAGGACACGTGACCTGATCAAAAATTCGTAAGACAGACACGTGACACGTGATTCCAATGGAAATCATTTTAATAACTACAATGAGGTATTTTTTTTTACTAAGTATTGAATTGGGCATTTGTCTCCCATCATACCAGTGACGATGAAGACGATGATGTTACATACCTATCCAAGAGATACCCATTTATTTTACTTTTGTATGTACCATCAATGAATTTAAGGTTCCATAGCCAAATGGTCCATAAACAAATTATATCCCTTCAGAAGGTGTCTTTGTGACATCGCCCTTTTCACTGACCCACGCGCGCGTCCTCCACCCGCGGCGTTCCTATACATGGTGAAATTTTGATCGTATTCAGCCCGTCGATATGAACAACTTTTCCTACGGGACCAATGCTGAGAACTCAAAAATTTTATACAAATTGACCGTGCGGCCGAATTTTTTTGTATGGATCTGCCCATGTTTTTTTGGGTTTCCAGCACTGGTCCCATAGGAAAAGTTGTTCATATTGACGGTCTGAATCACTCCTTTAAGGGTCCAGAACGATCAAAATTCACCGTGTATATAGGAGCGAAGGCAGGCGTGGAGTCTCTTCGTCTGAGCTGCCGGCGAGTGAAGTGGCATTCCTATTGCCAACCGATTACGAGATCTCATCCCCCCCTGAGATACCTATCTGTGACCCATGTAATTATCTTTAATATAATAAATCGTATTTGATGATCTGTTTGTTTCATTCATTCATTCATTTCGTGTACCTAGGTGACACGGTCAATCGACCATGCACACCCTGGTATCAGAGTTCTTCGGAACCGCCTCTCGGCCTCTGACGAGGTTCCTTTAACGACTACCAGATGGCAGCCGGGACCAATTGGTTAACGTCCAAAGCACGGAATCATCTTTATTATCAGACAATCAGGTAATTCAAGCCTGCAGTGTCCTAACCAAACTGGAAACAACTTAACAAAATATGCTTCCCGTGGGAATCGAACGGCCCCCGTGTCAACAGGCAAACGCCTTAACCACTGGACCACGGAGACAGTTATGACATGTTTGTTTCTATATATATCCTTAACATCACAGTGGCGCCCAACGTGAGGCCTAATCCTGTTTTATAATAATAATAATAATAATAATAAGGTGGCCGCAGGGCAGCTTGTGGCGAGCTGTTGGTGAGTAACGACACCACGGACCCGAGTGCTCCAGAGAGTCGGTCAGAGCCCTCGCCCCCGACGTGTCTTCATCGGTCGGGGTGGAAACCCAAGAGGGCTCGCAGGGCTCTCGACTCTGGCTTGCCTTAGTTGGCCGTCCAGAGAGGAGTCGTGAGAGCTGTTGCTCCAGGGGTGGAAGTGTTAAAGGGCATAACGCCGCGAGTAACTTCGGAGAAAGCGCAGCACACCTCTCGACACCCCTGAGTCGCCCGCACCGGTGTTGCCCCTTTTGCCGGCATTAATCGTTGGCTATTTTGAGGGGCCCATCTAGTGGGCGGCAAGCCACCACCTGCCAATTGTAGTCAGTTATCATGATTATGGCAGGTGCACGTCCCTTTGCAATAACCCAGCATAAGTCCACCCAACTCTCAATCCCATAAACCCATTAATTTCCTTTTTAAAATGCAATAGTTCCTCCTCCGGCCAAGACCTGTTCAAGGGCATATCACACATTGGTATTTCTAGGAACGGGTTCTGGCTAGAGACCAACATTACATCAACTTCTCCAAAGGGCCTCTACGTGTTGGATCTATATCCCCACGCAAGCCTCTCAAAGAACCGGGGTAACACCCGTGAATTAAGAGAGATACAAATAATAATAATAATAATAAAAATCTTTATTTTTCTCTCCAATCTTAAGCCTATTAAAAGAGTACATGGCACATGGTTATTATATTATATTAAGATTGGGAGAGATTTGAGTTTTAATCATGCATAGCACTCTAAACTTACAACTTGCCAACTAAAATACTTTACACTCACACTGTAACAAATAGTTGAATAAGTTCTTTTAAGGGCCGAACCCTTTGTAGGGTTTGAAAAGAACAGTTACTTATGAACACCGTACGCCACACGACCCACACTCGCCTTGAAAATGGGTCCCTAATGAGACCGAAACTATAGTCGGCAAGTGACCCGTTTTTAGGGTTCCGTGCCCAAAGGGTAAAACGGGACCCTATTAATGTCGCTCCGCTGTCCGTCTGTCTGTCTGTCTGTCCGTCTGTCACCAGGCTGTATCTCATGTACCGTGATAGCTAGACACTTGAAATTTTTACAGATGATGTATTTCTGTTGTCGCTATAACAACAAATAAAAAAAATTGAATAAAGTAAATATTTAAGGGGTTCCCATACAACAGACATGATTTTTTTGTAGTTTTTATAGATAACGGTACGGAACCCTTCGTGCGCGATTCCGACTTGCACTTGGCCGGTTTTTATACATAACGTCTTTATCTCATGTTAGTTTCAATGATACAAATTTTAATACATTACATTGTATACAAACACGTACTTACGTGACGTTAGCGCCTCATAACCATGAGCACATCCTCTCTGCATATGCCTTATTCATGAGGGTACTTGTCTGGAGCACGCTCGAGCTAAAATTACCTACGCATTGATGTGAAACATAAATAAATCATTGAGATAAGACGGATGAACTGTTTGTTTTTAAAAGGCATATATAACTTATTTACTTATACATAATGTACACTTTAAATTTAGTAAAAATCTGCGGAATAGGCGATGCGGCTAGCAACCCTTGCTATTTGATTCCATTTTCCATCTTCATTCATCACACGCCCCCAACATGCTAAAAGTGGCTGTGAAATTTTATAGATCTAGGCTCTGTCTACCTCGTAAGGTAAAAAAAAACGTGATACTATGTATTTATGTATACTTTAATTTGCTGGCAGTGATTGGAGAAGAAAAACTCCAGATCGAGCTCAGTGGTATGCCATGGGAGAGACCTATGTCCAGGACTGGACGAGTTTAGGTTGATGATGATGATGATAATACTTCAATTTATGTATTTGCCTTTTTTTAGACAGTTTGTAATTTAGAAAAATTGTAACATCTATTAGAGATAATAACTGGTTTGGACATATATTTAAACTTACACGAGATTCGCACCTTTATTCAGTTGGAATCGCCAACTAGTTTCGGTCCGTTACGAAGACCATCACCAGGGCAAGTGTTAGGGGCGACACAGTAGTTTCGCTACCCTTAAAATACTGAGGGCAGCCGCGCACTATTATCCTTACTAATATTATAAACGCGAAAGTGAGTTTGTTTGTTTGTTTGTTTGTTACGCTTTCACGCCGTAACTACTGAACCGATCATCATGAAATTTTGCATACAAGTTCTCTGGAGTACGGAGAAGGACATAGGCTACCTTTTATCCCGGGAAAAAGTACTATTCCCGAGGGATCGACATTAACGCGGGCGGAGCCGCGGGCGAAAGCTAGTCTATTAATATTTGAGTTAAAATAGGTGTTGTCAATTTTGAAGCGGTTACCAGAGATTTTAGAAATAAATATGGTTGGTAAGTAAAAATGCTTTTTTACATTGGATTTACTTACCTATTTACACTTTTAACAGGAGAAATAGTCATTCAATTTTATTAAAAAATAACTAGGCCCACAGTGGGTTGTGTCGTAGAATACTAACTCAACGATACTATATTTTATAATAGATATAGATAAACGTCCAAGACTCAGGTCAATCTGAAAAAAAGCGTTTTCCGTCATGATCTGACCGGGGATCGAACCCGGGCCCCCTCGTGTCACAGGCTGGCGTGTTAACCACTGCACGGAGCTCGCCTGATATGATACTAGCATATTTAAAAGTTTCCTATGTTACTAACACTTTATGGGTTGTAAAGTCTTAAACATTTTTCAATTATTTGATTGGTTTTCTTTTGTATATTTTTAACTTGTCTTATACGTGTATAATAGAAAGTAAGATTTTTTCCCTGAATGAATGAATAAATGAAAAAAGGGTTTTTAATGTATAAATTCAAAATTCAAACCGTTTATTTTCTATAGGTCATTTACACATTAATTGTCATATATTTTCAACTGAGAATTGTTGAAGTCAGTAATTTACTTATGGCTAAGTTTAATATAAGTTATATGAAACTTACCTAGACGTTTTTGTATATCTAGTATTACAGCGTCGATAGAAAGCAACTTACCTGTAAATAAAACAATGAATAAATTAGACTCAAACATTTAAGGAGAAAGTTACTACTTAGAAGTAAAAATTAGATGAAGAACCGGTCAAGTGCGAGTCGGACTCGCGCACAAAGGGTTCCGTACCATTATTCTAAAATAAGTTTAAAATTATCAAAAATATTTGTATTACATGATGTAACAAAAAATTTATGCTTTTCGCAATTTTACCTTTATCTGTGCTATAAGACGTTGCTTACCAAATTTCAAGATTCTGAGATCACGGGAAGTACTTCCCGTGATCTCAGAATCTTGAAATTTGGTAAGAATCCTGTAGGTTTTGATTCACTTGCGAATGTCGAAAAAACACGAACATTTGCGGCATAAACGGCTGTATCTATTGATTGCGTTGGCTTACGAGAGTAACGTTGCAGCATGCCACCTGCATGCTGCATCTCATCCAACCTCATTTCTTTCACATCCTGTCCATTTTTCATTCCTCATTTTATTTCAAATTTCATTCCATACCATTTTTAGATTTTTTTCCCTCTCTCTCATCACTCATTCCTTCAGTCTACCATCAAAGTAATATAAAGTCACATATTTTTATAGCTTTCCATTTTATTTGTGCTTATATTGAGACATAAGAAAAAAGGAATAAAAAACATAATCCCAACAATTTCACAAGTCCCTTCTGTGGTCCTTGATGTCTTCTAAGTGATATTACAAATTCAAGGTCTGCCAAACATTGTTTTATTCAGAGAGGTCACTGTTTACGGAAGGGAATCGCGAAAATATTTTTATGAATAATATCTCCATCTCAAAACGAGCAGCACGACTGCTTTAAATAGTTCGAGTTTGTAATATCATATTACGTCACAAAAAATACATACAATAAGATAATAATAAAATATCCCTGTTGAATATAGACTATAGAATTACCTATATATCTACGAGAGTGTATTGTGCAAAGGGTTGCGCGCCTGTGGTGGCATAAGGTACAATCTAGGATGTATATGCATATTTCCACCATAACCTTTTTTATGATATAGGATAGCAAACGAGCAAGCGGGTCACCTGATTGTAAGTGATTAATGCCCATGCCATGCCCATGTAAAGCCCATGGACAACTGCAACACCAGGGTGTGACTAGTGATGTGCCGGAGAGAAATTCTCTGTTCTCATGAATTCCTTCTCACGGAAATTTGCGGGAAATGTCCAATAATTCTCGAGAATTTCTCCATAATTCCCGCACTTGAGAGAAAGAATAAAAAATTCTCAGGAAAAATTTCCGACTTGTTCTCAACGTTCTCGAAAATTTCGAGCTCGGCACAACACTAGGTGTGACATAACCGTTTCAAGGAGTGGAGAGATTCTTTCCTGAAACGTGACCTGTTCTCTTTCTTGAAAATCTGAACATTCAAAATTCCTTATTACACCCTAGCCCTCCAGCATATAGTGAATCAGATTTGATTTTATTGGCAAGAAGGGGATTGTTTCACTCCCCATGCGCTAATCTAATGATTTATATCCTTTTACTGAATGTTATGCATTATATTTCTAATAAATTATAGCGAAAAATCTAATATAAAAGCAATAACTATAGTTTGAAACTGTAATGCTTCGTAAAAGCCATCGAGAATCCAATAATGTACGAAATTAAAGTGGTATTTTATTACTTTTTGATGTACATATATTTGTAATATCACACATAACGTGTTACACACATAATGAAAAATGTGATAGGTACCTTAAAACCTTTATGTTTATTATCAATTCAAGTAGTTTTTTTTTTTCTTTTCTTTTATTTGGCCATCAAACTTCATTCAGAACTCTTATTTTAGCCAGTTTCAAGTTATTCTTGTGTACCAACGAAATGATGGTGTAGTTCATTTCGTTGATTCTACGGAACCCTTGGTGACAATCCTACGAATCCTCTGGTTTGATCTTAGACGATACTATGTATGTATGTAATCTACTTTGCTTGCATTTATAGGTCATCATTTAAAAGTAGGTGCGATGTAAACGTATATTTCGTGATTCTGCCTAGATGGGAGAGATTACGCAGCTAAAGCTATAAACAAAATAAAATATATAATCTGCTATGAGCCGCGGCGCTGGTCCGCGTTGAGTGTTGGCTGTCGGCCTGACGAGGGCCGCCACGTTTTATTTACTTCGTTTTTTTTTTTTTATCTATTTATTGATCCGTGTATCCTTTGAGGGATCCACCAATATTCCCATTTGATTTTATAAGCTTTTTTCTTAAGATGAATTTAAATATGCGAAGCACTACCAGTAAGGATGTAATTGGAAACAAGCTCAGATCAGGAAGTCAGTAAAATAAATAGTGAATTAATAGTAATAATGAAAAAAAAAGATATACCTAGATAAAAAGTTAATTAAAGTTTCATACATTTGGAATGTAGGTAGTAGTACATTTTAAAATTATCTTAAAATGTTTCTATAAATAAGTAAATATATAAAGCACATTGCGCTTGCCCCACCGTAATTTGTAAATTTGTGTCGTGAAATACTAATTCAACGACACTATATTTCTATGGAACAATATATTTTTGTCATTTTATACTACACTAATTACAAAAAGATTTGATTGTTTATTCGTCTGCATTGAATAGGCTCCGAAATTCCTGTACCGATTTGAAAAACTCTGTCACCATTATTTTTTTTTATTTATGTATTTAACTTCATACACAGTTACAAGTGTAATGGCGGACTTAAAGCCCATTGGCTTTTTCAACCAGTCAATCAGGCAAGTGGTGTAGAGAATGCGAGGGTAGTGCAAGAACAATCATAAATAGAATAAAACAATATATATAAATACTAAAATAGAAAATAAACTTCACAAAAAATACATACAATAAGATAATAATAAAATATCCCTGTTGAATATAGACTATAGAATTACCTATATATCTACGAGAGTGTATTGTGCAAAGGGTTGCGCGCCTGTGGTGGCATAAGGTACAATCTAGGATGTATATGCATATTTCCACCATAACCTTTTTTTATGATATAGGACAGCAAACGAGCAAGCGGTCACCTGATGGTAAGTGATTAATGCCCATGCCATGCCCATGTAAAGCCCATGGACAACTGCAACACCAGGGTGTGACTAGTGATGTGCCGGAGGTAATTCTCTGTTCTCATGATTCCTTCTCACGGAAATTTGCGGGAAATGTCCAATAATTCTCGAGAATTCCTCCATAATTCCCGCACTTGAGAGAAAGAATAAAAAATTCTCAGGAAAAATTTCCGACTTGTTCTCACCGTTCTCGAAAATTTCGAGCACGGCACAACACTAGGTGTGACACAACCGTTTCAAGGAGTGGAGAGATTCTTTCCTGAAACGTGACCTGTTCTCTTTCTTGAAAATCTGAACATTCAAAATTCCTTATTACACCCTAGCCCTCCAGCATATAGTGAATCAGATTTAATTTTATTGGCAAGAAGGGGATTGTTTTCACTCCCCATGCGCTAATCTAATGATTTATATCCTTTTACTGAATGTTATGCATTATATTTCTAATAAATTATAGCGAAAAATCTAATATAAAAGCAATAACTATAGTTTGAAACTGTAATGCTTCGTAAAAGCCATCGAGAATCCAATAATGTACGAAATTAAAGTGGTATTTTATTACTTTTTGATGTACATATATTTGCATGTATAGGTATATTTATGCATCGAATATTTTACGAGCGTCTGCTATTAGAAAGCTTTTACTAGTAAGTTATGTACCCAAATGGGTATTTAAGTATTTTTACTTGCTTATCGTTACATATATATTGTTCAGTAAAAATACCTATAAAGGGTTATTGGTATACCACTAATACATACATAGTATCACGTCTTTTCCCTTGCAGAGTAGACAGAGCCTAGGTCTATAAGACCTGAAGGCCAGGATTAGCATGTTGGTGAGCATTAGGTGGAAAACGGAATCAAAATAGTGTAACTATTAACATGATTCCTCAGATTTTACCCATTCCCTCGATCGGCTTTTACCATCTGCGCGGGAAGAGAAGCAGCTGGTATATTCTACGTTTTTTTCTTTTTTTTAAGTTCAGCATGGAAGTGTTATTATACATATTGTACATTACACAATGGCTATTTTTTTAGCCTAGCTCTTAAATATTATAGAGAGACATGGAGAACCTCGCAGAACTAGATAGCTATCATCAGAAACAACAAAGTTTGTTCTACGAGTTCTGACATAACGTAATAAATTAAATAAAAAAGATTTTTTTTTAAAGTGCTACAAGTCCTATTGTGACATTTGTAGTTTTAGTAAACGAAAAGACGACGCGACGCTCGCGCGTACTCTTTCTTTGCGATCCTTGTAGAGTTGTTGACATTCAAACGGAAAATATAATAAATTATAAATTACTGCCGCCTACAATATATATTAATAGGCGGAAGTTTTGTATGGTTCTTAAAACACAAAAGACAAATGTTAACTTAGCCTACATGCGACCATGAAAACTGCAAAGATTTCGAAACGTTAGGTGTAAAAATAATGTAATATACGCGATAATACCGTATTAAAGTGATTTTATTTAAATGTGTAACAATCGCGGAAACATTAGAAACCATTAATTTAATATTTATTTTTATATGAAAGTAAAATCTATCAATATTAAAAGTTGTAGAACAAACGTTGTTGTTTGTGAATCTAATTCTGTGGGGCTATTAATGTGTTTCAAGTGTAACCCTGAAATAAACACAACTGCCGTGACATGTCATATGAAAGTTTTTGGAAATATATGAACAGACGGGGGCAGATAAAACTGACCCCTCTAACAATAAATTTTAGATTTTAGGGGCCACATTTATATGCCTGACTGTACATCAGACGTTATTCCTTCATGTAAAAACTACTAGACGTATTTTATTTTAGAATAGCAAGTATACGAACAAATACAAGAACTAAGTTGCTGGCAAAGACTAACATAAAATAAATGCCAAAGTATATAGAAATCTTTTCACACCAGCGCAAACAAAAATTAAAACTGAATTCACTGAACCTCTACAAATCAGCAGTCAGTCCCGTTTCCTCTTTAATGAATTCTGTTCATAGACTCCGACAGACCCGCGTCAGGAGTTGTTCAAGAGGGTAATTGGTAGCCGTTTATCGCCGCTCCGTCAGCCTTCGGTCCAATAACCATACTATTTGTACATATACGTGTCTACTTCGGTCCAATAACCATACTATTTGTACATATACATGTCTACTTCTGTCCAATAACCATACTATTTGTACATGTATATGTACAAATAGTATCCAAGTAACTTGCTTATTGAGAAGTCCAAAATATGTCCTTGAAATTATTTGTGCTTAAATAAAGCTTTCAATGGCGTCTTTGTATTTTTATAAGTAGTTTTTAAAGATCCGTACCTCAACAGGAAAAAACGGAACCCTTATAGGATGACTCGGTTTTCCGTCTGCCCGTCTGTCTGTCTATCTGTCTGTCTGTCTGTCGGTCTGTCAAGACCTTTTTCTTAAAAACCCGTGGAGGTATCAAGCTGAAATACATATCAAATACTCAACTCAGTTTACTGTCCCTTGGAGCTGTGAAAAACAAAACTCCTAAGCTAACGCAATCAAAAGATACAGCTGGTTATGCCGCAAATTTTCGTGTTTTTTCGACATTCGCAAGGGAATCAAAACCTATAGGGTACTTCCCGTGAACTCAGAATCTTGAAATTAGGTACGAAGCAACGTCTTATAACACAGATAAAGGAAAAAATGCAAAAGCATTAATTTTGTGTTACATCATACAATAAATATATTTTTAATAATTTCGCACTTGGCCGGATTTTTTTTTTTAATTCATAATGCTATTATGATATACTCTTATTAAATTAAGAAATAATATCTTCTCCCACTCCTCATCCCTTTTTATGTGGGGTCGGGCGGGACAGCATGTAAGTCTTTCATACTTTTCACGCTGTAAAATGTTTCGGCGTATTTTTACGACTGGCCACCTGTGTAACGCCAACCCTCCTTGGGAATGCTTTCGTTGCGGGGGATGTATGTGCTTGTCCCTTTAGTCACCTCTTACGATATCCATCGAACATAATGGAGTGGTTAGGCCGGAAACAACACGGCACTTAATTAAGGAATAAAATTTAGTGAAAAAACCACGCGAGTGGGTTTGAACCAGTGACTTTAAGTCTCTGTATGATCTAACCTAAGATTTAAGGTTACTGATCCAAAAAACGTCTTTTTATATATACAGTCCTTTTAAGCTACGACATACACTCTACTCACCTTATCTCTTACGGGGCGAACTGATAAAATTTTACAATGTTATAAGTAATTATACTTTTACTATTATAATAATCATCATCATCATAATATCAGCCGCAAAAAGTCACTCCTGGACATAGGCCTCCCCCAAGGATTTCCAATACGACCGGTTGGAAGCGGCCTGCATCCAGCGTTCTCCTGCGACCTTAGTCAGGTCATCCGACCATCTGGTTGGTGGATACGTGGTATTTAATAGCGTCCTTCAATTAAACCATCTTATGAGTCTGAGCTAGAGTATCCCTTTACCTCCATCCATTGTTCACAGACAGCTCCGTGGCGCAGTCGTTAACACGCCTGCCTGCGACACGGAGTGACCGGGTTCGATCCCCGGCCAGGTCAAGATGGAAAATGATCTTTTTCAGATTGGCCTGGGTCTTGGATGTGTATCTATATATGTATTTGTTATAAAATATAGTACCGTTGAGTTAGTATCCCATAACACAAGTCTCGAACTTACTTTGGGGCTAGCTCAATCTGTGTGATTTGTCAGTATATATTTTATTTTTTATTTTTTTTTTACGGCTGATATGACACTCAACATGTAACAATATGATAGCGGCTATAGTTGCATACAAACTTATTTGTGAGACCTGAACCAGTTAGACATTGTATCATAGATGCCAATAACCTTCCCATCATCATCCTCCTTACCTTATCCCATTATCTGGGGCCGGTGCAGTATATCTTTTCCTTCGAACTCCCTGTTTCCCGTCATGCCTATATCCACTCCCACCGCCCTCATATCCTGCCTTACGCATTCCATCCATTGCTTGTTTGGTCTTCCCCTTCCCCGGTATCCACTTACCTCCATCTCTAGCGCTTTCCTTGTAATATGATGATCTTCTCGCTTCATTACATGACCATACCAAGCTAATCTACCACTTCTTATTTTTTCGTTTCCCGGCGCTACTTTCAAACTTCCTCTTACAAAAACATTTCTGATTGTATCCATCCGCGTCACATCCACCTTAGCATTCTCATTTCGGTAGAATGAAGTCTACACCTTTGTAGCCCAGCATTCTGAGCCGTACATCATCACTGGTCTAATTACAGCGTTATCTTCCCAGAGTGTAGGAAAATATGAAACTGAATTTCATTATTGTTAACAATAACGTAAATAAATTCATTACGGATTAATTAAAATAATTAATGAAATTTAAATGAAAATTAAATTCATTAATTATATTGTGGTCGTAGTGAGAAAATTTAACAATATCTACTCGTACATAGTGTAAATATAATTCGACGATATAATACAAATTTATTCAGAAGTATTTAATAATTTAAGTGATATAGGTAAAGGTATCTACAATACATATTTATCTGATGTATAAAAGAAAACACTATGCGCTGCGTAGAATTTAATAACGTTTTTATACAGCAGCTGTCCCACATCCAATATTTACGAAAGCAAAATCAACAATTTTCGTTTAAAACGGCTTTTCGACGAAATATTGTCGAAAAGCCGTTGTGCCGTATACGTTTCTTTGTGACTCACACTTGCAAGCAAAACTATGGTAAATTTTAGGGTTCCGTATCCAAAGGGTAGAATAATAATTAATAGTATTATTAATAATAATTAATTATTATTCTACCCTATTATTAATAATAATTAATATGGTTAAACATTAATAATTTTTAATTATTATTAATTATTTAGTTGTGGTAGAGCCACGCTACCGGCAAAATTCATTTTTGCTAGTAGCATGAATGGGCCGGCTCGACCGGGGAAGTACCACACTCTCACAGAAAATCGACGTTTGACTCTTTACCGCTTCTATGCTTGTTTCGGTGAGTGAGAGAGACGGAGGCCCATCCTTCCCCCATGTCCTTTCCCCAACTCCTTGAAAGGCCGGCAACGCTCCTGTTACACCCTGGTGTTGTAGTTGTCCATGTGCAGCGCTGGTCGCTTACCATCAGGTGACTCGCCTGCTCGTTTGCTGTCCCATATCATAAAAAAAATATATATGGCTTCGTTGTCCGTCTGTCGCCAGGCTATATCTTATCAACCGTGATAGTTAGACAGTTGAAATTTTCACAGATGATGTATTTCTGTTGCCGCTCTGACGACAAATACTAAAAAATAGAATAAAATAAATATTTAGGCTCTCATACAACTAACGTGATTTTTTGCTCGTTTTACTAGATATTGATAACTAAAACAGGTAGACGTTTAAAATATTTACAGCATATTTAGTTATACATTCACGGTAAAAATAAATAATAATTAATATATAGGGACATATCACACACATTGAGCTAGCCCCACAGTAAGTTGTGAACTTGTGTCGTAGGTTACTAACTCAACGATACATAAACATTTTTTTTATAATAGATACTTACTACTTTTTCTATAAAAACATCCAAGAATTTAAGAGGGCTGCCACATAATAGACATGATTTTTTTGGCGTTTTTATAGATAATAGTACATGCAGGTCATTTGTCACAAGCTTCAAAAAAAAATCATCAGCAACATGCTTCGTCAAATGTTTACAGACATTAATCAGTAACATGCTTCGTCAAAATATATACAAAACAGTATGCGCTACACGCTTCGTCAAAATCCTTAGTCTAAAAGACCGCCCCTGATCTCGTCCCTGGCCCAAAAGTTCCCTTTATACTAGCTGCATTGCTACGTTGAATAGCAATGGAAAGTCTTTGGGTCAGATGATAACGACTGTCTTTAACTCGGTCTGAAATACAACTGCCCACTCTCTAATAAAAGCTCCAGCACCCGTGATCTCAAACGCTACAAATATAAAATGACTATCTTATGCTGTGTGTGTATGTCTGTTCAGATCTAATGGATCTTATAAACTACTCAACCGTTTTTTCCAGAGGAAGGTTTCTATGCATAATAAGTATCTACATTGCAACCGTGCAAAACAAAGCAGGTCGCTAGTGATATATAACCGTTTGTCGTTACGCCGTCAGCCCAACAAACTTATCTAATTTAGATTAACGATGCTTCTGACAGCAGGGGTGAGAGGCGGCGATTTAAAATACAAAATGAGTTATCAGTTTCCTCTGTACAATGGAGCGATAAGGAAAAGGCATACAAATGAAATAAATATACTTCCATGTGAAAAATTGCTGCGTTATATACATGTCAGTGTGTTGTTTGATTTATTAGTCCTCCCCTACTGTTCATTGGAAATATACCCCTATCAAACTGAGTAATCGTAGAGATAAGGGATCTTCCCCGTTTGTCTGGGAGAAAAGAAAAACGCTGAATGTACTAGCTGGTTCTTTTCCCGCGCAGGTTAATAAATAAATAAATAATAAATATATACGGACAAATCACACAGATTCAGCTAGCCCCAAAGTAATTTCGAGACTTGTCTTCATCATCATCATCATTTTCAGCCCACATCAGCCCACTGCTGGGCATAGGCCTCCCTTTTTTTACGCCATTCTCTACGGTCCTGTGCTAGTCTCATCCACTGTTTTCCACTTTGCCGAACAATGTCATCTGACCAGCGGGCTGGTGGTGACTTGTCTTATGGGATACTAACTCAACGATACTATATTTTATAACAAATACATAAACGAACCTGCCCGGGTTCGATCCGCGGTCAGGTCTCTCGTGTCGCAGGCAGGCGTGATAACCACTGCGACTCGGAGCTGTCGGAGGTTGTAAAAGCCGATCGAGAAAATGAGCAAAACTCTGAGGAATCGTGTTAGTGAGTTATGCGGATAGCCTTATAATTTTTATTCAGTTTTCAATGAAACGCCCACCAACATGCTAAAGGCGTTTAGGTCTTAAATACCTGGGCTCTGTCTACCCCACATAGTGAAAAAGACGTGATAGTATGTATACAAAGGTTATTTTCTCTGCTTATGGCAGGAAATAAAAGGAAATTCGCATTCTGTAGTAATCAATATTGTAGTTAGACTGCAAACCTAACTAAGTAGAAAGTAAAAAGAATATTTTAACAAGAATATTATAAGAAGAAAAGCTGACTGATCTATCCCAGAGGGTGAAGGAAAAATATGAGATCTTGTTCCCAATCCAACCAAGTGACAAGAAAGAATATTAATCCATGTACGTGTAAGCCCTCGTAATAAAGCGATAACCTTGTATTAGGGCGCCATCACGCGCCGCGGACAAGGCCGGCCGAAATTAAGTGTGATAAATCTACGGAGTCCCATCCTTATATGAGCGGACAATGAAAAATGCATGATTACTCCATGTCGGACAACTTTCTCCTGTGAGCTCCGAAGCGCAGTGGTTAACACGCCAGCATGCAACACGTGGGTTCCCGGGTTCGATCCCCAGCCAGGTCAAAATGGAAAACAATATTTTTCAGCTTGATCTGGGTCTTGGATGTTTATCTATATAAGTATCTGTCATAAAATATAGTATCGTTGAGTTAGTATCCTACACACAACTTACTGTGGGGCTAGCTCAATTTGTGTGATATGTCCCTATAAGTTTATTAATTTATTCTCTAAAGGACTTCTTCTTTTTGAGGCGAAATGGTTCCAATTAATTATATTTTATTTTGGCCAGTATTTGGCCATGTTGATCGCTTTAGCATGTTGGTGGGCATTAGGTGGAAAACGGACTAAAAACAGTGATGGGTTGCTAGCCGCATCACCTATTACCATGATTCCCCGGAATTTTGCTCGTTTCCTCGATCGGCTTTTACGATCTGTGTGGTAAGAGAAGCAGCTGGCACATTCTAAGTTTTTCTTTTTCACCCAGACCAGCATGGTAGTGTTATTATACATATTGTACATTACACAATAACTATTTTTTTAGCCTAGCTCTTAAATATTATAGAGAGACATGAAGAGGGTTAATTTCCACTCACATCGACAAAAGCCTAGGGCCTATAGAATGTTGGATTTTCAATCTTCTTTGAGTGCGCAATTTGAGGCGGTATATACGACGCCATAGGTTTTTTGGTAATAAAGACACCAATTTCGTTAGGATGCCAACACGTGCCACATATTATAGCTAGGTCAAGATACTAAAATGAATTTATAGGTAATTCTCGGTAATCTATGGGTTTGAAATTGACAAAAGCAAATTTATGGTTATTGTTATAACTGACACGGCGGACCCATCTTCAAAGCATCCCTGCTGAGTACTATTATACATTACACTATGTCTTTTTCTACGGATCTCGTCCAACAAACCGACTAAACAATTATAAAACAAAAACACTTACCGTCTTATTATAAAACGAGGACTAACTTGAGTACCTGGTTTAAACCATTATCCGACCAAAATAAGATGTCACTTAACACTTCGACGTTAGTCAACTGTCATTGTCAATTTGTTTTGGAGTTAGTCCACGTTTTATCCTTACTAATATTATAAATGCGAAAGTGAGTTTGTTTGGTTATTTGTTTGTTTGTTTGTTTGTTACGCTTTCACGCCGTAACTACTAAACCGATAATCATGAAATTTTGCATACATTCTCTGGAGTACGGAGAAGGACATAGGCCACCTTTCATCCCGGGAAAAAGTACTATTCCCGAGGGATCGACAATAACGCGGGCGGAGCCGCGGGCGAAACCTAGTAAGAAAATAGGAATAAAAAGCGGGCGAAAGCTAGTAATAATATAAGTCTGATACGGATTTTTGACGTGTTAACGACATAAACACACGCAGAGAAATTGGTGACAAACAGAATTACTGAATCGAATAGTAAAATTAGGTTACAACATTTCTAGTTTGAAATACTTGGTCCTTGTTGTCTCTACAAATAATTATTCATTCTTACTAATCGTATGTTTCATTATATTATTTGATTAATTTAGCTCACAAAAAAATTATATTGAACTAAAACATCAAGAATTATTGCATCATAAACAATAATTATTTTAATATGTATATAATGTATTGTATCTACTAAGAAACCGGAATTCGCAGTTACTAAATGATCTAGTTCCGTTTAATGATTCACAATGTTACTGGTGGACTACGAGTGTGTCTGTAATTAAAACAATAATCTTTTTATTACAACTACATTTTTGTTTGCAGTAAATATCGTTCAAAGTGTCGTATAATATTTATTTAGTTTGGTTTACTTTTTAAGTAGTGCTATAGTTTAACAAGAATATTATAGTAATAACCACCCCGGAAACAGTAAACGGTACAATGTATTTATTAAACCGAGCTATTCTATCAGCGTGTTTTAAAATATTTAAAATAATGATGTTTTAATAACAATCGAGGTGGTATTCATAACTAAATATCTTGTTCTGTTTATTTAAAACTGTGTTGACATGACAAAACGATCAGTTGACATTGACAGTCCGCGCCGCAACTCCCGCGCTCGCGCCCCGCCGCCTCCTCCTTGCCACTTGCCATTGTGTTTTCGTTCGACCGCGCGCGCGCTAAAGCCGATAATTGTGTTGTTATTTTTGAGTGTTCTATGTTTGATACATTGTGTTTTAATGAACATTTAAATTGTTTTGATGTAGAATTATTAAGTGATAGAAAAACTTATTTCTTTTCCATAAGAAAACATTGTTAGTTACATGCCAAATAATTTGACACTTATTGTTGATGGTAAACAATATTATGTTACGCCACGATCTTCAATTTAGATATTTGATTAATCTCAATCAAGTTACAGTCCAGATGACTGTAGTGAGAAAAAATAAAATATAAATATAGCTAATAATTGATAACAGTTTATTTAAATGAAAAAATAGTACATATTATGTAAATCTTACCTATAAAACATTTTTATCATAAGTAGTATTGGTAAAGATGCTCATTAGAATACTTCTAAGATGTGTGACAGGTATACATATTGCAATAATGATCAACAAATAAATGAATATTGGTGCACAATCAGAATGCATTTTATAACTGACAGAATCACACATCAGAATATCTTTGTTATAACTGATTTGATATAAAATATTTTGTTGACGGTGTAGCGTAATAGGCATGTTGATTAAAAAATAGTAATTAGTCTGTCAGTTAGATAGTTAAAAAATATTGGGTACGTATTTTTTCTTATCTCAAATAAACGAAAAATTTCAGCTGTTTAAAAGTCCCCGTGACTTCACAATCTTGTACAATTTCTACAAAACTTTGACGTCACGAGCTCCCACTTCTGAACTTTGATGCGTTATGTCTTCGTCAATTTTCGTTTTTTTGACATAAGGAAAAATACGTACTTATCCTATTTTTTTATTTTTCTAACTGACTGGCTAATTATTAGTTCTTAGTCAACATGCCTATTGAAACGAAATAATTTAAAGAGTTATAGAGTAATATTTTAGAGACGCGTACATTGATGTTCCTTAAGAATTTTTGGTTAACGGTTATAAATTATCCATTATAAAATAAATTATATTTTTCTATTACTTAATGTTTTTTTTTTATTCCAGGAAACCTAAACCTGCCTATAGAGCCGTAGCGCGTGCGACGTCATAATAAAATGCCGATAATCTCGATTTCTATTATTCTAACACCTGCTAAACTTAGTATTAACTTAATTAACTCCGTGTTTGACTTATTTTTATTATGATACTAGATAGTCGGAGTCTTTGGATATTCTAATGAAAAAGGCATTTATTTTTATTTTTCTAAAGACGTCACACTTACTGATGGCTCTATGAACTGCGTTTAGATGGAGCGCCTGCAATCCAGTGCACCGACAGCACCAACAATGGATCCCTTTTAGGCTTTTAATGAAGAAAATACAGTTTTATATACCTACTTATACTAAGAGAAATAAAATTGTTTTTTGTCTTATAAAAGCCTGAGGGGACCCGTTAGTACTGTAAGTGCACTAGATTGCTGGCTTCATCTTAGGCAGTCTCCACACTGATCGACGCGGAATCGGCTTTAGCCGTTTCTGCGTCGATTAGTGTGGGGACTACCTAAACCAGTAAGTACTGCATACGAAATAGTAGCTGTAACAAAACCTAGGCTGCTAGTATTACAATGTGTATTGTACTTGTTACAAAAAACATAAAGTAAGCGTTACAACACGAATAGTTATCATTAAAGTTCATGTCGTTATGTTACCTAAATTTATTAGTAGATACAGCAAAGTATTTAGTAAACCCAAAAAAAAATAGTGTTTAAGTTTACCAGATTGCATAGTAGTCCTTACTATCGTCCTAGTAATGTCTATACTTACGTATTGTTACTAGTACATTGTTTTTGTAACAGGCACGTTATTTAACTTGTAGGAAGTATTATATTTATTTGTCAGTTACACTAAACATCTAGTTGTCATTAATAAACCGATAGGTAAAAATAATACCAGAATGGTTTTTGTAAGGTCAACCGGCGAGTCTTGCTGTCACGGTTGCAAACAGAAGTTCTAGTTACAGTAGCGTTTTTTCTCGTATAGGTAGCCAGATATTTCTCTGCGTGGCATCAATGAAAGCTAACAGCATGCTCAAAAACGTGTCACGTTCCCTGTGCAAGTGGGAGCGCGGAACAAGCGATAGAGGCATGATCGGCCTAAGCATTTGGCTTGTGACGAATATCTCTCTTCCACCGTTATGACGTAAAATTATCGTCCGTAAATCGACTTTTCTTTTTCTAATATGCGCTTCAACATGCATTTCATGTTGTGTTCTAAACTTCTTACTTACTACGCTGGCGCAGCGACCCGAAGTGGATCTACTGAGCTACTTGTATGCTTTACTGAATGTGTATACATATAGTCTTTACTGAATGTACGTAATAGTTATAAAATTGCCACACCAAAGTATAAGCGGAAGTTATAGCTTGCTTGTACATTGTAAATTCAATTAAAGCTTGTGAAGATGTTTTATCTTTATTTATCAGAGCACTAGGCTCTTGTTAACACAGATGCTTACACACGGTAAATAACTATCCGAGACCACATTGTATAATTTCCACGTTCATCTGATTTTTATGAGAAAATCTTTTAACCCTTTGACCGCGAACGTCGGATATACATTTTATATGAAAATGTTTTTGTATGAAAATGAAAACGTCGGATAAATCCGACATATATTTTCTATGAAAATGTATGTCAGATTTATCCGACGTTCGCGGTCAAAGGGTTAAATTGTTCGGCTTCTATACATACATATTATATGAGTTGTCCCTATATATATATTTATTATATATAGGTACATTTGAAGAAGTAACTTTATATAGGTTTCGTACAATATGATTGCTGACATGGTGGGACCCTTGTCAGAAACCAAGTGCCTGAAGCTTTTTCTTCAGCTCCGAATGTTATTCAAAATAAAATACTTAAATATTTTTATTATTATATAACTAGCTTTCGCCCGCAGCTTCGCTCGCATCAACGTCTTTCCCTCAGGAACAGTACTACTAACTTTTCCGGGCTGAAAGTTAGCCTATGTCCTTCTCCGTACTCCAGAGAACTTTTAAGCCAAATTTCAGGCGTAACAAACAAACTCACTTTCGCATTTATATAATATTAGTATTAGTAAGGACAAGTAAGGATAAGGATTTAAAAAACCAAAAAAATGCGAATAAATAACGAACCAAATTTGCTCATAATAAATGGGATTAAAACTCTTGAAGAATAGCTGTCATTCGTATAACATCCTGATATGAGCCACATCATTGCCAAAGATAGTAAAATTATCTTTCTAAATTCCATTTTCGCCACGTAATGCACCATCGTCAGTGCGTGTTTGGTAGTAAGTATAAACTTACAAAGTTACAATACCGTGGGTTGAAAAAGGTTGCAAACAAACATTACAAGTTAAATAAAAGCTTGTGTTTGACGCGGTATTTGTCCTCGTTTTTCCAGAGCACAACGCTCTTGATAGCACGGAAGGTTCCAATTACGCACAGTAATTAATTAAACTAACGACTATTAGTCCAAGACCATGCGGTACAATTTCCATGTTCATCTGATTATTGATGAGATAAGAACTGCCTTTAAGTTATTTATCATTTACACTAGTAATTTTCTTTTCATAAAAGAAAGTAAATTTTAATAAGCAATTTTAACTACAATTCCATATACATTGGATTGTTGGTTCGATTTACGTAGTAACTATTTAGTAATCTGTGGTTTGATGCACAACACACAAGAGGATGGAGAGAGGCAATTTTATTAAATACTTATTCACTTGTAATTAATGTACCTATCTGTGTTTTACAATTACATACATACAATTAAATATACATCGTCATCAATACAATATGAGATAAGTAATTAAACACTACTACGTGCCTATGTTATTAGTTAGGAATTTGGTATTAGATAATATAGAGCTAATCGTGCAATTTTCTTCATGTTTCTGACGTCTTAGTAATTTAAACAGTCCTCCTTATAGGTACTTTCAAACAAATAAAAGCACAAAGCGCTAATATAACACAGCGTGATTTGAACCTCAGAACTATATTGATATCCTCGAATCAAAATCCCTAATATAATATATTTATTTATTTATTATTTATACTAATTATTCATTAAAATACATTAAATATAATGTTATGGGCCAATAGGCCGATGGGGCAGAAGGGGTCTCGAATGGCGACCACGTACCAGCAAGCGCAGCGTCGGACATCCACCGACCAGATGGTCGGATGACCTGACTAAGATAGCAGGAAGACGCTGGACGCAGGCCGCTTCCAACCGGTCGTATTGGAAATCCTTGGGGGAGGCCTATGTCAACGATATTGAAAGCAATACTTTCTATATCGTCGAATGCTGTAGGCAATGACAGCATCGGTCGTACTATGATCATATCTATCCTTGATATAATTCTTCCTTTTATTACCTCAATCTTCAATAATTCCCTTTTTTCCTGTACCTTTCCCTCTCTGTGGAAGGATTCAACCATAACTCCTATTCCTAAGAAAACCAATCCAGTCGCTTTAAGTGATGTCCGTCCCATATCCATTCTCCCTTTCTTATCAAAAGTCCTCGAGCGTCTAGTAAACCAACAACTGAACTCATTTCTTGTAAGAAATAATCTCTTAAATCCTCTTCAGTCCGGTTTCCGCCCTGGTCATAGTACGACTACTGCTCTCGTCAAAATAACAGACGACATTCGCCATGGCATGGACGATAGGCGGGTCACGGTGTTAACATTGTTGGACTTCAGCAATGCTTTTAACACCGTAGATTTTGATATCCTATTGGAGGTATTGCGTTCAGTCAACGTATCTCCTGAAGTAATTGACTGGTTTCGTACTTACCTGTATGGACGCCGACAACGAGTGCGTGTTGACGATTCTTACTCGTCATGGTGCTGCACAGACGTCGGGGTACCACAGGGTGGCGTCTTATCTCCTTTATTATTTTCTTTATTTATTAATTCAATATCTTTACAACTTCGCTCTTCCTACCACCTGTACGCTGATGATCTTCAAATTTACACACAGTCCAGCATTGAGCAGCTTCCCATTGCTATTAACACAATAAATGAAGACCTGGAGATTATATCAACCTGGAGTAAATGTCACGGCCTTTTGGTCAATCCTAAAAAAACACAGGCCATCGTTATCGGTAGTTCCCGTCTCACCACCAAAATTGATTGGAATTCCGCCCCAAATATACTGTTTGACGGGGAAACAATTGAATTTAAGGATAAGGTCAAAAACCTTGGAATTATATTTGATTCCTCACTTTCTTGGTCTCCTCAGATATCTGAGATAAGCAGAAAGATCTTCGTTGCGTCAAGGTCTCTTCGAAGATTGCAAAATTTTCTTCCTATACGCACCAAAATTGCGCTTGTACAATCGCTTTTATTTCCCATCCTAGATTATGCCGACACTTGCTACTTAGATATAACACAGGAGCAAATTAATAAACTTGAGCGCCTTCAAAATCTCTGCATACGGTTTATATTTGGTCTTCGCAAATATGACCATATCTCTCAATTTCGTTCAGACCTCAAGTGGCTCCCAATTCAACGTCGCCGTGATTGGCATATCCTCTCACTTCTTTATTCCATCCTTTTCAATCCCACCTACCCTGCCTATCTTAAAGAGCGTTTCGTATTCCTTAGCGATGGACATACTCATTTACTTCGCAGCTCAGATAATCTCCTACTTAGAACTCCAGCTCACTCTTCAGACTTCTATGCTAAATCTTTTTCAGTACAAGTAGTTCGTCTATGGAACGCCCTGCCACCCCTTATCCGACGCGCTCAAAGTCTTCATAGTTTTAAAAATATGACCAAATCGCATTTTCTTTCTTCTTAAAGGTTCTCACTATCCTTTTCTTACATTTTCTACATATTATTATTATTATTTTCCTTTCCTTGTTCGTCCATTTTCTCCCTCTTATTGTGTTTTAGAGATATACTGCATATATTTAAGTCTATGTATATTTGTATGTAAGTGTATGTGAGTAAATTATTTTAGTCTTATGTAGGTATATTATTGTATGTATAACAATTTGAAAATACCAAAAATTTCTGCGCCACCCCTTTGATCATATAATCTTCTCTCTATCATTAAACGGTTGCCTGGAAGAGATCGCTTTAAGTGATAAGGCCGCCGGTTGTATACCATATTTTGTTTTTGTGTTCCTTTGTATTTTGTATTTTATTTTTGGTGCAATAAAGCGTTCTTGTATTGTATTGTATTGTATGTCCAGCAGTGGACTTCTTGGGGATACAAAAAAAAGTAAAAATCGTAAAAAAAATTAGGCTTCCCATTCCCATATAAAGTCGCCAATCAGCTGGACGAATCTCTTTGTAAGGATTTTTTTTTAATATTCGTTTTTTACCTTTTTTTCTTGCAATTCTGTATTCCATTAGGGATTCTGATTCCAGGGTTTCAATATTGTTCAGAGGTTCTTAATCACGCGGTATGGATTTTATTTTATGTAGATTACGAGATAGACGGAGAAAGTCACAATACTATTAGGTATCTGTAGCATGATGTTACTTAATCTACAGTGGGATCATACACTAAATTGTGCTCGCGGTTATAGCTCGATTCTTGGATACCAAACAAAAGCATGTGCCCTCGATATATTGCCGCCGTGGTATGTTCACAACAGCCTTTGTTAGGATTCTATCTCGAAAATAATTCTGGCTAAAGTCAGTTTCTTAGGTCTTAAAGAATTTGCACCAATATGAGTGACTCGAAGCCTCAAAGATTTATTCAAAAAAATGGTCTTCTCAGACACTTGTTTTGCTTCAATTCACATTTTAAAGAATGAAAGCTACCGTTTTTGTGCTCACTAGTTGGCGCCACTGTTGAGTAAGGTTTCGAAAAAGCTTTTTATTACACGCGTCGGAACAAATTTTACATTTCAATTATGTTTTGCGAAAAATCGATATACCTGGGTCCTATTTACGGGAAATTATGCTTTTTCGTCTAAATCTCGGTTTTCCAGGTATTAGTCTTACTAAATGTCATTTGGTATACCTTACGCTATACATGCGCCTCTAGCGGAAATTTTACACGCTCTCATTCAAATTTAATTGTATTTAAAATATTAATTATTGATCAAAAGCTCCAGACTACTAGCGTTTCGGAACCAATCGCTGCAAAGAAGAAACTCTTTTCAACAGCCTTGGTAAATTATCTCTTATAAAATTATATTTTTTCCTTAAATTATCGCATTCAAAAATACGCTAATAATATTACGATCTAGCCTTAACTTAGACTAATGAGTAATTTTACATTGACGGTTAATAAATGAGAATTTATATACAATATATGGTGAAATTTTGATCGTTCTGGACCCTTAAAAGGGGCGATTCTGCCCATAGATATGAACAATTTTTTCTATGGGACCTATGCTGGGAACTCAAAAAAAAATAATGGGCAGTTTCATCCAAAAAACTTCGGCCGCCCGGTTAATTTGTATCGGAACGTCAAAAAATTTTTTGAGTTCCCAACATTGGTCCCATAGGAAAAGTTGTTTATATCAAAGGGCCCCAGGCCTATATAAGGATCCAGAACGATCAAAATTTCACCGTGTATACGACCAAGGCTGTTGAAGAGTTGAATGCCATATCATCAGAATATGGCAATGAAGAACAATATAATACAAGATAGGTCTGATGTTACACATTAATTACGTCGACGCAAACATTATAAACGAGGCTTTTGTCTGTCGGTTGGGATAACATGATGGCTAACATTTACTTAATTTACTCCATTATTTTGTGATGACAAATAAAATTCCATTGAACGGTGAAAACGACTAATTTAAATAATTCCTTTTAAGGGCCCATACATGTATTTTTCAGAAAGATATCTATTAAAATTTAGTATTGCGAGGCCCTAGAGAACCTATCAAACTATTGATTGAACTACTGTTTACAGTTTAAAATATATTGATTGAACTACTGTTTACAGTTTAAAATAAGGACGTGACGATTTTCTTAGCCTTTTGCTAAAAACGGCTACTTTTGGCAAAAATACTAAGAAAAGATTGTTTTAAAATATTTATTGCTCTAAACAGAAAGGACAATACAAAATGACACTAACATAGGTACTCAATTCAAGAGGGATCGCTTCCAGTCAACCAGTTGGACAAAGGATAATTAAAAGCAATACAGCAAGTAGAAGTATACAATAAATATAACAATAAGCTATAGGTAATTGTCCAACCATATTTCCCACATCAATACCATAACCCACTTATTTCTTTTTTAAAACGCAATAGTTCCTCTTCCGGCCAAGACCTGTTCAAGGGCATATCATACATTGATATAACCGGG
The DNA here is from genome assembly GCA_947532085.1 of Elegia similella. NCBI lineage: Eukaryota > Metazoa > Arthropoda > Insecta > Lepidoptera > Pyralidae > Elegia > Elegia similella. The sequence goes on along the minus strand of OX383942.1, from coordinate 17,812,972 downwards.
AACAGGTTCTGGTTGGAGACCTACCTAGAGGCTCTTTAAATAAGTTGATGTAATCAACTTATTTAAAGAGCCTCTAGGTTTTGGATCTATATCCCCACGCAAGCTTCTCAAAGGACCGGGGTAGCACCCATGAACCGTAAGGAAATAAAGCTATAGGTATACAATTATTTAAAAAACATTACAATATATATATTGAATCATATAATACATACATATAATAGTATAGAAATATCATAACTACATTTAAACTCAATGAACTTTCTCACTCTATTTTTAAAGGACACTGGACACCGATTATTCTTATCTCTATGAGGACACCAGTGTTTGTGACATCTTAATGTCAAGTGACAGGATAAGGGCAATGTCAAAGCTTCACGTTCTTACTTCAAACTGTATATAAAAATAATAAAAACTTAGATAAATTATTATAATCGTAATAAAGGTATCTAAACTTTTCCGAACATACCACAGTTTGTGTGTGACATTAATTTCATATTAGGGATAATAATTCTTTGTTCTGTGTTTAGATGGCATTTGAATCACACTACCTAAACCAATGCTGTCCTACCTCAAATTCCACTGTAGCTACAGCTCTGAGCTCCACTCTGCCATAACATTTGTTATTTTTACCTGATAGTATATCTTGATATATCTAATGGTTTCTGATGTTCCCGCGATTGTAACACATTTAAATAAAATCACATTAATACGGTATTATCGCGTATATTACATTATTTTTACACCTAGTCTCTAGTTATCTTTCATATTTAATTTCATAAGTTATTAAATTATCAGTTTTAGATTTTTTCCATGTACTTTTGCTATAAATACCTAGTTTATTATTTTGATTTATACCTAGCTTATTATTTGATCTGTGACCGAGTTTTATAACCATGTGACATTAATAAGCATATATTTTTATTATGCTTACTTTAAGATTGCAATATTGTTAAATCAAGTTATACTCGTAAAACAGCATATTTAAACAAAACAATCAAAGCCTAGATTTATTTTGGGGTTCACTGGCAAACGCGAAACACTTGAGAATTGTAAGAGTTTGTAATTCAGAGACAACAGTTCATTGTCCTCTGAGACAGAGCAGACTGTTCCCAGCCTCTGAGGTTACAGTGCTTTGCCTGTCTCAAAGGGAACAATGTCAAGTTAGGGGACCGCACAAAAAACGCGAAACTCTGGCAAAATACATTTATTAAGACGGTACTGCACGAACTTGTGGAAATTAACGTATTTTTAAATCACTAGTACTATGCGCTGAATTAATTAAATAGGTACATCAAAAGTATTTATATAATTTAGGTCAAACCTTGAACAAGATCGCCCACTTCTTAGAATTTGAAAAAGATACATATGAAATTTAAAAATGATGTGTAAATTATGTTATGATAGCAAAAAAAAAATTCTTCGAAATCTTTGTAATTTTTACGTCTAAAACAATAATTCTCTTATGACGATATTTATATTTACATCCCGGAGGTCGGCCATTTTCTTACTTTTTTTTTTTAAATATAGGTATGAAAATATTAAGACTTTTCATCTTTTTCCCTAATCGCTTAATGGTTCTGCGCAGCCTAAGGGCTTGCGCAGTAGCGACGTTTTTCGTCTCAAAATAGAAACAGAAAACCGGATAGTTACCAGTTCAATTAACACATCAATACTAATAATAAATCCGTAAGGGTTGGTCATGGAGTAAGTTACTTTGTTTTCAAAGACGAGTTTCAAAAGGTGTGTTAATTATTTGGTATGGACTTTTGACGCATTCTATGTATGTCACATACACGAAACGTGTTTTTTTTTTGGAACCCCTAAAATATTTTTCTGTTTTTGTGTTCCGCTATTCTAGGGGAAAATCGTCACATTAATTAGAATATTAATTAATTGTACATACTTTTATTCACCAGCACCCATAGCATCGCGCCCGCGACGCCGTTTATATCGCGCGATAAACTATCCACATCTCGCTCTTTGATATTACGGAATACAAGATGTCGATAGTCGATAAACGTTGTCGCGCGTGCCATACTACGGGGGCTGCTTAAACGTTTAACATGGCTCACATTTTGAATTTAAAGACATATAAGCATGGCGTTTTCAAATCTTAAAAAATATGTGACTTAATTAGTTGTTGTGGTAGAGCCATGCTACCGGCAAACTTCATTTTTGCTAGTAGCCTGAATGGGCGGGCTCGACCGGGAAAATATCACACTCTCAAAGAAAATCGACGTTTGAGTAGAAGCTTTACCCCTTCTATGCTTCGTTCGGTGAGGGAAAAAGCTAAAGGCCCATCCCCCCCCCCCCCCATTCCTTCCGCCCATGTCCTCCTACCCAATATCCTTCCCCCAACTCCTTGAAAGGCCGGCCACTCTCCTGCCACACCCTGGTGTTGCAGTTGTCCATGGGAAGCGGTGGTCGCTTACCTTCAGGTAACTCACTTGCTCGTTTGCCGTTCTAAATTATGAAATAAAAAATGTGACTATATAACGTTTATATTTGAAAGAGCTTTTATGTTTAGAAGTGTATTTTTTTATAGTTTTTGGTAGGCTTTTCATAGCGACACGAAAAAATGTATGCCTGATAGCTGTAGTTAATACTAAGACATTGATTGACAGGAATGACAAAGCACTTAGTATTTAAGAGTACCCACCCAATTTGCAGAGAAGTTAATTTTCCAAGTAATATAGCAGTGAGTAATTAGTTCGTGTTATTCTGAAAGTCCAATACCCCACTAGTTGAAGTTAGAGTTGGAAACGAACGCAATAGTTGGAAATGATTCGGGCCGAAAACTCTCAATGAGCTGAACAAGAGAATTGCTGCTTCAAAGTTTGTTATAGCTGAAAATCTGAAAACTGGAGCTCATTCAATACTATATCAATTCAGTCGGAATAAGTCTTGAGTGCTACATTTGAGCTTTTTTCGGTTTCATTAGATGGACTGTACAGCATCAGAAGCAGGTCCTCATTATGACAGATAATGATGATGATGATTATGACAGAATTTAGATATAATATAAATAAATAAATATATATATAGGGACAAATCACACAGATTGAGCTAGCCCCAAAGTAAGTTCGAGACTTGTGTTATGGGACACTAACTCAACTATATTTTATAACAAATACAATATAGATAAACATCCAAGACCCAGAACAATCTGAAAAAGATCATTTTCCATCTTGACCTGACCGGGGATCCAACCCGAGCACGGTACCCTCGTGTCGCAGGCTGGCGTATTAACTACTGCGCCACGTAGCTCGCTAAGATGAAGATAGATAGTTTTTTTTTTTTAACGAACCCTGCAATATGCGTGCGGGAATAATTCGAGTTGCAAGCTCTCAGTGATTGCTGATGGAGCATTGCTGCATCAAAGTTTTATATAGGTGCTAAATAAATTTTGCATTAAATTGTTGTTATAGAATAATTATTTAAAAAAAGAAAAAACTCACTCATTATGACATCAAAAATTAAAGTATTATTTCGTAAAAAGTCTAACGATTTTCCTAGAGACTCGTAGCACTCATGGCATAATTTGTCAACAACAGTTTGAACTGAGATAACGTTTTATGGTTACTTACCTAAAGGGTAAAACGTCCATCCTTCTTTCACATTGCTGTATCTATTGAACCTTAATAGGTACAGAATAATTTTTTTAACAGAATATGTACTTTTAAATGTCGCCGCTTTATCAACAAAAAATAAAACGAAAAGAATTATTGGGAGCCCCACACAATCGTTGGATATTTTGTGTGTGATTTCGACTTTTCCAGTGGGGTCGTGATGCTGACAACGGGGGGACTAGCAGCATGTTTTTTTTGCCTTTGTGTGGCGCGGGCGCGGCGTGTTGTGGCGGCGGTCAGGGAGACCCGGTGAAACGGCTGACCGCTGGCCGCCCGCAGGATGAATGGATTCCCGAACCTGGGGATCACTTAATCTCCACCTCAGGAGGCTGAACCGCCAGAATGTGTAAAATTCCCGCTGCAGTAGTCGTGCCGGGGAAGGAGACCGGAGTGAACCCGACTGCTGCAAACGGAGTGGACCGGGAGCCCTTCCGCCCGCCGCCCCAGCAAACTGCTCTACCCGCGTCTACCGCTGGCAGCCTTATGCTGCAATATTTGTTGTTCTTTTTGTTGTCAGCGTAATGACTCCACTATCTTTCACCCCCCCCCCCCTTTATGAATGGCTAGGAAAAAGAAAAAACGTTTTTCAGCGGCACCCTTATCCACACTAAAAGTGGATTTCTGTAACATCAGGGGACTGCATAGCAATCTGAACGCAGTCCATCATTATATTGAGACTGCGCAGCCGACCCTGTTTTTTCTGAAGGAGACACAGATATCTTCTCCGGCTGATACATCATATCTGCACTACCCCGGTTATAAGCTGGAACACAATTTTATGTCTAAAGCCGGGGTATGCATGTACGTCCGGGACGATGTCTGCTGTCGTCGTCTCCACGGCCTTGAAGAAAGAGGCCAGTCGACCTTATGGGTGCGCATAGATCACGGAGGCCACACCCGTGTTTATGCGTGCCTATACAGGCCTCACGGTGGTGACTTGAGCACAGCTCAACTGTATGAGCACCTGCAACTATCGACTGACAAGGTACTACAGCAATATCCCTCCGCAGAGTTGGTTATCCTTGGCGACTTCAATGGCCACCACATGGATTGGCTTGGATCCCAGAGAACTGACTTTGCGGGGAGGTGTGCATTTGAATTTGCTCTGGCCCATGGATTCTCGCAACTGGTTGATTTTGTAACCAGAATACCAGACGTCGAGAATCATGATAGTTCCAAGCTGGACCTTTTGCTGACTACGCATCCGGACAATTACACTGTCGCAGGTGAGGCCCCTCTTGGTACCTCGGATCACTGCGTTGTCCGGACTCAAGTGCCCTGCTCGCGGCAAAAACCGGACCAGTCACCCGCAGGGTGGCGCCGCGTATGGCACTACAAGTCAGCAGACTGGGATGGACTGCGTGAATTTTACGCGTCGTACCCGTGGAGGCAGCTCTGTTTTGCATCGGAGAATCCAGAGGCCTGCGCGACAGCCGTCGCAGAGGCAATTCTAGCGGGGATGGAATGTTACATCCCAAACCCGCTGGTGCCTTTTGGTACTAAGACCGAACCGTGGTTTAATCGACCTTGCAGAGAAGCTAGATCCCGTAAGCAAACTGCATACGAGGCTTGGACCACAGCCAATAAGGACTCTGATGTTTCCGATGCGAGACGGAAGTATAACGCTGCCTCGAGGTTCAGCAAAAAAGCGTCTGCTAGAGCAAAGTTCGATTTCGTCGGCAAAGTTGGTGAGCGCCTTGTTAAGTATCCCTCTGGGAGTCGAGCTTTTTGGGCGCTTGCTAAATCTGCCGAGGGAAACTTTTGTCAGTCGTCATTGCCACCATTGCAAAAGCCAGATGGCGGTCTGGCCCATAGCGCCAAAGAGAAAGCCGATCTCTTAGGCTCTCTATTTGCCTCAAACTCGACCATGGACGATGGAGCTGCTACATCTCCTTCCATTCCTAAGTGTGACTACTCCATGCCGGAGATTTCCATCACACAGCGGATGGTTCGGCGGGAGTTGCTAGCTCTGGATGTTCACAAGTCGAGCGGGCCGGACGGCATCCCTGCGGTGGTGCTCAAAAAGTGTGCTCCAGAGTTGTGCCCAGTCTTAACGCACCTTTTCGCGCTTTCGTACCGCACTGGGCAAGTCCCATCTTCGTGGAAGACTGCACTCGTGCACCCGGTGCCCAAAAAGGGCGATAGATCTGACCCATCGAATTATAGGCCAATCGCCATTACCTCCCTCCTCTCTAAGGTGATGGAGCGTGTGATAAATACACAGCTCCTGAGATACTTAGAAGAATACGACCTCATTAGCGACCGTCAATATGGCTTCCGTCACGGTCGTTCTACAGGTGATCTTCTATTGTATCTCACTCACCAGTGGGCATCGGCCATCGAGAGTCGAGGTGAGGCATTAGCATTTAGCTTAGATATGGCGAAGGCGTTTGATAGGGTCTGGCACCGGGGTCTTCTTTCGAAGTTGCCGTCATACGGGCTTGCTGAGGGACTCTGCAAATGGATTGCTAGCTTTTTGTCCGAAAGAAGCATTAGAGCAGAGTTGACGGAAGTTGCTCTGATAGCTTAGACATTAACGCTGGCGTTCCGCAGGGTTCTGTGTTGTCCCCGACACTGTTTCTTCTGCATATCAATGACATGCTGTCCATTGATGGCATTCATTGCTATGCGGATGATAGTACGGGTGACAGGTCTTACACGGGCCGTGCGAACGTCCCTCGCATAGTTGTGGACGAAAGCCGCGTTCAACTTATGTCCGAAATTGAAAACACATAGACGAAAGTCGCTGATTGGGGCCAAAAAAATCTGGTCAATTTTAACCCCTCGAAGACACAAGTTTGTGCGTTCACCACTAAAAAAACTCCATTTGCTGTAGCTCCACAATTTCAAGGCACATCCCTTACCATCTTCAACAGAATTGGAATCCTTGGTGTCGATGTTTCTGCCAGCGTTCAATACTGCAGTCACTTGGAGGACAAGGCCAAGATGGCATCAAAAAAGCTGGGTGTGCTCAACAGGGCTAAGCGGTACTTTACCTCTGGGCAAAGACTGCTACTTTATAAGTCGCAAGTCCGTCCACACATGGAGTACTGCTGTCACCTCTGGGCAGGTGCACCCAAATATCAGCTGGATCCATTTGACTCAGTCCAAAGACGAGCTGTCAGAATTGTCGACGATCCCAATATTACAAACGGTATCGAGCCACTGAGTCTAAGGAGAGATTTTGCTTCCCTCTGTGTGTTTTATCGTTTGTATAATGGGCTGTGCTCCGAAGAATTGTTTGAGTTGATGCCTACGGCCACTTTCCATCATCGCACCTCACGCCATCGGCAGGGAATTTATCCCCACACCTTGTATCCTAAGTGGTTGCGTACAGTACGCTTTGAAAGGAACTTTATTCCACGTACGCAAAAAGTGTGGAACGAACTCCCAGCCATGGTTTTCCCGAGTGACTACAACATGGGGTTCTTTAAAAAGGGCGTGAAAAGATTTCTTCAGGGTCGGCAACGCGCGAGTGGCACCCCTGGTGTTACAGGCGTCCATAGGCTACGGTAACCACTTTCCATCAGGTGGGCCGTATCCCTGTTTGCCTACGAAGTAGTATAAAAAAAAAAAAACTTGCATCTTTCCGTACTTTCAATTATACTCTTCTTTCCAAGAAATCTGTGTTTTGTATTATATTGTTTATTTTTCTATTCTTTATTTTATTTTATACACCAACAGTTCAGATAGCCAATATTACAAATACAAAATAATAAGATGCTACATAGATCTACAACTACGAGTATATACTTATAGACATTTAACTGTTTTGTGTAGGTATATGTAATGAATATAAAACAATTTACAGTTACGACTACAACCCGATAGCACAATGAAACATAGCTACTACTTAACTCTTTACTAAAACTGCGACAAATTTTCAGGAAAACTCAAATAAATAAACGAACAAAATCCAAGCAGCGAGCAAAATCGACCGTTTTAAACTACGTGATCCACTTACGAAGTTTCAGTTCAGATGCGTTGATTCCGTTACAGCCCTTTGATTACATCTGAAGATCCCGCACCCGTATGTCTTTGTGACCGCTCTTTGACACTTTGAGACGATAAAGCGTTGTTTTTAATATTTTGTTTGAGATATCTGTTGACTTCTAATCTTGAAATACTTTTTAAGTTTTCAACTGCTAGCTTTTTCAATGTTTCATTTTTTTAAGGATAAGTTTTGTATTTTCTACTTAGATTTTCCTTATATGACAATACAGGCCTAAAAACAAGTTTAATTGACAAGAAAAGAGCTACATGAGCCTGAAACATCAAAGCAAAAAAGAGCTGATAAAAAAGGAACTAATATGAACTTAAAAGTACCTAAACTGATACATAAAACTGATGCTATTAATTTTTTTTTTTCATTCTTTTAAGCAGATACAAAACCAAATGAACTTTTGCGCTTATAAAACAAAAACATGTGAGTGGGAACGAAACAAAGTTAAAGTTAGAAGTCAAATAATATACACTATATACTCCAGATCGTGGCTTGGATGAAACTGGGAAACTTTCAGCGTCTGATATTTGTTGGTAATCTTGTAAAGGATGACAATAAGATAAAGGAGAATGAAAGATGAGAAAATATTTATTCTAATTTGAGATTATAAGTGTTTGTGTCTATAGGAGAAATTAAAAAATAAAAGAGTTAAACAGACGCAGAGTTCGAAGTTTAAAAAAAGTCAGATATTGTTCACTTATCACATGGGGTCGCAGCTATCACCTAAGTCAAAATTCAAATTCTTTCAGCTTTTGGATATTTGATAGCAAATTTGTAAAGAATGGCAATAGCAAAACAGAGGAAGTAATCCTTACTAATATTATAAATGTGAAAGTGAGTTTGTTTGTTACGCTTTCACGCCGTAACTACTGAACCAATCATCATGAAATTTTGCATACAGGTTGTCTGGAGTACGGAGAAGGACATGATCGGTTCAGTAGTTAGGGCGTGAAAGCGTAACAAACAAACAAACAAACAAACAAACAAACAAACAAATAAACAAACAAACAAACTCACTTTCGCATTTATAATATTACTAGCTTTCGCCCGCGGCTCCACCCGCGTCAATGTGGATCCCTCGGGATTTTACTTTTTCAAAAGGTATAGGCTACCTTTTATCCCGGGAAAAAGTACAATCCCGAGGGATCCACATTGACGCGGGTGGAGCCGCGGGCGAAAGCTAGTGAGAGAATAATTATTATGTGCGTGTATTTCTATCGGGAGAATTGTAAAGAGGTAAATGAGAGCGAGACTCAGTTGACGGTTATATATTTGTCAAATAGTGTACACTAACAACGCCGGAGCCGAGGTTGTTCGGTTATCGTCGTTGTATCTCGGTCAAAATTGAGCAACTTTAAGCGTTAATATCTTGTGAAAGTAGGTACAATATAAAACAAGTAGGTTTTAAGAGCCAATGTTTAGTTATGTATATTTTCTATCGGAAGAAATACAAAGAAGAGGTGAACGAGAGCGAGTCTCAGTTGAAGGTAAAAAAGTAGGTTATTAGAGGCAATGTTTCATTTAGCATTATTTGTATGTCTATCCAAAGAAATAAAAAGAAGAGGTGAACGAGAGCGAACCTCAATTGAAGGTAGAAGTCAAATAGTGTACACTAACTACGCCAGGGTCGCGGCTGTCACCACAGCCGAAATTGGGTAACTTGTAGCGGCTGAATATTTGACGGCAATCTTGTGAAGACAGTGCCGACGGAAAACAAGGCTTGAGATGGAAATTAAGGTCGATGTTTACAATTGTCTAACTTTATTTATGTTTGTGGCCATTGCCTCAAGTTTTGTGTTTAATAAAAGTTCATTGTGAGCCGTTGAACACAGTGCATTTTATATTAACTAGCTTACACCCTCGAATTTGTTAGCGTGCTTCTGCATATCAATGCAGATTAAAAATATATGTATGTTTAGTTAGAATATGGTGCAAGTTAAATTCTAACCTATTCAAGGTCTGAAGCTAGACTGATTTACTATCTTAATATTTTAACTTTACAAACACATTTATATTCATAATATTAAAGTAAGAAACATTAATTTACAATTACGCTTATTTATAATCATATTTCTTTAAATTTTTTTCTTCTTCAATCACATTTCTTTTGAATATGTAGTGTAGATTGACAGAGACACACTACCTTTGTACGCTATAATAAGTTGCAAAAATAATACGAAGTTGTTTATGTAACAGAATAAAAATAGTTAAATTTGTCAAGAGCTACAAAAGAAAATGTTAACGCTTTTGCAAGTCAAATGTCCTTCACGTTATTTTTGAAATCTGTTTAAAATATTCATACTTGACGTTAACAAAATTTATCATAAAGATTGCAATTCTTTCTTTAAAGGTACAAAACGTTCAATCCATTAAATGATCTAATTAACTAAGTTTGGCTTTCATCAAGTCTGATGGATATGTAAACGTAAACATTTTTTATAAAAGAATATTTATATTATAGGTAAACTGTAAATGAATTGTGCGGGTCATGTTTGCAGGATGCACCTGGACAGGCAGGCAAAGTTGTCCACGGGTTGGTCCTATAGGCTGCCGCCAAAAGCGAGGCCCATCAAGACAAAAAGAAAAAAATAAGGCTTTTGCCGAGCAGTGGGAAATAATAGGCTGAAAAAAATTACATTTATTTTATGACTCATATTCTGTCTATGCGCATCGTTCAGGAGACAACTGAATTTGATTTTGGAATAAAAAAAAATGTTGTCTCGACTCAAAAAGGCCAATAAGAAGGGAGAATTTCACACAACTTTGTTTTGTATAGAGTTGGAAATTTGGAGTGCAACCCGCCTCAAAGTTCATTATTATATAGTGTTATCGTTCAATTATGTCCAAAATAATGTATTCAAAAGCAGGGTCTCTGAGTACTTTAGCCAACTGAAGTTGCTTTAGCAAATTTAATTATGTGATGTAAGTGATGATAAGGCAAGTTAAACTAACAGTATTTATGTACTCTGTCTGTGTTGTCCTTAGTCTTCTCTAAATTTTGGAATAAGGGAAATTTTTCTTGCCAGTAGTACTACTTGTATCAGTGTTGTGTGTACCACTTACCCTGTATAATATATATATACAGGGTAAGTGGTATATAACGCATAACCTCGTAAGGGTGACTAAGGTATTGATTTTTCGAAATGATTTTATTGCAAATTTATACTAATATTATAAAGCTAAAGAGTTTGTTTGTTTGTTTGTTTGAACGCGCTAATCTCAGGAACTACTGGTTCAAATTGGAAATTTTTTTTTGTGTTAGATAGTCCATGTATTGAGGAAGGCTTGAAGCTATAAAACATCACGCTGCGACAAAAAGGAGCGAAGCATCAATAAAAAATGTTTTGAAAACGGGGGAAAATTGTTGCAAAAATTGTCGCGGACGAAATCGCTGGCATCAGCTAGTTAGTAAAAAGTGCAATGGAGTAGTTACCGACGGAAATATCATGTGGCCTAAACATATATGACGAAAACAAAGATGTTTCTATTCAATAGACACTAGATTACCTAAAGCAAAAATTATGTCACAATTATCAGATAAAGTACCTATCTTCGCGTATGTACTTCCATAATAAAGCAATCCTCTAAGCCAAACTTGTTATTAAACTTTACTACATAGAGGAACTTCTAAGGGCACCCTCCAAAGTTTTGTAACACGCAAGTTTGTGATATGAAATCAACGAATCTCAAACTTCCAGGTGAAACTGGTTTCATGGTGTTTTATTCTTTTTACACTAGTGACTCTTTGAGACTTCGCGACATTTAGGTACTCAGATCACAGCGGACTTGCAATGATTCTAAGCGCCATATACACAAATGGCGCTTAGGTCTTTGGGTGCCAATTCCTTCATTTTGAAAAACATCCAAAATTGAATCAACAAAAATATTTATGTAATTATTGAACCATCTCACAAAATTTCACGAGAAACGGGGACATACGAACGATTTTTAGCCAAGCTAAAAGGGAGAAGCTTTACTTGCGCTTTGCTTTCGCTCGGTCTATTAAAAGTATATACATACTCGTACATACATTCAAACATAGTATCACGTGTTTTTCCCTTGCGGGGTAGAACTTAGGTCTATAAGACCTGAAGGCCACTGTGACGTCCACTCGTCACGTATGGGTAAGCAATAGGGGTTTTAGTAAAACAATCAATTAGTATTTGGTTACAGCCGCGGTCACACGTCCGCTCGGTAGGTCTGACAGTCAGTAACTGTCACCCCCACTCTGTCGGGGGTGCGCCCACGTCTATACATTTACTGCAATACGTCACACCTTTCCCTTTTTCTCAATTTTAGATTAATTACAAACAAACGTAATCAGTCAAATGAATACAATTCTAAATACATATAATTTAAATTTAAACTGGAAACAAACAATTATTTTTACTTAAAAACTCATTTTGTAAATCAATAAGTGTCTAATAAAAATCAATAATAATTAATTTATTCTAATCATGCTTCTTCCTCCAATCCTTCCTCTCTTTCTCCAGATAAGAATTGTGGTCCTCGCATATCTTTGGCGGCTTGCCTTCAACTCGTTTAAGAATGATTTCTTTTAATTTCCTGTCTGGTTTCGTCATTCCCTTTATTAAATATAAATAAATATATACGGACAAACCACTCAGACTGAGCCAGCCCCAAAGCAAGTTCGAGAACTGTGCTATGGGACACCAACTCAACGACACCACGCTCCATAACAAATACATATATATGTATATACAACCATCCAAGACCCAGGCCAACCCGAAAAAGATCACTTTCCATCCCGACCCGACCGGTGATCGAACCCAGGCACCCTCGCGTCGCAGGCCGGCGCATCAACCACCGCGCCACGGAGCTCGCCTATTGTCTTCACTCTTTAGAACCAATCGCAATGTCTGTCTCCTCGGCCTTCGTTTTCCTGTCTTTTTTATATATATATATATATATATATATATATATATATATATATATATATATATATATATATATATATATATATTTTTAGTATTTGGTTACAGCCGCGGTCACACGTCCGCTCGGTAGGTCTGACAGTCAGTAACTGTCACCCCCACTCTGTCGGGGGTGCGCCCACGTCTATACATTTACTGCAATACGTCACAGCCACGTTTATGTGGAATCATCATCGCATCGTCTTTTAACATGATTCCTCAGATTTTACCAATTCCCTTGATTAGCTTTTACGAATTGCGTGGCAAGAGAAGCAGCTGGTACATTGTACGTTTAAAAGTATAAAGTTGATTATATTGCCGTAAAAAACAATTAGACGTAATTCACAACATGGTTCAAAATCAAAAACTTCTTTATGAGTTTGTTTAAGTCAGAGACCTTTAGAAGTACTTTTGATAGGCAGCAGCGTCGGAAGCACATGAAGCCAAAGAACCTGCGCACGCAAGCCCGCCTACCAAGTTTGGTGATTATGGCAATATTCTACCAAGGAACAAAAACCTTCAGGAGAGGCCTTTGTCCACCTGTATACCTCTTACGGCTGAAATGATGATAATGATAAATGAGGTCAGAGACAAAATAACGCATTTTTTGATTTCTTAAAATAGCTATCTCCATTTACGACACAGGGTGGTAAAAACAGAACTTTTGTGTAAAACTGAATGGAGAACAAATTACACAAATGGGTTTGCAATTTTTTTTTCAATGTCATGATTTTCTCTTTTTGTCTGAAAGAGCCTTCGTGCGATTCATCAAAGTTTCAATTCATATATTTGAATCTGTAAATATCCTGAAAGCGACGTTATTTCTACAGCAACCCTTTATTCTACTACTATTGTATTATTGACTATCTAACAGATAAAACTCCATGGAAGTAATACATTCAATAAATTGTTAATCAATATACATCAGCAATTAATGTAAAATAATTCAATTTGTTATGAATATGTGAAAGCATAGCCCTTCAGGCACGTAGGGACCAATACTGGACTGAGTTTCTTTCGGCGTATTTCTTCTCAGCAGTGGTCGTTCCGAAACGCTAGTAGCTTATCGATTTTGCAAATATTAAAAATAAAATAATAATATGACGTTCAAAAAGATATACACGATATCCAAAATTATATTTCATTTCATTTCATATTTCATTTCATGTTTCATTTCATTTCATATTTCATTTCATTTCATTCTATACAAAACAAAAAAAAAAACAATATTCTCCGTAACATAATGCCATTTAATATGTCTATAAATGTATTAAGAAACTAATTTATTTGCGTAATATTTTTTTATTTTTATTTTTTTCAGATAGCAAATATTCGTCTACAAATGACGTCACAAAAAGCAAATTTTATTTATAGAGTAACTTGTAATTTCTCGGTTTTGTAAATCTGTATAATATCGAAAACATTGTTAACTTAAGCGTATAGGTAGGTACCTCGAGTTTTCCTCACACAAAACGAAAAATCCTTAGGAGAGACCTTTGTCCAGCAGTGGACTACTAACGGCTGGAATGATGATCATGAAACCTCGAGATGGTTTTAAATTCAGCTAGTCAAAGGCAAAGTTAGATTAGCATATTTGTTTTTATATAAATAGCGCGCTCGTTTATTATATTTTCTCAACATACACATTTTTTTATGTTAATCGGTGCTAATAAGGTGTATTTTAGTTACTTACCTTGCTGTATGTGACTGAATAAGATGGACTAACTTACCTGTAAAAAAAATATGCAATCTTAATAAAAAAAAATAGTTTTATTACGAGTAGCAATAATATAAAATAAAGCAAATTTTGAATTTAAAAATCTGGTGGATGTAGAATAATATATATTTCAAATATTATAAGCGTATTTGTTTTTATTTTCATTTTATTTATTAAGGAAAAATGTCTTTCTCAGAAATGTTATGAAATGTTACAATAATTATGATGATTGGTTTATTACCGACTAGCTGTTGCCCGCGGCTCCGTCCGCGTTAATGTCGTTCCCTTGGGTACAGTAGAAATGATAAAAATTCCATACAAACACCTCCTCCTCTGCTTTTTTGGAATTTAATACATTTCACCTGCATAGATCTTTAGCCCTTAAGGAGGGGATTTTGCCTATTTCACCTACACAGATATTTTTTTATTGTTATGGAGAACTTATATACTTATTGTCATATTTCTAAATCTAAAAATAAAAAAATCATACAAACTTTGCCCCACCTATTTTACCCCTTCAAGGGGAAATTTGGTCCATTTTAACTACACAGATATTTTTTAATTGTAATCTAGAACGTATACACTTATTTTCATACATCTAAGTCTAGAAATGAAAAAAAATCCATACTAAGTTTACTCCCCTATTTTATCCCTTCAGGCGAAAATTTCGTCAGTTTTACTACATACATCTTTTTAATTGTAATCCAGAACGTCCAGAAATGAGAAAATGTCCATACAAACTTAAACTTGTGAACCTACTTTCAAACTTCTAAATCCAGAAATGAGAAAATTCCATAAAACTTCGCCCCTTTTGATTTTCTGAAAATCCTTTCTTAGTGCTCATTTACATCATAAAAAAAAATCCCTGTGCCAAATTTCAAGTTTCTGGGCACAGTAGATTCTGCTGGGCGTTGATATATAAGTCAGGTTTGCCTTTGGCCCACGGCTCCGCCCGCGTAAGTGTCGATTTCTCAGGAACATTAGAATTACCCGGAATACTTTCAATGAAACATCTTAATATTGAATTTCAATTGAATAACTTCAAAAACGGAAAATTTCATACTAACTTTGCATCCCCTATTTAAGGGATGATTTTTGAGAAAAATATTTTACTCGTGATTCATGCCTTTCATGAAAGAACCTTCATGCTGAATTTCATTCGAATTACTTCAAAAATGGCAAAGTTTCATGCTTACTTTGCACCCCTATTTTACCCCCTTAAGGGATGATTTTTGAGTAAAATATTTTACCGTGTTTCATACCTTTCAGTAAAGGATCTTTATGCTGAATTTCATTCGAATAACTTCAAAAACGACAAAGTTTTATACTAACTTTGCAACCCGTTTTACCCCCTTAGGAGATGAATTTCCAAAAATCCTTTCTTATTGCTCCCCAACGTTATAAAAGGAACCCCTGTGCAAAATTTCAAGTTCCTAACCCTTATAGTTTAGGCCCTGCGTTGATATGTCAGTCAGTCAGTCAGTCAGCTTCTCCTTTTTTTAGTATGGATTACTATAGATAGTATGGATAGGTATAATGCTGTCGTATAATGATGATGAATTGACTTTGGATTTTAATTTTCATATGTCACATTATTTTAGTTATTTTTGCTATATGTTTGCAGGCAAACTCATGCCTTGAGTTCATTCAAATGACGATAACTTTTTTTTAATGAAACGATTTTGATGAAACAAACTTTAAATGTTCTGCTGAGTTAAAACAAAGCAATTGGTGAAAGTTTGAAGTAAATCGGTTTAGTATTTTCGGAGATAATCGTGATCATACATACAGACAGATAGACAGACAGACAAGAAATTCGAAAAAAAATTATTTGCTTTCTATTATTCTTTTAAAGTGTCCTTCTATCCATTTCAGTAAAAAAATCTAATTGTACAGACAAAATATTTTTAATGTTTTATTATATGTATAGATTATCATAACAATTATTATGATAATCGGTTCAGTAAATAATCGTTGAAATTGTTTCAAACAAATATTCAGACCCTCTAAAATCAATATTGTTCGGATTAATCAGAATAATACATAGACTCTAAGTGATTCGAGCACAGGATTCGAGTAAAAGCTTATCCCATCCTAACTATATGTACCGCGTGATTTTGAACCTCTGAACTATATTGAAATCCTGGAGAAGAAGTCAGAAGCCCTAATGAAATATAGAATTGCAAGAAAAATAGCGGAAAATCGATAAAAAAAAATTAGGTTTCCCATACAAAGTCGCCGATCAGCTGGATGAATTTCTATGGAAGGTCAAAAATTTTTTTCCTTTTTTTACCTTTTTTTCTTGCAATTCTGTATTCCATTAGGGCTTCTGATTCCAGGATTTCAGTATAGTTCAGAGGATCAAAATCACGCTGTATATATATATATATACTCGTATAATATTAGCTGACCCGGCGAACTATATACCGCCTCTTTTTTGGAAATATACATACACACGAGGGCTATAACGTCTTTTTATCTTGCGGGGTAGACAGAGTCTACGTCTATAAGACCTAAAAGCCACGTTTAGCATAAGTTTTATTATAAACGTGAAAATTAGGGAAAATAGACGTGCCTATAGATGATTTTTCCTCTGCACACGAAAAGTGGTACCTACGTGAATTTTGAATAAACAATACAATATTACAGCTTAGTTATATATTACATGCATCATCATTTCGAGTAGGTGTAACGGTCAATCGACCATGCTCACCCTGGTGTCAGAGTTCTTGAAACCGCCTCTCGGCCTCTGAAGTGTTCCTTTAACAACTACCGGATGGCAGCCTAACGTGCCTTCCGAAGCACGGAATCATCTTTATGATCAGACAATCAGGTGATTCAAGCCTGCAATGTCCTTACCAAACTGGAAACAACTAAACAAAGTATGCTTCCCGTGGGAATCGAACCCACACCCCCGGGTCTACAGGCAAACGCCTTAACCACTGGACCACGGAGGCGGGCTTTAATATACGCGGACGAAATTGCAGGCAAAAACCAGTGGATTTCAAGATTTCTTTTACACAAATCTCCCATATTAAACCTCGTTTTTCCCAAACTATTCAATATTTCATAAGCGATTCTGTATTCTATTATCGGCGTAAGCTTTCGCAGCAATAATGAAAGCGCAAAGCTTTCATGAGCGGGGATATAAGTTCAGCGGGGCTTCCATCCTTTATCGCTACTTTCAACGAGGCACAAAGATGTTCGGACGGAGACTGAAAATTTTACATGTAACAAGTTAATAAAACAAGTTACAAAAAGAAAATAAGCTAACGCCACGAAAATTCGTATGAACCTTGTAAACGGTTTTATGAAACATAATATCTATGAACAAAAAACAGCTTCTGGATAGTGTTGTCGTGCTCTAAATTATCGAGAACGGTGAGAATGGGTCAGAATTTTTTTCCGAGAATTTCTTGTACTTTCTCTAAAGTATGGGAATTATTGAGAAATTCTCGAGAATTATTAGAAATTTCCTCGAGAAGGATTTCACGAGGACAGAGAATATCTCTCCGGCACATCGCTACCTCTGGATCGTTTGTTGACCTATTTATGAGCTATGTCACAAACAGACACAAAGACATAGCGGCTAAACTTCTAACACCCTTATTTTTATGTCAGTGGTTAAAATAGGTTTAACGCGTATAAAAGTGAAGAAATAAAAAAAATACATGTATTTATAACTCTTGTGTATGTGTAACACTAACAACGTGTAACTTTTTTGTACCCAAATCCCACTTATCTATTATTTTTTTCCTAGCCTGTTTGTGTTGTGTCCCACTGCTGGGCAAAGGCCTCCCCCTGGATTCTCCAGTCATCCCTATCCTTCGCTACTTCTGGCCATCCAATTTGAAATTTATGGATGGCCACTTATCTATAACACACTTAAATCCATCGTAATCCACACAAACGGCGTTACGGGCAAAAGCTTGTACCTATGTAAATAAATCAATATCCCTTGATCAATCACAAGACAGATAAACAAACTTGCTCGGTACATATTGTATCTACATGGTGCACCTTATTTGTTATGTACGAGTATATTAGTATAACTTCTATGTGAGAGAAAAATATTAAAGAAGATTATTATATACTAGACCGTCGTAATCACGCAATTTTCTGACCTAATAAGGATATTATAAATTGGTCTATTGAGAATTGGTCTAAACTGCTCAGAACAATACTGCCGACCGTGCTTATATAATTTTAACACAATCACTCCTAATTGTTTTTTCATTTGTAAGAAACGAAAATTCTAAATGTATGTATCGTATCGACAAATATTTTTTATTGCTATTATCATAGTAAATCAGTTTCCAAATGAGAGAAACATGAAAATGCGCAGGTTTGTTATGGAAATACGGTTTTATTCAGTCGGAATCGCCTTTCAGTTCAGTGCTTTGAGGGAACCGTAACCGCTGTGTCGCCTCCTCTAACACTCGCCCTGATGATGGTCTTTGTAACAGAACGAAACTAGTCGGCGATTTCGACTGAATAAACGTGAGTAAAATCACGTTTCCATCATACCATTAACTACCTCCGTGGTCCAGTGACTAAGGCGTTGCCTGTAGACCCGGTCGTGGGTTCGATTCTCACGGGAATTCTGTTCTATGAAGGTTCGATTTTTTCGTATTTCGATGTACTAGTATCTCACGGGAATTCTTTTCTATAAAGGGTCGATTTCGATTGTATTTCGATGTACTAGTATGTTCTCTGCGGAAAGTTGTTAATTTATGGGCCGATCACGCCCCTTAAGTATTGTTACCCCCTTTCTGTTTCACGTTGTATAGCATTCATGCTACAATATAAATTGGCAATTTATTTTTTATGACCGGCTTCTTGTGTGGTGCCAATCCTTGGGTAGCTCTTAAATGAAGGACAATTACCTGTAAATATGAAGTACTATTATTTGCCCGCATCAAGAAGCGCACACAGTGTTCCTCAGTGTGTAATTTGGGTGCAAAAGACGGAGAGTGTATTGCCAACAGCACCACAGAGGCCTTCAGAAAGTCAATCATTTGATCAATCAAAAAGAGATAAACAAACTTGCATACACGTTTCAATGGAAGACATACAGACATACGTGTCGGAGAAACTAAAATTCTAAATATATCACCAATGGAATATGCGCTACAGCGACGATATTTCTGGAAACACTTTCTAGTTGAATTCATGTTTGAATGATCCCTGACTTCGTCGTATTTCAGTAACATGACATTTTATTCGGATTCAAATACATAGAAGGAGTTAATCTTTGACCTGATTCTTTGATTTGGTTCCTTTCTAAGAATTAATATAATATCAAAACTTGTCGTAAAAATCTAAAGGAGAAGGAAATATATGTAATAGGTACTTTTTATTTTTTATATTAGTAGTGTTAAAATAAAATTTACATATAAAAATAATTCGTCTAAATGTTGTGAAAGTGCTTTTACGACGAATTAATATAGATCATTATTTTTTATTTCGACAAATGTAGCCGCACTCTTGGGTCTCCCAAACATTTATTAGAGTATCTCATAAACTTCGGATGGATTTTGAATCTTAGTTTTCATGTCCAGTTGACGTATAAAATATGATCAGAACTCGCCGCTAATTCAACGGTATTAAACGCCATTATATTATTGTGTTTCTACATCATTTGGCATGTTTATACCCATGAATATAATCCGCTTTTAGAGAGAGCCCTAAAACTAAACGAGCACTCGCATTTTATACGAGTGTAAAACAAAAATAACAGCATAAGAGACGGAACCAACGTTTTAGGTTTAACGTACGGTGGGCCAGCGATCACGCGAAACACTAACAAAATATTTTTATTTGGCAATACAATCGTGTTTTTTATAGAGCTAGGGCAGAAATTTTAACATATTGAAAGTCTTTAAAATCTAGAAGTTTTATCCTTACTATCCTTACTATACTATATACTATACTATACTATACTATATACTATACTATATACTATACTATATACTATACTTACTATATACTATACTATACTTACTATAATATTATAAATGAGTAAGTGAGTTTGTTTATTTGTTTGTTTGTTACGCTTTCACGCCGTAACTACTGAACCGATCATCATGAAATTTTGCATACAAGTTCTCTGGAATACGGAGAAGGACATAGGCTAGCTCCAGAGAACTTGTATGCAAAATTTCATGAGGATCGGTTCAGTAGTTACGGCGTGAAAGTGTAACAAACAAACAAACAAACAAACAAACAAACAAACAAACAAACAAATAAACAAACAAACAAACTCACTTTTGCATTTATAATATTAGTAAGGAAAAAGGCTTAAACTGAGACCTTAGTTCGAACGTGATGGTACATCCTAGGTTTAGCAAATAAAACTTTGTTTCATTACAAAAAGTAAACTAAGTTGAGATTGACTTAGACCTGAGACGATCTCTGGATGATCTAAACTATTCATTAAATTATTCGTTCAGTAGGTATGCTACTACACCGTTCCGATCTTCACTAATATAAAATGAATCATAATTATTTGAAAATAAAAATAGTTTGAAAATAAAACAAAAATAATAAATTTGAAATGAAGAAACATGTTCATATTTTATCGTGATCGATATATTATTATTCAGTGGTCATAACGAAAATGATCTAATTGTTTTGACATGTTAAACTTCAGTTTAAATCGTAGATTTACTAATTTATCGTATTTTCTAGGCTTTTGCTCATTTCGAATACGATAATGGATTTTTTTCTGGTAAAAGTGTCCTATTTATTAGTAACAAAATAAGTTAGTGCAAAAGTTAAACTAAGGAATTGTTGATTTATCTGTAGGCCTAGGATCATCTATGTATGTATATATCATTATAATATCACTGTATGGTTAGGTACTAAAAAGTATGGAATATATGGTGTGTGGAATATTTTACTTGAAGCAACATAAACGTGACATAAAATAATCATCATCATCATCATCATCATCAGGTCTTTTTTAGTCTCCACTACAGGAGCACGACCCTCTCTGTACTACTAGGGCCATACTTGGCCAGAGCAGCCAGAGGACTTAAAATAATAAAACGTCATAATTCTAAAACAGGGTTTCATTACGAAGAAATATACTTGTATCAAGCTCAGTAATCAATGCCCTATTTAACAAAAGAGATACAATTCAAAGACGCTAGAAGATGGATGTTATAATTAAAATGATGTATGTTGATCTGCCTTAGATCTTTTTTAATTAAATCTTGTCTTTTAATGAAATAGACGAAGAAATAGTGATTTTGACGATTCAAAATTGTAATAGCATCAGTATTTTTACAATTAAAGAATCCATATATGTGAGAGAAAATGTACTACCTAAAGGTGTAGTACATTTTTCGTAGTTTTATTATTTCTCTTAGCTTTCCAGTTCTATAGTTATTTTTAAAACTTCAGTGCAATGCTTGTTGTGGAGCCGACTGTACCAGACGCTTGTCGTGGTCGAAAGCAATAATTTTCCCAAGATGGCGAGTACGTGTGGAATTGACGATTTAGCAGCTTTAGTTGAGATATATTTATTTTTAGTTATGCATATATAATAAATAATATTTAATTAAGCGTATCTATATATATATATATATATATATATATATATTTGCTTTTTTGCAAAAGAAGCGCTTAACATGCTTTGAATATCTGATTATTAAGAACTCTGACCATATATTATTGTTGTACAAAAAATCATAGGTGTGTAGATTTTGATACTGATCAAACAAAAAGAACAGATATTAATAGAGAGACGCAATTTCTTTTTAAATCTATGTAGAAATCGATAGAGATAGATTAAGAAAATGTATACTTCTTCTTTTTTTTCTATTTGTCCATCAAACTTAATTCAGAAGCTTATTTGAGCCCGTGTTTAGTTAACCAATGGATATAATTATTAATGCTTGATTAGACGGAGCCCCTAGCGAAAATTCCCAGGAATTGACTGGTTAGATCATAGACGACGCAGCAAGGCGAATAACCACCAGCCAGCACGCTAACTTAATGCCACTACAGCCGCACCATGACAGTTTGTACTATTTTACACATTGTTCATTATCATGGGCATTTATAATACCATATTACTCTGATTTCACTAGGATTTCACATTATGAAGTCTACTAGAAGAAATTTGCAAAACAATAAAAAAGCCGTGCAGTCTGTCATAATTCCCGCTAATAACTTCGAAATGTACGTTTATTAAGACACATTTGTAGGGTACCTCAAAAGGAAAAAAGGGAATCCCGATCACTTTGTTGTCCGTCTGCCTATCTGCCAAGACCTTTTTCTCAGAAACGCGTGAAGGTATCAAGCTAAAACTCATATCAAATACTCAGGTCTAGGTCCCTTGAAGGCGTGAAAAAAATACTGCTAACGCAATCAAAAGATACAGCCATTTATGCTGGAAATTTTCGACATTCGCAAGGGAATCAAAACCTACAGGGAACCCGTGAACTAAGAATCTTGAAATCTGGTACGTGGTACAACATCTTATAATACAGATAAAGGCAAAATGATGAAAGGTATAACTTTTTAGTTACATCATTTATTAAAAATCTATACTAATATTATAAAGCTGAATAGTTTGTTTGTTTGTTTGAACGCGCTAATCTCAGGAACGAATGGTTCAAATTGGAAAATTCTTTTTGTATTGGATAGTCCATTTATTGAGAAACGCTTTAGGCTATGAAACATCACGCTGCGACCAATAGGACCGATGCTTCAATAAAAAATGTTTTGAAAACTGGGGAAAATTATTCATCTACCTATACTAAGAAAAACCCTAATTAAACATAATAACAGAAATTGCCGCGGACGAAGTCGTTGATTTATTTATTTATTTGTTACGGAACCCTTCGTGCGCGAGTCCGACTCACACTTGGCCGGGTTTTTTAATCTATGGTTATTTATGTGAAGCCCAAAACCTACCTCAAGAAAGTACATACGTCTGTGTCAATTAATCATCCGTTTCCGTAAATAATTTAATAAAAGCTAGAGATGAATGTTTCACTTCAACGGAAATACAAAAGATATCTAATTTAAGACTTAATCGAAATAGTTTGAAAACCATAGAATAAAAAAAAACTTATCTAAAAACAAAGTGGCGACGTGTATTCTCACACTCCCGGTGACAATATTACCATCTAGGTCCATATCCTTTCGCCCTAGAAACCGCACAAAGTCAATTTAAGCCTTGCTCTAATAATAACAAAGTATATTTTCGTGCAACAGAGTATCTCGGTCAACTACCGAGTACGTGGAAAAGTAAAATATTTTATCACGTACGTCTGTGGCGCGGGAAAAAGAGGACCATTTTAAAAACTTTACAATGTCCAATGGCGCTCGTAAATGTTTATAGCATATAGATAAAGGTTTACTTACATTTTATTTTAAGAGCTCTTTTTGTGATAAAAATGGAGATCTTTATGTGATATCTGTCTATATACAATTTCGTAAAATCTTTTTAGAACAAGACCATTGTTTTAAGTGGAGCCTACGGATAAACTTATGGGTTCGCATTACCAAAATGCGTGACATGCTCCTGACTAGGGTAGTGGCGTTCCCGGGAATGTTTCCAGAATAAAACCTGATTATATGTTTATATAATATAATAATGTTAATATAATTATATGTTTCCATAAAACCTGAATCTTTTTAAAGTTAGAGTGAATATCGCTCGATCCTAGATCATATCTTTGCCTTTGGCCTAGATTATGGTCAAGAGTAAACTCATTTAATATTAAAAAAAAAACGGTAATTGGGACGTTCCCTAAAAACTGGGAAGTGTGCACGGCATATCGCTACTCGCGTGACGCGAATTGACGCGATGCTCCATTGTTTTGAGTATTCACTTCTGTTGGCAGACCTTATAACTAACTGGCTTTTTTAACCGACTTCAAAAAAGCAGGTTATCTACTCGGTTGAGGTTATTTTTATATTTGTGACCTCAGAATTCCCTCGTTTATGAACCGATTTAAATAGTTCTTTTTTTATTTTATATTTGGTCCCATTAAAATTTCATCAAAATCGATTCAGTAGTTCGATTGAAATTGTATTTTTTATGTTTTTTGACGTTTGATCAACTGTCATTGTCAATTTGTTTTGGACGGATAATTGTTTAAACTAGGTGCTAAATTCAGTCCACGTTTTATAATAAAACTAGTGCCGTCTTATTATAAAACGAAGTGACGTTGACAGTTGACAAAAATATCAAAGTGACTAGTGATGACTTATTTTGGTCGGATTATAGTTTAATCCGGGTTTTTTACCTGGATTAAACTATAATGTATTGTCAAGATAGTCTTCGTTTTATAATCATCATCATTTCGAGTAGGTGACACGGTCAATCGACCATGCACACCCTGGTGTCAGAGTTCTTCGAAACCGCCTTTCAGCCTCTGACGTGGTTCCTTCACCGACTACCAGATGGCAGCCACGAACAACGGCTTAACGTGCCTTCCGAAGTACAGAATCATCTTTATTATAAGACAATCAGGTGAATCAAGCCTGCAATGTATAGGACATTGCAGGCTTGAGACATTCCAAACTGGAAACAACTATACAAAGTATGCTTCCCGTGGGAAACGAACCCACGACTCGTTTTATAATAAGACGGGTAATAATTATATTATGCTCTAATTCCTGTCTATTTTCTGACATTCGTAAATCATTTCAAGTCTTTGTTATCTATCTCGAGCCAACAATCCGTTATTCATTAAACACTCCTATAATTGTGATTTTTCCTAAATCGCAATCGAATGTGACGTACAGACGTAAACACATTAATAAAGAGCGGACGGAGGGCGCGACCCAATTATTATTTCAGAGACGTCTGTATAAACACGCTTTCTCTCATGGCTTCACACGTAGTTATTTTAATTGGACTTAGAAGAACCTTTCATATATTTATTTCCGCTGACGTTTCTTACAAGCGAGCGCGACACTCGCTGCGACCACGATGGATGTAACTCCATAGAAACGTCTTAGCGGAAATAAATATATAAATACCGGCCCAGTGCGTGTCGAGTCACGCGCAATGTAGGGTTCAATAGATGCAAATGCCAGCTTTGAGTGCACGCGTCACGGTAAAATGACTAAAAACGAGCCCGCATAGGATTGTGGTAACTGAAAGAGCTATAAAATCCTACTTCACAAGTAACGTAGAATGTGCCAGCTGCTTCTCTTCCTGTGCAGACCGTAGAAGCCGGTCAAGGGAATAGGCAAAACTCTAAAGAATCATGACAATAGGCGATGCGGCTAGCAACCCATTACTATTTTGATTCCGTTTTCTACTTTACGCCCACCAACACGTAAACGTGAACTTTCGGTCTTTTGACTTTAAGTTCTTTCTACCCCGTAAAAGATAAAGACGTGATAATATGTATGTATGTAATATACTGATTTTCAGCTGCGACCTGAAGAAGAGATGTGTGGTGCATATCCATTAATATTTACACAGTTAATCAAATGAGAATTGTGGTAAATACAATGTTTTTTTCTTTATTTAACTCCACAATTAACAAAAATAACCAGTAAAGCTAACCATAAAATTACATACTAAAATAAAACTAAACATAAAAATCCAAAAATTCTTGCCTATATGGCATGTTGGCAAGAATGCTGGCTGCATTCCCACGCTGGATAGCGACGCTTATCTTTTGTGCAAAAAAGCGGCCAGCCCGCTTGTCACGTGCGGCGGAGATCAGACTAGGAGCATTTACTTTGCAAAGAGCTCTTGCACCAGGACCCCATGGTCCAAATGGTCTCTACACCAAACGGCACAAATATATAGTAAATAAATAAACTTATAATAAATATAAATAAACCTTATTATTTTTACAAACAAAAAATGTTTTTTCACACTTCATATCGTAATGTGTCACAGTGTGTAAAAACAGTCTCGACAATGAAAATCAAAGCTTCACTTAAAGATAGTAAACCGGGGCCTTACCGGTATCCGAATATAGTGTTTTGAACACTGTTTTTTATTTCTGTTTTAAAGTAAAACAAAAAGAAATAAATCAATCTGTTTTCAAAAATAACGGATCAAAAGTGTTAATAACTGTTACATCCAATAAGGTTTACATTGGCATAACAATGCGACAGCTCACGCACACTTGTCTGAAAAATGCCTATATGGATACGAACTGTGTAAACACGTACATAGAAAAATGCACGTAAAATGTAAAAACAGTTTTCTAACAGGTTGGTTACAGAAACTTTTTATGTATCTGTTACACTTATAAAAGTGTAACAGGTACATAAAATGTTTCAAACAAGTTTAAAACACCCAAATAAGTGTTACAGGAATAATTATGTAACAGATTTAATGTGTAACCCTTATTAATATGTATCCTTTTTATTGGTGTACTAGCTGTTGCCCGCGACTTCGTCCGCGGCAATTTCTGTTATTATGATTTATTAGTATAGATGAATAATTTTTCCCCGATTTAAAATCATTTTTTATTGATGCTTCGCTCCTATTGGTTGCAGAGTGATTTTTTATAGCCTAAAGCCTTCCTTAATAAATGGACTATCCAACACAAAAAGAATTTTCCAATTTGAACCAGTACATAGTTCCTGAGATTAGCGCGTTCAAACAAACTCTTCAGCTTTATAATATTAGTATAGATTTGAGTGCCTGATAGTAAATTCGTCCAAATTTTCCAGTCACTTTGTCCTACTAATTATTTTGTCGTCTCCCGAAAATTGGAGACTGTCTTTCATAACATTTTTTCATCACGTCGTCAGATGACAAAGGTCCACTGTTATTACAAAGGTTGCCGTTAAGATATTTTGGACCTAAGCAATTAAAATATCATTAGAAGAAAAACAAAGATTTTAAGAGTAAATTGCAGAGTTGATTTTATATTTTGTTCAAAGTAAATTAATATTTTAAATTGCTTTTAGAAGCCATTAGTAATGTTTTCTTTGATAAGCGTCATTGCTCTCTGATTTTTAAGAAATTGGTATGTAATGTGTAAATTACCAATACTGGTGCAAGATATTTCAAGGTGCCATTTGACATATTTTCATGAGTGCCACCTAGTGGTTATCGCTGGGATCAATGGATAGAGAATAGTAATTTTCAATTCAATAAAAAAAAGGTAAACGAATTCAGAACTTTCTTATTTCATAAAATAAATATTGACAAATCACACAGATTCAGCTAGCTAGCCCTAAAGTAAGTTCGAGACTTGTGGTATGGGACACTAATTCAGAGATACTAAATTTTATAACAAATAGGTACATATAAGGATAAACATCCAAGACCCAGTCCAATAAGAAAAATATATTTTTCCATCTTGATTTAATCAGAGATCGAACCTGGAATCTCGGATGTTGCAGCATGGCATGATGCCCACTAGGCCGCAGAGCTCGTCAAGTTGGTTGAAAAAAACAGAAAGTAATTGAAGTTGATTTAAAATGGTATAATCAATATACATATAGCGTATAAACTAACCCTCGACATTCCCTTAACGGGGTAATTCAGCCCATCAATATGAACAACTATTGCTATGGGAACAATGCTGAAACAAAAAAATCGACATGCCCACACAAATTGACCGGCCGGCAGAACTTTTTTGTGTGAAAATGCCGAATTTTATTTGAGTTCTCAACATTGGTCCCATAGGAAAAGTTGTTCATATTGATGGTCTGAGTCATCCTTAAGGGAACGTCGAGGGTTCATTTACACGCCGTATACTTATGTCAATTTGTCTTACAAACGTTAACATTGAAACCTAACGATTAGTATACTTTTAAATATTCCAAACAGGGCCCAATTCGTATTGTTACGGGATCAGAATAAACTTTTGTAATTGAGGGTCGAATGAATTATTCAACGCGTAACGAAATAAAAGTAATATATTACAACGTACGGATTTTGGAAACAGCTTGAGAGATATATGAGATTACTTTCAGTAGAGTACTTAGATACTTTTATTGGTTTTGAGACAAACTGCAAAAGTAAAATATAAGCTAAGAAGAAGTTACAATTAATCAATTTAATGAAATATTTGAACGTCACCGGCTTGGTAACGTTCAGTTTATTGAACTTCATAATTGGTACCTTAAACATACTCGTAGGTGTAGAAATTATGAAAACATGCAACGTTTTTGCTTTATCCATTCCATTCGAACATAAGAAGATAAAAATACTTCCTATATATTTTTTTGAATAATAAAAAAGAGTAGATATTTTACTTAGTACATCATATTACGAAGGCGATATTATTTTTTTTTTTTAAACATCTATGATGGGTTTTTAGTATTTATCAATGATTAGTAAACTTTCAGATGGACGAAAATAATACCATATTATTCCATCATCTGGTGATGAGGCTTCAAAGCTTAAATTACCGAGTTGGTCACAAAATAATGATAGCTAGGTGTCGCCCGCGGCTTCGCTCACGTTAATGCGATCCCGCAGGAACAGTACTTTTTTCCCGGGATGATGGGTAGCCAATGTGTTAATCTGGGTTATAACCTATCTGTGTGTAAAATTTCGTCAAAATCCGTCCAGCCTTTTTGGCGTCATTGAGTAACAAACATCCATAAACACTCACAAACTCTCGCGTTTTTAATATTAGTAAGGATAGTTTGTTCACAGTTACTTATAATAAAAATTTAAAAATACTACATGGTTAAAAATACTAGGTTAAGTACTAATGGTTCAAAATCAAAACATCTGCCTTATATGTGACATGCATTAAGACGCTGTGCATCAGAAGAATACCGTAAATTGTCTATTTATTCGTCGCTCAGTTAGCCTTATTTATCATGGAATACTAGCATGAAAAAAATATAAAGAACTACAGTTCAAAGATCAAAATAAATAGTTACATCAAAATATTTTCAAAAAATATTCAAACCTAGCAAAAAAGCTATATCCAGAAAAACTTTTTTCGCGAATTACTTGATATTTTCAGCGACAGCTACCAACTTTTTTACGTCTATAAAAAGGCTAACTAAATGAGCGACATGGATACCTAAAAAAAGTACAATATTTGGTTATAATTATTGAATTAACAAATTAAAAGTATAAATTAACACGGAAATGGCAGACACGGGTCTGAAATGAGACTAGTGACATGCCAACCGGTATCGCTATAAATGAAGGAATACAGCGCCTTAACGCTCAATCAATCGAAGCCCAGCTTATCGAAGCTAATTACGTATTTGGCCGTACATCACGCAAAACTTACAAAGGGACCGCAAAGCCCAAATCGGCCGATCCGCAGTAAATCCGCCCGAACCGTCACACAACTTTGCCTCCAATTAGCCCATTGTTCTATTGCCCGATTTCAATTACGACATGGGATTACCGCAAGTTATGGTAACTTTACGTGTGTGCAATGAATTGAAGCGATTGAAATATTTTTTTTTTCAATTAAAGTCCTAATACGTTCTAGTTGAAAATAAGCGGTGTGGTTTCCGGCAGAGTAGAACAGGACCAATCCTAGTCTTTCCATGGAGGTCGTAAGAGGCGACTTAGGAAATACAAGCTAAACAAAGCTCATAAACAGCAATGAGACCTCTCCAACCCGTCTGTCCAGCGAGTGTAGGCCAAATCCTGTGTCTGCTCTGGCTGTCAATTATGGCTCCGGTAGTACAGACAGGGTCATGCTCCTACAGTGGAGACTAAATAGACCTGATGATGATGAAAAAGGCGAATTATATTTCACACTTAGGATTCATCACATATTTTCAGTTTTAATAATAGGTAAGTATACCGGACATTGTAATGATTTTTTACACTTTCATCGTGAATTTAATTATTATTTCACTAAATAAGCACCTGAGTATGTTGTTTTTATGTCAGTACTTCCAACGTTGTAAATGCCACTCCCTAATTGAGAACTAATCCTGATCAAAGGCTGGAATATATTCAATCTATTTTTCATGAGCAAATGTGGACGGTCTTTTTTTTCTTTTGTGAATGAAAAAATATTGTTTTTAATTCTTTGCCATGTTGTTTATGTTATGTAATAATATTTTTTAACATATAAAATAGTAATATTTAAACTTGTTGTACTTCTGTGCGGTTGCTAGGTGTGTAACATTTTTAGTAAATGGCGCATTTTTTATTCACTTTTGGCCCCATAAATACAATTACTTTTTTTCACTTTAATTATCGTTTCCTACTAACTTTAAAAATGGATTAGTAGCGACTTTTCTAAAACCCACTCAACAAATACTGCCATAACCAACTTACCTATACTTTTAAATACCCAAAATGCACGTGAGTGCATCCATTTGTCATGTCGTGATCTGTGGGCAATCCATTAAGCTGAGTTATGGGTTCTATTCCCGCCCGCGACCGCGGAATTGGTGTTGCTAGATGATATTTCATATTGGAATAGTCGGGACAACGCGTCATAACTCAATCGAAAAAACCATTCCTCTGGTGCAAAAAACGATGGTGCTTTTTACCATCGTTTTTTGCACCAGATGTTTCTTTTGGGTTTGGTTTCGGTTGCTATAAAACTGTTATTTCAAGCGAGGTGCTCAGTGTACCAGTAGGTTACGTATGGTAAAGTAACGTTACTCTGAGCGTGGTTGCCATTTGGATTGATAACGTCGAAAAGCAGTTGGTTTCGATCCAGTTCAGATGCCTTTAGGCACTTTAAAAGTGACACCAGTTATGGCTAACTACACACGCGAAGAATAAACAAACAAACGACTCTCTTTACAGCAAAAGAAAAGTAATTTCCAACATCTTTTACAGATGTACTTACCACACTCAAATGTAATATGCCGTATTTAAAATCAGGTAAGGAATAAAAATAAATTACAAATAGATAAAAAAAATCGCAGCACAGCAATTTTTAAACCACATCAATAAAAAGAAGGAGGTTATCAATTCAGTTGCTTTTTTTTTGTCAATTTCTGTTAGTTTTTTTAACTATGTTTTAGTCGCAGAACTCCGTCATTGATGCACCGATTAAATAAATCTTTTTTTGTTTGAAATGGTATGCTTTAAGTTTGTCCCATTTAAATTTCATCATAATCGTTTCAGTAATTTGCATTTTCACAAGTCGATTTTTTTAATGACAGTTTATTTTAATGAGAAATAAAATACAGGTGGCGTTTTTCTTTTGCCTTTGTAAAATAAATAAATTACTTTTCTTTGATCTTAATGAATAATAAGTCAGCAGCAATATTTTATTGTTAAATGCAAAATGTAATTTAAATCTAAAACTAATAAAGTAATAATTACTGGAGCGTTTTGTATTAAAATTTAATTTGTCAACGTCATCAGATGTCCAATTTGTGAATTTGTAGCGAAATCCGAAAACAAAGGGAGTTGTGAAGTTACGGCTGGCAGTCTTCCGGAAATGATAAACTAGCTGTATTTAACCTTTGAGATTTGAACAAAGACGCTTTCAAACAATCGACGCAAGTAAATAGTGCTTCTTAACTAACCCTTAGTTTTTATAGCGTTCCGTATCTCAAAAGGAAAAAACGGACCCCTTCACTTGTTGTTCGTCTGTCTGTCAAGACCCTTCTTCTAAGGCAGGTGTAAAGCTATCAAACTGAAATTCATATCAAATACTTAGGTCTACTGTCCCTTAGAACTGTAAAAAAAAATAAACTTCTAAGCCAACGCAATCAAAAGATACAGCCATAATTTATGCCGCAAATTTTCGACATTCCCAAGGAAATCAAAACCTACAGGGTACTTCCCGTCAACTCAGAATTTTGAAATTTGGCTTTTTAAAAGTAAATAATTAAGTATCTGTTCTTACTCTTCTTAACCACCTAACTTGTATTGCTGAAATTAAATTACTACTGAAAATACTCTACATTAACATATATGTACAAGCGGAGTAATATTTTGAGGACCTCTATGGCTCATTGATACCTCAGTGCCTATGAATTGCAGGGTCCTGAGTTACATTCCCGGTCAGGTCGAGATGGAAAACGATCTTTTTTAGATTAAGCTGGGTCTTGGATGTTTATATATATATATATATTATTTTTCTTCTTATTGAGTCGAAAATGGCTATTTTCAAAAATATATTTTGACCAATATTTGGGCACGCTGACCGCCTTGTCATTGGCCTCGTTAAGATCTTCATTTGTACAAGAAGTGGGGCAGTTGGGACACGACAGAAGTGGGTTATAGACTGATCCACCTAACTCGCTTTTCGCGACATCTCCCAACACCAGCCCGTAGCCTATTCAGAGACTTCCAGACTGCCCAGGGGAGATCACTAGCCGGTGGAACCTTATCAGCAGGTTGAATATTGGATGGTGATGGTGGGTATGTGCGTTTCCACTATGAGAGTTATCTATATAATTATGTATTATGATGGGTTATATTCAAAATTAGATGACACTTCTCCAGTACCTATGCAATACATTCTTATTTACTTCCCATAAGATCCTATTGCAAGGAAGTCCCATTAATTTTACTACACTAATGTCATATTTACTCGATCTTTCTAAATTTATTAGTTGTGTACTTGCAAAAATTGAGGTAATGATTGATTTCATTGTTTGTATGAGATTAACGACTATAGCGAGTATCTACAATGAAGTAATAAAGTAACTGCAATGAAGTAAAGTAACGTAAATCTTTTTGTGGTAACATTACTTGTATTGTAGCAGTATGTTTAAACTGTCTATCTGTATAAGTTTATTCTCAAAAAAATATGTATATACTTCCTTATCACTAGACTGTGTCCACCGCGAAGGGAATATACGTGATGTTGTAGCTTTCTTAATCACAATCACAACTTGCCAACTAGGCGTCAAAGATGTCAGATATAACGCTAGTTAGAACCATGATAGAATCAATAGATTCTTGTGGGACCAAAGTTACTCTAACACGGACCGAAACAACCCAAATTAGTACCACAAGGGATTCCGTTGCATCAAACTTTGTACACTCGGAGTTACCCTAATTTGACGTAAGGGTAGGTTGCACATAAACAGTGTCTAAGATATTTTGCACAATTCGTTGAGATCTTCTTCTTTTCGTGTCGACTGCTCAAGGGATTAGATTTTGTCTCTCCAGTATGTGGCGACTCTGACACCACTCTCGAATGCAGTGTATAGATATTTTTTTGGTGGGGCACAGAGGGCACGAAACTCCTTTCGTACCTTCTGTGCCCCACCAAAAAATGTCTACAATGTGGTCTGGTCATCGTGACTACACTGACACTGCACTTCCACCTGTGGGTGCGCGTAGAGTCTCCCCGAGTGACGATCAGTCGACATCCGGAGCACCTGGATAACTAGACTCGGTAACGCGGACTCTAGTTAGTGAACCAGTCTCTACGCCACGATGACTACAAGGAATGAAGATTCGTTGAGATGATATCTAAAGATATATATTTTATGGGAAATTGGAAGTCAAACCAAAGATTTTTATTACCCACACGGAGACCAGCCTCTAATTACATAATCAAGACTAAATTACAAGATGGGTTCCGTACCGTTATCAACTAAAAACGGCAAAAAAATCACGTTTGTTGTATGGTAGCCCCCAATATTTCATCATCATCATCATCATCATCAGGTCCTTTTTAGTCTCCACTACAGGAGCACGACCCTCTCTGTACTAGGGCCATACTTGGCCAGAGCAGCCAGAGGACTTGGCCTACACTCTCCACGCTGGCCAGACGGGTTGGAGAGGTGCTGAGGCCCCAATATTTATTTTATTCTATTTTTTTGTATTTGTTGTTATAGCGCCATCAGAAATACATCATCCATGAAAATGTTAACTATCTTACTATCATAGTTCATGAGATACAGCCTGGTGACAGAAGGACAGACAGACAGACGGACAGCGGAGTGATATTAATAGGCTGCCGATTTTACCCTTTTGGTACGGAACCCTAAAAAAGCCACGGGTAAATGAGAAGGATTCTAATAAACTAATTCGCCTTTTTTAATGCCGCGCATCCTCAACTCAGGGCGAAATCCCCAATAAAACAAAAACAACATGGTGACAGAGGGTAGGTTAGGTTTGTGAGGTTTACTTGTGGTCAAAACAGAAGCGAGAGTGCGAGTGACACTAATTTATAGGGCGTTACAGTAGCTTACATTGACGTGTTTGTGGTAAGATAGTATTTTTAAGACCCGCATTAATAGTGGCTGACTTAGTAATTCAGAGGACAATATAGATTTTTAGATTCCCATCTAATAATGCTATTGAATAGAAGTCAGTTTATTAGCACCCATATTATATTAAGAAAGTCCATATTATATTTTTTTTTCTGAAAAATATTATTTAAATATATAAAAAACACAGTTAAGTAATAAGTAAGCAAATACAACACATGAGTTGTTTGGAGTATCAGAATGTCCGAATCTCAATATATCATTTTAACATACATTTCAAGATTTTTAGGGTTCCGTACTTTAATAGGAAAATATAGAACCCTTATAGGATCTCTTTGTTGTCTGTCTGTCTATCAAGACCCTTCTTTTCAGGAAGGCGTCGAGGTGTCAAGCTAAAAATTCATATCAAATACTCAGGTTTACTGTTTCTTGGATCTGTGAAAAAATCAAACTACTAATCCAACGCTATCAAAAGATACAGCACAGCCGTATATGCCCCAAATTTATGACATTCGCAAAGGAATTAAAACCCGTGAACTCAGAATCTTGAAATTTGGTATAAACAACGTCAAATATTTTTTTATGGATATATAGTACGGAACCGATCGCGCGAATCCGACTCGCAGTTGGCCGGTTTTTTTTTTATATATGCTAAACAATATTATGTTCTCAATAAGTTCTGTTTCGACATTTGTAAGTTGTCTTATTCGCCAAACAGCGTATGCTGCGGAGCTTACCAGCAAGAGTTGTTATAGGGACGAGAGTTATTCCTATAAATTGTATTAAATCAATAAAATCTACCGTTCCATTATTAACAACTATGTTAGTTGGCACATGTCTAAAATTTGGGGTACAGAATTTGATGCTTTAGTATTTTAGCACTAAACAGAAGATTATTAGCAGTAAATTAGTCTAATACCTGAGCAAGAGTGTCATTTACATCGTCAAATGATTTGTCATTAGTCTTTTGTCTTTTTATTTTTAATTTAAGTTTTAATTTAGATTTTTAGTTTAGAATTATTTATAATAATAGGTATGTCGATTAATTAGTTTATTGATTTTAAAGTAGTATAAGCATTTATTATTGTGTATGTAATAGTTTGTTGAATAAGTCTTTTATCTATTAACTTGAAAAACAAGTGATGTATCATCAGCATTTATCACTGATTTATATTTTATAAATAAGGAATAACAACGGCCCTAAGATGGATCCTTGAGTAACTCCCATTTTGACATACGACCCACTAGATTTTACACCAATGATTTGACTCCATAATAATTTAATTTATTTAATAGAATTCTTCATCGTGTTTTGTTAATAAAAATATAGTTATATATGAAATTATACTATCCGTATCCATACTAATATATGTATAAATGCGAAAGTAACTTTGTCTGTCTACTTTTCACACTCTAACCATTGAACCAATTTTGATTAAATTTGGTATGGAGATAGTTTGAGACCCGGGAAGGACATAGGGTACCTTTAATTCTGGACAATACTCCTGTTCCTGAGCGGCAATAACATATATTTCTATACAATATTGAAATTGTGCATCAAAGGTGGTTGCATAATAATGTTATCATAAAAATCGATACAACACGTTGCTTATCAGTTCTTATCGTTTTTATTAATAACGAGATTGCGTAAGTAGACATGATATTTATCGCTTCTGGCGTGGGCACACATAGTAAGCTTTTACCCGATTGCGGCGAACTCAAAAAGAGGGCTATGATTTTGGTCGCTGTGTTTAATTATCTCTTAAACTAAAAATAATATTAACATGAAAATATATATTCAGAAAGATTTTAATTAGGACTTTCTGAATATACATTTTCATGTCAATATTTCTTTTAGTTTAAGAGATAATTCATGATAAAGGTAGATGGCGGGGTCAGGTATCTCGTTGGCTGACTGTACTTACATGTCTGTATGTATGTATATACGAGTTAACGTTTGTTCCTTCATAGCTTAAAAACTACCCAACAAAACAAGACAAATGGAATATTGTTAGAAGCGTCTATATTGTCCGCTAGATATAGGCTATATGACGTCAAACTATATTCAGTATGACGCCCGATGTATATACATTTTTGATTTGATTTACTTTGA
Organism: Elegia similella; assembly: GCA_947532085.1. NCBI lineage: Eukaryota > Metazoa > Arthropoda > Insecta > Lepidoptera > Pyralidae > Elegia > Elegia similella. The sequence continues at coordinate 17,776,506 of OX383942.1, read as the reverse complement.
GAGAATTTACTTTGCATGCTTCCGCCGCCAGTAGTGTATACTGGTGGCACGCGAAGTAAATTGTCTCAAAGTAAATGTAGCTTTGACTTCCGCAAAATAACACCTGAATCTATTAACTATGTATATTAGCATTGAATAGGCTTCGAAACTATTGGGCCAATTTGAAAAATTCTTCCACCATTAGAATCCTTCTTTCCTACCTACCATCCTACTTTATCCCTGATGAACAAAGGCTATAGTATTAAATACCCATATCTACCCATGCGAAGACGGGGCGGGCCGCTAGTATTTAACGAATGCGTGGTGGCCAACACTGGAGTCAGATTTTTCAAGCTGCCTAAAGGCACCTGACATAGTTTAGCAACTACCATTAATGATTACAACAACGGCTCAACGTGCCTTTAGAAGCATGGAGGAGCTCTAGATATTTTTTATGCCACTTGCGGTCACCCATCCAAGTGGAGACTTCAAATGAATAATCATGTATTTATGTAGCAGAATATATTATATAAGTTGCTTTACCGGGTTCCGTACCTAAAGGGTAAAAACGGAACCCTATTAATATGACTCCGCTGTATATCTGTCTATCTGTCCGTCTATCACCAGGCTGTATCGCATGAACCGTGAAAGTTAGTTGACATTACACATCGCTATAACAACAAATACTAAAAATCTGAATAAAATAAATGTATAAGCCGGCTCATATAACAAACGTGATGTTTTTGCTCGATATTAATACACGGCAACATAATAGTAGTAGCAAAGAATATTTAGTTGTCTATTCACTTTAAAAATAAATAATAACATTTAAATAGAATTAATATTTTTCCCGAGAAATGTACTGTGTACTGTAATGTGTGTAGAAATGTGTAAGAGATAAAATGTACTCTATGTTTTTCTTCGTACCCCAGATAACGTGTATGCAAAATTTCATGTACATGAGTAGTTACAACGTGAAAGCGTAACAAACAAACTCACTTTCGCATTTATAATATAAGAATTAGGATGATACGAAACTCTTCGTGCGCGAGTCCGACTCGCACTTGCCGGTTTTTCTTTTTGCCAAGTTTTCAAATAGTACGTCTTCCTTTTTTGCCAGTTTCCTTAATTTAATCACGAATAAAGGCGGTGTTTTTTTTTTTTTTAAATTGTAGCTTCCCCATCTTCCTATTTTGCCGCATGCTATCCGTGGTACGCGAGAGCATTAGCGCCCTTTCCTTGGCCACTAACGGCGCTTTAAAACATCCTTGTTTCATAATGAAAAAGCTTTTTTCCCACAACTTCATTTGCATAAATTATAGCTACTAGCGACCCGGACCCCAACTTTACACAGGTGCAATGTACATATAAACCCTCCTCTTGAATCACTCTGTCTATTCAAAAAACTGCATCAAAATACGTTGCGTAGTTTTAAAGATCTAAGCATACGTAGGTACAGACAGCGGGACGCGACTTTGTTTTATACTAGTGTAGTAGTTTAATATAGGTAATTTAGACACTTATTAATTGTCATACTTTTTCAACTGAGAATGAGGATCAGTAAAGTTGTAGCAAATTCAATAGGACTAATATCCACATTATTCTTCATGACATTACAATGACATATCTTTTTGAATTATCCAAATTGAACAATTACTTACGAAGATATTAATAATAAACATAATGCCGTTCCTGCCGCGAAAAGGCATTGAACGCCGGTGCGTGTGACGTCACTGTGACGGACCGAGCGCGGTCGGCAGTCGGCACTCATAGAGCGATCATTCGACTGAGCGACGACGACGCGGATCGTCGCTATATTTAACAATTTATTGAAATAAAGTCTTGTTAGAGTGCAATTTTTATAATATTTACGTATAAAACGTAGCAAAGAAAGAATTTTTATTTTTACTCTTGATTGCTATATAGACAATCTTGTAAATTAACTAAATCACATGCTATCTATTGTTACAATATTATCAAAAAAAAAGTATTAAATATGGACATATGCGTGAGGTCCGATCATTTTATAGTCTTTCAACTTCCATATGCTTCTTTCAACGAGAACTCTTATCGCTTATATCAGCGATCGTTTTTGTTTGCAAAACTTCTTCTGCTGTAGGTTTTGGGTTGGAACTGTCCGTACTTAAAACTCATTAAAACTGTTCTATTTCTTATCTTTTCTAAAATCAGGTCTATAATTTTTAGGGTTCCGTACCTCAAAAGGGAAAAACGGAACTATAAGGGTTCCATTTCATCACTTGGTTATCCGTCTGTCTGTCTGTCAAGATCCTTTTTCTCAGGAACGTAGGAGCATAGAGATATCAAGCTGAAATTCATATCAAATATTCAGTTTATGCCGCAAATTTTCGAGGCCAACGCAATCTAAAGATACAGCTGGTTGTGCCGTAAATTTTCGTGTTTTTTCGATTTCACAAGGGAATCAATACCTACCATGGAACTTCCCATGAACTCAGAATCTTAAAATTTGGTACGAAGCAACGTATTTTAGCACAGATAATGAAATAAAATTGCAAAAAACATACATTTTAAGCTACATCATATAAGAAAAATATTTTTAACAATCTTTCGACATTCGCAAGGTAATCAAAACTTCAGGGTACGTCCCGTGAAATCAGAATCTTAGATGTTTGGTACGAAGCGAAAAAATTGCGAAATGCATACATTTTTAGTTACATCATTTAATAAAGATATTTATAATAACTTCAAACTTATACGTGCGCAAGGCCAACTCGCACTTCGCCGGTTTTTTTTAAAGCTTTTGACATTCAAACTAATGAGGCAAAACTCCCTTCTTCAGTTAAACTTAACGTAATTTTCCATGTCTTTTTCCACCTGAAATTATAAATATAAAATAATACCATATTTTAATCGGCCTCACATTTTTGTATGCAAATGTCGATATTGTTTTCTAGTCCAATCCTGGGTCTCATACGTTGTTCATTAAAACGGGTTGATTTAATGGTTTTAGGTACAACGGTGTTTACCCTTACATCCTGTTTTAACTTATTTGCTTACAACAATCAGGCATAGCTGGGGCAGACACATATTATATCATTCATTATTTGATTTTTACTCCAGTACGTCCCTGTGTCATTGTTTTGACATTGGAATATTACATAGAAATGGAAACGGAAGTATTGGAAGGTAAGTAGGTTTGTCCACCAAACTAGAAAGAAATAAGTAGGTATGTTTTTATTAATACATCAGGCTTATAAAAAGAGAAGGTACTAACTTATTTCCATATCAACTTAATAAAAGGTAAGAATAGTTATGTAGGTACTAACATCGAAATGATATTCATAACAATGTCTACTAGCCGGGGTAGAGGGTGGAGTCTTATAATCATCCCTTTTTACAACGGAATATAATTTTAAATTGTATTCCGTTGTAAAAAGAGATGATATAAAATTCACACAAAATTTCGTGAAAAATTATTAATTTTTCCAGAAGTTTTGTGTCTTTCGGCACGTTAAAAGATAGTTTTTCAGGCGTTTTAAAAGAAGTATTTGTATGGTTCTGCACTATACAATATTTGTACATAGTTAAAAAGATAAATTAGACATAAATAGTTTTTTTTAAAGTCGCAATTACCACGAAAACACTGCGCGCCTTGTCACTGCCAACGGGCCACTAGCGGCGTCCGTCACAGTGACGTCACAGGCTACCACGCGGCCGGCCAGTGAATTTTGCTAGTAATTTGGTCATAACTTCGTCAATTTTTATCGTAGAACAATAATTTTTGCACTGTATGTTATGGATTTCTTAGCTCTATAATCCTGCATTCTCAACTAAAAACTTTACGGATCCTCATTGTTGACGTCAGTAAATTACTTACTTACTTAAGGCTAAGTTTAATGCCGCTTCCAAAGCGGAGTGCAGAAGAATCGGCAACAAACTGCTCAGCGCATTTTCTCCAATCGACGTCAACTTACAATTTTTGTTTATCTTAAAAACTAGGTATGTGGATTGAGTATACAGTGTCCTTATTAAAGTCAGATAGACAGACAGGTGGTCAACCAAGTGTCCTATAAGGGATGTTTTTTTAACTTTTGAGGTGCGGAACCTTTAAAGGTGAGGGTAATTTAATCTATTCCTAAATCCCTTGCAGGTTAGACAGCCCCGATGTTTAGGACCTAAAAGCCACGCTAAGCATGTAGGTGGGCGTTAGGTAAATAATAGAATCCAAGTAGTCATCATTTCGAGTAGGTGTCACGGTCAATCGACCATGCACACTGGTTGAGCCGTTCTTATAACCGCTTCACTATTTTCGCTTCACTAGTATAGTATTGATTCCTTCGATCCGCATATCCCAGCACTACTCAACTGACTCGCATTAGCCGGCCTATTTGGTGCTGGCAGTCTCCGCTCCGAGCGCAAGCCGCGCGCGCGCCTAATAAAAATACACGCTTACCGCCGCATAACTCGATTCACAACGCGAACGAAATACGAGTGATTCGTCACAAAAACACTAATTATTTGTGCTATTGTGTTTGAGAAGGTTAAGGGGCCCCTCTAAAAGTGTTAAATAAGACGTTTTGAAGATTTGCGCACGTCGGAAGGTGCAGCCACGAGTTATCACGTGATCGCCAGTTGCAGTTTTGCGAGGTGAGACATTCCTTCATTTTTTCCTACATAGTAGTCCTCTTTTGTCCCGTAATTATTCCCTAAATATACAGTCCATTTAAACCCCATTCGCGCATCCATTATTTTTGGTCATTACGAGCCGGATAAAGCCATTATTTTTGGTCCATTACGATCCGGATAAATCCAGTAATTTGGTTCCATAACGGGATATCGAACAATCTTTTCCCATAACATTTTTACGAATCAACGTCAGTATTCCAAATTCGGATATTAATATTCGCATTAGTAAATTAATATTGTGTTCATATAGCATACTATTATTGCTTAATTCATGTTTTACTTGAAAATCGAAGTGGAGTGATAATTAATTTCAAATCTACCTCCCACAATTTTCAACATTAATTTCGTTGTCTCATGATCGTTTTATACGATTATCCTACGTAATCAAACCTGATCTAGTGATACTTTGTCTATTTATTATAATACACCCCCCCGCTCCGCTTAATTCAAAGCTATTCACTAGGTAATGGGTCAGTTACATACTAATGTCATTTTACATAATTGCAGCTATTGTTAATATATACGTATATACACGCCGCACTATACATACCTATATAGGAAGTATAGCTGCTGCAATTTGTAAATGAGCCGCACCGCAAAACTTATGTGTTATATATATAATACAAAATACATAAGTTTAATTTTCTAATAATAAAACTTTGTAATTAAGTTATTAGTTACATAACGAGTTTGGATACAGGTATTTGTTTCGTCGTTGTGATCGAGGTTAAAAACTTTTATTTATTTATTTTATTTTATTTATGCAATTACGCTCATTAATTAATAGGGTGTTATTGCGGATTAATATTGCACAGTTTGTCATCAATTCTGAAACTCAAGTCAAAGTACTAACTTATATTAATAAAACCGCGCCGCACCACCGTTATACAGGGTGTTACCGTATACAATATACAGGTTGATCAATCGTATAAATTATACAGACTTTGAAAATATTTTGGATAAAATTAATTCCATTGAATCGAGCTTAAATCCTAAATACATGGTTAACTACCAGCCGCTTCTTACTTTTGAGGATTTATATTGTCGAATTAAACGCGCCGCAAAATCGCTTGAGCCTATGCCTGAATTACAGAATAATTCACTCTTTATCAAGCGTGACAGACCAAAACTGCCACCAATTCAGCTTCCTGAATTTAATGGAGACATTAAGTTATGGCCGCTATTTTATTCTTCATTTAAAACTGTCGTACATGATAACCCGACCCTGTCGGACTCTGAAAAATTACATTATTTGATAGGCAAATTGACAAATAAGGCTCAATCGGTATTCGCAGGTATTACTCCGTGCGCTGAGAACTACAAAATTATTTTAGAGACTTTAATAAATAGATATGAAGATAAAAGGTTGCTTGCAACTTCATATTTAGATCGAATTTTCGAGTTAAAGCCTTCTAATTCCGCTCATGTAAATAATTTACAGATATTTCTTGATAAATTGGTCACTTCGGTTTCAGCACTCAAAAACCTGAAGGTTGATGACCTGTCAGACTTAGTATTTTTGTATATCGCTTTGAAGAAGTTGGATCCCGAAGAAGAAGAAATGAAGAAATGACAACTGTACTCGCACAAATCGAAGCTATAATGAATACTCGACCTCTTTGTAGAACGCTCTCAAGCGATCCTTCTGAACCGCTTGCGCTGACGCCCGCACACTTTTTAAGTTTAACTCCTTTAAAATATTTACCCGCTCGCGAAATCGATGAAGATAGACTTCATGTTCTCTCTCGTCATGATTTGTTGGACAAGTTAGTCCAATCGTTTTGGAAACGTTGGAGGTCCGAGTATTTACATACTTTGCAGTCTCGTGATAAATGGAATACACCTACTAACCCGATCACAACAGGCACTATCGTAATCCTTATTACAGATAACGCGCCTCCTCTTCATTGGCCTCTAGGGGTTATAGAGGAAGTTTTTCCTGCCACTGATGGCATAGTGCGTGTTGCTCGAGTAAAGACTGCTACTGGCTCGTATTTACGCCCAGTTGTACGTCTGTGCCCGCTACCTAGGCAATAGCTTTCATTTCAATTACTTTTGTTTAGGTTTAGTTTATTTAGTTTTACTTATTTAATTTATTTGTTTCGAAGGCATCTCAGATCCCTTCAAGCCGGGGGGAAATGGTTGAGCCGTTCTTATAACCGCTTCACTATTTTCGCTTCACTAGTATAGTATTGATTCCTTCGATCCGCATATCCCAGCACTACTCAACTGACTCGCATTAGCCGGCCTATTTGGTGCTGGCAGTCTCCGCTCCGAGCGCAAGCCGCGCGCGCGCCTAATAAAAATACACGCTTACCGCCGCATAACTCGATTCACAACGCGAACGAAATACGAGTGATTCGTCACAAAAACACTAATTATTTGTGCTATTGTGTTTGAGAAGGTTAAGGGGCCCCTCTAAAAGTGTTAAATAAGACGTTTTGAAGATTTGCGCACGTCGGAAGGTGCAGCCACGAGTTATCACGTGATCGCCAGTTGCAATTTTGCGAGGTGAGACATTCCTTCATTTTTTCCTACATAGTAGTCCTCTTTTGTCCCATAATTATTCCCTAAATATACAGTCCATTTAAACCCCATTCGCGCATCCACACACCCTGGTGTCAGAGTTCTTCGGAACCGCCTCTCGGCCTCTGACGTGGTTCCTTTAACGACTACCAGATGGCAGCCGGGACCACCGGCTTAACGTACCTTCCGAAGCACGGAATCATCTTTATTATCAGACAATCAGGTGATTCAAGCCTGCAATGTCCTAACCAAACTGGAAACAACTAAACAAATTATACTTCCGGTGGGAAACGAACCCACGACCTCAGGGTCAACAGGCAAACGCCTCTGGACCACGGAGGTTGTTACTGTATGTCTGTACAACCTTGCAACTAGTACAAGCTAGCAACCCATCACTACATATCCAAGTAGTGATGGGTTGCTAGCCGCATAGCCTACTAATATGATTCGTCAGATTTGCCCATTCCCTCGATCAGCTTTTACGATCTGCGCGAGAAGAGAAGAAGCTGATACACAGTGTGTATTACACACTACTCCCAGACAAGCGTGGAAGTTAATCTATTCATATGTGTATTATCTTATTTTTAAACCTTGTCTAAATCGACGTATACATACAATACGCGCGGAAAAAAGCAGATGGCTCATTTTTTATTTTAATTTACTCCATACATTTGTTGCTTATCTCTACTTAATCCCAAAATTTCATACGTCTTCGCATTTATTTTTGCAGGTTCCCTTTATTTAAGCAGCACGAATAAGGACAAGGTGTTTATTTTAATTAAAGCCTCCCATCTATTACGTTACGCCGCACGCAGGCCGTGGTCCGCTGTAGGCATTAGCGGCATTTCTTACCCACAAACGACGCTTTACAACATCATAAGCTACTAGCTTTCGCCTGCGGCTCCGCCCGCGTCAATGTCGATCCCTCGGGAATAGTACTTTTTCCCGGGATAAAAGGTTGTCTACGTCCTTCTCCGTATTCTAGAGAACTTGTATGCAAATTATCATGATGATATATTCAGTACTTACGGCGTGAAAGCGTAACAAACAAACAAACAAATAAACAATCTCACTTTCGCATATATAATACTAGCTTTCGCCCGCGGCTCCGCCCGCGTCAATGTCGATCCCTCGGGAATAGTACTTTTTCCCGGGATAAAAGGTAAGCCTATATCCTTCTCCGTACTCCACAAAACTCCAGAGAACTTGTATGCAAAATTTCATAATGATCGGTTCAGTAGTTACGGCGTGAAAGCGTAACAAACAAACAAACTCACTTTCGCATTTATAATATTAGTAAGGATTAAGTAGGATATGTTCTGCCTCCGTGGTCCAGTGGTTAAGGTGTTTGTCTATAGATCCGGGCGTCGTGGGGTCAATTCCCGCGGGAAGCATACTTTTTCCAGTTTGGTTAGGACATTGCAGGCTTGAGTCACCTGATTGTCTGATAATAAAGAAGCCGTTGGTCTCGGCTGCCATCTGGTAGTCGATAAAGGAACAACGTTCAGACGTGGTTCTCGGCCTCTGGGCCGAGAGCCGGTTTCGAAGAACTCTGACACTAGAGTGTGCATGGTCGATTGACCGTGTCACCTAAACAAAAGCATGATGATGATGGGCGCACTAGGTTTTATTATACACACTACGCAAAGAAACATAAGTTGAATGTGAAAGAAACATAAGCTTTTTTTTTGCTTAATGTCTACCAACACGCTAAATATGGCCTTCGGGTCTTGTAGACCTAGGGTCCATCTACCCCGCAAGGGAACAAGACGTGATACTATATACGTGTGTATGTACTGTACAAGCGACCCGGACCCCAGCCAAAACTTCAGAAAATATAAGTAAGTTTTTTGTAAGTGTGCGACAACAGCAAATTATAACTAGATGCTAGGATATTTAAAAAGCTACTTCTGTAATATGTGATCCAAAAATGCACCCTATTTTCTGATCTCTACTAATCTTTACATAGTATAAAATGAAGTCACTTCCACTATATGTTTGCTTAGTTAAACTACTCAACGGATTTTAATGCAATTTTCAGCAATGGATAGAGTGAAAGAGAAATGTTTGTATGTATAATTTACTGCCCCATATTAGTATATACATTACACCCGTGCGAAGCCGTGTCGGTTCGTTAGTAATATATATATATATACGCAACATTAACGCGGTTTTGTTTTTTGTTTTTTTATAAATATATATGAACAAATCACACAGATTGAACTAGCCCTAAAGTAAGTTCGAGACTTGTGTTATGGGATACTAACTCAACGATACTATATTTTATAACAAATACATATATAGATATATATCCAAGACCCAGGCCAATCTGAAAAAGATCATTTTCCATCTTGACCTGGCCGGGGATCGAACTCGGTCCCTCCGTGTCGCAGGCTGGCGTGTTGACCGCTGCGCCACGGAGCTAGGCGTGAAAGATTAGCTAATCTAGTTTTACGACAATAACTCACTCTCCAGAGACCCGTTATATCACTCAAGAAGACGCGGTTAAAATATTACTGTTAGGTAACAGAATACATTATATCTATAGATACAAATAGATTTACAATTCTGTCTCTTTCGCTCCTTTTCAGTTTCTGGTAAAAAGTACTTGTCTTTCAAGTTATGGTCGATAAATATATCTATCATTCCAGCCTTTAGAAGTCCACTGCTGGACACAGGCCTCTCCGAAGAATTTTTCCTTACAATGGAGGATATTGTAGGCAGGCAGGTTGGCGAGCGCAGTTTAGAGGGATTCTGGTGCTTCCGACGCTGCTGCCCATCGGAAGCATTTTTAAGCTGGGGAAGGATAGGAATTTGTTTGATTTGGAAAGGGAATGTAGGTATTGGGATACTGCTCAATTGGATGAACCGGAAAAGCAAATAGCAGCTCAGGCGGCCGGGCGCGCGTAACGGATGCCATATGTGCAGTTGAAGAAGACACCCCTCGATAAATATAAAATGCATAATATATTTTTTGCTGAACTCATCACACACTTTGACGCACGTGCCTTTAAATTGCTGAGTCCCGGATTCGACCCTACCAGGTCATGATGAAAAAACCGGCCAGGGCGAAGGGTCCCATACCGTTATCTATAAAAACGGCAAAAAAAATCTAGTTTGTTGTATGGGATCCCCCCTATAATATTAATTTTATTTTTATTTCATTATTTATTTTTAAAGTAAATATATAACTAAATATTCTGTGAATATTTCAAGCATTTACATGTTGCCGTTATCAATATTGAGTAAAAACTAGCAAAAAAATCACGTTTGTTGTATGGGAGCCCCCTTAAATATTTATTTTATTCTAGTTTTTAGTATTTGTTGTTATAGTGGCAACAGAAATACATCATCTGTAAAAAATTCAACTGTCTAACTATCACGGTTCATGAGATACAGCCTGGTGACAAACGGTCAGACAGACAGACAGACAGACGGACAGCGGAGAGATATTCATAGGGTCCCGTTTTTACCCTTTGGTACGGAACTCTAAAAACGTTATTTTTCAGAGTAGCCTGGGTAGCCAGAGCCAGGTCTTTATGACTTAAAATCCACGTTCAGCATATTGGTGATGGGCGTTAGGTGTAAAACGGAATCAAAATAGTGATGGGTTGCTTTTTACCTAGATTTTTACCCATTGCCTCGATCGATTTTTACGACTTTCGCGGGAAGACGACATCGATACAGCTAACAGGCCCATTCGCTTACTTTTGACAACTGCGGTGTACAACGTTTTGATGGTCACTTCTGCCTCCATTACGGTTTATACTATATCTTAATTCAAAAAAAGTCAATCATACGAAAACCGCAATGCATTTTTAAGTGACGATCAAAACGGTGTACCTATAACACATCCATGGCTCGTCTACTATTCAGAATGTGCCACGCGAACGAAGAACGTGAGTTCTGCGGAAAACCAGCGATTATGAAAAAAAATAAACAGTCTTATTATTTTCATATTTATATTTTTATAAAAAAATTAAGTACGGGCGGCACCTGCGAGATATAAATATAAATATTTTCATGTGAATATTGTTGTTTTAGACGTAAAACTTACGAACTTTTCGAAGGAAAATGTTTTTAGATATCATGACATTTCTAAATCTTTTTTAAATTTCATATGTATGTTTCTGTTTCATTCCAACAAGGCGTTGATCTTGTGTAATGTAACTATTTAATTACTCGTAATCCAGCAAATTATCAATTTCGTGCAGTACTTTATCGAAGATGTTAAACATTCACCAACATCTATCACGAAGGTGCGAATAAATAGTATTGAGTTAGTCTCCGAGTTTGACAATAATAATGAAACAAACCAAAATAGATGTTCAAACGCAACGTGATCATCAATCATCTCAATGTGACACTGGTCCCAACGCGGCGGGTAGCGATTGATTTGTTATTGGCGGTCAGCTAACGGCGCAATTTCGGATAGCGCATTGTATATTGTATGCAGCATATGAATTGTAAAGGCATATCACCACAGATTACTAAATAGTTTGATATCACTCAATCCTTAACCTTATTTTTGATATGAATTAAAGAATTGTTATAAATTCTTCCATGCTGGTTTGTAAGAAAAGAAAAAACGTATAATGTGCCATCTGCTTGTCCTCCCGCTCAGATCGTAAATACCGATTGAGGAATTGGGCTTAAATCTACGGAATCATATCAATAGGCGATGCGGCTAGCAACCCATCACTATTTTAATTCCGTTTTCCATCTACACGCCCTCCAACATGCTAAATGTGGCCATAAGGTCTTAGAGACCTATGCTCTGTCTACCCCGCAAGGGAAGAGATACTAAGTGTGTAAATTAAGTGTGTGTATGTTATAAAGGTTTTTCAACAACAATTTTTTTAAAAATCAAAATTAAACATGGATTTAGGTGACAATGATTCGAATTTTTATTGTATTACCAAGAGTAAGGTTTGGCAATTACAACCATGATGGTTATAGATATCATTGTTTTATCACATTTTCAATCAGTTTTAGGTTATTTGCTCTTGTATTAATCACATCAGAAATTCTAGCTGAGAACTCATCGCATTCTGAAAATTCAAAAAAGATTGTTGAGAAGCCATTGCACTGTCTGAAGGCGTGGTGGATTTTTTTTTTGCAAACAATGACTGAAAATGCTGTAACGGTCAATGGATTACGCTAACGAGAGATGTTAACAACTCAATTTGCTTGTTTTGTTAAAAACTCAAACCGTGGTCGGTTGTGTGGACAATGGTCCGATATTATTTTTGGGTGAGCTTTACGATACCTTAGCACGAATTAGTAATTTCTATCGATTGGATCTAATAGAGCTCGCTTTGCTCTTCTTTACAATAAGATTGTTAAAGCGCGAAGGCGAAATTCATTTTTTCATACAAAATAAGACTTTTAAATGGCATTATTTTAGGTTAGAATTTTAATGTATCACCCTAAGTTAAGGTCGCTCGCTCGCTCGCTCTATTTTGGTCACAAGGTAACCTAACGACACCCCCACACGCCCATTTTGTGTTTTTAAAGCACACGAAAAAAATACCTTATAAATTTTTGTATAGGCAATATATTAAAAATTATTATATTTTACGCGCTTTAAAAATGGTGTCGTAATGAAGAGAAAAGTGAGCTCTATTTATTCCAATACCCAGCATATCTTAATTTGTGCTAAGCTATTGTAAAGCCCCCTTTTATTTTTCATCCATATTTATAAGGGAACAAAACGTGTATGTATGTTTACTATGAAGGTACTCAAAAAAATCTTTGCGCTGTTTTCATCTGAAAGTAAAAAGAATTCCAATTTCCAGCATCAAATACGAAAATTTGTTCAATATAAACGGGATAAGTCACCTCTATAAGGCTTTGTTGAGGGCAAATTTAGAGCTCTATCATTAAAATCTAGATTAAATTTGTATGTATTTTACAGTTTCGACGCTTTGCTACAAGTATTAAAGCAGAAATTGTGGTGTCGCAAAAAGTTTATTTAGTTCAATGTCCGTTAAAGTTCTAATATCAAAAATTTCTAATCAAGAAAATTTCATTGAGTAGGTAATCTATCATCCCGAAAATGCTTACGAGACCTCTGAAAAAATTTAGGATATTACAAAGTTAACATTTGAGCCTTATGAAGTTTAATACTGGCCACAGGCCTTGACGCTTGACGCGCGACAAACGGGTTCACGAGCGCAGTTTAAAAAAAATCTTACTTAGAGCAGTAGTGTCAAATCACAAGAAGCCAAAGTCTTATGCTTTTGACGTTACTGCTCTAAGGAGGATTTTTTAAATTGGGGTAGTATAGGAATTGTTTGGATTTGACAAGGGAATGATGGTGTTGGCATATTCTACTCACTCGGATGAATGGGGGAAAAGCAAGTAGCAACTAAGGATGCGGAGTGCGTGTACCCGATGCTATACCTGCAACCACCGGCCAAGAAGTTGAAACTAAAACCCCTGACCTAACCTAACCAACCTAACAACTACCTTACACAATAAAGATTCAACGAAATTATAATATAGATCAATTTCCTCAAATAAATTAGTACCTACGATGATTTTTACCCCTTTTCTCAATCTCCTTTGGCTACGAAACCTTAATTGTATCCAGCTAAATCAAAACCAATAGTTGCCAAACACACGAGATTATAACTTTTGTCGCTAGCGTCAAATAAAAACAAGATTTTTGCAAAAATTACATTTTTGTGACAAGCTTTTATTACAAAATATCCACACTGTAAAGTACTTTCTAAGACAAATAAATTGAGACGAAACACGACAGGTGTACTTTTTTTAGTTAAAGAATTCCTATAGCCACCTTCCGACTCCATCATCAGACCAGCGCAACGATTCCATAATATTGTATTGTCATTCGATTTTCACATGCATGCCAATTTCAGCTTAATCGGTAACCGAGAAATGGATCAAATTCACTCGCAAGATTTAATTACAGATAAACATTAGGAGAGGTGAAACTATGTAAATAAAACTTTGAAAAAAGGTACTGAGGGATCCCCAGAAAGAAACATGTCTTCCTTGACCAGCAAGTTGTTTCTCGAAAATAAAGCATTTTAGTAGAAACTTCCGCTTAGCTAAAACTCCATAGCTACGCTACACATCGCCTAAATAAACGTGGGCAGCCATCTTGAAGGTTTTCACGGAGAGCTGCCCACACCGCACTTGACGACTCTCAAAATATCTAGATACGACTCTGTGTGCACAAAACCTCTGAAAACACACGAACAGTGACTTACATTTTCAACGAAAAAAAAGGGGAGGCTTTTTTAAGTTTGTTGTTTGAAGGGTATGGTTTCAAATTGGTACCATTTGCATTTCATCAAAATCGGTTTAGTAATTTGTTTCAATTCGGTTTTTTTGTATTTGTCACCCGCAGCTCCGCGCGTGAACAACTTTTTTCCGGGACGAAAAGTAGCCTATACATACATGAATCCAGGTAATATCCGATCTGTGTGAAAAATTTCGTCAAAATTCGTTCAACCCTTTTGACATGATTGATATCCATACACCCATATATACTCACAAACTTTCATATATTACGTTTAATATATTAGTTAGGATTATGAATGTGTATTTTAAGTAAGTAATTTAACCGTATTAAATTAAAATTGAAACGTTTAATTTAAATAATGTATTGAATGTGCAATTTGCATATCAAGGATAAAATTGACGAGAACAGTTTTGCATTTTATTCTGAGTTGATAATGAATTACGGTTTGTCGCGAAAAATAACTATTATCTGCACATTTAAATTCGCAAAGCGATTGAGTTTACTTGGCTGATACTCGATGGCAGCCTTCGTGGTACAGTGATCAGATTCGATTTCCGGCGTGAGCAAATATTTGAAGTCACGGTGGTGTAGTTGGTATCACGTATCACACTTACGGCGTAAACCTTAGGAACGCGGATTCAAATTTTACCTGTGGCCGAGTTTTTTTTTCCATGACATAAATTCAATTCTAGAAATAATTGTATGTATTTGTACGTGGTTCTGGTGCTGTCCAAGAACGGTTGGCGTCAAGTAGGCGGCGAGCCGTAAAAACTAAGTATGCCAGATCATATAACAGCATCCATCATTGGCCTTTGCGTCTGTTGCAGACGATTTATGGTGCAAAGTCGGACAAACACCTTGTTGCGAATGCAAAAGAGACATTCACGGCTTCGTTTTAAGGATTGCGCTAAAAGAGACATGTCTGCCTTTCACATTGACCACACAAACTGGGAAAAGCTTGCAGAAAAACGGACCGAGTGGCTCGGACGCGTGTTAGAAAGTCGCAAGTTTTGTGATAATACCTGGTTCGCGGCGCTCGCTGACACGCTGACAAGAGAAATAGACAACGTCAAGGCGATTCAGTCCCATCTGTCGCAAACTTCTCTTGTCAGGCCTGCGGTTTGCTCCATTGCTCGACATTGCACCATAACAGCATTAATGCTATCATAATAGAGGACCCCAGGTTCCAACGGTCATATTAGAAAGATAGTATATATATTCGATATGGTCAGGGGTGTTATGCTTATCTGTCTGTCCGGTAGTTCCAGATATACGCCCGGCCTTCCGAGCTGCTTCTTGTTTTTCCCCCATTTATCCGAGTGGGTAGTATCCTGATACCTTCATTATCTTTTGAAATCCAACAATGGTCAGTAGCATCGGAAGCAATCGCCAAAGAAACTGCGCTCGCCAACCCGCCTGCCAAGCGTTGTGAGTATGGCAATATTTTTTTATTAAAACTAACGTGAAATATAGACATAGCCGTGAAATATATATTACATAATTATGTAGCGCGAAAGTTTAAAAAAGGAAAAATTAAATGTTGATGATAACATACTAGATGCAAAGGAAATATTCTCATTGACATACATAAAAACAACTTTGACTTTAGCCTGCTTAGGGCTTGCACTAAAAACTTACAAATATTAATCTATCTATCTACATCTATTATCTATAGGCGTTCCTAAAAGCGAAAGATGAGCTCGTGAATTAGAGGTAATCCTTACAGGGGCGGGATGATCAGGTTACTTTACCGCGAGTAACGAGAACTGCAATTTATTTCATGCGATTATAATGTATAGACGTGGAACCATAAGCTAATTGACTATGTCTGTACTGCATATATTTTCTTGTTACATCATTATCATGAATAATTCGACCGCAAGAAGTCCACTGCTGGATTAGTCAAGTTTAAGTTTAAGCCTCTCCTAGGGATAAGTCAAGTTTAATTTTTTTTATTATGACCCGTTTTTTTAATAGGCCAAGATAGAGGGAGCTCCACCGACAAGAGCGTTGCTCTTAAATTTTGATGATGATGATGACCCGTTTACATTAGCTTGGAAAAATAACTATGCGTTTTTTCTTGCTCTCAGGTTAAATTGAATAGATTAAGTAAAGAATGAGCTGTCTTCTTTTGCTCCAGATATACTAAAGCCAATCAAAGGAATATCGCACTTCAATCACGTTAAACTAGCTAAGTTTAAATGTGTTATTGTGATGTAAATGTTATAAATTAGTACATTCGATTCGCCTATACGATGATTCAAAACTCTACAAATATTTTCTAGGGATTGCTCAATTTCGCCACTCAATTAAACTGAAAGCATAAATTTCTCAGAAGAGTTGACACAGCAAATAAGATAGAAAAGATGCCAAAGTAACAAAGAGACTAATAAATAACACAATCCCCAGCACTCTCATCTCTACCACTTTCCAGCGAGAACTCCATTTGGTGTAATACGTAATTTCCGGCGCGCAGATCCTGTATATAGATTTATACTGAATGTTCATTGTGCACATACTTTAAAAGCTTTGACTATATTATTATAGGGAGCCTCCATTGATCCGTCTCTTTAGTGGCAATTAAAATAACTGCTCGTATTTCAGATCTGTATTTTCTAGAGAAAGCCTTATAAGATAGAAAAGATGGCAACAAAGAGACTAATAAATAACACAATCCCCAGCACATCTCTGCCTCTTTCCAGTGAGAACTCCGTTGGATGTAACACGTAATTTCCGGCGCGAAGAGGGGCGGACATTCAGTAAAAATATAGAAGCATTTACAGGGGTAAATGCTTCTATATTTTTACTGAATGTTCATTATACATATACTTTAAAAGACTAACAGCATTTACTATATTATTATATGATACCCTCCATTCACGTGTGTATTTAGAGGCAATGAAAATAAATGCTCGTATTTTCTACAGATAGCTGAATTTCCCCATTTAATCCAAGCCAGAATTTTATACACTTATTAGAAAACCAGACACAGCTAATAACTTAGACAGAATGATTAATAGATAACACAATCCCCATCATATCTCTGCCACTTTCCAGTGAGAACTCCGTTTGATTGAACACGTAATTTCCGGCGCGAGGAGTGAAGAGGACCCTGTAAATACTACTATATTTTATTTAATGTCATTTGTGCACATACTTTAAAAGGCTAAAAGGTTTTGCTATATTATTATAGCTAGCTATTGCCCGCGGCTCCACCCGAGTTAATGTCCATTCCTTGAGAACAGTAGAATTTCCCGGAATGAAAGGTTTATCCTTCCCCGGGCCTCAAACTACCTCCACAATCAAATTGATCCAAATTAGTTCAATAGTTGAAGTGTGAGAATGTGATAAACAGACAGACATTCGCATCTATAATTTAGTATAGAAGTATGGATGGTACCTCTATTCACATGTGATTTAATGGCACTACTCGTATTTCAGATGTGCATTTTGTTGAGTTAGCTCTGTTTATCCATACAAACAGAATTCCAACACTTCTTAGAAACACGGCAAATAACACCAGAAAGGATGGCAACAAAAGTATATAAATTACACAATCCCGAGCACATCTCTGCCTCTTTACAACGAAAACTTCGTTTGATGGAATACGTAATATCCGGCGCGAGGACTCTCTGTAAATGCTACAACAAGTATATTTTTATGATGTATGTGAGCACATACACTTGCGTTAAAAGATGGTTAGAAAACTAAAAGCTTTATCCACATTTTGATATGATCTAGGTACGTACTTATACTTAATAACATGGTTAACATTCAAGACGAATTAATGTTAATTCGTCTTGAATGTTAACCATGTTATTAAGTGATTTGTTTTAAATTTTTGTCACAAGCTTTACTTTGAGCGAGATAATAGGTACTAAAGCTTTTAGTAAGTGGCCATTCAGCATTGATGGAATTGTATATAGCAGTGTTTTTCAATCTTTTTGATTTCGCGACCCCTTTACAAGTTGAAAACTCCTAGCGACCCCCTTGTGCCACAGACAAAGAAATAATTAAAAGACTACCTACGGTAATATTTTTTTCTATTTCGTTAAAATTAATAATTAAGATATAATTAGCCATGTGGTTTCCGGCAGAGTAAAATAGGATCACTCCAAGTCTTCCCACGGATGTCGTAAGAGGCGACTTAGGACATACAAGCTAAACAAAGCTCATGAACATCAAAGAGACCTGACCAACCCGTCTGGCCAGCGAGGAGAGTGTAGGCCAAAACCTCTGTCTAAGTGTGGCTCCGGTAGTACAGAGAGGGTCATGCTCCTACAGTAGAGACTAAAAAGACCTGATGATGATTAAGACCAACACTCTACAAGAAGCCGCGAGAGTTAAGAAGCACGAGGTAAGATGGTAAGGATACCCGCGACTTTAACTTTGAGGCCAAATTGTATTTTATTTGTACTTATTCTCTTTGCTGGCGACCCCCTAGGTCCCGATCCGCAGATTGAAAAACACTGGTATAGAGTAGGACAACTCATTAGATTAGAGGTCATACGCATGATTAATAAGCAATTACCGGTGTTTTTTTTCACGGGTTTTTGGACAGTTGGTATGGACTTGTGTTTAAAGCACTTAATCCTGACACTCGTGTAAAGCGATGTTTTTGAGCTTGAAAAATTTGCAACAGTTTTCGCTACTAACACTTTTTTGTGTTACACATGTCATAATTAGCTCTGACACATTCGTGTGGCCTTTATTGACAAGGGATTATACCAAAATAACTTTAGTAGTTATAGTTTCAAAGGATTGTATGTAGTTGTATGATGTATCTAGGCCGACACCACAAATAACCAGTCATAAATGGAAAAATGTCGCGTCAAACTGAAAAATCGTATCGCGCTGTAAGCTTCACTCGTAGTTGGAAGCGGGACTCGCGGACCTGGCAATTTCCGGCAGGGCCATCAATAACTTTAACACAAAGTAAAAAGCGACCAGAAGACACATCTCAAAGCAAAGTGTTTCATTCTTGTGTAGAGTTAGAAAGACCTCACCGGTCGGTGGTTTTACACAGATTTAGCTTGAAAATAACGTCTGGAATATATGTTATAATTCTAAATAAAATTATGTAATGTTATGTCATAGGGCGATTACTTGGACCGACGTTATTTAATTAGGAAATAGAGACTTATTACGAAGACTCGTATTGGTAGAAAGATTTGGTAAAGTAAGTTTATAGATATCATAAAAAAAATAATGGTATGCAGTTACCTTCTTCATTTCACACACTAGTGAACAATACACTCATCATGATTTCGTGTAGGTGACACGGTCAATCGACCATGTACATCTTGGTGTCAGAGTTCTTCGGGACCGTCTCTCGGCCTCTGACGTGGTTCCTTTAACGACTACCAGATGGCAGCCGGGACCGACGGCTTGACGTGCCTTCCGAAGCACGGAATCATCTTTATTATCAGACAATCAGGTGATTCAAGCCTGCAATGTCCTATCCAAACTGAAAGCAACAAAACAAAGTATGCTTCCCGTGGGAATCGAACTCACGACCTCTAGGTCTACAGGCGTTTGCCTGTAGACCCTGTGCCTTAACCACTGGACCACAGAGGCTGTCTACAATCCACTAGAAGGTTGTCTCAAGATGTTTTACTTTCCCGGAAGCAGGAAGTGGTCGATGAAAATACGTGAGCCAGATTGGTCCACAAACTCAAAGGTGGGTTTGAACCCACATAGGGCGCGCTCTTAGACCACTGAGTTACTACCACTGCTATATTTTTAACGGTTATAGGTTGGCTGATATTATTTGTTTTTTCCTTTAAAGATTCTACCACTATCTTCCCATAGCACTTCTATATAATTCTTTAATCTGTATCACGGATTTATGCTCCCCTGTTTATCGTGGGCCCTTTTTTCGACCCTTCGCCCTTTCGGTCTGATCACTGATGATAAGATCTCGCCACAAGATACTACCGAGGATTTCCCGAGGCTTTTACTGCTGTTTTGTGGTTATTGGTTGGTTAGATCGGCTTGCATTCAGATTGGAAGTTTGTGAAACAGCTGTTGACTCAAAACATATTTTTAAATTTTCATATTTTTACCTCGCCAACCCGCCTACCAATCGTGATGAGTATGGCTAGCTCCGTGGCTTAGCGACACGAGGCGAGAGTGCCTGTGTGTGTTTTTTTCCATCCCCGGCCAGGTCAAGACGGAAAAAAATCTTTTTCAAATTGGCCTGGGTCTTGGATGTGCATCTATTTATGTATTTGTTATAAAATATAGTATCGTTGAGTTAGTATCCCATAACACAAGTCTCGAACTTACTTTGGGGCTAGCTCAATCTGTGTGATTTGTGCGTATATATTTATTTATATCTTCCCATGGAACGAAAAATCCTTGGGAGAGGCCCTTGTCTAGCAGTGGACTTTTGCGACTGAAATGAAGATGTTTTTAAAGTTAGTTTATGGATTTTAGATCCGCAAAAAATTTACTAATCTGTCCACGTCATAAAACTACAAAGGTGTGCACGGTGGACCGTTCTTGCACTACCCTCTATCAAACAATTTAAGTATATCAAGAGATATACAAATAACAAAAGATAGTAGTATATTCGAATTATTCTAAAATACAATGTTTATAAATGTTATTAAAAGTACAGTCAAGCGTCAAAAGTGGAGTCATAATTTCCTTTTGACGCTTTTGAGTCTAAACGGGAGTAATAAAATATCATATAATACATATATTAAGCGCTTTAGTTACTATATAACGTCTAGTTTTTCGCATTTTTAAGGAAGGTTTACTTAAGTTAAATACTAAAGCTACCATGTGTTTGAGGTATTTAATAAAAATGGTTTTTCACCCGCTACGTTACTCTTCGGATGTTAGTCCAAATCGCCCTTGCCTGCGTTTTATATTCAATTCCCAGCCAGCAACATTCTAGCGAAGACAATATAACCCTCAAGCTTACAGAGGTAAACAAACTGTACACTGAAGTTCTTGGAAACTGTTATCATTCCATCAGGCGACCTGTCTGCATTCGAACAATTCGTCCCGGAATCCAATTACAATCATCCTTTCAAATAATTACAGAGCGTGTTTCGCTCGCTCCTTACAAGCGCAGCGCATTCAGAGATATATATGTAGAAATTTCATGTATATCTAGAACTCTAGAGCATCACACCGAAGTATTAGGAATACGCCCTGAGGGTGATACATGAAATACGAATTATATTTAGTCTGATGGAATCACGTTTTGGTTATCGCCTATCCCTCTCTTGAATAGATCACTCGGATATTTTTCCAGGCGTCAAACTATTTCCATACCAAATTTCATACACCTAGCTCCGTGGTTGAAACGCGAATAGGTAGGTAATTCTTAGACACACAAACGGAGTTAAGTACTTTATAATATTAGGTTGGGTAAAAACTTTTCGTATTTTGTATGGCGATTATATCCGTTAATTCAAAAGCTGGAGTTATTTCGGTCTGATATACTCCTTATCATAAAACTGCCGCCTTCAGAAGCAGCTTTGGATATGCGGCTACCTCCTGCTGGAATAACTTGCCGCCCCCATTGCGTGCCCTAAAACATTAAGTACTTTTAGGAAACACCATAAAATGCTTCTGTTACATAAACAAGTACAAGAAATTCATAACACTTACTTGCAATGTTCGCACCTCGACACTTGGGTCGGCAAGTAATTATGCAGTGTAGTCTCACTTTATGTATATGCCTAGTTTAAGAATTTAATAAGATAAACCTAAAGATATTGATTTTACCGCTTTCCTCAATGTATTTTTCTAAGGTCCCAGCAATAAAATGTGCAATCAATACATAATATTTAAAAGCGTGCGTCTGGGACGCCATTTTGCTGTTTGACGATTTGTTGTTTTTTTTAAGCTTTTTTTAGTCCAAGTGCGATTCGGACTCGCGCACGAAGGGTTCCGTACCATTATCTATAAATACAGCAAAAAATCATGTGTGTTGTATGGAAGCCCCCTTAAATATTTGTTTTATTTTAATATAATTATTTATTTATAAAGTGAATATATAACTAAATACTCTGTGAATATTTCAAGCATCTAACTGTTGCCATTATCAATATCGAGCAGAAACGAGCAAAAAAATCACGTATGTTGTATGGGAACCCCCTTAAATATTTATTTTATTCCATTTTTTTTGTATTTGTTGTTATAGCGGCAACAGAAATACATAATCTGTAAAAATTTCAACTCTCTAGCTGTCACGGTTCATGAGATACAGGATGGTGGCGGACGGACAGACAGATAGACGGACAGCGGAGCCATATTAATAGGGTCCCTGAACCCTAAAAATAATCAAAATAAAACGGATCCATTAGGGTATTAGATTTTGGTGATCCGACCGGAATGGCTCAAAAGCTGTAACTTTGATATCTCAATTTAAAAACATTAAATGCTTAAATTGACTTTGTTTTGGGTTTATAGGTACCTTAATCCCGAAAAAATACTGTTTACAAGGGATCTACATTAACGCGAGCAAAAGCTAATCCCTATCCGTACTATTATTATAAATGCGAAAGTGAGTTTGTTACGCTTACACACCGTAACCACTGAACCGATCATCATGAAATTTTGCATACAAGTTCTCTGGAGTACGGAGAAGGACATAGGCTACCTTGAAAGGCAGCCTATGTCCGAGATGAATCTCGGAAAAATTACTGTTCCCGAGGGAACGACGTTGATGCGAGCGAAGCTGCGGGAGAAAGCTAGTGCTTAAGTGAAACATAACACGAAAAATAAAATGTATATAAGATAAAGTAACAAAGAAAAGCAATCACAGTTTTGAGGTCACTATAAGCGAATTGTATCTGCAAACAATCATATTCGGCGAATGGGGAGTTAAAGTTTCCTACTACGCTATGCACTATACGCGAAACGTAATATTCTCAGTTAAAGCATGTATAGTAAATAGGATAGTGGGGGAAGTAGATGGAAATGGTGGCATTAATGCTTTTCATCGGATTAATCATATTATCCTCTTTTAATCGCAAATAGTAATCAATACAACTATACAAAGTCTGTCTAATGCTTTATCGTATTTAATCCTATCCTTCGCAATATTTTAAATGTACATCCTTATCCATACTAATCCTTACTTATACAATAAACGCTAAATTTGTAAGTATGAATGCATGTACGAAATTTTGCACAAATATAGGTTATTACCTGGAATAACACGGCATCTAAAACGTAGCTAAGATAAAGTAACAAAGAAAAGCAATCACAGTTTTGAGGTCACTATAAGCGAATTGTATCTGCAAACAATCATATTCGGCGAATGGGGAGTTAAAGTTTCCTGCTACGCTATGCACTATATGCGAAACGTTATATTCTCAGTTAAAACATGTACAGTAAATATTGTAAGGATTATTCATATCATTCCACTCAAATTCGCAAAAAAATAATCCATTAGTTCCATAAATCTTCCATTAAACATACTTTTCTGTTCATAGACAAATAGAGTGTTAGCTAACCAGCCTTCAAGATTTAAAAAAAAACATTTAAGAACCTAATAAAACACTCATAGAAGTATGAAGTGTCTAGAAGCAGCGTATTACTTGATACGTCATGTTACTGATACCCTTAAAAGTAGCGTATACTATACACTAGGCCTCAGTCCTCTGACGCCTGTCGAGGGGTATGTAACAGAGTGGAATTTAATTTTTAAAATTATAAACAGGCCAATTTCTGAAGTTCTGTCCTTCTAAAATACTAAAATGAATATTATAGTAAACTATCGCGCTGGACTTTTCTCATTTAAGTAATGCAAGTTCATGTTATTTACAATATTATAAACATATTTATCCTCCATTAAAAACGTCAAATTCCATTGTCAGTGAAAGGCGGAAAGACGCATAGTGATGCACTTTGTTATTTTTTTGCCAAACATCGATAATTTACACGAATAAAGATGAGTGTAATAATATAAGTAATAAAGTTAATGCCAAGAAATAAATAATAATAAATTCACTCTCCACGACTTTCCCGAAAATTTATTATTTTTAGTGTTCCGTTCCCTAAGAGTAAAAACGGAAAGGTAATACTAAGCCTTCGACGTCCATCCGTCCATCCATCTGCCACATGACTGTATCTATTGAACCGAAATAGATAATATTTTAAAAAAAACAATGCCGGTTATTGGCGTCTTTTTGTTTTCGCGCGGCCACTAACCGTACCTTGTTTTCCCGATAGTCAATAACAAAATAAAGTTTTATGGGCATATATACCTCTAAACTCAGTCCGAACTGAGTTATAAGGATTAGATATTATATTCATAGGTTTTTGCACTATTTTTTCACTAAGTTCATTGAAGCCTTTTTTATCAACGATACAGCAGCAGGCTCTCCTCCGCTACCTCCTTGAGGTTAAGAGTATATAGTAACTGTTTATTGGGGCAGTCGGAAGTAGCTTTGATAGATACTTGATACATTAGGTAGGTCTTTTTGTTCTTTGCTTGGCTGTCGTCTTCACTGTTTCGCTTCACTCTTGAAGTATTGGTGCAGCCGATAGCATAGTGACGTCAGCTTTGACGTTCCCAGGCGAGGGCTTGGTGCGTCACGAGGCAACACAACAAGTACCGAAAACTGTACTTGTTGTTGCTGTCCATGTTCACTTCCATATACTAACAGCGCAACTGCCACTTCATCAGTTGCCATCATTAGTAGTTGATCTGCTTCATGAACACCTGTGAGAGTTTCGTGGCACCCCGCTCAGCGCTTGGGCAGCATGATGACCCAACAGTGACCCACGGGGTCACTTCAGCAGATGGCGAACCACCTTATTCAGCAGGCAGATCATACGTTGCACTTGGAACATAATGGCTTTCGCCAATCATCTTGGATTTGGTTATGACAAAAGTGTTTAACTTAGATGGTGCCCTCTCTTGCGGTCTGCGCAACACCATAAGAGATGTACCTGAATACATACAGGACTTAAGAGAGCCCAACCCAAGACGGGTTGGGCTCTCTTAAGTCCTGTATGTATTCACTTTTTATACAAAGGCTCGTACGTCTCTAGAAGCAGCGCATGTCTTGTTACTCATACTCTTAAAACAGCGTATGCTTTTCGCGGCCTCAGTCCTCTGACGTCTGTCGTATTATTTATAGCGGAACCTTATGAGCGGAACGAAAATTTATTGTTATAATTATAAACATGCCTAGTTATGTAGTGAAATCCTGCAAAAATACTGTAAAAAATGCTAAAGGGAAACCACAACCTGTGACTTTTCACATGTAAGTGATAGTCTTTGACTAGCTCCTTGGCGCAACGGTCAACGCGCCAGCTTGCGACACGGAGTGACCTGGTTCGATCCCCGGCCAGGTCAAGATGGAAAATGATCTTTTTCAGATTGGCTTGGGTCTTGGATGTGTATCTATATATGTATTTGTTATAAAATATAGTATCATTGAGTTAGTATCCCATAACACAAGTCTCGAACTTACTTTGGGGCTAGCTCAATCTGTGTGATTTGTCCGTATATATTTATTTATTTACGTAATGCAAAGGACATTTAATTACAATATCATAAACGATAATGACAATCTTCATGGTACAGTGGTTAACGAGCCAGGTACCGGGTTAAATTTCCGGCGCAGGCAAAAACTTGTACTTCAGTTTCATATTTATGTATGTCCGCGTTACTGGAGTTACATAAGGAGAATTGGCGTTTGGCCGTAAAACATACATACATTCATATTATTACGATCTTCACCCTTACGGTATAGGCCTCTGCCTGAAACCAAAAGCCACGTTCAGCGTGTTTGTGGGCGTATGTAGGTGGAAATCTGAATCAAAGGTGTAATAGGTGGCTAGTCGCATTCCCTATCAGAGAAGCAACTGGTACATTCTCAATTTTTCCTTTTCATCTACACCAGCATGGAATATATACTTCTTATTACAGCATGTCATAATAGCCGACCCCGGGCTTGGACGCAGCACAACTGAAGATGCCAGGAGTATAAGGAACCAGGGAATCTCTTAGATGATTATGACTATATAATTATTACTACTTCATATATTGTTTACTTAAATGAAGTCAAACTGAAACAAAATCTTGTTATGGGTTTTTCTCGATATCGATATTACACGGTGTTGTTACATCTCTTATGACAGCGGCGTCAAACGTCATGAGTGCTATTTTCGAATCGACGTGTTTACTAAACGACCGATGATGTATGGAAAATTTGTACTTCTTCATCGAGTCACTCATTTACAAATAGCACCCCTGAAACCACGACTCCCTTTCGTCTGCCTCACACCCCCGCTAATGACACACTAGGTTCCCATACAAAAATGGCAAAATGTGACATCTATTCAGAGAGACGAAAATTTTTTTTTTTAAATCTATGAAAACACTGATAAGACTATGATTCTTAATCCAGTACCTATTGTTTGTATTCTCAATAATTATTATTCCGTTAGATAAAAGAAAACTGCATTCAACTAACCTTACTGAATAAAATTTAAATGGGACTACGTTGGAAGTTATACGCTTCCAAATAAAAAACGAATTTCAACATACAAAAAATAAAAGGTAGTCGAGTTTCTTTGTACCTATGTTTTCTTATCGCAAGGGATATAATTATACATCTCTTGCAAGGTAGGCAGAGCCCAGGTCTATAAGACCTTATGGCCACATTAAGCATGTTGGAGTGCGTGTAAATGGAAAACGAAATTAAAATAGTGATGGGTTGCTCGCCGCATCGCCTATGATTCCGCAGATTTTAGCCCAAAACCTCAATCGGCTTTTACGATGTATAAAGTCGTTTGAGTAGTTTGGTTGAAGTCAGTTTCTTATATGAAAGTTGAAAGTCGGTGGTTATCTCTACTTGATATGAAGGGACCATGACCAGACAATGAAGACAATCTTGATGCAAATTTCATCTTAGTTTTTGCAATTAATCGAGTTAGGTATCTACCTACTGAATTGGTCCAAATACCTACCTAGGTAATGAAGGATTCTAGCATGTGGATTTCACATTCATTCAATTAGATTAAAAGCGTCATTGCCTGATTATTTCAAATGGAGGAGATGATAATTATTAAATAGATTGACTCACCTAAATATGTACCTATGTTAGTTATGAATAGTAAGTAAAACTTGTAATAAACATTACACGATTTGGAAATTTGTGATTCTACCCAACCTAGTCTTCAAATAACGAAATTTTATGAATACATGTTTGTAGTGAAGAAAAATGTCTGAGTATATGAGCCATCGCCAGCATGACTAACGAAACACAATCCGCGAGTTACCGTGAAGTACATTATAACAAGGTTCCAAACCTTGACATGATTCCTCTCAGCAGGTCGCGTAAACCCAAACACCGATGATTTATTCTTAATGACGCTATTTATATTCGCGATTTCATAATGACTCCGACGTAAAAAATTAGTAAGCACTAACAACCAAAATACTGACGAGTCAAGGTTGAACGTTCGCATTCTATAAAATGGCCGTAAGATAGCGGTGATTAAGACATGTCAAATACTCACAACTTTATGACAATACTTACAGAGTTTAGACGAGTGTTGATGGTTCACAAACACTGGTTCACTTCACTTTGGGTTAATGGTGTATGGTAGTAGTGGCGAGTAAATTTAGCGCGTGCTAGTTCGCTGGGCAGCGCGTCGACGCGTATCTACGGTTGGGCGGCGACTGGGGCGCCTGTTCGGCGCGCCATCCTGCCGCCCGCCCGCCCCGCGCCTTATCACTGAGGTTGCCAGATGAGCTGCAATTGTGGGATTGCCCCGGATTGTTTGGGTTTTATCGTGCTCAAGAATTTGTTGGGCTTGTTTTATTATGAGGGTTATTGGGGATCAATCCGGGACATAGTTTGGGCAAAGCTGCTATTTCCGTCTGTTTGAATACATGCTTGTTTAAAGTTATTTGCATGGTTTCTATCGTTATTTGTAGCGATACAGCTTTATAGATATTCCTGTGTATTTGTGTCGAACATTTTTACAATAAGTAAGGTTTAACTACAGGTTAAAAGGTAGTTTAGCACAAACAGTATGGTGTGGCGTTATGCATCTAGCGTTATTATTTATTCTTTACATATTTAAAAACTAGAATAAAGCACACTTGTTTATTTAAAAAAATGTTATTTGTTTGATTTTTTTCAATTTAGGTAATACGCAAGACAATATAAACAAATAATATTTATCTGTTTCTTGAAGTAGGTACAAACATTAAAGTAGATTCGATTTCAAAATGTTAATAGTATAACGATAATGTATAAAATAGACTTTACAAGAACTCATAAAATTTTCTAGACAAATTCATACGGGTATGACAATGTTAATCCGGGAAATGTCCTGGAAAATCATAAGGAGCTGGCGACCCTGTTTATCACACGAATAAAATTTATTAAATGGATAACAGCCCCGCTATGGCATATCCATTGAAATTTTCCGTTTTACGATGCGATTTATTAATGACTTAAGTGGGTTTTGCTGTATTTTTCCATATTTTCAGGGTTATAATCGTAAACTAACATGTTCTCAAAAGTACGGCATAAAACATTCAAATATTCGGTCCCGATTGGTTAATACTAAGGGTAAAATATTCGGGATTTTATCAGGATTTTAACTTTGTCATAATCCTTAACAATTTATAAAGATGACTGAAATTATTAAATACAGTTGATATTATCAGTTTATTATTTAATTGAATTAATGCGCATTTTTTTTAAATCTATAACTCAATGCCTTGTTTTTACCTTTATTAACCGACTTCATAAAAAGGAGTAGGTAATCAATTCGGGTGTATTTTTATGTTTGTTCCACTCCACATAACTCCGTAATTTATGAGTCGATTTGTTTTCTTTTTAATGATTGCTTTCCGATTGGTCCCGTTTCAATTTCACCATTTAAATTCTGCTTCTTTTCGAGAGTCTTTTTACTAATTATAGTAATTTTGCCCAATATATGGCCATGGCCACTGCCCTGTCATTTGCCCCCTCTAGATCCTTTTGTGTGCATTGAGTGGGGCAATTAGGGCACGTCAAAAGGTGGCTCATAGATTGAATATCGCCGCAATCACATGTGTTGTTGCCGGAAAAACCCCACCTACCCCCTTTTAACCATTTAACTGATTGTGATGATATCTAAATGGAACGAGTAGTTTGATCTTATTTATATATAAGTATATTAACTTGTATATAGCTCGTCAAGTGTTCTGCCGGCCCGGCTTTACAAATGAAAAATAGTTTTTTTTTGAGTTGTTAACATTCTCCGTGGTATGGTTAAGGCGTTTACCTATAGACCCAGGGGTCGTGGGTTCGATTCCCACGGGTAACATTATTTGTTTAGTTGTTTTCAGTTTGGTTACGACATTGCAGGCTTGAATCACCTGATTGTCTGATAATAAAGATGATTCCGTGCTTCGGAAGGCACGTTAAGCCGATGGTCCCGGCTGCCATCTGGTAGTCGTTAAAGGAACCACGTCAGAGGCCGAGAGGCGGTTTCGAAACACCAGGGTGTGCATGATCGATTGACCGTGTAACCTACACGAAATGGATGAATCGAATAGGGAGAGTACTTCATTTTAAAGAGCGGATTCACCTCTTTAAGGCAATGTCTGTGGTTATTTTACACACTGTACAATTAATGTTGACTTAAAAATGAATGTATGAAATTTCTTTTTTTTTATGACAAGGACGGCAAACGAGCCAGCGGGTCCCTGATGGTAAGTGATCACCGCTGCCCATGGACAATTGAAACACCAGAGTGTGACAGGAGCGTTGCCGGCCTTTTAAGAAAACATTAACTCGTTATGTGTAGGTTCCAATGTCGTATTAATTCGGGAATACCGCCGCAGGAAGGCTATTTAACTCGCAAGGCATGCAACTACAAATGCATCTGTTTTGTTTTTGTTGCGGTCAAATGACTCTGAACTTAATCCTCAGTCAAATGAGCTGAAGTACTGCAAACTAATGTAAATCTGATGACAATACAATATAACGGAGTCAACGAACTGTTATAATCATTAATTATGAAGGTGGCCATATACACTCCTAAATTAAACCAAATAAAACCATTGTATCTGGTCTCATTTCATTTTAGAAATAATTTTACATTATAAATACGTTCATTGTCAAAAACTATATAGTGTTATAGTTTCAATAAAATTAATGTTTGGCTAGCTCCGTGGCGCAGCGGTCAACACGCCTGCGACACGAGAGTGCCCGGGTTCGATCCCCGGCCAGGTCAAGATGGAAAATGATCTTTTCCAGATTAGCCTGGGTCTTGGATGTTTATCTATATATGTATTTGTTATATAATATGGTATCGTTAAGTTAGTATCCCATAAGACAAGTCTCGAACTTACTTTGGGGCTAGCTCAATCTGTGTGATTTGTCCGTATATATTTATTTATTTATAGTATATACGGGTCACGGACGTTCCTTTAGCGTTCAAGTTTATCGCAATTTCTTTTGTTTTTCGTATGTGCAAGTCTGGTATCAGAATTTTTAAGCTGCCTAAAGGCATCTGATATAGCTTAACGACTACCATCAATAATGACAGCCGGTACCAACGTTTTAACGTGACGAAGTAGGAAGCAGCTCGAGATATTTTTATGCCACTTACGGTCACCCATCCTAGTAGGGACCGCGCCAGAGGTTGCTTAGCTTACGTAGCTAATAATGCTCACAGCCACTGGACCATCAGGGTTTTCATGCAGGTGGTACATTCTCTGTTGTTTATTTTCCCCCAGATCAGCAGGAAGTATATAATTTATTCACGATGCTGTCGTTTAAACAGTTTTCGAGTCGAGTCTCAATTAAACATGATCAGAACTTTTACGCACATGTAATTACCAAGTTTAATTACAGTGTGTTTCTTGTCCTAATCCTAACTTAATTATAAATGCGAAAGTGAGTTTGTTTGTTTGTTACGCCTTCACGCCCTATCTACTGAACCGATTGTCATGAAATTTTGCATACAACGGGTATGCAAAATTTCATGGTCTAGGGTACGGAGAAGGACATAGTGTACATTTTGTCCCAAGATAAAGTACGAGGGATCGCCACTGACGCGGGTGGAGTCGCGTATGAAAGCTAGTATTTGTTATTAATACTTTGGTTCATGCTAGGGTTCTGTCTGCTCTGAATCAAATCCTCTGTCTGCTCTGGCCTAGTATGGCTCCAGTAGTACCGAGAGGATCATGCTCCTGCAGTGGAGACTAAAAAGAGATAATGATGATGATGATGTTAGGTTTCGAACCAAATTAGCTCAAATTGGAAACGCGACAACCTTTGTTATGTCCGTGACGTGAATTTCCAATAATATTTATTACTCGTTACACAAAGCATTATTAATGATTGGGGTTATGTAATAACTGCAAATTAATCATTTTCCTAGTTCAGTTTTATATTCATTTAAGGCACAGTCATTAATTTGATGAGTATACCTACAACATAGCCTATTAATGACTTCTCAAGTTTTCCCCCATTCCCTCGGTCTATTTTTACAATCTGCGTAACGCAATTAAAAAGCATTAGACATACATACATATTATTACGTCTTTTTCAATTACGGGGCAGATAGAGCTTAGGTTTATGAGACCTGAAAGTCAGCATGTAGGCGGGCGTGAAGTTTAGAAGCCGCATATATATAGAAACTGAAAACAGATAGTTGACACGGTATTTTTCTTATGATCTTTCGCTTATGACAGAATGAGACAAAAACTTCAGTCCATTTCTATTATTTTCATGGTTGTCCCGACTTGAAATGTCAATGGACTCCATTGGACTCCATTAAATCCGACTAAATTCAAAATAACTTATTAAAGTTCAACGTCTGTCACATTAGCATCTTGCCGACTTGATCGGGTTATAATCGAGAAAAACATTTGTGGCGGAATTGTGATGTCTGCAAATTAAATATAGGATTGTGCTAAAATTCTCACGGAAAAAAGTATTAACCGGTGTTGGGTTGGTGCGTTATCAAATGACCATTATACTAAACAATGTCTTGTGCAATGGAGCGATGTAAATCCCATTCAGGACGAACAGAAATGGATTCTGTAAAACATAATTTTCATCGGTAAGTTTTTCAATTAAAAATGCATAATTAAAACCCAAAACACCTCAAAATACAATAATAATATTGTCAATTATATAACGTATTGTATAAATGACAACTTTTATAGGTATTTTGCTTAAAGTTATCGTTTTTTCCTTATTTTAAATTAGGTTAGTTTTTTCCTAGTGATGTGGTAATATCACGTATCTACGAGTATATCGATATTTTTTATGACGGTCTTGCTATCAGGGATATTTGTGTTAGTGTTGAGCCATCATGGTAATTAAACAACCAGCAAAGTGTGAGTCGGACTCGCGCACGAAGGGTTCCGTACCATCCTTACATATAATATTATAAATGTGAAAGTGAGTTTGTTTGTTACGCTTCCACGCCGTAACTTCTGAACCGATCATCATGAAATTTTGCATCATCATCATCACCATTGCACGATCTCTGGAGTACGGAAAAGAACAACAAGATATGTCTATATCTTACATCTCAGAATAAGTTACTGTTACCGGGGATAGATATTAACGCGAGCGGAACCGTGGGCGTAAGCTACAAAAACGCCCAAAATTTTTGTTTGTTATATTTCAACTGTCTCACTATCACGGTTCATGAGATACAGCCTGGTGACAGACAGATGGACATCGGAGTCATATCAGTAGGGTCCTGTTTTTATCCTTTGGGTACTGAACCTTAAATTTAATCGATTTTTTCTAATATGAAGAAAATTATTGTTGAAATTTTATTGCAGCTCCCTGAAGTAAAAGGAAATTAGAAAGGTGTGGATACGAGGAACTTTCAAGCGACATATTAGACATAAAATGTCATACATAGTCGAATTTGTTCAAAATATTTTACTGCCGTGCCGATACATTAATTTCGAATATAAAATTAAATGGAAGCGATTGAAACACGATGCTTTACCTACATTTATATTTGCCGAATTATAAATCAATGGTAATAAGAAAGTTTACGGAAACGGTTTTATTATTTATATTTAAAATTGTGAAAAAAATATTTTATTTTGGACAGTAATGAAAGTGGGTAAAGTAATCTCTTGTTTTTCTTCACCTCTTGTTTTTCTATTACCAACACTGTGAATTTTTCACAAATAACACACTGGCACTTTTTTTACCCTAGTGTAAAAGTTTTATAAATAAAAAATATCACTTCGAATTATGTGTTTCTCTTTACCTAACTGATTGTTTCCTTTACTGACTGTTCCTCAAAGCTAGCTAGGAAAAGCTTTAGATGGTTTTGGAATATGCTGAATGGCCCATTGATCAAGTGAAAAATATATCTGACCTTATATTACCTTTTGATACATGAGCGCCCCATTGCAATTTAGAGTCTATTGTGATTCCTAAGAAGGCGGTATCATTTACAAAGTCTAGTATTTTACCTTCAACTAGTATGTCAACGTTGGACTGCCTCACATTGGGGACTGTAAATCGAATGCATTGGGTTTTTTGCGCATTCATAGGTAATAGGTAAAGTAGGTAAGTAGGCACTGTTTGAATTTCGAAATAATTGAAAATATGATTGACATCATATTAGGTATTCTGCCGTTCGACCAATACTGGGTAAAGCCTAAAGACCAGCAGTAGACAGTAGACGCGCGGTGGGTAAATTATGGTTTTTTTTTATTTTTTTTTTACCTATTTATCAGATGAAGCCAAGCGGCGCCATGCGATTAGGAGTTATATAGGTGTATCTTGACGTAACTTTTGAAGTAAAAGCCTCTTTAGCGGCTTTGTGCACTTTTTGGGATTCGCGTCAGGACACGTGAACTGATCGAAAATTCGTAAGAAGGACACGTGACCTGAGTATGCCGCAAAGGCGAGTTTTCACTTCTGCCGGCACTCCTGGAGTGCAACTAGTTGTTTGTTTTTATGAATCGTACTCATTTAACGATTCGATACAATCAGAGTAGAGTACATTTATGACTTTCTTAGGACGAAACATTTAGTCGATAAATATATTTCATCGATATAGAATATACAACCCTGATCACATCAGTACCCCAGGACAACCTGCACATTTACGCAAATGGCATTGTGTATGCATCTGATGCTTTAACAATGCCATAAGTAAAAACAGTGTAGAATATTGTATTTTGTTGTTATTTTAACACGGTTTCTATGCTTTAGTTATTGTTCTGAGGTGAAAAATAGAATTAAAATAGTGATTAGGTGATTACCATGATAACATAATTCCTCAAATTTTCGCATATTCTCTCGATCGGTTTTTACGGTCTGTGCTGGAAGAGAAGCAGAGTACTTTCTACGTTGATTCTTCTCTCAGACCAGCATGGAAGAGAAAAAACATTACCTATGCCGTTAATTTTGCACGCACGCAATAAAACGTAATCCCAAAGGATACATTCCATTCGTACAAATATTTAGTTTTGTTAAATATGAGGTACCTACAAATTTACAGTTTCCGGATGTTATCTGTTACTTGTGCTATAAGACCTCGCTTGTTGCCAAATTTCACGATTCTAGGTCAACGGAAAGTATCCTAGATTATACGACATATCGTCTTTCTGAGTTTCTTTCGGCTTATTCTTCTCAGCAGTGGTCATTTCAAAACCCTAATAGTTTATCAATTTTGTAAATATAATAATAATATTACGTACATGATATCCAAATTTGAATAAAATTCTATTTCATTTCTTTTACATTGACATATTTTAAGGAAAAAATAATTATCCACGAATCCTATATTTAACTTTATATCTCGACCAGATCTCAACGCGTTTCTGAGAGAATGTGTCTACAGACAGATTGTCTACGAAAAGGAACACTAACGGACATTTAACTACTGCATCACCAACACGTCCACCAAATCGCTAAACGTGAGGTTTTGTTGTTCTAGACTCTGTCTATGTCGTCATTTTTTTCTCTTTAAGAGTTATGGAGGAACATACATATGTTCCTCCATAACTCTTAAACGAATCAACAGAATTTTATGAAGTTTGTTAGATACACTTTTAGACGTACAGGACACAGGATGGGCTACATATTTTTTTCTCCAGTTAACAATAAACATAATGTTTAGTTTAGAAATCGCAATGTAGGCGAGTGCACACTAGTTGCTTGTATGTAGCTCAATAAAACACCATGATTTTGAACTTCTGAACTAAATTCAAAACCTGGAATCAGAATCCCTAATGGAATACAGAATTGCAAGAAAAATAGGTAAAAAACAAAAAAAATACCTTTTATAGAAATACGTCCACGTGATCGGCGACATTGTATGAGAAGCCTTTTTTTTTTCGACTTTCAGCTTTTTTTCTTGCAATTCTATATTTCATTACTGATACATGAAGTCCTGACCACATGACGAGACAGGTGTTGGCAATTGACGAGGAAAAGCGAGGCAGAGGACGACCCTCAACCATCTGGATTAGGACTGTACCTACAATCAGGTATGAAGGCATTGGGGATAACACCGGAATTGGCACAAAACCGTCAAGTTTGCAGGAAATGTATCAGGAGGGCTGACCCTACTTAGGACACAAGCCAGGAAATTGATTGATTTAATTCTATATTTCATTAGGAATTCTGATTCTAGGATTACAATATAGTTCAGAGGTTCATATTCACGCGGTATATAAAACGCAGCGGTCAACACGCCAGCCTGCGACACGGAGTGACCGGGTTCGATCCCCGGCCAGGTCAAGATGGAAAATGATCTTTTTCAGATTGGCCTGGGTCTTGGATGTGTATCTATATATGTATTTGTTATAAAATATAGTATCGTTGAGTTAGTATCCCATAACACAAGTCTCGAACTTACTTTGGGGCTAGCTCAATCTGTGTGATCTGTCCGTCTATATTTATTTATTTATATTTAAATGGCTCGCACGTCAGATGCCTCCCGACTAAAATCTCGTACCTACCAAGTGAAGTATTAAACGCAAATTAAATGATTATCATCATCATTTGCAAGAAGTGCACTGCCAGATACATAGATCTCTCATAAGGATTCTTCGTTCCATGCTGCATGCAAAGCAATATCCTGCATATTGCTTTACCCGCAAAGCTTGGTAGACGGGTTGGCGAGCACAGTTTCTTTGGCTCCTGGTGCTTCCGACGCTGCTGCCCATCGGAAGCATTTTTAAGCTGGGGAACGATACCGACTGCGCGCGTATCCGATGCCATACCAGCAACCACCGACCAAGCAGACTCCTAACCATTATCATTATATTTTTTTATATTATAAACTAGCTGTTGCCCGCGGCTCCGCCCGCGTTAGTGTCGATCCCTCGGGAACAGTAGAATTTCCCGGAATCAAACATACACTATGTCCTTCCTCGGGCTTCACACCTCCATCCCAAATTTCATCCAAATCAGTTCAATGGTTAAAGCGTAAAAAAACGACAGACAGAGTTACTTTCGCATTTATAATATTAGTATTAGTATGGAAGTATGGATATTATTTATACTTCTAAGTCCAGAAATGAGAAAATTCCATATAAATTTTACCCCTTTAAAAGTTAAATTTCTTAAAAATCCTTTCTTACCGCTCACTCACATCATTAAAAGAACCCCTGTACCAAATTTCAAGTTTCTAGGCGCAGCAGTTTCGGTTGGTTTGCCGTTTGCCCGCGGCTACGCCGCCGCCGTTAGTGTCCATCCCTCAGGAACAGTTTGGACCCTCAAAGGGGTGACTCAGGTCATCAATATGAACAATATGTTCAGTATTTTCGGAGATAATCGTGATCATACATACAGACAGACAGACAGACAGACAGACAGACAGACAAAAATTCGAAAAAAAATTTTTGCTTTCTTTTATTCTTTTTAAGTGTCCTTCTATCCATTTCAGTCAAAAATTCTAAATGTGCAGACAAAATATTTTTACTGTTTTATTATATGTATAGATATGCAAATTGCTTCCCGGATGCGTATGTCTCTCTGTGTTTGTATAGGCTTGTCGTGGAAAATATAAAATTATTTCGATGCCATTTATACTAAAATACAGACTATATATTTCCGGGAAGGTTTATGTGTAACACATATTTCCGGGCAAAGCCAGGGTGGGCCGCTAGTAGTTCATTAAAGGACATTCGTTGAATATTGTAATCAATAGAAGAATCCCTATGAATTCCGCAACTAAGAGAAACAAGAATTCGTTATGTCCTATTTCCTTATATTGTGAATACCAAAAATTCCGAACTTTCGCGATCAAGGACCCACTTACGCTGTATTGCCGATCAGTAAGTTCGGGACCTATACTCACAGGGAAACTTTCACCATAAAGTGTATTGTTTGATCACAATTCACAACTATAACCGCCCTTACTAACCGCAAACTTTCAGATTGTAATTGTAACTGTAATTGTACTTTATATAACACTAGCTATAGCCCGCGGCTCCACGTTAGTGTCGATCCCTAGAGAATAGTAGAATTTCCCAGAATTAAAGGTAATCTTGTCCTTCCCCGGGAACAAATTTCATCCAAATTGGTTCATAGTTGAAGCGTGAAAAGAAGACAGATAGAGTTACTTTCGCCTTTATATTATTACTAGCTTTCGCCCGC
Organism: Elegia similella; assembly: GCA_947532085.1. Lineage (NCBI taxonomy): Eukaryota > Metazoa > Arthropoda > Insecta > Lepidoptera > Pyralidae > Elegia > Elegia similella. The sequence goes on along the minus strand of OX383942.1, from coordinate 17,738,478 downwards.
GGCTCCGCCCGCGTCAACGTCGATCCCTCGGGGATAGTACTTTTTCCCGGGATAAAAGCCTATGTCTTTCTCCGTACTCCAGAGAACTTGTATGCAAAATTTCATGATGATCGGTTCAGTAGTTACGGCGTGAAAGCGTAACAAACAAACAAATAAACAAACTCACTTTCGCATTTATAATATTAGTTAGGATTAGGATTATACATATAATAATAGTATGAAAGTATAGATAGTAGTATGCGGGGTAGATAGAGCTAGGTTTTTGAGACCTTAAGAGGAAATAGTAGGGCCATATTTCCATACAAGGATAGTCCTCCGATTCGCCGGATTATTCCAGTACAGCAATATTTTTTTACCTAAAATAACTATGGATATAGTAGCATGTCCCTATGTTTTAATTTTTTACATAATTGAATTATTTAAAGAGATATGAACTTTTTAAAGACCTGAAAAATTGGTAAGAATTTCCGAAAGAGCTTTTTGAAGTGTTTTTTTTTTTTATATTTGAAAAATTGGTTATTTTGAGCACACAGCGCAACAGCAATAGATTTTACAATAATGTTAGTGGGATTTAGGTGGAAAACTGAATCAAACAATATAGTGTACCTCATATAAGATGAATTTAAATATTTTGGAGACTATCACCACAGGTCTTATAAACTAAGGCTGTGTATAGGTAGAAAACGTAATCAAAATAGTGATGAATCGCATCGCATATATAAACAGCTAATATAAGAAACTATATTACTCGTACCAGTGGCACTAAGAATGAGGCTCCACTATTCAGCACAGCTTACGTTTTTACTTAATAGACTGTTAGACCCTGACAACCTACCTCGGACTATAAAAGCTTGAGTACGCAAATTTAACGACGCATAACGTGACAGAAATATTTTATGTCGTCCCGGTTCAATCATGTCATGAGATCATGTTGTGTATTGTGTACGACAACAGCAAGTTTACGATCAACTTATTTTGGTCGGATAATGGTTTAAACCTACCTAAAGTTAGTCCTCGTTTTATAATAAGACGAAGAAATTTATCTCTCTCATCATCGTACAACATGACTGCAGTTATAAATTGGAGTTGATGACCTCTGTGGTTCAGTGTCGCAAGTGCCTTTGAACCGCAGGGTCCTGGGTTCGATCCCTGGTCAGGTCAAGATGGAAAATGATATTTTTAGATTGATCTGGGTCTTGGATGTTTATCTATAAAAGTATCTATTTAAAAAAATGGTATCCTTGACTTAGTATCCCATAAGTTCCCAACTTACTGTGGGGTTGGCTTAATCTATGTGATTTGTCCCTATATATTTATTAATTTACTAGTTATGTCTGCGACTCCACTCGCCTACATTGCGATTTCTAAACTAAACATTATGTTTATTGTTAACTAGAGAAAAAAATATGTAGCCCATCCTGTGTCCTGTACGTCTAAAAGTGTATCTACCAAATTTCATAAAATTCTGTTGATTCGTTTAAGAGTTATGGAGGAACATATGTATGTTCCTCCATAACATATATATTTTCATAACATATGTATGTTCCTCCATAACTCTTCTTGCAATTCTGTATTCCATTAGGTATTCTGATTCCAGGTTTTCAATATAGTTCAGAAGTTCAAAATCATGGTGTTTTACTGAGCTACATACAAGCAACTAGTGTGCAGGATTTTTCAGGATATTTACCTCCATCGTTAAATACATATATACATATAGTATCACGTCTTTTCCCTTGCGGGGTAGGCAGAGCCTAGGTCTATAAGACCTGAAGGCCACGTTTAGCATGTTGGTGGGCATTAGGTGGAAAACGAAACCAAAGTAGGCGATGCGGATAGCAACCCATTGATTACTAGCCGCATCACCTATTAACTTGATTCCTCAGATTTTATCCATTCCCTCGATCGGCTTTTACGATCTGCGCGGGAAGAGAAGCAACTGGTACATTTTACGTTTTTTTTTCTTTTCCCCAGACTAGACCATAGAAGTTAAAAGGTCCATCGTTAAAAGGTAGTACCTATATATCTATGAAATATACAGTATATAGTAGTATATAATCAGAATGTAATATAAACTCATAGGAACATATCTTACAGGGAATCGAACTCGTAGTTATAAGTGACCACAACAGCTCATCGGACCATGACCATATAGATAGAAATATTATATGAACCTGACGATTGTGCTGGTAAATGTTGATGTCGGTAGTGTTTCAGCAGTTTTGTCTGTGTGTGTACTTAGTAAATAATGAAGTGGTTCGCTGGACTACCATAGTTGTGCGGTAGTTACGACTAACTTATAATGACAGTGTGAACTCCCAAAGTTTGCTATGGGAAACAAATTAGCGATATTTCGATGTCTCCGTTATTGTAAGACAAACAAATTTTTTGATTAAACCTAACGTGAGATATAGACACTAATAGTCTTATTATAAAATGTGAATTAAAATTAGTACGGCTTAAACCATTATCCGTCCAAAAAAAATTGACAATGACAGTTGACTAACGTCGAAATTATAAGTGTCATCTTATTTTGGTCGAATAATGGTTTAAACCAGGTACAACAATACAAAACAAAATATATTTTTTGTATTGCATTTTGTTACTATGGCGCACCATAGTAACAAAAACAAAAGAACATAATTAACGTAACATATGACACAAAGGCGGACTTATTGCTAAGCAATCTCTTCCAGCCAACCTTTGGATAGAACAGAAGATAAATTAAAAAAAACCGGCCAAGTGCGAGTTCGCGCACGAAGGGTTCCGTGCCGTTATCTATAAAAAACAGCAAAAAATTTCATATCCGTTGTACGGGAGCCCCCTTTTATATTAATTTTATTTAATTATTTATTTTTAAAGTTAATACCTATATAACTTAATATTATGTGAATATTTCAAGCGTCTATCTATTGCCATTATCAATATCAAGCAAAAACAAGCAAAAGAAATCTCGTTTCTTGTATGAGAGCCCCCTAAATATTTATTTTATTCTATTTATTTGTATTTGTTGATATATGTAGCGGCAATAGAAAAACATCATCTGCGAAAATTTCAACTGTCTTACTATCACGGTTCATGAGATACAGCCTGGTGATAGACTGACAGACAGACAGACAGACAAAAAGACAGACGGACAGCGGAGCGATATTAATAAGGTCCCGTTTTTACCCTTTGGGTACGGAACCCCTAATAACCGCATCAAAATCAAAATCTGTTGCGTAGTTTTAAAGATCTAAGCATATATAGGGACAAACAGCGGAAAGCTTCTGTGCTTTATGCTATGTAGTGATAGAGATGGTCATGGAAAATTTCGACATAGGATTTGCTAGCAAAGCCATAGTGACTATTTGCTTGTATTCCATATATAAATGATTCTTGTGTACTTGTACCTTATTAAATAAAAATATATATAACTAAAGTTTTCTCTACTTAATTCAAGTCTGACGTTATATTTAGGACACTCAATATTATAAGCACTGAAAAGATCCAATATCCATTAGTTTGTAAATTTACTTAAAAAGCACTTGTTACGTCATTAATCGTTATTATATTGTTGAACCTTTAATACGATAATCCTTTGGGGGTTTACGCCCACGCAGGTCGGGGTCATAATAATCTATTTTTAAGCAACCCTTACTTATGTCAGTCCATTACCACCCACTTGGTGAAAATAAAATGTCAGATTATGAACAGTTCTAGCCTCAGCTTTTCTTTTTTTACACGCTTTTTAGGGTTCTGTAACCAAAGGGTAAAAACGGGACGGTCTGTCTGTCCGTCTGTCACCAGGCTGTATCTCATGAAGCGTGATAGTTACAGAGTTGAAATTTTCACAGATTATGTATTTATGTTGCCGCTATAACAATAAATACAAATAAATAGAACTAAAAAATTTAAGGTGGCTCCCATACAACAAACGTGTTTTTTTTTTCTTGTTTTTGCTCGTTATTGATAACGGCAACAGGAAGACGCTTGAAATATTCACAGAATATTTAGTAAATAACTAAAATATTTAATAATAATCGCCGTGTGGTATCCGGCAGAGTAGAATAGGACCACTCCAAGTCTTCCCGTGGATGTCGTAGAAGGCGACTTAGGAAATACAAGCTAAACAAAGCTTATAAACATCTATGAAACCTTTCCAACCCGTCTGGCCAGCGTGGAGAGTGTAGGCCAAGTCCTCTGGCTGCTCTGGCCAAGTATGTCTCTAGTAGTACAGAGAGGGTCGTGCTCCTGTAGTGGAGACTAAAAAGACCTGATGGATGATGCTGATGAATATTGCAGGGGGCCCCATACAACAAACATGTTTTTTTTGCCATTTTTTTTGATGACGGTACAGAACCCATCGTGCGCGAGTCCGACTCGCACTTTTTATAAAGCAACACGATTCGGACGTTTTAATACTTGTAATTTTTTAACATATTTCGATACTTTGGTTTTCATAATTGTTTGTTACTTTTTTCAAAATAGTTATTTTCTTATGATGTTTCTAATACTCGTAGGTATAAAAGAAAGTTGTGTTAGTTACACCACGTATAACTTAAGATCGGCTAAACAGATTTTGATGAAATTTGGTATAGGCGAAGCTGAAACCCTGGATTATAGGCTATTTACCCGACTACCCAAAAAAGAGGCGGTACGAAGTTCACCGGGTCAGCTAGTATAAAATAACACGATATGTTAACCTGCTCCGAATGTTTAAAGAGAGATAACTTATTAATAGGCATAATAAAACGTTTGCATTAAAACGCTTTTAAAACAACTTTAATAATGAAACAAAACCGCAAAGTCCGCAAACTAAAATTATTTATGGATAACTAGCAGTTGCCCGCTGCTCCGCCCGCATTAGTGTCGATCCCTCGCGAATAGTAGAATTTCCCGGAATTAAAGGTACCGTATGTCCTCCCCGGGTTTCAAACTACCTCCATAACAAATTTCATCTAAATTGGTTCATGATGCGTGAAAAGCAGAATATCATAAAATGACAAAAAAAAGCATCATAAAATGAAAAAAGAAAGATAAATGAAGAAATATGATGATAAATCATAAAGATAGATGATAAAATAAGAAAGCCCTTCAGGCGAGTTGGCGACCAATACTGTTGAAAAGAGTTTCTTTTGGCGTTTCTTCTCTGCAGTGGTCGGTTCCGAAACGCTAGTAGTCTGTAGCTTTTGCACAATAAGTAATAATATAAATATGACTAAATTAGATCCTTTAAAATGTGATTTGACGTGAAAAAGCCTGCAAAGGCCTATTTTCTGAATAAACGTTTTGATTTTGATTTGATATGATTTGCAGACAGACAGAAAGTTATTTTCGAATTTATAATATTAGTATGGATGTATGGATATGGTTTATTAATTGCAAAGTTGCTCATGTACCATTAGAGAAGTTAGCTATCGTTGCACATTGTGTAGAAAAGGCGGTAAAGAAGAAGCCAAACCAGGGATTACTAATAAGCACGAGCCAAGCCGAATGATTTTAGTACACCGAGTTGTTTGTTTGTTTGTGATATCTTTATTGTACATATTAATTTATTACTTGTGGTAAAACCACGCTACCGGCAAAATAAATTTTTAGGGTTCCGTATCTCAAAAAGAGAAAACGGAATGTGGTTATAGAACTTTATTTCTCAAAGAAATTTACATTTCACTTATAGAGAAAATCTTAAAATCTAACATGTACATAAATCCTTATAGGATCACTATGTTGTCCGTCTGACTGTCTGTCTGTCAAGATCCTTTTTCTCAGGAACGCGTGGAGATATCAAGCTGAATTTCATATCAAATACTCATATCTACTGTACCTTGGAGCTGGGAAAAATCAAACTTCTAAGCAAACGTAATCAAAAGATACAGCCGTTTATACCGCAAATGATCGACATTCGCAAGAGAATCATTACCTACAGGGTACTTCCCTGAACTCAGAATCTTGAAATTTGGCACGAAACAACGTCTCATAGCACAGATACAGATGTCCTTCCCCAAATCGTTGAAAGGCCGGCAACGCTCCTGTCATGCACTGGTGTTGCAGTTGTCCATGGGCAGCGTTGATCGCTTACAATCAAGTGACTCGCTCGCTCGTTTGCCGTCCTATACCATAAAAACAAAGAAAGAAGTTATAAAAAACCGGTCAAGTGCGAGTCGGACTCAACTGAAGGGTTCCGTATCTCCACGCGTTCCTGAGAAAAAAGGCCTTGACAGGCAGACAGACAACAAAGTAAAGGTAAAAACGGGACCCTATTAATTTCGCTCCGCTGTCCGTCTGTCTGTCTGTCTGTCCGTTTGTCACCAGACTGTATCTCATAAACCATGATAGCTAAACAGTTGAATTTTTTACAGATGATGTATTTCTATTGCCACTATAATAACAAATACTAAAAAATAGAATAAAATAAATATTTAAGTGGGCTCCCATACAACAAACGGCTTTTTTTTTTGCTTGTTTTTGCTCGATATTGATAACGGCAACAGGTCGACGCTTGAAATATTCACAGAATATTAGGTTATATATTCACTTTACAAATAAATAATTAAATTAAAATAAAATTAATATTAAAGGGGGGCTCCTACACAACAGGCATGTTTTTTTTGCCTTTTTTATAGATAACGGTACGGAGTCCAACTCGTACTTGGCCGGCTTTTTTTTTCCTTTTGAGGTACGGAGCTTTATGCAAACTTGTAGGTACACCTACAAGTTTGTAAAACGTTTACATGTGACAGTCAAGAGAAGAAATTCAATTAGTCCTTGTTTGTGCGGAAACCAAACATTGATTGGATTTCCAATACCCCGGGATTCAAAGGCCTGCAATTTTGTCTCTAATCCAACACAGCTCAGCGGTCATAACTTCTGGAATACAATCTCCAAATTTATTACGTCCGACTTCCTAGGGTTCCGTGGCTAGAATTTAAAATGTGATTCTTACTCGCGTCTTACTGCTGAATTACTTTTTACTTAGTTTAAATAGTTTGTTAATTCTAATAGTGTACGTAGCCATTAACAATATTTTAAATAGATAAAGTCTTGCGCGGCATTTAAGGTTCATCATCATCAGGTCCTTTTTAGTCTCCACTACAGGAGCACGACCCTCTCTGTGTCTGTACTACTAGACCTAGAGCCATACTTGGCCAGAGTAGCCTGAGGACTTGGCCTACACTCTCCACGCTGGCCATACGGTTGAAGAGGTCTTACAGATGTGTATAAGCTTTGTTTAGCTTGTATTTCCTAAGTCGCCTTCTACAACATCCACGGGAAGACTTGGAGTGGTCATATTCTACTCTGCCGGATACCACACGGCGTTTAAGGCAGTTATGCAATATATAAAAAAAAAACCCTGACCAATCTTTGAAAGGGCGATTCAGCCCAACAATATGAACAACTTTTATTATGAGATCAAAGCCGGAAACTCAAAAAATAATGGATTTTCAAACTAAATGTTCGGCTGCGGGTCAATTTATATAGGAACGTCAAAAAAAAGTTCCCAGCATTGGTCCCAGGAAAAGTTGTTCATATTGACGGGCTGAGTCACCCCTTCAAGCATCGAACAGGGTTTTCTTTAGTCAATAATTTTACACTATTGCCCAAACAATGAGTGTTATATTTCCAAAGTTTATGTAATAATGGATGTGTTTTTCTAAATTAAATAAACTTTTAATCATTTTGTTGGTCACTAACTGAGACAATTGAATTTTAGTATTGTTATAACGACTACAGCCGTCCAGTAAAACTATTATTCTACCATAACTTCTAAATTCCTGAACAGATTTTGATTTGTGAGGTATAAAATCCTTGCAAGTTTTTTTCAAAGAGCAATGTTCTTTATTTGGTACTTAATAAAGAAATATATTGGGACTGTGTTAGCCCCACAGTAAGTCGTGAACTTGTCGTGCGTGGGATGGATACTAACACAACGATAATACTTATATTTTATACTTATTAAAATAAAAACACAGTTTTACTCACGTGTATTCAATTGGAATAGCCAACTAGTTTCGGTCTGATACAAAGATCATCATCAGGGCGAGTGTTAGGGGTGGCGACACGGCGGTGTCGTTTTTGTAAGAATACTTATTATTCTTACAAAAACTTGTTTAAATATAAATTTAAAAGATTTAAAATGAGGGTTTTTAATGCCTTCCTAGATTTGGTTTCGTTTGATAATATAATATTTCATAATAACAAAAACAGACAACTTGTTGCCCTTATAACAGAAGCAGAACTAATAGCAGAAATTTTCATACGAATTTCGTAAAAAAATCTTGTTTGTTTGTTTGTAAAGCTTTATTGTACTTGTCGGGAGAGGGTCAGACATTAAGAATAAAAGAATGCCAGGACAATGTACAATCGTATAATTCGCTCAAAATATACAGCAATTGGATAATTAAAATAATCAGCAGTAATTCACAAAAAAAGGCAATTATAACTATGACACAGTTAAAACTGCCAGAATAATGTTAACAAGTATTTAGTGACGGAAAAGTGCAGTGAGGCATCGGTCCGTACACCGAGACGCATCCACAAGAAATGCGTGCCGACTCATTTTTTTTTTTTTTTTTTTTTTTTTTTTGAAAGGACTATGTAGCTAGCTCCAAGTGAGCTTTCGCTACTTCACCGGGCGTTTGAGGTGAGGGCAGAGTGCCCTCAACCTGTATAGACAACATCACCAAAGGGCCCCCAGGAGGGACGGACCTCGGCTTTGGGCGTTGCCTGTGTGCGCAAGGCTTGGAGAGACAGCAAACTCTCATATTGCCTGATGGGCCGCGTATGCGTGCATGCAAGCCTGAAGGGCCAATCTGAGAAACAATGGCAAAAGCCTTTAGAGAGCAGCAACTCTCATCTTTTGCCGTATGGGCCGAAAGCTACGTTGCCAGAAGGGCCTATCCTGGGTGCAAGTCACCCGGGACCGCCGGGCGGTCACCAGTAATCGGAGCTAATCCTACTCTACGCACTCTATTCCGGTGGCGAGTGCGACGGGGTCGGATAGTGGGATTCCTCTGGCTGTTCGGAGCCGAAGAGGGGTCGGGGCGGGCTTGTGCGATGTCAATAGGATCATCGGGATCGTCTAGTACGTTCCTAGGACGTCTACGACGTAAGGTCGTATCGTGTAAGTTGGGGGAGTAGTTAGCAGCTTGCACTACTAACGGGTTGGGGTGGCGTGCGGCTTTCTCAAAGTAACGCTTGGAGGCGTTTTTGAGATAGCCGCGAATGGATGGGAGATCTAGGTCACGGTGTAAGTCTGTCATGCGCAAGTACCGGTGGTGACTCGTATTCGTGGCACGGGTGACGAAACGGTTCTGCAATCGTTGCAGCCGATCGATGTGGGAGGGCGCGATATGGGAGAAGACTACGCCGGCGTAGGTCATGATAGGGCGGACGCAAAGCTTATAGAGTGTCAACTTATTTCTAAGTGACATCTTAGCATTGCCTATCATGGGGTGGAGACGGCCTAATACGAAGGCGGCATGGTTGCGGACTTTGGTGATGTGGGGGCCGAAGGTCATCGCGCTATCGAGTACGACTCCAAGGTATTTAGCCTTGCCTGCCCACTGAATGGGCTTTCCGTACAACGATACTGATCCTAACGAGGGGAGTTCTGCTCCGGACATGGTGATTTTTCGACGTGTCACAGCTTGGTTATCCTTTGAGAAAAACACAGCTGTGCTTTTCTCCGGATTAACTTCGATGCGCCACCTCTTGAACCACCCGCCGAGAGCGTCCACGGCGGACTGAAGACGATTCACGATGACCGTTTTAAGGTGATGGGACGTGTAGAGGGCCGTATCGTCGGCGAATAGTGCCACTTCTACATCTGGGGTCTTTGGGATATCGCTTGTGTACAGCGAATAAAGGAGGGGCGAGAGAACAGCGCCTTGCGGGACGCCGGCTCTAATGGGACGGGGCCTCGAGAGGCATCCCTCTACTCTGTACCGAAAAGACCGATTCGACAAAAAGTCTCGTATGATGTGCACGAGACTATCCGGCAGGCCCAAGTTGGTCAACTTGGATATCAAGCCCGAATGCCAGACTTTGTCGAAGGCTTTCGCTACATCGAAGAAGAGTGCTCCCGTAGGACGTCCCCAATTTCTCAACTTGAGAATATGCTCTGTGAGGCGGTGCAGTTGGTGGTGACACGCGTGTTTGGCCCGGAATCCAAACTGTTCGTCGGGGATGAGACTTTTGGACTCTACGTAGTCCTTGAGTCTTTTGAGGATGATCCGTTCGTAGATCTTGCCTATACAGTTCAAAAGACTGATAGGCCGGTAGGAGGAGGGGTTCTTCAGGTCTTTGCCTGGTTTAGGGATCCCGATCACGATTGCTTCTTTCCAGGCGGCTGGAAAAGTGCAATTTGCAAGACAAGCATTGAAGATGCTTACGAGCAGGAGGAGGAGGGTCTGTGGGAGGCATTTGAGCACTCCGTTCGAGAGTCCGTCAGCGCCGGGCGCTTTCCGGGGTTTGAGATCGCGGATGATTGACTTCACTTCGTCAAGTGTCGTCGGGGCAAGGGGGGTATTCGGTGGGATCGTCTTAGAAGCCACGAAGCGTTCTACGTGCGATTCCACCTCGCGAAGGTGATCGGGGTCTACTGGCTCACGACTAGGGGAGCATTGGCTCTCCAGGCTGTCTGCTAGGCATTCAGCTTTTTCATCATCATCGAAGGCGATGGAGCCGTCTGGACGTGTGAGGGGGGGAGTGGCCGCAACCGTGTCGGTCTTGAGGCTTCTGGCTAGTCGCCAGTATGCCTGGTGGGAGGGCGTCATCTCGGCAAGGAGATCGCCCCAGCGTTCGTTCCTAATTTCCGCGATGCGTTCCTTGACTCGCCGTTGCAAGAAACGAAGGTGGGCACGGGCCTCTTCGGTGGGATAATTGTCATGTAAGCGTGAAGCGCGATTCTTCTCTGTCAACAGCTGCCGCATATCCTCGGGGAGCTCCATTCTGTGGGTGGGATCCACAGAGGGGACTTCCCGAGAGCATTCCTTGTAGGAAGCTTGCAGGTGGCTGGTGAGAGAGGAGATTGCGCTGTCAGTGTCGTCAGTGCCGACTCAACGTTGCGGCCCCTTTTTATAGGCAAGTGGTGGGGTTGATGATGACGTATCGGTGCACGTGCCGGTAGCGCGCTTGGTCGCTGCCTCGCTGCGCCGTCACGGCCATTCTGACAATCGCTCGTCCTCGAGCGTACAGATATCTATCAAAGACAATGAAACTGTAATTCAACATGAGGCATGAATATCACACAAAAAAAAGATTCAAAGGCAGTATGATCTTCACAATGCTGGTCTAAGTCGTCATCTACGCAGGTAAATGAGACTCTACAGCTCATAACACATGCTGGACTAGACCGTTACCCATTAGAGCAAGTAAGGTCTCTACAGCTCATCAACGCTGGTCTAGATCGTCATTCACTAAAGCAAATGAGACCCCTACTGCTAATCCTTACTGGATTCACACACACACAGTCTCTCAAACAAGTGGATATTTAAGCCTCTCTATTCAATTGGATTTTCAGAACATATTGACATTGTTTCTTCCGAGTCTATAGAAAATGTTTCTTCAGAATCTATAGACAACGTTCGTGAGCTGATGGAATGTGTTTCTGTTGGATTACACGAATTATTAGTTAAAGCATTGGAACAGGAGGGCTTATCCAATTCTGGCAGAGATATACTGCTATGTCGATTAACTGGCGAACTAACATTATTATGCGCCGTCACGGGCCATTCATCCTCATCAGTTTCGTCACAATAATTTTCAGATATTTCAAGAAACCCTTTTTGCCCACCAGGCACTTCTCTTAAATTCTCATGGGCGAACCTAAAAATTCTATTTGAACCATTGATATGTTTTAATTCATAACGGTCATTTTCTAAAACACTTACTACTTTATACGGCCCCTTAAATTTTTTGTCAAGTTTAGTCTGATGTCTTTCTTCACATTTGACAAAGACAAAGTCTCCTACCGAAAATCTCTTTACTTTAGCTTTACCCTTATTAAACCGAATAGTATCATCTTTAGCTACCTGTTGGATATTAGCTGATGCAGATGAACGAGCCGTTTTAACATCAAGTCTTTCTATTTCGGATAAATTAGGAGATATTCTTGCTAGATTCAATGAATTTCCACGAATGCCAAACATTAATTCTAAAGGAGAAAAACCAGTTACTCGAGAGCGCGTACTATTAAGAGCTAACTGAATTTCTCCTATTTGATCCTGCCATATACTGCTGGAATTACATTCTATCACAGTAAAGATATTTTTTAAAGTTCGCATGACCCTTTCAACCTGACCATTGGCTCTACAAGAGCCCGTAGAGATTAAATGAAGTTCTATGTTATTTTCTTTGCAAAAGTCCTTAAATTCTCCACAGTCATAACAACGTCCTCTATCAGCAATAATTCTTTTTGGGGCACCAAATAGACTAACTGCATTTTTTATTGCTTTTACAGCACGTAAAGAACTTAAGGTAGGAGCATATTCGAGGAGAACAAATTTTGTAAAACCATCTATCAATACGGAACAATATTCTTTTCTTTCACTTTTTCCACTTAATTTTCCAGTAAGATCCATATGGACAGTATGCCAAGGTACTGGAGTTTTAGGAATCGAATGCAACTGTACTTGTTGAGCCCCAGAAAGGCCCTTTGAAGTTTTACAAACTACACAGCTATTAATAAACTTTTTGACAAATTTTGCCATATTAGGGAACCAATATAATTCATAGAGTTTTTCTAATGTCTTCTCAACACCTAAATGCTTAAGCTCGTTATGAACGTGACTAATAAGGGACCAAACAAGAGAACGAGGTATAATTGGTAACCAAGAAGATGTTCCCCTGCGTTCAATTTTCCTATATAGAACCCCTTGTCTTAAGTCATAAGTATGGGATACTTCATCAGGTAATTGATCATTACGTAACTTAAAAATGATATCAGAAAGTTCGGAATCACGCTCCTGTTCGACAATCAGCCAACCTTTATCTAACTCTAGAAAATTTACACTTCGTGGTTCGGCACCAGAGGCATTACGGGATAGAAAATCTGCATGACCCATCTTTCGGCCTTCTTTATATGTTATCTCAAAATCGTAAGCTTGAAGTATAGCCCACCAGCGGTGAACTCTAGGAGTTAAGTCTCGTTTTGAATGAGATGATTTCAAAGAATTACAGTCCGTAAAAACTGTGAACTTGCGACCGTATAAATAGTGTCTGAAGTGTTCCACTGCTCTAACAACGGCTAAAGTCTCTAATTCGTAAGAGTGATAGCGACTTTCTGCATCAGCTGTCTTACGACTAAAGTATGCTACTACATGGGGATTGTCATTGTATTTTTGAATAAGAACTGCTCCATACCCTTCGGAACTTGCATCAGTATGCAGTTCAATGGGCAAAAGGGGATTGAACACTTTTAAAACAGGTTCTGAGGTAAGTATTTTAATAAGGTTTTGATGAATTAAGTTATGTTCTGATGTCCATTTGATCGTCCCCTTTCCTTTAGTTAAGGGATACAAGGGTCGAATCACATGGGAAAAATTAGGAATGAACTGCCTAAAGTATGTTGCTAAACCAATAAGTTGCCGCACTTGTGTAACTGTTTTTGGAGTTGGAACGTTAATTAGTGCCTGTATTTTCTTTGGATTCGGTCTTATCTCACCAGCTGAAATTACGTAACCAAGGTACTCAGTTTTTAATTTTAAAAAGGAACATTTTTTGAAGTTATACGAAAAACCTGCATCTGAAAGAGTTTGTAGTAATTTATCTAACCGGTCTAGTCCCTCATCTATAGTTATTGATGCAGAAAGTACATCATCCATATATACGAGGATTCTATCATCATTTAAGGGTTTTAAAGCATTATTGATTGCTCGTTGAAATGTTTGCGGAGCATTCCTTAATCCAAAGGGCATAGACAAATACTCAAATTGACCTTTTGTAGTTACAAAGGCAGTTCTATGAATAGAATCCTTATGTACTGGTAGTTGGTGAAAACCTGAAGCCATATCAATGCTAGAGAAGTAGTAAGCACCGTGTAATTTATCTATTTGATCACTAATTAACGGTAAAGGGTAATTATCGGGAACAATATTATGATTTAGCTCTCTATAATCAACGCACATTCGACTGGTTCCGTCTTTTTTTGCAACTAAAATTATGGGGCTTGCAAAGGGAGACACACTTTCCTGAATTATATTGGCTTTAAGTAATTGATCTATCTTTTCATTTACTATATTGGTTTCCTCTGGAGATAATCTATACGGACGTCTTTGCACCGTTTTATGTGGATCAATCAACTCAATTTTTAACTCTCCAGTCTTAATTCTGGTTGTGGGTAGGTCTTCTATAAAATGAGTACTATGGTTTTGTAAAATATTGTAAAGTTTTTCTCGATACACCCCTGTTAAGTCGGTATCAATCGAGTCAATGTCCAAAGAAACTAATTTAGAACAACTATTCGATTCTTTGCATTGTTTAAATATTAGGGCTTCTTTACTTATTTCTACCAGAATACCAGTTTCAAGAAGGTCCCGTCCTAATAATGCATCGTGACGGAGGCAATCATCCGAGATAACATGAAAAATAACTTTAATTAAAATATTTTGAATTATTATTTCAGTAGAGATCTGTTCCGTACTATTGACACTACTTTTGCCAATACCAGTCATATTAATGGGGTCATACGATCTTTTTCCTTCAATTAAATGAGAGATACTACTCTTAATAAGACTACACTCTGAGCCTGAATCAAAAATAAAAGGAATTTTCATACCACTACAGTCCATTATGCCGCGACCAGTCTGCACACACACGTTCACCTCCTTGCTCCCGGAGGCTGGTTCTTCTTTCTTCGTACTCGCCTTCTTGGGGCAGCTCGGAGCAATGTGGCCTGGATCTCCGCAAACATAGCAAGTTGTCGAAGATTTCTGGTAGTGCCGTTTATCTGCAGAGTTAGTGGTAGAATTAGTAGTTTTGTTGCGACAGTCTAATGCACGATGTCCCATTTTACCACAGATGTTGCAGTTTCCTCGGAAACCAGTTGATGTTCGAGGGCGTTTCAGATCAAGATCACTAGGATCGCAAGATTCATTTTTTCTTTTTAAATTAATACCCCGCAGTACACGAAATAGCTGATTTTTATCATGGATATTAGTAGAATTAAGTTCCCGGCGAATAAACATATCGCACTGGGAAAGAACAGAGATAGCAAAACCAGTTATTACTTTATCTGGTAAATTTGCATCTGGAATTTTTTCGATTAATTGCCATAGACGTAAACAGGCCTGAGCTGGAGGTTCCCCTTGATTAATTTGAAATTTTAAAATTTGATCAAAATAATCCTGCATGAGCATTGGGCGAGAGAACTGTGCCATCAAGCGGTCTTTAATGGCCGACCATTCAAATTGGTCATGAGGAATCTTAGTCAAGAGCGTAGCGGCTCTGCCTTTAAGGCAGTTAGACAATGCTATAATTAGATCAACGCCTTTCAATTTCTTGGTTAAAATTATAACGTCGGCCAACCGGCACCAATCCTCGATATCTGAATTGCTATCATCAGGATCGAATGGTACTAATAGGGTGTTGGATGAAGATGGTAGGCTTTCGGCTAATTTTGAAAAAATTGCCTCCATGCCGTTGGTAAAGAATGACATCTGTTCTAACAGAGGTTTAAGACCAGTTTGTTCTGAACTGGGGCGGGAATCAGATCCCAATTCTGATGTCGGGAGAGGGTCAGACATTAAGAATAAAAGAATGCCAGGACAATGTACAATCGTATAATTCGCTCAAAATATACAGCAATTGGATAATTAAAATAATCAGCAGTAATTCACAAAAAAAGGCAATTATAACTATGACACAGTTAAAACTGCCAGAATAATGTTAACAAGTATTTAGTGACGGGAAAGTGCAGTGAGGCATCGGTCCGTACACCGAGACGCATCCACAAGAAATGCGTGCCGACTCAACGTTGCGGCCCCTTTTTATAGGCAAGTGGTGGGGTTGGTGATGACGTATCGGTGCACGTGCCGGTAGCGCGCTTGGTCGCTGCCTCGCTGCGCCGTCATACTTAAACAGAAAGAAGATATACAAAACAGAAAAAAAATACAACGGCGGACTTATGCCATAAAGGGATCTCTTCCAGTCAACCGGCGAATCTACAACACCTTATTTCAATAAGGCTGTGCCCTATTTACGTGCGAGTTAGATCTCAGAAAAATATTCAGTTCTCAAATAATATGGGAAATACCAGTCAATTTCAATTTGCCTGTGATGAATGAATTTGAACGTGTTTGGATACGAAAATCCGAATTTTCCGCACAATTTATCATTCTTTACAACCGTTTGACTTTACGGTCATGGTCGACTTCTTTTCTAGTAAGGAAGAAAACGCTCATCTACTACTAGCTTTTGTCCGCGACTTCGTCCGCAGAAGTCGAATATTGGACCAAGGAATCACGTTGTCCCATACATCTTTTTCACGGTCTTAGGGATAGAATTTCGGAAAATCCTTTCTTATCGGATGCCTACTTTATACAAAGAACATAAAAGACAGAGCCTAGGTCTCTGTCTACCCCGCAAGGGAAAATTACGTAATACTATGTATTTGCTTGTGATTCGCATCTAAATTACGCCCTTGCAACATCGTAGCTCTCCGTTGTCAATCATTGAATGGTCGTCGTTTAGATCTGTTTAGATACGTCAAATGCCTTGCGTCTGTTTTCTTTTTACGCTTCAACCAATAAACCAATTTTGATAAAATTTGGTATGGAGGTAGTTTGAGGCCCGGGGACGGACATAGGGTATTTAAATTCTGCTGTTCCCGAGGGATCAACACTAACGCGGGCGGAGCTGCGGGCATAAGCTAGTTTATAATAATTAATCTCTTCGCTAGAAATGATTACAATAGAAATGAAAAAATTAAAATTGAAACTTTATTATTTTTATGTGATTAATTGATATCAAAACAAACTGATCATACCATCTTAAATCTTTGAGTATTAATAAACAAATTTATAAATAAGACATATATTTCCTTGACGAAGACAGAGGCTGTTTATCAGCTGTAGACACGGACCTGTTCTCCCCAGAGAGCGGCTTGTGATGGATCACCCACACCGGACTGTTTACAGGAAAACGGTGTGTATTTCTCGGAAACTAAAAGAAAACGTATATGAGTTATTGAAAAGGAAATTTTATTTAAATGTCTTTACAAATAATGTATTAAAAAGAATTACTTGAGCTTTGCACTTAACAACAATAAGGTCTTTACGACGTCACTTGATTCAGTTTTTCTATATTTATTTCTTTTTACAGTTTGACCAACGGCAAATAAAATCCTATCCTTCCTAACTATCCTAACTAATATTATGAATGAGAAAGTGAGTTGGTTTGTTTGTAACGCTTTTACGTTATGACTACTGAACCGATCATCATAAAATTTTGCATACACGTTATCTGGGGTACAGAAAAGGATACATTTTATCCCGGGAAAAGGTACTGTTCCCGAGGGATTGACATTGACGCGGGCGGATCCGCGAGCGAAAGCTAGTATAATATAGATATTAACATTTTAATAGGTTGCCAATAAGAGGTATTCGGTAAAAGAAAGTATAAAAACAAAGCGAGGACATAAATATATGCAAAATAATGAAATACATTAATTGGTAGACAAACGATAAGGTAATTTGGAAAATATTACGACTCAAACACCTAGTAAGCTTAAATTCAGACTAAGTTTAGAAAAGCTACGGCTCAGCGTCGTTCTCGCCGACACGCCACACTTGTATTAAATACTAGCTTTCGCCCGCGGCTCCGCCCGCGTCCATGTCGATCCCTCGGGAATAGTACTTGTCCCCGGGATAAAAGGTAGCCTATGTCCTTCTCCGTACTCCAGAGAACTTGTATGCAAAATTTCATGATGATCGGTTCAGTAGTTACGGCGTGAAAGCGTAACAAACAAACAAACAAACAAACTCACTTTCGCATTTATAATATTAGTAAGGATAAGGATATACGAGTATATTTCTATATTTTTAGTATTTATATAAAATATACTAAACCGACTATCAAGCATTAACAAAATTATTTGTCAAATTCTTTACGTTGCTTAATCACTTTCAATTTTGTCCTTTCTTACAGGTTTTATTTAACTTGCAATGATTGTATTGTACGTATGTTTCTTGTTTGTTTGGGTCAAATCTCGCAACTCAATTTTGAAGCAGTTTTCCTTGACTTATTGAGCTGAAATTTTGTGTAGTTATATAAATCGGGAGCCATATGATGACGTTGGAAGATGGCTATTAGACACTTGAAACTAAAAAAGATAAATCCATCGTGTTTGGGCCCGTTTGATTTGTCTTGGAAATCTTCATATACTCTTCAACTTTGCAGTATGAATCGCTCATAATGAAAGCTTGGCACAAAAATAACATTTTAGGAAAATTCTTATTCTACTAAGAAAAAGTCACAGCAGCATCTGTTACCCAATTTCCTTTAAAGGGTTCGTAACAGGTAAACATGAAGTTATCGTCATATACATATAACACGACTATTTCAGTTCGTGCCTTTCATTGAACGAATCTAATAACACAAATGATTTCCAAACTCAGTCCTATATTTCAAGTATGACGGCCTTATGACGGCGCTTTATTTGAAGTTTTCGTATATGTATGTAAAAACGTTTTCATATAAAAAAAAAATATTTGTCCATAGGCTAGTTTCCTGGGTCGTAATAAAAACATAACAATTAGTCCGTCAGTTAGATAATCAAAAAATATTGGACAATTATTTTTTCTTTTGTCAAATAAACAATAAATAATAAAGATAAAGCGCGTCAAAGTTCAGGAGTAGGGGCTCGTGACGTCAAAGTTTGCTAAAAATTGTAGCAAACTATGACGTCACACGGAACTTCGAATGGCTATATCTTTATCATTTTTTGTTTAATCGACAAAAGAAAAAATACGTGTCCAATATTTTTTGAATATCTAACTAACGGACTAATTATATTTTTTCAGGAAACTAGCCTATTATGTTATCAATATAAGTTAAAATAAAGGTTTCATATTTAAAGTATTAGATTTCCTGTAATTTCGATAAACAGTTGCCATTTTGAAAATCGGGCCGTAATAAAAAAAATTAAGACTCGAATGCACAAAACTACATGCTCGTGCCAACTAGAGTCAGATTAGCTCAGATTACTGGTGACCGCCAGGCGGTCAGGGTGACTTGCATCCAGGATAGGCCCTTCTGGCAACGTACCTTTCGGCCCATAAGGTAAAAGATGAAAGTTGCTGCTCTCCAAAGGCTTTTGCCATTGTTTCTCAGATCGGCCCTTCAGGCTATGCATGCAAGTATACGCGGCCCATCAGGCAATATGAGAGTTTGCTGTCTCTCCAAGCCTTGCACACACAGGCATCGCCCAAAGCCGAGGTACGTCCCTCCTGGGGGCCCTTTGGTGATGTTGTCTATAAAGGTTGAGGGCACTCTGTCCTCGCCTTAAATGCCCGGTGAAGTAGCGAAAGTTTACTTGGAGCTAGCTACATAGTCATTAAAAAAAAAACAGCTAGAGTCAGTCGACTTGAAGATTTTGTGCAGATGTTTATATCGAAAGCATTAGTTGAATCGAGTTGACCGTGTCGATTCCTCTTGTTATCATAGTTTCCCAAAGTTTGAAGTATTGGTTTCCAAACAGCAGGTACCGTTTTGCCTCCCGTCGTAGTCAATTACGATCTTATTACGATTGATGGATCGTTACGATGGATATACTCCATAGAAACGTCAGCGGAAATAAATATATAAAATGTTCGAGCTAAGTCCCGTTATAATATAAAAATGATGTCTCATGCAGCTGGTTGGTGTAATAACTACAGCGCCATGTTCACGTTGGAGATTCCTGACTTTCCTCATTTATCAATATCATGCGCAAAATCTGTCGTTCGCACTTTCGCAGAACATGGTTTCGTGAGTCAGCGAATCCCTCTGAAATAGACTGTTTTCTAAAAAAATATAATTACTCCGCTAACGGAGTAATTAACAATCGTAATCGTAATAAAAAAAAGAAAGCAGACGTGCCACCTGATGGAAAGGATCACTGTCGCTCATGGATATCTGCAACACCCGTTGCAACTAAGTCGTGGTTTGTAAGGGCGAATGAATTTTGTACGCATGTGTGCCAGTCCGTCACGCAAAAAATCTGGATCCATTTAAATGATACTTAACAACGTTATGAGTAAGTATATCTTAAATTAACAAAAGCAAACATGAAGTAAACAAAACTGATTCTGAACATATTTCTAGAAGATTTTGTACTTTTTTTAAAATTTACAGTGATTTCGTGAGTTACTTTTTATTATGAACCCTTTTCAAATAAAATTTAATTTATACTAAGTACCAGCGTACTGTTACCCCAACTCATTCACTTGAACCCCACTGTCTGTCCAAACAAATTGAATAACTTGAGTGTGTCCGTCAAAGCTCGGGCTTGCATTTAAATGGTCCATTACATAATTATTACAGAGACGACGCAAACCTGCTGAATACTAAAAGGGGATATAATGCAACTTTGCTCTAGTTATTGTTTGGATAGCATGTCACAAATTATTAAACTACCATTAAGGCGCTGTATCCCTTAACATTTTGTAGCGGACATCGTGCGATATATTATACATGGAGAAATTTTTATAGTTTTGGACCCTTAAACGGGTAACTCAGACCATCAAAATGAACAACTTTCCTACGCTAATGCTGAGAATTAAAAATAAATTCTACATTCCCATACAAACTGACCGGGCGGAGGAACTCTTTTGTATGGAAATGTCGAATTTTTTTTTTATTCCCAGCATTCGTCCCATAGAAAAAGTTGTTCATATTGATGGCCTGAGTCACCCCTTTAAGGGTCCAAAACGATAAAATTTTCACCATGTATAGACATTGGTTATGTCTACCCCGTAAAGGATAAAAACTTAATTAGAACACACGACATCTTGCACGCATGTAAAGAGCTTCGCTAATTAACCAAAGTACTTTATTAATTAATTATAATTAGGGCTCCAGGAAAGTGGTAATGTTCCTAAAAACAACACATTCGACGCAAAAACATGCACAAGAGCCAGTTTTTCAACTCAACGTTTATCCTGTGTAAGATTTAGGTACAAGAAATTAGGTAGGAAGACGTAAACGTCTTATACAAGGTGAAAATTTTATCGTTTTGGACCCTTAAAGGGGTGACTCTAACAATCATTTCTTATGGGAACAAAGTTGGGAACTCAAAAAAAAATTCGACATTCCCACGCTTATTTATGGCGAATTTTTTTTTGAGTTCCTAACATTGGTCTCATAGAAAAAGTTAATATTAATATAAATAGCCCCAAGGTAAGTTCGAGACTTGTGTTAAGGGATACTAACTCAACGATACTATATTTTATAACAGATACATATATAGATAAACATCCAAGACCCAGGCCAATCTGAAAAAGATCATTTTCCATCTTGACCTGGCCGGGGATCGAACCCGGGCACTCCGTGTCGCAGGCTGGCGTGTTAACCACTGCGCCACGGAGCTGTCAACGGGTGACTCAGACCATCGATAGAAAAAGTTGTTCATATTGATGGTACGAGTCACCCCTTTAAGGGACCAAAACGATCAAAATTTCACCATGTATTATACGTCTTATAACAAAATAGACAATGTAAAAGTGGGAAATGTTGTGCTCCCGGTTCTCGACATGCAAAAGGGAATATTATTTCATCAATAAGTAAAATATGAAGAAAAACTAGATTTTAAAATTGTGGTAAATAACCGTAAAAATAATAGTTATTTACAAATATGGGACTGTATTTTCAACACGTACCAATAATACCAATAAACAAAAAAAAACCTTAAAATGTTTGTTAGAATGATTTTGAGATTCTCACTCATATGTTGTATCTGCTTACCTATCATTATCTGTAGAATAGAGTATCATTTATCTGGCCAATTTACTCCCGACCCCTACCGCTAAAAGTATTCTCTGACATTTCTAATAACAACTAATTCTGTCTTAGTGACATGCAGTACTCAAATTCCAATGTAAAAAATATCAGCAACAATGTCTATCCATATCCCCAATTTATCTCGTCTGTGTGTTTATAGATAAAGCACACTCATCTATCTTATCATTTTACCGGTAAAGTGTTCCATCGAACTAAATATTTGCCCTATACGTTTTTATTTTATTTCGTGGGAGTTCCTGCACTTTTGAAATCAAATATAAGGTAATTTTGTAATTTTGGAGTTAAATTATCTATTCAAATAAGTAAATGGCTTTGCATTTCCTTGTTCAATAGACATAATATAAAAACGTTTTACTAAAACAGACGACTATGCAACATAACCTTCACAAGCACAAAACATAATAATTACAAGAGAAAACTTGATTAAATAATGCGTTTAAGTACATTTTCTTTACGAAAACATAAAAGCTTTTTTTATTGACACATCGATTTGATTTAATTATTATATAATAGATATTTTTTATAGAAAATGATAGATAACATATAATTTCTTTGTGATATGATCTTTCTCTGCTCTACGCTAGCTCTACGGCCAGTAGCGCTATCTAGAGTTAGCAGAAAGAAATATAAAATTCCTATTAGACTAGCGAGTTCTCGCAGCATTTACCAGATGCCGCTATAATCAATTTAGTACATAATACCAGTCTAACTAAAGTTCTCCTACCAAGAGGTTTAAGTTAACAACATTACTCTTTTTTTTAACCTGTTCGCATTGGTATTTAACGTCGCCCGTGGCGTGTCGCGATGGCAATTTAATAAAATTACATAATAATGTACCTTGATATTTTTTCTAAATCTATTGAACCCTTAATCAGGTTTCGTACGTATAAATTTTTCATTGCTTTTGAACCATAAGTGAGGGATTTTAAGGTCAATTTAATGTGCGAGCTGTGCTCCAATGGTTTGATGAAGGGTTAAATACGACAAACGTGACTGACAGACTTATGCAAGGTCCATTTAAATAAAGCGCAAATATTTTACTGGCTCTCTTAGGAAACAAATGCTTTAATAACAAATTTCAAGAAATCGACATGCTACTTTTTGTTTCTTTTATACATTTTTTTTTATTATTAGTTTATGTTTTTTTATTAAAATCGATAAATCAGCTATTTTGATTATCGACGTCAGTGACTTAGTGTTCATCGTAGATAATAGTAAAAAGTTGTTCGCCAAGAAAGTGTTATTTGTAAACAGGTCCAGATATAATATATATATAATCATTTCTGGACTTAGCAGTATGAGAATTGGTATAGGCATATTACGAATAAAAATTATCTGGTTAGGCAAAGATAAAGAAAGAAAAAGTAGCTTTCTACTTATTAACTTAACTTAACAATGAGCTACTGCTGAAATCTTCTCCAGGAGATAAAGTGGTGTACAGTTCTATACACTCCGTGTTGAATGCAGACGATGCAGTCCATTACCCTGTCGAACACTTAAACTCACTTAAACCCTCAGCTCTTCCATATCACAAGCTAATCTTAAAAATTGGCACACCAGTTATGTTGTTACGTACCTAATTTAAAACCGCCAAAGTTGTCCAATAGGACCAGATTACAATTAAAAGATTTACATTGTAATATACTCAAGACTGTACATAGTAGAATAGGACCACTCCAAGACTTGCCGTGGATATCGTAGAAGCCGACTTAGGAAATACAAGCTAGACAAAGGTTATAAATATCTGTGCGACCTCTCCAGCCCATCAGGCCAGCGTAGAGAGTGTAGGCCAAGCCCTCTGACTGCTCTGGCCAAGTATGGCTCTAGTAGTACAGAGAGGGTCGTGCTAGTGTAGTGGAGATTTAAAAAACCTGATGATGATGATACTCGAGGCTACAGTATTAACTGGATGTGCCAAAGGAGAAACGGTTTTTATACCTTGCATACCCATGATCCTAAGTGATCTTCCATTCGACTAAAAAAGAGTACAGTTCCTGCCATGACCATGAATAAACCACAGGGTCAAACTTTAAAATTCGTCGGAGTAGATTTAAGAGAAGGGGACTTTTTTCTCACGGTAAGCTTTATGTGGCTTGCTTGTGGGTTAGTGCACCAAGTACGAGGGCGGTCCCAGAAGTAGCCGGCCTAACAAAGAGTACACAAAATAATTAGAAAAATTAATATTTATTTCTCAATATTGTCTTCTTTTAACGCAATACACTTTTCCCAACGATGTTCAATAGCTTCAATACCCTGTTTATAGTGGTCTGTATCAAGTTGCTCAAAATAGCCATCACAAGCACACTCTACCTCTTCATTATTGGCAAATCTTTTACCGGCGAGCCACTTTTTTAAGTTTGAATACAGAAAATAATCAGAGGGAGCTAGGTCTGGCGGATAAAGTGCATGAGGAAGCAATTCGAACTTCAAGTCATTAATTTTAGCCATTGCAATAGTGGACGTGTGAGTTGGTGCATTGTCCTGATGAAACAACACTTTCTTTTTCACTAAATGCGGTCGTTTTATCTTAATTTCATTACTCAAACGCTGCAAAATTTCGCGTAATACTCCCCGTTGATGGTATTGCCTTTTTGAAGATAATCAATAAAAATTATACCATTCGCATCCCAGAATACTGACGCTACGACCTTGTCAGCAGATGGAGCTGACTTCGCCTTCTTTGGAGCCGGTTCTCCCTTTTCAGTCCATTATTTAGATTGTTCTTTCGTCATAGGGCTGTATTTGTGGACCCATGTTTCGTCCATCGTTATGAATCGTTGTAAAAATTCGGCTTTATTCCGTTGAAATTTCTCCAAACACTGGATTGAAACATCCTCACGACGCTGCTTTTTTCAATGGTGAGCAATCGCGGCACCCATCTTGCGCACAGCTTTCTCATGCCTAATTTTTCAGTCAAATTGCGATGTATAGCACTTTTTAAAATGCCTACCATATCTGCTAACTCACGCACTTTTAGTCTACGGTCTTTTAATACTATTTTGTGAATTTTTGTCACCATTTTCGGTATAGTCATTTCATTTGGCCGACCGTTGCCATGTTCGTCTTCGCAGCGGGTGCGACCTCTTTAAAACTCAGCAATCCAATATTTTACAGTTGTAAATGAAGGAGCAGACTTTCCCAGAGTAGAATCCAGCTCGACTTTAATATCGGTTGGATTTACACCGTTAAAATGAAAGTATTGTATCACGTATCGGAGACCAATTTTGTCCATGTTTGCAAAATCACTCAGAGCAATCTCTATTTATTGGTGTGAAATATAAATAAAAGGACGTAGCTTATTCTTTTTTCAAATTAACGCGCCATAAGATCCAAACTTTTGTTTTCTTTTTTAAATTTTCACATAGTATTGCTATATTTATGCCAGGTCGGCTACTTCTGGGACCACCCTAGTAGCTAGGTCATTCTTGCACCAGCTTTACAACTGGTAAAAAATGTTGTTTATAGCGAAGTAATGGTAGTAAACTGTTACTTTTTGTTACACAAAGATACACAATTACACATGTCATAATTATAATGGGGGTTAATTAAAACATATATGCCCTGTTAAATAAAGTACACGCGGACGAAGGGGGCAAAAGCTTCTGATATACATATTAAATGAAATGCAAATTAAAATTAGTTGTTTTTAAGATTAAGAGTGCCATGGACGTGCACATCTTCATACAAATGGAGAAAAACACTGCGGCAATATTTCACAAAGTCAAGCATTTTAGCGAAATAATTCCCTCATGACCTATGTAGATTTGTAAAAAAACAATGGTTTGAAAATTCATAGCCTCGAAACATCCGTATTTTAGCACCATTTTTAATACAACTTTTGAGGTTTATAAATACCGTATGAACATTAGGATTTCGATATTTTTATTTTAAGTAGGTAAATAATTTTATTTACCAAAAGACCAAATATGGCGTCGGACGACATCTTGGACTACTGCTGTAAGTACTCGTAGCACTTGCATAAAATATGAGCGCTACACGAGCGAGTGCACATTCATCTTTATCCTAAATCGGGAGCGTTGAAAACTACTTTAGGAAAAAAGTTCTTTGAAGAAGACTATTTCACATACTTCGGTAAAATTATATTTACCTAAGTATGTGGAATGCATACTACTACTAGGTGTACTCACTCGCTCGCACAGCTCTCTCATTATATGCTACAGTAATAGGCCAAGATGTCGTCCCACGCGAAGTTCGCCTTAGCTTACAGGCGGCTCTTAAGGATATAGTATTTAAGTAAAGTCGTCATAGATTTCATAATTTAACAGACAATTTTTTTCCGCCCAGAAATGGCCCCACTACGGGAATTATCAAGACGTCATTGGTGTTGCCTTCGCGACCAGTACCGAACAAACTGGCCCTTTGGCGTGGAAGGCTACTGCTTCCTGGACATGCTGATCAAAAATCCTGGGCTTGCGTGCTCCTTTAATATAAAAGTGTACTGCCCAAAAGGCGATATTCAAAGGGGCATGATTGCTGTCAGCGACATTGTAAGTTTTATATTATTATTTTTATGCTCCCCTTTCTTTCTTTCCAAATATCCTTTGATTACGCCACTACTGACCCTTTCCTTTCAAAGGTCAAATCGGATTTTATATAAATTCGTAATTTGTTTGTTGTTTTTGTTGTAAACCTTACAACTACGTAAAGTCACCTGCAATTTTTTCTAGAACCTTCGCGCCCGCTTAGCTCACCGCCAGCCCCTGACGGTTCATACACCACCGTAATAGCCTCAGTGGATTCTGTGACGCTGGCGCTCAACTCTTTCTACAGTGGATCTGCGGCTGGTCTGGATGGAATTCGTCCTGGATACCTTAAGGAGTTGACTTCCAGCGCCGCAGGCGAGAATGGTCGGCGGTTGATGGAAAACTTGACCAAGCTTTCCAATTTTATGCTCAGTGGCCGGGTCAACCCGGATGTATGCCCTTACCTTTACGGTGCAGCTCTATGCGCTTTGTCCAAGAAGGACGGTGGTCTGAGACCTATCGCCATAGGCAGCGTTTTTCGGCGACTAACTGCTAGGCTGGCTTGCCGTACTGTTAAAGTGGAGATGTCGCAATACTTGCAGCCCCATCAACTCGGCTTTGGTACTCATTTAGGATGCGAAGCTGCAATTCATGCAACTCGTGCATTTGCTATGGATCCTGGCAACGCAAACGGCGTAATATTGAAGCTTGACATTCGGAACGCTTTTAACACATTGGAGAGAGACGTTTTGTTGAGCGAAGTTAAGGAGAAAATTCCTTCTCTTTATCCCTTTCTCTATCAAATGTACGACTCTCCATCTAATCTCTTCTTCAATAATAATCTTATACTTTCTCGAGTGGGAGCGCAGCAAGGGGATCCACTCGGGCCACTAATCTTCAGTCTGGCCATTCATAAAGTTATCACGGATTTGAAATCAACTCTCAACGTATGGTACCTGGACGACGGCACTCTTGGCGGTGAGCCAGAGGCTGTCGAACAGGATCTACTGGTGCTCATTCCGCGTTTTAAGGAGCTAGGGCTGGAGGTAAATTCCTCTAAGTGTGATTTTTTTTCTTGTAGCACTGAAGCTCGCTCCCACTTCACACTTTTTTCTTCCCTTCTACCTGGCCTCAGTGAGCTTTCGCACACTTCATTTAGCCTCTTGGGCTCACCCATATTTCATGAGGCAGTTCCTGAGGCCATTGTTGCACGTCATAAACTTCTTCTTACAGCTCAAGAACGTCTGCAAAATCTTCCGGCTCACGTAGCATTGGTGTTGTTGCGTTCATGCTTTGCGTTGCCAAAGATTAACTTTTTGTTGCGAACTGCACCTACCTGACTCTATGTCCAGAAGAGATCACTGCTTTTGATAGTACTCTCAAGTGTGCAGTAGAGTCAATACTAAACGTATCCCTAAATGAAGAGCAGTGGAGCCAGGCATCTCTGCCGATTCGGTTTGGGGGTATCGGGCTACGGCTCGTAAGGGATGTGGGTTTGCCGGCTTTCTTGGCGTTGGCGCATGGGGTTGCTGACCTAGTTGCTATCATTATTTCCTCCAATGGTGACAGGGTGAGCATACCTTATGTGTCCGGCGCGGAGTCAGCCTGGTCGACCCTCAATTCGGATGCGCCGAGCCCGGTAACACCTTCCGTACAGCGCGCTTGGGACGATGTGGGTAATACGAGGATCCAGAGGGCACTCTTGGATGACGCCACGGGGGCAAACTGTGCTAGACTGAAGGCGTGTGTCGAAGTCGGAATCGGGTGCATGGTTGCACGCCCTCCCCTCGCCTCACCTGGGCACCTTTTTGGATAACGATTCCCTGCGCGTGGCCGTGGCGCTCCGCCTGGGCTGCAGAGTGTGCGAACCACTTAAATGCATCTGCGGGTCTATGGTGGACGCCAACGGTTACCACGCGCTCAGTTGTCCGCGTCACTATGCACTGAACGACATAGTCCGTCGGTCTTTCGTATCCGCAAACATCCCTTGCGTGCTAGAGCCACCGGGCCTCAGCAGATCCGATGGTAAAAGACCAGACGGCCTAACATTGGTGCCATGGAAGCATGGCAGATGCCTTATTTGGGATGCCACTTGCGTCAACACTGTCGCCGCCAGCCACCTTGGTCGTACAACAATCGCGGCGGCGGCAGCTGCCGAAGATGCGGCAGATAGGAAACGGCTGAAATACGCAGCTATGGAGCCTCACTATTGTTTCGTGCCCTTAATAATTTCGTGGAACTTAATAGGGGAGAAGAATGGTGACTCTCGCTCTGGCACGTTTTTGGTGCAAAGGATGGCCATAGCTATTCAGCGCGGCAATGCAGCCAGCATTTTGGGCACCTTTGCACCAGAAACGTTACAGGGCGGGTTTTAAATGTATTTGACCTACTCTTAGAGCTAATTGATTGTATTTAAAATGTAAACTGATTAATGCAATCAAAATTAAAAAAAGTTATCGGGTTTTTTAATAAGACTCGATACACAAGTATATTTGAGAAGGGTACATCTTTATTGTTTTTTGCAGGAATCGTACCACTTATACATATGCCCCATAACGTTAGAAAACATACTAGATTTGGAGGAGGCACTTCTCTGCACCACAGTAATAGATTGGAGCAAAGACATTATTATACCGTCAGTGATGCCCGAGGTCATGAAGGTTATCGACAGGATCGGCGAGAAACTCAAGATGGAAGTCAAGTGCAATGGCTTTGTAATTAAGTATTTGTACAACAAAGACCAATCACGATTTACAAATATGGAGTAAGTTATTACTGACATATTCTTCAATCAAATCTTTCATACTGGTCTGGGAGAAAAAACGTTATAATCTATACTAATATTATAAAGCTGAAGAGTTTGTTTAGGAAATAATCAAATGTTTAGTTTGCTAATCTCAAGAAGTACTGGTTTAAATTGGAAAATTCTTTTGATGTTAGATAGTCTCTTTAAACATCACGCCGCGACTAATAGTAGCGAAACATCAATAAAAAATGTTTGAAAACGGGGGAAAATTATTCATAGTTGAGGACAGCCGACACGTGCGATGCGTAAAAGGTTCCCAAAAAATGTGTATTAAAAAAAAATATGCCTGCGACAGTATATGTCTATAATAACAGAAATTGCCTCGAACAAAGTCAACAGCTAGTTAATAGATAAATATATACTTACAACATGTAATAAAATAGGGGTAACAATACATAAGGGACATGATTAGCCCATGTTATTGAACAAGTTTTCCCAGGAAACATACTTCGAAATACGAAAAATTTAATTCGACCCTTCATACAAAATGACCAATCAGCTCGTCATTCATCATTTCGTGTAGGTGACACGGTCAATCGACCATGCATACCCCGATGTCAGAGTTCTTCGGAACCACCTCTCGGCCTTTGACGAGATTTCTTTAACGCAGCCAGATGGCAGCCGGGACCAACGTCTTAACGTGCCTTCCGAAGCACGGAATCATCTTTATTATCAGACAATCAGGTGATCCAAGCCTGCAATGTCCTAACCAAACTGGAAACAACTAAACAAAGTATGCTTCCGGTGGGAATCGAACCCACGACCCCCGGGTCAACAGGCAAACGCCTTAACCACTGGACCACGGAGGCTGTCATTGTCATTATATCTGTTATACTTTTATAAGTGTTAAGAGCAAAAGAGGTTTAAAACACCCAAATAAGTGTTACAGGAATAATTATGTAACAGATTTAAAGTGCAACCCTTATAAATGTGTATCCTTTATAATTATGTTTTTGAGTCCCTGATCAATACACTCACCGGCATGCTTATCGTGGCCTTTCGATCTTATGGCCTCAGACTCTGTTTATCCAATAAGGGTCATAATGCTATGTATGTACGTACATATGTAATGTCGACATTACAATTTATCCAAAATTTCGTTTTAGAAGTCTTTTACATGAAAGTGAAAGAAGATTGGGACCACTCAATTTTAGCAGTTAGCCTAGTTCAAGTTTAAGGTATTTCGGATAAAGATTATCTCTATACTGATTAGATACCAGCAGTGCATTAGCCGTAATAGAACTGACCATTTAAATTTTTTTATACTCATCTTTTGTTTTTTTTTTCATCAAAAACAATAAAAAACTCTTTCGCTGCTTTTCGCTGTTGCTTTTCTGCAGTTTTATGAGGGTATCCTGAACCGGTTTATTTTAATTTATAAAAACCATGCAGTATATTATCATCATCATCATATCAGGCGCAAAAAGTTTATAATTGTTATTTTTTATTTCAGACCTCCACTTCGAACTCACATCGCTCCCCTGAAATGCGAGGATCTTGATGTGGTCGACAATACGTGGGCCTTTCATAGTGACACTTCAAAAGAATACTTTAGAAGGCTCATGGACAACGGTCTGACTTACGTATTATACTCTGACTACAACATACCCCTTGCCTGGGTCAATGTAGATGTAACCGGAGCCTTATGCCATCTATTCTCTATAGAAGGATGCAGAAGACAAGGTTATGGAGCATTCGTAACGAAAACAGCAATAAACAACCTACTTTTAAACGATCAACATGTCCTGACATACGCATTAGCCGACAATTTTACCCCACAGAAATTGTTTGTGAGGTTAGGCTTCGAAAATCTTGGGCTGACATCATGGGTGTTTATGTCAAAGAAGAAAATTACAGGCGCGCCGTCTTGTTCCTATTGCCAAGAGGTTGAATTTCAACCCTCGTAATTAATAAATAGAATAGATTTTTTTACATGCCGATTAAAAAGACAACGGAACGACCTGAGACAGAAAAAAATATAAGGACTTGAAGATATAGGATTAGATAAAAGGTATTGAATTATTCGCTATCCTTGAAATGTACCGGGAGACGTTCTGATTTGAAATATGTAACATACTCTTAATTTATATTTTATATAAAAACAGACAAACGAAATATAATTTATACAAATATTGAATTAAAGATTACTTTAATATTATATATCATCATCATCATCATCAGGTCCTTTTTAGTCTCCACTCGACCCATATATATGTTACGGTTAGAGTGATTAATTAAAAATTATTAATAATTGTCTATCATTATTAATAATTACCGAAAGTACAGGTAAAAGTGAGAAATTAATCACATTTGTCGGTGATTATTAATAATGTAACCTTAGTACCGATAAATGTAATAACTATCGATAAAAATAAATGTACACTGGCGATTTTTTTCTCGATCGGGCAACAGAGGTGCGGGCAGGGGTGGCGAGGCGGCGTGCGGGATGTGCGAGAGGCCACGCGAAGATTTTCCTTCTTGGATACTAAAACTGATGTAATTTTCCAAAACTACACCGAAAAAAACCTAGAAATTGACACTCGCGTAGATTTATAATGAAAAGTCACGTCTGACATCTTAGATTATATAACTGACGTCATTTTCGAGATATGCACCTCTACACCCCAAGAACCTAGAAAACGACACTCATGTTGGTTTATCATGAAAAGTCGCGCCCGCCATCTTGGATTACATAACTAAGGTAAAAACCCAAAAAACGACCCCTTTGCAGGTTGCAGGTTTTTCATGAAAAGTCGCGTCCGCCATCTTGGATTCCAAAAATTACATAATTTTCAAGATCTCTACCCTAAAATAGACACTTACATATTTTCATGCCTGTTCCCATGGTGGTAATCTCGAGGCCTTTTTAATCAAAGTATTAAAAAGGCCTCATCACAAGAGGCCTTCTTGATGGTGATGACGATTCTATAATTTTGCCATTTTATAATAATAGCAGGTGTCCAATCCAGGCAAACCTAGCACAAGTCCAGCTACATTTCAATCCCATAAATTTGTCTTTCATAATGCAATAGTTTCTGCTCCAGCCTAGACCTGTTCAAGGACATATCATACATTGGTATTTCCAAAAACAAGTTCTGGCTGGAGACCAACTTTACATCAACTTCTCCAAAGGGCCTCTTCATGTTGGATTTATATCTCCACGCAAGCCTCCAAAGGACCCGGGTAACACCCGTGAAACCAAAGTAGATACAAATAATAATACTAATAACGTTTTATTTTAGAAATACATTTCTATAACATAGGTTAGTACCAAAAATAAGCTTATAAACTAGGGTTAGTAAAGTGAGCCAAATAAAAATATTAAAAACTAAAGTTATTTTACATTGACACGAGCAAGTCTCGAGTCAACGTAGACTCTGTTCCAGTAGCTCAAGATAGGGCAGCAATAGCGACTCCCTTTCGCTGCCGAGAGGCTGTTCTCTCACTCTTTTAACTTTGTTTATTAAGAGTACAGATTAAGAGGTGATTATTGTTGTCAGTTTCTTTAAAACAAGTACCTACCCTTGTTTGTGTGATCTGAGACAAGCACTGTTATATGTGTCATATCTTACGAATAAGTAGTATCGTCGTCATATCATATTCTTAATAAATACCTACTGGACTAATAACTTTGGGTATTTTTATAACTTTTACCAATGTGTGTAGTGAATTATTAATAATAACTACCAAAAGTAATTAATTTCAGTTTTTTATTCACATTTACCAAAACACGAGGTTATTATTAATAATGTTATAAAATTATTAATAATTTTCGATTAATCAAATTTACCGTAACATATATACATAGTTGCAATTATATCCAACAAACAAGGTTTCTGTACAATATAGTAATTACAAGTGATTTCATGATAGTTAATGCCACTACATTTAACTCGCGTGACTTTCATGTGAACATATGTTTTTCAAAGGTCATGAAGTGTAGTTTTCATGACTTAAAAGCTAGCATCCAGGTTAGGGTTAAGACATTAATATCAATTTTACCCCAAACACACTTGTCGGAACGGACAGAAGCGATCGATTTTATATCGAAAATTATGATAGTGCTATGCTTGCCACTTAATCACGGGATAACAGCAGATTTAGCTGAATGGCTTCTACAAAGTTAGGGTGCTCAATAGAGCGAGGCCGAACTTAATTTCGGGTCATAGACTTTTGTTATATAAGCCCTGTATCGTATTGTCTTTGATAAGGCTCAAGTTCGGTCCCAAACGGCTTTTATATATCTGCAACTCAATACCAACTCCTTTTTCTTGATTCCATTCAACACCTGGTAGTTTGTATTATCGACGATCCCACACTTACAGACGATTTAGACGCCTCAGTCTCCGAAGAGACGTTGGCTCTCTGTGTGTGTTTCACCGTCTGTACTACGAGGAGTATTCTTAAGAACTTTTTGATTAGGTGCCACCGTCACCTTTCTACCAACGCACCGCCCGCCACAGGAGTAAAGTCAAACCTCACATCCTTGCAATTTGGGTCTTCAAAAATGTCAGAGCGTCACATGGTTTTTCCCTCGAATCAAGATTGTGGAATGCCGAGGTGTCCCGTGCGTGCTATGACTTGAGGTCCTTCAAAGGTGTGTGTTACAGGTACCTTAAGAGTCGGCAACGCATCAGCACCTCCTCTGGTGTTGTAGATGTCCATGGGCGACGGTGACCACTTTCCATCAGGTGGCTCGTCTGGTCGTTTGCCGTCAAACATATATAAAAAAAAAAGAATTAGCAGAGCTTGTACGTCACATTTTTTCTTTGTGGTAGAGCTAATGAAACTTGATTGTCCAGTATTGACTTAACACAAATGAAACTTTCAGCGTGAGACTAGGTTTCTGCAGTTGAATAGAGATGAAGTCGCAAACAAAAGTTAGTGTACAATATAGTATAACAGAATTAGAGCACCAAATTCAAAGTTAATTAAATAAATGCATCTAGAAATAATGAAGAAACTTATCTAATCTTTGAGTCCTGAAGAAGAATTGTGAATTACCTCAAAGGTTTATTAATATCTAATAATGTTTACTTCTTGAGTAGGTACTAGGTTATCTTGAGTACCTAGGGTACCAGTTTTTACCCTTTATCCGCCGTCATCATACAGTCAAGAAAAATTTGCTTACATATACGTTCTCATAATCCAATTCTGCATACTTACTGCAACTGAGCAGAATAAAATACTAGTTTTAAAGGTCAAGTGAATATATTTACAGAGCGTCAGTGTAGTTTTAATTATAACTGATCCAGGGGTGACAAATTTTGGATTAAACATTAAGCAAGTGGACATATTAAGAGAAGAGAGGAAAGCCATATAACTAGGCAGGTTCTGAATATGCATGTCAAAGGTCATCCAACGTTTTCTTGGTCTCCCACCAAGAAAACGTTGGATGAAGTGTGTAAAAGAGGATATGTGTAGGAAGGGAGTGACGGACAAGTTGACTGGAGATAGAAAGAAATGGAAAAAGCTTACATGCTGTGCCGACCCCACATAAATAGTGTGATAAGGATAAGGCAGAAGAAGAAGAAACATTAAGTAAGTATCATAATTATCTGTACGAATCAATTCTAAATGTTGATATTTTCTACAGTTACTGGTGACTCAATGTTCACATATATCAATTTGTAATACCTACTATAAATAGTATGTAGACGTAGTTAGGCTACCCTGAGCTACTATAGTCGAAGACATCTGAATGTTGCAGATATAAGATGAGATTTTGAATTTAGTCATCCAGGCGAGAAGGAGGGAAGACCAGTTCAAGGGTGGAATAATAAAATAGTTTCAACTTATTAGGTATTTATGTGGGTTCACTTCATTTGACGTAAAGCGGTAATTCGGTTTATTTCAACAAGCCAAGAACAATCAAATGTTCTTGTCGTATAATTCATGAAGAGGCCTTTGAGACTTGGTTGGCTGTCTCGCTCGCACAAAATTAACATTTTTAAAGGTTACTAAAAATTCTGTCTAATTTTTACAAAACTGTTAAATCATTATTCTAGATAACTATATCGTGGATATTTTGGACATGTTTTTAATATTGACTACATAGTAAATTAGTTGTTCAAAGCTTTTAAATCTTTGATAAACTAATTTACGATGTAGTCATGTCTACACAATACAAAAACATGACTAAAATATCCACGATATAGTTATCTAGGATAATAATGAAACACTTTTGTAAAAATGAGACACATTTTGTAATATTCTTTTATAATGTTTAATAGTCCGAGCGAGACAGCTAACCAAGCGTCCCTTCTTCTCTTTCCATTGTAACCGCTAGTTTACCGCCAAAAGAATAGATTATTCGGACAGACCTATTATAATTTTTAACTCTGTGCCAGTAATTTTCTTTAAAATGTTTGCTATATTATCGCAATGCTCTTATCTACGACAAATTACCTGATCTTATTTTTTGTAATGATAATGATTAGATACAACTTGCAACTGTTAGTAAAATATCAAACAAGCAATGAAAAGTCTCACCAAAGGTTTAAGACACCTGCATACGTTCTTGGCATCATAGATATTGCCAGTTCACTACACGACTCCACTGCAAGTAGACGATTTCAGTTCTGTAGGAATAATGTCTCTAGACCCCTTACATTTCTGGCCTGTAAGTAGATGGGAGGAGCTTCAAGAGCCATTTAAAGCTGACTGGCCGAGGAGTATACCTGGTCACACTGTTTTGGAGCACCAAAGAGAGTGGTTGGGGCAAGGGTTAGACTATGGATTCAAAGTGTACGTGCCATATGGTGATGTTTGGAATGGAATTGTTGGTATTAATGAAAAGGTAAGGAAAGTTTTTGGAAATTCATTATTCTAGGCCTGAAATTGTTAGAATAATTTATGTTTATGTCATAAATAGAACATGATTACAAAATTAAATGGAACGATTGATAATAAGTTCGATTGATATTATTAAGTGGAGTAGATAATCAATTCGTTATATTTTAAAAAGTGTAATTTTATCTTACAATTAGACGAATAGAATGAATGTCAAATTTTAAAAGTAAAACTAACTCCGGACAGCGGAGCGATATTAATGGGGTCCCATTTTTACCCTTTGGGTACGGAACCCTAAAAAGGTTCGTGCTGAGTTCCGTTACTATAAGTACATAATATTTTATTATTTTAAGTAAGTTGCTGCTTGGTAAACGTCTCTGCTCCTTGCCGCCACAGATACCTACAGAAGGAAAACAGGTCTCCCTTATATATTTTTTGAATGAATCCATAATGATAAATATGTTTAGGGTGTTTAAAAAAAAACTGCTTCATTAGTGAATGCCTCTTCAATATGTTGCAGAGTACATCCTATGAAATCGTGATTCAATGTCCACGCGATGACACAGAGAAATTGGCCGAAGCCCTAAGAACTACCAAAGTGGTGGACTGGAAAAAACCAATAACTTTGCCATTCGCCCAAAAACATATATTCGAATGTGTCCAGGGCCTCTTTGCAGATCTGCATCTGGAAGTATCACTGAGCATACCTTCGGAAAGCTTTTACATGGACAAACATACTCCACTATTTGAAGATGTTAGGTAAAGATGAAATTTGAGGTTTTACCTGTAAGTCTATATAGATATCATGTTTGTTACTCCTTAACGCCAGCTTACCAGCCTGCGACACGGCCCGGCTTCGATCCCCGGTCAGGTCAAGATGGAAAATGATCTTTTTCAGATTGGCCTGGGTCTATACATATACAGCGTGATTTTGAACCCCCTAGCTATATTGAAATCTGGGAATCAGAATCCCTAATGGAATACAGAATTGCAAGAAAAAAAGGTAAAAACCGAAGAAAAAAAATTGTATGGACTTTGTATGGGAAACCCTAATTTTTTTTTCGATATTCAGCTTTTTTTCTTGCAGTTCTATATTTCATTAGGGATTCTGATTCTGAGATTTCAATAAAGCTAGGAGGTTTAAAATCACGTTGTATATAAGTATATGTTACGGCTAATAGGCGAAGTGCGGATACACCTAGTTCTAGCCGGCTACAACTAGGTGCAGCCGGGCACATGCGGTTAGACTTAGGTGTATCCTACCTATCTTAGGTATAGCCTAAATAAATTTTGATATTTTTTTTACAGTGCCATAGCTTACTAGTACATACTAATACAAAGGCTATAATCTTCTATGCTGGTTTGAGAGAAAAGAAAAAATACAAAAAAATTCCAGCTGCTTCTCTTCCCGCACAGACCGTAAAAGCCGATCTAAGGAATCATGTCAGTAGGCAAACAATCAACAACTACTTTCCACGTGGTCTCTGGACTCTATCTACCCCGCAAAAGATAAAGACGTGAAAATATGTACGTATATGCTATAAATTCCGCGAATGAAATAGCGGGGTAAATGCTATAGCTTATAGAGAAACATATGTAAAGCCTAAACCCCCAAAAACAAAAAAGACGAATTTCCATACTGTAATATAATGTATTCTACCTATTTATATATAATTTAAAAATTTCAGCTTACCGCTAGGCATAAATTTCGGCTACCTAACAGAAGATCACGTTGATATAGTAGACTCAAACTGGCCCCATCGGTACCCCGGTTCCTCCTGGTACTTCGAGCTACTTATCCAGACAAAATCCGGCTATGGACTGTTCCTGGACGGAGAATTAATATCCTGGATGCTCAACAATGAATTCGGGATTCTAACGCATGTCTTTACGTTAGAAGGACATAGAAAACGCGGATATTGTGAAAAGCTTTTGAAAATAGTTTGTAATATTTTGCTAAAGGAAAATAAGGATGTGTATGCATTCTGTGTAGCGTCTAATGTAAGTGCTCGGAATTTGTATAAAAAAATTGGGTTCACTAATTATAATAAGTATGATTTTGCATGGTACTGGTTGAAACGAAAAGACGATTAGACCTATAATCTTAAGTTTATATATTAATAAAATAATTCGATATTTAAAGTCCTCCATGTTTATTATTTTTAAGTTAAACTTTTTATTTCATACTTCATATATAATATACTAGCTGACCCGGCAAACGTTGTTTTGCCATATAAATAATTAGATGTTGGCCGATTCTCATAGATACCGGATAAGCACAAAAAATTTCATCAAAATCGGTCAAGCCGTTTCGGAGGATATGGCAACGAAAACTGTGACACGAGAATTTTATATATTAGATAATAACACAATAGTTAGATAATGTATTTACTGTATTATTTAACTTGTACAAATTAAATTAAAAAAAAAAGAGAAGGTGAAATATTTTTTATATGATTACTACGGCTCTGGTCAATAACTTTAATTAATCAGAATATTTTTTAGACGGGAAAAAAGATATTTATTTATTTAAATACTGATTTATCATTCGATATCCGAACGTATATTAATAATTATTGAGTTAATATCCGAACACTACCTGCAACTGACATGTTAAAATATATTAATTTATGGCAACACCACGCAAGCAGGCAACCATCCGCTAAAATAAAAAAATAATCTGACAACCCAACGGTTTGTTTTGGACAAAGATAAACTAGTTATTGTTCTGAGGATAAACTATGTTTTGGATTGTTTTGACTTGACTTTGGTCTTTGACTGACATTTCTCATTGACTTGACAGTTCTGCGTGACAGATCTACAACAAACCTCAACAAACAGTCATTTTGACAACCATTGTGAACTTTTTCAGGCAAATGAAAATGGTAGTAAGGCTATAACTTTTATTGTGAAATATTTTATATAAACGAGGGTTTAAAAATATTTCTTTTATACAGACATATTACTAGTAAGGAAACATCAATACTGCTATATAATTGATCTTCTCTTTTTTTATTTCTTTCTGTACAATCGATGTATGGCATGGCGTTCGCCATGATTCTTTGGCGACCTCTGAACGCGCCACAAGAACTAATACATAAGGTTACTAAAGGAATCGCTTACTAAATAGATGGTTACTATAGCCTTGTTCTGAGTATAGAATTCATGGACTTTTACGAAGACTTCTGTCAAGATGGCAACCTACAACTACAAGACTAGATTACAAGATGGCGCTGAACAATTCTGAAACGCGCAAGCAAAGATTTAATGATCCGCAACATAAATTTACTTATTCGTAGCCTATATACGACTCAATAATGTTATATTTTAAAAATATATACGTCGCTAATAAATATTTTTTCTTTCTTTCTTTCTTTCATAGTCGGAGCCGTATGGTTCCCTGGGCGAGCACCTTGCCCAGCGGGAAGACCTTCCCTTTGTGGCGGTCGAGCATATCGCCTCGCTCCCGTTACAATGTAAATATAATGAAAATTTGGTTAAAAAATATCGGGAATAACACGAAATATTAGACAAGCATAGAAACCGATCACATCTTTATACCTTAAGCTTAGGGAATAGATATCTACGAAACAGCTGAAGCCACTTGACTTGATTGGGTAACGGGTTGCTATAATGGTTCGCTATGTTAGAAGTGTTAAACGGTATCGAATCTTTGAGCCTTAGGATTACTTAATTTATAACTGTAACTAGCTTTCGCCCTCGGCTCCGCCCGCGTTAATGTTGATCCCTCGGGAATAGTATAAAAGCACACTTTATCCCGGGATAAAAGCACTCCAGAGAACGTGTATGCAAAATTTCATGATGATCGGTTCACTAGTTACGGCGTGAAAGCGTAACAAACAAACGAATAAACAAACAAACAAACTCACTTCGGCATTTAAAATAATATTAAGGATTATTATCTTTTATGTGGTTTATTGTGATTTCAGCCTCGTAGATAAAAATGAGGGTGTTAAAAGTTTGACTAGAAGGCCAGGGGTGTCATCTTCAACAGCCTTTCCAGTGGCTGCAAGTATGGCATCGGGTAAGCGCGCCCGTCGGATAACAATACAATTAAATTATCTTGCTTAAACTACATCCATATCCATCAATTATTACATCTATTTAGCCGTGTGGTTTCCGGCAGAGTAAAATAGCATCACTCCTAGTCTTCCCGTGGAGGTCGTAAGAGGCGACTTAGGAAATACAAGCTAAACAAAGTTCATAAACATCAATGAGACCTCTCCAACCTGTCTGGCCAGCGAGGAGAGTGTAGGCCAAATTCTCTGTTTGCTCTGGCCAAGTATGGCTCTGGTAGTACAGAGAGGGTCATGCTTCTACAGTGGAGAGTAAAAATACCTGATGATGATTACTTCTATTCTAAATTAGAGCTGTCAGTAAGTACTCGTCGTATGCTTGCATCCTTAGCATTGATCAAAGACAATTCTATTCATAAACACATTCAATTCTATGGCTAGCTCCGTGGCGCAGCGGTCAACTCGCCAGCCTGCGACACGAGAATGCCCGGTTTCGATCCCCGGCCAGGTCAAGATGGAAAAAAAACTTTTTCAGATTGGCCTGAGTCTTGGATGTGTATCTATTATAGTATCATTGAGTTAGTATCCCATAACAAAAGTCTCGAACTTACTTTTGGGCTAGCTCAATCTGTGTAATTTGTGCGTATATGTTTATTTATTTAATAATTTAATACCAACGTATAGACTGCTTACCTCATACATTAAAATTGGCCTAACTTATGGCATCAGGAGAATCAGTTACAATCGCTTTAATAGTTGTAGTCCTTGTAACAAACACTAGTCTTAACTTTATATTATAAAATGCAGTGAATTGTTCCGATACACTTTGAAGTCTTAACTACTTCTTCGTTATGTGATACTTTTAACGTCATTCTCTAGTAATATAAATTCATGCAACGAAGCCACGCGTCACAGCTAGTTTCTTAATGTAGGTAAATAATGCTTCTTAAGCTGTCCTGATAACAATTAAATAACTAGTTATTATGTTACGTTAAATGTGTTTATTTAGGACTTTGGATATCTTGTGTTTGTTTATGATTGCTACAAATGTGACCTCATTATCCTGAATACAGATATCAGATTTCGTTGGAAGTACGATTTAAATATTTTATTTAACACTAGCTTTCGCCCGCGGCTCCGCCCGCGTCAATGTCGATCCCTCGGGAATAGTACTTTTTCCCGGGATAAAAGGTCCTACGTCCTTCTCCGTACTCCAGAGAACTTGTATGCAAAATTTCACGATGATCGGATCAGTAGTTACGGCGTGAAAGCGTAACAAACAAACAAACAAACAATCAAACTCACTTTCGTATTTATAATATTAGTAAGGATATTAGTATGGATCATCATCACAATTTTTTTTTGTGTTTTTTTTCTTTAGGTTTTCTAATAAGCAAGCACTTTAGAAACACATTTGCGAGAATATGTAAATGAACTCTAGTATGTAATGTAGTTTTTTTAAGTTTGTTATTATGACTGTATGTTCTCCGAAGAAAATAAAATAAAATAAATAAAAACCGTACAGAGTCCACTGCTGGACAAAGGCCTCTCCCGAGGATTCTTCATTCCATCGGAGGATATTGCCATACTCACCAAGCTTAGCAATTTCTTTGGCTTCTTGTGCTTCCGACACTGCTGCCTATTGGAAGCATTTTAAAGCTGGGGAAGGATAGGATTGTGGAAAGGATGAATGAAGGTATTAGGATAGTACTTCCTCGGATGATTGGGGGGAAAAATAAGTAGTAGCTCGGGAGGTCGGGCGCGCATACCCGATGCCATACCTGTAACCACCAGACAGGCAGTTAAAGTTTTTTTTTTTTTACTAAATGTTGGATTAGGCATTTGTCTCCCATCTCACCTTATGATAAGATTATTATTATTATTTATTGGATAGGCATTCACCTAATGCCTATCCAAGAGATACCCATTTATTGAAGAATACGTATACTATTTATAATATTACTAGCTTTCGCCCGCGGCTCCGCCCGCGTCAATGTCGATACCCCGGGATAAAAGGTAGCCTATGTCCTTCTCCGTACTCCAGAGAACTTGTATGCAAAAATTCATGATGATCGGTTCAGTAGTTACGGCGTGAAAGCGTAACAAACAAACAAATAAACAAACAAACAAACTCACTTTCGCATTTATAATATTAGTAAGGATACTAGTATAATTTTTTGAAGATTACACCCCTGACCATTTAACATTATCTTCAGCTTAGTTTTGCCACTTCCAAAGACCAAGCAAACATAAACGGCGTACACAATGGTTTGATAATGAGATGGTGTTAGGTATTGTTTGTACATTTAAATTTGCCTAATAACTATAGCTTAGTTTATTGAAGCATTTTAGTTATGGAAACTGTGCTTATAGCCACAAAAATAATAAGTTGCAAATTAATTAAGTACAGCAAGTTTTCAATATTTATTTATCCACCAACAATTACAATAAAAATTTCACAGGTCTAGATATTTTTAATATGCTCAAAAATAATCTAAAGACTATGTTTATCTCGTTTGTTACAACTTTTTGTTCTTAAATAAATCTTAGCCATAAATAGATAAAAAATATTAACCAGAATTTTAGCCTTGAGATACCTCATCTTTGGATAAGCTTTATGCCACCATAATTATCCATTGTTATCCAAGTAACGTGTGTCACCTAAACCTTTGCGATTTCATACCATAACACGGCAACTACGGCAAGTTAAGCTTGAAATATGAGTGGTCTACCTGATTCATTTGAAACTAAATATGTTCTTACTCGGGTAAAAGTATATACCGAGTATATATGATACTTGGGAACAGTCGATTCAGTAGACGGGGCATGAAGGCGTCACAAACAAACTCACTTTCGCATTTATAATATTAACGTAAATAAATTTTGAGCTTAGGGGCTCATGCAGGGGCAAATATAACAAAGGTTTGAATTTGTAATATGTCAATCAAAAGGACTTGCTTGCGTATACATAATTTTAAACTATACATTTTAAAGTTATTCAATAAAATAGACGATTGACCATTCCACCTTATCATCTAAACTACATATATTAAAAATTAAAACAAAGCAAATAAAATAGGTTTTCACTTATTATTATAGGAGAACCTATAAGAAAATGTATAGTTTAACCAAACTATACATTTCCTTATAGGTTCTCCGGTAGAAATGTATAGTAATTATAAGGGTACCTATAATTGAAGAAAATAACATTCATCGTACGGAACCACGGTACGGAACCCTCTCCAAGCAAATTCCACTCGCACTTGATTAGTTTTTATAGTATCAATTAGCTTTTGAACCATAGAAGTATGAAGAGACGCAATTTTTTTTAAATTTATGTTTTGAACAAATTAGAATATAATCCATCGAGAGCATCACAATGATATCTGCTTCCCTTCAACTTCCTGATTCATAGTCTAAAAAGAGATAGATAATATCACAGTTGCTGAACCATTGCTGAACCTTATGTGTAAGCGAGACAAACAATCTTTATCTGCGTCGTATGTACTTTGTAAAATTACTCAGTCGCCTGAGCGCCCGGCCCGTCCATTTACTTTATCGGTGATGCAGTGGAATGCAGTAATTGTTGTGACTTTGACAGGACCGCATACATTGTAGCATTATATGCTGGTTCTTAATTTTTGATTTTATCAATTTGATTTACAATCATTTATATTTTCTTTCCATTCATTATATTAATTTTTATAACAAAATATCTCAGACATAAATAAGTGATACTGTAAGTACTGTACCTACTTTACTGTAAGTATTTTTAGCTTAAGTTTTTAGTTAGTTACATTATTGGGTCAGCTTTCAATTTAAATTATTGAATTCGAAGAGATTGAATTAGAGAGCATGAGAGAGAGAAAAAGAGAGAGAGATATGGAACGAAAGAGAGTAGGTACATCTCTTTGATAGAATATTACACGAAGGGCTTTTTCTCACTAATAATGTGGTGGGCTGGTAGTAATGATCTGCTTATTGTCGTGGGTTGAGACGAAGAAGTAGGTATAAGAATGCTCTGTTTATTGTAAATTTACAAAAATAGATGTCCAATAACAGAAATACTTTTGCTACTCTCCCAACTTCTTGAAAGGCTGGCAACGCTCCTGTTACACCCTGGTGTTGCAGTTATCCATAGGCAGCGCTGATCACTTACCATCAGGTGACTCGTTTGTTTGTGTGCCATCCTATATAATAAAAAAAAGAAATGAGACAGTAGATCCCAAAAATAACGTTAAGCATAATTGTAGACGTGTAATGTGGAAAAGTAGAATCGAAAAAGCGACGGGTT
Source organism: Elegia similella (assembly GCA_947532085.1). Lineage (NCBI taxonomy): Eukaryota > Metazoa > Arthropoda > Insecta > Lepidoptera > Pyralidae > Elegia > Elegia similella. The sequence goes on along the minus strand of OX383942.1, from coordinate 17,694,090 downwards.
GCTAGCCACATCGCCTTGTCACATGATACCCCAGATTTTTTAATAAAATATTTTTACATTTCGTATTTCTTACAGAGAATTAATTTAGAAGCGACCTGTATTCTGAGGAAGGAGTAAAAATGGAAAACGATCAACAAGATCCTCTGGTACTTATTCCTTCCGAAAAATGGGGAGATCTCGAAGAAGAATTTAAAAAGGATTGGCCTAGAAGCATCGCTGGGTACCGGGCGCTAGAAACTCAGAAAGACTGGCTTAAACGAGGCGTGAAACATGACTTTACTGTGTACTGCCCTTATGGTGATATCAGAAATGGGATGGTTGCTATTCAAACAAAGGTAAAGTCTACATATTTTTGCTAGACAAAGTTTTTGAGATTGTCGAATTCACGACCTTTTTTTTTTTGCTTCAAATTGAGTATAGCATGTTTATTTATGGACAAACATTCATCATCATCATCGTCAGGTCTTTTTAGTCTCCACTGCAGGAGCATGACCCTCGAGCAATGGACAAGCATTCGTTCGAGTGTTTGTAACATTGTTTCCTATGGACATGGTTTTGTGATGCAACAGACCTTATATTTTTTTTTTAATAACATATACTGTTCCACTGCTGGGCAATATTATTATCCTTTACAAATAATCTGCCCTAAAGTACTAATCAATTGTCACTGTATCTATAGGGGCTGCTTGAAGAAGCAATTATCCAATGCGCGAACGATGACACGAGCAAACTCGCAGAATCCTTGAGACGGACGAAGAGAATAGATTGGAACCGTAGATTTATAATACCTGCTCCACCCATACATATAACACACTGTATTCACGGGATTTTGAATGACATTAACATGAAAATATGGATGAACGGATCACCACACGGGTTGTTTATATTATCAAAAGATACGCCAATGTTTAAAGATATAAGGTAGGTAAATTTGTACATTATACTTATTTTATTTTTAATCTATCAACCGCGTGATTTTGAATCTCTGAACTACTGAAATCCTGAAGTGAGAATCCCTAATGAAATACAGAATAGGCTTAAAAAATTGCCGATCAGTTGGACGAATTTTTATGGAAGGTAAACTTATTTTTTTCGTTTTATACCCTTTTTCTTTCTGTATTCCATTACAAATTCTGATGCTAGGGTTTGATTTTAGTATAGGTTCAAAATCACGAAATATAAATATTTAGTATACATTTCAAGGTTTTTTTTGTGATATTGGTAATTATCTACTAACACACTAATCAAAACTATTTCAATACTCGTAGTGGTGAGCTAATAAAATTATGAGGAAAATAAGTTCGCGGCGAACTACTAGTTAAATATTTTATGGTGGTTCGACGAAGTGGCAGTAAGATAACCGATGGGGCAGATAGGTTCTCGAATGGCGACTACATACCGGCAGCGTCAGACACACATCGACCAGCAGACCTGTTTGCTATTTTGACGATTGCGGTGTACAACATTATTCACTTCAACCTCCATTACGGTTTCACCTTAGTTAAAAATAGTCAATCATACGAAAGCTTCAATGCATTTTGAAGTGACGATCAAAACTTTATAAGTATACTTTAAATGTCAAAATTTATGAAATAGGCCTGCAGGTGGTCGGACGACCTGACTAAGGTCGCAGGAACAATTGGACGTCCACCGCTATAAAACCGGTCATTTTGTAATTGTTTGAAGAGTTATGTCCAGCAGTGTGATTCTTGCGGCTGATGATGATGATGACAAAATATTGACGGCTGACCGTGCCATTTTATTTTCAAGTTTATTCAGAAGGTCATGCGCGTTTGTGATGACCTACAAGGTCCAATAGCTACTGCCCTTTCAATACTAATAGTATCTGAGCTTACACAACTTTATTCAAAATTTCAGGTTGCCTGAAGGAGTAACATTCGGCCTTTTCACTGAAGACCACGTAGACATAGTATACTCCACGTGGGTGAATAGATTTAGAGGTTCCGACTTATACTACAAGTTAATCGTCAAGGCCGAGAGTGGATATGGATTGTTCAAAGACGGACAATTGGCTTGTTTCATTTCTATCAACGAAATAGGCTTTTTGCTTCACCTATTTACAATGGAAAACTTCAGGAGGAAAGGGTACGCAGAAATACTCATGAAATTAGTATGCAATATTCTTTTAAAGGAACAAAGAGATGTTTACTTGTTTGTGAAGGAAGGACTTACTAGTGCTTACAATTTATACGAGAAACTTGGCTTTAAGAAATATCACACACTATTGTGGGGGTTTATAGAACCCAAAACTTCTAAGTTATAAAATATTGTAAGTTTTTAAGTTATATTCATAATTTAAAATATATAAAGCAAATACGTAGATACTCTTATTAAATTAAGGCATAAAATATGGTAAAAAATTCCACACGGGCGGAGTTACAACCAGCGACCTTAGGTCTATGTACCTGCGCTCCGCCAATTGAGTTATCGCATGTTCAAACCTTTAGGTCGCGTGGAAGTTTTTCACAATATTTTATTTCTTAATTTAATAAGAGAATATTAAAATAGCATTATAAATTTCAATAAAATCACTTGAATACGGTATTATCGCGTATATTAAATTATTTTCACACCTAATCTCTCAACCTTCCAAGAATACACCGCAGAAGCCGGCCAAAGCCTCACACCGTCGATCGTTTTCCTGCCATCTTACCATACTGTGTAAGCATTAACTTTAAAAACCCAAATAAAATTACCTATCTGTGTTCTGCTTCCGTTCCCCCCTATATACATACTTCCTCATTCGCCGAGACGGCCTGTGATTGGCCGAAAATAGCAGTCGAAAAAATATGGCGTTCGAGTCTTGTTGAGCGCGTCCCTTGCGCTAATATAATTTCTAAAAATAACGACTCCTAAGGGCTTCGCTGGCCGAAAACAACCCTAAATCTCATCGCGCGTGTGTGATGGTGTACCACCAGAGTAAGCAGTAAGAAAATAATAAAGTTCAAACACAAGGATCGTGAGCCGGCCGGCACGAGGCCCCGTCAAAGGCGATTCCTTCATCAACTCCTGTTCAAGATTGAATCCAGGTTAGTGTTTACTGAATTTTTCCTTGCTGTGATTCTGGGGTTGATCGGAGAATGCAGTGACCTTTCCAGGAAGTCGCAACACATACATTAAGGGAGTCACAGACAAAATTGGTAATATTCTGAAGCGAGCTTCAATCAAGAACAAGCCGCACAAGAATATAAACTAACTTTTAAGACCTGTAAAATCCAATATCCCATTACAAGATGCAGGAGTACAAAATTGACTGTGAGTGCGGTTTATCATACATTGGGCAAACAAAGAGAAGCATTGGTACTCGAATTAAAGAACATATCCCATCGGAAGCATTTATTAGCTGAGAAAAGATAGGAGTATGTTGGATTAGGGAAAGGAATGAATTTCCTAGTTCCAGTCCCAATGATACAATTCAGTTGGGTGAAGCAAGTAAGTAGTAGCTCAGGAGATCGGGCGCGCGCACCCGTTGCCATAACTAAATAAATATATACGGACAAATCACACAGATTGAGCTAGCCCCAAGGTAAGTTCGAGACTTGTGTTATGGATTACTAACTCAACGATAATATATTTTATAACAAAGACATATATAGATACACATCCAAGACCCCGCCCACCTGTTGAAGATGACTTCCCTGACATTTTTAGCTTATTCAAAGTCGGTATAATATATAAAAAAACGCAGCGTCAATCCAATACGTGCATATTGAGGTCTGCAATTTCAGCCTAAAAAAATAATTGTATGTTATCTGGTTTCTCACGCACGAATACAAATAAATCCATAGTTTTGAATAATCGGTTCGCACGGCCGAATCGATATCTATTGGAGCTAGTTTGCATTTTGCATTCATACCTTTGAAGTAAAAACTTGTTTAAACCCGCATGTAATATACAGTTAAGACACGCACGACTGTCGCAATTGTTTACTTCGTTAAATTGTATTATACATATCACGTCTTTAACCCTTGAGGGGTAGACTGAGCCTAGGTCTATAAGACCCGTTGGGCATTAGGTGAAAAACAAAATCAAAATAGTGATGGGTTGCTAGCCGCATCGCTTATTAACGGAATTTTGACCGTCCCCTCGTTCGACTTTAACGATCTACGCGGGAAGAGAAGCAGCTGGTATATTCTAGGTTTTTTTCTTGTCTCCCAGACCAGCATGGATGTTAAAATGGTTAAATTGTATTGTCTCCTTGGAAACTGTATCAGTTAAATTTATATTGATGTAAAAAAAATATGTTTTACCTCTGCCGAATATCAGAGCATTTGTATGTTGGGATATATGGTTGTCCATATATTTATTAATGTTTGTATGTTCAGATAATGTTTCTGAACTGAACTTTAAAGTAGAAGTCATTATATAAATATAAAAGCAAAAATCACTGACTTACTCATCACGAAATCTCAAAAACTAAGTATTTAGCCAATAAAGTAGAAATTTGGCAGGAAGGTAGATTGTGACTAGAAGACCTCCGCTATGAAAGGATTTTTGGAAATTCCATCCCTAAGGGGTGTCCAGTTTGTATGAATCTTCGTTATTTTTATAGTGAGACATGACATTTTTAATTTATTTTAGTAGTTAGTATAAAATAATAACGCATTTATTAGACTTTGAAAATTACATCCCCATATGGGTGAAATATGGGTTGCAAGTTTGTATGAATATAACTTCTTTGTCATTTTTGAAGCGAGACACATGACATTTTTGAATTAGTAATAAATACTTATAATCTTAAAACATTGCATCCCCGGGTTGAATTAGGGGTTGCAAATTTGTATTATTATTAAACTTATGTGATTGAGTAATGAATATCCTTACACGCCTTCTCACTCATATCCAAACTTTCGAATTTTAGCATTTGTATAATGTATTATAAAGATTAAGTTTAAAAAATATCAATTTTGTTTAGTTTACGCGGGCGAAACCACGGGCAAAAGCTAGTACGGTATAAAAATGGCTTTAAAGTATTTTTAGCTAAATATTATAGTACAATTTTCAAAACATCAGTTTAATTCTCTATTACTGCTTGTATATACAGACAAACAAAAGATCGATCTACTGGTTTTCTTAGTGTCAAAATACTTATCACATACATCCTCCTTTGTTTTATAAATTAACTAGCTGCCCCGGCGAACTTCGTTTCGCCATAAGTTAAAAACTATCCTATCTCTCAAGTTGGATCGAACTGCACATGGTGTGCGAATTTTATTATAATCGGTTAAGTGGTTTAGGAGTCCATTGAGGACAAACATTGTGACACGAGATTTATATATATTAAGATGTCCTAACATTATGTTCATTAAACTATTGCATCACAGTCCATAATTTTGTGATACAATTGCGGTTGAGAAAGCTCTGCTCTATACTTTATTTTTAAATGCCCTTTGTTTATTATGTGACATGTATTAAGGATCTTATTGTGACTGTATTTATCTCAATTTATTTGAAGTCATCGTCATCATCCTCGTTTCAGCCATTAGAAGTCCACTGCTGAAGAAAGGCTCTAGCATTACTCGTTCCATGAAAGGAAATATCCTTCCATGGAACAAGTAAACCTTGAGTGTATAGCCATAGTGAGTATGGTAAAAGCCATACTTACCATGCTTGGCAGGCGGGTAGGCGAAGTTTCTTTGTATTCTTGTGGTTCCGCCGCTGCTGCCCATCGAAAGCATTTATAAGCTGGGGAAGGATAGATTTTTTTTGATTTGGGAATGGAACATAGGTATTAGGATACTACTCACAAGGACGAATAAACAGAAATAAGGGGAAAAGTAGGTAGCAGCTCGAGAGGCCTGGCGCGCGTTACCCGATGCCATGCCTGCAACCTCCGGAGAGGCAGTTGAGGATGACACCCCTGACCTTTAGCCTTTAAGTCATCAAGACGCTATAACTTCTTATTGAAAGCAAAACAAGCCAAAAGCAGATTATTTTAATGTTGTACATATTAACTACTTTCTGAGCAGATATCCCAGCGTATTTCATAGTGTGTGATGGCATAGGTATTAAACTCTTCTAATGTACCTACCTCGATCACAGATTACTAAATAGTCCTCGATGTAAGTACTCAAATATTTGCATGCTCTTTTTTATGATAAGAGTAACACGCCAGCAGTGGTTAACACGCCAGCCTGCGACACGGAGTGCCCGGGTTTCATCCCCGGCCAGGTCAAGATGGAAAATGATCTTCTTCAGATTGGCCTGGGTCTTGGATGTTTATCTATATATGTATTTGTTATAAAATATAGTATCGTTGAGTTAGTATCCCATAACACAAGTCTCGAACTTACCTTGGGGCTAGCTCAATCTGTGTGATTTGTCCGTATATATTTATTTATTTATACAGGATAGCAAACGAGCAAGCGTTCCACCTGATAGTAAGTGATCACTGCTGCCCATGAACAACTGAAACACCAGAGTGTGACAGGAGCGATGCCAGCCTTTAAAGAAATCGAGAGGAAGAAATGGGCGGAGGGGCCCTCGGCTTTCTCACTCACCAAACGAATCTCGATAACTGGTTTATACTCCTATAAAGCGAGACAAATCACAGGTGCAGATAAAATTTTCATAATTTTCTGCCAACTTCGCACTTGCACATGCATGTAATTGTACCAAAAAACCATGCATGCTAAACAGCACCAGATATCACTGAGAGGAGACATGACACCATATTTGCGCCATCGCTATTACGTCCGAGTGCACTAATTACATCTGCAGTAACGTGACAGAGTAGTGTTAGCACATAGAGCCAATGTTTTTATCCCAGTTCACATGACAATCAAAATCGATACAGTTTTTGTGGCCGGTTACGAACTAGCTCTTTAGTATAATAACTCTATTCGTAATTGATGTGTAGAAGTTTTTGTGAGTGGATGTTATCTCTGAACGTTTGAGTACACGCATGAAATATCTGTTGTTGAAAATTTAGGTTGCCATAACGGATTTGAGCAAGGAAATTTCTTTTGTGTCAATGAAACTATCTAAAAGGATATATTGAAGTTTCGTTTGTTGTTTTTTTATCTGCTAAAGTCAAAGATTGATAACTACTCAATGCATGCTACTATTTATATAATGTACCGTTGTATGATTTTAAGATAACAGAGAATGATGCATGAGACAAAGAAACAAGCTACCTGCAACTTGATTACTTATCGGTATTTAGTATTATATCAATGAGAAAGGTAAAGCAAACCAATCCATTATTCCTGCCAAGAATGATATCGACCAGACCAATCTCATAACTATAAAGGAGACAGAGTTATGCTATTAAAAAAAATCGCTTATATATTTATAGTTTCAGGAACAACCCTTAAAAAGTAAGACCATTATGGTAGCAGCATTAGGTCGAAGTTATCAATTAATTGTAATTTATCGATTTAAAGCGTGTAGCACTTATTCGAGTAATCATGCGCCATTACATCGTTTTTCCATTACATCATTTTGGAAAACAGTTGACACTCTTACACTGCTGGACCGATATTAACCAAACATAGCTAAGAACCACCGCAAGGAAACTGGCTTTCAAATGAAAAACATCCGCATCGAAATTGGTCCATCCGTTTGAGAGCTACGATGACACGTACAGACACACACAGAGACATTGACGTCTTTTTGCCTCGGGGTTAAAAAGAGTTGTAAACGTGCCAGATTTATGTATAATCTGCGTCAAAGACAATGTACTAACGTATCTGCATCCACCTTCATGTTTCAGCGTATTGCCTAGAATTGAATAACAATAGTTTCTAGAAACAAGAAATATCCAGTTGACTTAGATATCTTTAAGTAATTTATTAACCTAAAGACCTAAAATCGAAAAAAACATGATAATGAATGCAAAAGATTTAACATTACTCAAACAGAGAATTGAGAATCATAATATTTCCACATTTACACCATGCCTATTTCTTTTCAGCGCAGACCTAAACACCTTATGTGTCATTCGCACTATAATTTCAACAGCAAAAATTCTTGACTTCAGCAGCGTTTAAAATCTACGTACAGGCGCCGTCGATTTCATAACTATGCGTTGCATTCATGTTATGTACATTCAATGATCAATACATTCAGAACAATGACAAGCATGTCATTCGAAACTCTCAAGCTTGGTAGCTGTTGGTAGGGTAACTGTCAGCCCCAAACCATATTACCAGCAGTCGACTACACCGAAGCATTCAAGCAACTAACGCGCGCTGAACATGATGCCGCTACTTACTCTGTGCTTAACTTTTTAAATTGTGACGAAAGGAACATTGCAGTGAGGACTTTGTGAATTTCGGTGCTGTGAACTTCTGAAATGTGGAGCTTTTTTGTTTTGGGTAAGTTTGAATTTAACAGAAAGGCGTAAATTTTAGCGCATGCAGCAAAATATGTAGACACGGTTTATTTGGTGGTCAAAAATAACAACTGTTAGATTTAGGATATAACGGGGGTCCGTGACAATACCTTAATTTAATGTATACTTCGCTCGGCATCTGAAATAGGAAGATAAGTCTATGGCTTACTTCCACATTAGGTACAATTAACACTTACTAAAGCTAATACGATAGTTATAAACTTATGACAATGTCCACCATTAGCAATTAGGTCAGAAACTTAGCAAACAGTTGTTATACCTTCATATGTTTTTTCTCAAACACATATAATGTAGCAGCTAGTAGATATTTACACTATAAAGGCTTTAATTGATGCGATTAAGTATAACAAACATCCAAACTTAAAAACTTTCGCACTATGACATAATAATATAAGAAAAATAGAATCTCAATTGATGAAATAAAATAAAAACTTACCTGTTTTGCAATGGTAGCCTTTAAGAGATTGCTTTGGCGATAAGGCCGTCAATTATACATAGATCTTTTTGTTTACTTTATAAATATTTGTATACATTCTTAGTGCAATAAAGTGTTTTTACTAACTTACTTACCTGTTACCGCTATCGTTCAAAACGCAAGAATACCTTGGGAAAAGTTCACTCCAATTTTATAGTTTTATTTATCAAAACCAATTTTAAACCTTTGTAATACACAGAGCCATTAAACTTACAAAACTTGCGCTGCGATGATTCGGAGTCGGCAACTTCGCGGTTTATGGGTGCAGGCTGCAGTTCAACAGGCCAACTAGGGTAACCAGATCGTTAGTCTCAGTATATATTTTTTAAATCTTCTACCTTACTTAAAATAATTTATTATTTAAACCTTCACAGTTAGTGACCTTAGTATGACCTATCTGTCGTGTGTGATCGTGGTCCATGTAACTGGGCCAAAATATTGATAACTCTCTCGGTAAATATCCCAAAATATTTCATACCAAGGTTAGTCTTAGACTCGCAAGGCTCTATATTTTATTGATTATTAAATTAATTTGGAAGATTAATAGTAATGATTTAATAACTATGACTCGCTCGCATATTTTTTGCCGCTTGCCTTGGTCCCTTCCTTCCATGTTTGATTAAAAGACAAACAAAAATCGTTACAATACGTTTAAAAAAAACATCTCTTTATTTCTGTGGCCGCTATAACAACGAATATAAAGAATAAAAAATATTGGATATCTCTTTTCCTCTACTCTATTTATACAATTCCCAATCATTTTGAAACTTGTCTCCCAAAAGATCTAATATTCTCGATCTCCTCATCATACTTTTCTTTAAAATTAATACAAACTCGATTATTCGATAATTTCAATATTTGCTATTCAGTTTGGTCCAATTTCCAATTTCCAATTCACACTTTATTTTTAGTTCCGAAATTTTCTCCGAATATTTGGTTAACTAGGCGTATTGCGGAGGGTGTAAATATGGCAAAGTTAGTTAACCGAAGCATGTCAAGAATCTATTTTATGATACATTACTTTGATATTTTACTTTTGACTCCCGCCCGACTAAAGAAGTAAAAATGTAGATCGGAATGCAGTAGACTTCTTATGGCTGAGATGATGATGTTTCGTAGGTTAATATCTTACTATATTTGACTAGCTCCGTGGCGCAGCGGTCAACACGCCAGCCTGCGACACGGAGTGACCGGGTTCGATCCCCGGCCAGGTCAAGATGGAAAATGATCTTTTTCAGATTGGCCTGGGTCTTGGATGTGTATCTATATATGTATTTGTTATAAAATATAGTATCGTTGTGTTAGTATCCCATAACACAAGTCTCGAACTTACTTTGGGGCTAGCTCAATCTGTGTGATTTGTCCGTATATATTTATTTATTTATTTTATTTATTTAATATATTAACATATATATGTTTGTGGCATCGTAACCATCATAAGAGTAGAGGCATTTGAATGAATTATTAGTGTGCATTCAAATTTCTATATTGGAATGCACATTAATAATGTACCAATCGTATAACATTCTTGTTTGCTTATCAAGAATGTTATACGATCAATCCAATTTTTCAAGACCATAAAAAATTTAAATCCGACACCACCGGCACTTTAAAATACATATAATGACTGACATTTCTTAGATTTTCAGTCCGCCCACATAGCATAGCAGCATTTTAGTACTAATTACGAGTACGTATTATGTAATAGGGTAAAAGGAAGAAAGAAAGGAAACGATGAAAGAATGATCATGGTTCATTTCATTACAAGTGTTTCAAGGGTCATCCTAGCAGGTATGGCATCAGGCAGGAGCGTCCGGCCTCCCGAGCTGCTACTTGCTTTCCGCCATTCATCAAAGTGAGTGACCTTCATTCCTTTCCCAGTTCCAACAAATTCTTATCCTTTCCCAGCTTAACAATGCATCCGATTGGCAGCATCATGGAAAGCATGCCAAAGAAACTCCGCTCGCGAACCCGCATGCCGCATGAATCTTTGGGAGAGGCCTATGTCGAGCAGTGGACTTATTTAACATGATGATAATAAATTATGAAGTACTGCAAGGTTTTCTCAGTATGTTTTTCCTCCTACCATTGGTTGATTGACTAATACTAGTATTGGATGCAGCTGTTCTCGTGTATTTTATTCGTGTAGTGTATTTTAGATAATTAATACACATATGTCCAGCAGTGGACTTCTTGCGGCTGAGATGATGATGATGATGAATACACATATCAAGGACCATAAAGTTATGGCGTCTCTGGATGGATCGATATTGAATTAGATACATAATTTTGACATATTGCGTAACTTCTCGACAAATTACGTAGCGTAAGTCGTAAGGCACCTTTGTGCTACTATATAGGGTTTGATTCCCGATATGTTAATTAGTTTGAATTTGAATAAACTTACGGATCTCTTGATCTCTGCGGGGTAATAAATAAATATATATGTAATGTATATAATATATACAAATCACGCAGATTGAGCTAGCGCCACTGTGAATTGTTTCGGGATAAAAGGTAGCCTATGTCCTTCTCCGTACTCCAGAGAACTTGTATGCAAAATTTCATGATGATCGGTTCAGTAGTTACGGCTTGAAAGCGTAACAAACAAACAAACAAATAAACAAACAAACTCACTTTCGCATTTATAATATTAGTAAGGATACTAGTTCAGCCTTATAAATTATTCAGTAGATAATTATGTTATCATGGCTGCATACTTTGTGGTGCGTCGGAACCCGGAGTCTGCTTCCATATTTTTATCAGGTATTTAAGCCCCACTGCTGGGCTAAAGCCTACCCTTTCTGTTTCCACTATGCTATGTATCTCATCTCTCTCCAAGTTTTAACAAAAGTAGACAAATCACCTGTCCATCTTGTTTTTCGTTTGCCTCTTGGTCGTTCGCAGTATAATTAAATATTATATTTATAGGGCCAGGCTTCTGCCTGTCGAAAATCCTTTTTGAGTAGCTCCAAAACCGCAGACCTATCCAAAAATTACAAAATAATGTCGCCTTAAATCTGCTGACCACTGTAATCATCATAATTTTCGTGGAGCCGCTAGTAACACTTATATGGAATTTTAATAATTGTCATGGAGCCGCTTTTTGCTTCTTGTTCTTTTCGTGTCGATGGTAGTGTAGTTAGATTATCCTATATTTTTTCAGCCCAATAATGGACCACTTCTATGCCTTTATTAAATGCTGTAAGGAGGTCGCCCAGAGTGCAGGTCTGAGTGGGTCGGGTACCCGGAACACGAGACGAGATGCGCCATTTGGGGAGAGTGACCATATGCGCCCACGTTTAGCGAAGTGGCACGACACGCTTTGCATCAACCCACCTTCGTTCGCAATCTATTGAGCGAATTTCAGAGGGGTCGGGTGTGAGTCCCACATAACTGTTCTGTATCCCCGTAGCAGATCAGTATTCATAACGCATTTACCACATGTAAAAAAAAGGCAAATCATGGCTAAGGGAAGTCGCTCTTGCAGGGTGGTAAAAATTACTTTTCTCGATTTGAGTCTACGAATAGAGCCCAGAGTCTCTTGAGTAGCAGGCTGGCTTGCGTCACTACAATAGCAGGTATATAGCAGACATTTCTAATAAAAAGAATTCTGTCACATATTATTAAACGTTTTGAAAACGCTTTGCTGAAATGTCTTTAAATTCGTAACGTCACAAGCAAGCTTTTTTAATAAATAGCTGGAGAATTTTTTTTGGTAGCTTTATTAAATGTGTTGTGTATTGTAATAGTTTCATCATAAAATTTTCTATAAATATAGTGAAATATCTTATGGTAAAATTGGCCCTATTTTAAGATTTTCATACCATTAAAAATAGTTTTGCCCATTCAACTTTAAAGGAACATAATATCAGATTTAAAAAGTTATTAACAGTATTTTAAAAAGTTATCATTAAATTTTGAAACATTTTTTAATTTTCCTTGTCTCACTGCTGGGTAAAGGTATATCTCATCTTTGTCCCTCGTCCCTCTCAGTGTTACTCCTGACCCGTTTCTCAGAAAAGCTTCTATCTGTCTTCTTTTTACGCTTCAACCATTATACCAATTTGGATGAAATATTAAAGGACATAGGGTACCTTTATTCCGGGAAATTCTACTGTTCCAGAGAGATCGACACTAACGCGGGCGGAGCCGCATACAAAAACTAGTTATAGTTGGTACTGCACCAGTTTAATATTCACCAAAAACAGTTTTATCTAGCTTATATTACTGCAATTTACTGGTTAAGTCGGATATTGGGGTATAACTCTACTAGATAGCGCATTGAATTATTACTACAGTACAGGCAGCCGCAGAAATATGTCAATAACATACAGTTCACTGGTTTTCAGCAAGCAATAAGCTGGAAAGTTTGCGGCCTTGTTTGTATATTCAAGTATTTTTATTCTACAGCAATTTAATATAAATTTACCAGATAAGGTTTATTATTCACCAAAAAAGAGCTCTATCTCGCAAATATGACTGCAATATACTCATTCAGTCATAATGGGAAGCGTGGGGAAGAAAGAGCCCAGATCTATACCTAAAAACCCTGTTCACCATGTTGGTCTACTATGCTGGTGTATGAATAAACAAAAAAACGGCCAAGTGCGAGTGGGACTCGCGCACGAAGGGTTCCGTACCGTTATCTATAAAAACGGCAAAAAAAATCATGTCTGTTGTATTAATTTTATTTTTATTTCATTATCTTGTCACAAACGAAATAGTGGTTGAAAAAGATATGCATTTAGCCACAATTAGGTCTGATTTGGTTGCGTAAGATATAAATGTAAAGGTAAAACCAGGATTATCTTATCACTATGGGTAAAACATCGCCACTTCTGATCTGTCAACAAAAACATCTACCCATGAGTCGTTTGGTCCCCGATGACCCCATTACCCTACTAATGATGACAAATTGTTGCAATTTGCTGACTTCGAAAGTGTTAAAAACAAAAATGTTTTCGTTCATGACGATTAATTTATAAAGACACTTTTAGATATTGATTGAAAGGTTGACGGGGTTAAATACCCATTACCACATGATCACGTCACATTAGTTAACATTTGGGACATATATAATATGTCACCATCACAACTGGCGACAGAAAGTAACGGTGAGAATTACTTTTAGGGCTATTACATCACAAACGTAATAAATTGTCTTAATTTATAGCAAAGCGAACAAAGCGTTGGGTGAAGTTACTCCGTAATAAAAACAAGTCAACGTAGATAATCTTTACGTAATGTAGCCGAAATATATCGATTTATGGTGTGACCTGGTGACAGAGGTTAGTATGTCCCATCTGCCGTGTAATAGAGTTATAACTCTATTACACGGCAGATGGGACATTTATAAATCTAGCCGGCCACAGCGGAAAAGGAATAACAAATTGGCGTTTGACAAGGAAATATTGCATCTTCCTCCGTGTTTGGGTTATGTCATTCTGTGTTATTTTGTTATATCTGGAGACTGATTAACTTTTCATACACATATCTATTGATACTTGGTTCTGGGTTTAGGTAACTAAATAAAAACGCATACACATAACATTTTGAATTTGGACGCATTTTGTACTCTGCTGCTTCACGCGTCGCAATTTTGTTTGTTTTCGTGTGTATAATGTAGCCAATAATCGTGACGGATTTTTCAAACTGACTAAAGGCATCTGACATAGCTTAAGGGTGTTTGAAAACACATTTATTTATTTATTTATTTATTTATTGACACACAAAACAGATTATGACATATAATAACATAATTATTACTCCAAATAAAACTTTTAACCCATTAAGACCCAAATACAAACTAGCAAGTTTTTTTTGAAAAAATGTTTATTACGGTAATTATGGTAGGTTAATTAGGCATAGTAAAGAAAAAAAAAAAGAAAAAATAGTTTTCCTTGTATATAAAAAAACACCGTGCTCAAACGGGGCCAATGGGCTCAAGTATGGTATGTCTGGAAACCATTTTTTTTTCAATGCATAATTTTTTTAAACATTTTTCACATTGCCACCGAGCTTTTATATGGCATTCTGCACAACGTAACTAAGATGTCAGTTTTTGGGGAAAGTGTCCGATACCATCTTTACTCAAACTCAGCACTATTGATGATGATTTATGACGTCTTCCATCAGGTCTGTCCGATCCCTCAGTCTTCAAATAATATTGAGCAATATTTCTTGGAAACTGGAGCTGATCATCTTGATTTTTTGCAGTCAGCACATGCAAACGCCAAGCATTAGCTATTGCAAAATGTAACATATAGGTGAATAATTACCCACCACCATTTTTGCCTCGTATAGCTACTCTGTACAAAGCTATTGATTGATCTGCTTGGTCTATTCCGCCCATTCCTTTATTGTAGTGCTGGAAAAGAAGGGGTATGTCCACTCTAACGGTTTAGTTTACCCCAAGGATGTCGTAATTATCGTAATTAGTACCCATAGTACAAACACTGTTGTCAAGCCAACGCAGGAACAAAATTTTATTGACAGTATCAAATCGGTAGTGAAATTTCGCTCTCTTCTTCTTTTTCATGTCCTTTACAGGTATAAGAGGACACTTTTTCGTCCTATTCCCAACATCAGTTGAGGTTAAAGGTGTTCTATCATATGAGCCATCACATTTACGCCAGCGCGGTTCTCAAATATCAGTTTTACGTTGTTTTCGCAAACTTTCTAAAGGCTCATTATTGAATATTAGGTAGCGCCAAATAAACAAACCGATTATCGAGTAAACAAAAATTATATTTTATATTTTACTTGGAAGTGATACGTCCGATTCCTAACACAGCGCAAACACGAATGAAGGAATGACAGTTAGAGGTCGGGCGAAGTAAACAACAAGATGGCTCGATTGCTTTTTAAACTGACAGTTATTAGTCAATACAAAGATTAATTTTTGCAATCTTAATTAAATATTCCAACACGCCCCCTCAAAAATTAATTCTTATACAATCAAAAACTGCCTAAACAGAACTATATAACTTCCAAGTAGGTCTGGGGAAAATACAAAATAATGATCCAACATTTGTTGCTCAGGATAAGGAAAAACCCAGAAAAACCTTATCAGATCATTTCATCTGCAATATATGCCATTATAAATATTTGTTAATCAAATGTAATTAAATTAGTAATAAATCACATTTATGCTTATGTAAATACACAGATTATTGTAAACCTCATTTTAATGGAATGTGATTGTAAATAATGGCTTCGTAAATGCATCTGTCATTGGCCTGTGGGAATGTAATTTTGTTTTATTACATTTTACTCAATCTGTTTCCTTAAAAAAATGGTATTTGATATCTATCTGTTTATGATTAGTCGGATTATTAGCAATGCTTATACAACCGTTGTTGTCCTCATATCACAATAGGTGTAGAAATATTAACATTTATATTTTTGCTAAGGACTTGAGCCACAATACTGGCTTCATATAATGAACAGATTATATATATATATATATATATATACTGTTATTGAAAAGTAAATTATTCATATATAACAAACAATATATTAACGATAGCCGTGTTGTATCCGGCAGAGTAGAATAGGACCACTCCAAGTCTTCCCGTGGATGTCGTAGAAGGCGACTTAGGAAATACAAGCTAAACAAAGCTTATAAACATCTAAGACCACCTCTCCAACCCGTCTGGCCAGCGTGGAGAGTGTAGGCCAAGTCCTCTGGCTGCTCTGGCCAAGTATGGCCCTAGTAGTACAGAGAGGGTCGTGCTCCTGCAGTGGAGACTAAAAAGGACCTGATGATGATGATGATGATATTAACGATATATATACTAGCATCATACTCAGTCTCAGTGGAGGAGGCTGCAACTGACAGTTGTTTCTCTGTACTCCAGGTTATTGTACATTGTTCAAACAATTTATTTAGATACCCGGTTGTACTTCTTCTGTCATTTGTATCATTTCCTCCCCAATCTGAGTCTACATATTCACATTAATTTAATAATAATTCCTGGCCGTTTTCGGCTACAGTGACTGGCAAAGTTTTTAATATACACAATTTCAGGAACTAGTTGAGTGTGTCCTGATATGGCTAATGTACGCTATCTTCGCCACAAATGTACGAGCACAATGTGGGCAAGTCAAGTTACCGCCGTACATATTCGCATATGATGTTACTGTATTCACACCTTGTATAACATAACTTTAAATCAATTGTGCCTTTCAAATACCTAAGCACTCTTTTAAGACATTGCCACAGTTCGTTTTTATTTTTATTAGTATACCTGCTCAGTATATTAACACTTGTACTGAAATTAGGTCGAGTGCATAACATTACATATATCAGACAACCTATAACATTATGACATAGTGCATTATGATTTTCGTCAGAATATAGTGCTTCATAATTCAGTTTGCTCTCTAATGGAATATTTACAGGTTTTCAATCCTGCATTTTAAATTTAGCCAAAACTGTTTTAATGTATGCACTTTGATCTTACATTATCATATTATCACTACAATATTTACAGGTTTTCAATCCTGCATTTTAAATTTAGCCAAAACTGTTTTAATGTATGCACTTTGATCTAACATTATCATATTATCACTACAATATTTACAGGTTTTCAATCCTGCATTTTGAATTTAGCCAAAACTGTTTTAATGTATGCACTTTGATCTAACATTATCATATTATCACTTCGAGAATATTTTTTTTTTATACCAAGAAACCACTTCATTTCTTGTAAATCGGTCATCTCAAATTTACACATTAAATACATTTTTAAAATTATTAATTCCTATGTTATCAGACAATTACTAAAGCATTGACATATAGTACCACTTATATATTTTATGTATATCGCCTTTATCTTATACATAAATACATCTATTAACTGATGAATTTTGAAAACCCTTCTCCTTGAGTGACTGCTCAAAAACTTCAAAGCAGCATCTAGCTGTCTGACGGGTTAAAACCCGTATAATGCTTCATTTAATTTACAAACATAGCCACTTTTACAAGACACGCCTTCTAAAACTTTCAAATATATTTCTTCCTATAGTTTCCCGTTCAGAAAAGCAGTCTTTACGTCCATGTGGTGTACTAGTAAATTAAATTGATTAGTAAAAGCAATAATGACTAAATCCCGTAGCAACCAGCCCGGCTTTATATCTTAAAGTTCTTTTAAACTCATCAAATTTTACTAGTACAAATCCATTTGCAATCTATAACATTTTTTTGTTATCTAGTCGTGGTACTAAAGTCTATGTCTTATTTAATGAAAGAGAATTAAATTCATCTTCAATAGCATTTTCCCACTGAGTTCTATCGTCTCGGGTTTTACTAATCAGATTTACAGGTATCTGATTTACATCTGTCAGTATATTGAGACATCATTGACTTTACTTTAAAATTATTGTCAATGTTAACACAATCGTGAGAATTTCCAGTATTCCCTTCAGGCTGCAATGCAGGCCTGGATTGTAGAAAATTTGTCTCATCCACAATGACATAATTATCAGATTTACAGGTATCTGATTTACATCTCTCAGTATATCAGGACTTCACTGACTTTACTTTAAAATTATTGTCAATGTTACAATCATGAGAATTTCCAGTATTCCCTTCACGCTGCAATGCAGGCCTGGACTGTAGAAAATTTGTCTCATCCACAATGACATAATTATCAGATTTACAGGTAGCTGATTTACATCTGTCAGTATATTGAGACTTCATTGACTTTACTTTAAAATTATTGTCAATGTTAACACAGTCATGAGAATTTCCAGTATTCCCTTCACGCTGCAATGCAGGCCTGATTGTAGAAAAATTGTCTCATTCACAATGACATAATTATCAGATTTACAGGTATCTGATTTACATCTGTCAGTATATTGAGACTTCATTGACTTTAAAATTATTGTCAATGTTAACAAAATCATGAGAATATCCAATATTCAGGCTCCCAAACTTTGTATTCGTTTGGTTAATATCCAACAACAATACCTTTCTATGACTTTACATCGAATTTTGTTTTAAAGGTTTTATTATGCACATGAACCGTTGGACCAAAAACTCTTAAATATTTTATTTGTGGTTTTTTTTTTTTATGCCACATTTCAAATGGTGTTTTAGATAAAGCATTTGTTGGAGTTAAACTAATTAAGTAAACAGCAGTTAAAACAGCTTCACCCCAAGATAATTCTGATAGATTTGCACCATTTATCATAGAACGAACTTTCTAGTTATAGTTCGTCTTACCATACGTTATAGTTATAGTTCTTACCTCTGAAATACCATTTAATTGAGGCGTTCTTGGAACCGTTAAATGGCAAGTTCAACACGATATCTTTCATATCAGTGGATAATACACTCCACCGTTATCGCAATATAAATAAAATAATTTTAAATTAAATCTCAAACACATACAACGTATAATGGTCGTTCAATGTATTTTTGCTTTGATTGAATGGTAGTCTACTCTGTTTTCCATTTGCGCACAAGACTCGCACAAATTATCATTAGGTACCCCCTTGTCAATTTAATTTATGCTAACAATATATATATATATATTTTTTTTTTTACTCAATGCCCAAGCACTGATGCCATAATTCGTAATTATTTGTGGTACTAATACACATTTGGGAAACAGGGCGATTCACATTCACAGATTTCACAAAATCTAAAGCAATTCAATTATAAACTGACCTACCTTTCATTATTGTTTTACCATGTTTACATATTTGAGTGCCCCATCGACCAAAGATGACTGTCGTTGCAGCTCGTTGCAACTTTGAAACAGACAACAGGTTGTACGGCGCCTCAGGGCAGAAAAGAACGTCCGCCAATGTCCCTTTTCTTGTCTCTGAAATAAAGTCACCGTGTTTAGTAATTGAAATTTTAACAGATTAGCTAAATCAGTAAAATTACTAAATAAATCTTCCCTGTTGATAATGTGATCCGATGCTCCAGAATAGTCGTTTTTCACATTTCCTTTCCGGCTGCAGTGATGACATTCTTTCGGAAAACCAAGGGACGAATCGGTTATATATTCAACTATATCGCATAATAGGATAACTATCAGTCACTTTTAACACGTTTATTACACTTAATAGCGCCCGTAATCTAAATTTCCGTATGCTATACTTCTCACTATCGACGGTTTTATATTTCGTTTTATTTTTTAAATCCATCGTAGTCGCGGCTATTACGGTTTTATAATTTAAAACTGATTCACTTTCGATTTAATATTAACGCAGCTAAATACGCGCACACTGGGCCATAACCTATTGAATATTAGGTAGCGCCAAATAAACAAACCGATTATCGAGTAAACAAAAATTATATTTTATATTTTACTTGGAAGTGATACGTCCGATTCCTAACACAGCGCAAACACGAATGAAGGAATGACAGTTAGAGGTCGGGCGAAGTAAACAACAAGATGGCTCGATTGCTTTTTAAACTGACAGTTATTAGTCAATACAAAGATTAATTTTTGCAATCTTAATTAAATATTCCAACACTCATCATCACTACTGTTCCATTCATCCTCTTCCCTTGACTCAAAAATTTCTATTCTGCCTGGAATATCACGTAATAGAACACTTTGACACAATATCATCGTCATCGCCTTCTTCATTATCCGTAAGAGCACTTGGCTCTGGAAGGATGGCTATCCTTCCAGAGCTAAGTGCCCACCACCAAGTCATAGGTAACATTCCAATCATCATCCTCATTCAAAATGACATCGATGGCTTCTTTAAGTTGTCGATACTCATTTGTAACGTTGAACGATCGTTTAGTTATGATAAACGACCAAAAAAAACCTTAAAGTAAAAAAAATACAATATGACATATAACACAGATATGCCCACTGGACTTATTTGGGGACATCATATTAAAATACGAAAAATTATTGTCTAATGTCAAAATATTTCAGTTATAACACTATATTTTGGAAGATACAACCTAAGTCAATATTATTAAACAACTAAAATATTGAATATACTAGTCTACAAATAAATTATAGTATCTTACCTTTCGTCAAACACAATTTAGCAAATGAAGCAAATAAAATCACTTATTTTATGACACTGATACCATAAAATACTATATTTTAGGATTTATTACGATGGCATGCTCTTTCTATAGTACAACGAAGAGAAACTGTGTGCAAGTCATACTTAATAAATATGATCTATCTACTCTACAGGCGTTTTTGTAATTTTGTTTTTTTTAAGCAAATGTGCCTGTAATGTTAATCAGATGGTATGGAATCCATAATACATTTTTTTTATTTAAGTACCTGTATATTATACAAACTACTTTTACCGAGAGATCTGAGTGGACAAAGAGTTTTAATTTTATATGAAACATCAGATTTTTTCGTAAGGGTGTTTTGATTATCGATATGTACGTAGAACCTCTTTCGATGTGACCTTATACCATGACTAATAATGTACATCAAAGGCCTTGACATTGCGTGTTTGCTTCATGCAATTTTCTAATCTGATGTTTCCGTCACAAATATTCTAGCTAGCATCCAGAAGCATTTCTACCGAGTTAATTTCCTTCACACGCGTGAGAGACGCCCAGCCCGATTGAGCAGCTTTTTGCCCCCTGATTACTGCGAGATGGCAAAAACCCTATGAGAACTATCTACGCCACAGTTTGCGACACAATGTCGTGGAAGAAACAATGTACTGTCGAACTTCTAATGCAATTACTGGTTGAAGTTGCTGCACGCATGTGTTGGATATTCTAGGCCCCATTCTTACTAATACAACTACTTAGACACCATTGTCTAACGTAAATCGTAATGTGTTACGTTAAAAAAGGACGGAATTTTAAATTAATATCTACTCTATTATTAGCTTAAAAGCTCTATTATTAGCTTGTATATTTTTTTATTATGCAAGTTTCGTAATATTTCTAACGAATTATTTATGTAGTATAATAAACGAAATAAAAATGATTCGTGAGAAATATTTAAATGGGCAGTTATTTGAGGTCAGTTAAAAAATCAGAATTAGTCGGTAAGTAATTTCATTCTAAACAATTCTTTAAAAAAATATGGTTTCGAAACTTGATGAACCTAACCTACTCTTTGGTCAAGTGGAGGTTGAGGGGTCACCAAACATCTAACTGCTTTCCAAAACTTTACTGGCGACACTGCTTAAATAATTTTGGAACCGGAATTGTAAGATAAAATAACCACTTTAATTTCTTCTTATCACTTTCATGTTGGACTGCTATAGTTATTACTAACCACCAGAAAATGTAATTACTGCCCCTTATTTTTTTACTGATCATAATAAAATAATAATGTTCTAATAACTGTATCGAAATTTATTCAAATATACAATTTAAATTTAAAATACCTTAACTAATACTACAACTAAAAATAAATAAAAATAATATATATATATAAGATTAAAATAGTCCAGGTAGATAGTTGCCTCATAACTTTTATAAAAAATGTTAGAGATTTAAAAAATCATTTTATTCCAGGAAACGTTATTATGGCTTATAAAGCAAGCATGTAAGTTT
This sequence comes from Elegia similella, assembly GCA_947532085.1. NCBI lineage: Eukaryota > Metazoa > Arthropoda > Insecta > Lepidoptera > Pyralidae > Elegia > Elegia similella. The sequence continues at coordinate 17,671,716 of OX383942.1, read as the reverse complement.
TCGTAATTTTATACCTAAGATTACTCTTGTGAAGGCTCGGCCGTCCCGACGCTCAAGCCGAGTTCCACATATAAAGATGGTAGGGAGAGCACAAGACGAACACACAGAACACAGCTAATAACTTTATTATAATCTTTGGTTTTACAACTTCAATAAATAATTATCAGAGACTTATGCTCCAGGATATGGTAGTAGACTCAATGAGTGATAGACTGAAAGATGTTAACCGATTGAAAGTTGGTAGCAGACTGAAGAATGATCGAAGAATGAGTGATGAGAGAGAGAGAAAGTGATCTAAAAATGGAATGAAATTTGAATTAAAAATGAAATTTGAATTAAAATAAGGAATGAAAAATGGACAGGATGTGAGAAATGAGGTTGGATGAGATGCAGCATGCAGGTGGCATGCTGCAACGTTACACTCTTATTAAATTAGCAAATAAAATATAGTTAAAACAATTTCAAGCTGGTGGTAAATTTGAACCTGCGACCTTAAGTCTATGTACGACTTATCGACTATTCCGCCCCGCTTTACCCGAAACAATACTCGTATATACTAAATTAGGCAGCAAGTTATATTGGCAACTCTCTTTAAAACATTTTTTGTTCACAGTTGACTTCTTCTTTTGACATATCTGTGCAAAAATTTATAAAATATTGTTTTCCTCTGTTTCAGCTTTTGTTGTCCCATGGGCTGCGTGTCAAAATGGGAGAGATACCCAGCATGAGCACCATGGCCATGGCTGGGACATCAGACTGGCAGTGCCTGGAGAGCCAGGCTCGGACTACCCCACCCTCGGTAGCATCCCCAGAACCTCCTTCTCTTGTGCTGGAAGGGAACCTGGTACGTATACTAAAAGATGATTTGTTGTTGTTTGTGTTTGATGAAAGATGACACATTTTTTTCTGCACTTTCCTGGGCTAATTACTATAAAACCGAAAGTGATTTTGATTAAATTAAAGATGTAGATTGTATAACTTGGTTTACGTAACATAACAGAGTCGCAGGTTAAAGCTAGTGGAGGCCTATGCCCGGCAGTGGGGTGATGTGGGCTGAAAATTATGATGATGATGAAATTCGATAAGATAAATATTTAGAATCTGAAATTCAGATGACTAATTATACAATAAATATACTTGACAGAAGTCACATATTACCTATTATAATCTACATTTTTTTTTGTGGTTTCAGGTTACTATGCCGATTTGGAGACGAGTTGCCAAGTATTTCGAGTGTGCACCATCGGCGCAACCTACGGTTTCCAGTCCTTTCTCTGTCCAAACGGAACACTATTCAACCAAGAAGTTTTTGTCTGCGATTGGTGGATGAACGTAAAATGTGAGAAATCTGAACAACTGTTCGACAACAATGTAGAAAGATTTGGAAATCTACGACTTGGCCCTCAATTGATGAAAGACATTAAGAAAATGCTCACTCATCCAATGCGAAATCCTTACGACCAAAATTCCATGAGAGGAAATCTAATTGTAATGCAGGATTACAGACCTCCAGCTGGACAATTATTCCCCAATGGGGCTCTTCTATCTGGTCCTGAAAGAACTCCAAACAATGTTTATGTTCCAGCCAAACAAATACAAGTAAATTCACAAAATTATTTTAATGATAACAATGATTTAGTTTTTGCGGCGTCGACGCCTGAACCTCGTTATTTACCAGCATCATTTAATACGATTCAACCATCAACTCAAGACGTCGAGTTTTTTCAAAGGCAAAGACAAAATTCTCAACTCCAGCAGCGTAATGGGGTACAAAATATGCAAAATCAACGAGCTAATTTGGTTTCAAATGATCCCACTGGAAGAGTATCTCAATCAACAAATTTTGCGTTTTCAAATAATGTAGTAGCAGCACAACCAACACAATCCACAAGGCCAACCCAAAATTACAATCAGATAAATTCACAGTATGGACAAAAGCAAAAAAGCAACAGTGCATTTACAATCAACTCACAAAGTGCAATAAATTCTCATCAAGGACATTTCAATGGACAAAATTCACAGTATTCTGACAACAATAACAAACTTTCCCAATTGAATAGTGGGAAACAAGTATCGTTAGGATTGGCAAGGCAGCAAAATAGTTTTAACAGCAATCAAGGGAAACAACCGTATACATACAATACACCTACTCCTGGATTTACAAATGAAATTAACGGACAATTCGAAGCCAAACAAAACTTGGTAAGTACTAGTAATCCAGCACCTAAACCTACAATTATAGCAAAAACACTTACATTCAGCAGGCTTGTGGATGACCCAAAACCTGGTAAACCTAAGTCTCGAATAACTGTCAAAACATGGATAGTTAAGCCATCCAAGTCTGGTAAATTAATAAGTCCAACCCCATATACTTATGAAAGACCTACTAGAACGCCTACTGAAAAAGAAACGGATAGTACCCCTTATGTATATAATAAACCGACAGAATTTACACAGACAGAACGATTTATTACAGAAACTGCCCAGCCCTATTTTTACAACAGACCAACAGTAGCAGCAAAACAAATAATAACCACTAGAGAGCCACCGCAAACCTATCCCCCACCAACAGCGCCTCGGCCAACATTTTCAGGTCGACAGTATTTAGCACCCAACATACCGACACCACCTCCTACTAGAGCCTCCCTTTTATACTTACCTCCTACGACATTTAAACCCGCTGCAAGGATTTACTTGCCACCTACTGAAAACGAATCTCCTAGTCCTGTAATATTAGCTCGGCAATATTTATCCCCAGACTCTGTCCAACCTACATACTTTCCGGGTGAGCAACTCAGGCAAGCTCCTACAACAGCTACAACAAGGATTACTGTAGCAACTACGGCTAGCACCAACGGTCCTGTCTTTTCCTTTACCAAGCAGTCCCAAGTTAACACAAATCATAACAATTTAACATTTTCCGATATACTAACGAAGGAAAAACTAGATGTAACAGTGAATGATATCGTGAAGGATACAAGTAAATTTTTAAATAAAGCTTCATCTGCACAATTTGGTAAATTAATACAAGATGTTTCCTCTAATGATTACCCTTCAGATAATTACTTACCACCTGAACAGAGTGTTACAGATAGTGATGAAATTCTCACTTCTCAATCGCCTATTTCTTCTGAGGCTAAGAGTGCAAAACTAAGACAGGGTCCTTCTATAGATTTAGAACCTCCTGTTGAATCTCAAGAAAATTATCATATAACTAATCAGCTCTCAAATTTACCCTTTTTTAAAGAACCGCCGCTACCAACCAATACCATAGAGAGAACAGTGTCGTTGAAAATATCTATTCCTGAAAAAGTAGCCGACTATTTATTCAACCGACACAATGAAAGTGATTTCAATAGGTTAGAGATCCTCAATACTGGAAGTAGCAATTATTTAGTGCTTACGAATAATCCTTTTGTTAAACCAACTGAAACCAGTTTTATACCTATAGGTAAACTGATCGAAGATAAAAATTCAAACATTTCTAATTCACAGGCACTTGTATTTTCACTACTGGCAGACTCCATTAATGTAGCTAAAGAATACAGTAACTTTGCTAAACAAGACAAAACACCATCTACACCTGCATTGAACCGACATCAAGACAGCGAAGACGTATCACCAATTACTAACAGGATATCACAGTTGACATCAGCGCAGTTTGGAAGTAACAACGTAAATAACGCAAAGATTATATCAACAACCCAAGCCACGCTCACTGCAAATGAATTTAGTGAAAACGTTAGTGATAATCTGATCCAAGATGATGTTAAACCTTCGCAATTACAGCAGCTACCTACATCACTACCACAACGAACTCAAAATCAATACAGCGGCCGGCTCCAAAATCCAGCTATTGATGACATAAACTCGGAATACCCATATCTCGTTAACTCTCAGAATCAAATATACAGTGGACAGTTATACCAACTACCAGTTCCAGTAGTTACTAGCCAAATATACAATAGAGACAGTTCTGCCAACCTTGTCTTACCTAATATCCGTTCGCAAAATACAAACTCTAACACGAACTACAAAATAAACAGTAATGTTATGAAAAACAATGCAGAGGTAAAAAATGTTCGTCCGCCAGAATTACCAGCCAAGTTGCAAGTTAGACCATCAACTTCCAATAATCAAGACATTTTTGGTAACCAAAAAGCAGTAAATGATTTTTTAATAGATGGTAATGGAATATCGGCGCAAATTCAAGATCAAATTTCAGGAACAATACCACATCCTCTAGAAGACAACAAGCTACTAAATTACAAAAAATATCAAACATCTTACGTTTATACAAAGCTTAATAATGGTATAAATGAAAATGTCATTACCAGTCAACCAGTACAAGCGCGATTACCGCAAAATGCAAAACTAATTCAAAGCACAAACACTCCTAACGTTGTTACATTCCAATTCATTCCTTCGGTTAGTTATCAGGTGGAGAACGAAAAAGACCAGCAGAGAATTTTGAATGCTTTTCAGATCGATCAATTTGGTAGCCCTAGATTAAAATCGGGTAAAATTCAAGACTCAAACCAAGGAAGGGAAATTCTGACTAGTGACGTAAGTTACACTATAGATCACACTCCTTCCAAGCAAGTAAGTAGCCAATATAATGACATAAGTACTTTGTACAATGGTCCGTCATCGTATTCAGCACCTCAAGCTTCTATTGGTAATTTAAGACTAGCTGAAGTAAATTATAATTCAAAATTGGAGTTAGAAAATAACAACAACAACGGTTACTCAAGAATAGTGCCAGAACGACAGTTCAATTTTTAAACATCCATTTTTTATATGCTTAATAAAGTTACCAACCCTTAATAGTAATTTATATTGTAATTTAGTAGATAAATGTAAAGTAAATGTAAATAAACCATATCCGTTAGACATTTAAAGTAATCATGTTGTAATAATAAAAAAGGTTTTATATTACTTATTTCATTTTACCCCTGCAGGTCGATAACCAGCGTCCTGCTTTTATCCTGTTTTAAAGCAATAATCGACATCCTATCTTGATATCAGAATCAGTAGAAACAGCAACAGCGTTTTAGAGTTCCTTGGTAAACAAGAAACCCTTTTTGTTTTAGCCTTGTTCGTCTGTCCTTCTGTCCGTCCGCAGTTTAGCTCAGAGGCTATAAGACTAGAAAGCTGAAATTTAATAAACACAGAACAACAAAGACATTAGAAATGGCAAGGGGCGTGGCAAGCGCGCCGACAATGTGCTCGATCAGCTCATTTGAATTACCTAAGTAGTTTGTCCCGCGATCGCCAAATGAACAAAAGTTACTACGTAAAAAAGATCGAAAAATGCCAACGTGTGCTATTTTAACGTGTAAAGTGAGAAGTCCTAGTAAAATTTTGACCAAGGGAGGAGTTATTCAATTGTGTTGCGTTAGTAAGTAGTATGTGTGAAACATAGAGATAAGATAATGTGTGAAATGAGGCGACGACGATGGTTTTCATAGAAATGACGCGTGATAACACTTCTAATGTGTTTGTTGTTCTGTGGGTATAAACAGCATGATTTCGAACCTCTGAGGAAAAAGGTTAAAAAAAAAGAAACAACGGAATCCTTATTGGATCACTTTGATGTCCGTCTGTCTGTCTGTTTGTCAAGACACTTTTTATCAGGAACGCGTGGAGGTATCAAGCTGAAATTCATATCAAATACTCAAATTTATTAAAAATAGCCGTGTGGTTTCCGGCAGAGTAGAATAGGACAACTCCAAGTGTTACTATAGATGTCGTAAGAGGCGACTTAGGAAATACAAGCTAAACAAAGCTCATAAACATCAATGAGACCTCTCTAACCCATCTGGCCAGCGAGGAGAGTGTAGGCCAAATCCTCTGTTTGCTCTGGCCAAGTATGGCTCTGGTAATACAGAGTGGGTCATGCTCCTGCAGTGGAGACTAAAAAGACCTGATGATGATGATGATGATGAAGGGGAAAATACAAAATAAATGTATTCTATTCTATTCTAAAATAGGCGCGAATATAATTTAGATGTTTATGAACCTACTGCAATTCCAATAAAACTAACACAAAGTTGATTTAATATTTTTTTCTCGAGAATGTCTCTTTTAAATGAACGGATAAACTCTCCATACATATACGAATACAATTTTCTTCAACCTAAATGATACGTTGAAATGAAATGGTCAGATGTAGCGCAAAATAGAGAAATATGGAAAGCAATGACCTTCGTGTGAGACAAGTGGGCCTAGTTAGTGAGACAAAATAAGTTCCGAAAAAAAATACATACGTGGTAAGATTTCTACTCTCTTCGGCCTGTCTATCTGCGAACAAACTGAAATTTCTCAACCGATACCCCAAAACGTGAGCTTCCATAATAGGGTCATAGGGTTCCATAATTACACAGATTATTTTCATCATTATCATCATCAGGTCCTTTTTAGTCTCCAGGAGCACGACCCTTTACTACTAGGGCCATACTTGGCCAGAGCAGACAGAGGATTTAGATACAGATTTTTTTATTGATATAATTTGGAATTGTTTTAAAATAAGCGTAAATATAATAGGCATTGTCAAATAATTTAGTGAAATTGTACTTTTAACATATACATAAAATCTAGAAATATATGTCGCAATAAGATTTTGAGATTCTGTGCTTTTGACACGCCATAAATCCCATGTGTTCAATTCTCAGAACAACAAACTTAGTTGTTCTGAGGTTCAATTTAATAGTATAGTATTTTCTTTATAATTTGATACAATCTGCTTTCTGATCATAGAGGTGTGGTCTCAGCTTTTTAAGGTACGTGCTACATATTCGTAGGATGACTTTTAATTCAATTCAATTCAAAACGTATATTTAATATAGGTTTCTTTGAACACTTATTAATTGTCATATTTCACTTCTCAACAATTGTTGACGTCAAAAATTTACTTATGGCTAAGTTTAATGCCGCTTCCAAAGCGCAGTGCAGAAGAAGCGGCAACAAACTGCACAGCGCATTACAACACCGAAATAAAGAAATCTCAAATTTAGTACCTACTAAACTTAAAATAAAAAGTGTCATCTTTAAAAATATCACGTACTTAAGTCTTTATTATTATGTCCCCCGGGTGGGGCAGAGGCTTCCCTAAGAACAGGCTTCCACAGTGTTTTTCCATCTCGCTCTATCCTGGGCAACAACCTTCAGCTCAGGCCAGGGTTAGTCCGATCGACCACATTTCCACCGCCACCGAGCGTCGCCAGATATTTGTAAAGTACGACGACGCGCGAAAATTCAAACGGTTGCCTTGGTAACAATTCTGTTTCTATAACAACGACATTGTTTATTTATAAATTTTGTTTCATTCTTGCAAAATGCTTCATAATATAGGATATTGATTTCCTTTTATTTAAGTTATTAAAATAATGGCTAATCTAATTTATACTATATTCTATTAAGTTGTGATTGTTCAAAGATTTCTGTAAGATAAAACGCAGCAAAGGTAAATAATTCTATTAAAATATTTTAAGATTCTTATTCTTTGACGTCATTTTCGACTTATTTAGTGTACTTACATACTAGTAAGAACTTTCCTGAATTCGTAAGGAAACATTTATCATAAACTAGCTGACCTGGCGAACTTCTTACCACCTTTTGGGTAGTCGGATAGTAAATAGTATATGATCCAGGGTATCAGCTACCTCCATATCAAATTCATCAAAATCTGACCAGCCGTTCTTGCGTTATAAATGGTAGCTACACTATTTTTAACGCGACTTTTATCTTAGAGATCCACTAAGGAAATCCCTCAATATGGGAGAGCCGTAGAAATTCGAAAGCCGTGGAAACACGGCATCGGGCCATGCTGCGGCGCTACGCCGTACTTGTAATTAAATCCTTAGTGGACACTGAATGGCTATAGCCGTTATAACAATAAAACTATTGTATATCCTTAAGTCTCCACCAAACTAGTACAGTAAGACGTCGTTCTAATTTGTAATGCTCGTATGAATAAACGAAGCAATTTAGTCGCACGACAAGAATAAACACATTTTTAGTGTGTCCTAATAACGCTTACAAATCATCACGCGAGCACAGTATCTAATCATTAATCATACGATCGTTGCCAATTAGAATGACGCCTAAGAAGCCAGCGAATAATTTAGTAACATAATGAAAAACGGACCTACTGGACTTGGTACTCTAGAAGTAGTAGTACTCGTAGTTCAAATTACGCTCTATACAGCAACGACGCCGTACCGTAGACTTGTTTGTGACACGTCTCTTACACGACGAAAATAAAACCAGCCAATTGCAAGTCGAAATTGGACACGAAGAGTTTCGTGCCACCTTATACACGCTCATAAACACATTTTTTGTATACGGCACCTTTCATTTTGAATTTAATTAATTGATGTTTAAACGGAAATAGATGTACACATTCTGTAAAACGCAAGTCTACCTATTATGGTTCAATAGATATAGTCCTGTGATAAACGGACGATCGAACAGCGGAAGCTTAGGTAGGGGTAGCGTCGTGGTAGGGCCCGTTTTTACCCTTTGGGTACGGGGGACCCTAACAATCAGACTCCTATAAATAAAATTGGAATGATTTGTCTTAAATAGGTATGTTTCTCATTATTCACTGTTTAGCAAATCATAAAATCAATTAACCCCTTTTGTTTTTCCCACAAGATGTCTCATGATTTACTGTCAACCTGCGAGACAATATCCGCACATTCACATGATTTGGAAGAGGAGGATTTGCCGGATATAAACTTATACGCTGATCCTCGAGTCCTTTGGCTCAAAGATCGGATCCTCACCGCCATAGGCATGCCTGACGATGAACTATTCTACAACATGTTCGCTGGAGATAATAAGGATAAATTGACGACGTTTCTGGTCAGTCCACTAAAGCCTAATGAGCTATCGTTGGATAAACGAACATTTTATGTCACTAAGATTATTGTGGACAAGCTTATACATGAGGATAAGGAGTTTACTGAATGGAGTAAGTTCAAATTCATTAAGATTAGTCAAGCCTTATTAGGAACTTTTTCACAGCCAGTTCGTATTATTAAAACCAATTTAGCTATATTTGAATTACTTATTATTGTTCAAAAGCTACAGACTTCTTACGTTTCGGAATATGTACTATCACTAACTGATATCACCAGTAAATTAAAACATCTTTTTGCTTTACAAATTATCAGATCTAAATAAATATCGCAATTAAATAACCGTTTTGGCTAGATATATAAACGTGTTCAAATCATTGAAAACTAAAATTAGTTATCATCAATTTCTCAAGGGAGGCCAACGTTGGATTGGAACACTGGCAATATTCATTTTTACCTTAAATTATGATATAAAATAAATTTGCTATTATATTAAAACATACAGATAATCCCCAACGGACCCGACAAAAGGCTGGAACGGTGTCTAAGAACATTAAAAAGGCTGTTTCATTTTTGCTTTGCTAACATTATTGTTCAAAAAACCTACCATATGTAACTTTGTTACAAAAAGACATCAATAGAGGCCATTACTATTTTTTCTAATTTTTACAATATTAGGGCTAATTCCTCCGCCGCCCCCACCGCCACCGCCGGAGAAAAAGGGTAAGAAAGGTAAGAAAGGAAAGGAGCCGCCGCCGCCGGAACCGTTGCCGCCTCAGGACGCCAGAAGTGTGAAGAGCATGAAGAGTGTGAAAAGCTTAAAAAGCGTTAAAAGCATGAAAAGTAAAGGTATGAGTATAAACATATTTCTATCAAGACTTTATTGCACCTTAAAACTAGATCAATGTATTATATAATACAAGTTGAATTCTCTACCGCAGATAATGACCAAATCAAATAAAATAATTTTTTAAATATAGTGGCTCTCATCATCACGACATAAACCGAGCTAGTCTGAAATCGCAAGCAAAGTCAACGGAAAGAAATACATCATCTATATAAATTTTAAGTGTCTAATGGTTATGGTTCATGAGATACAGCCTGGTGACAGACGGACAGACAGACAGAAAGCGGAGCGAAATTAATAGGGTCCCGTTTTTAACCTTTGGGTACGAAACCCTAAAAAAAGTTATCAATTTGGTTGTATTTTTCTTAATTATTATTATTTATGTTAATATTTGTTACATCAGAACTCAGTCGCTTATGAGTCTTATGACCCTATTTTAATAATTCTTTTTTTGATGGAATGTGTATCCTTTTTAGTTTCCCATTTAATATTTAATCATAATTGGTTCAGTAGTTAAACTGAAGTAGGTTTTTAGGGTTCCGTACCCAAAGGGTAAAAACGGGACCCTAATAATTTCACAACATCGTCTGTGACCATTTAAATACATTTGATTTCTACTGCCTAATCAAATTCTTGTTTATTAATCTTAATCTTGTCTTTCTCATCTCTCGTGGGGATGCTTTTGCATGTAAGTAAATTCAATATCGGCTCAACACAACACGCCTAACAAATCTAATTAATAGCACGTATAAAAGCTTTAAGAATTATTTTATTTTTTGTTCATAGGTAATTTTGAAAGGTTTATGTGTTTTCCATAGATTTAATTAAAAACGATGTGTTCTATGGTTGTCAGTTTCAAAGGGGTCTCTAGAGAGAAAAAGAAGATCATACAGCGTTGGGTTTCCCGGTTATTACTCAAAGAAATGTGCGTTTATTAAATTCTAATGTTTTTCTTTGTTTCAACCCTTACAGTTTTAGAAGAGCTGCCTGAACCAGGTAAAAATAATCTTTAAAATTTTAATATTAATATTTGTTCGGAATATTATTTTAATTACATTAATGATGATTTCTCGAAACCAGAGGACGAACCGGAAGCGGTTCCTAGTGCAGTGGCAGACGTGTCAGTCACTGAGGAAGAACCAGAAGAGCCAATGGCGGAAGAAGAAGAAAGGCTTACTGCTGAAGATCTGTACTCTTTCCCCCCTCGTGAGTTCTTTTAAGTATTTTTTGTATCTGAATTGTCAAATTCATATTATTGGTTGTATTTATTTTAACAAAACTACTTTAGATAATTTTGGCTTAAAAGTTTACTTTAGCAACATAATATCGCAGTCTGTCAATAGGCAATTACACTGTATGTGAAACCCGTGGTGAAACCCTAATCTTGGTTTTCATCATCATTTCGAGTAGGTGTCACGGTCAATCGACCATGCACACCCTGGTGTCAGAGTTCTTCGGAACCGCCTCTCGGCCTCTGACGTGGTTCCTTTAACGACTACCAGATGGCAGCCGGGACCACCGGCTTAACGTGCCTTCCGAAGCACGGAATCATCTTTATTATCAGACAATCAGGTGATTCAAGCCTGCAATGTCCCAACCAAACTGGAATCAACTAAACAAAGTATGCTTCCGGTGGGAATCAAACCCACGACCCCCGGGTCAACAAGCAAACGCCTTAACCACTGGACCACGGAGGCTGTCATCATTGGTTTTACATACACTGTATTTTAATTGCCAAGTTTGTGAAGTTCCACATAGTTCCGTTGAAAATGTTTATAGCGCTTTAAGTTAGAATGTCACTTTTGTTATAAAACAGGCGAATCCTTTATGGTTTCTTCTTATATTTACAGCACCGGAAAATCTGGATCCTGACATCGATGGAACAATTGAATATTACACAGTTATTGTAAGTACCCTTTTCTTCTTCTGTACTGGTTTCTATGTATTATGTGGGGGTCGGCACATTGTCAGATTCTGTTACTTCAATCTGTCACTGGTCATATTCTTTGTTAGGCTGTGAAACGAGTGTTGGTATCGCGCATTTCATTGCAATGTACAGCTGTGGTTAGTCGTCATCATTGGGACAAATATAATAACAGAATTAGCGGTATGTTTTCTGTAGAAAAGTGTGCAACAGCGAAGTCGTAAAACATTGCAATTCTCTCCGTCAGACTATCTCAACGGTCAAGCCGATTTTCAAGTGTGACGCATCATAAGATTCGTATTTTTCCACGAAGTATCATAGGTAATGTAACGTAAGCAACAAATTAAGGCAGGACGTAAAGTGACAAAAATTACTCTCTCTTTTCCTAGCCTTAGTCCCATTATTTTCGGTCGGCTGTCCTAGTTGATCTTCTCCAGGTCACTTGGTTCTGGGCCAGGTCAGGCGTAAGCTTTGTTCTTTTAAAGTGACAAAAATTACATTATCTTGTAATACACATGTCGGGTTTTGTATTTTTTGAAGTGAAAATTTCTTTAGCGGCGTTGTGCACTTTTTGGAATGGGTAAATGTTAAACTCGTGTCAAAAATGTGACCCGATCGAAAATTCGTAAAACGGACACGTAACTTGAGATCGCCGGCGCGGCGTAGGTGAGCAAGTAATATCCCACTCTCTTTCTACCGTGCACCAAAAATGTATACCTGCTCCTTACATTTTCTTGTACCTCACTTTTAAAAACTTTTTATTATTTTGATTATGATCGCTGATGTGAGTTAAATATCGGAAGGATTGTGATCGCTGATGTGAGGTAAATTTCCAGAGAGCCGTGCCACGTGTTATCCAGTATCCGAAGCTGATCCCCATATTTGGGGCCTTCACGCCCCAAGTGACGCATCGCAACCGGCGCTACTTGTACTTCATCAGGCAAATCCCAGAAGGCATCCCTTTGGGCTTCAGCCCCGAAATCACCAAGCTGGAAATGCCGCAGTACTTCCTCTTTGGTTCGATCACTGGGAGAGTGCTGATGAGTTTAGGATTACAGCTTAAAGAGGTTATAGTTCTTTCTCTATAAGTTTTTTTCGTTACTTGCTACGTATGTAACTTGTAGGTGTATTTGTTTGGGTCAATGTAATAGCTGATATAATTATTTCAACTGTTACTGATTATGTATACTACTGCTGGATAAAGGCCTCTCCCAAGGATTCTTAAATCATATTGTCACCTTCACTACGGTTTTTTTGCCTTTGACGCTGCTGCTAATCGAAATAATTTTTGAGCTCCGGACATAATCGGGATTTGTTGGATCTGGGAAGGGGATGAAAGTATTAGGATACTACTCACTCACTCGGGTGAATGGGGAAAAAGCAAGTAGCTGCAACCGCCGGCCAGTCAGTTGTGGTTGACAACCTTGACCGTATTATATTATTGTAGTTATCCTCTAATGGACCTGAAATTTTGCATACTTTTGTGTAACATTATAATGGAGTCAATGAACTATTCTAATGGTGGAGTCAGAAAGTGGCCTATGAAACTCCTAAATTTTTTTTTGTCACTGCAATATAAACGAGCTTATATGATAACCTTTTAGAAATAATGTGTTATGAGATATTAACTCAACGATACTATATTTTATAATAAATACTTATATAGATAAACATCCAAGACCAAGGCCAATCTGAAAAAGATAATTTTCCGACTTGACCTAACCAGGTATCGAACCCTGTGACAGCTTGACAAGATGACTAGGCCACAGACGTCGAAAGTGGTAAGATTAAATCGCTTTTAAGTAATTCTGCGTTCAGTTGGCTGATGCGATGTCCATAAAAAGTGAAATGTCATTGAGGACTGTATTATATTTATCCTCTTATGTACTCTTTCAGTCATTCATCCCTCTATTCAAGCGTCAGTTCCGCGAAATATCGGTCCTCTCTGGAGGAGAACAGACAAATCAATCGATGCTGGCTCGACAAGTCTCGTACGCCGGGGCTCATCACGAGGAATCCTCAGCGTCTTCGGTAAGAAATATTGACATAGTCTTACGCTCGCAATTCTGTCTAACCATGGTCTACCGACTGTTTAACTCCCCAAAGCTAAAAGAGATTTTAAACATTTTACCGCTTTATATATAAATGCGTTTGTCTTTCTATACCGTAGCTCTTAAACGCGTGTAGGGGATATTTTTATTTGAAAGCAGGTTGTCTTGCGATACGGTATTTAGACATGTTTTATCAAAATAGGTCCAGCCTGTTTTTCAGTTTATAACAATGAACTTCTTCCCATCGGGAGCATTTTAAAGCTTAGGAGTAAGGATAATAATTTTTTGGATTCGGGAATGGAATATGGATATACAACACACTATACGTGACTGATTCATTCATCATCATCACCATGTCAGCAGAAGTCCACTGCTCCACGTCAGCAGAAGTCCAAGTCCACTCCAAGGATTCTTCGTTCTATCTTCTTATATCACCACGCTTGGCAGGCGGGATTGGCGAGCACAGTTTTTTGGCCTCTTATGCCTCCGACGCCACTGTCCATTGGAAGTATTTTTAAGCTAAGAATGAATAGGAACTTGATGGATTTGGGAAGGGAACTAAGGTATTGGGTTACTCGCTCGTATGAATGGGGGAAAAGCAAGTAGCAGCTTGGGAGGCCGGGCGCACGTACCCGATGCTATTACCTGCAACTACTAGCCAAATTTTTTTTTTTTTTTTAATATATACGGACAAATCACACAGATTGAGCTAGCCCCAAAGTAAGTTCGAGACTTGTGTTATGGGATAATAACTCAACGATACTATATTTTATAACAAATACATATATAGATACACATCCAAGACCCAGGACAATCTGAAAAAGATCATTTTCCATCTTGACCTGGCTGGGGATCGAACCCGGTCACTCCGTGTCGCAGGCTGGCGTGTTGACCGCTGCGCCACGGAGCTAGTCATAGTATTTCAATAGTTGAGGATGATACCCCTGACCGTATCTATACTAATGTTATAAAGCTGAAGAGTTTGTTTGTTTGAACGCGCTAATCTCAGGAACCACTGGTTCATATTGGAAAAATATTTTTGTGTTGGATAGTCCATTTATTGAGGAAGGCTTTTAGGCTATATAAAACATCACGCTGCGACCAATAGGAGCGAAGCATCAATACAAAATGTTTTGAAAACGGGGGAAAATTATAAATCTATACTAAGAAATAAACTAATTAATAATAATAACAGAAATTGCCGCGGACGAAGTCGCGGGCAACAGCTAGTAGTTATATACACAGTGAAATTTTGTTCGTTCTATATCCTTCAAGGGGTGACTCAGCCCGTCGATATGAAAAACTTTTCCTATGGGACCAATGCTGGGAACTCAAAAAAATGGACAGGTCCATACAAAAAATTTCGGCCACCCGGTCAATGGTCAATCAAACGATCACCTCGGTATGGAAACGTCAAAAAAAAATTTTGTTCCCAGCATTGGTCTCATAGGAAAAGTTGTTTATATCAATGGGCTGAATCATCCTTTTAAGGGTCCAGAACGATCAAAATTTAACCGTGTATGTATGACACGAAATAGATTATAATGTTGATTTTTCTAGTACCTATTTTTTTTTATTTTTCAGGTGAATTATCTTCGGCCTTCAGACTATCGAAGGATGTCAAACATAGCAAGGGGAGAGAACGCTGAAACGAGGTATTCACTTGAAACAAGCATTTACTTATTTTAGAAAATTTATTGTACCACTAGCAATGACCTCACCGAAACCTCTGGAATGAAATACCTGTGTTGATAAATTATCATCATCATCATTCGTGGTCGGCTGTCAACCTCATGTCAACCTTTGCCTGCGGTTTGGGTGTATTATGTTATGAATGCTTGCTGCATAAGGGTCGTCTGGTCACAAACGCCGGTATGAGATTGACGTGGACTATTACGAACTACTACACTATGCGATCATACCTTATCATTATACCTTAATCCTGGTTCGCTTCAGCGTAGGTTCCTGGACTGGCTTGTGCTGCTTGGTGCTATTTGTGTGCTGGTTGGTGCTGCGAAGATGCTGATTTCGAGGAAAAGGCTCGCCAATACGTACAATATAATAATTCCCAGAGGACCACGTTTCGAGTTTGTGCGATGTTGTTAGAACAAATGTTTGAGAATCACTAACTTTTTCAAAGTGAAGGCGCGATTGCGTTTTGTTTTTGAGTCATATGTGATGACAAAACAATCCCTCTATTTCACGTATTCCGTCTTTTATTACACATTCCATGACTTTCTCGGATTTCCCCTTCCTCTGTACCCATTTACTTACAAGTGGACCATTTTCTTTGCCAGATAATGATGAGATGTGGCATCTCTTTTCACACCATGAGCATACCAGGTCAACGATATCCATTTCAGATCGTATCCAACTTCGTAACCCCGCACATCATTGCGTTATTATCATCAGGTCTTTGTAGTCTCCACTATAGGAGCATGACCCTCTCTTTACTACTAGAGCCATACCTGGCCACAGCAGCCAGAGGACTTGGCCTACACTCTCCACGCTGGCCAGATGGCTAATGTGTGTACAGCTGTACAGAGACAAATACAAAGCTGTAAAGCTTTATTGACGTATAGAAGATTATTTAGAAACGTCAATGAAATTTTATTTTTTTTAAAGCAGCGGGTCTTGTAAGTTTAAAAAGAATTAACATTTTTAGGGATCCCCGCATCCAAAGAGTATCAACGGGTCCTTTGTTACCAAGCCCCGGCTGTCCGTCCGTCTATCCGTCTGTCACTGGGCATATGTATTATTTGAAATTTAATAAATAACGATTTAACTGGTCAACTACCGAACGCCCCAGTCGGGAAACATAACAATAGATAATCAATTGTGTCTGCGTTTCTCGCGATTGATGAGTTAGTGTTTTACCGAATGTATCTCATTCAATAGGTCGGAGTATTTTTATTGCCGCTATAATAACACGAAACCTATTATTGACGATTTTAATTAATACGTTTTTTTTTTTATAGGATCAAGAACATGCGGTCATCATCGATAGTAATTACTCATCACGATTATTCTCGGTTTAAATCTACTGAAGTAGATGCTGAAGCGGTTAGTTTTTGTCTACTTTTACCATAGAAAGAACAATTAATAACTTGTTCAATATTTTTATTATTGTACTCCTCCGTGCCGGGTTGGAAGAAATGAAAAAATATAGGATGTACCCGTTGCTTCTCTACTCGCGTTTATCATAAAATTCAGTCGAATGAATAGACGTGCAGTCAGAGACAGAGATACCTGACCAGGCGCTCTACCTATATCCTGAATTTTCTCTTAATCTATTAATAATAATAACATGAAAATTTATCAGAAAGATTTTCATAGAGTCTTTCTTAATATACGTTATTATACGTTAATATTATTTATAGTTGAAGAGAAAATTCAAGTCTCTGTCCCTTTTTTATATATAGGACGACAAACCAGCAAGCGGGTCACCTGATGTTAAGTGATCGCCGCCGCCCATGGACCAGCCAGAGTGTGACAGGTGCGTTGTCGGCCTTTCAAGGATTTGGGAGAAGGAAATGGGGCGAGGAGGGAGCAGGATGGGCCTCCGGCTCTCTCACTCACCGAACGAAGCATAGAAGCGGTAAAGCTTCTACTCAGACGTCGATTTTCTGTGAGAGTGTGGTACTACCCCGGACGAGCCGGCCCATTCATGCTATTAGCAACTCATTTTGCCGGTAGCGTGGCTCTACCACGTTTAAAATGTACATCTTAGGACTTAGGAATCTTAACCGCAAGAAGCTAGCAACTCGTCAATAAAATGGTTCCGCTTTCAATGCCGATGTTAGCATTATTGGCGCCCTGCGCGGGATTTCTTTGAGCTCCTTCTTGGGTGCAAATTGGGTGTCCCTTTTTATTGGTGCCCCTTCCACATCCAGCCCCCTAGGCGGTCGCCTAATCGCACTCTACCTTAACTCCTCTATTGTCCGTTTTACACCTGTATAGGTGCTAAACGTCACCTACTAATATTCTAAACGTTGCCTTTATTGCGTTATTGCGTTGGGTTATGCCATAGGCTCTGTCTAACCCGAAAGGGGTGAAGACGTGATGGGTATAGTCTGCCATGACTTTTTTTGCAGTAATGGGCATCTAAATTAGGTATTGGTTGCACAAAATATTTCTTCTTGTTATGTTTTTATATGTTAAGGATTATTACGGCTATTATTTTATGTTGTGTTGTGGTATTTTTGGAAAAAAATTCCTGCTATTCTATTCTAAAACCAATACGTTGTGTACAAATGTCTTCTTTTCTAAATCCAATACGTTAGGTGCGTCTACAAATTAAATAACGGCATGTCCAAAAATTTAATACGAGTATTTTTTTTTTTATATTTTACTAGTTTTGGCCCGTGCGTGGCTCTACCCGCATAATTTTTTTCACTGGGATAGAAGGGGTACCGGAGTGCTAGCAGGAAGGAAACCATACCAAAAAAATATCACGGCATACATTTCGTAAAAATATCACGGCTAGTTTTGATTTCGCGTCTAATGGTTTAATAGTTAAAGCATTAAAAGTAAATCCCGGTGACGTGAAGACGCGAGTGGCCCAAACTATACCTACGCTTGTCTTAGACGTTATGACGTCAGGATGTAGCCTTTTCTACGAGTGACTGAATTAAATTTGGGCATGCCGAAAATAAATGATTTTATACCTAATTTTCATTTCTTTAATGCTTTGGGTTAACATATTAATTTTTACTGATGTGTATAATTTAACAAGTTTTATTTACCACAGCACATAAATAACAGATGCCCAATATCACAATCACACAAATAATTGTATTTTTATTTCAGGAAGAAATAGATGTAACAATTGGTGATGAAAAGAAGACTACTGCTGAAGAAGTGATTACAGATATTGAAGAATTAGTAGCTATTGTGGAATGGTACGACTTTAATATTTTAAGACTCGTAATATTCGTATATTCAGACACATAATAAAATAGTAAGATAGCTTAACCTAAAAGGAAAAATATGCTACGTACAAGCTGGCCTAGAAATTTGAGTGAAAAAGACCTACTTACATAAGTTTTTTTTTTGTAAATGCCTGGTCGTATGATCTATTGGATACTTTGACACTACACAGTGAATATACAGTAAATTGGCTACTAGTTGCCCTTGCAAGGATAGGCGTAATGTCACTTGTACTTAACATAACAACTTCTAACTTGTGACTTGCAATAAAAATCTGAATCTGATACAGAAGAAAATACTTACTGATAGAATGTCTGAAAAGCCGGTCAGTCAGCTTCTCGGTCCAATGAGTTTTCTTGTTATATTATTTGACAACATCATAGAATTCCTAAGCCTTTGTTCTTTCGCATTAACTTTCAGGACCATAGAGCATATTGAGGGTGAGATCCAGCTGCCAATGCCATCTATCCCGATGCTGACCGAAGAGCATTCAGGCCCGTTAATACTGGATCCGCAATTGATTAAGCAGCTCGAAGAAGCGGTTATGCTGTGGCAATCGCATATTGATTCTACTATTGCAGCTTGTCTAGCTAAGGTTGGTATATTTATCGTTGCCGTACAATAGTATCCAGCTGGCCAGCAATTTGTTTGAAAATTTGGAAATATATTTAAAGTTATTTCCTTAGCTGCATATAACTTACCACAGGGGCAGGTAGTAATAAGTAAACAATTTTATTCTGTTTTAGACTATCACATTGTGACATAGAAATGCTCGTGCCTATACCCAATATTTGGTTGGACACAATTATCTAATTTTAAAAAATCTGGTGCCACATTTATCAAGCTGCCTTAAGGCATCTGACATAGCTTAACGTCAATCTAATGATGATAGTTGGGACCAACGTAACCACAACAACAGACTTATGTTCCTACCGAAGCTCAGAGGAATTCGAGACTTATCACATACCACTTATGGTCACCCATCCTTTGGGAACCACATTCGGGGTTGCTTACCAGTCGTAACCGCTAACAGTACTTACGCCATGCCTATCAGCTTCTTGAGATTTTAAAACTGTGTTAATGTTCTTACTAGAGTCGCGAAGGAATGGGTCCAGTAGCCGAGTACAAGTACTGGCGCGAACGAGATGCTGAGATCTCGTTGATAGTGGAGCAGCTGAAGCAGCCAATGGTTGTCAAGATAATGTCGTTGCTACAGAAAGCAAACTCCACATATTTAGAGGTAAGAAGCCTATGTTACTTTACTGACCTGAATTCTGTAAGTTCCGAAGATGGCAGAACATAGGTCATACAAAGACCTAGGTCGCCGGTTCATGTCCCGCCCGCATGAAATATTTTCACCATATTTTATTTTTAAATTTAATAAGAGTATAGCAAATATGTTGGTAATGTTATTAATAAATTAGTTAAGGGCCCGTACTACCTCACACTGCTTTGCATGATTGACTGTTATATCAATAATAATTAAATACTCAAGTTGAAATAAAAATGCAGCAAAGTTCAGGACTAACTCTGGTAACTACCTGACTCAAAAACACGATTGCGTTAAATTTTCTCGATAGAAAAAAATTGCAAAGTTGCCTCCAAATCACGTCTAATTTACTCGGTATATAGCATTATTTACCAAATACATTAAAATTAACCTTGAAACTTTTGATTATTATTGCATTACAGATAAGGCAGCCATCATATGTTTTTCTTTTTAGAATAACCCTTGAATATTTCTAAAAAACGAAAATATCCAAAGTAGCCAACGCGTTTAGACCATCCGCGTTTGTACCGCTCCGCCGCCTGGATGGCGGGCTCTTAAAATCGAGTGAAATCGCTCTTTTGTTGTAATCAGCGAGAATTTTAGATAATTATTTTTTGTTGCAGGGATTTAATAATTACAAGGAGAAACTTCTTGAACAATTTAACTTGGCTGGAGATAATTTGAAGTTCTTATCTACTCTGATGCGGTTTTTCACCGTGAGTAAAATAATACGGATTTATTAAGTTCAAAACAGAATGTAAAGTTTAACTTCTTTTAGAACATTTGTAGTACAGTTAATATTTCCCGATGCTGTCATGCTACTTAATGAACGGCTTCTGGTCTAAGAAGCCATATTAGGTTCCGAAAATTGGATATTTTACACCCTTATAGTAACCCTTACCTAAATACAGATTTCAGGCTTAACCTTATTGTTCTCGCGCGTAACCACCGCGCGGTGCTTGCAGGCCTCATCAGCATAAGCACCGCTGTGCTCGCCGAAATCATGCATAAAAATATCATGCAGTAGGTTCTTAAATGCTTTGTATTATAATCTTGGGCAAATTTGCGAATATCAGCATTTAGGGAAGTAAATATTTTTTGATACTGGTGCGCGATCGAAGAACGTGGAGTTTTGCGCAAAACCATTAGTTGTTATAACAAGTCTTAATATTTATATTTTTATGAAAAAATAAGAAATTACCTGCGAGATGTAAATATAAATATTTTTATATGGGAATTATTTGTTTTAGACGTAAAATTTACAAACTTTTCGAAGGAAAATGTTATTAGATATCATAACATATGTTTCGTTTTTAAATTTATGTATCTGTTTCAAATTCCAACAAAGCGGTCATCTTTTGCTAGGATCAACCTAAACTATACAAATAATTTTGATGTATTTAATTAAGAAAAGTAATTAGTTGGGCCGCTAAATATTTATTTGGGCAGCAGATTTTACAATTGGCGCAGCAGAGAAAACATTTGGATAAGCTTTGGCTTTCCACCTGGTACGACAAAGGGCAGAAAAGAAGTTTTGCTGACCGATTACTTTTTTTTGCTAACAAAAATACGAATATTCTGCTAACCGTTTAAATTTAATTAATCCAGCGAATTGTACTAGTGATTTAATACGTCAAATCCATAATTTCTCGCAGAACCTAAGCAAACGGCTTTTCGCAAGTTTGCAAAATTCTGTCGATGATTCCCATCATAGATATTTCCCGGATTCAAAGAGAATCTTGTTTCTCATTGCCGGGATCCCAGCATTTGCAGTATGATTTTATGCTAGCTGATAGAGTAAGTATTTTAGGTCATAGAGGACGATTCTCCACTTCAACATGTGGTCGACATGTTGCCAGAGTTGATGGAGAGCATCTACATGATGTGGGTGTTGTCCAAGGGGTACAGGAGTGACGAGACCATGGTGCCACTCTTGATGAGGATCTCCTGGGCGTTGAGCGATAAACTAGAAAGATTCCTCAACGTTCACAAGTTGTTTGAGTGAGTATGAACCGTTGTCAACCTGCCTTGTACATACAAATCTAAAAGACCGCTAATCGCCAAAAATATAAATTATCTTTGACTAATGTAAGTAAATATTGTTATTTTTTTTACTTGTTATGATATTTTGCAATCAGCCAATCCAGATATAAGCAGATGAAGTGTATTCTTCTTGGCGATATTATGTTACTTAAGTATTCTTTTTATTCTTTATGGATTTTTCATATTTTATCTCATTGCTTCCATCTTATCCTATCCTTCTCCGGTGAGTCCTTCTTGTCTTACGTCTATTTTCCAGGCATAACGTATTATAATTAAGGCATGTAAACGGTATAACTAAGGTTGGCGTATAAATTTCTATGAAAGAAAACGATATTGGACCAAATATTTATACGTTAACTAGTTGTGCAATGTAATGCTTTGTCTATGAATATTTTGTACGATTCATGTCAATTTTGCATTTACAGCAAAAGCAACGAAACAATTCTGAATCTGGCTAGGACTGGTCAAAAGATTATGGAGATGTGGCATTCCCTCTATCGAGAGACGCGCCGTAATATTGAGATGAGTGGAAAAGGCGCGCGCTGGGAATTCGATCAACCACTGTTGTTCACGACTACAGATTACATCGGGACAGTTGGACGAGATTTGGGAGATGTGGTACAGGTAAGCAATATCAATTCATAGCAAAATTATCAATTCTAACTGACGGAATAGTAAAAACATATACTTCGGGCTGGTGTTGAAAAAGATAACCGAGTTAGGTGGGGTTTCTCTAACAACAATTTGTGCGGCTATCCAGACAATGGTCGATCTGATCAATTGCACTAGCTGCCTCACTTCTTGTACTGTATAGGAATTTGTTAAGGTGAACGATCTTGCCATGGAGGTGACCAAATTCTGGTCAAGACTAGTGTAAAATATAGCCACTTTGACTCGAGAAGAAGAAGAATGGCTCACACATTAGCTCAGCATTACGTTTTTTGTTGTACCAGTTGTTAATAACGATAGAAAGATGAACCCTAACATGCCGGATAAGCGATTTGATAAGATGTAGTTTATATAAAATCTTGTTATGTTTACACAGGTGATGATAGATTTTGAACGCATATTCGGGTCCGAACTCAAGTCCATCATTAGCGACCCAACCCAAATCGATGACGTGCGCAAGCGCGTGAAAAACCTGGTCTACCCCATCCGGACCATAGACTTTAGTGTCTTCGTGTTCGACAACAAGGAGAACTGGGACGTTATAATGGGAGATTTCTGGAATGAAGTCCGATATTTGGAAGAAGAAGCGAAGAATTATATCAATTCGAGCTTTGGTAACTTAAGGTTTGTATTTTTTTATATATTGTTTCAAAGCTTAGGTTTAGCTTCATATCTGCTAGATTACGTGATATCGGACTGGTGGTACACTTATCCTCAAGCTATCGGTAATCGGAGGATAAGCAGAAACAGAATTCTCCATTAGTTTCACTGGTAAGGAAAGTCATAAAAAGAGTATACGAGTGAATACAAATAAATTTCGCGAAAACAACCAAACATCAAACAGAATGTCTTGAAAACAATTCAATATCGCAAAAAGAAATGAAAAGTGGGGAAACGAAATAACATTATGAAAATAAATAAGACTCAACGTCACCGAAAAATAAATCACATAAACAAAGCTACTTTAAGCTTGGTAAGGATAAGTGTACCACCCGATATCGGAGACCAACTACTTAATCAAATCACTTGTACAATCAAGCATGGAGTCATAATTTCCCATATTAATTGTATGAGAAATTATGACTACTTTAGACGCTTGACTTAAACTTAATTTGCTTCTATCAGGTCGTCTGAAGAAGCGCTGACGGTCCTACTAAAATTCCTGGAGTTCGACCTTCGAGAGCAGATCCATAAACAGCTCGCCACCAAGTTCGACCTCGTGATGCGTCAATTCATCAAAGAAATCACTGCTATTGAGGATAAGTTTACTGTTAGTATTTCTCGTTTCTCTCTTTGTTTCACTGTATACTTTTCTTGGTACGTATACATTATATGATATTAATTAAAATATTATTATTATGCATACATACATATTATCACGCCTGTTTCTCATGGGGGTAGGGTAGACTAAGGACCGCCACTTGCTTCCTATATTTATTACTTACGCGAATGAATTATATGTATTTGTATAATCCTTCCTGCCCCCGTAGCATGGCTCACTGTCTTCAGTGATAAAAAGACAAAATATCGCGTTTTGCGTCTTTTAACCACGCGAGCATGGCACTCGCGTTAAATAATAGCAGCGTTTTCCCCCCGAAGGGTAGAAAACGCTTATTTAGGTTTCAGCCGTTCGGCTTGATCCACCTTGAGACTACGCATATACATTCTGACGTCATAACGGTGTGAAGTTAGCTCTTTACGACAGTAGCCCCCTCTATTCTCAACGTGACGTGAAGTCAACAACTTCACTGCAGTTGAGGGAACTCATTCAGCGCGGGTGGTGCATTGGTCAGTACAAATTCCAAGCCGGCAAGGCATAAAAAATGTGGTGGATCAAGCCGAACGGCTGAAACCTAAATAAGCGTTTTCTACCCTTCGGGGGGAAAACGCTGCTATTTAGGTATTCGAGCCTAAAGGCTTGATCCACCTTGAGACGTGTTTCTTATCTGCCGGCGCTAAATGAGCGTACTGTGATTTACTGATGAAGTTTAATTAGTATAATGATAATAGAATGAAAGAGGGAAAGTAATTTAAGTAAGTATATTTGTTGTTAAATATGGTAACAATCATCTTCTAACAAAAACCAAAACAAAAACAAAAGACATAATAATAACAATAATTCTTGTTCTTCATTTAAAGGAACGCTAATAATCACAAGATTGATAATCAGTCAATAGGAGTAAAGTTATCTGAGATGTTACTAATGATTTTAGTTGGGAATTTAGGGCTAATTGGTTTTAGATAGTGATTGAAGAGTGTCTTAGCAGTTTGCCAATTACCCTTTTTCATAATTTCTTCTATACTTGTATATCCACGTAACCAGTTGCTGGAAGCAACGGCTGCTCTGCAGCTGCCTGGAGAGGCACTGAAATTGGCTTCCTTGAATAGGGTACGTATCCAGCCCGCTATAACTGTTCTTGAAGCTGCTGCGACTTTGCCACGAGTCGTTATAAACAAGTTTTTAATTCCTTTGTTTCTTCGTCTCGGTTCTGATATCTCTAGAAAGCGTCTAGTCCAAGTAACGAGGTCCAGGTTCCTGACAGGTTTGTTTTTAATTTCCCATCCTGATTGTATGTATGAGTTGGAATCAGTTTTTGAGCCAAATTTAGGCCATAATTTAATGCTTGTATCTGTGATTTCGAAGGAATCATCACTTATATCTAACAGGGTTAGATCGTGGATTCTTCTGCCTGTGGTCAGGAGTAACAGGATGGCTAGATGGCGACTCACTCGAAATATACTGTTCTCATTTATTTTGTAGCATGTAAGCCAATCCGTATGTTCAGTTACGTTCCAAGTAGGTCTGTTAGGTCGTTTTCGTCCTTCTAAACTAATACCTTTCAGCATATGTTTCACTACAGGATGCGAGCCGATCAATGCAGTAGCGTCAGGATTCGTAAAAGTGCATACTTCTGATTTATGTAATGCAATGGTGTTAGGAGCCAGTTTCATCTTTGTGTGTAAGAATCCGAGATACCGTGCTAGATCGATTGCTTTAGGTTCTTTTACAGAGACACCTTCTTTTAAAGCCCATGTGACCCACTTTTCCCAAGCTGGTCGGTATGTTTTGATGCTAGATTTTCGCCAAGAATGTTCAACTATATGTCTGAGTTCTGAAGGCCAGGGATTGACAAGATCGGACCAGCCTGTATGCGCCATACCTGCAAAACCATGTTGTCTATTCCCCGTGGAGGTCTTTTGGTTCGTAAGTCTATCAGGTGAGTTTGCAGGTTGTGCAGCCGGAGGGGTTTGCTTGTTGATCTGTTTTCCAGCATCGGTATCCAGAATGCATTTGTCCACTCCGGGGCTACGAAGAGGTAAGTTCCTGTACACTTGTTGAGATGGCGAAGGACTCTCGGTATTAACGCTGGTGGTGGGAAGATCCACCCCAGTTTGAAGTTCCATGTGCGGCTGAAAGCATCTATGTATAGGCTGTCCCGGTCTGTGACATCTTCGTTTACATATGCTTGACAGCTCCGTGGCGCAGTGGTTAACACGCCAGCCTACGACACGGAGTGCCCGGGTTCGATCCCCGGCCAGGTCAAGATGGAAAATGATCTTTTTCAGATTGGCCTGGGTCTTGGATGTTTATCTATATATGTATTCGTTATAAAATATAGTATCGTTGAGTTAGTATCCCATAACACAAGTCTCGAACTTACCTTGGGGCTAGCTCAATCTGTGTGATTTGTCCGTATATATTTATTTATTTATTTAGTAATCATTTATAAAACTAAGGAGCGGAATTGGCAGTATTAATTTGCACCTTCCACCGGCCCATCTTCCCTCCGTTGTACTATAATATGCAATGACTGGCAGGTATACTTAATAACCGCCCCAGTCGTCACATACATAATTCCTTACAACTGCAGACCGTTTTGAAGCAAATAAGTCTACTTGCAGAGTTCCAAATTTCTGAAAGATTTGGTTCAGAATTACTTCGCTTAAGTGCCATTCCGGTAGAGCATTTTGCCTTGATAGGCTGTCTGCGATGCCATTCAATTTCCCTGGGAGGTATCTGGCTGTTATAGTGATGTTTAATTGCGCAGCCAGATGTAGTATTTTCGAAGCTGTGTTCAGGAGAATGGTTGACTTTGTCCCCCCCTGTTTGTTGACATAAGCTATGGTTGTTCCATTGTCGGATTGGAAAATAATCGATTTTCCTCTTAAGAAAGTTTTCTCTCTCCTGAGCACTTCGTAAAGAGCCCAAAGTTCTTTCTGGTTGGAGTGCCAGGCTTTTTGCTGGTCGTTCCATCTGCCTTTCAGTTTCCTGCTGTTCATTAGTGCTCCCCACCCAGTGTCTGCTGCATCTGTTGTTATAAAGGTTGATGCTGGTTTCCGATGGATAGGGGAAGACTTGTGTAGATTTTGAGTCCACCATGTGAGATTTTGTCTGGCAGCTTGATCGATAATTACTTTTTGGCGACGTTTTGACTTTGGTAGGTTTGTTGACGATCTCTGAATGTTTCTGCAGTGCAGACGACCTAGAGGTACTACTTCTGAAGCAAAACTCAGTTTCCCTGCTATACTTTTTGCATCCCACCAGTTCCAGTGTCCTATTTTGAGAAGTCTCGTGATGTGTTTTTGGAATGCCTCTATTTTTCTGGTGGTAGGTACTTCCGATTTTTCTCCGTGTTCCAGATCACTCCCAAGTATTCGACGCAGCGTGTTGGTGTTGTGATCGATTTGGCGTGGTTCACGCACCATCCAAGTTTTTTCAGGAGTTCTATTGCGAACTTTCCTTGTTGGGATAGGGTCTCTGGATCTTCGTGTAGCAACAGAAAGTCGTCTAAGTATACAATCACTCTTAGTTGTCTCTCCCTTAGGTATTGTGCCAACCAATTTGTGATTCTTGCAAATGCTGAGGGAGCACTTGCGAGTCCGAAAGGGAGGCATGTCATATGGAAAAGCGACTGATTGTGTTCGAAAGTAAGGTAGCGTTGGTGTGCCTGAGTAACGGGTATGTGGTAATATGCTTGAGAAATATCTATCTTCAGCATGTAGTCGTTCTCCCACATGTGGTTTGGTATACTGTATAAGTTCGGGAGGTGAAACCTTGGAGTACTCACGAAGTGGTTGAGGTTTTTTAAATTGATAATTATTCTGTAGTCGCCATCCGGTTTTTTCCTCAGAAATATTGGGGATAGAAATCCTCTTGTGTACTTTACAGGGATTACTGCTTTTGACTTTAGTAGTTTCGATATTTGGCTTGTCATTGCGTCTGGATTTTCTTTTGTCATTGTCCCTTGCATTTTTGTATTTAGATTCATTAGAGGCGGTTTTTGGAAGAAAGGAATTCTGTAATTTTGAATCATTGATAGAATTGTAGGGGGTGGCCCAATACTTTCCCATACATGGGTGAAATTTGGTAGTTGTCCCGCCTGAAACGAGTCACCACTTTTTGCTGTGCTGATTGCCCTGTCGTTTGTTGGTGCTGTTTGAGTTGTTGTTTTGGGGTTTTGTGGTTTTTCTGTTGTCTTTACGTGTATTTCCATGAAATGTTTCTTTGTTACTAAAGTTCTTTTTATTGTTATCAAATCAAATCAAATCAAATCAAATCAAATCATTTATTTTCGCATAAGTACATAAATAAGGCACTTAGCTGTTTCCAGCATGCAAAATTATAAAGTCATTTATACCTACAATAATAAAATAATATAAAATTTGAAATAAACAATAAATAACAAAAAAGTACGAAATATCATGTCCAAAGATTACAATATATATTAATTCATTATAAATATCTCTATAATTTAATTCCTAATTTAAAAATTCATTTATATTATAAAAACATTTTTCAATAAGCTAATTATTTAACGTCTTTTTAAATTGGTTGTGTGGTAAACATTTGACAGCTTCAGGCAAACTGTTAAAGATCCTTACACACATGACACTGCAATTTCTGGAGCAAACTTCCGTTTTGCTGACAGGCAGTAAGAGTCTATTTGGATGTCTACAATCAGAATTATGGAAATCACCCCGTCGTCTAAACAAGTGCATGTTATTTCTTACAAAAATACAGGTCTCATATATATACAAGCATGTCACAGTTAGTAGTCTTAATTTTTTAAAAAGACATTTGCAACTCGTCCGTGGAGGTACATTGCACATGGCTCTTATACATTTTTTCTGCACGACAAAGATTTTATTCAGGTCTACAGAATTACCCCACAGCATGATGCCATACCTCAGATTGGAGGCTACGTAGCCATGATAAGCTTAGAGGGCTGTTTTTTGGTCAGTAACTTTAGTCAGTCGCCATAATGCATATACAAAGCGGTTGAGTTTTTTGCATAGTCTGTCAATATGTGGCTTCCAAGTACAACATTTGTCTAATGTTTTGCCTAGAAATGTAGATTCTGTAACTTCTCCTATAGCTTCGTCTTTGATAACTAGTGATAGTGAATGCCCCTTTGCGCCTTGACTGTGAAATTGTAAATATTTCGTTTTTGAGATATTTACTTTTAACTTGTTAGCTTCTAACCATTGTACTATATTTGCTATAGCATTATTAATGTCGTTATTATATACCATGTTGTTTGTGCATGAAACAACTAAGGCTATATCATCGGCAAAAAGCGAACATTTGTGTTCTGTGACTTTAGGGAGGTCGTTTATGTACAGCAAGAAAAGAAGAGGACCTAAAATACTGCCCTGGGGAACACCAAGTTTGTTATTTTTCCTCATAGATTGGTAAAAGACCTCCTCGTTTTCTGTGTTCAAATCAGATATTTCTACATATTGGCTACGTCCTGTGAGATATGTCCTTATCCAGTCTAGTGGTTTCCCTCTGATACCATTAGCATTTAGTTTGAGTAGTAATATTTCATGGCAAACCAAATCAAATGCTTGCGTCATATCAAATAAAGTAACCGTTGTTGGACGCTTTTTATTAATATTTTCTATTATATTGTTAATTAGTATAAAAGCTGCTAAGGTCGTGGTCTTACCTTTTTGAAACCCATGCTGTTCTGTACATAATATTTTGTTTTTGTCAATAAAACCCGAAATACGGACATGCATTAATTTTTCAAATAATTTTGAAAATATTGAAATTAGGGCAATTTGTCTGTAGTTCTCTATGCAATACTTGTCACCTTTTTTATAAACGGGTTTTATAACTGATATTTTTAAGCGTTCGGGAAATCTGCCTTGAGTGAAAGACAAATTTATAATATGTGCTAGAACTGGTGATATGATATGGGCACATTTCTTTAATATTCTAGTGTTTATGAGATCATATCCTGTTGCTGGGGTATTATTTAAAGCCAAAATGGTTTTTTGCACTTCGTAAGGGTCTGTGGGAAGCAAAAACATAGTGTATATTGGGAATTATTTTATGTTTATTTGTAAATTTATTTACACTATCATTAGGTACTTTCGTGAAATAGTTATTAAATATATTTGCAATTTCTATAGGATTATTAATTGAATTACCATTATAATTAATTTTATCTATAGTCGATTTATAATTAACACTATTTGTTTCATTTTTTATTAATTTCCATATCGATTGGCATATATTTTTGGATTTACGCATAAAATTCATGTTATTAATTTTTTTTGAAGCTACAACACACTTTTTAAAAATACAGTTATATTCGCGATATCTCGTTTTAGTTTCATTGTTTTTGTTTACATTTTTTTTTTATTTAATCAAATTTTACAATTATATATACATAAAATTATCTGCTAGCAGTGAAACAAAAACCTTAAATTAGGTTTGAACGTACACTGGCATTCCCATCGAGCATCCATTATTGTAGGTTAGCGTTCGCAATAATTTAAAAACATTGGCAGGTAGTGAGTGAAGAATGACAATCCTCTGTGCGAAACGTTCCGCTAACTCACGGGGTGATTTTTATGTGTTCATAATTTTGTTCAGTAAAAAAGATTTTAATTTAACCTTAATATTTTTGATCGTAATTTCTTGTTTTAGTGAAGCTGGTAAGTTATTTAATAATTTAGGTATTTGGTATTGCAATTGCTGCTTTCCATATAAATTGTTGTAATTTGGAATTTGATAGATGACTTTTGATGCACTTCGTGTTTGTTTATTTTTAATTATTACATTTTGATAAATTGGGTTAAAGTAGTTTTCATAAAGGATCATATACGTGAATTGTTCGTGTATTGGTAATATTTTGCAATAATTAAATAGTTGGTCAAGGTTGTTTAAGTGTTGTTGTTTAATTTTAATGGGTACTATAGTTTTTAAAATTCTAAGTTGCAGTTGATATACGGCATCAAGGTGCGATTTGCTGGTTCTGCCGTAACTGCTCAAGCCATAGTGGATTATTGTTTCTCCTAATGCCTTATAAAGATTTAGAAGCGTCAAGTAGGGAATTTTATTTTTTATAAGTGTCATTTTAGCTAAAATAGCTCGCAACTTATCACATACGTTTTGAATGTGTTCAGTCCATTTTAATCTATCGTCAATTATTAAACCGAGATATTTATGTTTTTGTACTACTTCAACATGGGCGCAAGAACAGTCCTGAACTGGATTGTGTAGGCATGTGTGTGTATGAGCTACTAGTTTTAGGTTGTGATTCAGTCTATTTTGGCTTGAACTTATGTACAGTAATTTTGTTTTATCCGGATTGAGAACTAAGCCTTTGTCATGTGACCATTTCATCAGTAATGTAAAATCGTCTTGCAGGTCTTTTAAAGCTGTTTCTATGTTCTTATTTGCAGTTATGAGACACGTGTCGTCTGCAAACTGATAAATTTGACTTTTTGTTAACAGTTTGGTCGTATCATTGACATACGTGATGTAGTGTAAGGGCCCTAAGACCGATCCTTGAGCCGTGCCACTAGATACCATTATCTTTTGACTAAGCTCTTCATCAATCTTTACCACGTAAGATCTGTGTTTTAAATAATCTTTACACCACTCATTAAGGGGGCCTCGTATACCACAGTCATTAAGCGTTTCTAATAGTGTATCGTGTTTTAAGGTATCGAAAGCTTTGCTATAGTCAATGAATACTACTAGCACGTGTTTCCTATTATTAAGATGTTCGTATATTGTATCAGTAAATTTTGAAAGAAGCTGAGTTGTATTTTTGTTGGTTTGGAATCCAAATTGTGTATTTGTAATAATATTATTATTTCTGTAAAATTTATTTATTTGTTTTGAAATGCATTTTTCTATTATTTTGTCTATGGCCGACAATATAGTTATAGGGCGAAAATTATCATATTCACTTTTATTGCCTTTTTTATGTATTGGTCTAACAATTCCCATTTTAAGTTGGTCAGGATATTTTCCCTGTTTAATAGACGTATTAATCAATTGTGCAATAACTTCACTTATTTCTTTTTCAATATATTTTAGGTCAATAGCTCTTACTTTATCTATACCTGGTGCTTTAAAAGAATTTATAGCTTTGATTTCCTTACTAACGTCATTGGAGGTAATTTTTTGAAATCTACACGATACATTCGCAGGAGACCTATACTGACTTTGGTCGAGTAGTTTTTTATCGCATTTTGGTATAATATTCTTAACACTATTTTCAAACTCTATAGCAAAGTTGTCAGCTATTTCCTTTGTAGTAATGTTATTTTTTGAGAACGCGTTCAGTATTATGGTATCTGTTAACGTTTTTGTTCTACCGGTAATTTGATTTAGAAGTTGCCATAACATTCTAGGGTTATTTTTATTTTTAATTATTTCACTACGTAGTTTTTCGTTTTTATATTTATTAATTATTTTATTAGCGTAGTTCCTAGCAGAGTTATATTTTTGTTTTAAAATTAAGTTTGTAGTATCCGAAGTCCATTCAACAAATAGTT
This sequence comes from Elegia similella, assembly GCA_947532085.1. Classification (NCBI taxonomy): domain Eukaryota; kingdom Metazoa; phylum Arthropoda; class Insecta; order Lepidoptera; family Pyralidae; genus Elegia; species Elegia similella. The sequence goes on along the minus strand of OX383942.1, from coordinate 17,639,318 downwards.
TATCCCTATATTCACATACTTTTTTTATTTTAGTGTTCATCCAATTATTATTTATTCGAGTATTATTAAGAGGCTTTTTAATTTTTATTGTTGCTGTATCGTAGCATCTTTGTACATTTTGTATTATTAAATTATATATTTTTTGTGGGCATATTATCATTTTAATTGGTTGCCAGTCTATTTGCTTTAAACTATTTAATAGGGTTTTAGTATCATACTGGGTTACGTATTTAAAATCCACCCGTGTGTTTCGATCCGGTAATCTCTCGTCTTTGGCCGCGAGTGCTACTATGCGATGGTCGGCCAGTGTAGTTCCGAGCGCCGCTGTGTACAAAGTTAGTGAGCGGGATCGTGCATAAATATGATCGATACAAGATTTTGTGATTTTACCATTCACTATTTCTATACGTGTGTACTCATTGATCCCGCAAGCTAAGCCGTGACTGTACATAGTGTTGTTGTAAATATGTTTTACAGGATAGTTAGCACGCAAATTTATGTTGATGTCTCCCAGCAGATATAGGTCACAATCCTTGCTTACTCTATGCAGCAGTGAGTTGAGTTCTGTTACAAATAAGTGTTTACTGTTGTCGGGAGGACGATACATACAGCATAGGGATGCGGAATAACCAGAGGGCGTGGTAATGGTTCCTAACAGGTTTTCACAATATAGCAATCGGTGAAATTGTTTTTTAAATTTGTGTTTTTTATGTACATAAACAATGATACCTCCGCCTTTTTGGTTCCTTCGCAACTCCGTATACATATCGTAATCTTCAATCTGATATAGTACACTGAGAGATTGTGATATATTGACTTCACTTAACATAATGACATCAACCAACCTAGGCGACGAGCTAATACACTGCTCGAGTGCGGCAAAGTTTTTTATTATTGACCTAATGTTCATGTGTATACAGAAAAGCGTTATGTTATTGGGAGTTAGTAAGTGCAAAAATGCATTTAAGTCTATGCAGTTATACAGTTCTGATATATCTTTTAAGTTAATATCCATAATGTGGTGAAAATAGGATTAGAAAAGGTAATGTTATTTATTTTTTAGAAAGGTTAGAAGATTTTAGCTTTTTTACGTCCTCTACAGAGCGAATGATGATAGGTTTCTGGTCTTCTCCCTCTTTACGTACGCGTAGGACTCCTTGCTTCATCCAAATGAACTTGTAGATGTCTTTAAGTTCCTGTTTTGTATACCATAGCAGATGTTTGTTATATGGTGTTAGGGCTTCGCCAATGAACATTTTAACATGCATAGAATTAGGGTAGGTTGTGGGACATATATCTGACGGAGTGATTTTAGTAGCTGTCGATTTAGCCGCTTTGAGCCATGTTGTCTGTGCCTGTTCCGTTGCGAGTTGCACTTGTATCGGACCGGGTCTTGTATGATGACCAGGCAATCTTTTTACATGTGTTATATCACTGCTATGAAGAGACAGTACCTTGGCCACTTTTTCCGCAGTTTCAAGTACATTCTCATTTTCAATCACATAATACTGATATCTTAGCTTTCTTTTAGTTTTTGAAGACAACCTTACCCCTTTAGTCATCCAACGAGCCCGTTTGGAAAATTAAATCTTTTCACGCGGTTGAAGGGGAAGCACTGTTCAAATAATAATGTAAACATATCATGGAAGGTGTTAAAAGCCATATTTGTATCGCCTTCAGAATATGTTTCTGACCATGATAGACTAGACAGGTAGTTGCTAAACTTTTGCACATTATCATCACTATAATCTCTCTTTTTGATAAAGTAATGTTTTGGAATAGTTTTTTTATCAGTATAAGTTACGGAGAAACTCAGTAATTGTCCCGTATTATGGTCGTTACGAAATTTTCTGGACGGTACGGTTTGTTTACTCTTCGTTGGTTGCCTGGATTTGGGAGGAAACATCTTATGTGATCCTCCCTGATCTTTCACTACTTCACTTAGACATTGGTCAGAAAATAAGTGCGTATCAGATGGTGGAATATCATGGAGGATTTCGTTTAAGGCCTTGTTCGGGGCTCTGTACAGTTGTCTTCTTTGTTGAATTATTTCAGATCTCTTCCCACATGTATATTGAAGTAGGGCATCTGATGTTTTCTTGAATTTAGATTCGAGACCTAAAAGTTCCTTATTGATTTGGCTTTTAAGATCCAGACTGAATTTTTTACAACATTCCTTGAAGTGTTTGCGTTGCTGTAGCAGTCCATGACTTATGCTGCGAGCGTGCTATCGATTCGCTCGAGGATCGATACGCTGTGCCAGAAAGGGGTAGCGAGTGCTAAATGGCTATTAACTTTAAGCGATGTGAATACAGGTGTCGCTTGGAATTGTTTCTGGACTTCACCGTAGCGTATATTTTTCCATGTATCTTCTACCTAAGCGCTGACATCTAGAACCTTGTTTTGCAAGTTCTGGATCCGCTTTAGCGACTTTTACTTGAGATTCGACTACCGCTGGTGAAAAATCGATTTTACTTTCAGTTGATTGACACTGAGGATTTTCTCGTTGTAAATCGGCTAATCTTCGTTGAGCATCTATTATTTTGGGTTCTCAGAGCCTCCTCCTCCTGGCTGATTTGTTTTCCTGATTTTCATTGATATAATTAGGCTCGACAGGTGCCCAGATATGAGGTGGAGTTGCGTTCGATTCTACTTCTTCGTCTTCTTTATCATGACAGTTTTCGTAGTGAGTGCTATCAGCAAGTGATACGTTAAGATCTTCTGGGGCACTGTCGTGACATCCTTGTTCTAATCTCGTTTCTATTTTAGACATCTTCTCTTCTTGATTTTGACTCAATTGTACGATATGCTCAAACATCTTATTGTGGCGTACTTGTTGTTCTAGTAAAAGAGAGAGTAGGTCTTCGCTCTTTGCTGACAAGACAGGTGGAGTAGGACAGCGCCGTTTTGGGGATTCTGTTTGGATCGGTAGTGGTGATTTTTTCCGTTTTCCGTGCCGGTGGTAAGATAGAACGCTCTGTAGAGACGCTTATCCTATTTCTCCCGTGGAGTTGTTCGAATGCGCTTTGTCTTGAAAGAATTTGAGGTTTTAGTCTTGAAACTGTGTCCATAAAAGCGTTATGGGACTTCGCATGGATTTTTTCCATGATGCTATGAGGTGAATATAATAAAGCACGACCGAAAGACCAGCTTAAATAGCGACGCTTTAAGTCTCTGAACGCTCTTTCTGAAGCTTTTGGGGCATCCGGATAGATCGCTTGTATGAGTTCCACTGTAGGAAGTGCGAATCGGATTTTCTTTTCAGTTTCTGGTGATATACTGTCACCAAAAAGTTTTTCGAATGTGTAATTGTGGATTTCCCATTTTTCCCAACCTGGAGGGTAATGTTTTCGCACAAGATCCACGACTGCTTTAAAGCTCCGTTCGTCTCCATCTGGTATGAGACCAGTCAATTCGCCCATCGTCATTGTCTTCGAGCAGGAAGCGGTATCGTCCATACTTCTGCAATGAGACGAATTACATTAAAAGTTAGCGCGTTGACTGTTATATGTCGTATCAATGTCGTATCAACTATGCGTCGTGCGACTTATGTCGTATTAGCACGGTCGTCGTATGAAACGGTTGTCGTATGAACTGCGTATCAATGTCACCGAAAATGATGCGACGTATCGTGGTGCGCCTCATTACGTTCATAAGAAAATGATGCGTCATTGATGTGACGTATCAATGATACGACGTCGTACCGTGATACTACGACGCACAATATTTTATTTGTGGGTAGTCGTAAACCCGCGCATGTGGCACACGGGCGCACTGCATTTCGTGGCTCAAGGGCGCACTACGACTTATTATACGACGGATTGTCGTAATTAAATTGTATTATGTAAGAATATTACTTACCAAGATAAAATTATTTTGCTTTTGTATACGTGTTGACTTGTCAGAATGCAAAAGCGTACTGACCAATGCACCACCCGCGCTGAATGAGTTCCCTCAACTGCAGTGAAGTTGTTGCACTTCACGTCACGTTGAGAATAGAGGGGGCTACTGTCGTAAAGAGCTAACTTCACACCGTTATGACGTCAGAATGTATATGCGTAGTCTCAAGGTGGATCAAGCCTTTAGGCTCGAACACCTAAATGTCAAATTTCATTCATAAATACGTTACAAGTCGCGGGGTGTGCGACTTGCAAGCATGGGTTTGACAGCTCGCGATAGACAAATGCAGGCAAAATCGAGGTTGGTACCTTGAAATCGCATAAATTTTCGGGGTTTAGCAAAGCCTAGATAAAATATGTTTCATACGCATTTCGAACATTAAAGTGATAAAACAATCAAAATATTTTATTTTACGTACTTACAAGCTGTCAGACACCTTTATTGTGTATAATATTTTAATGTACAGTACAAAAACGAATGATTTTTACTAAAATGAAAGCCCGATACTAGCACGCCATCTTGCATGAGAAACGAAAACTCAAACGGAAAGAGCCATTTTACCGACAGATTAATGACAGATGTTTACTGTCAGTGTAAAGTGGTTGTTTGCGTTTGATTGGTACACGATTTACATTCCGTTATTTCCATATTCAATAAAAATAAATCCAAATATATTTAGTTCTTAAATAAATATCACTAGGTATTTTATAAATTATGTCTAATACAATCGTTTTCTTTAATCATACGAAGTTTTAATTTTTTAAATTGCATTTTCGTGTTTGAAATATGAATAATGTTTCTAGGTTATATGCGTGCTACGAATTGTATGAGATAAATAATACGTTTTCATTGGTGGGCTTCGATAAATTTTTAGTAGGCTGCTTTTTTATCTTTCTTTGGCGTGAGCTGTAGATAGTAGCCATGCTACGGGGGCAGGCCTCTCGCTTCATCTACATCCATCACACATGCATGTTTTTTAATGTTTTAATTGTTTCTACTTTTATTTATGATTTTATATTAACTATGTTATAAGATCTCATACACAAAAATATATGTTTCTTATTGTAGAGGTATCGCAAAAATCCGCCGTTGCTTCGCTACCACCCTCCGGTGGCTGGAGCAATCTATTGGGCTAGAGCAATGTTCAACAAAATGAAACAACCTATAATGAGATTCCAGAAGGTACGACTCTATTACATTACATTGTAATATATGGCATTTCTCCACTGTTTTGCAAAATGTCACAGTTGTGCTATAAAGAAACAACCTATTATATAATTTTTGTTGATACTTTATTTCCACGGTTGCCAACTTAGGAATTTTGCCCCTAAATTTAGGGGCTAGAAGTGTTAAAGGGCCATTTTTAGGGGCAGGAAATTTTTGCGCGTAGAATAGAACGCACGATGAGTGAACTGCGCGACGCGTTGTTTCATTCAATATACTCTTTTATTTTATAAGCTACGAAACAATTTAGGCACTAATTATGACAGGTAGATATAAAATTCTATATATATTTAGGAGCTTTTAGAGACATTCAGAAAAAAGTTAGGGAAAAATTTTGATAAAGGTTGGTAACACTGTTCATTTCAAATATAGGTTCCAGAATTGAACAATTGCGAGCAGAAAAAAGAAGCGTTCCTACAATATAAAGCGTTTTCCAAAGTTATTAAGGAGTACGAAGACAGCAAGTATAAAGAGTGGGTTCAGACCGCCTCACTTTTTGTGGATAATATCATGAAGAGGAACATACTCAAAGTCGTCTTCAAGAAAGAAGGTATTGGGTTCAATTACTATTTATCTTTTTATAGTGATGCGAACAAAACAAAAGGCACAATGAAACGAATAATAGGTCTCACGTCAGTAAACGTAAGATTCCATGAGAGTGATCAGAACGTTCATTTCCACACTTATTGAAGTGTCGATACACTTCAATAAGTGTGGAAATGAACTCAAGCAGGAGACTCTACTTGATAATAATAATAGTTACTGTACTATGTAACAAACTAATAAAAATACAGAAATTATGCTATATTTACTTTGAGACAATTTACTTTGCGTGCTTCCGCCACCAGTTAGTTCATGCAAACTATTGCTGGCCAGCGCCCACCCACTACTGTTAGTCCCTTCATGCCCGCCACCAATAGTTGATGCATGCAACCCTGGTCGATACTGCTGCAGCCGTTGAGGCTGCAGCAATGTCGGCCGTCGTGCTCGCGACACGTGTTTCGCCTCTACACGAGGCATCTTCAGGCAGTGAAACCTAGATGTTGATCGTTCGAATGACAAGCAACGAATGCCAAAAATTACTTTTTTTTTTTGAAATGACTATGTAGCTAGCTCCAAGTGAGCTTTCGCTACTTCACCGGGCGTTTGAGGCGAGGGCAGAGTGCCCTCAACCTTTTTTAGGCAACATCACCAAAGGGCCCCCAGGAGGGACGGACCTCGGCTTTGGGCGTTGCCTGTGTGCGCAAGGCTTGGAGAGACAGCAAACTCTCATATTGCCTGATGGGCCGCGTATGCGTGCATGCAAGCCTGAAGGGCCAATCTGAGAATCAATGGCAAAAGCCTTTGGAGAGCAGCAACTCTCATCTTTTGCCTTATGGGCCGAAAGCTACGTTGCCAGAAGGGCCTATCCTGGGTGCAAGTCACCCGGGACCGCCGGGCGGTCACCAGTAATCGGAGCTAATCCTACTCTACGCACTCTGTTCCGGTGTCGAGTGCGACGGGGTCGGATAGTGTGCCAAAAATTACGCCGTATTGCCGCTTTTTATACTATCTGGGAGGGGGGGGGGGGGGGGGGAAGGGGATTGATCGTTATTTTGGTTTTGTAGTGAAAATATATTTAATAATGGGGAATTATTCAAATCTATTTGTTTATCTATCAAAGTAATATTTGATCTTTTATGTTTATTTATTTCTAATTGCTCCCATATACTCATTTTTATTCCCTTCTCCGCTGTATGTAATATTTTGTATGTGTGATTATTTAATAAAAAATAATGTGTGATTATTTTCCAATAGATGTTCTGCAAAATGTGATCGATCAGGGTGATTATTTTTAAACGCGTTGATATGTTCATTATAACGAATTTTAAAATTACGTCCTGTTTGTCCTATATAAACTTGTTGACAATCATCGCAAGTTAATTTATAATTTGAACTTTTTTGAAAAATTACAAAAAAGAACTCCAAATTATTTATCAAATTGCTATATCGAATGGATATAGTAAGAAAATCATTGATAAAATAATATTCGAAAAGAAACGGAACACCGTTAAAGACCTTTTATATGCGGTCCCACAAGATAAAACGCAAAGATATGCAGCGAGTTTAGAGGCGAAACACGTGTCGCGAGCACGACGGCCGACATTGCTGCAGCCTCAACGGCTGCAGCAGTATCGACCAGGGTTGCATGCATCAACTATTGGTGGCGGGCATGAAGGGACTAACAGTAGTGGGTGGGCGCGGGCCAGCAATAGTTTGCATGAACTAACTGGTGGCGGAAGCACGCAAAGTAAATTGTCTCAAAGTAAATGTAGCTTTGACTTCCGCAAAGTAACACTTGATTCTATTAACTATTATGCTATATGAATAAGCTTTGAAATTTCAAAAAATTGTGAAGTTTTTTTTTTTATTTTACAAGCTGATACAACTGGAGATGGTATGTAAAGACAAACACTTAAGTAAATGAAATTTTAATAATTGTCATGTAGCTGCTGGTACCGAAATTTTGGAGCGCTGGTAATTTGCCCTACAAATTTTGCAGATGAACTTCAGAGCGCGCACTTGATAATTACTGTCTTTATGCACGTTAGTCTAAATTACTGCGTGTACAGTATGCACTTGCCAAGTTTTTTTTCACAACTAAGATAGTAATAAAATAAAAAAAAAAAAAAAAAGTAAAATAAAAAAATAATTTATAAAAAAAAATTGGTTACGTTACCAAATTTTTACTCACAATAACTTTTAGATAAACGACGAGAAAAACATAATGAATAATATGATACTCCTTCACGATGAAGATGTTATAAATCTTGAAACATTGAATCTGAGGGCCAGCACGCTCGGGCGACTTTTATATATTCGTCACTGTTGACTTTTGTTGCATTGTCAATTGTTATATTGTAACGTGCACCCATTTCCATACATGTCCAAGGACTTGACGAAACAGTCTCGAAGAAAAATTACACCCATGCTAGTAGGCCAGGCAAGATTGGTGTCACACGCACTCAATACAACAAAAAAAGTCCACAACTAATTAATGTATTGACCAGAAACATCGGCGCCATCTGGCGGAGGGCGCGGAATGACGCTAACGGCTGCTGGCAGAGCCCACGTGGCCAAGAAAAAGGGCGGATCGCTGACGTCACTGAGGCCGGCCGATGTAGTCAACAAGGAGATTGCCGAAAAACGCAGGAGGGATAAAGCTCGTAAGAAAATTCTCTGTGTAAACTTGTTTTAAGATCCCTTTTCACTGTCTGTCGTACTTAACCAGTACCACGAAGATTCCTCTTTCTTTGATTAATTCTGTTCCCTCAAACTTTAACTTTTGTGTTGTGACGACTGGGGCGGTTATTAAGTATACCTGCCAGTCATTGCATATTATAGTACAACGGAGGGAAGATGGGCCGGTGGAAGGTGCAAATTAATACTGCCAATTCCGCTCCTTAGTTTTATAAATGATTACTAAATAAATAAATAAATATATACGGACAAATCACACAGATTGAGCTAGCCCCAAAGTAAGTTCGAGACGTATGTTATGGGATACTAACACAACGATACTATATTTTATAACAAATACATATATAGATAAACATCCAAGACCCAGGCCAATCTGAAAAAGATCATTTTCCATCTTGACCTGGCCGGGGATCGAACCCGGTCACTCCGTGTCGCAGGCAGGCTTGTTGACCGCTGCGCCACGGAGCAAAATTACTTCATTATAAAACGACCGCCAAAAAGTTTTGCATGTTCATGTATATATGTGACTTTCTTTATTCCACATAAAAGCATTTTTATTTTGAAAAATTACGATATCGATCCCTCGGGACTAATACTTTTTCCCGGGATAAAATGTACCCTATGTTCTTCTCCGTATTCTAGATAACGTGTATGCAAAATGTCATGATGATCAGTTCAATAGTAAAGGGGTGAAAGCGTTATAAATAAACAAACAAACTCGCTTTCGAGTTTATAACAATAGTTAGGATGTCCTAAGTATTCTAAAATATATTTACTATAAAAGAGAGAAGAGTATTTCTTTTGCTTTCCCTTGTCCCATTTCAAGTCGGTTCGACTAATTCTATTTCCCCAGTTTATTCTGGGTAGTCAATGGTGATAATTGTGCCTGTCGTACGGCTTGAACAATACTTGTCCACCACGTCACACCGGGGCACAGATTACTAAATAGTTACTAACCGGGGCGCCTTTTACCACGCCTCCTCTATGGCAATTCCAGCTCTTTGTGAACTATATAGTCGCCGTCCCTTCACATCACTATCTAAGTCGGGTCTCTGTATACTTATCAGTATTAGGAGCTATTAAAACTGCCTGTATCTATAGGTACCTAATATAAGGAGAAAAAAAAATGTATATTTTTCAGTTATGCTGATGAGGATCCCTGGACAGCACTATGAGAACGTCAGATCTCCCAGTTCTGTGTCACTATTGGCGAAAGAAGGACTGGTAAGTAATCTATACTATAATATTATAATGCTGAAGAATTTGTTTGTTTGTTTGAACGCGCTAATCTCAGGAACTACTGGTTCAAATTGGAAAATTCTTTTTGTGTTGGATAGTCCATTTATTGAGGAAGGCTTTAGGCTATAAAACATCACGCTGCGACCAATATATGCAAGGTTTCAATATAAAGGGCCTTTCAAGAAGGACGCGCCGACGCCGATGATGTAATTAAATAAAAGATGCAAAAATTAAACGCTTATTTAAATATCCGTCGGCTTCGAACAGTGGTACGGATCCGAAAGTTATCTGTCCGTATGCCTATCTGTGAATTCGTCTGTAATACCATAGCTCTTAAACAGATGAAACAATTGGATTTTTTTATTATCTGAAAAGGTTTTCTAGCGACAGTTATTAAGACATGTTTTATCAAAATCGGTTCAGCGGTTTTGAGGATAAGGGACTTCCGTATCAGGAGTTACTGTGTTTTTTTAAATAAACTCTTTTTCCATTTTTTACTATAGACTGACGTGACGTGGCGAGACCTGACAGTCCACAAGCTGATGCAGGAATACGAGCTGGAGTTCACTCCTAACTTCGACAAGGAAATATTTCAAATTTTGCATGAGGCGGAGTTGATGGAGCAACTAGGTAAGTCACAACAGATTTACCTTAACTATGTGTATTGCCGGGTAAAAAAAATATGATTTACCTAGGACGGCAAACGAACTAGCGAGTCACCTGATGGTAAGTGATCACCGCTGCGCATGAACAACTGCAACACCAGGATATAACAGTAGCGTCGCCAGCTTTTCAAGGAGTTGGGGTAGGATATGGGGGAGAAGAAAGGGGAGGGGAAGGATGGGCCTCTGACTCTCTCGCTCACTGAACAAAGCACAGAAGCGGTAAAGCTTCTACTCAAACGGTGATTTTCTGTGAGAGTGTGCTACTTGCCCGGACGAGCCGGCCAATTCATACTACTAGCAGAAATGAAATTTGGCGGGTAGCTTGGCTCTACCATGGTGACTAAATTGTGGTTGTACCACATAATTAAGCAAATTAAACAATAAGGGATTTCGGCGAGTGGCAGAACAGTGAGGACAAACTTCATCAATCATATTTGATCATCATTTTTAAGGTTCCGTACCCAAAGGGTAAAAACGGGATCCTAATAATATCGCTCCGCTGTCCGTCTGTCTGTCTGTCTGTCTGTCTGTCCGTCTGTCCGTCTGTCACCAGGCTGTATCTCATGAACCGTGATAGTTAGACAGTTGAAATTTTCACATATGATGTATTTCTGTTGCCGCTATAACAACAAATACTAAAAATAGAATAAAGTAAATATTTAAGGGGCTCCCATACAACAAACGTGATATTTTTTGCTTGTTTTTGCTCGTTATTAATAACAGCAAATAATAAAATTAAATTAAAATTAATTTTAAAGGGTGGCTCCCATACAGCAGACATGATTTTTTGCCGTTTTTATAGATAACGGCACGGAACCTACTTGGCCGGTGTTTTATAATTGGTGAACAGGGGAAAATTTTATTCTGAAAACCCGTCACTGCTTAGCATCACGTCTTGAGGAGCGCCAGTAGCGACGTTTTCACTCATAAGCAAACGAGGGCCAGGCGCAGTCGCAACCTGAGATTTAGTAGTGGATCACTAATCATATAATCTTTCGTATAAAAAAAAAACAAACTGCTGAACCGATTTTGATGAGATTTCAATGGGACCAATCTATTGGCAGAAACCTTTTTTATTTTCGTGATACACTTGGCTCCCCTTCGGACAGCGCAAGCCTATGCCCCACAATACGTGGTTGAATCTGTGGCTATGTGTTTATCTTCAAATCAACTTATTTTTTGCTGATAATGTGTTTTTAACAACAATAAAGTTCCCGAAGATTTGAAAATGGGATCCATTTTTATTAAATGCATATGTATCATGTAAATGCCATGCATGTACAGACGGCTACATATAAATCATATATAAATCTTACCCCCTCGCAGTATAGTGTCGCTACTGAGATGGTCAGATATCCCTGCAGCCGCCTGTACTTTGTTTTAGGCTTTGAGCTCCCCTCAAACATTCGCGATGTGGCAATGCAAAAAGCCCGTCTATACTACGAGTTAGAGGCACTGAACGACGTCATAACGAAATACAACGCTGGCTGTGCTTCACTGTCGCATTCGGAGACCCATCTGATGAAGAAGCACCTTCTGGATATGGAGCGACACATACTGCCTGGATTGACCCGAGTCACGTGGACCGCACTTGGCATCAATGACTACATCAAAGATATTACTAAAGGTGAAAACTTTAAAATAAAAAAATAACGACTGCCCAGCCAAAAACCTTTAAGTGGAGTGCCGTAAGATTTCGGTTTCGGAATGGCTAGTCAATGCTAGGCAATGAATCTTATGCATATAAATTTTTGAAATGTGTTTTAATAATATATACCTACAAAAATGTAGAAAGAAAATTTTATGCGATTTAATTTTTATTTATTAAAATTATTAATTTAATTTTTTTCAGTTTTCTTTTATTTTGTTAAAGGTATATTTTGAAAAGGAGCCCTAATAGGCCTCAAGGGAATGTAGGTATAAAGGTGTGGGGGAGGGGGTATGTAGAAGGGACAACAGCAACCGTTGACGCGGTTCCTAACAGATTAGTAAAGGTGGCAACTAGTTAGTTAGGTTCTAGGTTAGTTGTTCTTATGTTTAATTTGTGCACGATAACGTAGATTTCACCATTATGATAAACACCATTTTTCGTAATTTGGGATCCAATGAAATTATTACTTTGAGTGATGGAATACAAACAGTGAAATAATAAAATACAAACTAGAGAACCAATTAAACGTTTGGATAAGATTCCAACACTCCTTTTTTTAACACAACTCCTAAAAATACTGCGTTAAACTGCCGTCTTTGCCACCTATGAAGAATATGTTGTCAGGAACACTAGGAAAAGCCTCAGGAATTTCGGGGCACAGGAAAATACGTCCATTAGCTAAGTACCTACGATATTTAATTTGAAGACAAAAGTAGATTACAAATTATGATAAACTTTCGCTTGCGGGTCCGCCCGCGTAAATGTCTATCCCTCGGGAATAGTACTTTCTTTTCGGGACAAAAGGTAGCCTATGTCCTTCTCAGTACTCCAGAAAACTTGTATGCGAAATTTCATGATGATCGGTTCAGTAGTTACGGCGGGAAAGCGTAACAAACAAAAATCTTTCGCATTTATAATATTAGTAAGGATAAGTAACCTCATACTGCGGCATCTGCAGTGAGACGTATTCTCACTGCAGATGCCGCTTTTGGATACTTCAAAAGATCTGCAAATTCAAACATGGCTCGGAAAAGAAATATCGCCATAAGAATGGAGTTGGAAATATATATGCGGGATACTGATAATGTTGTAACGGTGCTGCATGCCACCTGCATGCTGCATCTCTTCCAACCTCATTTCTTTCTCATCCTGTCCCCACTTTTCATTCCTTATTTTATTTCAAATTTCATCCCATTCCATTTTTAGATTATTTTCTCTCTCGGTCATCGCTCATTCCATCATCATCTCTTGGACTGCTTACTTGATCGGTCTCTGATATGTTATGTAGAAGTTAATATATTTATATAAGTTGTGACAAATAAAATTAATTTTCTTGTCTGTTGTGTCGAGTCTCTGTTCTCCACTACTTCCTTAAATGTGGGGAGTCGACTAGAGCGCCGGGACAGGTCGAGGGTCCCACAATGTAATCAATAAAGCAGCGACCAGCTCCAGAATCCTTATTAAAATGATTTTTGTACATGCAAAACAGGATGCGGAGCATCTTGTGGGTGCAGGAAAAATGGATTAAAACGCACGTAGCTTGCTTAGAATGCAATGGTGACAGCTAAACCTTCACCAACAGTAATGAACAATATTTATGTTATCCTTAGTCCTAACTTACAATATAAATAATTGTATATATGAGAAAGATTGAGAGCATGTATAGATGTGTGGTAGTGCGGATGTTTGTTACTAAATCATACTAAAACGGCTGAACGTGTCATTAGGAAATTTTGCACGCAGATAGGTTATTACCTTGCCTACCTTTCATCTCAGAAAAAAAAGTACTATTTCCGCAAGATCGACATTAACGTGAGCGGAGCCGCCAGCGACAGACAGTAGGTACTTAATTTTTTTTTTGTTATAACTCGTTTTTTTTTGCGAAATATTTATAAATTAACATTAAAGTTACTACCTATGCAAATATTATGTATTAGAAATAAAATTGAAATCTTTGCTCTAAACATTATTTTCCCGTCCCTCTCATTTATCCGTACTCGTAAATTGTTGTAATCAAGATAGCACATTTTTTTTTTTTGTAAAACTTTAAAAAATGCAGACCAACAGTTTTTATCAAGATTCATTGACTGGCCCTGGATTCCGAGATTTTTGATTTTTTACGACTTCCGGCGCTCCACTAAATAGCCTGTGTCACTTGGGACAATGTAAGGATTCTTATGTTGGCACAAATACCCAAAACTGTACCGACATTTACATATTATGGTGAAATAAAAAAGCTCACACACATACTTACACGTATGAATAATTAAAACATTAGTCTTCTTTTTGAGCAGTCGTGTAAAAACAGTCTCTACCTAACCTATCACCGATCACCTCGAATTCGTTATAATGTGTCTAAATACAGACCACACCGCCAGCTAGCGAGCGAGCGATGCGCACGAAGATCGTTTCTCCTCTTTTCTTATTTCGGCTCACACGGCAACTACAAATATTAAGCTACGAGAGATGCAGCCGCGAAGATGCCGGCGATCCTATCGTTCCCCTCGCTTAGCTTCGTTCGCAGTGAAAACCATAGTATGAGATGAGGTAAAACGATGCAGGCGAGCGAGCGGGCGGGCAAAGCGAGGCGATGGAATTATGCGAGTTAGCCCGCCGTCTCACTCGCTAGCAAACTCTCCCCGCCCGGTCACTCGCCCGTCCGGTGTGAACCTACGTGCTTAGCTCATAGTTGCTTCGGCCGCCGCGCCAGCTCGCCCATCAGCTCGCTCGCTCGCTCGATTTCAACAAACACGACGGTTTAATAAGATGTGTGCAGTGCACATCGCCAAGTCCATACTTTCCCCTTACCTTTAAATTCTATCAACTAATTTTTCTAGGTCAAAACTCCCTGCAAGCGGTGTACAAGCAACTGAAAATGGTGGAAAAGGAAATCCAGTTCTTGATTGACCAAGTGCAACTGTTCGACTTGTTCCCACTTATTCGCCCGCAGAACTATGTTGATCCAGAAACGGGCATACCAGATGACACTTGGCTTTATCCATGCAAGGTAGGTGGATGAACTATGGCAAGATTTTTCTTTCTTTGAGGGTAACACTTGATTCGGGCTTTTCAAGCTGATATAATTTAATGACTATCTAGTGATGGCAGCCGGAGTCAACGACTTAACGCACCTTCCGAACCACACAGGAGCTTAAAAAATGTATGTGTGACTTGTGGTCTCCCATCCCAGGGGACCATGTCCTGGTTGCTTTACATTCGTATACTACAAACGCCCATGCCAATCGAGCTATCGCGCTTCTACACGTAAATCTACAGCGTGTAACATAACCAACTACAAAGATTCAAAGATTTATTCAGAAAATAGGCCTTTTCAGGCACTTTTTCACGTCAATTCACATTTTAAATAATACTTATTATATTGTATTCAAATTATTAATTACTAGCTTTCGCCCGCAGCTTCGCCCGTGTCAATGTCGATCCCTCGGGATTAGTACTTTTTTCCTGGGATAAAAGGTAGCCTATGTCCTTCTCAGCACTCCAGAAAACTTGTATGCAAAATTTCATGATGATCGGTTCAGTAGTTACGGCGTGAAAGCGTAACAAACAAACAAACTCACTTTCGCATTTATAATATTAGTAAGGATAAGGAAGTAAGGATTGTTCAATAGCTACAAACTACTAGCGTTTCGGAACCGACCACTGCAGAGAAGAAGACGCCAAAAGAAACTCTTCAACAGTATTGGTCGCCTACTTGCCTGAACATACATACATTCCCGTGAAGGGGTGACACAGCCCGTCAAAATGAACAATTTTTCCTATGGAGCCAATTGAGTTTCCAGCATTGGTGATGTTACACGCTATAGGTATATGAAATACATATAAATAACCTCTAGCGATACAGGCAGATGTAGGTAACCATATTATGTGATTTATATTAAACCAATAGTTAGTTACAAAACCAATAAAACCCATTGCTAGGCAAAGGCCTCTCTCTCTGCCTTTCATTCCGAAAACCAATGATAAAAATATCTATTTATGAGTTATTTTTAAATTGGGTCATTTTTATCACTCTTTATTAATAATATCTTCTGTAACTTATAATTTACTATCCACACGACTCTGCCCGCGTTTGTGTCAAGCCCTCAGGAACAGTAGAATTTCCGGGAACGAAAGGTACAAACGGGCCTCAAACCACCTCCATACCAAATTTCATCCAAATCACAGACAGAGTTACTTTCGCATTTATAATATTAGTATGGAAGTATGGATAATACGTTTGGATTCTATTTATATCTCTTTCAGTATACAAAAGGATTTTTTATCTAATGGATATCCATATTTCTCTAGACGTACTTCGTAGAAGTAGAAAATGAGCGCCTGGAACGAGTAGCCACCGTCTCCCGACTATACGATCGCATTGGTCCAATCCTGATGAAACTGGAGTACCTCATCCTGGGCACGAGCACTGGCACATCTAATGTTATGACAGCTTACTATACTTATTGGGAAAAGAGGATCTTCAAAGCTGTCATCCAGTAAGAGATACATACTTTAAATTAATGTCTATATTTCCTACTTGCTGTTCCCGCGACTCCGTTCGCGCACATTTGTGTGGGGGCCAGGTCTTATTATAACTGGAGAAAAAATTCAAGTAGCCTATCCTGTGTCCTGCCAGTACGTCTAAATGTTTATCTACCAAGTTTCATTAAATATTGTTTACTTACCTGCATACACACAAACACATACATACAACTACAGATCTGACCAAAAATACGTATGAAAAGTTCACAAAATTAACGCTTCGTAATCCCCTGATTTCTTTTCCAAAACTTAACTGATTTAATTTGTTTTTCATTAAAAATTTAATCTAAAGTATGGCTGTGTTTCTGTTTTCTTTTGCTAATATACCTAATCGCGTCAAATTTGTTTTCTAGATGTTTGAACACAACGGAAATTCTTAAAATTTTTTCAGGTTTTTGAAGGTTCTCATCTAAATAATTCAAATAATGAAAATGTCATGGTAATATATTCATGTTTGTAAAAATTCATTGATCTACTGGTACTATCCGGCGAAAAATCAGGGGACTACGCTTGTATAAAAATACGGCCCTCCTATTTCCAAACAGTTATTTTTATTGATGACCAAAACTTTTATAACTTTAAATTGCAAACATCTTCAATGGTTGCCATTTAGTCTGGTAATGTTCTTTCCTGACCCTGGATTTCTGTATCTAGGTTCACAATAGAGAATTTGGAGCAATTCCAGCGGATGCTAAGCGAGAAGACACCGATGTTCCAAGTGGATGCAGTTCTAGTCCCACCAGACATCACGATGAGACCGACTTCAGCTGAGTGCTGTAATATCGTTGGCTACAACATTAAACACTTCCTAAACAGGTTAGAGCTGATCAATACTGCCAAATCTTTATCTATGCTTCTACCTTAGGTACATTATAAATAGGAAAGATTCGATTGTGTGTTCGTTTGCAATAGGTAAACTCAAAAACTGGTTTAAAAAGTTGTCTGTAAAGTCAGTTTATGGACGATATGATTTTACGTGATAACGGTGGAGAGAAATAAATGAGTCACAAGCCGAACGCCTAGGCCGATCGTGCCTCTCTATCGCTTGTTCCTCGCTCTCGCTTGCACACGGAACGTGTCACTTTATAGTGCATGCATCCGGCGTTTATCGATTTATAAGACGTTATCAAGTCAAAAATTGGTTATAACGCATTATTTTGCGAGTACTGCAAAAACTATCGATAATACTTATTTATCCTGTCATGATCGTTTTCCCCTTTTTTCACATATGAGAAGCTTCGAAACGACTTCGAAAGAAGTAGTAGCAACAGCTAGTTGGAAATATTTTTGTTCGATTTCCTATTTTCTCGACTGGTCTGACAAAACAAAGATAACATTCTAAGTAAAGGATGTAAGAACGTCACCCAATGTTTTAATTAGAACTGTAGTAGTATTTTTTTCGTATGTGCAAGTTGCCAACACTGGTGTCAGATTTTTGAGGCTACCTAAACGCATCTGACATAGCTTGATGTGCCTTCCCGTAATAGACTAGTTCGGTGCCCGAGTCTGATTATGAACTGAGTCGCGCTCGACTCTGGTAAGTAGCTATTAAGGGGTGGTGTGAAATGAAGTTATTTGTAGTGTAGCTACAATTAATATCAAATAAAATTTTGAATTATTGTAATGCTTTGTATAACTTGTTATACTGGAGAGTTTGTTGAGTAGAAGTTGTTTTGAGTTTGATATTCGAACTCGAGTTAGTTCTGCGACTCAAATTTTTTGTCGACTTGAGTTCGTGCTCTGATGGCTCGTGCTCGACAATATAGACTCCCGGACTCGAGTTTTTTTTACAAACTACATAGTTGTATTGTAGTAGTAGTACTTTTTTGAAACTGTTATCGCGTTCTTGCAGATCAGTACCTTAGTTTACTGAATTATTTTAGATTGACGTCGTTCCCCCGGTGGATGAAGAAAACCTGTCTACCTTGTCCTCCTCAGCGCATTGAAGAAGCCACAGGCAATGAGTTCTACGTGTTCTCGTTTTTCGAGGACGTGCTACGAGTTGTTACCGTCAATGATCTCACCCTGCTAACACAGGACACTATATACAGGCTTACCCAGGACATCAATACATACATTCAGAAGTACGTGTGCAGAAAAGATTTAAAATGAAAAATAGTAAATAAAAATAACCCTACACAAATAATACTTATAGTATTGTCATTTAACGATTATACTGGTACGAGTGATGCACTTAATCGAGTAATTATACGCCATTACATCATTTTGGAAGAGCTGATATTCTTACACTGCTGGACCAATGCTAACCAAACATAGCTAAGAACTACCGCACAGAAACTGGCTTTCAAATAAAAAAAACCGGATCGTAATCGGTCCATCCGTTTGAGAGCTAGTTTTAGTTTCTATTCATAATTCGACAATTAAATAATGGGTGGTAGTAAAGAAATATGCATGCTTGGAATGTGTATCCTCCCTACGGGGTAATATGTGATAAAAGAATTCGACGCGGCGATTTGAAGTCACGATAGTGTCAGGTGTAACTGGTAAGACGTAAACCTAAGGGAGGTGTTCAAATCCTATCTGAAGCAAGTTCTTTTTATCACATATTTGCAATTAAAATAATATACCGAGCATTGTTTGTAGTTCTAAATAAAACAATCTAATTAAATTAGTTTCACACTATTATAAATAAGAATCAATTTGCTATTATACATAGCATACAGACATAGAATCACGTCTTTTCCCCTTGCGAGGAAGAGCCTAGGTCTATAAGACCTTATGGCCACATTTAACATGTTGGAGGGCGTGTAAATGGAAAACGGAATCAAAAAGTGATGGGTTGATAGCCACATCGCCTATTGACATGATTTCGTATATTTTAGTCCAATCCCTCGATCTACTTTTACGATCTGTGCGGGAAGAGAAGCAGCTGGCACATTCTAAGTTTTTTCCTTTTTCCAGCCACCAGCATAGTAGATTTACTATTATAACAAACGCTTTCACTCACGTATTGAGTGAAAGCGTTTGTTATATATATTATATTTAGTCTGTATCAGTTCATTTCAAGTGAATCAATTTGGTCTTCTTTTCTGTATCATCATGGCTAAGGTCATCGAGAGTGGCTCTTTTTGCAAAGGATGTTTGTTTTTAATGAGTTTAATTGGCCAACACTGGTGTCAGATTTTTCTAGGGTTCAGATTTGCCTAAAGGCATCTGACATAGCTTAACGACTGCCATCAATGATGACAGCCGGAACCAACGCTTAATGTGCCTTCCGAAGAACAGAGCTTAAAATATTTTTATGCCACTTGCGGTCACCTATCGCAGTGAGGACTGCGCCCAAGGTTGCTTAGCATGCGTAAGCGCTTTTAATGCTTTCAACCATTGGGCCATCGGGCTCCTCCTTTGCTCTTCTTCTTCTTCTTCATAACCATATCCTCATGCCTGAAGGTCGTGACCATCGGGAGCAGCTCCCCTCACAATGGTTTTCCACCCTGTACCCTCCTTTGCTATATCCTTCCTAATAGTATCTCAAAGGACTTACCTAAAGATGGAGGCATATTACCTTTAACCTTTTCAGTATGGCATTTTCATGAAAGTTGAGTCAACTAAATAAGATAAGCACTCTAAGAGTTTTCATTACGCCCAAACGTAAATTTTATTTATAGCTGCTGAATTTTATTTATGTAGAAATTCTTCTGATTTTAACTTTAAACTATAAATTTTAAGGTGGCAAAAGTATCAGCATCTTTGGGCTTTTGACAAGAACCTCTCTTGCGAGAAGTACATTCAGAAATATGAACAAATCCACAAATACGACGAGAAGTTTTTCTTCTTCGAAGATATTATAGCAGAACTGGACGCTCATGTCAAGTTTGTGGATGTTGGTGCTATAAGAGTGAATCTGCGACCCATTATCAAGCAAGTTCAAGATCATGCCCTTGAGTGGAAAAATACCCTGGGCCAGTGCATCGCCACCAAGACTAGAATGAATATGTACGACTTGAAGAATCAGATAGATGTAATTATGCTTTGTTATGTTAGATGGAGACATCTTAATTCATAGTATTGGCATCTTTGCAGTATTTATTGTATCCTTTTCGACTTTACTACATCAAGTTATCAGATTGACAAGTTGGTGAAAGATATTTGTTTTCTGTATTAGCCCGCCCTACCCTTTGTTCTTTTAATTGTTTACATATTGTCCCCAGTCTCTAAGAGCAACCATGAATATGAACATAAAAGGTCTAGAGGATTTCAAGCTTGTGATGGCAACAATCACCCTGGTTCAAGCGATGACCATCACCGCTGAGGTGAAGTACCGTGGCATGCAGGAAATATTCCATATGCTGCGGCAACACGGAATTGATGTGAGTTGTCACACTTATGATTTATAGGCATGAATCCAATGTTTTCTCAATTGTACTTTTAAGTACACGTTATTCGGTATCCAGTTAGCCCATGAATATCGAAGTGTAGCAATATCTCTGATTAATTTATGTTGTTAAGAAAAAATACTTCAGCTGCAATGATGCAGTTTTTTTTTTACTAAGTATTGAAGTAGGTATTTATCTCCCATCTCTCCTGATGGTAAGTTTTGCAGTCAAAGTACTGCAGTACTTCAAAAATTAAAGTGGTGGTCATGTTGAGGGATTTAAATTCTAGATCTTATGCCCACATGGTGAGTTTTATTCTTATTAATCAGTGTGTTAATTTTGGAACAGGTCTCTGATGATGACTTAACGTTTGCCAAGAGTCTAGAAGCGTCTTGGGGTACCCTTTACCAAGCATCGATATTCCGGGGTAATACCCTCGAACAAACCAAAGAAAAGTTCTCCAAACTGAACGTGATAGAGATATCCAACTTCTTGAAAGAACTTGATGACTTTGTTGAGAAATTTGATTTGGAGGGACCGGCTACCGTAGGTGAAGACATGGATAGAGGGTTGATACTTATGGAGGTACGACAATATGCGTTTCTCGTAGGGTTTTAAATTTATTTATTAACTTTGTCATTATACTTTAGTGCTCTTGATCATCGGCGTGAAATTTTAGATTATGCAGTAAACACTAAAATGCTTACTTATAGGAGCAGAAGAAAAATTGTATTAATATTATTTAATCATCATCATCATCAGGTCTTTTTAGTCTCCGCTGCAGGAGCATGACCCTCTTTGTACTACCGGAGCCATAATTGGCCAGAGCAAACAGAAATGAAATGAAATTATTATGCATTAAATTATTTAATACCATAAATAATTTCATGCATATTATAAACATTTTTCTGTTCTTTATTTCAATTTAAAGTTCTGCTCCTCAAAAAAACACCCTTTAGTTGATTACCAAAAAGCAATTTGTAAATTCATGTACTTATTTCTGAACTATTTAATTTTCAATATAGCAGATCAGCTTATTTAGTTATATACTGTCCAAGTTTACGAACTTACAAAACAGTAAGTATAAAAAAAAATATACTAAAAACCTCCTCTCAACTTTCAAAATTCTATGACAGGAATATCAAAAATACTTTGACGAGCTGGAATCCCGCAAGAAAATGCTTCAAGCAGCTGAGCAGCTATTTGACAATCCTCTGGCTGACTTCTCAAACTTCAACCGGGCCAGGACGGACTTTAGCGCCATGGACCAGATTTATAAGATCTACAAAGCGCAGAAAAATGCTAGAGAACTGTGGGCCAAGACATTGTGGATAAATTTAAATCCTCAAGCACTCGTGGATGGAATCGAGCAGTTCTTCAAGGAGTACAGGTAATAATCATATATTGCCTGATGTGATATAAGATTTCCCTAAGGCTTTTATGATGTTCAAGTAGAACTCTTACACTTTTTATAGATTTACTTCGTTTTTAGGAAATTACCCAAAGCTGTTCGACTTGCTCCCACTGGTATTATGCTGGACATCAAGATGAAGCAGTTTAAGGGCATCGTCCCACTTATGGTGTCGCTCAAGAACGAGGCCATGCGTGAGAGACATTGGAAAGAACTGATGCATAAGACCAGTAAGCGGAACTTTTAGTTTGTCCTACTTATGATTTTTTTATTTAGGCATTTGGTTTTATGTGAAGCACGCAAAACAGCTGAAGTGCTGATCGGTTTGGATAAATTCAGTCATACAGTTTTTCTGTTACCTAAGATTCATATTAACATTTAAAGATTTTGTCGGTAGTTGGATTTTGATTAGAATTACAACAAGACAACTTAGTTTGAAACTGACTTCTCGTAATTAAATAAATCAATGTAAGGTTAAATTAACTTGCTCGCTGTGATGTTAAGCTAAATATATTATTATGATTATCTAGAGTTAATACATGATTTAGGCTCTGTACCCCGCAAGGGAGAAATAAATCATTAGTATGCATGTTTGTCTAAAATCATTTGATATTTTATACTGTTTTGTGCAGTCGTGTATGATTAATTTCAAAATCATTGTCATCAACAGCCGGTCTATATTCAACTTCTTCTTCTATCGAGTCGTAAAATGATTTTTCGTTTAATTAAATATAACTTATATTCCACTGCTGGCTAGATATAAGACTGTTTCAATATTTGAAAATAGATACATATCAAATTATATAGAAATACATCTTTACAGATCAGGATTTCGATATGTCTCCCGAACGGTTCACCTTGGAGAACATGTTTGCAATGGAACTGCACAAATACCAAGACGTCGCCGAAGAAATTGTCAACCATGCTATAAAGGTGACACTATGTTATATTGTGCTTTACTTTAGCTTCTTACGCATTCCTATATTATACATCGTAGTCATTGTATTTGTTTACCGTTACATCTTCCATTTTTTGTTTTGATTATTGTAATGCATTTGTCTTTTACCATCCCATATTTATACAATGTATATATTTTTTTCTTTTTTTTTATCTTCATATTTATATTGTACTAGCTTTCGCCCGCGGCTCCGCCCGCGTTAATGGCGATCATACTTTTCCCCGGGCATAGTACTTTTTCCCGGGATAAAAGGTACCCTATGTCCTTCTCCGTACTCCAGAGAACTTGTATGCAAAATTTCATGATGATCGGTTCAGTAGTTACGGCGTGAAAGCGTAACAAACAAACTCACTTTTGCATTTATAATATTAGTTAGGATTAGGATATAGTTTAGTTTTAATCACTGTAATTTTAAAAGATAAAATAAACTTAAATTAGGAATTCTGATTCCGAGATTCTAATATAGCTAGGAGGTTCAAAATCACATTGTATAAATATGGGAGAATAAAAGATATAAATGCATTACATCTTCTATTGATTTTGTTTAATTTTTTTTGTAATAATATCAGATTTTGCAAACCCTGGCATCTGATATAGCTTGACGACGTTATCAATTATGTCAGTCTTGACTAACGGCTTAAAATGCGTTTCGAAGACGGGCTAAAGATATTTCCTTGCCACTTTCGGTCACCCATCATAATATAGACCACTTCCAGAGTTGCTTAACATGCTTAGTGAAACGCTAAGATTATACCCACTCTCAATTTTACCGTTTAATATAGTAAAAAATATGGTTTTTCGTGAATATTTCAAGCGATCTTTTTTAGGATTCCGTACCCAAAGGGTAAAAACAGGACCCTATTAATATGGCTCCGCTGCCCGTCCATTCTAGTTGCCTCTCCTATACTCGTTTAGTTAAGATGACAATGCATGGTTATCTGTGTGAAGTCATTCTAAATCCAACATGGCGGAACACCCAAGATGGCGAACTAGCTATTTTTTAATGCACTCCGACAATAAGGATATCAAATTAAATGACTCGCTGAAAATAAGTCGAAAGATAAAGTAAAATAAGTACATAAAAGCTTGTTTAAAAAAATATACTTTCTTTTATTATTTTATTACTAAGTCGCGCTCAGCCAGTAGCAATACAAAAGTCTGGTTGCATACGCATGCAACCTGGTTTTCACTGTTCTAAATGTGTATCATACACACTTCGCAATATTTAATAAAAATACTTACTGTGCCATCGAACACCTTGATTTCCGAAAACAAAATATAATTTACAATCTTATTTCAGGAATTATCGATAGAGCGTGGCGTCAAAGACGTGCAAGACACTTGGGCTGCCATTGCATTTACGGTGGCTCGGCATTTCAACCGTGGTGAAGACCGTGGCTATACTCTCAATCCATGTGATGAAGTCGTAGTGAAGTTGGACGACGATGCCATGAATTTGCAGAGCATGGCTGCCTCCCAGTAAGTAATATACGTTTTTAGTTATATCTAGGAATGAAAACCCCTCCCAGTGATAAAAATTGGTTATCCCTTTCTTAAGTTACAATTGTTCGTACAAACCTGACTTTGATGTATAGCTTAGTATTCAGATATGAGAAATATTATACCATTCACACGTGAAAGATTTAAGATTTATATTGTGTATAGTTTAGTTAACATTTCCAAATTCTAATAATTTTCATCGCCATATAGGTTTATTGGTCCATTCCTATCAGTAGTACACACTTGGGAACGTCGGTTAGCACTGATCTCAGAGGTTATTGAAGAATGGATGGCAACGCAGCGCAAGTGGCTGTACTTGGAAGGTATCTTTGTCGGCGGAGACATTCGTATGCAGCTTCCAGACGAAGCCAAGAAGTTTGATGACATCGACAAGGCATTTAGAAAGGTACCTATGTATTTTGTTTTTAGGATTCTGTACTTCAAAATGCAAAGTCAAGACCCTTTCACCCAAAGGAAAAATTTCGAAAAGCATACATTTTTAGTTACATCATTAATAATATGTTTAATTTTTTTTTCATCATCATCATCATCATCTCAGCCCGTCTTCCGCCCACTGCTGAGCATAGGCCTCTCTTCGTTTCCGCCATCCGTCTCGATCCTGTGTAATATTTTAATATCAATATTTCAATATTTTTTTACTTATTTTAATTTACTTCGCACAATCTAAGACATCCTTGGTTATGAAAGCTTAGCATGTAAGCTAAGCTTTTATATTCATCATTAAACATATGTAAACAAAATGTGTAAGTATTATACTTATGCAGCTTTTTGACTGGATTTCAGATTATGCTGGACACTGCTAAGCGATTGAATGTAGTGGATTGTTGTACAATTCCTGGCAGACTAGAAGAATTCATTAACTTGGGATTGGGTCTACAAAAGTAAGTGTATGACTATACTGAAGTTAAAAATAATATCCTCCTGTTTTTCTACCGCGCGGAGTCTTCACTTCTGTCGGCACTTCCGGAGTGCAACCCGTTGTTCCATGTTGTGCAGCGATTATGTGCAAAACTGAAGCTCCGCTGTGAGTTTGAAACATCATGGCATCACCTACCATAAGTAAATTTCATTATATTGTGTTAATCTTGTGTTAATAAGGCATTTTGAAGCAAAAACTTTAAAAGATATTTAAATGGAACATCGGTACGCGAACTTGTATCGGCCGGGAACCGATCTAACCTAATAATATTCTGATATCTATGGTCTGTATTGTTACGGTTTTTGATTGCATCTTTAGCTCGATACATCGAAATCTCGGATCCGTTTTACGATTGCTTGACAAAGCTTAATCTCTCTTATAAATATTACAGATGTCAAAAGTCCCTAAACGACTACTTAGATTCGAAACGCCGTATCTTCCCGCGTTTCTTTTTCATATCCACGGATGAGCTGCTATCCATTCTGGGAAGTAGCGAATGCAGTTGTGTTCAGGAGCACATGATCAAGGTGAGATTTTTTTTACATTTCATTAGTACCTACATGACTACAATCAACAGTCTGACTGTTAAAAAAATATAAGATAGAACAAACTACAAACCCGAACTGATCATCTTCTTAAATCTAAAAATGATATCTAATAACTAAAAGTGAAAATATTAGTATCTTAAATTCTACCCAAAACATATAACTGGCTTTGTTGCTTATAAGCTTGATAGACCAGGGGATCGTGGGTTCGATTCCCACGGGAAGCACACTTTGTTTAGTTGTTTCCAGTTTGGTTAGGACATTGCAGGCGTGAATCACCTGAATGTCTGATAATAAAGATGATTCCGCGCTTTGGAAGGCATGTTAAGCCATTAGTCCCGGCTGCTATCTGGTTGTCGTAAAAGGAACCACGCCAGAGGCTGGGAGGCGGTACCGAAGAACTCTGACACAGGGTGTGCATGGTCGATTGAACATGACACCTACTTGAAATAATGATGATGAGCTTGATAAAATATTGTTTTATAAAACAATATATGGAAATTAATTCCTTTCAGATGTTTGATAATATTCGAGCATTAGACCTTTATGTCGATCACACGAACCGTCCAGTGGCGGCCAAGATGATATCTGCTGAAGGAGAGGTAACTAATACAATTCATTAAAATTTGTTCACAATGGCAATGGCATTACCTACAACAGAATTATATAAATCATTTTAATTAGTGACATAATGCACCGAAAAATCTTTCAGATCATGGATTTCCGTAATGTAGTTTACACAGAAGGTCGCGTGGAGGACTGGATGAACTTGGTTCTGATCGAAATGAGAGCCACAAATAAGTTCATAACCAAGAAAGCGATATTTTACTTTGGTAGAAATTGGAGAGTGCCAAGGTAAAGTATATTATCAACTAGGTACGTGTTGTTTAACAAGAAGGCAAGATTTTATTTATGACGCTAAACGAGCAAGCGAGTCACCTGATGGTAAGTGATCACCGCTACCCATAGACAATGCAACATTAGGGCAGACTGAATTATGTTAAAAAGAGGAAAGATTTGATTGTTTGTTTCCATCGAATAGGCTCGATTTGCAAAATATATCTCTATTAGAATTCTACATTATCCCTGATGAACATAGGCTATTTAAATACCTATATGTTCCTGTACGAAGCCGGGACGGGCCGCTAGTATTATAATAAGTGCGATAGAGCATTTTTATGCTTCAGTAATCTGTATTTTATTTCTAGAACGGACTGGATTATGGAGTACCAAGGCATGGTGTGCCTGGCTTCCAACGGAGTATGGTGGACAGCTGAGACTGAGGAAACTTTTATCCGCATTAAAAAAGGAAACAAGCGCGCCATGAAGGAGCATCTTATGCAGCAAAACGAACAACTGGATGGACTAGTAGTCAAAGTGCGACTAGGTACGACAGTTAGATCGACTGTTTGATTTTGTAGATGTACTCATTTAGCATATTTGTTAGCATATTGCATGAAAGCCACGATGCTTTAAAAAGCGTTATTACATAATAGCGATAATTGATACCTACACTTTATCATTGATGCTATGCTGCAGAAGCAACACCTCACACGGTTATACTGTACTTACATTCTTCTGTTCCTTAGCCAAGACCAGATCCGTTAGGTAAAGAAAGAATACGAATTTTTAAGCATTATTTTTGGTTATAATTTATAATGAAATTTTTGTTAAATTTTTAAAGCATGCAGTCATTCCAATCATGCAGATTGGGCGAGCTCCGTAGCGCAGTAGTTAACACGCCAGCCTACGAAACGAGGGTTCCCGGGTTCGAACCCCAGCCAGGTCAAGATGGAAAACGATATTTTTCAGATTGACCTGGGTATTGGATGTTTATCTATATAAGTCGCTGTGGCCACCCACTGGTCAAAAACTGTATAAGACAGAGCTTAAATTATAACCATTTTGACTCGAAATAAAGAAGAGGTATCTATTATAAAATATAGTATCGTTGACTTAGTATCCTATGACACAAGTTCACAACTTACTGAGCAGCTTGCTCAATCTGTGCGATATAGCCTATACATTTATTTATTATGTTATTTATTTATTACTTATCAGATTTGTCCTCCAACGACCGATTGAAATTCCGCACGATTACAACAATTGACGTGCATTCGCGCGACATCATCGAAGGGTTCGTGAGGGACAACGTGACCGAGGCTCAAGAGTTCGAATGGGAAAGCCAGCTGCGGTTCTACTGGCTGAAGAAAGATGACAACTTGTGGCTCAGGCAGTGCACTGGTTGGTAATCCTATAAAGTCTGGGTGGGTACAACCTTCAGGAAATTTTAGGCTAATTTCAGAGTGATGCACTTAAACAGTGCCGTCCAGACGCGCGCGTTTGCCATTACACTATAGTAGTCCTTTCATAGTTACGCATTTGAAACGCACCGCTCGGAAAACGCGCACCGCCACAGCCTGCGGGCCAGGGCTGTCGAAGTGCGCGCTCATTTTGCAATGTTTTACGACGTCGCTGTTGCACTGTTTTCCAAATAAATAAAACAGCTAATCCTGTTACCTGTTTATTTTCTATGGAAAAGAGACCAAAAGAGTCGGCTATTCATAACGTTGCACTCTTTTCCATAGAAAATAAATAGCTTATCCTGTTAACTGTTTATTTTCTATGGAAAAGAAACTAGAGAAAAGAGAAATGAGTCAGCTGTTCATAACATGTACATTGCAACGAAATGCGGGATACCAAAACCCGTTTCACAGCGCACCGGTCAAGCGCGCGCTGTTGAAACGCGCTAGTCAATGGCGCGTCTCGCCGGCGTCTCTCTGAAATCAGTCTTAAGCATGGAAGCATAGAATCTCGAGACAGTATCGTTATGCCAGCTTATTATATATTATGGCGGTAACACCTGTCTTTTCACAGTATCGGTAAGGCTTCACCATGTCTTTAAACAAAAAATTAACAACGTGATTTTGAACCCCCTAGCTATATTGAAATCTGGGAATCAAAATGCCTAATGGAACACAGAATTGCAAGAAAAAAAGGTGAAAAACGAAAAAGAAAATTTGGTTTCCCATACAAAGTCGCCGCTCCGCTGGACGAATTTCTATGAAAGGTTGAATTTATTTTTTTGTCTTTTACCCTTTTTTCTTACAATTCTGTATTCCATTAGGGATTCTGATTCCCAGATTTCAATATAGCTAGGGGGTTCAAAATGACGCTGTATAAGTGCCAACAATATAGAAGAAATAAAAACCAAAATTATAGTCATCAGTTAGTCTGGAGCGCACTATTTTCAGTTCAATGATATGCATGCAGACCAGACAGAATTTTATTTTTAGATGAAGAAATTTAAAGACTTTTGAATCTTCGAATCACTAAAGTAATAAATCTATCAATGATTTTAGGTTTTTTTTATTATGTATCCTAATCCTAACTAATATTAAAAATGCGAAAGTGAGTTTGTTTGTTTGCTTGTAACTTCTGAACTGATCATCATGAAATTTTGCATACACGTTATCTGAGGTACGGAGAAGGACATAGGGTACATTTTATCCCGGGAAAAAATACTGTTCCCAAGGGATCGATATTGACGCGGGCGGAGCCGCGGGTGAAAGCTAGTAATCCATATTTTTAATTTCATAAACCGATCGCTATTTTCATGTAAGCGCTTGTCTTTTTGCTGTATTCTCGAACGCTCTTTATAATAAGAGTTGAATCTCTTGTAATAAAGGAAATGTCTTTCCAGGGGTATTTGAATACGGCTACGAGTACATGGGGCTAAACGGCCGTCTGGTGATCACACCACTGACTGATCGAATCTACCTCACGATTACGCAAGCCCTGACTATGCAGCTGGGGGGAGCCCCCGCTGGTAAGGATTTCGATAGTCTCTATATATCTTTCGTCATTATCTGTATGGTGCAGGCAAATTGTGCAAGGTAAGCTCGTACATCTTCAATAACATCGAATAAATTTTCCTAACGCAGAACCTGATTCAAAATTACAGTAGGTAATTTATAACAAGACAAAACGTAATAGCTAACAATGGCTTAAGTTTCGATAAGTGGCGCGTGTTCACCGGAACATAAACAGACTCAATTATCTTTAAAAAATAATCATAATTCATCTTATTATAATATAATAAAAAAAATATTTTAATACCGAATTTAACCTACCAAAATAAACTCAACACTTTTCATTTCCACATTTTCTCAGATATGTCATTAGCAATATGTTACACTTAATAGGCAGACATAGATACAGGCGTATATCGCGGTAGAGGTACGACGCTACTGGCAAAATTAAGTTTTGATAGTAGCATGATCGTTTGTCTTCCTATATCATAAAAAGAAAAGGCGGATAACCAAGTATTAGTACTTAGTTTAGTACATCACAGGTCCAGCCGGTACGGGCAAAACAGAAACGACAAAAGACCTGGCCAAGGCGCTAGGTCTGCTCTGCGTGGTGACCAACTGCGGTGAAGGCATGGACTTCCGCGCGGTCGGGCAGATCCTGGCCGGGCTGTGCCAATGCGGTGCCTGGGGATGCTTCGATGAGTTCAACAGGATCGACGTCTCCGTACTATCTGTCATATCCACGCAGCTACAGTGTATTAGGAGCGCCCTTCTTATGAAGCTGAAACGGTTTACGGTAAATCAGTACCTATTTCTTTTTATCTTATTTTGTTTAGATATCGGTGGTTACGGCTATATACCGAAGGAGGGATGGCGTCAAACAGGCAGCTGGCTGTAATAACTTTCGCTTAATTAGGTATACCACAATATGAATGCTGCAGTGTCCGAAACTCCACAGCTGAGGACCCAAGCCGGATACGCTTAGATAAGGAGAATGAGGCGGTTAAGGCGGCAGAGGGAATACCCGAAATATGCGTGCCGTGTCCAAGAGCACTGCTGCTGCCTTCTGTATCTGACCCTTGATCCAGACATCCAGTGATTTAATGACATTAAGTAAATACTCGCAGGAATCGATTGATTCTTGATATAAAAAAAGGTTAAATACTGGACTTTTCGGGGTATTCTTCTCAGCAGTGAAGTTAGTTATTTGACAGTATAAAAAACCTTCTCCTAAATACATTACTTAAATACGTATTTAGGGATCTATTACACAGATTAAGTACCGAAGTTGTGAACTTGTTTTGTAAGATAACTTATGTACATTTATAATAGAAACATATACTTAGATAAACATCCAAGAACTAGGCCAATCAGAAAAATCATTTTCCATCCTGTCCTAACCGGGGAGCAAACCCGGGATCCTTGATTTAAAGGCACTAGCGATAACACTTAGCCACAGTCTTCTATATGTTGATTTTATTTTCTTACGGTATCTTTTCCTTTTGTCTAGTTTGAAGGTCAAGAGATTGCAATGGACAGCAAAGTTGGCATTTTCATCACCATGAACCCAGGCTACGCTGGCCGCACCGAGCTACCGGAGTCCGTGAAGGCATTATTCAGACCTGTTGTATGCATTTTGCCTGATTTAGAGATGATCTGCATGATCTCCCTCTTCTCGGACGGCTTTTTGACAGCGAAGGTAAAAATCATTTTTTGATTACATAAGTTTTTTTTATTGATGATTTTATAACGTTTGACCCCTAACAAAGATAATATTATACAAACGTATAGACTGCATACAAAAATATCCAAAGCAGCAGACCGGTTACCGGCAGGCTGTGGTAGTTAGTTACACTTACTGCCACTATGGTTGATGGAGTGGGCGCTGCAGTACAAATCTTACTTCTATACTAATATTATAGAGCTGAAGAGTTTGTTTGTTTGAACGCGCTAATCTCAGGAACTACTAGCTCAAATTGGAAAATTCAATTTGTGTTGGATAGTCCATTTATTGAGAAAGGCTTTAGGTTATAAAACATCACGCTGCGACCAATATGCGCGAAGCATCAATAAAAAATGTTTTGAAAACGGGGAAAAATATTCATCTATACTAATTAATCATAATAACAGAAATTGCCGCGAACGAAGTCGCGGACGACAGCTAGTAGGTACTTAATATGGTGGATTTACAGTTGTGAATAAACCTATGGCGCCATCTTTATGATGAACCTGACAAAAATTATACGCAATAGGCGTTGGGACCACATGCCCCTAACTTGCCTGATAAGAAGCAACAATGAGGTCTATGGTAGTACACGCAAACTCAAATAATACCTATTCACTCTTGCCTTGGCAACCCCTCAATTGTACATAGGGAAACAGCGATACACATTGTATCTATTGTGGGAATACTTAACAGAATTCATGTAAATACATGCTAACATAACGACTGCCTGATAATACTAAACTACTGCTAACAAAGGGAACTACTGCTACCTTCCGAAGTACTGAGGAGCCCAAGATATTTTGTGATGGGTGCACACTAATTTCGACTGTACCATGCATGACGTTGCCTAACACGCAGAAGCGCTACAGCGCATCGCAATACGAAAAGTGTTCGTTTAGTTTGTGATCAGTTCATCGATTTGGCTATAGCACGCCTGGTGACCGACAAAATTATAATCTTATCCAGAATTTTGTCAATAGGTTCTAGCAAAGAAAATGACAGTGCTATACAAAGTCGCAAGGGAACAGCTATCAAAACAGTCTCACTACGACTGGGGACTTCGAGCCTTGACAGCAGTCCTGCGAATGGCAGGAAAGTTGCGGAGAGATTCACCTGGCTTGAGCGAAATTATGGTGCTCATGCGTGCTCTGAGGTAAGTCTATATCAAGTAAAAAAGTTCCAGAGTACATTCATTGAAATATATTTTTATTACCTATATTGTCCCACTGCTGGGCATAGGTCTCTCCTGTCTCCTTCCATTTGTCTCGATCTTAGAGCCATTTCATACCAATTGCGCTAAAAAGCGTCAAGATCATTTCGCCATCGTTTTCTTGACCTGGCCCTATGACGACAACCATTTTCGGGTATCCACGGAGTTAATGTATTAGGCCATTTCTCTGGCCGCATTCAGTTGACGTGACCCGCCCAATCCCTCTTCAGCTTGGCAGCTTTGCGGCTCATATCGGTACCATATATATATGTACCGATATGAGCCGCAACCTACCAGTCTTTCAGCGAAGTGTTAGTTTGAGCGAAGTTAAAAAATCTGTCTTGCCTATTAAAAATATAAATAAACAAAATATGTGAAGACAGCTTGAGATATGAAGACCTGATAATCTCATAGTTTCTAATATTTTGTCACCAGAGATATGAACCACCCAAAATTCGTATTTGAGGACGTACCGCTCTTCCTGGGATTGATCAAGGATCTGTTCCCTGGACTGGAGTGCCCGCGCGTCGGTTATCCAGATTTCAACGCAGCTTGCATAGATGTGCTACAGAAGGACGGGTTTATCGTGCTTGACCATCAGGTAATATCTCTTCCAAGCAACGTTTCGTAGGAGGGTAACCAAACTCTTTTGAGCATGAAGACTGTTCTTAATTATCTGTGGTTTGAATTCTCACTAATAAACAAGAAGCAAAGCAAAAGCAAAGGGTATACCTTTTATAGTTCTATTGATGCAGCCCTGTGCCAGACTGTCGGATAGACAGACTGACATCAGAGGCTTAGTAACGGGGTTTCTTTTGGTACGCTTTGAGTATGGTACCCTAGAAACCATTATTGGCTATTAATGCCATTGCAAAATGCTGTTGGGCCTAAAAACATCGCAATGCTACAGATGCTTGTTAAGACGCAAACCAAAGAGGCGTATTTGCCCATCAAGATTACTATTCTTTTTTTTCGCCGCCACCTTTCTACCACCGCACCGCTCGCCACAGAAGACACTCCCTGCCGAGGTTTTCCCTGTGTGCTATGACTTAGGGTCCTTCAAAAGACATGTTTACAGGTATCTTAAAGAGTCTGCAACGCATCAGCACCTCCTCTGGTGTTGCAGATGTCCATGGGCGACGGTAACCACTTTCTATCAGGTGGCTTGTCTGCTTGTTTGCCGTCAAATATACATATACTTATTGCTGATTTATTCAATTGTTTACAGGTCGACAAAATAGTGCAACTCTACGAGACAATGATGACCCGTCATTGCTCGATGTTGGTGGGGCCGACGGGCGGTGGGAAATCCGTGATTTTGCATACACTTGTCAAAGCGCAGACCAACCTAGGCCTGCCTACCAAGCTAACTGTTGTGAACCCAAAGGTACATTTTTAGCTATTTATTACACACTAGCTTTCGCCCGCGGCTCCGCCCGCGTCAATGTCGATCCCTCGGGAATTGTACTTTTTCCCGGGATAAAAGGTAGCCTATGTCCTTCTCCGTACTCCAGAGAACTTGCATGCAAAATTTCATGATGATCGGTTCAGTAGTTACGGCGTGAAAGCGTAACAAACAAACAAACTCACTTTCGCATTTATAATATTAGTAAGGATATAGGGAAGATAATCGTATCCAGGGTTACTTGTAAATTTTACTATAGAACAGCAAAAATAATTATTTTTGTATGAAAGTAAAATAACAAGTCTTCAAAAATTTTTAAACAAACGTTGTTGTTTATGAAGTAAGCTATTTATTTTGTACTGTAGACGATATTCGAGAATTTTGTAAAACACTGAAGCATCGAGAACAATTCTTTCTATGAATTCTACATAAGTTGTTTTTTTTAATAACTTTTTTAGTTGCAAATGTATATTCTATTAGGAATTCTCATTCCATCATTAAAATATTGCCAGGGAGTTCAAAATCAGCCTGTATAATCCATACATACAAGACTCGAAAAACAATACTCTTTTTTGCAATCGTGGAAAAATAGAACACATCTCTTTCATATATGCCTTTGTTCTTCGACCATGTGAGGTGGAGAAATTAAAGCCAGATAACGAAGATCTGACTTCGAAGAGTCGCGGCTAACAATACGTTCAAAATCACGCTCAGGTTAAAGAGTGAGACTCTTTCCTTGATGTTTTATTAATTCAAATGTATTTTCTAGGCTTGCTCCGTAATAGAACTTTATGGTATTTTGGACCCAGTCACAAGAGACTGGACAGATGGATTGTACTCGAAGATTTTCAGAGAGATGAACAGGTAAATAAACAAAAGCAGCCTTATCACAATAAGACTAGGTACACAATATTTTTCTATATCGCACTCTGCAATATGTTTTAACTTTTGTAAAGTAATGTACGATAAGGTAATGTAAGAAATTAAGGGGAGCCGTTTGGAATTAGACAGCTAAAAAATGTACAGTCGTTTTATTGTTTTCTCTAAGCCATAGATTATTAGCTGTCATTTCTACTTACTTTACCATCATTTATACATACGCGACCACAAAATGTAGGTTTAGTGGATCCACTGTTCACTGGATCTCACTCTCTTCCTTTTTATACAATACGAGCTGCCCATCTTTGTGTTTGGAAGTTGGGAAGGGTTAAGTGTATAATCCCACAGATAATACACACCCGTGTGGGTACAATCTGTGGTAGTTTAAAATACTTTAAACGTTTAATAAATAGATACTGCATCTCAATCGCCTCAAAAGTATCCAAAATAATACTATTTAGACAGACAAGTATACGCGTCTAGAGACACTAATTAATATAACTATGATATTGACTACCAGACCTGCAGAAAAAGACGAGCGCCGGTATTCCCTATTCGACGGGGACGTAGACGCGCTGTGGATCGAGAACATGAACTCTGTGATGGACGACAATAAGCTGCTCACGCTGGCCAATGGCGAGCGAATTCGCCTCGCACCGTACTGTTCGCTGCTGTTTGAAGTCGGAGACCTGAACTATGCCTCGCCTGCCACTGTGTCTAGGGCGGGAATGGTCTTCGTGGACCCGAAGAATTTGGGTTACCAACCCTACTGGGACAAGTTAGTGGCTTCACAATTAATAGCCCAATAAATTTAAGCCACTAATGAGAGGTACGCAACAGTACGTTAGTCTTATAATGCCTTTGTTTATACACCACACACAAATGAACATAACACCTATCGTGTCTAACGTAATGTGGCGTTCCTTTTATCAGTGACTGCAGTAAGGTGTGATTGGGCTTCAAACAGCAAAGATTTAGAAGTTAGTTGCAAATGTTTCTCGATGAAAAATTATCTACAAACTGTGTATAACTCACATTTTACTAATTGCTTAGGTAAAGCGCTTGGCTTAGTCCGTTATAGGTACTTATTTTACCTATGATTAAAAGTGTTGCCATAGCAAATGAGGTTTTCAAACAGTGGCGTAACTACAGGGTGACGGTGCTGCAAAATGCCACGGGCCCCAGCCGGCCTATTTGCTAACTTAGTGTACAACGTTTTGATAGTCACTTCAAAATACATTACGTTTTATATATCTTAAATAACAAATGACAATCATAAGAAAGCCTTAATGTATTTTGAAGTGACTAGCAAATCGTTGTACACTGAGTTAGCAAATTGGCCGGCAGGTCCTACGCCAGGAGAAGAAGTGCGAGGGGCGGGGCAATGCTAAACAAGCGAGAAGTCGCTTACAGAACTAAAAAACTCTCATGGGCGCCTATTGTAAAAGTTTGCCACGGGCTCCAGGTGGTATAGTTACGCCACTGTTTTCAAATACACACATTGTCACGTCTTTATCCTTTACGTGGTAGACATAGCCTAAGGTCATAAGACCTACATTTAGCGTGTTGGTGGGCCTAAAGGTGGAAAACGGAATCAACATAGTGATGGCTAGTCGCATCGCCTATTGTCATGATTCTTTAGATTTTAGCCCATTCCCTTGACCGGCTTCTACGGTCTGCGCAGGAAGAGAAGCAGCTGGTACATTCTACGTTTTTTCTTATATCCCACACCAGCATGGAATTAATGGTAGCTTTTTTCAAATGCTAATTATTATTTTAGTCGTGGCAGAGCCACGCTACCGGCAAAATGAATTGCTAGTAGCATGAATGGGTCGGCTCGTCCGGGGAAGTACCACACTCTCACAGAAAATCGACGTCTGAGTAGAAGTTTTACCGCTTTTATGCTTCGTTCGGTGAGTGAGAGCCGGAAGCCCATCCTTCCCCGCCCCTCCCCATTTCCTTCCCCCAACTCCTTGAAAGGGCCGACAACGCACCTGTCACACCCTGGTGTTGCAGTTGTCTATGGGCAGCGGTGATCACTTACCATCAGGTGACCCGCTTTCTCGTTTGCCGTCCTATATCATATAAAAAAATAATAATATTTTGATTGTTGCTGCCAGTTATTATTTTTACCATTAGATGGCTTCGTTCTCGCAACAACGAAGAAGAACGCGAACAACTAGACGGTCTGTTCGAGCATTATGTCCCGGGAGCGATCAACTACATCGTATTTGGCATGTTCGGTCTGCAGCAACAAACTCCGCTGAAAACGATTGTGCCTCAAACACCATTGAACTTGGTGAGTTATACGACAACAGTTTTTATAACAGTTCCTTTTTGGTTCGAGTAGCTAAGGTGTGGAAGTGTGGAATGAACTGCCTGCGTTTATATTCCCAGTCAAATACAGTCCCGGTACATTCAAAAGTAGAATAAATGGGTATCTCTTGGATAGGCATGTAACATCCTCGTCTTCATTGTCACTTACCATCAGGTGAGATGGGAGACAAATGCCTAATCCAACATTAAGTAAAAAAAACAAGAATCAGTCAATATACTGGACATAAATTTATCCTAGGCGTACCAGAAAAAAATATTGCATAAGTACCATGTAGTCATCATGGTCGCAGCTGGACTCTGCTTGAGACCATAAAGTGTTTAGAAGACCCAACGAAATCGTCCGGTGTGCTATGGTGGGTGATAATCACGTCTTTGTTCCTTACAGAGCTTAGGGCCATCAAACCGAAAAAAAAAGTTATAGGCTGGCGTAGTATATAGGCGGAAAACGAATCAAAGTAATGGGCTAGCCCTATCGCCTTTTGACATGATTCCTAAAATTTTCGATTTGTTATAATTTTATTGTATGTATCATCATCATCATCATCAGGTCTTTTTAGTCTCCACTGCAGGAGCATGACCCTCTGTACTACCGGAGCCATACTTGGCCAGAGCAGTCAGATGATTTAGCCTACACTGTCCTTGCTGGCCAGACGGTCTCATTGATATTTATGAGCTTTGTTTAGCTTGTATTTCCTAAGTCGCCTCTTACGACATCCACGACAAGATTTGGAGTGATCCTTATTCTACTCTGCCGGAAACCACACGGCTATTGTATATGTAATATAATTAATATGTCCCGTGGGCATTTTTTTTTGTAACAGGCTGAGTCGCCCCTTTTTATGCTAAGTCAAGGGTAATTTTACACCAAAAATATTAAAACTTAGCATAAAAATCATTCCTTTTTTCGACATCTACACAACAATAAAATAAATCATTTATACAGGTGGTTCAGCTCTGTTACATGATCAGTGGCCTGCTACCCAACAGGGACGACGCAAACGAAGAGTCGGACAAGAGCATCGTAGAGTGCGTCTTCATGGTGGTAAGTGAGATGTTTAGAACACTTTATATGATGCTATGTGCTATAGTAGTAGGTCTTTATCTGTAGGGTATATACAGGGTGACTGGTAAATCACGTTACATATTGAAAGCGGGCACTTAAAACTTGATTCTCGTTCGGAATAAATAAAAAAAATAGGGGCTTAAAAGTTGACCAAATTATCCTATAAAAAAAGATGTGTCGCGCTTATCATAGCGCGTGTACCTGTTTTCGTGTCGGCCGCGGACCGTTTAGCTGGATGCGCGCAGCGAGCGCGCGGTTTCCAAACATTCCGACACTGCGGACTAATTTGATAATTTTTTTCTTTATAATTAATAAGTATTTTGTTGGTTTTATATTTTTCAACGTTACGTGTGATCATTATTTATTATGTTCTTAAGTATGTAATTTATCAGTCAGGCTGTATATATATACTCTACAGAGAGTATATATATATATTAGGTTTTGATAAGTGTGGAAACTGAGCATGTGACATATTTCTTGTATAATTCAATAATGAAATTAACTATGTAAAGTTTTATTTTCCTTAATCTGCGGGTAAACTGAAGTAGGAGTATAAAGAGAACGACTCAAATTCATTGCGCGCCTGACAATTAACAAGCGTTATGTAGACTATTTACAAATCTGTGGTAAGCTTACATATGCGAGAATTCAACCTTTTTCCAATGTCCTAATACCAGTGGCAGATTATCCCTAAGGCAAACGAGGCACGTGTGAGGGCGCGTTAGGAAGTGGCGCGCGCGATGTACACCATCACCGCCGCACGTCAAGGCAAAACGGTTAATGGAAGGCGGCAATAGAAAGCCTAGGGCCTACAAAATAATATCTATCCTGCTCCTCGAAGTCGCCATGATTTCGATCGATCTAAATTGAAAGGGAATAGCGATCGATCTAAATTGGAAGGGTGGGAATTAATCAGGACACGCTAGAAACGCAAAGGAAACAAATGAAGCCGGCAAGATTGTGATCTTCATCATTTCGAGTAGGTGCCACGGTCAATCGCCCATGCACACCCTGGTGTGAGTTCTTTGGAACCGCCTCTCGGTCTCTGACGTGGTTCCTTTATCGACTACCAGATGGTAGCCGGGACCAACGTGCCTTTCGAAGCACGGAAACATCTTCATATCAAACAACCAAAGATTGTAATGAATTATTTACTTAGTGCTTTATCGTAATCTAAATACAAGTTGATCCATATTTACAACGCATAGTATAACTGTATTACGAAACAAGGTTAAACGACGTCATAACGACCTAGTGACGTTTTCGAAAACCAGTATGGCCACCGTCGCTTTTGTTTTGGTGATATATTTGGCAAGATACCGTATGGGGGCGTAGCTCAGATGGTAGAGCGCTCGCTTAGCATGCGAGAGGTACCGGGATCGATACCCGGCGCCTCCAAAACGATTATTTTGGATAAATAATGTTTTCTAAACTAATAGACCGCATTCATATTTTTTTAAACTGTTTTGTCTTAAGGCCTCCCCCTGGATTCTCCAGGGGGAGGCCTTTGCCCAGCAGTGGGACACAACACCAACAGGCTAGGAAAAGAAAAAAAAGTTTTGTCTTAAATAACAAAACCTTGGAAGCACTGTAAAGTTCAGATTTATTTCATGCTTCCGATAATTTTTTTAATAGAAGACCTTAGTATGGCACCGACTCGGTATCTCGCAATAACCTATCCCTATATCGCTCTTTAATATTAAGTTAAACAAGATGGGGATATTCGATAACGTTGTCGCGCGTTTATGCTACGGGGCTGGTTCCCACTCATAAATATTTCATGCTTTTTATTAACTCCACCGGTGTGTTTGTTTGTATGTTTGTTGAATGAATGTAGGTCAAATTATACGATCAGTTTTAATTAAAATTTTGTAGACTTATTAAGGACTAATAACAATACAATAATTTGATAAAAGCGTGTTTCTTAGTTTTTTTAACAGAATTATTTAATTGTACTAAAATAATACTAATCAACTTATAATACTAATGATAATTAAAACTACCTTAAAATATAAATATTTACAACATATTTTCCCTGCAAACCGTCATTCTGCGGCAACGTGCCCAAAAGGCTGGCAGCATTGCCACGTTGGATGGCAATGCTTATCCTTTGAGCCAGGTAATTTGCCAGCCTTTTGGTCGCGGGATACCTCGATCAGTCTCTTTGTCAGAAAGTCAGAGACGATAGGCTGCTGACCCTACGGACCCATTGTTTCTACCCCAAAAGGCTCAAATATGTAGTTGTCTCCGATACCTACATACTGCGCCTTTTGAGGCTTTCGCTGCGGCTGCTGCTGTACCGGCCTTTGACTTGGTTACCTGAAGATGAAACGGCGCTAGGGTATCAACGCATGTAACATCCCATACCACAGGGACAACGGTGAGGGACTATGCACGTGGCGCCTAGTCGTAGCGGTGTTGCCAGACGGAAAGCGTCATTGTGCAGCAGTGTGCCTAGGATGGCTAATGGCAGGGCCTGCTACCAAAGCCCGGCCTCCCACTTTGCCACAGCCAAAAGGCGGGCACGCTCTACAGAATTGCCAGACATCGCAAGTAAATTATCTTGAGCAATTTTGCAAAGCGGCCTATCCCATCGTCTTTGAGAGGATGGGTAATCAGGGAATTTGGAATTTGGAGCTAGAACTCACCAGGCGTCTCTGGCCTCTGTTGCATAACTAACGGTAATTTCGTCGTCATTGTCAGAATTTTACTAATTAAATAATTAGTTAAATTAATTTTAACTAATTAAATACGAGTATATATTTTAACTAAATATATATTTTAACATATATTTTTATTATTCATTTTTAAATGCATGTTATTCATCGTACTTTGATTTCACAGTCATTTGTCTCTTGGATTATAATTCCGCACGGGACAAACTTGTTGTGCTTGCGTTTGTTAAAAAGATGTACCGAAACGAGTCAATCTGTGTGACGTTTCCGAAAACCAGTTGTAGGCATTGTGTGAGTGTGACGGTCACTTCACTCTCGATTTGGTTTTAATTTATTGGTTTTTGATCATCGGGGGCGTAGCTCAGATGGTAGAGCGCTCGCTTAGCATGCGAGAGGTACCGGGATCGATACCCGGCGCCTCCAATATTTTACACACGAAAGGCTGTGTAATTTTGAATCAGTAAAACTCGCCGTTTGTCCCTAATTGTCGACCCAACTGGGGGCAAGTTGGACCCGAAATTATAGTATGATTATAATTTATAATTATGGTATTTCCCATACGCTAAAACAAAAAACCGACCAATTGCGAGTCGGTCTCGCGCATGAAGAGTTCCGTACCATTATCTATAATAAGTGTAAAATTGTCACTTTTAGGATCACTTTGTTGTCCGTCTGCCTGTCTGTCCGTGTGTAAAGACCCCTTTTTTTAGGCACGCGTAGAGTTATCAAGCTGGAATTCATATCAAATACTCAGGTCTACTGTCCTTTGCAGTTGTAAAAAAAAAACAAACTTCAGAGAACTTCAATCAAGATACAGCCAATTATGCCGCAAATTTTCGACATTTGTTAGGGAATCAAAACACGAATGTCGAAAATTTACAAAAATTTTGCCGTGAACTCAAAATCTTGAAATTTGGTACAAAGCAACGTCTTATAGCACAGATAAAGAAAAAATGCGAAAATCATTAAAAAGTTTAGTTACATCACTTAATAAAAATATTTTAAATAATTATAAACTTATTACAGCAATAGTACTGAAACCTTCTTGCGCGAGTCCAACCCGCACTTGACCGGTTTTTTTCTTTTGATGATAAAGAATATATACTTCAGGATTCTCATCATCATTTCGAGTAGGTGTCACGGTCAATCGACCATGCACACCCTGGTGTCAGACTTCTTCGGAACCGCCTCTCGGCCTCTGACGTGGTTCCTTTAACGACTACCAGATGGCAGCCGGGACCACCGGCTTTACGTGCCTTCCGAAGCACGGAATCATCTTTATTATCAGACAATCAGGTGATCCAAGCCTGCAATGTCCTAACCAAACTGGAAACAACTTAACAAAGTATGCTTCCGGTGGGAATCGAACCCACGACCCCCGGGTCAATAGGCAACCGCCTTAACCACTGGACCACGGAGGATTCTAAATCCTATTTAACATATTTAAGTGGACTAACTCCCGGGCTCCATCTTAACCCTGAAGTTTATTCTTCTTTAGGAACTAACTTGTTAGTAAGTCTAAAGAAATAGGATTCTCTCTTCTCTCTAGAAATTAAAACAATATTATTTTTAGCACAGAAAATCGACATCTGATTAGAAGCTTTCCCGCTTCTATGCTTCGTTCGGTGAGTGAGAGAGCCGGAGGCCCATCCTTCCCCCTCCTCTCCCCATTTCCTTCCCCAACTCCTTGAAAGGCCGACACCGCACCTGTCACTCCCTGGTGTTGCAGTTGTCCATGAG
Source organism: Elegia similella (assembly GCA_947532085.1). Lineage (NCBI taxonomy): Eukaryota > Metazoa > Arthropoda > Insecta > Lepidoptera > Pyralidae > Elegia > Elegia similella. The sequence goes on along the minus strand of OX383942.1, from coordinate 17,596,319 downwards.
CAGCGGGGATCACTTACCATCAAGTGACTCGCTTGCTCGTTTGCCGTCCTATACCATAAAAACAAAGAAAGAAGTTATAAAAAACCGGTCAAGTGCGAGTCGGACTCAACTGAAGGGTTCCGTATCTCCACGCGTTCCTGAGAAAAAAGGCCTTGACAGGCAGACAGACAACAAAGTAAAGGTAAAAACGGGACCCTATTAATTTCGTATAAAAAAAAATAGCAATTATATTTTTAATCCCTTGGTAATAATTAAACTTAAGGGGGGAATACCGTCCTGAATAAATTCAGGACGGTATTATCAGTGACTAAAGTCACTGATGAGAGGACGCCGTAATACGTGAGATACGATTGGAGATATTTCCATTCCTGTCTAACGTAATGCGGCGTCTCTCTCCTCAGTGGCTGAATTCAGGATGGTTTAATAATTTTCTTTGTTTAATAAGAACCTTACATAAAATATTCCTTTTTAGCCAACCAATCATCGTTTTCGAATAGATAATAAATATTACTCCATGCTTGTCCTTAGTCTATGTACAACAGCCTTGGCGCCGCCATCGTGGATGATGGCCGCTTCGATTTTGACAACTACGTCAAGAAAGCCTGCCCCATGATGCTGGTCGAGGATACCCAGGAGAAGAAGGCTACCACTAGTCAGTATAATAAAGAATTTTATTCAAATTGGTTCATTATTTAATTAGGTACAGTACATTATGATAAAAAAATAACGGGTTGCACTTCGGGAGTGCTGGCAGTGAATGCTATATTTTGTCGCGCTGTAGAAAGAGGGGGACATTACTGCCTCTTCTACGCCGCGCCTGCGGTCTCAGGTCACGTGTCCGCCTTACGAATTTTCGATCAAGTCACGTGTCCTTTTTTACCCATCCCAAAAAGTGGACAACGCCGCTAAAAAAGTATTCACTTCAAAAATACAATATTTTTATCAGTTTTTTTTTTCATTCACAGTGCTGTTCTTATTACTGTTAAATAAGGAATAAAATATGGTAAAAGAATTCCACGCGGGAGGTATTTGAACCAGCGATCTTAAGTACGACCTTTCTCTCGAGCCATCGACAGGAAAAGAAGAAGAAGCATATACCACAACAACAACTTTCGGTTTATCCCCTATAGGTGACTGGGAGAGAATGCTCATAGCATTAAGTCCGCCAATTGTAAAAAGTGTTTTGCTTTGGTATAATAAAGTTTTAATAAATAAATAAATGCCTAACCTTGTAGGCCATGACAGGCGTATCCTTTGTCCAAGGGCTTCGCTTGCGTGTTTCTCTCACTATTACAACTACTTGTAAACATACTGTTACCATTCTACAGAGCACTTCCCAATGGGTTTTTCCACCCTGTACGACTACTGCTTGGAGCTGGAAACCAAAGCCTGGGAAGCCTGGGAATGGTTGGTCCCCGAGTACATTCACGATCGCGAAATGAAGTTCCCAGCTATTTTGGTGCCCACAGTGGACACGCTGAGGATGACCTGGCTCATCAAGATCATGGAAAGCGTAAGTTTGATAAATACTACATTTTGATACTAAACGGTTTCGTCACTTTCGTCAACTTGCGTCAACTTTGCATAAGACAACTCACCTCTGCAGCTACTAGGCGATCGATTTTTAATCGGCAAAGTTGACGCGATCATATTTTTAAAAAAAATTTTTGTAACCCTTTTTGCCACAACAAGCTGTTGCCAGATCATCATTTCATTTCGAGTAGGTGTCACAGTCCATCAACCAGGCGCACCCTGGTGTCAGAGTTCTTCGGAACCGCCTCTCGGGCTTTGACGTGGTTCCTTTAACTACTACCAGATAGCAGCCGGGACCAACGGCTTAACGTGCCTTCCGAAGCACGGAATCATCTTTATTATTAGACAATCAGATGATTCAAGCCTGCGATGTCCTAACCAAACTGGAAACAATTATACAAAGTATGCTTCCCGTGGGAATCGAACCACGACCCCTGGGTCAACAGGCAAACGCCTTAACCACTGGACCACGGAGGCTGTTGGCTGCTACTGCCTGCCGAATTTGCAAAGATCAATCACTCCATCGCGTTACTGATAATTTTTGCTGATGACGCGACGATTCGATAAATTAAATAACTCAACATGAAACTCATACAACTGCCACTTTAAATATTATATGGCATGAACTTTAGACAAAATTCATGCAATTTATAAAATATAATCAATCAGTTCCAAAATTAAATATAAAATAATAACAAAGCCGCCAAGCTCAAATGGGATTGGGCGGGTCACGTTTGCCGAATGCATCCAGACCGATGGACTACTATAGTCACGAAATGGACTCCGGAAAATGGATACAGGAAAGCCTCGAAACCGCTGGTGTGATGATATCACAAGCAATAAAAAGAAATGGTCTGAAGTGGCATAAAATAGGATGTTTGGAAGGAAATGGGGGAGACCTTTGCCCAGCAGTGGGACAAAATAGGTTAAAAATAATAACAATAATACCTATTAAAGAAGTGAGAAATGCAAATTTTTGTGTATTGATGACCATTTAAATTGTTATAACCATACAGCGTGATTTTGAACCCCCTAGCTATTTTTTAATCTGGGAATCAGAATCCCTAATGGAACACAGAATTGCAAGAAAAAAGGTGAAAAACGAAAAAGAAAATAAGGTTTCCCATACAAAGTCGCCGATCAGCTGGACGAATTTCGATGAAAGGTTAAATTTATTTTTTCGTTTTTTACCTTTTTTTCTTACAATTCTATATTCCGTTAGGGATTCTGATTCCTAGATTTCAATATAGCTAGGGGGTTCAAAATCATGCTGTATAGAGAAACTATATAATAGATGAAGCAGTGACTGTTTTTTTTTTTAATCAACGTATGTGAACATTACAAAACTAGCTGTGCCCGCGACTCCGTTCGTGTACATTTGTATGTAGGGGACGCGACCCTATTGAGATGGGCTTTGCTAAAATAAGAGTCCAGAAATCACGAAAATCCTACGTTTATTACTTTAAAATGAATGATGCTATGCGCGTGAGACGATGGAATGCTGCTGGCTCGATGCAACACGGGCCCGGCGTCCGGGCCGCGTCAGCGTTTTTGTGTTAGATGTAAGTACCTATTACATCGAACAGGGGCCAGCGCTCATCATAACTGGAGAACAAATTAAGTTGCCTATCTTGTGTCCTGTACGTGTTTATCTACCAAGTTTTATAAAATTGAGTTAATAGGCTAGTTTCCTTAAAAAAATATAATTAGTCCGTAAGTTAGATATTCAAAAAATATTGGACACGTATTTTTTCTTTTGTAGATTAAACAAAAAATGATAAAGATATAGCCCTTTGAAGTTCCGTGTGACGTCATAGTTTGCTAAAATTTTTAGCAAACTTTGACGTCACGAGCCCCCACTCCTGAACTTTGACGCGCTTTATCTTTATTATTTATTGTTTATTTGACAAAAGAAAAAATACGTGTCCAATATTTTTTGATTATCTAACTGACGGACTAATTGTTATGTTATTATTACGACCCAGAAATTTAGCCTATTCGTTTGCAGAAATATACATACATAAAGAAAAAGATTCTGAAAATCCTCAATTTTGTTTCAGTATCATATACAGGGTAAGGGGTATCTAACGCATAACCTCCTAAAGACAACTTAGGTATATCAAAATTAACTACGTTTGCTATATGACTTTGTGGAATTCGATGTTTGTTTTTTTCATACAAAAAAAAAATAAAATACAAAAAAAGGAATTCTACTTGTCTTAACTCTATGTCAATCATCGCTACGAGGTAATAATAGTAGGTACCTACGCTCACAGCTATAGTAGAATTAAGGGGCCATACTACCTCACACTGCTTGGCATGATTGACTGTTATATCAATAATTATTAAATACTCAAGTTGAAATAAAAATGCAGGAAAGTTCAGGACTAACTCTGGTAACTATATGACTCAAAAACACGATTGCGTTAAATTTTCTCGATAGAAAAAAATTGCAAAGTTGCCTCCAAATCACGTCTAATTTACTCGGTATATAGCATTATTCACCAAATACATTAAAATTGACCGTGAAACTTTTGATTATTATAGCATTACAGATAAGGCAGCCATCATATGTTTTTCATTTTCGAATAACCCTTGAAAATTCCTAAAAAACGAAAATATCCAAAGTAGCTAACGCGTTTAGACCATCCGCGTTTGTATCGCCACGCCGCCTGGCATATGTCGGGCTCTTAAACATAGACTTAACGTAATGCAATTAGGTAAAAGTCATAGAAGAAACGTTAGTCATGATGTACCTAAGTCTTCTTTAGCAGGTTATGCGTAAGTTAACTATAACCCTGTATATAGCTTACACGATATCTCTGAAAACTTGCTCCATGACCAAACAATACAGATTTATTATTAGTATAATATAGATATTAATGTAGCTTCCATTTCTTTCAGGTCGAACGCACAGTACTACTTGTAGGCGATACTGGGACATCAAAGACTGCTATTATTACCAACTATTTAAGAGGACTACCGGCGGACAAATATGTGAGTGACCTAATTTTACCGTTATTTTTTACCAAGACTCTGAAAACAACTTGGTTAAGCAGCTTCGGCCGTTGTCAGTGTGGATGGGTGACCGCTTGGATACAACGCGTGATTTTAATTTTTTGAACTGGCTGAAAAAATCACGTCTCAAATGATTCTAGGATGAATAGTAAGATGTTTTTCGAGGTAAAGATAAAGAAGGTAAGTTCCGTGCCCAAAGTCCCTCTGACAATCCACTGTCCACTGGCGATAGTAAAAAATAATCTATACAGCGTCAAAATGTACCCTCGACGTTTCCTCAAAGGGGTGACTTAGCCCATCAATATGAACAACGGGATCAAAGCAAACTCAAAAAAATTTCGCCATTTGCATACAAAAGAGTTTTGCCGCCCGGCCAGTTTGTATGGGAATGTCGAATTTTTTTTGAGTTTGCATTGGTCCCGTTGGAAAAGTTGTTCATATTGATGGGCTAAGACACCCCCGTTAAGGGAACGTTAAGGGTCAATTTACACGCTGTATACTGGGTGGCGCAAAAGTACTGGCACTAAAGAAAATACTTTTATTTTTTTTATATGACATTTTCTGTCATTCTGTTTTTGAAAATTGTGTAGTGAACAAATGTAAAATACACTGAAAATAAACATGGACCGTTTTACTCCCCAAGAACGTGGAATAATTGTGTCAATGTTCTTACGGAATAATTCATCAGTGATAAGAACACAACGTGAATTTCGTCGACGATTTCACCACCGTCCGGCACCGATTGGTCGCACAATTCGACGCTTTGCCACACGCCTTGAAGCAACTGGCTCAACATTGGATAGACCTAAGTCTGGGAGACCAAGAACAGGCCGTTCAGCTGAAAATATCGATGCTGTGCGCGAAGATGTGGAAGAGTGTCCAGAAACATCAACGAGGCGACGTGCCACGCAATTGGGCATTTCCAGACGGACCCTGCAGCGTATTTTGGTGAAAGACTTAAAGATGTTCCCGTATAAAACTCAAATGACTCATCAGCTGCTGCCTGCTGACCACCGAGCTCGTCTAGATTACTGCCAGCGCGTCATAAACCTCAACCTTGAAGAGGATGATTTTCCTTCAAAATTGGTTATGAGTGACGAAGCGCATTTCCATCTCTCAGGGCATGTCAATAAGCAGAATACTCGGTTCTGGGGCACTGATAATCCGCGCATTATTCAAGAAACACCTCTACACCCACTAAAAGTTACTGTATGGTGTGGCATCTGTGTTGACAGAGTGATCGGACCCTATTTTTTCGAAGACGCTGGAGGCAATGCGATAACTGTCACTGGAGAACGCTACAGAACCATGTTACGAGAGTTTTTGATACCCAGTTTGGACGAATTGGGGCTGGAGCACATCTGGTTTCAACAAGACGGCGCTACGGCACACACAGCGCGCGACACTATGGACTTAGTGAGGGACGCTTTTCCAGGCCGAGTTATCTCTCGTTTTGGCGATCACCCGATCTGACCAGTCCAGACTTCTTTCTTTGGGGTTTTTTGAAATCTCGGGTGTATGTGAACAAGCCACAGACTCTCGCAGCTCTAAAAGAAAACATTCGTCAAGAAATAACGAACATATCGCAGGAAGTGTTACGGCAAGTTATGCAAAATGTCATAAATAGGGCTCAAATGTGTATCAACTCTGGAGGTCACCATTTAAAAGACATCATCTTTAAATCCTAATGGTACGAAATTTAATGGCACAAATATACATTTAAAAAAACCTAAATCTAGTTTTCTAATTTAGAAAAAATGTTATAGCTGAACCAAATAGGGTCTTTACTTTTGCGCCACCCAGTATAATCTTTCATATATAAAAACGACTTCAAAAAATCTACTAAACTGATTTTGATGAAACTTAAGTGGGACCAATCTGGAATTCTGGATGACTAAGTTGGCATTTGTCTTTTCATCATCATCATATCAGCCGCAAGAAGTCCGCTGCTGGACATAGGCCTCCTACAAGGATTTCCAATACGATCGGTTGGAAGCGGCCTGCATCCAGCGTCTTTTTGTGTTATAAGAACAATGCATAACAGTTTTGCATAATTTAATATAACAGACAAAAGTCAATTTAGTCAATCTTAACATTTATCCTAGTATATTATAAAGTTGTTTTAATAGAAATAAATATATACGGACAAATCACACACAAATAAATGTATAATAATCGCGATATTATAAGAAAACAATAAGTTCTAATTTAAAGCCGCCCATGATGACTACTCTCCTAATCATCTCATTCTCTGACTAATGTAGTTAGGTATTCTTATCTTACAAAATAGATAACACTGTCCAGACGTCTTTCAACAAGCATTCGCATACTTATATCGTTTCTTTCTAATTATACATTTTGTAACATACTTACATTATAATTAGTTCAATTTATAAATAAACTTTTACAAATGTTGGTAAGCGGATTGTCTCGAAATAGAACTGGCTCAGAAACTAGAGCAGTTAGTTGGCTAGTAGACCAGTTATTTTAACAATAATGTTCATCGGGGGCGTAGCTCAGATGGTAGAGCGCTCGCTTAGCATGCGAGAGGTACCGGGATCGATACCCGGCGCCTCCAATTTTTTCAATGATCTACTTTTTTTTCTGTAATGTGATCTATAAAGTACAACTTATATGAAATATTTGATTGTTTTTATAATTAACTTATTTCCAAGCCTTCCTATCCAAATTTACAACCATTTTATTTAAAATAATCAATATTTACTATCTCGTCTTTTTCCCTTGCGGGGTAGACAGAGCTCAGGTCTAAGGCACACATTACGCATGTTGGTGGGCTTGTAGGTGGAAGACGGAATCAAAATAGTAATGGGTTACTAGCCGCATCACCTATTGATGAGATTCGTCAGATTTTCGCCCATACCCTCGATCGGCTTTTACGATCTGCGCGAGAAGAGAAAAAGCTGGCACGTTTATTCATATCCTCCCAGTCCAACATGAGAGTATGTAATCTATTTAAATCACACAAATTATTAATCAAGATATAGTCACACAATATTTGTATGTGTGGAACGAACGAGTGATAACTTGATCATATCACATCTGTGCATACTCAAACAGTTTGCCGTCACGCCCGTTACCACCTGTATGAACAAACATATAGATGTTATCACCGCATTACTGTGACTAAAATTGTCGGTTACGCTTCATTATTTCCAATTACCTACAACGATAAACAATGAAATTATCTAATATAATACCTTATTATATTATTACAGTCGAACATAGAACCTCCTCCTTTTTTGAAGTCGGTTGATGAAATTATCGAAGGAACAATCATTCATCATCATCATTTCGAATAGGTGTCATGGTCAATCGACCATGCACACCCTGGTGGCAGAGTTCTTCAGAACCGCCTCTCGGCCTCTAACGTGGTTCCTTTAGCGACTACCAGTTGACAGCTGGGACCACCGGCTTAACGTGCCTTCCGAAGCACGGAATCATCTTTATTATCAGACAATCAGGTGATTCAAACCGGCAATGTCCTAACCAAACTGGAAACAACTAAACAAAGTATGCTTCCGGTGGGATTCGAACCCACGACCCCCGGGTCAACAGGCAAACGCCTTAACCACTGGACCACGGAGGTTGTTGCGTTATATTATTTTTTTTTTATTTATTATTAGCAATCATTGAAATAATTTAATAAACAAAGTTTTACTAAATTACAATTTTACTCGGTAAAATTTCAAACACATTTTAGTGTATTTGAGATAGGTACTAATAATATTTTAATTGACCTCTCAACCACCAAGCGGGCCAATCGGTCCGCATAACAATAGAAAATCCATTGTGTTTGCGTTTGTCGCACTTGACGGGGTAAACGTAGAAAGTTGCACCTAGCGTGTTTACTATTTGATGTCGTTAAATTTAAAAAACCTGACTATCTTTATGCAAAATTGCAGTTTACTTCTCGATGTCATCCTAGAGCCGCTCGTCCTGTGCTTTCTATACAGAGACACAAGACAGTGGCTTTCACGGGAAGTTTCAGATATGCGGCAACGAAGTGTTGGAATAATATTCCGCCTCCTTTTAGAAATATCAACACGAAATTAACATTTAGAAAACAATTAAAATCACATTTACTAGGCATTCAGAAATCTGGTATTAATTCCAGAGCACATTCGTTGCCGCATAGCTGAGATTGAACTGCTTGTGTAAAAGTGACATGGAATGGTTTGTCATGGACTTTGTGTATGATATAGCTTGTTGGAATAGTCACTAAGATGTATATTTATATTGGGTTTTAAATAGTGCTACTGCCGAATGAACTTCACTATAAGAGGTTATCTTCACGCACTAAAATGACAATGTACCTTCTGTTCAAACTGCGTAAATGCGGACAACTTGAACTATTTAATTATAATGTCGTGTCTTCTCAATTGGTGATAGCTGAAAACCAGTGGTTGCAGAATTTGAGCAACATTTCACTGAGCTGTAGCCATTTTGTGCTACTGTGGCACACATAATGCATGTATAGACTTAAGTTTTTCGTTAACTTTGATTCCATTTTTGTTTTTGTATGATGTGTGTAACAGTGAACAAAATAAATTATTTATATATCTATCTATAATGATTTTCAACTACTTATTATGAAAGCAGATTATGATAGAAGTATCCTCTCAGATTGCCTATTAGTTACATACGGAAATAAATGCACTGCAACGATACTATGCCTTAGAATCTTCTATTGTGGTACAGCAAACGTCCGTCCCAGCAGGACAGACCTATAGGTACACGTAAGTGGGAAAGTTCTAAGGGTTTCCCGCTCTATTTTTTTTATGTATATTTGACGGCAAACGAGCAGACGAGCCACCCGATGGAAAGCGGTCACCGTCGCCCACGGACATCAGAGGAGGTGCTAATGCGTTGCCGACTCTTAAGATCTCACAGAAAATCGACGTCTGAGTAGAAGCTTTACCGCTTCTATGCTTCGTTAGGCCTCCCCTCCCAATTTCCTTCCCCCACCTCCTTGAAAGGCCGACAACGCATCTGTCACACCCTGGTGTTGCAGTTTTCCATAGGCAGCGGTGATCACTTACCATCAGGTGACCCACTTGCTCGTTTGCCGTCCTATAACATTAAAAAAGATACCTGTAAACACGCATCCCGCTCCTACCGTGTGCATATCTGGCACCGCAATGGAAACAAGACATAACAAAACAACCGATGTCTATTTAACAGCGGGTCAAATGTGTTGCCATTATCATTATTACACTTATATAGCTATAGTATAAACAGTGTAAAATTATAAATGATCAACCGATTGGAAATAAGTTCAGCCTATGTTATACACCACCAAAACTAAACTAAGATACAGGGAATACCAACGATATAAACATACAAACACTCCTTCTGAGGCAAGAACATAGCTAATGCAATATGGTATTTGCTTTCAGCTTATTCAGCAGTTAAACTTCTCGTCCCGTACATCCTCTATGGATGTCCAAAGGACACTAGAATCCGTGGTGGAGAAACGCAGCAAGGACACCTTCGGTCCGCCTATCGGCAAGAAGATGCTGGTTTTCATTGATGATATGAACATGCCCATTGTAAGACCCCATTCATCATTATCATTGCAGCCGTAAGGAGTCCACCGCTAAACAAAGGCCTCTCCTAAGGATTCCTAGTTCCATGGGATGATATTGCTATACTCACCACGCTTGGCAGACGGATTGGCGAACGCAGTTTCTTTGGCTTCTCTTGCTTCCGACGTTGCTGCCCATCGGAAGTATTTTTAAGCTGGGTAAGGATAGGAAATTGTTGGCTCTGGAAGGGGAATGAAGTTGAACTTTTTTGCATAATTGTAAAAGACGGACTTAAAGCCAGAGGCCTTATCTACCAGTCAACCCACAGGTGGTGCAGAAAAGAAAATTTTGTAAGTCAGTGCAAAAACAAACGAGCTTGAAACAGACTAAGAGTATATTGAAGTATAATAATAATATTGGGATACTACTTACGCCGATGAGTGGGGGAAAAGCAAGTAGCAGTTCTGGAGGCGCGTACCCATTGCCTGCCTGCAACTATCGGACAAGCAGTTGAGGATGCCATATTATCTTAATTTTACTCATAGAAGTAAATCACTATTTCGATGTTCATATGAAAGCAGAAAGAAAATTCCCGTGTCTTACTGATCGCAAGGCTCTACTAATCGTCAATCAATACAAAGTTTAAATTGAAGTTATCCTGTCTTTACAGGAAAAGACAATATGTAGATACAGGTTAATCTTGGAAACTACTCGGGCGATATTGATAGGCTTTTCGCTCTCCTATACTTATGTATAGAGCATTTTTCCGGCAAAGTTTATAAGTATAATTTTTGTCCGGGCCCAGCCGAGGAGGACTGCTAGGTATACACTTTAGGGAAAACTAATACAAGGAAGACCACAGCAGAGTAGGGAATACGAAGAATACACACATTCTTTGTGTGTGTGTGGTTGTGACTACACACAAATGTGCGAAAATTTCTGAAATCCAGCAACGGTTTATATTATCCCTGTGCTAAACTTAATGACCGGATTGGAATAATGTAAATAGATCAAAAAGATATTACTGTTATTGTCACGGGACTTACCACGGTTATTTTTGAGATTTGTCTGAGCAGCTACCTTCTTCAATCTTCACTTCACAGAATGAATCTTCATCAGTTTGTGCATAAATATCAGACAAATCTTAAAAGTATTTGCGGTAAGTCACATAGGGATAAAAGTTATTTAACTGCGTAGTCTTAAAATTGTAAAGATTTTTGAACCCGCTCAGGTCACAGACCCTTCTGAAAGAAGTAAACGATGATTTTGTCTCCTGATAATCCTATAGGTGGACACCTACGGAACCCAACAGCCCATAGCCCTTCTTAAGCTTCTGTTCGAGAGGAAAGGCTTCTACGACCGCGGCAAGGATCTAAATTGGAAGAACCTCAAGGACATCGGATTCCTCGCCGCTATGGGGAAGGCTGGTGGCGGGAGAAATGATGTAAGCCATTTTTTATGAAATTCCTTAAATATATTTTAAGTACATGTCCAACTAGACGCATGGAGTAAGTTACTAGATAGTTTTGTAGAAATAGTAATATTAAAGGGACCCCAAGAAGGGAAGAACCTCGGCTCTGTACTGCTTTTTAAATTTAGTACATAAATTGACTTATTCCTACCCTTAACGATACTTATCACAAAATATGCATGAACGTCGTGCTTAAACATTCATTGAAAAGGAAGGCAACCTTTTCTCACTACAGTACATTTAAAGACCACAGGTAAATGTTAAAAAAGTATTGAAAAATGCAGTTTCAATCCATTACATTATTTTATTTTCTCCAGGTGGATCCCCGTTTCATATCGATGTTCTCAGTCTACAACCTCCAGTTCCCCTCGGAGACGACCCTGCAACACATATACGTGTCGATCCTGAGGGGCCACTTTGAAATATTCCCGGTTGAGATACAAGAGATCGTCGAAAAGATTGTGCAAATGACGTTGGACTTGTATAAGGTGTCTTATATCTTGTCAAACTACTTATATTAGGTTACTTATCATCTAGCTCATCGTTTTCCAAAGTAATGTTTCTATCTCCATTGTCACTAATAGCATCGAAGAAAATAATTGTTGATCCAAAAGTTACAAGGTGACTCTGACACGAGATACCTCGCCCTGGTCTTTTTGATTTAGTTACTTTGTTTCTTCCATTTTGGGATCGTCGGAGTCATCAGTTTGCAGACGAGTTGGTATAATTTAATACTTGTCAAGGAAACTCTAAATAAAACATATTAATTCAGATCAATTTACGAAAATTATATTTATTTTTGACAAAAACATAAAAAATAAACTTATAATTCTACAAAAAAAAAAAAAAATTTACGTAATATAAATAAATATATATAAAAAACATTTGATAGCCCCGTGGCGCAGTGGTTAACACCAGCCAATCGCCAGCCTGCGACACGAGGGTGCCCGGGTTCGAACCCCGGTCAGGTCAAGATGGAGAATGATCTTTTTCAGATTGGCCTGGGTCTTGGATGTTTATCAGTTATCTATATATGCATTTGTTATCTCGAACATTTGTCTGTATATATTTATTTATATTTACGTAATCAATATTAGCTACTTTACTTTTTATATATTGGTGCCATAAATCAATGGAAGACGATACACCATTTCAATTAAGCCTTTTAGTGGTAGTTAATCAAGGTGTACCCAATGGAAAAGTCCTAGATTATACATGCATGTCGGTAAACTACATTAGCAAAAGCTTTCAGACTGGTAGATGAAGGCTCAAGATTAATTTTCACACGCAGCTATGGTAACCATTATTTTTTAATCTCATCCTGTTTTAATTTCATCAGATTATAATTATCGAGCTACCGCCGACGCCCGCGAAGTTCCACTACATCTTCAACCTTCGAGATTTGTCTCGCATAGCAGCCGGTATGAGCCTCATCCACCCTAACTACTTCAGCGAGAAGCGTGCTGTGGTGCGATGTTGGAGAAACGAGTTCACTAGGGTCATCTGCGATCGACTCATTAATACGCAGGTTATCATCCTGAATACTTACTTTATTATTGCTCTTCTTTCTAATACCTATGTACTGTATATAACGTGATTTTGAACCCCCTAACTTTATTGAAATCTGGGAATCAGAATCCCTAATGGAACACAGTATTGCAAGAAAAAAAGGAAAGACGAAAAAGAAAATTAGGTTTCCCATACAAAGTCGCCGATCAGCTGGACGAATTTCTATGAAAGGTTAAATTTATTTTTTCGTTTTTTACCTTTTTTTCTTATAATTCTGTATTCCATAAGGGATTCTGAATCCAGGGTTTCATTATAGTTCAGAGGTTCATAATTACGCGGTATGAATTTACCTACTTACATAAAGCGTCTCAGTTACCAAACAAGCAAAGTAAAGCTTTGAGGAGATTGATTATCGCTGACTTAGTCAAATTAGAATTTTTTAAATTATTTACACAGATGCAGGTCGGACCGCGGGAGATCCGGACCTGCACCTGTCACCACCACTATTTATTAGAAGAATGATGTTTGCTAGGCAATTTTTACTCTTTGGCTGGTACATGGATATTATATAATAAGTATTTGATGCATTTAAAATGTTTTAAAACAGGACAATGATCTGATGAGGATTCATATGCACGAGCACGTAGTCAAATACTTCCCTGAAGAGGAGCCTGTCGTTCTTGAGGAGATCGTGGTGGGGGACGAAGACGTAGCAATAGCCGATGAACAGGAGCTAGATGGTAAATTTGATCAGAAACTAAATTAAGGAAAGACAGTAATGCTTACGGTCAACGGCCTTCGTAGCGTAGTAATTAACAAGCCAACCTACTATACGAAGGGCTCCGTTTGCGATTTTCGACGCGGGCAATACTTGTATTTATTTATTTATGTATACAATATATAGTAATTAGAAGAGAGTTACAAAAGGAAACTTAAAGACATAGGTGCTACTTATTTCAAAAGTTTTTTTTTCCAGCAGACCTGAGAGAGGAAAAGGGAAAAAAGATAAACATATCTAAACAAACATAAATAAATACTTATACATACATAAAAATCTAAACAAATAAATATATACACATATTTACAGTTCATATTATTATTATTACGAGCCGTTAATGTCCCAATGCTGGGCAAAGGCCTTTTTCTCTCTTTTCCATTTTTATCGGTCTGTGGTTATATTTGTTTAGTTTTTTTACAGTTCATATAAAATAACTATATATACCTATCAGGATGATAAGCATAGCTAGTACCTATTACTTGTTTGTTAAATATAGATATAGATTGAGAATCACGTATGTCCGGATTGTCCGGTGGTGCTTCCAAAGCATCACTGCTAGGACGGGAAAGGACCGCGAGTAAGTGGCGGTGCTCTGGGACGGGGTTCTAAGGAGGGATCGAAGATTGGATCTAGAAGGAACTTCTACGGGACGGATATAGGAGAGATTTACGCAGGTAGGAAGGATAACAAGGATTGTAGGGGACATTTAAGAGAGAAATAGAATTCTAAGAGGAGACATAGAATAGATATAAAGCCTGAGTTGTTTGCGGAAATCGGAGACGTGATCGTTTTTCTTAGACCAAAGATAAATCTGTATGTGTACTTCATTTTGCATGAATTTGCCTGCTAATCTGGAGCTATTAATGGAGTTTTGGCGTAGCTCTGGCGATAGTCAGTCGTCTTGTTTATTAATACATACAGTCCTACAAGGATCGTTATGAACGTTGGATTTTTTCTTTCTCCGATAAAATCCTTTATCTGCACTATCTGAAATTTTTTTTATTAACAAAATATAACATCATCATTTCGAGTAGGTGACACGGGCAATCGACCATTTACACCCTGATGTCAGAGTTCTTCGGAACCGCCTCTCGGCCTCTGACGTGGTTCCTTTAACGACTACCAGATGGCAGCCGGGCTTAGTGTGCCTTCCGAAGCACGGAATCATCTTTATTATCAGACAATCAGGTGATTCAAGCCTGCAATGTCCTAACCAAACTGGAAACAACTAATCAAAGTATGCTTCCCGTGGGAATCGACGACCCCCGGGTCTACAGGCGAAAGCCTTAACCACTGGACCACAAGAGGCAGTACAAAATATTACATGAAAACGGACAGGCAAAAGTTAGTTATTTATGGCTAATTTAACATTTTTCCTCCTCCATTTGACCTCTCCAACCCGTCTGGCCAGCGTGGAGAGTGTAGGCTAAGTCCTCTGACTGCTCTGGCCAAGTATGGCTCTAGTAGTACAGAGAGGGTCGTGCTCCTGTAGTGGAGACTAAAAAGGACCTGATGATGATGATGATAACATTTTTCAATTTATTTTCCGCGTTTATTTAGGACCTTTTAGCGCACTGTAACATGGTATGGTAGTATTACTTTAGCAATCTGTCACTTTGTCTGATTTTCACGAATCTTTAGGCCCCTTGGCTTATTTGAATTTACCAATTTACCGCCTTAGTATCTCAAAACCGTGGTTTTCTAAATTATATTTTGAAGAGGTACTTAATTTTAAATTAAATACTTTTATCGCGTTTATTACATTCTTTTATTAATTAAATATTTCTAATTATACCTCTGCCTCTACCGTTAACGGTTTTTGTAATAATGACGTAATAAGCGCAGTAAACAAAACCGTACTAAGTGAATTTATTTATATGTGTAACTACTGCGAAAACATTATGTACGCCTGCAAAAGTCCATATAGAAGTTGCATTAAAAGTCGTGTGTAGCTACGGATACTATTGAAACAATTTAAACCTTATATACGAGGCATAAGGTTCATGATATTGGTAAATATAAATGGCTTACTAATCAGTGCTTCGATTTTCACCTTAAGGCTATGTATGAACTTTTGCAGGTGACCGTACATTTAATTTCAAAATTTCCAGAGTACGGAGACCCTATACCGAAGGCTGAAGTGACAGAAGCTAAGAAGGAAGAAGAAGAACCAGCGATAGAGGAGGAAGAAGAGGTGGAAGTCGAAAAGGAATTGACGGTATGACCGTCATGTCATTAACATACATCTTATTCCAAAAACAAAAGAATATGATCGCCTCTCAGATACTATGATAGCCTATAATCTTCATCAACTAGTTTATGAGCCAACTAGAGTAACAAGTGGGAAAAGTTCGTGTACTGACTTTGTTTTTTTAAATAAAAAAAATGACGTACAAACTAATTGTAGAAGAAAACGGAATATCTGATCACACAACTATAATCTGTCTATGTCATAACATAACAAATCGGAACAAAAACGGGACTAAATATAAATATATACGAATATTTAATGAAAATAATATACGGGACTTCAAACAAGCTATTCAAAATATTGACTGGACAAAAATAATTCAAAATGACAAAGAAATAAAGAATTTCATAACTCTCTACAGGAAAATCTTTATAAGTATATACCTAAAATACGTATTAAATATACTTACAATAAAAGTAAAAAAAAATAGTTAACAGCTGGATTAAAAAAGTAGTGTCATCATAAACGGATGCTTAGAATATTGGCCAATCTGTCAAAAAATGTAAAAATTAATCACATGCAAAAAAGTATGGCAATATACTAAGGAAATGCGTAAATACGTCTAAAAAAATTACCTGTGCATTCGAAATGAAGAAATCCAAAAATAAAACAAAAACAATGTGGAGAATTATCTATATATACATATAATAAAACAGTAAAAATATTTTGTCTGTACATTTAGAATTTTTGACTGAAATGGATAGAGGGACACTTAAAAAGAATAATAGAAAGCAAAAAAAAATTTTTCGAATTGTTTGTCTTTCTGTCTGTCTGTCGGTCTGTCTGTCTGTCTGTCTGTCTGTCTGTCTGTCTGTCTGTCTGTCTGTATGTATGATCACGATTATCTCCGAAAATACTGAACCGATTTACTTTAAACTTTCACCAATTGCTTTGTTTTAACTCAGTTTAACATTTAAAGTTTGTTTTATCAAAATCGGTTAATTAAAAAAAAAGTTATCGTCATTTGAATGAACTCAAGGCATGAGTTCGCCTGCAAATATATAGCAAAAAAATAAATAAAAATAATAAATGACATAAGAAAATTCAAATCCAAAGTCAATTCATCATCATTATACGACAGCATTATACCTATCCCTACTATCCATAGTAATCCATACTAATAAAAAAGGAGAAGCTGACTGACTGACTGACATATCAACGCAGGGCCTAAACTATAAGGGTTAGGAACTTGAAATTTTGCACAGGGGTTCCTTTTATAACGCAGGGGAGCACTAAGAAAGGATTTTTGGAAATTCATCTCCTAAGGGGGTAAAACGGGTTGCAAAGTAAGCATGAAACTTTGCCGTTTTTGAAGTTATCGAATGAAATTCAGCATGAAGATTCTTTACTGAAAAGTATAAAACACGAGTAAAATATTTTACTCAAAAATCATCCCTTTAATAGGGGTGCAAAGTAAGCATGAAACTTTGCCATTTTTAAAGTTAGTCGAATGAAATTCAGCATGAAGGTTCTATACTGAAAGGCATGAAACACGAGTAAAATACTTTTCTCATCATCCCTTAAGGGGGTATAACCGGGATGCAAAGTTAGTATGAAACTTTCCGTTTTGGAAGTTATTCAATTGAAATTCAATATTAAGGTGTTTCATTGAAAGTCATGAACTAATGTATTCCGGGTAATTCTACTGTTCCTGAGAAAAAAAGGAGCCGCGGGCCAAAGGCTAACCTGACTTATATATCAACGCACAGCCGAAACTACTGTGTCCATAAACTTGAAATTTGGCACAGGGATTCTTTTTGATGTAAATGAGCACTAAGAAAGGATTTTTAGAAAATCAAGGGGGGTGAAGTTTATATGGAATGTTCTAATTTCTGGACTTTGAAGTTTGAAAGTAGGTACACAAGTTCTCAATTAAAATTAAAAAAGATCTGTTTAGGTGAACCAGACAACATTCTCCCTTGAAAGGGTAAATAGAGGGTAAAGTTTGTATGAATTTTTTCCATTTCTAGACTAGACTAGAATATAAAAATAGGTATGTAAGTGCTCGATTACAATTAAAAAGATCTGTGTAGGTGAAATGTATAAAATTCTCTCCTTAAGGGGCAACATTGGATTAAGTTTGTATGAACATTTTCTCATTTCTGGACGTTCTGGATTATAATTAAAAAGATGTATGTAGGTAAAGGGATAAAATAGGGGAGTGAAGTTAGTATGGATTATTTTTTCATTTCTAGACTTAGAAGTATGCAAATAGGTATATAAGTCCACGGTTACATTTAAAAAGATCTATGTAGGTGAAATGTATAAAATTCCCCCCTTAAAGGGTAAAAGCCGAGGGCCCCCCTCGGTTTTACCCCTTAAGGGGTTTGTATGTAATTTATCTCATTTGAAATGAAATTAAATGAAATGATAATATGTATGGAAATTTTCTCATTTCTGGACATAGAAGTATAAAAATAGGTATATATGTTTACATTACAATCAAAAAGATCTGTGTAGTTAAAATGGACGAAATTTCCCCTTGTTGGGGTAAAATAGGTAAGGTAAAGTTTGTATGGAATTTTTTTATGTATAGACTTAGAAATATGACAATAAGTATAAAAGTTCTCCATTACAATAAAAAAAATATCTGTGTAGGTGAAATGGGCAAAATCCCCTCCTTAAAGATCTATGCAGGTGAAATGTATTAAATTCCCCCTTAAGGGGAAAAAGCAGAGGGGGGGGTGTTTGTATGGAATTTTTATCATTTCTACTGTTCCCAAGGGAACGACATTAACGCGGGCGGAGCCGCGGGCAACAGCTAGTTAAAAATATAACGGATAACCGCGTGCAAGACGGAAAAAATATCCACCTAAAAGTAAACGGGTCTGTTGCAGAATGTCCCTATCACGAATTACTACTAACTACATTCAACGAATACTTTGCCTCGGTAGGAGAATCACAGCGCAGTGATACGTTACGTAACGCGGGCGCGGGGGGCGGGCGACGGAGGCGGCGCATTTTTTTTTTTTAAAGGACTGTAGCTAGCTCCAAGTGAGCTTTCGCTACTTCACCGGGCGTTTGAGGCGAGGGCAGAGTGCCCTCAACCTTTATAGACAACATCACCAAAGGGCCCCCAGGAGGGACGGACCTCGGCTTTGGGCGTTGCCTGTGTGCGCATGGTTTGGAGAGTCAGCAAAACTCTCATATTGCCTGATGGGCCGCGTATCCGTGCATGCAAGCCAATCTGAGAAACAATGGCAAAAACCTTTAGAGAGCAGCAACTCTCATCTTTTGCCTTATGGGCCGGAGGCGGCGCAGGAATGCAAGTGCAGCCCGACAAGCCAGTGTGCGCGCAGGCGGCTCCGGCGCATGTCGTTGCTAACAGTTTCTTCCTCTCGTATGTCGAAGAACACGAAATATTCAAACAAATCCGAAAATTAAAAAACAAACCTAGTTTCGGACATGACGAATTACCCCCGACTCGTGTAAAAGAATGCGCTTTAGAACTGACTCCACCTTTGGTAAAACTTATTAACCAATCATTTGACAAAGGGCGTTTTCCGGATACATTAAAAATCTCGACTGTTAGACCGATTCCAAAAAAAGGAGATCTAAGTGACCCCGCGAATTTTAGACCAATATCTATGCCGTCAACAATCTCTAAAATCTTTGAACAAGCTATGGCGTACAGATTAAATAGTTTTTTTGAAAAATATCGCGTTTTTGACGATAACCAATACGGCTTTCGGAAAAATTGATGCACTGCACTCGCTGTTTACCGTTACGTACAGGAATTAGAAACATATTAATAATAAAAAAAGATAATGTTGGTCTCTTACTAGACATGAGCCGGGCCTATGACATAGTGTCCCATAAGGTGCTATTATGTAAGTTACATGACGCTGGGATCCGGGGACACGCACACAAATGGCTGCACTCGTACTTAAGTGACCGACAGCAATTCGTGCAGATCGAATACAATAACAACGACACAAATGAATTACAATTGATTAAATCTACATAGAGTAGAATAGGACCACTCCAAGTCTTCCCGTGGATGTCGTAGAAGGCGACTTAGGAAATACAAGCTAAACAAAGCTTATAAACATCTAAGACACCTCTCCAACCCGTCTGGCCAGCGTGGAGAGTGTAGGCCAAGTCCTCTGGCTGCTCTGGCCAAGTATGGCCCTAGTAGTACAAAGAGGATCGTGCTCCTGTAGTGGAGACTAAAAAGGACCTGATGATGATGATGATGAAATCTACATATCGAACTACTAATTGTTCTATTCCACAAGGCAGCGTACTTGGGTGTATTCTATTCCTAATATATATATATATATATATAATGACTTGCCCCGATTATTCCCGGAACAAAACACCCTTTGCGTTATGTTTGCCGATGACATCTCGCTGTTATTAGAATAGAAGCATGTTCTATGTTAAAAGACGCGGTTGATAAACTTAAATTATATCTATATAAACAAAATTTAGAAATCAACTTTAAGAAAACTAAAATGATCCAATTTCGACCACCACAAAAACTACCGTTAAAACTACATCTAGCCAAAACGACTATAAGTGAAGTTAACCACTTTGACCTCCTCGGTTTAACAATAGACACTCACTCAAACTGAAAAAACCACATTATCAAAATAAAAACAAAAATAGCTAGGTTCGTTTACGCCCTCAGTATTTTAAAAATCAACACCAACTACGAAACTGCACTGTCAGCCTACTATGCCTACGCACACTCGTGGCTCCGATATGGGATAATACTCTGGGGAAATAGTGTAGATGCACACGCACTCTTTGTTATGCAAAAAAAATGCATTCGCATATTAACTAACACCAAGAGTCCAATCAGTTGCAAACCGCTCTTTATTGAGAAACATATACTGACATTGCCATCACTATACATGTTAGAAGTATCCCTTTTCGTGAGTAAACACTTTTATCTTTTTACACAATTAAAAGATACGCATAATATTAACACACGCCACAAGCACAGACTGAAACTGCCCAAAATAAACTTAGAAATATTCCGAAACAGTCCATATGTAATGTCCATCAAAATATTCAATAAACTACCCGTCCAAACAAAAAATGAAGACAGACACAATATTTACAACACGACTTAAACTACTTTTACTTTTGAAGGCGTACTACACCATAGACGAATATCTAATTGACAAATTTGCATAAAAATAACTTTCAATCTTTTGACTTTAATCCAATTATACCAAATTAATTTTATATACTTTTGACCAACGTCATAATTTTATTTTGAATGTATAAATATTGACTACAAAACTAATTTCGACTTGTATAAATTTATTAAAATAATTTAGACATGCATAATCTTATTGAATTTCTCAAAAATTATTTCGTGCCAATTTAAATATTTAATTTTATATCTTTTAGTAATTAATTTGTCGCAACGCCCTGACTAGGTACATGTAATACTACACGAATAAATGAATTATGAATTATGACTGTGCCTTTCGTGACACTTTCTTATGTTGAGCATTTTCCATCCACATTTTTTAATCAGCCGGGACTCGGGTTTATTGTGCCTTTCGAAGCCGTTTAGTCGCAAAATGTCCAATTCATTTTCCGAATCGGACATTTTGCGAATTGGGCATTTTACGAGTTGTACATTTTGCGAATTTAGCATTCTGCGAAATGGACATTTTGCGAATAAACGTCCGAAGCATGTCTATCATTCATGTGTCTGATTAATATGTAGATATCACAAATATAGACATTGCAAAATTGCAGTTGAAATGGTTGAGGAAACTGTTGTTTGTCAGTCAATCGTGCAGATTTGACTGAAACATTTTTATAAATTTATTGTTCCAGTAAAAACGTGTTACAATTGGCGGACTTAATGCTATAAGCATTATCAACAAGTTCTATATTCATACAGTTCTAAAAATGGGTTTTATTTTCCTTCTTTTTTTAGCTGGAAGAGTACGTCCAACGCGATCCGCTGCTTTTTGGCGATTACAGAAATGCATTAGATGAAGAAGAAATCCGCTACTACGAAGATTTACTCGACTACGAAGCGGTCTACTTCCTATTCCAGGAGGTATTACATTACCAGATTTGATATTTTTTTTATTAGTCATTTGTGTCCTACTGCTGGGAAAAGCCCTCCCCTCTTTTCTTCCATTTATCTCTATCCTTGGTCTTTTCCATCCAATGCTTGTCAAATGCAAGTCATTCCAGAGTTTAAGGTTCCAAGGGATGGTTACAGAAAAAGAGGAAGACCGAGAAAGAGATGAGCAGATTTGATCTTAATAGAACAAAAATAGTAAGCTATACAATATGTATGAATAAGGTTTTTTTTTATAAAGTAATGCATTGGTCGTACAAAGACAAAGTCGCTGTACAAATCCTGCTCGCGTGAAATTTTCAAAGGAATCAGTAAAAAACTTTTTTTATTTTATTCTAAACTTTTGTCCAGATTCTGGATGAATTCAACGAACGTATCGGCAAAATGTCTGTGGTTCTCTTCGAAGACTGCTTGGAGCACCTGACGCGGCTTCACCGTATCCTGCGTATGGACCGCGGCAACGCCATGATCATTGGCGTCGGGGGCTCTGGCAAAAAGTCTATCTGTCGACTTGCAGCTTTTGCAGCTGGTAAGTCACTCTACACTTTCATGCTGGTCTGGGAGTAAAGAGACGTAGAATGTATCAGCTACTTTTCTTCCTGCGTAGACCGTAGAAGCCCGCCGAGGGAATAGGAGAAAATCTAAGGAATCATGACAATAGGGGATGCGGCTAGCAGACCATCACTATTTTGATTCTATTTTCGACCTCTACACCCACTTAAATGTTAAATGTGGCCATTGGGCCTTCTGACCTTAGGCTCTGTCCATCCCGTAAGTGATAAAGACGTGATAATAAGTATATTTGAAGGCAAATGCCGAGCCACCTGATGGAAAGTGGTCACCGTCGCCCATGGAGATCTGCAACACTAGAGGAGGTGCTGATGCATTGCCGACTCTATTAAGATACCTGTAAACACGCCTTATTAATAAGTTGAACAAGATCATTCAAACTTCAGAATGGAATAATTTAGAATTGGCATCAAAATGCCGTGGTATCCGGCAGAGTAGAATAGGACCACTCCAAGTCTTCCCATGGATGTCGTAGAAGGCGACTTAGGAAATACAAGCTAAACAAAGCATAAACATCTAAGAGCCTCTCCAACCCGTCTGGCCAGCGTGGAGAGTATAGGCCAAATCCTCTGGCTGCTCTGGCCAAGTATGGCCCTAGTAGTACAGAGAGGGTCGTGTTCCTGTAGTGGAGACTAAAAAGGACCTGATGATGATGATGATGGCATCAAAATTAATTTCTTGTTTTATTTGATGAACTGAACAGGTTGCGAGATGTTTGAGATAACAATAACTCGCAATTACAATGAGAACTCTTTCAAAGACGACATGAAACGGATGTACAACCAGCTCGGGGTAGATAGCAAGAAGACGGTCTTCCTATTCACCGCTTCTCAGGTGAGACCTTATATCAAAAATCGGCAAAGTATGCGAGTCGGACTTGCGAACAAAAGATTTCGTTACAACATTAGTCTATACAACATGTTAACACTTTCGCTGACACTGCCCGCCTGTAGACGTAATTCTATTGTTATTTCTTTAGTGTCTGGTTCAGTGTCCGTGAACGAGTAAAGCAACTTCGGGCGTGGTCCTCACTGGAATTGGTGACCGAAAGTGCTATATAAAATATCTTGAGTTCATTCGTGACCATGACAGCGTACACTATGTTGGCCACTTTCACATATGAAAACAATATATTATTTTGTTTTTTTTCTTGTGTGTTAGTGGCCAAAGTGCAGTAGAAGCTGTCCATTAAGCTTGGAATATTGAACTGTATTGCAAATCAAGGTTAGACATGATGAAGGGTATGACGTCGCATAAACCTAGTGACGTTTTCGAAAACCAGTTGGTATTGACGATCACTCTCGATTTTACTTTTTTATTTACTTGTGCGCCATCACAGGAGGCGTAGCTCTGATAGTAGAGCGCTCGCTTAGCATGCGAGAGGTACCGGGATTGATACCCGGCGCCTCCAAATATTTTTACAGCAACTTTTTGCCTTTAATCTCTTCGAACGACAATCTAGAAAGAATGGGTGAACTTTAAAATAGCTTAGCGCGAACTTGTAATGTCTGTTGACTGGATCTAATAGAACACGCTTTTTTCTTCTTCACAATACAACTTTTAAAGCGAAAAATAATTTTGAATGAAAATATAAATTGCGCCTCCGAATTTATATTTTCATTCAAAATTATTTGAGGTTAGTTTTTGGGCGTTGCGCCCTAAGTTGGGGCGCAACGCCCAAAAGCTACACTCGCTCGCTTCGCTCGTTCGCTCTGTTTTGGTCACAAGGAAACCTACCGAACCTAATTTACCACTTGATGACTAGACGACGATAAAACTTGACCACAGAGGGTCAAGTTGTCTTGTTGTGGCGAGGGCTTCTTGAAAAAGGGCAAATTTTTTAACAAAAAATATAATTTTTGTACGTCCAAAATATGAAATTAAATGCTTATAATTAAGAAATGACGCATCTCCCCGCTTTAAAAATGGTGTCGTCATGAAGAGGAAAGTGAGTTCTATCGAGTACCCAGCAAATCTAAATTTGTTCTCATCATCATCATTTCGAGTAGGTGTCACGGTCAATCGACCATGCACACCCTGGTGTTAGAGTTCTTCGGAACCGCCTCTCGGCCTCTGACGTGGTTCCTTTAACGACTACCAGATGGCAGCCGGGACCACCAGCTTAACGTGCCTTCCGAAGCACGGAATCATCTTTATTATCAAACAATCAGGTGATTCAAGCCTGCAATGTCCTAACCAAACTGGAAACAACTAAACAAAGTATGCTTCCGGTGGGAATCGAACCCACGATCCCCGGGTCAGCAGGCAAACGCCTTAACCACTGGACCACGGAGGCTGTTTGTATATGTACTAAGCTATTGTAAAGCCCACCCGAAAGAATCATTGCAACCCAATTCTAAACAGGATACCTCCTTATTATCGAGGATAAAGCCGAATAAAATGTTAAATTCTTAACAGATCCTAGAGGAGGGATTCTTGGAGTTCATAAATAACATCCTGATGATCGGGATGATCCCAGCTTTGTTCGGCGATGATGAAAAGGATGCTATCATTAACGCAGTGCGAAATGAGAGCAACGAAGCGGGTTACGGAGTGGGAAAGTAAGAATCCTTGAAGCAATATATACCTACCGATATGTAACACTGTGTTTACATAAACTTTATAGAATATCAAGTTAATTAAAGTAAGTACTTACAAAAAAATCCTCACTTTGTGTCTGTTAGCTAAATAATAAACAATTACTTTCTTTTAAAAATTTGCACAGCAGCAAACAAAGCACTTAAGGATCCAAAGTTAACTCTAAATTTGTCAGAATCTCATTTTTTAAATTAAACATCTACAGGAATATTTGTAAAACAACAAAGTTTGTTCTACGAGTTTCGACATCCTTATCCTTACTAATCCTTACTAATATTATAAATGCGAAAGTGAGTTTGTTTGTTTGTTTGTTTATTTGTTACGCTTTCACGCCGTAACTACTGAACCGATCTTCATGAAATTTTGCATACAAGTACTCTGGAGTACGGAGAAGGACATAGACTACCTTTTATCCCAGGAAAAAGTACTATTCCCAAAGGAATCGACATTGACGCGGGCGGAGCTGCGGGCGCAAGCTAGTAACTTAATAAATTTAATAAAAATTGTTCTATCGTAACATTAGTTTGTAAGTCTATGTGTACGGTGTAGGCAAGGTGTTAGGCCCAACACCATACATATAGAGATGATGCTGATGTTGTTGCGCAGATACAAGACCACGTCACTTAGTAAAATGGTTTATTGCTTCTTGATATGTGACTGTCATTTTGATGGTTAGGTGTGACGGGTCCTTTCTCGTTGGCTTTCCGATAGTATCTCGCATATGATAAGAACTTTGATGCTAAATATAGTAACAAAATAGCTGACACGCGTCATATATGGCCGCGTGCCGTTCAAATGTGCGATGTATCTAAGCTAGTACAC
This sequence comes from Elegia similella, assembly GCA_947532085.1. NCBI lineage: Eukaryota > Metazoa > Arthropoda > Insecta > Lepidoptera > Pyralidae > Elegia > Elegia similella. The sequence goes on along the minus strand of OX383942.1, from coordinate 17,570,165 downwards.
TATGTACACGAAAGGACGACGCACCGCGCCGCTCGTGATCTTTCTTTGCGATGGGCGTAGAGTTGTTAACATTCAACTAAAAGATTAAATTAATATTTGTTTTTGTATGAAAGTAAAATCTTTAAAAAATATCAAAAGTCGTAGAACAAACGTTGTTGTTTATGATGTTAGCAATAAAGTCCTGCGAGGCTGTATAGCGGCGGGTTAGACCGACTGTTGGCGTGAGGACGCGGTCGCCACAGCATGCGTCGTAACGTTATATTATAGTACCTTTGTATGTATGTACAAAATAATTTCGATGTTACACATATGCCAGCCGTTCCCTGACAATTCACATTTTTTTTTTCTTAAAACGTGTATTTATAATTTTAGGGATTCAGTGTGGCAGTTCTTCTGCAATAAATGTGCGGACTATCTTCACGTGGTGCTTTCAATGTCACCAAGTGGAGATATTTTGAGGAACAGGTATTTTTAAAACTCTTATTGAATTTATTTGTAAAATAGATTAGAGTATGTTTAGTCTGATAAATAAAAATAAACAACATTGGACTAGAATCAACTATTATCAACCAACTTATGAAAATACAAAAGCTTTAGAAGTTCATCCGGTAAGATCTAGATAAATCTTGTTCATTGTCCATACTCTCCTTGACACAATCATTCCCTAGGTCGTCCTCTGTTCAAAGTATCGTTTACTTTTAGACCTTGTATTCACCCGTGGACTTATCTTATAACTTCTTATCCTTTTTCAGATGTCGCAGTTTCCCTGGCCTGGTGAATAACACTACAATCGACTGGCAATTCCCGTGGCCAAAGCAAGCGCTGCTGGCTGTCGCGAACGTATTTCTGGCAGACGTATGTATAATTGTATAAACATAAATTCATTCCACTATCATCCAAAAATGTTATTTAAGAACGTAAAAAATCTCTCATTGCTTACACTTATATCATTCGCCAAAGACATCGATACTTTTTAACAGCTGATTATTTCTGTGCAAGACGAGACAGAAAAATACGATACAAATAGAACCACTTTTCGTATCGGTTTTTGCTTTAGAGTTTCGATGAATAAAATTATTTCAGCGCATAGTACTAGTTATTTGAAAACATGTCAATTTCCACAATTTCGTGCAGTACCTACTTAACAACAAAGAGCATGTTCGACAAAGTAGGTAACGCCTGAACTATTCCTGATTTACCATAGGTCCAGAAGATTCCAGACGATTTCCGTCCAATAATCGTAGAGCATGTGGTCCATGTGCATATGTCTGTGGCCCGGTACTCCATAGAGTTTCTCCTGCGGCTGCGTAGGAACAACTACGTCACGCCGAAGCACTACATGGATTATATCACAAACTACATCTCACTGCTCAATGAGAAAGATGCCTTCATCGTTGCTCAGGTATGTAGCACCATCTCCGTGACGTCTTCATGGTAATTAAGGACTCTCTTCACGCATGCCGTATAGTTTCGGGAACTTCTTACATCTCCTTTATTTCTTTATTGAGAGGAAATAGGAGGGGCTTATTTTAGTAGAGCAATGAATTTTTACAAAACCAATTTATGCATATGTAAGCATGTCCCTGTTTTAACTTTTTTCATAATTCAATTATTTAAAGAGACATTCAAAAACCCCTGAAAATATGGTAAGAATTTCCGTTGTGTTAAAACATCTAGAAAACAAATTTGACGCCATTATATTAGAAAAAGAAAACATAAAACACAGTGATGGCTTAAATAATAAATTACATTAGGTAAGTTTTTGAGAAGATATCAGGGGATTAAGAAGCGTTAATTTTGTGTACTTTTTCGGTCCGAGCTGTAGTTATCTCTATCACACTTTACGCGGGGAGGCTTGACAGCCATACAGTTTACAAATAGCTATTTCTTAATTCTCTCGAGTTTAGTGTTTTCTCTTAAGGACGTCTGCAATCTGATCGAGTTTGACCACGTATAATATGCATATATATTTAATTTTGGTGGTTTTAATGTGTTAATCTTTATCATCTAGTGCGAGCGTCTCAAAGCAGGGTTATTGAAGATTGAAGAAGCCAGTATTCAGTTAGAAGATTTGAATGCAAAACTCGCCGTGCAAAAGGTCATTGTCGCCGAGCAGACCAAGGAGTGCGAGATTCTGCTGAAAGAAATATCTACAGGTACCATTTGTACAGTCGCATTAGCGTATCATCATCATCATTATCATTTCGAGTAGGTGTCACGGTCAATCGACCATGCGCACCCTTGTGTCAGAGTTCTTCGGACTCTGGACCTCTGACGTGGTTCCTTTAACGACTACCAGATGGCAGCCGGGACCAACGGCTTAACTTGCTTTCCGAAGCACGGAATCATCTGGACCACGTAGGTAGGTAAATGTATTATGATTGCAAAGGTGGTCCACCGTACCTTCCAGATCTAGTATAGTGACCGTTATCACAGAAAAAGTGCTAGTACTTACGTACACAAGTCGCACTCTGCAAAGGTGTTTAAAGAAATATCAACTCAATGAGTTAGTGATACGGTGTAATTTAACTCTCGTCAAAACGTCAGAAAGCAGCTGGAAGACGATGGATATAGGCCGCTTCCAACTAATCGTGAAGGCCTATGTTCTGCAGTGGATTTCTAGTCGTCTGAGATGATAATGATGATTATCTGAAATACGATTTTTATCTTTTCGTGGAATATATTTCGAGGAAAATCTAGATAATATTACAATTTTTACGTTTTATTTTAGCAACGGAAGCGGCAGTCGGTAAACAGCAAGTTGCAGCAATAAAGTCGGTTGAGATCACAGAGCAAAGCGTCGTCATCTCTGCAGAGAAAGCCGATGCCGAAGAGGCATTGTCAGCTGCCATGCCAGCCCTGGAAGCAGCCAGACTTGCCCTGGCCGACCTTGATAAGAATGATATCACTGAAATCCGATCTTTTGCTACGCCCCCTGAAGCTGTACAGGTTAGTTAAAATGCGAAATTCAAAAATCTTGAAATAATAAAATACGGCTAAGTGCAAGTCGGACTCGCGCACGCAGGGTTCAGTACCATTATCTACACTAAGTTTAATATTATTAATAATATTTTTATTATATGATGTAATTAAAAATGTATGCTTTTCGCATTTTTTTCTTAATCTGTGTTGACTTAGCTTTGTACCAAATTTCAAGATTCTGAGTTTACGGGAAGGTAAACTCAGAAAACCCTGTAGGTTTTGATACCCTTCCGAATGTCAAAAATTTGCGGCATAAACGGCTGTATCTTTGAATGCATGGGCTTAAAAGTTTCATTTTTTCACAGCTCTAAGGGACAGTTCACCTGCAATTAATACAATTACGATTGTTGTATATGAGAGCCTAGCAATGTTTTTAAACCTCGATGTTATGTTGTAAAATATTGCTGTCTTTTGTTATTCAGGTGGTATGCGAGTGCGTGGTCATCATCCGTGGTATAAAAGACGTGAGTTGGAAGGGAGCCAAAGGTATGATGGCAGACCCCAATTTCCTGCGCAACCTTCAGGAGATGAACTGCGATCTCATCACACAAAATCAGGTGAAGGCTGTCAAAGCTCACATGAAGAAGAGCAAGAAACTGGATACTATGCAGCAGATCAGTAAAGCCGGGTATAGTTATACTAACATTTCTATATTTTACCTGAATCTTTACTTAAGTTGTAAAGACATCAAATCAAAATGCTCTCTTTCGTTACTCATCATCATCATTTCGAGTAGGTGACACGGTCAATCGACCATGCACACCCTGGTGTCAGAGTGCTTCGGAACCGCCTCTCAGCCTCAGCTCTCAGCCTCTGACGTGGTTCCTTTAACGATTACTAGATGGCAGCCGGGTCCAATGGCTTAACGTGCCTTCCGAAGCATGGAATTATCTTTATTATCAGACAATCAGGCGATTCAAGCCTGAAATATCCTAACCAAACTGGAAGCAACTAAACAAAGTATGCTTCCTGTGGGAATCGAACCCACGACCCCCGGGTATACAGGCAAACGCCTTAACCACTAGACCACGGAGGCAGTTAAACTTTTGTTACTGTGTTGCTAACTTAATTTCTGAATATTTTTAACATGCTAAACGTGGCTTAGACCTGAGCTCTGTCTACCCCGCAAGAGAAAAGACGTGATACTATGTATGTATGTATGTATTTCAACATTACTCTGCCAATATTTCTTACACAAGTTGGTTACAAGCAACAATTATTCGCGTGTGTGATGTGTGATCACATGGCTTTCTATACCTAGAACTTACTATAATCACTATCAAGATTCCAAGCTTATTTCCGTGTTTTGTCTACAGATATGGATTGCTGAAATTTGTGATCGCCGTCCTCGGCTATTGTGCAGTATATAAAGAGGTGAAACCCAAAAAAGAAAAAGTGGAATCTCTAGAGAAAGAGTATACAGAAGCCGTCAACTACTTAGCGTCTCTAAACCGGGAAATCGACCGGCTTCAGAGGACATTGGACGGGTTGAACGCTAAATATGACACTGCGATGTTGAGGAGACAAGAGTTGCAAGAGGAAACTGATATTATGATGCGAAGATTGGTAGCAGCCGATAAGCTCATGTCTGGGTTGTCCAGTGAGCAAAAGCGGTGGACGATTGATTTGGCCGCATTGTACGTGGAACAGTCACGACTGATAGGCAATTGTTTGCTGGCGGCGTCTTTCTTGAGTTACGCTGGGCCGTTTTCGTTCTCTTTCCGAGAGACGATGATTTATGACGACTGGCTTGGAGATGTTATAGACAAGGGTATACCTTTGACAATGCCGTTTACTATTCAAAAGAATTTGACAAATGAGGTCGAGATAAGCGGGTAAGTTTACAAATCTACCATTTATCATATCTGTCTCGCATTTGTTAGTTTACAATGTAATCATACAAATCTTTTGAAACCTTGCAACGCTACCTGCCACTCGAGATACAGGTTGAATCCTAGTTCAGTGGTGGGCTGCCGAGTGATGAAACCTTGGATATGTGACTAAATAACATATTTTATATGTAATTCTGCTATGTATTTACTAGAACTTAAGAGACTAGAGCAATAAAGTTAGTTATTATTATTATTATATATTAAATATTTCGATGAATATCGACTACGAGTATGAACAAGGGTGTACGGTGCAGGCAAGGTGTTTGACCCAACACCATACATGTAGAGATGTGATGCTAGGGTGGCAGATGATGTTGCGGCGATACAACCACGTCACATTGTAAACTGGTTTATTTATCATCATCATCATCATCAGGTCTTTTTAGTCTCCACTGCAGGAGCATGACCCTCTCTGTACTGCCGGAACCATACTTGGCCAAAGCAGACAGAGGATTTGGCCTACACTCTCCTCGCTGGCTAGGCGGGTTGGAGAGATCTCATTGAATTTCCTAAGTCGCCTCTTACGACATACACGGGAAGACTTGGAGTGATCCTATTCTACTCTGCTGGAAACCACACGGCTAGCCACACTAAACTGGTTTATTGCTTCTTGATAATATGATACATCCTGCTGGTTGGGCGTGAATGGTCCTTTCTCGTTGGCTGTACGATAGTATCTCTGCAACGTCATCTGCTACCCTAGCATCACATCTCTTCATGTATGGTGTTGGGCCTAACACCATGTCTGCACCGTACAAAGGATTTATGTAAAATATTTCTTTTGATAGGTGGAACTCGGAGGGTTTGCCGCCAGACGAGCTGTCTGTTCAGAACGGTATCCTTACTACACGGGCATCTCGCTTCCCTCTCTGTATTGACCCGCAGACTCAGGCTCTTACCTGGATCAAGAAAAAGGAAGCTAAGAATAATCTCAAGGTAAACCTGTAGACATTAATGTATTGAGAGGAATAAAATAATTAATTAATATATTTAAAAAAAAAACACGGGTAACTCACGTGTTATTTTGTCTGGATTACCAACTATAGTTTTTAACTCGATTTCGGGATGCGCGACGCCGAAGAATCCCAGGGAACTGCCGGAGTCAGCGCTCGGTACGCAGAGTCACTCGCTGCGCCCTAGCAGAGGGGATAGGTGGCTAGCCGGACGAGGGCTGTAGATGATTTGGCGTCATGACGATACTCATACTAAACTATAGTCGGCAATCCCGACAAAAGGCACATGAGTGACCAGTTTTTTCTAAATACATATATCTCTTTCAAGCTGGTCTGGGAGAAAAGAAAAAAACGTAGAATGTGCCAGCTGTCTCTTCCCGCGCAGATCGTAAAAACCGATCAAGGGATTGGGCTAAAATCTACGGAATCATGTCAATAGGCGATGCGGCTAGCAACCCATCACTATTTTGATTCTATCTACGCGCCCTCCAACATGCTGAATGTGGCCATAAGGTCTTACAGACCTAGGCTCTGTCTACCCGTCAAGGGAAATAGACATGATACTATGTAATGTATATATCTTACGTTAGTTTCAATGATATAATTATATTATTATTGTTCGGATTAAACCGTACTTGTATGTTCCTCCATAGCTTGATAAGGGACACACTCGATTGATTTCCACAATATCGTACATCCGAGTGCAGAATAGGGTTAGAGTTCGCATTGTCGTCACACCTATTAATATTCTTCTTTTTCGATTCCGTGACAAACCGTGAAATTGCAATATTAAATATCTATATCCTGCCAATACTTAGCCCGTCAAGTCTCTACCTTGTTAGGGGCAAAGACGTGGTTTTGTTTGTTTTTCGTGTGTGTTAGTAGCCAACACTCGTGTCAGATTTATCAAGCGGCCGAGTCTAAGACAGTTTAACGACCATAATGTCAGCCGGGTCAAACGGCTTAACGTGCGTAAAAATGTATTTAACAACATCATAACAGTATCGAACCACTGAGTCTAAGGAGAGATTTTGCTTCTCTCTGTGTGTTTTATCGTTTGTATAATGGGCTGTGCTCCGAAGAATTGTATGAGTTGATGCCTACGGCCACTTTCCATCATCGCACCTCACGCCATCGGCAGGGAATTCATCCCCACACCTTGTATGCTAAATGTTTGCGTACAGTACGCTTTGAAAGAAACTTTCTTCCACGTACGCTTAAGTTGTGGAACGACCTCCCAGCCATGGTTTTCCCGAGTGACTACAACATAGGGTTCTTTAAAAAGGGCGTGAAAAGATTTCTTCAGGGTCGGCAACGCGCGAGTGGCACCCCTGGTGTTGCAGACGTCCATAGGCTACGGTAACGATAAATGAAGAAATTAGATGATAAATGATAAAGATAGATGATAAAATAAAAAAGCCCTTCAGGCGAGTAGGCGACCAATACTGTTGAAAAGAGTTTCTTTTGGCGTTTCTTCTCTGCAGTGGTCGGTTCCGAAACGCTAGTAGTCTGTAGCTTTTGCACATTAAGTAATAATATAAATATGACTAAATTAGATCCTTTAAAATGTGATTTGACGTGAAAAAGTGCCTGCAAAGGCCTATTTTCTGAATAAACGTTTTGAATTTTTTTGAACCGATTTCCATCAGGTGGGCCGTATGCCTGTTTACCTACAGTAGTATAAAAAAAAATCTCCGGAATTTGGTGTTTGGCAGGTTCTATCATTCAACGACCCCCAGTTCCTGCGGCAACTGGAGATGGCCATCAAGTACGGAATGCCCGTGCTGTTCCAAGATGTCAACGAGTACATCGATCCAGTTGTCGATAATGTACTGGAGAAGAATATTAAAGGCAAGTTGAAATTATTTTCGCTCGTATCTTATACAATGTGTTAATGAAAAAGCGCAAAACCTCAGACGCCAACTTATTTTTATTATAAAAGAATTATATCAAATATTCAATTTAATTTTCGCGGATTATTTACTAAGATATTAGCTTTTTCCCATTGTGTTTGTTGCAAATTAAATTGCCTTTGTTTAATTATGGGATCGCTGCCTATGCCGCGATGTGGTCAATGTTCATGCTCATCGTACCTGTACCGCTAAGGAATTGTACACCCTCCCGGCGTCGCTGGTTCCCGACACATACATTTAGGGATTTTCATGGCAAGGAGTTCAGTTTACTTCAATTTGTGGGGGCTCGACTCTCGACTATCCCGGCGCTCTAGCTGAATTCTCACATAAATAAGAAGGGAGTACACAAGACTCGACACACAGAACACAGAGAATAACTTTATTGTTACAACTTCAATAAATTAATAACAGAGACTGTTATGCTCTAAGAGATGGTAGTAGACTCAAAGATGTTAGTAGACTGAAAGATGGTAGCAGACTAAAAGATGGTAGCGGACTGAAGGATGAGAGAGAGAGAAAGTAATCTAAAAATGGAATGGAATGAAATGAAATTTCAATTAAAAATGAAATTTGAATTAAAATAAGGAATGTAAAATGGACAGGATGAGAGAAATGAGGTTGGATGAGATGCAGCATGCAGGTGGCATGCTGCAACGTTACAAATTTACGTTTACCACCCTATAGATCTCATCGTTGCCTCCTATCAGGCAAGACCCAATTAAATCAACAATAAAAAACTAGGTATGTACCCAAACCACGTTGACTGTCTTTTGCTGGGGGTCATAAATCGGATGACAATACAATATTATGGAATAATTGCGCAGGTCTGATAAGGTGCCCGGGTTTGCCCGGGTTCCACCCCCGGTCAGGTCAAGATGGAAAATGATCTTTATTAGATTGGCCTGAATCTTGGATATTTATCTATACCTATATGTATTTGAGAATATAGTATCGTTGAGTTAGTATCCCATAACACAAGTCCTCGAACTTACTTTGGGGCTACCTTAATCTGTGTGATTTGTCCGTATATATTTATTTATTTATATGAACTCTTAAACTAAACAAGGTACGCCAATCGTGTTTGGGCTCATTTGATTTTTCTTGGAAAGTACTCTACAGTGTGGATTCGTTTATATAATAAAAGCTTGTCAGAAAAATGTAGTTTAAACTTGTTCATTTTGAATATGACTAGGTATTCAAAATGAACAAGTTTAAACTACATTTTTCTGACAAGCTTTTATTATATAAACGAATCCACACTGTAGAGTACTTTCCAAGAAAAATCAAATGAGCCCAAACACGATTGGCGTACCTTGTTTAGTTTAAGAGTTCATATAAATAAATAAATATATACGGACAAATCACACAGATTAAGGTTTGGTGAATCCACGAGCTTATCTATGCTTATATACAAGAAATACATATATAAAATTTACGACAAGGATTCATTCCCAATTCTTATCCCCGATCACAAGACGAATAGCTAGTAGATACGAAGGCTAAATTATCATCTTAAATAATTGTTTATAAAATAATCGTTTTCACTAGTCCTCATTACATTACAGTTGAAAGTGGGCGCACGTTTGTTATGCTGGGCAGCAGTGAAGTGGACTACGACCCTAATTTCCGAATGTACCTCACCACCAAGCTCTCCAACCCTCAGTTCAACCCTGCCGCTTACGCTAAGGCGGTGGTCATAAATTACACTGTCACAGTGCAGGTAAGGACCTGTCTACTCTAAGGCTAATTTAAGAGTCATGCGTTTGACCAGCGCCGGCCACGCGCGCGCGCTGTCAATTACACTAGATAGTAGTTGCGTTTCATAGTGACGCAGGTCAAACGCGCCGTTCGTGAGACGCCGGGGCGCTGCCTAAGCGCGCTCAATAATCAATTTGCAATGTTTTACGACGTAGCTATTGCACTCTTTTGCATAGAAAATAAATTATATGTGTCCCAATGATGACGACTATTCACAGCTGTACATTTCAACGAAATACGCGATACCAAAACTCGTTTTACAGTGCACGTCCTCCAACACCGACACCGTCTGTCACCAGGCTGTATCTCATGAACCGTGATAGTTAGACAGTTGAAATTTTCACAGATGATGATGTATATCTTGTGCCGCTATAACAACAAATAGGTACTAAAAACGAGAATAAAATAAATATTTAAGGGGGCTCCCATACAAGAAACGTTTTTTTGCTCGTGACTTGACCACGTTCTCTCGTGGCTTGAAATATTCACAGAATATTTAGTTAATTATTTTCTTTTGCCGTTTGTATAGATAACGGTACGGAACCCTTCGTGCGCGAGTCCGACTCGCACTTGGCCGGTTTTTATTATTTGTTGTGCAGCGGCCATCGATATACAATTCTGTAAATATTTCAAGTGTTTTAAAAGATACAGGCATGTGACAGACGGACGGTTAATAGAGGCTAGTTAATAGGGCTCGTTGGCACCCTTTGGGTAAGGAACCCTAAAAATTAAAAACATTTTCAAATGCTTACTAGATGGCAGCATTGAATCGTAGGGTCCGTGGTAATTGTATAATAATATTTTGACAACAGACTCATTGCTGCCCAATAACAGTTTACCGAACCCGAAGCTGCAGTGCAACTTGATTCAAAAAACCCTCGGCATTTGACAGGGCTTAGAAGATCAGCTTCTGAGCGTGGTGGTCCGAGCTGAGCGCTCCGATCTCGAAGAAATGCGAGAGAGCCTCATCATAGAAACCAGTGCCAACAAGAGTTTGCTGTCTGGCCTTGAAGACTCCTTGCTGAGAGAACTCGCCACTTCCACAGGCAACATGCTGGATAACGTAGAACTCGTCGACACTTTAGAGAACACCAAATCGAAAGCTGCAGAGGTAGGTTTGTCATTATCTCTCAGTTCTTTTAATGTCATTCCAAAACCAAAGCAGAAAGAAAGTTCTCGACTTTTGAGAAGTTTTCTGATCAATGTGCTCTGTAGGTCTGTATTATATTCAGGATTGCACGGTTATCATACAAAATGTTAGGGTAACCCTCAAAGTATTAAACCAGTCCGTCAAAATAAACATCTTTTCCTATGGGGCCAATGCTCGGAACTCAACATTTTTAGAATTTTTTCATAGCAAAGGCCGGGTCGGCCAAACGTTTTTGTATGAAAATATCGAATCTTTTTGAGTTTCCAGCAATTTTTGACGGGCTGATGTTGTAGTTTGAGGGATGAAGGTGTTTATCCCAACATCTTGTGTGTTATTCTATAGATATATCAGCTTCTACACATGTTTTCCAAATTTTATAAGTGTATGTAAGTAAGTATGTACATTTGTATTTCTCCAGAAGGAGGACGGTGGCACTAGCCCTATTACCGTAGGCCAAAGAGAATATAACCACTAGAGAGCGCAAGCGCGGGTGAGGCCGCGCGCCTACAATATGGTTAAATACACACATCACTTGATTTCCGTCTCATATCCCGGCTTGCAGTGTGACACGTGCGGCAGTCACAAATTCCATTTTAAAAAAATTCAGCCAACCATATCGGCCGTAGTACGTTCCCCTCCCGCAGACTTGAGTGAATTGCGTTCTTACAGGAAAGGTGCGCTACGCGCTCTCCATCTTGTATTCTCCTTGCCGTAGGCAATACAATCCTCCGCGTTGTTTCCAAAATCTGCTGTAGTCATTCTCTACCCATTTTTGATTAAGATTCCTAGGCCAGATTTCGGTCCAGCCTAGTTTTAACACTTCAATTTGCTAATCGTGGCCTTTAGTCTTTACCACCATCTAACCCGTTAGACAGATGCTGTATATGCATACCAATTTATAGGTAATGATAAAACTGAATTTGGCTGCTGAGACAACAGAAGATATTGAGAAGCTGCGAGATGGATACAGGCCGGTGGCCAAGCGGGGTTCCATTTTATTCTTCGTGTTGTCAGACATGGCCGGCGTCAACACCATGTATCAATACTCTCTATCTTCATACTTGGACGTAAGTGGATATATAAGTATATGGACAAATCACACACCTTGCCCCAAAGTGAATTTCGTGGCTTGTGTTATGTAATATATTCATATTTATGGAATAAGTTTATTTGTGAAACAAAATATGTATCTATTCGCACAAGCCAGTTATCTTACCTCTAGATCGACTCGAAATCGTCAGAGTTATAGACTTGTATTAAATATAGTGCCAAAAAGTGAGAAATATCTGAGCGAATTCAGGGGGTGACTCAGACCTTCAATACGAACAACTTTTCCTATGGGACCAATGCTGGGGACTACAAAAAAAAATTGGGCATTTCCACACAATAGAATTCTGCCTCCCGGACAGTTTGTATGAGAATGTCCATTTTTTTTTGAGTTCCCAGCATTGTACGCTGCATTGCAAGCTGTTTTTCTATATATATAAATATATGTTATCTAAACTAAAAAGTAAAACTAATAGACATTGCTTAGCATTTTATGTGCAGTAAATTAAATAAATATTTATTCTTTATTGAAACATTCCACTTTATATCACAGGTGTTTTCTTTCGCTCTCCGCAAAGCGATGCCAAACGTGATCCTGGCCAAGAGATTGAAGAATATCATAGACATGCTCACCAAAAACGTTTACGACTACGGCTGTACCGGTCAGTGTACATTATTTTACATACTCAATACCTTATTTGCATCCTTAATGTAAGTAAGTAGTAACAGGTCTTATTCGTTTGGGAAGCAGCAATTGAAGAAGAGCTGACTTGTAAATTATTAATTTAAATTGCATAAAACTTGAAATTCAACAAATTCAATTAGGTTCACTCTTATTAAATCCCGCCCGCTTGAAATTTTTTCACCATAATAAGAGTATATTAAAAAATAGCATTGTGAATGCAAAATATGTATAAACACTTAAAAATATCAATTAGGTTCATTTAATTTAACATCATTCACTTACTAATAATCATGTTATAATTCAATTTGATTTCTATAATTTATATAACATTGCATTAATAATTCAATAACTTTTTTTATATTAATAACAAATGATTATTAATATAAAAAAGTAGCATATTATTATTTCAAACAATTTTATCTTCCAAGTAGTTTATGACAGTGTAATAACATTTATAAATTTGAATTTTGCCTTGCGAACGTAAAACGTCGCGACTGCATTATCACTCGATGCGGCTAGCAACCCATCACTATTTTGATTCCGTTTTCCACCTACTACTCACCAACATGCTAAACGTGGCTATCAGGTCTTATAGACCTGGGCTCTGTCTATCCCGCAAGGGAAAAAAAAGTGAGACCTCTTCCAAGGAATCTTCGTTCCATGGGAGAATATATTGCCGTTTCTTTGGCTTCTTGTCCGACGCTGCTGCCCATCGCAAGCATTTTAAGCTGGGAAAGACAGGAAATTGTTGCATTTTAGAAAATAATGAAGGTACTCGTATACAACATGATTTTGAACCCCCTAGCTATATTGGAATCTCGGAATCAGAATCCCCAATAGAATACAGAACTGCAAGAAAAAAAGGTAAAAGTCGAAAAAAAAAATTAGGCTTCCCATACAAAGTCGTCGATCAGCTGGACGAATTTCTATGGAAGGTCAAATATTTTTTTTCGTTTTTTACCTTTTTTTCTTGCAATTCTGTATTCCATTAGGGATTCTGATTCCCAGATTTCAATATAGCTAGGGGGTTCAAAATCACGCTGTATGGACACTAAACACACGGATGAATCGGAAAAGCAAATAGCAGCTCAATTTCAATTTTCAATTTATTTACATGCATTTCATATTGTACAATACATCAGCTTTTACAATATAGTCACTGCACTGTAATTTAAATAGGTACAATATGCCTGTCGGGCATCGCAGAAGTAAAGATGGAACGGCAAGCGAGCTTTAAAAAATAGTTATTAGTAGACTTAGTTAAGTCAAAAATAATAATTTCAGTCCATTTGAGGGATAGTTTGTAAGGGATGCTCAGGAGGCTAGGCGCGCTTACCCGATGCCACCGATACCTACAACCACCGGACGATACTTAACTGCCTAGTTGAGGATGACACCCCTGACCATGATAAAATGTCATTGTGCTCTAATTGAAGTCGAGAAGTGATGTGATTGTTTTTCTTTAAATATCAGGTGTGTTTGAGCGGCATAAGCTGTTATTTTCGTTCCAAATGGACATAAAACTGCAACAGAGCGATGGTATGGTCAGCCAGATGCAGCTGGACTTCTTCATCAAAGGAAATGTTGCACTGGAGAAGTCACCGCGTGCCTGCCCGGCCACGTGGATTCCGGCACAGGTAAAGAAATTTTCAGTTCTACTTTGAACGTCCACAGTTCTATTAGGGTCTTCTTTAGTTATTGTAAAGACACTTACTTGATACAGATATGACTATTAACATTTTTGGGAGTCCAGCGCTGTCACCTGCACCCATTTGAAAAAAAATATCAAGCTACAACGTTGCAAATCCAAGTTTAAGTGTTTCGGCCCAGGCGGTGATTTACCCCCTCCAACCCAACATAAGGGCATTTCAGTGGTTAAAAGTCCACTGCTGGACAAAAGCCTCGAGGTTATTATCATACTCACCATGCTTGGCAATTTTTGTACTACCGACGATGCTGCTCATCAGAAGCTTTTGCTGGCAAAGGATAGGAATAAGTTGTTTTTGCCGCCCCCTTTAACTTTCCCCCTTCAAATCCCGCCTGTTGAAGAATTTCTCAATCCTCTTTTCATTTTCGTCAATGTTTTCCAATGACTGGTTAATAAATTATAATTATTATTTGTTTGTAGGGTTGGCAAGATATAATGAAACTCAGTGTGGACTTCCCTGAAGTATTTGCTAATTTGCCCGACCACATTACCAGAGGACTCGACGATTGGCAAGAGGTAAGAAGATTGTGTGCTCAGAAATTAACAACATGAAAAATGTTTCTTCTCTATATTGCATCCACTTTGCTTTTCCTCGTAACAAATCCTCGATGAAATGGTTAGAAAGACTATAATTTATTAAGAGAAACAAAATAAGTTATTATGTTGGCCGCTAGATGTATGTATGTTTGTTTTTCTTGTATCTACTTAACTAACTAACGTAACTTGACATAAATAACACATCGTTGGATGCGTCTTCACCGTCCCCTGGTTAATATATAATATCGAAAATATTGATATTTGAGCGTACTTGCATCTCTCGAAATTATTTCAGTTCAGACAGTCAAAAGGAATAATTGACTAAGTGAATTCCTTTATTATCCACTAGCTTTCGCCCGCGGCTCCGCCCGCGTCAATGTCGATCCCTCGGGAATAGTACTTTTTCCCGGGATAAAAGGTAGCCTATGTCCTTCTCCGTACTCCAGAGAACTTGTATGCAAAATTTCATGATGATCTGTTCAAAAGTTACGGCGTGAAAGCGTAACAAACAAACAAATAAACAAAAAACAAATAAACAAACAGACAAACTCACTTTCGTATTTATAATGCAAAAAAGAATTTCATGAACTGCCGGCCGATTTACTAACTCAGTGATCAACGTTTTGATAGTCACTTCAAAATACATTGCGAGTTTCCTATGATTGACTATTTTTATTAAAGACTAGCTGTTGCCCGCGACTTCGTCCGCGGCAATTTCTGTTATTATGATTTATTAGGTTTTTTCTTAGTATAGATGAATCATTTTCCCCCGTTTTCAATACATTTTTTTTGATGCTTCGCTCCTATTGGTCGCAGCTTGATGTATAATATCAAGCCTTAAGCCTTCCTCAATAAATGAACTATCCAACACAAAAAGAATTTTCCAATTTGAACCAGTAGTTCCTGAGATTAGCGCGTTCAAACAAACAAACAAACTCTTCAGCTTTATAATACTATTAAAACGTTGTACACTGAGTTAGCAAATAGGCCGGCTGTTCAGTAGTTACGGCGCGAAAGCGTAACAAACAAACAAATAAACAAAAAACAAACTCACTTTCTCATTTATAATATTAGTATAAGGAGTAAGGATTTTTCACACAAATTAGTTGAAAAACGCATCTTTTTTTTTAAATTTCTACAAATATTAATTATTTTTTATGAAAATCGATTAATCAGCCGTTTTGATTGTCGTCGTCAGTAAATTTGTATCCATAGAAGGTAATAGTAAAAGTTTAACCCCAAGAAAGATTTTTTTGTGCACAGGGTGTTTTTGCGTCTGTTTTTTCGATGCCAACCCTTAAAATATTTTCTGAAAACGTTGTAGTACTGAACACGTCCTGCGTGATCAGTACAACAACGTTTTCAGAATGCTGTTGGGGCTGCCTCGCTTCTGTAGTGCCTCAGGGATGTTTGCGCACTACCACACAGATGGCTTCCATGCGATTACTCCCAGAAAAACCGCATCCCTGATCAACAGAGTGAGGGGTAGTTGGAACATCATTCTGAAAACAGAGCCTGAAAATTGGATCTCTCCATTATGGAAGTGCTTGATAAATAAAGTAATTTAGTAATTAATTATAGGAAGAAAATTTAATTTAATTAATATTATTGACACAAAATTAAATTATATTAGGTATTTTAATCAATTAATTTCCCCTATTTTTTTGAATTAGTATTTATGTTTACGGATTTTAATTATCTGAAGTAAACATTATTTTATTTTTTACTAGCTGTTGCCCGCGACTCCGTCCGCGGTAAATTCTGTTATTATGATTAATTAGTATAGATAAATAATTTTTCCCCGATTTCAAAACATTTTTTATTGATGCTTCGCTCCTATTGGTCGCAGCGTGATGTTTTATAGCCTAAAGCCTTCCTAATTAATGGACTATCCAACACAAAAAGAATTTTCTAATTTGAACCAGTAGTTCCTGATATTAGCGCGTTCAAACAAACTCTTCAGCTTTATAATATTAGTATAGATTTTAAATTGACCTTATTTGAAATACTTAAAAGTAAAATTAACTGTCATTATAATATGTGCTGCTCATTACTTATCAACTTATTTGTTGCAATAGTGGTTTGACAGCGACACCCCAGAAGCAAACGAGATACCAAACGATTATCGCGAGAATCTGCAGCCGTTCGAGCTTCTGATGCTGCTGCGCTGCTTCCGCGTGGATAGGATCTACCGCGCGCTCACCGACTTCATCACAGTCACTATGGGCGAAGAGTACATCACGCCACCCGTCATCAGGTCAAATACAATACCCATTATAATACCTTATTGAGAACAAGGAACGACTAACCGCCACACACCACACCAAACGGTCGCACTGTGTGTCGGTTATGTATACTATCCGTTACAATGTTTGGTGTAAGGGATGTAACATCATCATCATCAATCATCAATACTAATAATAAATCTGTAAGGGTTGGCCATTGAGCAAGTTATTTTGTTATCACAGATATCGTGTTTAATAAAAGGTCGGTAAGGGTTAATCATGGAGTACTTAAGTTACTTTGTTTAGAGAGATATAGTGTTTTTATAAGCTACTAGCTGTTGCCCGCGACTTCGTCCGCGGCAGTTTCTGTTATTATGATTAATTAGTATATATGAATAATTTTTCCCCGATTTCAAAACATTTTTTATTGATGCTTCGCTCCTATTGGTCGCAACGTGATGTTTTATAGCCTAAAGCCTTCCTCAGTAAATGGACTATCCAACACAAAAAGAATTTTTCAATTTGATCCAGTAGTTCCTGAGATTAGCGCGTTCAAACAAACAAACAATTCAAACAAACAAACAAACAAACAAACTCTTCAGCTTTATAATATTAGTATAGATATACATGACACGACGATTTTTTTTTCTGTATATGTATGTGTGTGTGTGTGTGTAGGTATGTTCCTCCATAAATCTTAAACGAGTACACTGAATTTTATGAAACTTGCTAGATAAACATTTAGACGTACAGAACAGGATAGGCTACGGTCAGCTAAATTCATTGATATCCCCACAGTTTGGATATGATAGTGGAGCAGACGACGCCATTCACCCCAGTGGTGTTCATCCTGAGCCCTGGCTCGGACCCCACGTCCGATCTGATGAAGCTGGCCGACCGCTGCGGCTTCGGCGGCGGCAAGTTCAAGTATCTCTCACTGGGGCAGGGACAAGAAGGAGTAAGTTGCATACATAATTCCCGTTTTCAAGCTTCTTACCTTACCAACTAGGTATCTTACCAACCAAAAATACAAAGTCTACAAATTTTATTTGTATACTTTGAGTATACCTTTGTTGTGACGTAACATCTTCTTAACGTTCATATTTATTAAGAGTAAGGCCCTGATTATGTATTGTGTGCTCCCGACTCCCGAGGTCCTGACTCTTATCACGTACGATTTGTTGTACCACGTTAAGTATTATATTGTCTTTGACCAAGTTTAGGTTTACGCCATCTAGTGACGGGTGGAAAAGACTCACTATTCTTCTGAAGCGCGCTTGACGCCTTCTAGTGGCAGTTATTGGAAGTACTACCGCAGCATGCCGACATGCTTGCCACGCACGCACATTTAATTCTATCATTTTAGTACAGCTACTCAATGATAGATGGCGTTGGTCCAATATTTAATTCCACTTTTCACCATAGGCAGCGCTAGCTCTGCTCGAAGGCGCCATCTCCCACGGCCAATGGCTAATTCTGCAAAATTGCCATCTCCTCGTGTCCTTCCTCCGAGAACTGGAAAAACAGCTAGAGATGATGGAGAAGCCGCACCCGGAGTATCGACTCTGGTTGACTACGGACCCCACGCCTACGTTCCCCATTGGTATTCTTCAGAGGTCCCTCAAAGGTGTGTATATTTGAGTAGTAGCTGTTTCCCTCGACTTCATCCGCGTGATTTTCAATTTTGAGTATCACACAACCTATCCGGACCGCTGGCCACGAATTACGATTTTTTTTAAGGTATAGGAAGGCAAACTAGCAGCGAACCACCTGATGGTTAGCTATCAGCAATTCCCAAGGACAGCAACACCAGGGTGTGACAGAAGCGTTGCCAGCCGTTCAAGGAGTTGGGGGAAGAACATCAGGGGGACGGACGGGCCTCCGGCTCTCTCACTCAAGCAACAACGCATACGATATCATTGCAAGGGGATCTGTACCTACTTACATACATGACAGGGATACAATTTTATAACATAAATTCAAGCCCCAGTTCAAGTCCTGGCCACGCTTAGGTCTCAGAGTCGTCAATAGTTTTCGCACAATGATTTCAAAAGTAAAGTCAATGTCTTCGCAGCGTTAGCCCATTAATGATGTTTGTAAGCAAATGTTTGGTAGCTTTAAGTTACTTTATACAATTTTCGGACGGATTCTTCTTTAAGTTACTTTATGCAATTTTCGGACGGATTCTTATTTTAGGAAAAAATATAGCCAGTGTCATTCACTGATATGATAATGGAGCTTTATGTAGGTAAAAGAATTTTGAAAATCGGTCTTGTAATTTTGAGTTTATTCATTTACAAATAGGTACACAAGTCTTTCCTCTTTATAAACTTAGTATACTATTAGCCACAGAGAATGACATCGCTTGGATAAAAGAAATCTAATAACGAGACCTATGCCCAGCAGCGGTATGTTGTATTGTAATATGAAAAATTCTGAAATAGTTGTTTTTCACTCGAATACAAACACATTCGATGAAATCTCAGAACAATAACTAAAGCATAGAAGTAAGGTATTAATAAGAACTGTTGACACGTTGGATGCACTCTTTCGTCTTATATACTAAACACTGTGCTAAAAAGAGTCAGACATATCACTACAGCTTCCAAATTCACAGGGTTGTACCGGGTTTAGCTATACATTTTATATATTGTACAATATGTCATTCTTGCATAGTGTGTGGCATTTTATCGAACAAAACATATTTGTTATCGATAATGGTTTTAAAATAAATATTTGTCGTTTTACGTAACATAGTTCCTTTGTTTTACTTTTATACAACTAAGTTGGCGAACAAGCATTATACCAACCGATTTGGAAGATAATTTACTTTTCTCATAATAATAAATAAATATATACGGACAAATCACACAGATTGAACTAGCCCCAAAGTAAGTTCGAGACTTGTGTTATGGGATACTAACTCAACGATACTATATTTTATTACAAATACATATATATATAAACATCTAAGACGCAGGCCAATCTGAAAAAGGTCATTTTTCATTATGACCTGACCGGGGATCGAACCCAGAACCACGCCAACCTGGCGTGTTAACCATTCGGCCACAGAGGTCGTCATTAGAGAATTAGCAATAATTGCTTTTATATTTTCAGGGTTCCGTACCTAAAGGGTAAAAACGGGAGAGGGGAGTTTAAATGGAAAGGATTAAGTTATTCAAAACACTATGTATATAAATTAAATTATTTATTGCCCTTTAAATAGTATCATTTTTGTCAAAAACTTTCTAATTTTTTCCTTGGGTTCCGCTACATTTTTTTTAAAGTGAAATAATGTTACACCCTCATTCAAACGTTGTCGATCACTGCTTTGATTTATGCAGTCAGTTTAATTATTTTTTCGAGAAAAATTTAAAATAGTAATTTGCTCTAATGACAAACAGTTGCCTTGTGCACCATCTTTGAATTGAGCATGTACCAATAACTTCTTATAAGCTGACTGGTACATCCGCGCCGATGGATTATTATTGAATCCACGTAAAGAAAAATAACTCGATATGATCCTGATTTAATTTGTAGGTACATAAACAATGCAGAGAACAACTTTGATCTACAACGAAAGTTGAATAAATACGTTTCAATGAATTTATACAAGTAATAAAACCCAGAAAACCAGTTTTTCTGTTTGAGTTTACAATATTGGGGCCATCTGTAAACTTTAGATTCTTTATGTAAGTGTCAACGAAGTCAAAAAGCGCCTCTGTTTCAGGAAAGTTAAATACAGCAGTAGCCTTCTGACTTTCCTGCCTTTTATTTTACAAGTACGTTCTTGAAATTGCATCCAGCCACTTTTTCCTTAAAGCAACATCCTCAGGAATTCTGAAATAAATATATAGCAAGTAAAAGCATTGATATAAGTTACAAGACATGTTTTTAAATAAACTAGGTATTGAATTATATAGCTGAAACTCTGTATTTATTAACTCAAATGAGTATATCAGTACTTAGTAGACTTCAAATATAGATTAAACGTACCCATAATGCTAATATATAAAGTGGGTTGCAGAATAGAGTATAGGAAAGGAAAACTTCATTTTATCCTACGAATGTCGTTCAAGGCGACTAAAGGATATATATGTAGTCAACATCAATACACATGTGAATAGGCCAAGCCACTGAGTCAAAGATTCACTATTTTCATTTTGATTGTGTTTTTTAACCTAACGCAGTAAACAATAAACACCTAAGGAAAAATATCCCGAAATTCCCAGCGGCAAAGGCTTAATATTATAAAATCTTAATTAAGTACTGTGAAATTCCACATACATCGATACTTTACACTAGCAGTTGGGACATCACTATCACACAATGTAAACATACAGAATAACTTTCTTAAACGGTTGTACTTTAACATTTCGTCACATTTATAGTAAAAATAATGAAATCTTACATTAATAATATCATAAAATCACTACGAAAAACATTCACAATAACTTTACTTATGAAAAACATCTTACCGATGGAATGTCAAAATCTCACGCTCATTTTCTTTCTCGGAAGCGTATGAACTGCAACCAGGAACATAACAGGTAATTTTTCACTTCACTTGCAATGATTAAAATATGTAAATTTGATCGAAACAGGTCTTTAAATCGTCCAAAATAATGTTCTAACATAGAGAGTCACAACTACTTCGGACACGACGCCATGTAAACATTATACGCCAAATTTACGACAGCTATTTTATCCTTCTGCAAACATAGACTGTGGCTTACTTTTTTATTTGTCTGTAGTATAATGGGACTTTGGGACCTACAAGTACATAGCCCTGGTACAACCTTACAAAATAAGAAAGTGATGGAACTATGTTCGACTCTTTTTATCACAGTGTTTAGTACGTAAGACGAAAGAGTGCATCCAACGTGTAAATAGTTCTTATTATTACCTTCCTTCTATGCTTTAGTTATTGTTCTGAGGATGAAATACATACAAATGACACAACTGTTCCCGCATTAGTAAATAAATAGTATCCATACATTTCAACATGTTAATCGCCAACGTCCATACCACGTTGAAAACACCGGTTCTCGTCCGATCACCGAAGTTAAGCAACGTTGGGCGTGGTCAGTACTTGGATGGGTGACCGCCTGGGAACACCACGTGATGTTGGCTTTTTCTCACGTAATTATATTTTTTTTGGTTTTAGACCATAGTGATGGTGTTTTTTACTGCCTTTGTTAACATTATGAATTATTGCTTTTTTTCAGTGGTGACCGAACCGCCCAATGGCCTGAAACTAAATCTTCGCAACACGTATTTCAAAATGCGTCCACATGCACTAGAGGAATGCCCACACCCCTTGTTCAAAAAGCTAGTCTACGTACTTGCCTTCTTCCATGCTGTCGTTCAGGTAACTTCAAGAATCCATACCGGCGACGGACGACTGAAAATCAGTTTTGTACTAGGTCATGGTTTAGGTTAAAGCTTTTTTTTTGTCTTATACCAATCTTATACCTACTGTCTTTTTTATTTGTGTTTGGCCATTGTAGGGTATGTCACGATAAATATTTTTAATTTCATTTCACTTCAATGTCGTCGAAAACGATTAAGAAATAATATTATTAAAACTTACGCAAGATAATATTTTTTTTTGTTATTTATTATCATCTAAAGAATCTTACAAAACATTATGTAGGTATTAACTTAGCATAGCGAAACCACTAAGGTTTGAATTCTAAATATACTTATAGGTAAAAGGCAAACCTGACTGACTTATCTATCGACGCACACTGTCCGAAACTACTGAACGGATTTCGCTGAAATTCAGCATAGGTACAGATAGTTGCAATGACGTAGGCATCCGTTAAGAAAGGATTTTTGAAAATGTGCCCCCTAAACGGGTTTAAAATTGGTTAAAATTTTGTATGGAAGTCCGTCATTTTTAAAGCTAGAAGCCTGAAACTTTGTTTTTAGGATAACGATTAGAAATAAACAGTTACCTACATGTCCTAGGGTTTTTGAAAATTCAACTCCTAAGGGGGTGTATAAGGGCTTGCAAGTTTGTACGGGGAATATAACCGAACTCCACGCACGGTTTTACACAAGTTTTAATTAGGAATAAATCGTGAGAAAAAAAATCGTAATTATGTAATGAATAATGAACAACGAAAAGCCTATATAATTATAGGTACTTATTAATAGCAATAGTCATATCTAATCATATCTAATCCTACTTATACAATAATTTACCGAATGGAAAATCAGGAATGCAAAATATATGTGACAAATCAATTTAATTACCAATGCATTCACAATCTGTGGGGCTATCCGACTAACCGGGGCGGCGCGGACACGAAACTGATTTGTCCGCGGTTGAATTTTTTTACATTTCCATTATATTTAATACCTTTGTCTACACAATCTGCATTTTTATTACTACCTTTAAATAAACGATTCTTGATTAGGTAAGTGTACCTAAGTAAATATGTTTAAAAATATATCTCAGAATAGGTTTCAACAATTTCGATAAAATAGGGGGTTTTGGCGAAAAATACGTTTTTCATCTAAATATCGGTTTCCATTCCCAGTCATTACCTACACCAGCGCCTCTAGCGGAACATTCACAGGCGATAGTATGTTCATTAATACTATCGTAAAATCATCTCTTTTGACGTTTACCTAATACGAGTAAATTGCTCCGATTAATTCGTAGGAGCGCCGCAAGTACGACAAGATCGGCTGGAACATTTCATACGACTTCAGCGAGTCGGACTTCGTCGTGTGCATGCAGATTCTGCAGTGCTACCTCGACCGCTGCCAGCAAGCCAAGGGACCCGTGCCCTGGTCCACGCTCAAGTATCTCTTTGGAGAGGTTAGAACTTAGTCCAGAAAACGGGACACTTATGAAACACCCTCGTGACATCATTGTCACAAACGCGCAGTGTGTTTTCGCAAGTCGACTAGAAATGAAAATCATATCTACGGGTACTTATTTGTACTGTAAATCATTGCTCTTGGCTAATATCATGGTCTATTTTCGAATTCGTCAACTACATGTTTTTGATTTACTTGACTACAAAAAAGTGGCCAAGTGCGAGTCGGACTAATATCTCGTTCAAACCAATTTTTGTTCAAAGTGTTCATTAAGATGTACATCATATATTCCTTTTAGATTTTTCTCTCTTTATAAAAGTTGAAGGGAGAGGGGACACACATTTTACCACTTTGGAAGTGTTCAAACAATTGACTTTGAGGAAAAAATGGTTTTAGGAACCTCAATGTCATTTTAAAAACATAAGTCAAGACATTCCGCACGAATCGGTTTGATAATTCGGCTACAGAACGGTTAAAAGGGCAATATGTGCCGTTAAAGACCATAGGTATTTATGATTGTATTGTGAGTTTGAAAATCTGTTTAAAGAGATGAACATCCATTACCTGAGAATCTTCTCTCTTCAGGTGATGTACGGTGGGCGCGTGATCGACGATTTTGATCGTCGCGTGGTCCGCACCTACATGGAGGAATACATGGGCGAGTTCCTTTTCGACAAGTTCCAGCCCTTCCACTTCTACAAGGACGCTGTGTTCGACTACGTGATCCCTCCGGACGGGGAACGCGAGGAGTATATAGGTTTGCGGCTACACCACGGAGCATTACATAGAGATGTTATTTGAACACTTTTCTTAGTTACAGCATATCTCCGTAGGGCGAGGTGGTGGGACGTATGTTAAGAAGGATATTGCGGCGAGTAGCGGTACTTTCTCGTAAAATTACATGATAATGGCTTGCTTTATTAATGCTTTACTAACGTGACACCCTTCGCTATAAGTGTAGGCACTCGATAATAAGGGGCGCTTTCAAAATAAAGAATACATATGATATTCCACGTACGTTCTAATATTTATTGTGTATGACAACTAGCCAATCATACTTTTGGTATTTATAGAAAAAGAAATTTAGAAAACTGTGTAGCACGTCTCGACGTTCGAGCGTCTCAACTTTAAAGTCAAACGGATGACAGCGCCACTGGTGTCCAGTAACTAGAACTACTGGACTACATTAATAATGGCATCTCCTCTATGTATATGCTCCGTGGGCTACACATACACATACCTATCTCTATTTTCACTTGATCGACAAGCGAGAGCTGACTGTACATACTCGCCGAGTCACCTAATTTGGACAAGAAAACTGATGAGAAAATAAGTTTACAGATTGAGAATGTAGACCTAATGGAGACCATTTGGTAAAACAGACCGCTTGTGAAAAGTTGACCTATCGGGATAGTAGACCGATTGTACCGGAGGGGTTTCGTGAAATGGGGCAAAAACGTTCGATCGATCGATCTCGCACGGACGATCGCGCGCTTCCTCAATCTGCTACTGCCCCAACCCCAAACCAGTGGGGTTTCTCGGAGCCGCATTCTTCAATACTTGTAGTCCAAACCATAGAGATAATATAATCCTGACGGATAGAGATTCAAACGGATGCTGTCAAACGAGACCGATTTTGAAATGCAGTTGTGGGTGTGATTTTGCATATGTATTCAGTAGTGTTTGGCTAAAATGTACCTGGTGTATGTTAATGTATCGATAGTCAAATCATTATACCTTCCAATTGAGAAAAGAAACAAAATTATACAGTTTTACAGGGATATATACATTTTCCGAAGAGAAACTTCACAAAGAGTAAAAGGCAATGAACTTCTATAAATAATTTATTTACATTGAAACACAGCAAATAAAACATAGATACCTTTTTAATTTCTTTATTGACACATAAATAATAGTTTAAATATTTTTCATACAAAAAACCGACTTCAATCAAACTACAGAACTTATTTTGATAAAATTTAAATGGAAAAAACTTGAAAGCATACCGTTTTATATAAAAAAAGATTTATGCGGTTATGAGGACACAAACAGTCATGCGATTAAAAAAGGCATACGGCCGAATTCGTAGTCGTATGTATTCGTAGTATTCGTCCTTTTTTGAAGTCGGGTAACAAATCAGCCCATTTTTGAATGGTCAGCTAATAATATATACTAATAATAGATAAAAAGATAATAATTTAACCAGACAATCAATAGATTTAGCAATGTATTTTAACTAGTATTGCTCCTATAGAGAAGATTTGTCATGTGCACAGACTAAATGACCCCACCGAGGATATATAATACGTACATTTTCACTATGCATATCAAAATATTTTACGAAAAATAAACCATAAGTATACAAACATATTTCACACCTGATATACAGGCTCAGGCTACTCCAAACATAATTTGTTTAGTTAGTCGTATGATGTTTATTAAAGATTCGCTGTATGATTTTTTTATGTCCATGTGAATAGGTTTACCCGCGTGTCTGCAAGAATAAGAAACATGCATAACAAATAGATTCTAAAACAATACGGCGACGTAAGCATCTAGCTGAAAATACTTTTGAGCACACTTTTGTTAGATATCGTTACGTGAAGTGGACGGACGGCCTATGGAATAGAAAGGTTCTCGAATGGCAACCATGTACCAGCAAGCGCAGCGTTGGACACCCACAGACCAGGTGGTCTGACGACCTGAGTTGACCTTTCCAATTATAGTACTGGAAATCCTTGGAGAAGGCCTATGTCCAGCAAAGGACTTTTTGTGGCTGAGGTGATGATGATGATGATGACGTTAATTTTGGAATAACTTCAATGGGCAAGTTAAAAATTAAAAGAAACAATACAACCATGACACTTGTTATTCATAGCAATTTACAACAATGCAATATTTAACAAATTGGTCATCGTACTCAAAGTATGCTAATGATGCTCTACTAGCTCTGCTCTTATTAAAAACTGTAATGCAATAAATAAAACACAAACAATAATGTTAGTTTGGGCTATGGCTATGGAGCGTACCATAAAATGTATAGATACATCCGTACTATTACATTTTTATTCCCTCGCGAGGTAGACAGGTCTAACCCAAAAGCCACGTTCAGCACGGAATCAAAATATTGATGGGTTGCTAGCTGCATCTCCTACTAATATAATTTATCAGATTTTTGCCCATTTCCTAGATCGGCTTTTACAAGATTTTTTTGGAAGAGAAGCAGTCGGTTCATTCTACGTTTTATTCTTTTCTGTCTGAACAGTATGGAAGAGTGAAATAGCATACCATACATATAAGTACGTGAAAGCTACAATAAACCTGCTCCGGACGCAGTCGGGTAAAATATCAAGTAACAATATTTCAGTGAGTGCAATCGAAACTATTGTCGATGTCGATAAAATATGAATAACTTCAAGCACTAGTGTAAACGTGTGCGAACTTTCTTTACATAATATTTTCGCTAATTCTCGTTTATGATTAAATGTTTTCATTTTCCTATCAATTATGAAGCATACTTAACAATACTATCCTAGTAGAAATCAAAACTGTTCGAGTTTTTTACCGAAATTATACCGGTGACAAAAATGTATACTTACTGATGAAATGTATATTTGCTAGGATTATTCCTACGGGTTGTAGTGCACTCGACAACCGCACAAGACACTATGTTGGTATTTACCTAATTTTATTGTGTAAGTTAAAAGATATTTATATTTTAGGTAAAATAATTTCCTTTTCAAATTCAGCGGGCCTTGTTGTGCCCAGGTAATGTCAAATGTCATTAAAAATGGGCCTACTGCCAGCAGTTTTATCTCTCTTTCTAAAGCACAGTGAAGCCGTATAATGACGTACTACTCATTTTCATTTTGAAAGTCTAAGGTATGTCTATGGTCCAAACACTGGAACGCCCTGAATATACTTTCGGCTATTGCAGGGATCCTAGGCCTTACCTACCTTAGCAACTGTCCAGAATTATGTTTTAATTTTAGCCGTAAGAAGTCCACTGCCCGAAAAAGGCCTCTCCCAAGGATTTTTCGTTTGATGGGAGGATATTGCCATACTCACCATGCTTGGCAGTTCAGCTGGCGATCGAAGTTTATTTGGATTCTTGTGCTTCTGAGCTGCTGCCCATCCGAAGCATTTCTAAGCTAGGGAAGGATAGGAATTTGTTGGATTTGGGCAGGCAAATAGATATACTGCGGTCTTCGGATGAGTGAAGTAAAAGTAAGAAGCAGCTCGGGAGGCCGGGTGTCCGATGACATACCTGCAACCACTAGAAAAGCAGTTGAGGAACACACCCCTGAGCATTATCCGGAACTAGCTTTCGCCCGCGGCTCCGCCCGCATCAATGTCGATCCCTCGGGAACAGTACTTTTTCCCGGTATAAAATGTACCCTTTTTTTTTTTTACTAAATGTTGGTATAGGCATTTGTCTCCCATCTCACCTGATGGTAAGTGACGATGAAGACGAGGATGTTACATGTTACCCTATGTGTTTCTACATACCCAGATAACGTGTTTGCAAATTTTTATTATGATCAGTCCAGTAGTAAATGCGTGAAAGCGTAACAAACAAACGATATCACTTTCGCATTTTTAATATTAGTAAGGATAGGTTACCGCTAATAGTATTAAAACTTACGCGAGATAAGTTAATTATAAAAACACGATTTCACTCACGTTTATTCAGTTGGAATCGCCAAATAGTTTCGGTCTTTTACGAAGACCATTATCAGGGCGAGTGTCAGGGTGGCGGCCCTGAACAAAAGTGAGTGAAACCGTGTTTTTATAATAGGATACCCGTGACCTGAATAACCAAAATTAAAAATTGGGCCACGACACGACCACTATTAATGCACAACGTTTGTCACCAGACTTCATCGATTTCCTGCCCCTGGCAAATACGCCGGATGTATTTGGACTGCACCCGAATGCGGAGATCGGCTACTTCAGCCAGGCCGTGCGCGAGATGTGGGGCCATCTCATCGAGCTGCAGCCGCAGACCAGTCAGTATCAGTTGCTTAAATTGCTTATTGGGATTAAATCAGTATTGGAAGACCTTTGCACTGCGTATTTGAACCTAGTCCATAAATTCTGCTACAATTGAAAATGCATTTATTTTGTTTTAACTAATCTTAACATAACAAGAATTATTTAATAATCAATCATCATCATTTTGAGTAGGTGTCACGGTCAATCGACCATGCACACCCTGGTGTCAGAGTTCTTCGGAACCGCCTCTCGGCCTCTGACGTGGTTCGTTTAACGACTACCAGAAAGCAGCCGGGACCACCGGCTTCCGAAGCACGGAATCATCTTTATTATCAGACAATCTTTATAATCAGTAAATTAGTACGTCCTTAAAAACACAAAACCTTACGCAAAAAAAAAATTAATCAAAACTACTTCTTTATTCCAGGTAGGTATACAATACATATTTATGTACCTAACTATATTTAAAAAAGAAATTACCTAGTTATCTGTAAAGTTGGTTTACGGACGATAATTTTCCGTAATAACGGTGGAACAGAAATAGATGCGTCACAAGCCGAACGCTTAGGCCGATCGTGCCTCTCTATAGCTTGTTGCGCGCGCTCTAGCTTGCACACGGTCACGTTTTCGTGCGTGCAGCCTGCGTTCATCGATTTATAAGACGTTATCATGTCAATAACTACTACTACTACTCCTCCTTTTCCTCCTCCCCCTCCTCCCCTCTCCTCCTCTTCTCCTAATCCTTTGTAACGTTGCAGCATGCCACCTGCATGCTGCATCTCGTATCCATCATCCAACCTCATTTCTCTCATCCTGTCCATTTTTCATTCCCTATTTTAATTCAAATTTAATTCCATTCCATTCAAAATTTATCACACATTTATCATTACTTTTATTTTTTATTTAATTAATTTTTATTTTATTAAAAAAAAAATTTTTTTTCCCCGGCCCCCCCGTTATTGTAACGTTGCAGCATGCCACCTGCATGCTGCATCACGTCCAACCTCATTTCTTTCATCCTGTCCATTTTTCACTCCTTATTTTAATTCAAATTTAATTTTTAATTCATATTTCATTCCATTCCATTCCATTTTTAGATTACTTTCTTTCTCTCTCATCACTCATTTTTCAGTCTGCTACCATCTTTTAGTCTACTACCATCTCTTGGAGCATATCAGTCTCTTTTATGAATTAATTGAAGTCAACATCTACATAGTTGAAGTTGTAAAGCGAAGTTGTAAAAAAGTTATTCTCTGTGTGTTCTGTGTGTCGAGTCTTGTGTTTCTCCCTAACTTCCTATTTATGTGAGAACTCTGCTAGAGCGCCGGGATAGTCGAGAGTCGAGCCCTTACACCTTTCCCTCCCCTACCCCTCCTCCACTACTCCACTATTTCCTAATACTCATAGATCCTTAACCAATTATTTAGATATGTTTTAGCTACCTACTTTATCACTTCGGTAGGTACATTTATATTTTGAATTGACGATTTTGAAATCATTTCATGCACTCAGTACCAGTATGTGATTGTAAGTACCTATACCAAAACCTTTATAATATAACCAAAGACCAAAACTTATGAGAAAGCAAGCTTAACGTCTTGTTTTTTTAATTGTCCTGTTGTTGTATAATTTCATAAACTGCATATTTTTATTTTGCAACCAAAAGTGAAAAGCGGAAATGGTAAGTCGTTAGTATTTTTTTTTTTCAGTACACTAGGTAGGTACTTTCATATTCGTTTCTTACGTAACACCATCGATATAATTCTACAGCCCCCGTAGTATGACACGCGCGACAGTTTATCGCGCGATATAGGCGGCAATGCGGGCGCCATGCTACAGACCGCGCTCTAGCTTAATTCCAAAAGTCATCCTTAGATAGCATTAGGAGTAGGATAACCCTAATTTGTTGTGTTGTTGCCTGTCAGAGAAACACCACTAACCTAACGTAATAACTACCACTGCTAGGTCTCCGGCAGACAACAACACATGCGATTGCGGCCATATTCAATCAATGAACCTTTTTACATGCCCTTAGTGCCCCACTCACTGCTCACAAAAGGATATCTAGAGGAGGCAAATGACAGGGCTGTGGCCGTGTCTCCACATATTGGGCAAAAGGAGAAGAATAAAGCGTAAAAATAGATACGGCGAATATTTTTTTTCCTAGCCTATTGGTATTGTGTCCCACTACTGGGCAAAGGCCTCCCCCTGGATTCTCCACTCATCCCTGTCCTTCACTACTTCTGGCCATCCATTTTGAAACTTAAAATGGAAAAAGGGCGCATTTAATTAAAAGATAAAAATGTAATCTAAATAAATGTAATCTGAAATAGATACTTTTTTTGTTGGTTGTAATATGTAAGTCTGTTTAAATACATATAGCACGCCCTGTTGTGTATAGATGAATCTGGTTGCAACGCAACTCCAGTTTGTATAAAACGTCGTGGAAACGTTCACCACCGTGGTAACACTGAGTCAGGATAGTTTTTTTTTTATTTAAACTTTATTGCACAAATAGGTGGACTTAATGCCTTAAGGCATTCTCTGCCAGTCAAACCTTTAGACCAATCCGAGATATATATTAGGTGGTGCCATAATGTGTCATGAGAAATTAATTAAACAATTGAATAATACATACATAAATAGTCCGGCTGCAATTTTCGCATCTTCTTTCGAGTAGCAGTACTACTCATCGCGGTGTGACTCAATGGGAACAAACCGTCTCTAATATTTATTTCGACCTATTGCACTTTATCATAATGATTGCAAAGATCCCTCAGTTTCCTTAAATATTGACTCTATGCTGTCTTTTTTCACGTTTATGGTAACTTGGTCAAGCCTCTAACGTTCACCAAACTTAATCATGTTTTCTTTATGTAGGCGAGGGCGGCGGTGTAATGAGTCGCGAAGATTTTATCGACAGCATAGCCGTAGACGTGATGAGCAAGTTACCCGTGCTGTACGAGATATGGCGCGTGCGCAAGCAGTTCGAGATGAACATCACGCCAACGCTCGTAGTGCTGCTGCAAGAACTCGAAAGGTACCTACTATAAAAAAATTGCTCTGCTAGGACTTAGGATTATTTTATGAATTTCGGCATATTGTAGCGGTGTATTATTCTCAAATATAAATGTATTAAGTAATAATAAATCTTCAAAATGGTAGAAATTACCCTACCCAATCTGAATGGTCTTCTTTAAGCTCACATATACGTGTACTCGGTATACCTACGTGATGGTTCTGTTTGTTTGATAATACATGATGGTGACATAGACTGATATACTTACGTAGGTATTAAAAAAATACATAAAGGTTATTAGACTTCGTCATTGACATTGCAAAAATTCTCGTCGGAATTCCGGGCGGTCGGATCTGTTGACCAAAAAGTGCATATTATGTGCGTGCGACTAAGTGGACGGTGTCATGCAATGGAATTGGTGAACACGCGTCATTCTTTGACTACGTGGATGGATGGCAGGATTATTTGACATTTCAGTAGCGGAACAGACTAATCCAAATTCACAATTAAAATTCACCGCACGCACTTAAGGGAACTGTTGCAACAAGTAGATACTATGAGGATAACGTCCAAAAATGATAGTTAAAGGTAAACAACCTAGATTGCAGCCCATACCAATTTTATCTCAATGACAAGTGTTCTCGGAAACATAAACGACACTAATATAACAATTTTCAGATTCAATCGCCTAATCAGCAGAATGCGCACCACCCTATCGCTGCTCCGCAAGGCGCTGGCGGGTGAGATAGGCATGGACGCAGTACTGGACAACGTCTCATACAGTCTCTTCAACGGACAGCTGCCGCAAGTGTGGCGCAGTTTAGCTCCTGCCACCTGCAAAGGTCTAGGAGGATGGATGGACCACTTCATAACCAGGACTAGGCAGTACACTGATTGGGTGAGTCTTGAGTCTTATCTACGGCAAACAACATTTTGAAATCGGGAATACCTGTAGCGTGAAGAGCCTCTTAATAAGCTGCTGCAAGTTAATATAGCAAGTAATACCTACTGGGCGGTGAAGGTGATGACTAACTTGACTTAATATCAAGCTTCAACAGGCCAGGTTAAATTGGTTAACTTTATTCCCGCTGCCAGCTAGCGTCGCCAGGTTTTCCTGGGCAGACCACACTTCCTCTTGTGGGGTCTACTAGTGCCTATCTAGGTGGCTTTGCTCCGGCCGGAGTGGGTGGCCGATCCACATCCATTTGAGTGGCACGATCTGGTGGTCAATTGGCCTTTCCCTGCAAAGCTGCCAGGCGATGGGGCTAATAAATAGACTTTGCCGAAAGCCGGCTAAATGACCTACCCTCTTGTACGTTTTCGCCAAGGTAGCGCTCGTCAACGTGAATAGTAATTTTTTAACGTTGTTTTCTTCTTTATCTTATATTTAGCTGATAGTGAATTTTTGATGATACGAGAAGTAAACCAAATCTTTCCGACAGGCTACAATAGAAGAACCGGTAGTGATCTGGCTGTCGGGCCTCCACATTCCCGAGTCGTACCTGATCGCGCACATCCAAATAGCCTGCAGACTGTACACCTGGCCGCTGGATCGCTCCACACAGTTCACTAAGGTCACCAAATGGATTTGCGCTGACGACATCGAGGAGAGACCTGTCACGGTATACCATACTCATCGCTCTTGAAGACAAACTGTAGGAGTCACGTGTGCTTATCTAGTAGCTATACAAAACACACCCAGGAGTTACTTCCATCGAGGTGGTCGTCGGTGATTGCATCGATTCTCTTAGAAAGACCGAAAATGCTATTGCATATTGAATTTTTTTTATTTTTCTTGTTACTTTTACAGCGACTCTTCGAGCCTACCACCCATTAATGAATACCACCTCATCTTGTGAGTTGTATGTCTCAATAACTTTCCGTTATGACCAGGGCTGCTACGTACGAGGGCTGTACCTAGAGGGCGCACGCTGGGATGTGGACGATGGCTGCCTGAGACGCTCGCACCCTAAGGTTCTGGTCACCGAGCTGCCTATAATGTACATCATTCCCATCGAAGCCCATAAGCTAAAGTTGCAGGTCAGTATGTTTCATTAATACGCCAATCATTACCTGCTAATGTGGCTGCCTGCAATACGGCGGACGGCAGTGGGTGGGATATACTTGCAAGAAGAGTAATGTTAAAAAGTTTTCTATGTAAGCATCTTAAAAATACTGTTCTAGCTTGTAAGAGACACTTTCAATTTGATATCGATTCATGAAGTTTGTTTAAAATTGGTTGGAAAAGTCCATTTCAAAGGTGTGAACATTTTAACAAAATCAAACATTACCATATGGTAGCCTTTAAAATATATATTAACTTTTTTTATGAATGTCAATGTAATTTGAGATGAGTGAGAGAGCCGGTATCCCATCCTTCCCTATAGGTACCTATCATAAAAAAATATTGATTGAACCTATTTTTGACAGCTTTTTCCATTGATTGTTATAGCAACTCAATGTAATTAAAAGACGAAAGTCGATTTATCTTAACGTGCGTGATTCCAACCATAGGTCACTCAAGTACCTAACTAGTTACACCTTGGTTCCACCATTGCCGTGCCGCACTCCAAACAGGACAAACCTATGTATATACCTACGTAAAAGAGAAAATTGTAAGGGTTTCTCTTTTAAGTACCTATATAATGGTAGAAACCAAGGCATAAGAGGATCGCTCATTTACTGGTACCCAAAACAGGCAGACCTTGTCCTCGAAAATTATTTAATGCTTCATCTCGACGCAAAGCGGTGTCGTAACGAACACTAGGGACTTTCGAAGCTCTAACCCCCCGGTAAAGACAGTCCAGACCAGACAGGTTGCTCAGAGATCAAAAACTAAGCGAGCGTAGACAGGGCAAGGACACGATAACCAAATACTAAACATTTGAGTATTTTCATTTGACTGATCTACCCACCGATCAATGCAAATTTGAAAAAATATTAAACATTTTGTGCGTTCATACACTGAACAATAAAAAAAAATCTCCACAACATGCATTGGTTTTTCATCTGCATAAACAATAACTTCAAGATAAAATGTTTACTTCCGCAATTTTCATTGTCACCGCTGCGTTTAGTTAGGCTACAGATAATGTCGCAATAAAATTGCTTTGGCACTTATATTTTCCTTAAAACACCTAAGTAGTGTAACCGTTTTATACAGATGAAATTTAATTCATTAGCAAACGTTTAAGGGGCGACTCAGACCACGAATCTGAACGACTTCCATTATGGGACCAACCACGAAATTGCAAAAAAAAAAATGCTGTTCCATATATTTTGACCAAGTAGATATTCCACTTTTGTATGAAGAGCAGAAACTTTTTCACGATATCGAAGTCGGTCCTATAATAAAAGTTGTTCAGATTCGTGGTCTGAGTCACTCCTTAAACGTTTGCTAATGAATTAAATTTCACCTGTATTATTTATAGCACATAGGTATCTACTATACAAATTCCGGTAGACCTGTTTTATATCAATAAAATCGAAATAAGACATAGGTATGTCACCTTATTTAGGCTTTTTTTTTCCTGCCTGACTTGTCCACGTCCGTATAGGCTAGTCGTACTAAGGTAGGGTCTAATCTATACATATAATAAAACAGTAAAAATATTTTGTCTGTACGTTTAGAATTTTTGACTAAAATGGATAGAGGGACACTCAAAAAGAATAATAGAAAGCAAAAAAAAATTTTTCGAATTTCTTGTCTGTCTGTCTGTCTGTCTGTCTGTCTGTATGTATGATCACGATTGTCTCCGAAAATACTAAACCGATTTACTTCAAACTTTCACCAATTGCTTTGTTTTAACTCAGCAAAACATTTAAAGTTTGTTTCATCAAAATCGGTTCATTAAAAGAAAAGTTATCGTCATTTGAATGAACTCAAGGAATGAGTTTGCCTACAAACATAAAGCAAAAAAAAATTCAAATAATAAGTGACTTAAGAAAATTTAAATCCAAAGTCAATTCATCATCATTATACGACAGCATTATACCTATCCATACTATCCATAGTAATCCATACTAAAAAAAAGGAGACGCTGACTGACTGACATATCAACGTAGGGCCTAAACTATAATGGTTAGGAACTTGAAATTTTGCACAGGGATTCCTTTTATAACGTAGGGGAGCACTAAGAAAATGATTTTTGGAAATTCACCTCCTAAGGGGGTAAAACGGGTTGCAAAGTGAAGTATGAAACTTTGTCGTTTTTGAAGTTATTCGAATTAAATTCAGCATGAAGGTTCTTTACTGAAAGGTATGAAACACGAGTAAAATATTTTACTCAAAAATCATCCCTTAAGGGGGTAAAATAGGGGTGCAAAGTAAGTTTGAAACTCAACCATTTTTGAAGTTAGTCGAATGAAATTCAGCATGAAGGTTCTTTACTGAAAGGCATGAAACACGAGTAAAATATTTTTCTCAAAAATCATCCCTTAGTTATAACGGGGATGCAAAGTTAGTATGAAGTATTCCGTTTTTGAAGTTATTCAATTGAAATTCAATATTAAGGTGTTTCATTGAAAGTCATTAACTAATGTATTCCGGGTAATTCTACTGTTCCTGAGAAATCGCCACTTACGCGGGCGGAGCTGCGGGCCAAAGGCAAACCTGACTTATATTTCAACGCACAGCCGAAACTACTGTGCCCAGAAACTTGAACACAGTACTTGCACAGGGATTCTTTTTATGATGTAAATGAGCACTTAGAAAGGATTTTTAGAAAATCTAAGGGGGTGAAGTTTTATGGAATTTTCTCATTTCTGGACTTAGAAGTTTTAAAAGTAGGTACACAAGTTCTCAATTAAAATTAAAAAAGATCTGTTTAGGTGAACCAGACAACATTCTCCCTTGAAGGGGTAAATAGGGGGTAAAGTTTGTATGGAAATATGGAATTTTTCCATTTCTAGACTTAGAATATAAAAATAGGTATGTAAGTTCTTTACAATTAAAAAGATCTGTGTAGGTGAAATGTAAACAATTCCCTCCTTAAGGGGCAACATTGGGGGGGGGGGGAGTTTTTATGGACATTTTCTCATTTCTGGACGTTCTGGATTACAATTAAAAAGATGTATGTAGGTAAAACCGACGAAATTTTCGCCTGAAGGGATAAAATAGGGGAGTAAAGTTATGGTTTTTTTTTCATTTCTAGACTAAGAAGTATTAAAATAAGTACATACGTTCTAGATTACAATATAAAAGATCTGTGTAGGTGAAATATAGAAAATTCCCTCCTTAAAGGATAAAAGGGGGGGGTATTGTATGGAAATTTTCTCATTTCTGGACATAGAAGTATAAAAATAAGTATATATGTTTACATTACAATTAAAAAGATTTGTGTAGATGAAATGGTCAAAATCCCCCCCTTAAGGGCTAAAGATCTATGCAGGTAAAATGTATTATTCCCCCTTAAGGGGAAAAAGCAGAGGGGAGGGGTTTTTATGGAATTTTTATCATTTCTACTGTTCCCAAGGGAACGACATTAACGCGGGCGGAGCCGCGGGCAACAGCTAGTATTTTAATAAGTACATGCATTTGGCAGCGCACTCACTCACTATGGAAATGCGTTACTGACGAGGACACGCAATAATTCTATAGGGAGAAACGTGAAGTTGTCAGCTGGCTATCAAACTGAACAGGCCATACTCATATCATCATCATCATCATCAGGTCCTTTTTAGTCTCCACTACAGGAGCACGACCCTCTCTGTACTACTAGGGCCATACTTGGCCAGAGCAGCCAGGGGACTTGGCCTACACTCTCCACGCTGGCTAGACGGGTTGGAGAGGTGTCTTAGATGTTTATAAGCTTTGTTTAGCTTGTATTTCCTAAGTCGCCTTCTACGACATCCACGGGAAGACTTGGAGTGGTCCTATTCTACTCTGTCAGATACCACACGGCTACATACATACTCATATGATATTAACTTATTCTGAACTCTTCCATGCCGGTCGGGAGAAAAGAAAAAACGTAGAATGTACCAGCTGCTTCACTTCCCGCGCAGATCGTAAAAGCCGTTCGAGGGAATGGGTAAAATCTGAGGAATCATGTTTATAGGAGATTAGCTAGCAACCCATCACTATTTTGATTCTATTTTTCACCTAATGCCCACCTACATGCTACGTGGCCTTCAGACCTAGGCTCTGTCTACCCCATAAGGGAAAAAGACGAGATACTGAAGTCTACAACGGTTTTATGACGAAATCCTCGTTTTATTTTGGCAGAACACCCTCCGTACCCCTGTGTACACAACGTCTACTCGGCGCAACGCAATGGGCGTAGGATTGGTGTTCGAATCCGACCTCTGGACCGCCGAGCACATCAGCCACTGGATCCTGCAGGGAGTCTGCCTCATCATGAACACCGACTGAATATTTGTAAGAATTGTGCAAGTCTTGCTGACTCTAATTTATCTCTTTCAAATACACGGTTTTATTGTGAATCCTAAGTCGAAGGAATTGCAGCATTTATGTCTGAATGAAATTTCAATAGCAAATTGAAACAGAAAAGAACCTCAGTTCTATATTTCGTGTATGTTACTATAGTATAGAGCCGTATATCTATACTAATATTATAAAGCTGCAGAGTTTGTTTGTTTGAACGCGCTAATCTCAGGAACTACTGGTTCAAATTGGAAAATTCTTTTTGTGTTGGATAGTCCATTTATTGAGGAAGGCTTTAGGCTATAAAATATCACGCTGCGACCAATAGGAGCGAAGCATCAATAAAAAATGTTTTAAAAAGGGGAAAAATTATTCATCTATAGGTAGTAATTAATCATAATAACAGAAATTGCCGCGGACGAAGTCGCGGGCAACAGCTAGTATATTATATACAGTGTGTAACCAACGACGTTCCCGTGAAGGGATGTCTCGGCCCGTAATAAACAACTTTTCCTATGGGACCAACGCTGGGAACTCAAAACAAAATATTTTCATTCAAGTGTTCGGCCGGCCTGAGTTCCCTGCATTGGTCCTATAGGAAAAGTTGTTCATTTTGACAGGCTGAGTCACCCCTTTGCGGGAACTTCGTTGGTTATGTTACACGCTGTATAATTTTCGACTTTTTGAACCAAAAATCCAATAGATGGTCAACAGCTAACGACGACGGCGATTTAAAGTGAACGCAGACTTGAGCCGTACAGCAAGCACCGCAGTCGCCGTATTCGAATTCTTTCTATTTTAAGTTGTATGTAATCTCGCACACCTACCCGCACAGCAGTCGCCGCATTACCTGAAACAAAAGCGATTGCGGCGAGTGCGGTGCAGCTAAGTGTGCGTTCACCTTTAAAGTAATCTGCTGACGTTACTGCTTTTTATATGGCAAACGACAGAATGACGCACTTTTTTGCCTATGAAAATAGAACCAATGTAATTATATGCAGTAACGCACACGACGCGCCATAGAGACTTGTGCGCCGCCAACTCGTTCGGACAAAAAGTGTGCCGTTGGTTCTTATGCATTATATTTCCCTGCTGAATGATGAATCAGAGTTTGCATTATTGCAGTATTTTTAATGTTTAATTTATAATTGTTTATTGTGTCTATTTAATGATTGGCTCTTAATGTAGATTATTAATAATAATAATCTGGGTTCATTAATGATTGCAATAAAATTAAGATGAACTGTAGATATGATCTCAAATAAAGTCTGATTATTATAGTTTAACTTTGTTTCTTTTTTCAATTACACTACCACCCCAACTGACTTACTTCAATGTAATTGTAACATACACATAAAAAGTTCTTTTGCAAAAATATCATTATTGTGACAAGCTTCTACTGTATATAAATCCACACTGTAAAGTGTTTTCCAAAACAATTTTGTTTTGATTTCAAAGGAGCCCAAACACGACTGTACCTTGTTTAGTTAAGTTTTTATGGCCACCTTCCGACTTTATCAACAAACCAGCGCAATTCCATAATATTGTATTGTCATCCGATTTACACATACATGCAAAATTTCAGCTCAATCAGTTACCGGGAAATAGATCAAATTTAACTTGCAAGATTTAATTACAGACAAACATCAGGACAGGTGAAACAAAATAAAACCTTATAAAAATAAATACTTATAAAAGTAATAAAATTAACAAAAACTGACCAAAACATATATGGAAAAAAAATACTGTAAGTTAATATAATAACACAGCTTCTCCACTGTATTGCCATATTAAATGACAAAATCAAGAGCAGGCAACATATTTTTATTTTCATTACATAGTGCCAGTCAACAGCAGGTCACAATAACAGTCAACAGCAGGAAACAAATTATTGTTCAAGTATTGGAAAGTGCTTCAGAACTAGGTTCTAAGGGACTTGTCGTGGTTTGTGTCGTCTGAGAACTAGTCGGAGTGTGATACATTTTTAGACATGAACAACTTGTTCTAAATCCATGGCGACAAAGTTTTCACTGTCGCCTTTCGTGGACGCACTCCGCAGACAGTGTCAATAACTTCTTTGTCACTATGGTATACATAGGTAGGGAGACCCAATCACTCGCTTCCTTTATAACGAAACTGTCGAACAGTTAGCCCTTACTTGTGGTAGACATAAATTGTAAAATGAGGAACTCAAAAAATCAGTTAGTGGTTGCCACTTTACCCAGCCCTTGTTGTGAAGAAACTCCTTAGTCTGCTCCTTTCCAACATAGTGAGGATCCTGGAATATTTTTTTTTATCAATCATCACATCATACATAATTTAACATAACAGCTGATTTTGGTAAAAAAATTTTTTTTCGGAATTATTACGTTTTTGTGACAAGTTTTTATTATATACGAATCCACACTGTATTTTCCAAGACAAATTAAATGAGCTCAAACTCGATTAGTGTACCTTGTTTAGTTTGAGTTCTTAAAGCCACCTTCGACTCCATCATCAAACCAGCGCAAAAATTCCATAATATTTATTGTATTGTCATCCAATTTACACACATATGCAAAATTTTAGCTCAATCGGTAACTGGAAAGAGGATCTTTAACTTGCATGCTTTGATCACAGACAATGTTTGTCAAGACAGGTGAAACTAAATTAAAGATTCTAAAAAGGGAATTACAATGGGAATTAACATTATTATTTTCAGTAAATCAGGTGAATTAGATTTGTTGACCTCTCAATCCCCAAGCGGCCCGATCCAACCACATAACAATAGAAAATCTATTGTCTGCGTTTCTCGCGCTTGATAGGTTAAACAAGAAATTATATTAATCTTACCACAACCAACAAACTGACATTGCTTCCATGTACATTAATGCCCATAAGGCCTTTAGATGAGCAATCCACATCCCCACCCATCATGACTGGGCTTCCGAACTTAACAAAATGAGTCACCAGTGCGTCTACAATAGTCTGCAATTCATCCCCTTTATTGACATGGATGATCTTGCAGGGAATGTCGTACAACTTGTCTATTACAAGACATACCTGAAAGAAAGATTTAGGAATGTCTTAAGGGGGTATTATACCATCCTGAATCGCAACCTAAATCGGATCCGATGAGAGGGATGCCGCAATACGTGCGATGCGATTGGAGATATCTCATATATTTTTTTTACTAAATAAAAATGATTAGGCATTTGTCTCCCATCTCGCCTGATGGTAAGTGACGATGAAGACGAGGATGTTACATGCCTATCCAAGATATACCCATTTATTCATAACGTGTTTAACATATAGCTGCGGCCCTCCCATTGGAACCTAAATTCAGTATGGTTTAATAGAGGCCTTATAGACAGTCTCGAGTTCTCGACCAATGGCTAGACAATGGTATTAACATGCCTTCTGGACCTGAATAAGTAGATTCATTAATAGAGTAATAGCTAGGTGAGCAGAAAAATACCTGATGAATGGCACTATCCCTATTATTAAGTAACAAGAACTGCAGAACCGATTTCGATGAAACTTGCATTGCTCCCTAAGTTAGACTATATCTAGCCCAAATAAGATTTCTTGAAATCATAGTTTTTGGGACATGCTCCATGCATGTCCCAAAAAAATAAACTTGTTTAAACTGACATACAAAATCTGGGCAATTCTGACAAAAATAAGGGTCAAATTGATAACCACTTTATTTGAAGTCAGTTAAAAAGATAGTTTTGTATTGTATTCTAGCTGAATAGCATTACTTTCTCGAAACATGTTAATTTAGATAAGTACCTGATGAGGTAAAATTAGGTACTTTAGTTATAAATTCATGAACCAAGAAACTTGCCTCAAAACTGCCGATCCACTGTCTGGATCCTAAAAAGGATTGAGGTTTATCTTCCAACTGAACCAAAATTTCCTGGATCTCTCTAATAGATGTAACTTTCTGGTCATCTTTGTAGTTGTGTTTCATCCAGGAGCATATTGTCTGCAGGGTCCTGTAGCCGCAGCCCCAACCCTGAAAAGGAGAAATAACAACATAACCTATAAAACAGTTTCAAACTCAAAACAGATACAAAAAAGTATTCAGAGTTAAGCAATACTAACTCTATCATCAAATCCGTCACACAAATAGTGATAATATTCATAATTTCCATTTATTTTGTAAGAATCACCAGAAATATCGGCGCCTTCGTGGACGTTTGTCAACAATTTTGACATTTTTATTTTTTTGTGAATTATAGAAATAAGGACATTGAATATTGAATCCACAGACATACATGATCTATTTTTAATGAATGAATGAATCACAAACATGAAAATAGGTTTTGACTTATGTATGATTTATGAATATATTCAGTGCAGTGCGGCCGCAATAATCATTTGATATTTTTTTTTTACCTGTGGTAAATTCGTTAGCATACTGGGGTACTATTTTTGAAAGTGTGACACTCGCCTTCGAGCGATTTTGTATGGAAAATCGCTCGGTTACGAACGGAGTCATTTCAAAAATAGCACTCCTAACCTGCTACAGAAGAACAGATATGCGGGACTCGCACCCGCTAAAAACCACATGATTGCTCTCTTCACGCAATAACATTTGATACCTAGTTACCTACTTATTTGTTTTTAGGATATAATGTAAGCAGCAGTTATACCTACCTATCTTCAAAATTATATTGTTTGTCTGTATAAAAAAAAGATCAGCCAACAAGTTAAACCTTCCTTGACTGACACACAACACGGGTTTAGAAGGGACCGCTCAGTTGAC
This sequence comes from Elegia similella, assembly GCA_947532085.1. Classification (NCBI taxonomy): domain Eukaryota; kingdom Metazoa; phylum Arthropoda; class Insecta; order Lepidoptera; family Pyralidae; genus Elegia; species Elegia similella. Next base: position 17,527,329 of record OX383942.1, on the reverse strand, counting down.
TCTAATTTGCTATCCTTGTAAACATTACCTCGACATCTATGGATGTGGGTTCATAAGTGGATATTATATATTTGACATCAGGAAAGAGTCGGATCACGCGCTGCTGCAAGCAGATATTGATGCCATTTAAAGCTGGAATCATACCAACAATCTACTTTATAATACCTATGTTGTGTTATGTCTTTTACTCGTTTAAAACATCCTTCACTATACCAGTACCTACACTTTGGATTCTAAGAATATTACCAGAGTATTCACAGTAAAGGAGTCCATTTTTATACAAAGCTGACTTTTCATGAGCATGGCCAAACAAGTGATCCTATAACTTCTGACTAGCTCCGTGGCGCAGCGGTCAACACGCCAGCCTGCGACACGGAGTGACCGGGTTCGATCCCCGGCCAGGTCAAAATGGAAAATGATCTTTTTCAGATTGGCCTGGGTCTTGGATGTGTATCTATATATGTATTTGTTATAAAATATAGTATCGTTGAGTTAGTATCCCATAACACAAGTCTCGAACTTACTTTGGGGCTAGCTCAATCTGTGTTATTTGTATTATATTTATAAGGGTTCCGTTTTTTCCTTTTGAAGGACGGAACCCTAAATAAGCACCAGTTTCACCAGTAGCTTTCAGCATAAGGTTTTGTCATTCGAAATTGTAGGGATTTCGGTAACCTAAATGCCATGAAGATATTGTACGTATGAGTTGAATAGTTTGGAATCGCCATGAGGCAAAATATACTCTTCAAGTTCAAAAAGTTTTTTTTGAGATGTCTGTATATAAAAAGGTGTGGGTGTTATCCATATTAATACCCAACTAAATTTCTTTTTAGTGTACAATTATTGACATAAATACGCGACGTAATTAAGACGATACCACTGTAAATAAGGTCGTTCTGAACCTTATTTATCTCGCAAAATACTTCAGTTAGGAGTTTCAAATCTAAGTAATATGATTTTTGACTATTTCATCTCCAAAACTGTAAGATGAAAACACGTTTTGATAAAAAATTCACGATAGAAATATTTTTTGAAAAATGGTCTTCGTGCGCTGAGTTTTCGTTATTGTAGCTCAAAGAGGACGAATAAACTAATGATTTTTAGACTAAAAGATAGGTTATTAGTAATTCATCAAAATTGAAATATGAAAATACAATTAACCGGTCTGATTTTATATAAAATAGAAATAACGAATTTGGCGCTTACGTTTTTTTGTTTGAGCGACTCGAGACTATACCTATCTCATCATTCACGAGCTAAACCACCAAGTGCTATCCCTTGCGCGCACTTGATCAGTCTGCGTACGCCTTTGCCGAGCGATAGTCTGTGCAAGTCGCTGCGTTGAAATTCTAATCTCGCGAGCTTTTAATTAAATATTCAAATTTAATTTATAAAATGTATGTACCTACCTAGTTCCTTATTATTTCGTTTAGTCTTTGTTATTTTAGTGTTTAATAATTTTATATAAGTATTATAGTTTTTAATTCCGGCATTGCCGTGTAATAATCATGGGCAAAGTGAATAAAAACCTAGTAAACGAGAACGTGTCCGATATTACTAGGAAGGAGCCTGTCTATCCTATCCTATCTACCTGTGTATCTTCGTAAAATATTATATATAATTTTATTTTGTGGGGGAATAAAAGACTAAACCATTACTGATCATATTTAACGTATAAGTCATATTTATTTTAAATCGAAGTGGGTAGGCAATTACTTTGATAAAAAAATCGGCATTTTTTCGAACATTCATGGGAAAAGACGAGGTGTTCCTAGTCATACTAATAATTTATTCATATAAACATACTTACTCGTAATATAGGTATCGAGCCCATCGGATGAAGTATCGGGTAAATAAGTATGGAAATAACAATGTACCTTATTACGTAAACATAAATTAGCTAATATCAAAATTCCTACTGTTTTCAGGACGAACAAAATGCCTCCGAGTTTAGTATCGGAGGTCCGTTTGTCCGAGCCGCCGCGCGCCGCTGTGCCGCGAACGCAAGAACAGGGAGGTGTAATCAATATGGAGTCGGAGCTACGAATTTTTGATTTGAATGAGCAAAGTATTATTCCATCATCAGCGTCACAAAAATGTGAAACGCTTAGTATCTGATATAGGTAATTGTAATCTAACGATTATTCCAAATTGGATATTTTTTCGTATTTATTTTATTCGTGTGCTTAAGTATATTAGTTAGGCTTAGGTGTGACATACGATATTGAAATTGATATCTAATAACCCGTAAATAAACTCTAAGTAAAATTACTGTTACTGGTAAATTAAGTAAAGAGAGACATAAAAGGACTTTATTTAGCCATCATGAAAACCATAAAAAGATACCATAATTAATTTGATTTTAGAATAAGACAGTTATTATTATGATATTCCTAACTATGAATGTGTGATTTAACGAAACCATAATTGTGATTTCGAATAATTGTAAAGCGTTTAATTTAATGTATGATAATTGATTTGTTTATGTTGTGTTGTGATTTTGTAATTTTTATCAAGTTGCAATAAAAACATGAATGTTTATTGTATGTTTTTTTTAATTGCCAATATTTGCCATTCCATAGTCGAATATCAAAAGATAACAATATCGTTATAACACAAAAATGATACGCAAATTCCGTGCGTTCTAAGCTCCGAGTCGAGATCTCGTGATAATCGTAGTAGTTGCAGGCACGGCAGCGATCGCTGTGCGCGGGAACGCGCGTAAAGAGATAGCGGGGGCCGGGGGACAGACACCCCGCGCATTTGCTTAGCGCCGCCCATAACTAGGTACCAAACATTTCAGGCCTCGTCTTAACAGCTTATGCAATTTGTGAGTCGTTGCCTTCGCGGAGATTCTGACTTTATGGAGTTAGTGTCACGCTTGTGTAAGCTTTTTGTACCGAACAACTATTTGCGCAGTCGACGACATAAGTTGCTTGTACTCAAACACAAACCGAATTTCACAAACAGTCGCCTTTTTTGCGCGGCCTGCCAGAACAACGCGTTCCTGGCATCAGAACGTGGTCGTGAATGTGATTTGTTTACTGATAGGTTTGCGCGATGGAAGAGATAATATCTGTGGTTTAATTTAGAAGGAACATATTTCAACCAGGAGGAGAGTGTAGGCCAAATCCTCTGTCTGCTCTGGCAAAGTATGGCTCTGGTAGTACAGAGAGGGTCATGTTCCTGCAGTGGAGACTAAAAAGACTAATGATGATGATGATGATATTTCAACAAATGTATTTCCAGGAATTATTTACAGGAAAATGCCAGAATTGTCCGAAATCCGAAATAAACAGAAGTCAAGGTTGCTGGGTTATCATCAGCCGTGCGCGGCTATATAAGACTTTTGAGATTACATTTCGGCTCAATAGGTCGTCAATTGCACGTATACTACGTCGTTTGTGTAAAAAAAAATATTCAAAATGAAGGCGTCGGTAAGTAGTTCTACTTTATACATACTATCTAATCACATGCTTCAAATTATGAATTATCTTTATTGTGACTAATTAACATATTTTGTGTAAAATATACTGGATTCAACAAATGGAAACCACAAATTGTGGTTTTGATATATCCATTATTACTATCCTTATCCTTACTAATATTATAAATGCGAAAGTGAGTTTGTTTGTTTGTTTGTTACGCTTTCACGCCGTATCTACTGAACCGATCAGCATGAAAATTTGCATACAAGTTCTCTGGAGTACGGAAAAGGACATAGGCTATCTTTTATCCCGGGAAGTAGTACTATTCCCGAGGGATCGACATTGACGCGGGCGGAGCCGCGGGCGAAAGCTAGTTAAATAAAAATGCGTAAGCAACTCTGTCACTTTTTACTAATCAACTATTTAACCAATAGCGATGAAATCTTATATGGAGGTAGTTTGAGACCCAAGGAAGGTCATATGGTACCTTACATCCTGGAAAAATCTTCTATTTCCGAGGGATCTACACTAACGCGAACGGAGCCATGGACAAAAGCTAGAGTATATAAAAATCTCGTGTCACGAGGTTTGATCGGGATAAACTCAGGATTATCTTATCTCTATGGGATAAACTCCGAAACTAGTGAACCTTTTGATCAAACTGCGTACTATCTGTAATTTGATCCTGTTGGACTATTATACTCTGGTTTGGTTGGTTTAAGAAGCATTGAACACACTAGAACAAAGTCCATTGACACCAAGTTGTATTTCTTTCAGATCATTTTGGTTCTTGCTTTCGTAGCTATCGCTTCCGCCCAAGAAAAAGGTAACCTACTTTTAATTTTTTTTTTATGAAAAATCATAATAGGAGTTGCAATTATTTTAAGGGTTCCGTACCCAAAGTGTAAAAACGGAACCCTATTTAATGGCTCCAATGTCCGTCTGTCTGTCTGTCGTCCGTCCGTCTGTCACTAGGTTGTATCTCATGAACCGTGATGGTTAGACAGACAAATTTTCACAGAATATGACATATTTCTATTACCGCTATAACAAAAAATACTAAAAAACGGAATAAAATAAATATTTAGGGGGCTCCCATACAACAAACGTGACTTTTTTGCACGTTCTTGCTCGATATTGAATGGCAACAGGTAGACGTTTGAAATAATCTTTCTTAAAAATAAATAATTAAATGAAAATAAAACAAATATTTAAGGGAGCCCCCTTATATATTTGTTTTATTTTAATTTAATTATTTATTACAACAGACGTTTTGTAGATAATGGTATGGAACCCTTCGCGCGCGAGTCCGACTGGCACTTGGCCGGTTTTTGGTGGCATAGAAGTAAGAAGACAATTGTTTATCCATGGTTAATGGATATCATCGTTCGTATTAAACATCATCTGCCTGACGATGGTGGCGCCGGCCAAAAAACGTTACACCCTGCCCATGAAGCTAGCTCCTGAAGTCGATTATGAAATTATGTCGTCGTCGTAACTTCAAACTAGCTTGATTTCCTTGGTGTATGTTCCAGGGTCCATGTGTGTACATATATGTACCTATGTGAGTTTCTTTATTCCAACACTAGCTGTTCATTGCGACTTAGTCCGCGGCAATTTCTGTAATTATGATTCATTAGTTTTTTTTTTAGTATAGATAAATAATTTCCCCCCGTTTTCAAAACATTTTTTATTGGTGTTTCGTTCGTATTGGTCGCAGCGTGATGTTTTATAGCCTCAAGCCTTCCTCAATGAATGGACTATCCAACACAAAAATAATTTTCCAATTTGAACCAGTAGTTCCTGAGATTATATGTTTATAATATTAGTATTAGATAACTTAAAATTAAGAATCGTCTTTATCCCATTAACACTGGCTATATTATTATTTTGTTTATTGGAAATCCATACCTGCATGGGAATACCTCAGAACAGGGATGAAAATACATAGTTTGAACCGACTTCAACAAAAAGGAGGAGGTTACCAATTCGGTTGTATGGTATTTGTTTATTATTATTTATTTATTTTTTACTAAAAAGATTATAACTCTAACTTTTTAAAATTATATTTCAGTTAAAGTCGCCCAGCCCGATTTTAAAGGTAAGAATCATTGTTAAGTCCTCTTGAATTTTCGATTTGTTAATTGTATCACATTATTAGTCACATAATTCTAAGGAATTATTGATAGTCACCTCAAATCAAGTGATTTAAACATCATTGAATAAAATAAAATGAAAGATAAAATGACCGGGAAGACGAAGGCACATCTATAATTATAATAAATATATACGGGCAAATCTTTTGTGATTGAGCTAGCCCCAAAGTAAGTTCGAGACTTTTGTTATGGGATACTAACTCAACGATACTATATTTTATAAACATCCAAGACCCAGGCCAATCTGAAAAAGATCATTTTCCACCTTGACCTGACCGGGGATCGAACCCGGATCCCTCGTGTCGCAGGCTTGCGTGTTAACCACTGCGCCACGGAGCTCGTCTCTATCTATGAAAGTATACGATTAAAAGATACACTCGATTACTCGCGTGTTTTTTTAACTCGATATAGTGTGGCTCTACCGTGGTTGAGCCAAGGTATCATTTACCCACCACCGAAAAGTATATTTTTTGCTAGTAGCATGAATGGGCCAGCTAGTTCGGGGAATTAGCATCCTCTTGCAGGAAATCAACGTATGTAGAAGCTTTACTGCTTGTATGCTTCGTTCGTTGAGTTAGAGAGCTGAAGGCCCATATAAATAGGTCCAGTAGATTTCAAGCGAATCAACCGTGACAGACGGACAGACAGACACACAGCTCTTACATTTTATGATAAATTAAAGCCTACAAATTGAGTTTTTGTGTATTTTAAGTGATTACTCTCGAACCAGAGTTTAATTGGAAATTGGAACGTATTTTATGTTTGTACTAAGTATTTTTAAGTTTATTGGGCATCAAAATTAGTTCAGTACTTCATGGGGTAATTAAATAAATATTTGCGACGTCCAAATTTGCAGCGAACTACTAGAAAATATATTGATATTTTATGAATTCTAAATTGTAATTCTAAAAATTGCGTTATTCTAATTTGATTATTTATATTTTCAGTCAAGGTTGTAGAGCAACCTCTACCTAATCAACCTCTATGTAAGTATTATACAGTACTAGCTTTCGCCCGCGGCTCCGCACGCGTTAATGTCGATTCCTCGGGAATAGTACTTTTTCCCGGGATAAAAGGTAGCCTATGTCCTTCTCCGTACTCCAGAGAACTTGTATGCAAAATTTCATAATGATCGGTTCAGTAGTTACGGCGTGAAAGCGTAACAAACAAACAAAAAAACTCACTTTCGCATTTATAATATTAGTTAGGATTAGAAGTACCTTTTGTGACAAGCTTTAAGTACGTGCGATTTATACCTGTAACGTGCATCCCAAGACAAATCAAATCAGTGGCGTAACTATAACATTTACCATTTGGGGCCCGTGGGAAATTCATACACTGGGCCCATGAAACTTTGAGTTCAGCTTCCGCGGCTTCTTGCACATACCTACCTACGTAGTATGTACGTAACATACTCCGCCTAACACAGTTTTGCAAAACTTTTAATCCATCCATAGTATCACGTCTTTTTCCCGTGCAGGGTAGACAGAGCCCAGGTCTTTTATGACCTAAAAGCCACGTTTAGCATGTTGGTGGGCGTTAGGTGGAAAACGGAATCAAAATAGTGATGGGTTGCTAGCCGCATCGCCTACAAAAATGATTCGTCGGATTTGCCAATTCCCTCGATCGTCTTAAACGATCTGCTTGGGAAGAGAAGCAAAGCCTGTGACAACATTACTTTTTTCATGGATTAAGAGGTGACATTTTTGTATAGACACGTGACTGGTTGACTATAAACTAATTGTGTTAGATACAAAAACTGATTAAGACAAACTGTAGTTTTGTACATACTTACTAGCTGCGCACCCAACTTCATGATTTTAAATAACATACATAAACCTTCCTGATGGAATGTTCTGTATAATGACATACACAAATTCTCCACAGTATTTTCCAATATTAGCTAGCATGTTTTGATGTTTGTTGTAGATAATGTCGACCCAGGATTCAGCAGGCCCGTCGTCCAACGTAAGTACATATGCATAAATCAAGTTCCACGAACCACACATACCTATGTATGTGTGATTGAGAGAGAATATGTACTTAGGTACACAAAGAAACAAAACTGAACTTTTAGCACAAAGCTGGGGTCACGCCTAGCTTTGTTGTAAAATTTCATTTGTGTGTACAGTCACCTGCAAAAGTCCTTACATATCTACATACCCTTAAGGTGAAATTGATTGCACTGATTATGGAGGCATATTTATTTAACAATATCATGAACCTTATGGCACATACATAAGGTTGAAATTGCTGTTATTTTTAAAAAGTATTCGTAGCTACACACGATTTTTTTATGCAACTTCTATATGGACTTTTCAGGCGACCGTACATACAAGTTGGACAAGTACATTGTATAAATAAGATTGGTTGGAAACAGAAACTCGTAGAATTCAAATATACTTACTTATAAAATCTGAGACTAAATATTTTCAGGGTAGAATCAGTCCACGATACACAGGGGATTAAAAATATGTCGTAAAGATAAACAAAAAAAAATTGCAAAGATATTCAATTCGTAAACTTTATCTAGGTATATCGGCCCTTTAAATTGCTTCAAAATGTTATTACATTATAAAAGTAGGTATTTATATTGAACTTTTATTTACAGCTGATGCTAGTCTGCCACCAGTAGGTAAGCATTATCCTTACATACATATTATCACGTCTTTATCCATTCCGGGGTAGACCAAAGAGAAGACTAAGGCCATAAGACCCAAATAGAGGCATTATCCTAACTAATAAGTATTATATTATTTTTTCTTACTTATGTATTGCACACTGTCTCTTTTGGGAAGATCTTTTAAGACAGACAGAGGTCCGTACCTTTTAAGTTAAGTTAAAAATATCTAACTTTTAAAGGTTCACTTCGTTGTCCGTCTTATCTGTTTGTCAAGACTTTTTCTCAAGGACGTTATAGGTTCCTTGAAACTTTGAAAAGATGAAACCTTTCAGTCAAGGCACGCAGTCAAAAAAATAGGCATTTTCAGCAAATTTTAACTTATAATCAAACCATAAAGTTTTAGTTCTATAACATATAAAAATCAACCGAAAATTTTAGTTCTATAACAATAAAGATTTAACCTCGGTGCGCGTTAATTTCGCACTTGATCGGGAAGCAGGGGCATACCTACCGCCGTGTCAGCCGTATAATGATACGGGGCCCTGGGCTACAGGGCCGCCAAACGTGTAGATTAGATATTGTCCGGGCAAAGATCTTTCCCATTCCTTCCATTTCTTTTTTAAACTTGTCAATCCGAAGTCTAGAGTATGTTTTGTGATTTAAACCGTACCGTATTTTTTAATATTTTAAACTTTTGTAGCAAGATTGAAGGGCCCCAGACAAATGTCGATTTACGGTCCCATTAGAGCAAGCTAAGCCTCTGCCGGAAAGTCAACAGTAAAGTCATTAAATATCATGAAAGTAACCAAATGTTGTATTAAAGAGCCGCGGGCGACAACTAGTGTTGATGCTCATGATACAGAGTGTATCAGCATCAACACTAGTTTTTGCCCGCGGCTCTGCTCGCATAAATATCGATCTAAGTATGAGAAATTTCACGACGATTGATTCAAATTGTGTAAAGGTAACATACAGATAGGCACACTTTTTTAATAGGTACTTTCGCATTTACAATGGGTATGAGTATTAATGTCTTGATGCTCAAATAATTTGTAAGCATACCCAATGTTTAGGTATTCTATATTGGAAGATGTAGCAACATTATGTAGTTCAAGTGACAGCAAAATCTATGCACTTATGTATATTTTTTGTCATATTGAGTTTTTTGTAAACTTGTCCACAGATAATACGAACAATGGCGGAAATGATTACGCGCACTACAGACCATGTAAGTTTTTTACCTAAATTCTTTAGAAAACGTTATTAATATTTTAGCTGTATATATGAAGTAAGTATTGTTTGCCTTTGGTACAGTCAGATACTGAGATACCTGGAGGACCTGGTCAGGTATCTCGGGGATTGTAACTCTGTAGCCTATACAATTTAATTGTGAACAAAGTAATTACACATACTGGGTGTCTCATCGAACTGGGTTAGAGGTTTTTTTTTTACTATAAGAAATAAAAAAAAAACAGTCAAACTAACAGAAAAAAAATGCAATAACAGTTTTTTCAGAGAAAGTCTTATTTAGCCTGGGTATATAATTTGTATAATTCGAAAAAAATAAATAGAAGCAGGTTGTGGATAGCGTAAGGATTATACGTCTGTACCCAGGGGTCCTAAATCCGAACTTCTGAAATATGTTTTAACACTAAATGAAAATAAAGTTTAATTATTTTTTCACGCGTATATTTTTTCTAAAATAAAACAACATTTTTTAAAATAATAATACATAACTTTCGGTACAGGCCCGAATAGCAAAATTATCCCATAATTTGCTACATTTTGGGAAAAAATTATAAACTTAATACTCAAAAATTTTTAATTAATACGAGTTTTTCAATGACATTTAAACGATATTTAGGTCATTCGGTATATTTTATATAATAATTAGTAATACTACAAACAAAGCCTAAAAAGGTAATGTATTCGAAAAAATGATCCACGCGATGTTAGTGGTCGAAAAAATCGGATAAAAATCCTCACTGACCTAGTTCGATGAGACACCACGTATAAGTACTATGTACATACATATTAACACGTCTTTATCCCTAATGGGGTAGACAGAGCCTGAGGCCATAAGATCCCAAAGGCCACGTTTACCGTGGCCAGAAAATTGCTATAAAATGGAATCAAAATAGTGATGGGTTGCTAGCCGCATCGCCTACTAGCATGATTCCTCAGATATGCGCCCATTCCCCTTGATCAGCTTTATCGATCTGCACGAGAAGAGAAGCAGCTGGTACCTACATTCTACGTTTTTTCTTTTCTCTCAGACCATTTATACCTACAGGGTGAAATTGAATTCATTAGCAAACGTTTAAGGAGTGACTTAGACCACGAATCTGAACAACTTTCATTATGAGACCAACTTCGACATCGTAAAAAAAATTATCTGCTCTTTCATACAAAAGTGGACTACTTGGGCAAAATCTAGGGAACAGCTGATTTTCTTGTACTTTCGGAGTTGGTCCCATAGTGAAAGTTGTTCAGATTCGTGGTCTGAGTCACTCCTTAAAAGTTTGCTAATGAATTCAATTTCACCTGTATAAGGGATTCCTCACGTACAACGTCGTTGATTCATTTTTTCTGCAATCAACGCTTGTGTATGTCCTACGAACTACGTAGGATTATATTTACCTGCGGTAAAATACACAAAATACTTGTATCACGGCTTGTATTATTAAAAGTTATTTCAAATAAAAATGCCTTGTTCATGTTTTCAGACGATGGTATTGCTCGTGGTGGACACTAAGTAAACTCAGCAAAACAACTACCGCTGCCTAGAATTTAAGAAAATAATGTTAATGTAATATATTATATTGATATCACTTGTTTTGTCTTTTAACCACCTCAACCCTTTTCTCCCAAATGTAAAGGAACATCAAAACAACAGGATAACCTAGCCTGCCACTTACCGAAATACTTATGAGGTATACACAGTGAGATTTTGATCGTTCTGGACCCTTAAAGGGTTGATTCAGCCCGTCGATTTGAACCACTTATATCAACGGGCTGAATCATCTCTTTATGGGTCCAGAACGATCAATATTTCACTGTGTATAATGTATGAATACTTTGTTATCTGTTAGCTACCTGTTTTTATTTATTTATATTATACTAGCTTTCGCCCGCGGCTCCGCCCGTGTTAATGTCGATCCCTCGGGAATAGTACTTTTTCCCGGGATAAAAGGTAGCCTATATCCTTCTCCGTACTCCAGAGAACTTATATGCAAAATTTCATGATGATCGGTTTCGCAAACTCACTTTCGCATTTATAATATTAGTAAGGATTTATTTTAAACAAACGGGTACAGGAAATGCATAGAACTACGTAAAGTCTATCTAGAATAACCTTATTCGAAATTGAAATCTATATCTACATTATTTACACTAATATTAGCTATAAAGAGGAAAGATTTGATTGTTTGTTTGCATCGAATAGGATCCGAAACTATAAACTGCTTTGAAAAATTCTTTCACCATTAGGATCCTTCATTATCACTTTTTTTTACTAAATGTTCAAGTAGGTATTCGTCTCCCATCTCACCTGATGGTAAGTGACGATGAAGACGAGGATGTTACATGCCTATTCAAGAGATCCCCTTTTATTCTACTTTTGAATGTTCCGGGACTATATTTGTCTGGAATATAGACGCATGCAGTTCATTCATTCATTCATCCTCCTCGGTTCAGCGGGCCTCCTCTGCCACGACCGCCTCCCCCGCGTCCGCTGAAGCCCCGGCCCCGCCTCTGCCGCGCTTCTCAAACTTGCCTCCGCGACCACCCCCGAATCCACCTTGGCCTCCACCACCACCTTCGAAGCTCAAAAATATATGCGTCGCCAAGGCATATATATATTTGCGCTGTTTGAAAGACTCAGCGGAAGCTGCGGCTATGCCAGCCTTACAACTTGTGCCACAACAGGCCTTCCCAATCTCCAAGGCACCAGTGTCATACCATCCGGTCTCTTGCCAACATCCCGGACCAAACCAATTGTTCCAAAACGGCTGGCATCTGGATGGAGACAAGAGCACGGAGGATAATGTTATTAAGGCTAGCATGACGTGCTATGCGCCCTGCACTCTTTGAACATGATAGTCCGTGGTGACCAAATATTTAAATCTTATACTGCTATACAAAATTATTTACGGCTCATTGATTCTCCCGAACTTATTTTATTAAGGCCAGGCCACTGCGTCGCGGCGTCGCCGCGGCGAATGGCAAATACGATATCGCGCAGGAATCAATGCAGTACCTACATTGACGCAACGCAAAAATTTCATCGTACGACATATGTCATCGTATCGTACGACAAAACTATCAGTTTATCTTTGAAGTCAGCTATAGTTTTGTTTCAAAGGACTGGTCGTTCCTGACTGAACCAAGGATATCATATAGTCTGCGTCGTACCTTGAGGCTCTTTTCACAAATTGTAGGCTTCCCAAGACACGTTCGACGAGAGGCCTTGAGGCTCTTTTCACTAATTGTAGGCTTCATAAAGAGACGTTCCGCGAGGGCATGTGGCTCTTTTTCGCAAATTAGTCTTCCCAAAAAAGCTCTAAAGGGGCTTCCCCTTTGGGTGCGAGGCCGTGGGCTACGGTTCTCTTCGCCCAGCTGCGCCACTGCTAGCTATCACATAGATAAGTCGTCGTCTAACATTTGCTAACATCTGACTAATAACGTTATTTGTTAGCTAATTAAATTAAAATAAATGAAATAAAATAAATTGAGTTTAAAAATATTTATATTAGGTACAAATATTTTAAAGGCCATAAGTTAAAAAAATGCTTTAGAATCAAAAAAAATCGACACCCTAGTTTTCGAGATATAAGTACCTGAACATTTAGAAACACAGACAAATAAAAACACGCCGTGTTCAAAAAACACTTTTTTGGCCAACAACTTTTTACAAGGTACTATGTACTATGGATACTAAGTCACTGACGTCGACAATCAAAAAGCTTATTTGTCGATTCTAATTGAAAAAAAAAAAGTTATTTTGTATGAAAACAAAAAATCTAGCGATAAAATTAACCATTTAAATATTTGCAATTAATTTAACTGGACCATGTATATGTATTTTAAATAAAAAATAGATAAAATACTGAATTTCGTATTTTATATTTTAAATACACGTCTTAAAAGTAATCGGTATTGAGTAGGTATTCAAATGCTAGTAATACATAGTATTTTGTAATTTGTATTTCAATTAAAGCAAAGTATGATTTTTTCCAGCCCTGCCTCGTTCACACATTGTGACTCTAAACTTCCAAAGAAAAAGCCTTAATTATTGGCATTGAAATGAAAACCACGAGCGTCTTTATCGTTTGTTTGCACATAATATTTGCTCAGAGCCAAGGTGGCTTATCTGCGAGTAGTATAAAACCAAGACGATTAAAAAAAAAACACTGGTTTTGGTGGTCCTTGCTGCGCTACACACGTGAAAATGAAGACGGTAAGTAAAAATAAAGATTTATATTCGGCAAAGATATTGAAATCGTCACTAAATAGTATGACAATGACCCCCAAAGTCGCTTCCCGCTGTCTGTCTGTCCCTATGTATGCTTAGATCTTTAGAACTACGCATCGGATTTTGATGCGTTTTTTATAATTAATAGATATTCAAGAGGAAGGTTTAGGTATACGTATAATTTATTGCACCCATGCGAAGCTGGGGCGGGTCGCTAGTAAACTATATTTGTTTCATCTGCTAGACATTCTATACCCCAAGTATATGAAATGAAATGATTTATTTCGCTTATGGGCCCGTACTACCTCACACTGCTTTGCATGATTGACTGTTGTATCAATAATAATTGAATACTCAAGTTGAAATAAAAATGCAGCAAAGTTCAGGACTAACTCTGGTAACTATATGACTCAAAAACACGATTGCGTTAAATTTTCTCGATAGAAAAATATTGCAAAGTTGCCTCCAAATCACGTCTAATTTACTCGGTATATAGCATTATTCACCAAATACATTAAAATAACCTTGAAACTTTTGATTATTATTGCATTACAGATAAGGCAGCCATCATATGTTTTTCTTTTTCGAATAGCCCTTGAATATTCCTAAAAAACGAAAATATCCATCAGAGTTTGTATCGCCACGCCGCCTGGCATATGGCGGGCTCTTAAGCGTAGTTACACTTAGCCGTTTCCAGCACGCTAAATTTGAATACACATATCATAAATATTACATGATACACAAGATCTAGTCAAGTCAATGTGAAACAATTTATAAATAAAGTTCAATTATTAAATTAAAAAATTAAGGATAACAAGAAAATTCAAAGTACATTACGTTTTGTATATCTTTAATAAAAATAGTCAAACATAGGAAACCCGCAATGTATTTTCAAAACATTGGTCACTGAGTTAGCAAATAGGCCGGCTGGCTCCTGTATTAGTCTGATTAGTGTACTAATATAGTATGCTAGCTGCTCAAGCTGAGATAATTATGTAAGTATATTCAGATTAGCTTTGATATAACTCCACAGTCCGAAACTTTGGTTTCTAAACTCTTAAGAAATAACGAAACAGGTGCTTAGTATTTTTAATGCAATCCATAAATAAGTATGAATGATTGTTTATCAGTAAATAACGCGTAAAATAATTAATCAACATTTTAATCATTATTTATCTTTTTCAAAGTTGATAACCGAATCGCACTTTATTTGACATCGACTCTGTCTCTAGTGTTGAATTGTGTTTCAAATATTAATTACATACTTATAAGTATACTCGTATGTACATACCATATATATTCTGTTCAAAACTACTTGGACTCTATTTTAACTCATCAGGTGAGACTTTTATTTAACTCATCATTATATTAATATTGTTAACACTATATTTATATGCGTAAATTAATATCATTTAATTTTCCGAACCATTTTTTTTCCAATTCGTCATAAATTCCTGGAAATATTTTTGGTTTTATAAGGCGATTCGGTTACGATAGGTAGGATAAAACGGTACTTATTTATAAACATAAAATATACATTTTCTTAAATTAATTTTTATTCTTCATCTTTTCTAGTTAAGCTGTTAAAGTCTCACCTTTCATTTTGAATTGTAAATAGGTACACTAAGTACGTTATAAATAACACTACAAAATAAAAAGATGCAACTGAACTGGTATTTGTATTTTATATTATTTTATGTGCAGTTAAATTTTATTTAAGATTAATTATCTCTATATATATACAATTTAAATATAAAATAATTAAACTCGTGCTACAACTAAAAATAAATAAAAAAATTAATATATATTTACAAATAAAATAGTCAGGGTAAATCGTTGCCTCGCGGTAGCGTGCCCAGAAGGCTGGCAGCATTGCTACGTTGGATGGCAATGCTGATCTTTTGGCAAAGGTATAGACTTCTGGTCACGGGTCACCTCGATCAATTTATGGGCAATGGTGCCGAACAGCTTATGGGCTGATGGCCCCCACACGGTCCTAAAGTTTCGACCCCAAACGGCTCAAATATATAGTTGTGCACTTAGTTGTGTACCTACTAAACATCAAACCTTAAAAATTGTAACGTAATGTTTTGAGATTTATAAGTTAACTAGCTGTTGCCCGCGGCTCCGCCCGCGTTAGTGTCGATCCCTCGGGAACAGTAAAATTTCCCGGAATTAAACATACCCTATGTCCTTCCCCGGGCCTCAAACTGCCTCCATACCGAATTTCATCCAAATTGGTTCAATGGTTGAAGCGTGAAAAGAAGACGAACAGACAGACAGAGTTACTTTCGCATTTATTTATAATATTAGTATGGATAGGTATAATGCTGTCGTATAAGGATGATGAATTGACTTTGGATTTTATTTTCCTATGTTACTTATTATATAATGCTAATGCTAATAATATATATTTGCAGGCAAACTCATGCCTTGAGTTCATTCAAATGACGATAACTTTTTTTAATGAACCGATATTGATGAAACAAACTTTAAATGTTTTGCGGAGTTAAAACAAAGCAATTGGTGAAAGTTTGAAGTAAATCGGTTCAGTATTTTCGGAGATAAGCGTGATCATACATACAGACAGACAGACAAAAAATTCGAAAATTTTTTTTTTGCTTTCTATTATTCTTTTCAAGTGTCCCTCTATCCATTTCAGTCAAAAATTTTTAATGTACAGACAAAATATTTTTACCTTTTTATTATATGTATAGATTTTGTTCATAGTACTTTACAAATCGCATTTAAGTTTATTTATTACAAATTTCACGTATTTATTCTGTATTATTTGTCACTTATTAATTCAATTAACATACACATATATATCTACATGCATTACTCACGTCTTCTTCACTTGCGAAGCAGACAAACAAGGCCCATAAGACCTACACTAAACGTAAGTCATGTTTCGTGGAAAACGGAATCAAAATATTGATGGATTCTAGCCGCATTGCCTACTAACATGATAAGCACCTAGTTAATTCTTAGTTTTTGTCTTTTCGACCACACTAGCATAGAAGAGTATTTTTATGTACCTAACTCGAAATTATGTCGATTTTTTATTTCTAACTCTAACTAAGGAATGTTCAAAAATAACGAGGTCCAGTTGGTTCTGGGCATTATTAGCGCTTACTTACGTTAAGCAACCCCGGGCGCGGTCCCCATTAGGATGGGTGGCCGCTAGTGGCAGCGGACGGCACAATATAGCCGTCCCCGGCTGTCATAGACGTATGTCAGATGCCTTTAGGCAGCCTGGAAAATCTGTAAAACAAATAACTGCCTGGGCTATCTTATCGGACAATCAGACAGACAGACGATGACATCCGCTATCACCAATATGCCAATTCGAGTATCTATAACCAGAACAGCGCTGATTTCATCGTCATTTTAAAAACAGAAGTCTATAGTTATTGTTTTAGTTTTCATTATTATGTTTTCTCTTTGGCAGATTATGATTTTGGCAACTTTGGCCATGGCATCATCTCAGGATAGAGGTACGTACAGATCTCATATTACCTAATACACAAAGAGGTAATATTTATTCAATGCATAGAGCCAAAACATTTTGTGTATAACCATAGTACTTATTATGTGGTAAGTATAACACAGATTGATAAAAATTGTCTGCAGTCTCACAGAAATTATATATCTAACTACAAAAATGAGTTGAATAGAAACATGAGAACTCGAATTTTCCGTAAAAAAACTTGGTTGTTTCAGTACTGATATCAGTACTGAAACAACATAAAACAAGTTATAATTATAATCACAATCAGCAAAAGAGACCAATAATTAAATTCTTTGGTTTGAATCATCTTACCCTACCCTATCGGGTAAGTTGGTTCAAAGGGTCCGGGCAAGATGATTCACAAAACGTAGCACGTCATTAGTCCTGTGAGTCATCACAAAAGTTTGTTTCTGCGCCAAGGTACAAGGAAGATGCTTCGTGGGTCCAATCCTTGCATTTGGAACATTAAATCCAATCTTCTTGAAATTCTGTACACAAGCACTGTGTAAAGTACGGATCATTTCTGGATGGTTTTTCTCGTTTTTCCTAGGTTTCTTGCAGCTAAACTTCTTGTTTTCTTCTAAGTACTTTTATTGGCGTAGAAGTTATAACAAGAGCAACCGTTTGTGAAGGTGGTGACACTGTGGTACCTACTAGATTATTTTTGTACGTGCTAAACGTTAATAATTTTTAGCTGCTGCTTGCACGGATGTTTTGGCTGCTTCTCACGTTGCCCGTTCTAATTTTTTTTTAGTCCAGGCACCCCTCTTCGTCTTTCTCATATAATTGGAAACCATCTGAAACGAAAACTAGGAATAACGGAATCAAATCAGATAAGATAAATATAGGAGGGTAAGACGAATCAACCATATTCATCTTACCCGACAGGGCACATAATGTTAAAAAATTTATCCTGTATTTTTTATGCTAGCGGAACAGAAAAACTGAATAACAAAATTGAAATTACATGAGATAAGACAAAAGAAACAATGTTAACATAATTTCTATATGGTTTGTCAAGTATAATATCGAGAAACTCACCTCAATGAAATATTTTTATTTCGGACGTTCGATTAGATTTTTGCCACTAACGCACTTAATCACTCCCTAACTGGCGAATGGCGACTGGCGGGTGAACCCCGCGCTCGTCTCGTATCCCCTTACACTAGTGATGTTCCTTTACTGGAATCATAGAAAAATTTAGAAAAATGATTCGTATTGCCCGCTCTATCCATCTTGCCCTCCCCTCCCCTAATTTGAATTAATATATACTTAATACAACTAGAATATCTAAATACCTACCTAATTATTATTTTTTATCTTTCAGTAAACTTCGTCGGAAATGAGCCTGAGCAAAGTGAGTATTACTCTATTTATTTGTTATATTTCTTACAAACTAGGTAAACACGTAACTCGACTCGTAGATTGTCCATGACCATGATGGACTACCATTAAAAGTGCATCGTATGTTTGTGTTAGCCGTGTGGTTTCCGGCAGAGTAGAATAGGACCACTCCAAGTCTTCCCATGGATGTCGTAAAAGGCGACTTAGGGAATACAAGCTAACCAAAGCTCATAAACATCAATGAGACCCGCCTGGCCAAAGATAAAAGTGTAGGCCAAATCCTCTGTCTGCTCTGGCCGAGTATGGCTCCGGTAGTACAGAGAGGGTCATGCTCCTGTAATGGAAACTAAAAAGACCTGATGATGATGATGATGATTTTTTGTGTATGATAAAATATTTTCTACATAAAGAGTACCTAGATATTAATATTTTACGTAGGTATCTAAGTAATTTTAAAAACAACTTTAAAGTTAAACTCTTTCTTTTTCAGATTATGGCACTGGAAATGGTAAGCTAATGAAGAATAATCATCATTATTTGAAGTATTTGGATCCCTATGTATGTACCGACTTCGAAATTTCTGTCCTACAAAATACCCAAGTGAGTGAGATATCAGTTTCACTTAAGCCAATCCTCAATCAATCTCGGTCTAGGGGCCTCGAGAAGGAAATAGTGATGATATAAGGATAGGAACAGTATTTCATGTCAATGATTCATGATTTTCACTCATAAAGTCATTAAAAGTTGTAATTAATGCATGGCATTGCAGGGGCCTAAGACGGCTCTATCAGTGACCTTTTTAATAATAATAATTAAATTGTTTCAGTTGTCGATCCTGGTTTTTATCTACCATCTAACCGTAAGTTTAAACATGATTATTATTATAATTCTAAAATTTCGCTTTCTACTTACTCATTTACTTACCTACCATTTTTATTTTTCAGCCAATTTAGGAACCGGTCCAAGTAAGTATTACCTAATAAGTACTACTTACATTAAAACATACGTACCGTACAACCGCACATATAGTAGATGCACCGTACATATATGAGATTGTATTGTTTACTGTAGTTATTTACTGTCAACTAGTGTTGTGCCATGCTCTAATTTTTAAGAACGATGAGTACGTGTCTGAATTTTTTTTCTTTCTTTTAAGTACGGGAGCTTTTGAGATATTCTCGAAAATTATTGTAAATTTCCTACAAATTTTGGTAAGAAGGAATTCATCTCAACAGATAATTTCTCTCCGGCACATCACTAGACCCAACACAATCTGCAGGCCTACTTGCTAACTTTCGACAACTACGGTAAACAACGTTTCGAACTTCCCTTCAAAACACATTACGGTTTTCGTATGATTGACTACTTGTATTATAATAAATAAAGCTACTCGAAATAAAACCGTAATGAATGTTGATGTGATGATTAAATCGTTGTACACCGTAGTTGTCAAAGGCTTGTTGTTTAATTTGAAATCAGATTGCTTAATTTGCATAACAAATGTCTGTTCACTCTTTCATAATTTCAATTGGAATAATTAGTTAATACATTTACAAGTGTGTGTTTATTTAAAAATAATAATAGTAATAATGACATTATAAATACTTTCTGTAAATAAAAAACTTTATCCAGCGCGCCGCAACGAGGCAACGTACCCAAAATACTGTCAGTATATCCTCGCTGAAGGCTGATCCGCTGAGCAAAAAAACTGCCAGCCCTTGGGCCTCCTGTTCCCTCGAAGAGGCGCGCTGTGATATCCGTAAATATATAATACCTACACAATATTTTTTTTCAGTCGTCGACCCTGCCTTTTACCAACCTTCAAATCGTAAGTAACTTTTTTTTTGACAAACATATGTACTTTTTTCGACACCCTATTTGATCGATGAACTAAATCATAACTAATGACTATTTTTTCTTTTCAGCCAATCTCGGAACAGGTCAGAGTAAGTACCATGAGTAGAAGTTAAAAATTAATCGTTTTTTAATTGTTACTAGCACGTACCAATACCATGTTCTATACATTTGTATTACATTCTCAACAATTTCTATAAGTCTTATAACACTTATAAGTATAAATATTCAGATCTGAAAGTTCTATGAAAATGTAATTTAGATAATAAAATTCATAATACCTACTAATTAAGAAAAGTGTATAGGTACCTGCAGTGTCTTTGAGTATATTTAAGCCAATTTGTGTAATAGAATCGCTTTACTGAGAGGCTCTCAGACTAGCTCTCAGTGAGAACTAGTCTGAAAAATAAATCATGAGTATCTAATTAAAAAATAATATTTTACAGTGGTCGATCCTGCTTTCTACCAACCTTCAGCCCGTAAGTACGATGAATTGTATTTATTTAAATTGACTATGTACCTAGCTTCTATCTTCTCCTACTATCCTCTGTCTGCTCTGGCCAAGTATGGATCCGGTAGAGAGGGTCATAGCTCCTGCAGTGGAGACTAAAAAGATCTGATAATAGTGTACCTAGCATCAAGTGAGTTTTTGCTACTTCTCCGGGCGTTTGAGGTGGTTGAGGCGAGGGCAAAGTGCTCTCAGCCTTTATAGACAACATCACCAAAGGGCCCCCAGGAGGGACGGATCTCGGCCTTGGGCATTGCCTGAGTGCGCAAGGCTTGGAGAGACGGCAAACTCACATATTACCTGATCATCATCATCATTTCGAGTAGGTGTCACGGTCAATCGACCATGCACACCCTGGTGTCAGAGTTCTTCGGAACCGCCTCTCGGCCCCTGACGTGGTTCCTTTAACGACTACCAGATGGCAGCCGGGACCACCGGCTTAACGTGCCTTCCGAAGCACGGAATCATCTTTATTATCAGACAATCAGATGATTCACGCCTGCAATGTCCTAACCAAACTGGAAACAACTAAACAAAGTATGCTTCCGGTGGGAATCGAACCCACGACCCCCGGGTCAACAGGCAAACGCCTTAACCACTGGACCACGGAGGCTGTTATATATTACCTGATGAGCCGCGATTACGTACATGCATAACCTGAAGGGCCAATCTCAGAATCTATGGCAAAAGGCTTTGGAGAGCACAACTCTCACCTTTTGCCTTATGGGCCGAAGATGATTTGTACAGTAGTTTAAATTATCAAAAACATTTATATAGCTAGAATGTTATTTATTCTAATTGTACTCTTTTTTCAGCTTCAGCACACCCAGGCTACCCGGGTTACCCATCCACCCTCTATCGTAAGTTATTTTTGTTTTTATTTAACATAGAATAAAGGAGAGAGGGAGAACTATATTTCCTTAATTTTCTTTTTTCTTTTTCAGCTAACCCCGGATATCAGCCTATCAGTAAGTGACACAGATATTACGTGATCATACATAGACACTGTTAAAAGTAAAATTAAGTATAGAAATACATACATTCTACCACGCCTTTTTCCTTGCGGGGGAGACAGAGCCTAGGTATATAATACCTGAAAGCATGTTTAGCATGATGGTAGCCATAGTTGTTTCCAGTTTGGTTAGGACATTGCAGGCTTGAATCACCTGATTGTCTAATAATAAAGATGATTCCGTGCTTCGGAAGAAACGTTAAGCCGTTGGTCCCGGCTGCCATCTGGTAGTCGTTAAAGGAACCACGTCAGAGGCCGAGAGGCGGTTCCGAAGAACTCTGACAACAGGGTGTGCTGTGCATAGTCGATTGACCGCGTCACCTACACGAAATGATGTTAAGTACAGTATCAATCAAAATGTTTCTATGGCCACTCACAGTTATATTGGCCATGGTAAACAAAGCCATATCATCAGAAATATCTTTCAATTACAAATTATCCTTAAAGTGCCCTAGTTACTTTTGATTCGGGAAAACCTATTTTTGACGGTAGTTTTTTACACAGGTATCGGGCCTGCCTTAGTAGAAAACCCGCCAGCGCCCCATTGGAGTCAAAGTGAGTACCTAATGCCAAAGACAATACCTAATGGCAATTCTAAGCAGCTACGTCTACTTACTGGTCAAAAATCAATAAATGTAATAAAGATGAGTCCATATTTCACATATGTTGATGTTTTTGTTATAAGTAGTTTTTTTTTTTTTAATTTTATTCGGTTATACAGAGTGAAATTGAATTCATTAGCAAACGTTTAAGGAGTGACTCAGATCATGAATCTGAACAACTTTAATTATTGGACCAACGTTGATATCGTGTAAAAATTATCTGCTCTCTCATACAAAAGTGGAATAACTACTTGGGCAAAATCTATGGAACAGCTGATTTCTGTTTTGCAATTTCGGAGTTGGTCCCATAATGAAAGTAGTTCAGATTCGTGGTCTAAGTCACTCCTTAAACGTTTTCTAATGAATTCAATTTCACACTGTAACTAAATAAATATGGTATAAAAATTGTCATTTTGGTGCCAGCGTGAATAACTAGACAGCGGCTCTACAAAATTATTTTTGACTTCAAAAACAACCGAGTATATTAGCAGCCTTTTTTAGGCTAGTAATATGTTACTTTATTTTCATGTCTATTACCCGAAATTCAAATCAGGGTCTCAAAGACTAAAAAGATGATATCTATTAAACTATTTTTAATAAGTACCTACCAAATATCAAATTTATTCTTCTGAAATTATTTTTTTCTCTTTTCAGATAACCCCGGATATCAGCCCATCAGTAAGTGTCACTATACTAGAACAATAACCTATTACAAAAAAATATTTTTTTTTTAAATTAGATAAAGAATTTGTGGCCCATAGAGATAATACCCCTTATTCATAAAAGTTTACAATTATTTAATCTGTTTTAGTTATAATCATAGAGATAATATAATACAATTTTACTATAATGAGAAACAAAATGATATTGATGTTTATATTGTTCGAAGCGGAGGTCCGCCCTTGATTGGACGAGATTTTTTTTCACGATTCAATTTGCAAATTTGTTCAGTAAACCATTGTAATGATTTTTTAGAGCACATAATGGTTATAATATGTTTTTTCGATGTCCGTCTTTATAATGCTGGACATTGAAAGAATAAGACAAAACATATTTTAACTAAAATAAGTTTAACAAGCGGAAATGGAAAACGGAATCAAAATAGTGATGGGTTGCTGGCCGCATAGCCTATTGTCATGATTCTATAGATTTTCGCCCATTACCTTGACCGGCTTCTACAGTCTGCACGGGATGAGAAGCAGCTGGCACATTCTACGTTTTTTCTTTTCTCCCAGACCAGCATGAAAGACTGCTGAAAAATGACTTTCGAGGACCGTACACTTGATAAAAATACTTCTTTCGAAAAATAAGTTCTATAGCAATACCTAAGGCACTTAATTTTTTTGATCCTGAAAAATCTAATTGCCTGGTGGTTTTTTACACAGGTATCGGACCCGCCTTTGTAGAAAACCCACCAGCGCCTCATTGGAGCGAAAGTAAGTAGTGCTTAGTCCAGTAAGTAACCTCATCCTTATTTCAAATATTATTCGATTTGTTGACTGCTGTATTTTATTATAACGATATTCGTAAATAAAATTAATTTATAACATTACCAAAATATTTTTCTTATTATATATTTTTTTCACTTATTTGTGATTTTTTTTTCTTATTCATAAATTTATAACATTAAATACAGGTTGATGTTGAAGCTCCAGGCAATATTTAAACATCGAAATCAAAATCACCATCAGCAAAAAGTAAATACCGAATTAATAAAAAAAATTAATGTTACGGCTGTACGATGATTTTGTTACAATTTCTATTATATTAAAATTTTTGTTTATCGTTTTATTTTTTCTATTTTGTTATTATTATATGTCCTAGTTTAATAATTGCTTAGAGATTCAGAATCAACCCATCAAATATTACTCCGTTTCCAGAATTTATTATGGTAAATATTATTCAAAAATTACAATAACAAATGAGTTATTAATTTACAAGAATATAATTAAAATACATAAACAATAGTTCCAATACCTGGTACGTAACAGGAAATCTATAGAATAACGTTGTTTTTTACTAATATTTTCCTGTTGAATCAGTCGATGGTCTAAATTTGTTTGCACATCTGTGTGATGTTTGCCGCTTTGTCTGTGTATTTTGCCGAATAGATTAACCAACATAGCAACAAGGTCTTTGTTGATTAAACATAAATAATTAACAAGAGGTATTATTTAAAAAATAGATATTAACAAAAAAGAGTTTAAATAAGGAGGGCATATCTTTTTGGGAACACTTGGGATATTGAGACAAAACTGTTGAAAACCATCCAGTAATTTGGAAGATACGAGGAAATAAAGAAATTTACAAACATACATGATACACGCGTAACACAGAAATGTCCCAATAGAAATCAGCTGCCTTAAGTCAAGATTTTCATTTTTTAAAGAAATTGTTTGATATTTTGATTTGTAACAGATATTTTGAAGAAAATAAGAAACTTTTCTTGAAAAAAAATCAAAGTTTTACAGGAGATCAAAAAAAACGTGATCATTAAAATGTGAAATTATAGCCACAAAACATTAGTACCTAGTTCATTCATGCGAGTATCTATGGTAAAAATATTTGTCCTATGTAAAAAAATAAACATTTACTAGTTACTCTGATTTTGACAAGCAAAAACAGTATTTAGCGTAGAATTATTTATCAAAATAATGACACTGTTCTACGCTAAAAACAAGTATCACATTTTTTTTCATAATTTTTTGTATTTATCTAGCTTTAAATTCTTAAATTTTAAATATCATACTAAATCTGTAATTATACTATCTTATTACTATCACAAACAAACTATTCACTCTAAATAAAACCCTGTAAATTCAACTGTTACTTTAATTTAAAATGTGCCCTTTAATCGTTAACGAAAACATTACGTCTATGTAGAAAGCAAGTAGTTATGTGTATGTTATCAGCCTTATTATTAGTGTGTGATGTATAGTGTATGTTATCAGCCTTATTATTATTTATTAATTTATTTTAATTTGACATAGTTTATAATTAATCTAGTGAGTATATAACTAATATGGAATTGTATCTTATAATTCTGGAATAAAGTTATTATTATTATTATCTCAAAAATATACTTGCTATTAGATTTGAACTATATCAGTCATTAATGTCAAATGTCTGGTATTTCAAGTCTTTGTTAGACTTACTTTACTTCTACAGCCGAAATGTCGTAGAGCCTTCAGTATTCAGGTTTACCTACTTTGTCATAGATCTTAGGACTAAAATGCAAACCTAGAGCTTTTTAAATAGATAAAACGATATTTCTCCTAACCATGACCAAAAAAGAGGGATGTTATATACAGTACAGATTCACGCGTAAGTCTGTATTTATACAATAGTTCTCATGGTGTCGTTACTACGACTATTGAACTATTGTACCTATAACATAAAAGAAATTAACAGTGAATTTTTGACACTCTTTTTATACGCTTCACCTGTATGTTATACAAATGCCTTGTTTGTTTGTTTTTTCACTTTACATCCATGTGAATATAGCGAAATGGCCAAGCTACACATATTTACTAAGTTGTAGAGTTTGGCAGTAGGGCCTTGTAGAGTTAGGGCGCGTGAGATGTGATAACTTTTCAACAGTGCGAGTCTTCTCTCGTCTTGACATCATTTTATATGACAATATTTTTGGTAAGATTTTATTTTAGAAAGCTGTAGCGTTATTTGTAAAAAAAAAACTTCCTGCAGCGCGAAAAAGTAGGGGGGAAAAATTATGACATATGTCTGATCATTTGTACAGCACTTTTTATAGGCCTCTATTAAAGAGACTAGTCAGTGGCCTGATTTCCAATTTTTTCTATCCTTGGCTAATTATTTTATTTCTTTGTATTCAAGTTTAACTTATTTTAGATTTGCTCGAAATATCTTGTCCTCAGTTTTCCTTTTATAGACTATAATGTATTTTTTGTTCCAGCTCTATATCCTTCTGGAGTTGCTCGTGATGGCCAGAAGTGAAGATGTTCTTATTTTTGCCTACCGGTGATACCACGTCCCTTCCAAAAACTACATATGCTGTGATCAAATTTGCAATGCATTTTCTATTTATCCATAATGTAAAGATAATCGTATTGCAAGACTTATCTTTTTATTTAATTTATAATTTACAAAAGAATTAATAAACTACATATATAAATTAAAACGTCCCTTATTTTTCGTTGACTAAGTAATTAATTATGAATGAATTGTTAAGTAAAGTACATATAACGATAAGTATTAGCCGTCTCAACAGTAAACATGATTAAAGAGTATTAACAGAACGAAATATGAAAATTTTATTTATATTGTTAAATTTATATTGTTATTATTACGAGCCGTTAATGTCCCAATGCTGGGCAAAGGCCTCTTTGTCTCTTTTCCATTTTTGTCAGTCTGTGGTTTGTGCTTTCCTCATATTGTTAATTTTATAAAATATTACCGTGAATAGCTTTCTTGGCAGAAAGATATTTGTGTATTTATTTATCTGCAACCTCTGCGGCTCAGTGGTTTCGCAAGTGCCTTTAAATCTTAGAATCCCGGGTTCGATCCCCGGCCAGTTCATGATGGAAAACGTTCTTGTTCCGATTGGTGCGGTTCTTGGATGTTTAGTTATATAAGTTTCTAAAGTAAAATAGAGTAGGTGTCGTCGAGTTAGTATCACATGACATAAGTTCACAAATTACAGTTGGGCTAGCTCAATCTGTGTGATTTGTCCTAATATATTTTTATTTTCAAATAATGCCCTCAGTAATACAGGACAAGAAGTCGAAATAAAACAACCAGGACGTTAAGAAGGTAAGATATGGTGATAAAATTCCAAGCGGGCAGCACTTTTTTACCATATCGTATTCATCCATAAGTTAATAAGAGTATATGTTTGAATGTGAATTTCAAAAATTCCATAATAAAATAAAAAATATCGGATTGGGCAAATGATAGCCGTTCACATCGTATCTGTCTCAAAGAATTTCTGTAGCCGGCGGTTTTTTTTTTGGAAGAACAATGTAGCTAGCTCCAAGTGAGCTTTCGCTACTTCACCGGGCGTTTGAAGTAAAAGCAGAGTGCCCTCAACCTTTATAGACAACATCACCAAAGGGCCCCCAGGAGGGACGGACCTCGGCTTTGGGCGTTGCCTGTGTGCGCAAGGCTTGGATAGACAGCAAACTCTCATATTGCTTAATGGGCCGCGTATACGTGCATGCAAGCCTGAAGGGCCAATCTGAGAGTAAGGCGAGGGCAGAGTGCCCTCAACGTTTTACAGCGCGGGAATGCCGCAAGTGCAAGTCCAATATAGTTATCCTTTTCTTTTATTGGTAAACGCCCCTTTCTTGAGTACAAACGGGTCTATTTCTAAGACTTAGAATCAAGACTAGGCCTCAGCCGGACCTCTTCCCAGTCATTTGTCATGCACATCCGTTGTTATGGGACACTCAAATTAATAAGTCAAGTTTTTGCGCCGCCTCATACCCACGATCTCATTATCTAGTTATTGTGTATAATTAGTTTCCTGTTAATGATTTCAATGATTATCCAATTTGCGACACGCTGCGTTCCTATGTCCATCTGAGATATAAATGGATGTAAAGGGTTTTCTTATCAATCTTTCTTTAGATTTCATATCTGTGTGTCTGTGACTATGGGGAAATTTACGGTGAGTAATAGTGTACTTATTTACTTGTTTGAAATAAACATTGTTTTTATTTTTTTATTCAGGTAACGCAGCATTAAAAAATAGGTGCATACAAAATCTTAAAACTGCTGCACATAGGTAAATTATAAATTCATAGCTCTGTTACTAGATGTACCGGCGAACTTCGTTCCACATTTTGTCGTTAAAGATTGATATATTTTTTTAAATTCTTAATTTTCCGCTCAACTTTCTAATCTTATATTTTCTTTCATAAAACCCTTCTCCTGAGGAAAACGAACACGACAAAAAAAGAATTAGCCAAATCGGTCCAGCCGTTCACACATGATGCCATAACCAAGGGAAATGGAGATTCATTTTTATATATATATAAGTAATTATTAGAATTATAAAACTATTACCTACATCTAAGTACAGAATTCATATCATAAATTAGATATATCATAATGAGTATTTAGAACACATTTAAACCATTTTATTTCTATGTGGTTTTATAGTTTAAGATTTGGTGAAAAGTAAGACAACTAGATACATATAAATTATGTGTTATATGTATACAGTTATTTATTTGTTCAGCAAAACAAATTGAATCAATATCAAAAGTTTATATTGGTAAAAAAGAGTTGAATTACCAATTTTAAAATTAATTATTTAAATTCCAGTTTATGTTCGCGTTAACCCTGCTGTTGTTGGCGTATACGGCAACAGCAGCCGATGATGTCACGACCACCACGGAAGGGCCCGCCACGACCGCTACCATCGCCAATACCGCCAAGACCGACGCTCCAGATGCCATCAGCACGACGGACACCACGGCTGCAGATAGATAAGGGAGTTGGTCCTCTAATGCAAACTCACTGCAAGATTATAGGAGTCTCGAAGGCGAAATTGGAGTAATGGCAACATGCTCGGAAGAAAAGATAGTTAAAAAATATAAAGACAACCTATGAAATGCATAAGAATGGAAACATGTGAAGACGTCTTAGGATAAAACCAAGTATTTGAAAAGGTAAAGAGTTTGATGAAACTTGTTTTGTTTACCGTTGTGTTGTTGTACGTAGGAAGGTGTATTAAACAGTGATAAAAGAGGAAATTTGTGACGTATACGAGTATATTGACCGAAGCAAAATGCTGATCTGCAAGGTGAGTTTGCAACATTGTGCCTTAGAACTAATAAAAATAATTTAGACAAAGCAAATGCCTTTTAATTTATACCATAAAAAACTTAATCCCACTATTTATAAAGCATTAGCAGTGACTGGGTCACCAGAGTTTTAGAGAGACGGGATCTTGGAGTAATATTAGATAGACAGCTTAGTATCAAGGTGTGCATCGCGAGCATATCCAAAAAGTTACATCAAATGTTACTCTTTATTAAAAGAATCTCTTTTATCATTAAAAATAAAAAAAAGTCTTTTAAAATCAAAACAAAAACTCTTCTAAGTATATAATACTTTAGCCAGAATTCGTCTTGACTACGCAAGAGTTGTATGGAGTCCAACATGCAATTTATTCTCAGAAGCCAGAATCTATACAGTGTTCGTTTACCATACCATATTTAGCTTTTTGTATCTCGTGGGATATCTCATAGGTGT
Source organism: Elegia similella (assembly GCA_947532085.1). Classification (NCBI taxonomy): domain Eukaryota; kingdom Metazoa; phylum Arthropoda; class Insecta; order Lepidoptera; family Pyralidae; genus Elegia; species Elegia similella. Next base: position 17,497,582 of record OX383942.1, on the reverse strand, counting down.
CCTTACAACGAATACCTTAAATGTTTTAAAATTATTTAATTTTTGACTATCGACAATTGCATGACGAAATGGTTTTTGCTTTGAATGTTACCATACATTTAGCTTTTTGTATCTCGTAGGATATCTCATAGGTGTCCTTACAACAAATGCCTTAAATGTTTTAAAATTATTTCATTTTTGACTTTCGACAATTGCATGACGAAATGGTTTTTGCTTTGGATTGTTTTGCAAATTGTTTCTAGTGGACTTTATAGTTGTTTATTCGGTATAATTTGGTGGTGTAAAGTCCCATATTTATGAACAATGCGCGAAATAACTAAAATAAACTGTCATGCAATTGTCATGCATGGTGTGGAGGTAGTGAGATTCACTTAGTGGGCTGGTGGTTGCCCATCTTGATGCGTCGTCTATGATCAAACCAGTGGATTCGTGGGAATTGTCGCCTCCATCGTATCAACGAAATGAATTACACCATTTTGTTGACAAAAAAGACTACGAAAAAAGCGCGCAGAAACTTCAAGTTTACGATACTGGCTCAATTACGTCACGCACAAGTAAATGCCCTAAAACCTTTAAAACAGCACATTTGAAAGAATCTAGAAAGACGCCAAAAACACGTTTACTAGTAGTATGGGGACTCTCTTTAATTTTAAATTTTATTTTGTTTTCATTATTTGTTGATACAGCGGCAACAGATATACACATTCTGTAAAAAAAAACAAAGTGTCTACTTTGCAGATTTTTTTAATTAACATGATTTGACTCTCTGTATACGTGTCAAATATGTATATCTAGCGGATTTAAGTACGTAAGTAATAACATTAGTAACTGTTACGAATAGTTCGCTGCGAACGTTGACATCGCAATTATTACATTTTCCTATTAATTTCGTGAGCTCACCTCTACGAGTATGATACTGATTATGATTAGTATGTTCATCATCATCATCATCATTCCAGCCGAAAAAAGTGCATTGGTGGACAAAGGCATCTCCCAGAAATTCTCTGTTCCATGGGAGGATATTGCCATACTCACCACTCTTGGCAGGCGGGATGGCGAGCGCAGTTTTATTGGCTTCTTATGCTTCTGACGCTGCTGAACATCGGAAGCATTTTTAAGCCGCAGAGGATAGGAATTTGTTGGATTTGGGAACGAAATGAAGATATTGGGATACTACTCGCTAGGATGAATGGGGGAAAGCGAGTAGTAGCTCGGAAGGCCGGGCGTACCCGATATCATACCTGAAAGGTAGTTGAGAATAGAACCCCTGACCTAATGGCTTTCCTGACCTACATAGATTACTATGTTATCATAGTGATACTGTAAACAGTATCACTGACTTCTAAATCAATCTTTTAAAATAAAATTCAATATGAGTCTTATGTCAAATAACACATTTTTTATTTATAGGTAGGTTTTAATTTATAATATGGTTTTAATTTATAGACAGGTTTTTATTTTATATCTAAAATAAAAACATAATAAATAAAAAATATACAAAACATCTAAAAAAAAAAAAAAAAAAATTAATTAATCCTATCGGATTAATTAATTTTTAGTTTTGTAACTAGTACGTTTTTTATTTGAATATCTTTCTAATCTAATATCAAATTACACATTTTTATAGGTAGGTTGTTATTTCAGATAGGATTATATAATTTTTACTTAGTTTTGTAATTAGTAAATATTTTTTGTTATCAATAGTGATTCATAATAAATGATTTAATAACACATACAATGAGCACGATACCCTTACTCTCTTAAACATTTGACGGCGCGTGCAGTCTGGCAAGTCTGGCAGTGACATCTGTCAAATGGACGATGCATCTACAAACGTCACCTGTCAAATTACTACCGAACAAGACTGACAGCTGTCAGTCTAGCGAAGCGTCATATTGATGGTTAGCGCGGCCATGTTGAAACGCACTCTTGCCGTGGAGACCGACCGCGCACCACGCCTTTGACGAATCGCTAAAATTCGGTGTGATCGTTAATTATTTTATTCAAAGTTTGATTTCTTAATATTCTGAATTATTGTAAGAAGTGGATCTTGTAATTATTTCGAGTTAAAATTATAAGATAGTGATTTTGTGATACGTTGTTTCAATTGATTTTAACAGTACGCCCATATACCCACGTATAACCATGGCTGATCCTGACGGCACTTCTGATGATCCTACATCAGAAGTGGGATACAATGGGCTACAACGGGAAGAAAAACAGACGTCAAACGAAAGCAGTACTATAAAATTATTGACTACTATGGAAGCGTTATTGGCTCGAGTATTGGAAATGCCTCAAAGTTCGACCGTGAGTTCCAACCATATTACTAAGCTTGTGCAATTTGACCCAGATGATTCGGACGCAGATATAGAAGGCTGGTGTGAAGTTACAGATTTGATTGTTAATAAAAAATCTCTAGAAGGCGTCGATTTACTGCTAGCTTTAACCAGTGCACTAAAGGGCCGTGCTTCAAAATGCCTTACTAGACTAAATCTAAAAGAATTGACATGGGATGTGGTTAAGCAGACCCTTTTGGCAAAATTTTCTAAAAGCTTCCTCAAGATCATTTTGACGAAATCTTACGTTTTCAAATCGGAATAAAAGAAACAGCCCCTGAAGCTGCTATGAGGTTATGGAATATGATTGAGCGTATTCCGAATACTGAAATGGCCGAAGAAATAATAACGGGATTTGTTGTGTCAGTGCTATGCCAAAAAGATAGTCTGATTCGTCGCGAGCTAGGTGCACATGTCATCACTACGCGGGCTCATTTGTTTAGACTACTTGGAAGTATCTCTTTCAAAAGACGACAAGAAGGTCAGACAAATGAAAATTCATAACCTGACGCTAAACGACCTCGTGTAATACAAAGTTTACCGGTAAATGTCATTGGTGTGGAATACCTGGACATCGAATTACCGAATGTAGAAAACGACGAGATGAACCTGGAACATCCAAGCGAAGTGATATCCCTACTTCATCGCATACGCTGGAGAAGAACAAAGTCGTGTATTGCTACGCCTGTGGTAAACCCGGGCATTTAGCCACAGTTTGCCCTGACAAGAAGAACGGCGACCGAGCTGCAATAAAGGAAGTCAATGTCTGCGAGCAGCGTGCATCGAGAGGAACCCTGAGAACGTCATCTGGTGAGCCAGTCTCCTTTTTATTTGATAGTGGTTCTTCTTGCTCGCTATTAAAAGAAAGTTATTGTAATAAGTTTGGTGGTACTGTGCGCACGTGTCCTGTGTATCTTACGGGTATAGGGGGTGACGAAATAAAGTCCATGACACAGATTTTGACTGATGTAACTATCGAGGCGGTTGCAGTTACTTTAACTTTTCATATAGTACCTGATTCGTGTATCTCGGAACCTGTGATCATAGGCAGAGACATTTTAGGGACCGGTGTTAAAGTTGAGATAAATAACGATACTCTGAAGTTTTCTTATAAAAAGGAAATCAACGTTTGCTTTTCTATAACTGATTTTACTCAAGTCGACACTGATCTAGTAGGCGAAGATAAGGAAGCACTTATTAGATTGCTAAGTAAATATTCGGACTGTTTTATTGAAGGTATACCTACTAGGCGTGTAAAAACGGGAGAATTGAATATTAAACTTATTGAGCCGCATAAAATAGTTCAAAGGTGTCCTTATAGGTTAGCACCGGTAGAAAAAGAAGTGGTTAAGAAAAAGATTCAGGAACTTCTGGATGCAGGTGTTATTCGGGAAAGTTCTTCTCCGTTTGCTAGTCCCATCCTTTTGGTAAAGAAAAAGGATGGATCGGATAGAATGTGTATTGATTATCGCGAGCTTAATTCCAATACTCAACCCGAACATTACCCTCTACCTCGGATAGAGGATCAGATCGACCAGCTGAGTGGTGCTTATTTGTTTTCGTCTCTTGATATAGCTTCAGGCTTTCACCAAATTCCAATTCATCCTGATTCGGTAGAAAGAACTTCATTCGTTACGTCAGAAGCTCAGTACGAGTACCTAGCCATGCCGTTTGGATTGCGCAATGCACCTTCAATATATCAAAGATGCATAACTAAAGCCTTAAGCCATATAAAGAATAAACCTCTTATCTACATGGATGATGTTCTTTGTCATTCTGAGAACGTTCCTGAGGGATTGCGCCGTCTTGATGAGGTTCTTATGGCTTTGCCTGAAGCCGGCTTTTCACTTAACCTTAAAAAATGCAGGTTTTTAAAACAGAAAATTGAATATTTAGGATATTCCATTCAATGCGGCGAAGTACGCCCAAATTCTCGTAAAATACAGGCTCTTGTGGATGCAACTCAGCCTAAAACGGCTACACATGTTCGCCAATTTTTAGGTCTTGCGTCTTACTTTCGGAAATTTATTCCCGGCTTCACAAACATTGTTGGTCCATTATACCCCCTTACAAAACTGAAAGGACCCATCAAATGGAATGCCAAACACGAAGATATTCGAAATAAAATCATCCGAATTCTTACATCAGAACCTGTTTTGGCGATCTTCGACCCTGAGCTTCCTGTTGAATTACACTGCGATGCTAGTTCAGAAGGTTATGGCTCGATTCTAATTCAAAAGAAAAACCAGTTCCCACATGTTGTAGAATACTTTAGCCGACGTACGTCAGAGACAGAGTCCCGTTACCACTCGTACGAGCTGGAAACCCTGGCGGTAGTACGAGCGGTAGAACATTTCCGACATTATCTCTATGGTCGACAAAAGTCAAAAGTCAAAAGTCAAAGATTTTTATTCAAAATTGGATACATGTATCTCTTTTTGAACGTCATATTTTTATTTCTTATATATATTTTTTTTTTTTTTTTTTTATATATGCAAAATTGAAATACTACTAGCGTTTCGGAACGACCACTGGTGAGAAGAATACGCCGAAAGAAACTCAATCCAGCCTTGGTCCCTACGTGCCTGAAGGGCTCTGAATACATTGTTAACATTGTTAACACTTTAAGGTGTTCACAGACTGTAATTCTCTTAAGGCATCAAAATCAAAAACAGATCTGACTCCACGTGTGCATCGGTGGTGGGCTTTCCTACAAGCCTATGATTTTGAAATAATTTACCGTGAAGGACATAGAATGGAACACGCAGACTTTCTTTCCAGAAATCCCGTACCTGACAAAACTTCTACAGTAAATGATACACCCGTCACCAAATCAGTCCAGTTTGTAGAACTACATCAAGGTTGGTTATCTGTGGAACAAAAACGCGATAGTGAAATCCAGGACCTCATTGCGAAACACAACAATGATGAGTTCCCGGATAATGTAGGCCAGACATATGATGTCAGAGAAGGTGTTCTTTACCGAAAGGTCATTCGTAATAAGATTGTCTCATGGCTTCCGGTTGTTCCTCGCTCCTTGATATGGACCTTAATTAACCATGTTCATAGTGAACTTCAACATTTAGGCAGCTTCTGACACTGTACGGTTTAATCGAGGACGTGCTATGATCAAACCATTTTCAAAGGGGGAATATGTCTTTATTAAAAGTAGTGAGCGAAATCAGACTAAGCTCGATAGAAAATTTAAAGGTCCTTTTGTCATAACCGCGATACTAGACAATGATAGGTATGAGCTTAAGAGCATAAATGGTTCACATCGCCTTTATAAATACGCGCACGAGAATTTGCGAGCAGTACCCCAAGGACATGAAGGTAGAGATATCTACTAGCTTAGTTAATGATGAGGAGGCCGAGACGGCGCCAGTAGACGTAGAACTCAATTCAGGGTCTCTCGATAATCGCTGCGATACATGGACAGCAAACTCGGATACCGTTACTGCTAAATCTGATACTATGACAGCCAATTCTGAAACTGTCAGTGCAAATTCAGATACCCTCAGTATCAGCTCAGAGCATGATTTAATTGAACACGAAGTTATGATACACGCTGAGCAGAATGATCCGTAACTGTTGGTAAGCGATTCTATGTTCTTACAAGATTTTATTGCAAAACGAGACTATGCTTGTTGAAAACCAATAAAATGTGAAGTAAAAGTAAAGCTGGACAAAAAGACAGTGTCGTACCGGGTCATACCTGTGTGGTTGATTGTAAGGACACACTCGTCTGGTCTAGGCTCTTTAACGAGTTAATTTTGATCTGAACACAGTATCGTACCGGGCCATACTTGTGTGGTTGGTTGAGAGGACATACTTGTTCTGTGCAGAGTAACAGTGTGGGTGTTAGAAAAGTTGGTAAAAACGTGTCGTACCGGGCTAAACCTGAATGGTTAGTTGGAAGGACACACGTATGTTTAGCAGGGTTTATTTTTGGACTATAGTTTTGGTACTGATTGTTCACTGGCCTGTCAGGGTGGACGAGCGGATGATTGAATTTAGCAAGGGTTGATACTTGAAAACTTTGTTACAGGATTATTGCACTAAGCATCCGAGGACGTCTGCAGGTCAGTCTGGCCGTGACGGCGCGTGCAGTCTGGCAAGTCTGGCAGTGACATCTGTCAAATGGACGATGCATCTACAAACGTCACCTGTCAAATTACTACCGAACAAGACTGACAGCTGTCAGTCTAGCGAAGCGTCATATTGATGGTTAGCGCGGCCATGTTGAAACGCACTCTTGCCGTGGAGACCGACCGCGCACCACGCCTTTGACGAATCGCTAAAATTCGGTGTGATCGTTAATTATTTTATTCAAAGTTTGATTTCTTAATATTCTGAATTATTGTAAGAAGTGGATCTTGTAATTATTTCGAGTTAAAATTATAAGATAGTGATTTTGTGATACGTTGTTTCAATTGATTTTAACAGTACGCCCATATACCCACGTATAACCATGGCTGATCCTGACGGCACTTCTGATGATCCTACACATTCATTTCTATCCAAACAAACAATTTCCCACTTTATTGTTGCTGTTGTACTGAATTATATGCTCCAATATTATATTCCTCTCCAATCTTTAAATGCAGCATTTTTTCTACTCTAACGAAATCATATCCAGGTTCCAAACAAAATTTGTGATGCGTCTAACTCTCGCAACGTATAGCTGATGCAAAATTTAAGTACCTAGTCCCTCAGGCCGAGAAAAATCATACTTACAAAATTGCACTAAAAGGACACATATAAATGTAACAGTTTCGTCCTGGTTAAAAGACCAAAAACGTGTAGAAACCTATTCGTTTTCTTTTTATAAAGATATCTTCTGACTCACTTTTCTTCGTGCTTTTTGAAAATGTTAATAGGCTTTTAACTTTTTTTTTTTTTCTTGAAATTTAATTCAAGAAATAGAAATATAAAATGCCAAGTTATTTAATGAGTTAATTTCTGGGTGATAAAAGTTCGCTCGGCGACTTTTTTCTTAAAATACATACACGCCTTTATTCCTTAGGGGGTAGAAAGAGCCTAAAGTCATAAGACCGGAAGGCCACGTTTAGTGCATTGGTGGGCGTAAAGGTGGAAAACGGAATAAAAATTATGATGGGTTGCTAGCCGCATTGCCTATTGTCATTCTTTAGATTTTCGCCCATTTCCTTGACCGGCTTCTACGGTCTGAGCTGGAAGAGAAGCAGCTGGCAAATTTTACGTTTTTTGTTTTCTCCCAGACCAGCATGAAAGATTTCTTAAAACTCCTATATATTTGTTTTAGTCGTGGTAGAGCCACACTACCGGCAAAATGAATTGCTACGAGTAGTAGCATGAATAGGCGGGCTCGTCCGGGGAAGTACCACACTCTTACAGAAAATCGACGTCTGAGTAGAAGCTTTACCGCTTCTTGCTACGTTCGGTGAATGAGAGAGCTGCGTGCCTATCCTTCCCACTCCCCATTTGCTTTCCCCAACTCCTTGAAAGGCCGACAACGCACCTGTCACACCCTGGTGTTGCGGTTGTCCATGGGCAGTGGTGATCACTTACCATCAGGTAACACGTTTGCTCGTTTGCCATCCTATATCTTAAAAAAAAAACGTATACCTTTATGGTTTTCGTGCACAACCATTTTCCAAGGTTTATTTTTTTGTGGGTATGTATAGGACCATAAATTTTAAAAAAAAGTCTTATGAATTGTTTAAGACATCTGGTTTTCTTTCGTATCAATTTTTTAGCTTGTTTTTTGACAAAACAGGAAAGAAAATTGATATGCTTTACATTTTTCTTTTGCTATTTAATATGGCACTATTTCGATTTCGTTTTCCATCTACATGCCCTCCAACATGCTAATTGTGGCCATAAGGTCTTATAGACCTAGGCTCTGTCTACCCCGCAAGGGTAAAAGACGTGATACTATGATAATGATTATCTTCCACCATAACACCAAAAAAAAAAACAAAATCAGCTGCAGCATATTTAATTTGCTTCGTACACATTGATTGAATACATTACTCGGCTTCTTTAGCACTAAATTGAACGTTTACAGTTATAAAGATATAAAATATAAAAAAGGGCTAGCCCCTAAAATTTCAAATAGCAGTATTACATGTCAATTCAAAAGCTTTGTGCTAAATCCGCCTTGCTAAGCTTTGGTCTGTTTTGAAGATCGGTCCGGGTGGCTGTCGCTAGTTCTTCCCTCCTAGACTGGGCACGCCCTTGGTGTCTGGCACTTTAGGGGCGTCGGGCAATTTGGCATCGGGCAGTTTCTGATCGGGGACCTTAAGGTCTCCGGGCATATCCAGGCTGACGGCTACTGACGCTAGCATCAGCAGGCACACGAGAAACTGTTGACAGAAATTTATTTATCAAACTCTCTTATTTTTGACGTGATAACGTCTAATAAATCGATGAACGCCGACTGCACGCACGAAAAAGTGTCACGTTCCACGTGCAAGTAAGGGCGCGGCGCGGAACAAGCGATAGAGAGGCACGACCAGCCTAAGCGTTCGACTTGTGATCTCCCTTCCACCGTTATCACGTAAACTTATTGTCGGTAAACAGATTTTACAGACAACCAAATAATTTATGTTTTCTTTAAGGGTTTCCATACTTATTAAATTAGATGTGACCAAGACAATTCTTACTTTCTAACAATATATGACTATGACTTGGGGTCTTTCAAAAGGCTTCTTTACAGGTATCTTAAGAGTCGGCAACGCATCAGCACCTCCTCTGGTGTTGCAGATTTCCATGGGCGACGGTGACTACTTTCTACCAGGTGGATCGTCTGCTCGTTTGTCGTTAACATTTATAAAAAAATATATAAAAAAAAATGCGAGTCGAGAACGAGATCGACCACGTCACTACAGCTTGAGTGTCTACAAAACCTCGGGATGGAGCCCATTCGACATGCGGGTTACCAAGTTTTCAGACTTGCAATTAATGAAGTCGACAATTTACCCGTCGTCAAAAGGTTGCCAGCAAAGATCGGCGGGTCAGCGGCTATGGTTTGTATTGCGCTTTATGCAATAATAAAAGTATTATCATATTAGTAGGCGATGCGGCTTGCAACCCATCACTATTTTGATTTCGTATTATACCTAATACATATCAATATGCTAAACGTGGCCTATAGATCTTAAAGACCTGGGCTCTGTCTACCCCGCAAAGAAAAACACGTCATAGTATGTAGGATGTGTTCACGCCATTACACAAACATATTTGTCAGCAAGGCAGTCACTGACCGGCTCTAGCCCAAATAAACATCAAATCTGTGATCGTACAGTATTCGTAGCAAGGCAGCGCTACGTGTACATGTACGATCACAAATAAAGATGACAACTTTATAAACGCACACATGTATACATAGTTAGGTTTAAATAGTTTTGTAATGTTGTAATAAACTCTCTTTTGAATTTAGTGTTTGACGAGTTTCATTGTCTAAGGACTTCCTTGAACTCCTCCCACTACGGCCAAGACACCTTTAGCCGTCAGTATACTGATCTTGTAAGCCTGCTTGACTAGTAGTGGGAAAATCTACTGTCCGGCGTACATTGCACCTCGTACGCCACCCCTTTGATCCTTCCAATTTTCCGTCTGTTATCTTAGGTCTCATGGTAACAGATTTCCCGTACTATCTATATATTTATACACCGTGAAATTTTGATCGTTCTGCCGGCCGATTTGCTAACTCAGTGACCATCGTTTTTATAGTCACTTCAAAATACATTGCGAGTTTCCTATGATTGACTATTTTTATTAAAGATATATAAAACGCAATGAACTTTGAAATGACTATTAAAACGTTGTACACTGAGTTAGCAAATAGGCCGGCTGGACCCTTAAAGGGATGATTCAACTCGTTGATATAAACAACTTTTCTAGTAGGTAGGACTAGGGTTGTTGCATACATCTACACGTACATTACACACCACAGATACTACACACGAACTCACTATAATTAGTTGGCTTAACAGTATGTCACCCGCAGCTCCGCCCGCGTCAATGTCGATCCCTCGGGATAGTACGTTTTCCCGGGATAAAAGGTAGCCTATGTGTCCTTTCCGTACTCCAGTGAACTTGTATGCAAAATTTCATGATCGGTTCAGTAGTTACGGCGTGAAAGCGTAACAAACGAAAAAACTCAATTGCGTATTTATAATATTAGTAAGGATATAAAAACTATTAGGTACAAGTGTACTTACCACAATCCGAGACATTTTCAGGCTTGTTCCCTTGACAATGACATCTTGTAGATTCCCACATGTCTTTATATCAGACCAGATCTATCAAACACAATATAATTGGCCATCAATTAACAGTTATTAAAGGCTTGAACAATGAAATTGCAAGCAAAAAATGTTTGAATTACTGCAAAGATCATAATTGAGAAAATATCCCTTTTACAATCCATTTCGGTTTTTCTTCTATTAACGCTGCTTAAACTACTTACATATACGTCAATGTATTACGAATTCGTGAAAGTCATAGCATTGCATCAATCTCGTTTTCAAACAATGCGACGTTTTGATTAGAGGTGAATTTTCATTGAAATTGATTGATTGTCTATTTACCCCCTATAATTAACTTTGTTACGTCTTTAAATGTTTACGTTGTGGTTTTTTATGTTTTCGCGATTGTTACACATTTAAATAAAATGACCTTAATACGGTCTACCTGCGACCATGAAAACTGTAAAGTTTTCGAAACGTTAGGTGTAAAAATAATGTAATACGCGATAATACCGTATTAAAGAGATTTTATTTAAATGTTTACGTTGTTACATCTTTATAAGGTATGCTATTCTGATAGAAAGGTAATTCCAGCCGAAAACAATAAAATCACTCTCTATCTAGAATGCCTTAGTAGAAATACTCTTGTACTCGGATTTTGCAGACGGCTTCCGTGGCGCAGTGGTTTTTTTGACATGATAACGCCTTACAAATTGATGAACACCTGCGGCACGCACGAAAAATGTCACGTTCCGGAGCAGCAGCAGCAGCAGCAGTAATAGTAGTATCTATCACGCATCTATATCACACCGTTATCACATTAAATTATCTTTCGCAAACCGACTTTTTAGATCCCCATTTTTTTTATATACTGTGTACTACCCCCAACGTTATAGGTGTGTATATCCGCTTTTGTTTTTTTTAATTCCCACAGATAAAGATTCATCCATCCATCGTTTTCATTATTTCAGTCACTCATCGTCAATTATTCTTAATTTTAACTATAATGTACAATGAAAATTGTACGTCATTTTAACATAGCCGTGGTTCTGGAGAAAAAGAGCTCGAGGAAGGTTGGCGTCACGTAGGCGGCCAGCCCTAAAAACATTGCCAAATCGTATTACAGCATGGATGCTGTCTAATGCTAATATAATTAACGGACCCCGGGTTCCAAGGCAACATAACTGACGCAACCGTGAACACTCTGATGATGATAATAACTCTTATATCGTGCAGAGATATATACAAGTTTGTAGTTATAACTAACGTAAAACCTGCTAAAGACGATTTAGTTACATCATGACTAACAACGTTTGTTCTATGACTTTTACCTAAACGAAATACATAGTAAGATTGTACATACAGTTAAGAAAATTAAATCAAATTTTATAATTTAATTAAATTAAATTTTATAATTTAATTTAAATTTTATTTCAAAAACTTGTACCTATGATTTGTATGGATTTTGATTATCTATAGCAAAAAATATATTTTTTTATTTAATAGTTTGTATGTACAGGATTATTTGTAAAGCACTATTAACTTCGCAGCACCAGTAACATAGTATGGGTTAATTTACTTAAATATAATAATCGCCTACAAAAATCTAACAGCAACAACACAAAACTATGTAACCACTACTATAGTGAGATTTACTTACATCAAAACAGTGGATTCGTGGAAATTGTCGCCAGGGGCTCCGTCCGAATCAGCGAAATTAATTACACCTGTATTTCTTAATTGACTGATGGAGTACTGGTGTGGTGGATGTTGCCCACGTTAAGGGGGGGGGGGGGGGGGTGCTGGAGTTATAAGCTGGTAACTAATGAAAAATTTATCTTTTTGAATAGGCGATTGTCAGTACTCCATCAGTCATACAGTATTTTGTATAATGCCATGTAATGTTTTATATTTACAAGTTCAAGTTCTACATTATTTCAATAGTAGTATACTATTGGAGCGTATTAAAATCTGGAAATTAGAATCCCTAATGGGATACAGAATTGCAAGAAAAAAAGGTAAAAACGGAAAAAAACATTTGACCTTCCACAGAAATTCGTCCAGCTGATCAGCGACTTTGTATGGGAAACCTATTTTTTTGCAGTCAACTTTTTTTCTTGCAATTCTGTATTCCATGAGGGATTCCGATTGCGAAATTCTAATATAGCTAAGTGGTTCAAAATCACGTTGTAACTGACATATCACACAAAATCGAGCTAGCCCCACAATAAGTTGTGAACTTGTGGCGTAGGATACAAACTCAGCAATACAATATTTTATAATTAATACTTATATTTTTTTACTTTAATGGATTTTAATGGGAGACGTAATTAGTTAAATTGTAATGTCTTTTTTTTGTTCTGCCGAGCCAGGAAGTGGGCGAAAATCTGAGGAATAGGCAAGGCAGGGCACTGTGCTAGCAACATTTCACTACATATTTTGATTGCATTTTTACCTGCATTCTCACCAATATGCTAAGTATACTGTGGCCTTTAGGTCTAATAGACCTGGGCGCTGTCTACCCCGGGTGGAAGTCATGATAGAATGTATGTACGATCACCTGCAAAAGTCCATATAGAAGTTGCGGAAAAAGTCGTGTGCAGCTGCAGATACTTTTTAAAAATAATAGCATTTTGAACCATAAGCATGTGGGATAAGGTTCATGATATTTTAAAATATATATTCGTATCCTAATTGCTGCAATCGATTTTCACCTTAAGGCTATTGTATGGACTTTTGCAGATGACCGTACATTTACAAGGGAAATTTTAAATTTTGCTAAAGTTGTTTGGTATCATGAGTGGAACACCATTTGTATCCATTTAGTCCTTTTTTTAGTAATACGGTCTATGGACCATATACTCTCTGAACGTTCTCTCTCTATTCTTCAGAGAAGCGTTGATAGTTAATCTTTTTTCATTGTTTGTTTAATAGAAACTCACGCCGTAATTAGAGAAGACACACTTTAGTGTGTCTACTCTAAGAATTACGGCGTGAGTTTTTTGGTGTGAGGCTTTAGTGTGTGAGTTTGCGAAGGAGATTATTTTAATAATCCCCTTCGCAAACAGGAAAACACAAGATAAACATAAATAAATAAATAAGTATATACGGACAAATCACACAGATTGAGCTAGCCCCAAAGTAAGTTCGAGACTTGTGTTATGGGATTAGTATCCCATATTGAGTTAGTACTCAACGATACTATATTTTATAACAAATACATATATAGATACACATCCAAGACCTAGGCCAATCTGAAAATGAATATTTTCCATCTTGACTTGACCGGGGATCGAACCCGGGGCCCTCGTGTCGCAGGCTGGCGTGTTGACCGCTGCGCCACGGAGCTAACCTCAAGACCCAGGTCAATCTCAAAAGATCAGTTCCATCATACCTTGTCCGGGGATCGATCCCTGTACAATGAAACAATACGAAGGTTTCGGTAAAGCCTATACAATTTATTTATCACAAGTGTAATATGTCAAGTCATCAATTTAGTAATGGTGTCCGCCGTGACCTCCGTGGCTGTCATGCCCATGGCTGCCTCCGTGTTCGTGTTTGCCTCCATGTCCGTGCTTGCCTCCATGTCCGTGCTTGCCTCCATGTCCGTGGTTGCTTCCATGTCCGTGATTATTACCTCCGTGGTTGCCTCCATGACCATGGTTGTACCCACCATGGCCTCCGTGTCCATGATTATATCCTCCATGTCCACCCCCATCTCCAGGGTAAGCTGTAAATACAACATTAGCTAAGGATGTATAAGATGAGTTAATTAATAATAGCGCTGCATATTTTTAACCAACTTCAAAAAAGGAGGAAGTTATCAATTCGGTAGTATTTTTTAAATGTTTAAAACCGATTTTTATTTTATTTTTGTTTGAAGGGAAGAAGAATATGCTTTAAAATTAGACCCACTTAAATTTTATTAAAATAGTACAATAGTTTGATTGAAGTCGGCCTTTTTATATGAAACTAGCTGTTGCCCGCGACTTCGTCTGCGGCAATTTCTGTTATTATGATTAATTAGTATAGATGAATATTTTTTCCCCGTTTTCAACACATTTTTTATGGATGCTTCGCTCCTATTAGTCGCAGCGTGATGTTTTATAGCCTAAAGCCTTCCTTAATAAATGGACTATCCAACACAAAACGAATTTTCCAATTTGAACCAGTAGTTCCTGAGATTAGCGCTTTCAAACAAACAAACAAACAAACTCTTCAGCTTTATAATATTAATAGTATAGATATACATACATATCACGTCTTTTTTCCTTACGGGGCAGACAGAGCAGATATATAAGACCTTAAGGCCTCGTTTAGCATATTGTGGGTATAAGGAGGAAAACGGAATCAAAATAGTGATGGGTTGCTAGCCGCATCGCCTATTTACATGATTCTTTCGATTTTACCCATTCCCTCGTTCGGCTTTTAGGATCTGCGTGGGAAGAGAAGCAGCTGGTACATTCTACGTATTTTTCTTTTCTCCCAGACTAGCATGATGGAAGTACCATATGAAACATTATTTAAAAATACTATGCTAGGAGTAATACCGAACATATTCATTACATCTCTAAGTTTTGAGAATATTACCTTCAGGTATAGCAACAGCTATGGCGATCAACGCCAAAATAATGATCTGAAAAGAGGAAATGTTAGTTTTAATGCTATTTCAGAAGCACATCGCAAAAAGTACTATTACCTAATTACTATGAGATATGAATTGACAAAGATTTTACAGGGAGCTGCTAGCATGATGCCAACTATCTTTGAGATTATATCAATAAAATATTCTTTAACAGTTTGTTGGCAGTAGGTACATAGCCATTATTTCAAAGAAGTTTATTTCAAATGGACTAAGTACACTGAGTTGGCGTGCACTTACGATGCGAAAAGAAAATAATTTCCCGGGACAAAATGTACCCTATATCCTTCTCCGTTCTCCAGAGAACTTGTATGCAAAATTTCATGATGATCGGTTCAGTAATTACGGCGTGAAAGCGTTACAAACCAACAAACTCACTTTCGCAATTAGTTAGGATAACTAGTGTTTTGGGTGGAGGTGCGAGGCGAGCAGCCCGCGAGGAGGTCGTGCAGCTGTTGAGGAGGAGTCAGGTAGGATTCGCAGTCTGAGGTGCGTCAGTTGTGGTGAAAAAGCGTCAATATCCGAATGGCCGCAACTGTGTTTGACAGTCACTTGGACCTTACTAATATAGTAAGGATTCATTCACAACACACCAAGCACTTACCACTATCTTGTTCATGTTTGGGTTTATATCACAAATCAGCAGCTACTATCTGATCTCCAGGACTCCATGCACTATTGCCCCTAGGGCCACTCTCGTCTTATATATGTATAGTATATGTGCTACATTTACGTCGCAGTGACTTAAAGAAATATGAAAATTAGATAAATTACAATGTTTTTAAAATATTTTTTTACTTTAATGGATTTTAATGGGAGACGTAAGTAGTTAAATTGTAATGTCTTTTTTTTGTTCTGCCGAGCCAGGGAGTGGGCGAAAATCTGAGGAATAGGCAAGGCATGGCAATGTGCTAGCAACATTTCACTACATATTTTGATTGCATTTTTACCTGCATTCTCACCAATATGCTAAGTATACTGTGGCCTTTAGGTCTAATAGACCTGGGCGCTGTCTACCCCGGGAGGAAGTCATGATAGAATGTATGTACGATCGCCTGCAAAAATCCATATAGAAGTTGCGGAAAAAGTCGTGTGCAGCTGCAGATACTTTTTAAAAATAATAGCATTTTGAACCTTAAGCATGTGGGATAAGGTTCATGATATTTTAAAATATATATTCGTATCCTAATTGCTGCAATCGATTTTCACCTTAAGGCTATTGTATGGACTTTTGCAGATGACCGTACATTTACAAGGGAAATTTTAAATTTTGCTAGAGTTGTTTGGTGTCATGAGTGGAACACCATTTGTATCCATTTAGTCCTTTTTTTAGTGATACGGTCTATGGACCATATACTCTCTGAACGTTCTCTCTCTATTCTTCAAAGAAGCGTTGATAGATAATGGTTTTTCATTGTTTGTTTAATAGAAACTCACGCCGTAATTAGAGAAGACACACTTTAGTGTGTCTACTCTAAGAATTACGGCGTGAGTTTTTTGGTGTGAGGCTTTAGTGTGTGAGTTTGCGAAGGAGATTATTTTAATAATCCCCTTCGCAAACAGGACATAAAATTAGTAATTAATTATAAAGCAAGGACAGCATTTAAAGGAATATCAAACTCTAAAAAGTTTTTCTAGTTTAGCCGTAACTTATATACGTATTTAAAATCAAATAAAGTGGTAGGTATAACGGCTAAATCTTGTTATGATAATTTAGAAAACAAACCCAAAACCAAACAGCTGTGTCAAATGCCGACTAGCGAAACGAGTCCATCCGCCTTGATGCGATCGATACATCATCCGTAGATACATTAGGGAGCAATGGACTCTACAAAATAAAAAAATCTATTTTTCATAAAAACCTTTTAGATTTTCCATCAAAATTGAAATAAATTATTAATAAAAACCAAATAAATTGTTAGTCTCGCAAACATCATCATCATCAGCTTTCTTTGACCGAGTGCTGGGTATAAGCCTCGTAATCTATATTTCCAGCCATCGCAATCCAGTTCTTTCGATAAAAATGTAAAAAAACAAAAACTAAAATGATGGATTCTTCATTTGACTCTGTCCCAAAAACGCATGTCCAAAATAAGGCAAATTGTGAATTTCGATCAATGCACTTTCTTAAAAATGTATTCTGGGGAAGTACGAACTCGAAATGTAAATAAACAATACGAATCTGGGAAAAGAAGAACATGATTACCCAAGCAGCTCAAAGTACAGTTTGAATACTTGACCGATTTTGTACTCCAATTTGGAGTACAAAATCGGGCTGTATGGGGTTTGAACCCGGGACTCGCTCATGGAAAGCGTCTACGCCATACCTTTCTATCTGCAGCCATCGCAATCCAGTTATTTCAATTAAAATACCATTCTCTCTCCTTATGGTAACTTGGTAAGAATACCGTATGCGTGGGACGCTGAGTCAGCGTGGGCGGCCGGTAACTCGGGTGCAGCAAGCCCAGTAACCACCTCGGTTCAGCGTTCTTGGGATGACGTCAGCGCCGAAAATAAACAAGAACATTTATTGAGCAATGCCGTGGGGTCGAATCTGGCAAGATTAAGGGCGGTGTCACAACCGGAGTCGGGCGCATGGCTACATGCCCTCCCATCGCCCCACCTAGGCACATTGTTGGACGATGACTCCATGCGGGTTGCCGTGGCGCTCCGCCTGGGCAGCAGAGTGTGTGAACCACATAAATGCATCTGCGGGTCCATGGTGGAGGCCAATGGCCACCACGCATTGAGTTGTCGGCGCTGCTCGGGCAGGTTTCCACGGCATCATGCGTTAAATGATATAGTCCGCAGGGCCTTCATCGCTGCCGGCGTTCCCTGCGTATTAGAGCCGCCAGGCCTTAGTAGATTGGATGGCAAGAGACCCGATGGGCTGACTCTTGTGCCTTGGAAGCACGGCAGATGCATCATCTGGGACGCTACTTGCGTTAGTACTGTCGCTATCAGTCACATGGGACGCACGATATGTACAGCGGCGGCTGCTGCTGAGGATGCAGCGGATAGAAAGCGGGTAAAGTACGCGGCATTCTAATGCCGCGTACTTTAACAATACTGGGGCTCTAGCCCCAGTATTGTTTTGTGCCTATCGCAGTGGAAACCATGGGCAGTTGGGGATCGGATGCCAAGGGTCTGATCAAGGAGATAGGTCGCCGCATAGGGGAAAAGACAGGAGACTCCCGCTCTGGCTCGTTTCTGGTGCAAAGGATAGCCATAGCTATCCAACGCGATAACGCAGCTAGTGTTCTGGGCACCTTTGCACCGGAAACATTCAGTGACGGGTTATAATGTATTGTATTTATTTTTATTTATTTTTATTTTATTTTATTTTATTTTTGTGTTTTTAATGTAATTGCATGTTTTAAGAGTAGTTATATTTGACGAATTAAAATATTAAAAAACCTAAAACGATAGAGTCTCCATTTGACTCTGTCCCAAAAACATATGTCCAAAATAAGGAAAAATCGACAATGATCTTTCTAACGAATGTTGGTTTGGGGAAGTATGAACTCAAAATGTAAATTTACAACACGAATTCGAGAAAAGAATGACAAGATTTACCAACCAGCCCAAAGTATTACTCGTAATAACCAATTTACTAGCTCCGTGGCGCAGCGGTCAACACGCTAGCCTGCGACACGGAGTGACCGGGTTCGATCCCCGGCCAAGTCAAGATGGAAAATGATCTTTTTCAGATTGGCCTGGGTCTTGGATGTGTATCTATATATGTATTTGTTATAAAATATAGTATCGTTGAGTTAGTATCCCATAACACAAGTCTCGAACTTACTTTGGGGCTAGCTTAACCTGTGTGATTTTTCCGTATATATTTATTTATTTATATATTTAATTTAATTACTTATCAAATTCAGCCAGGAGGACGATAACATGTTTAATAACAAGTTGTTAGATTTATTTTCCTTCCTGGAGCCTATTCTCTTATAATGATAAACTTTATTTTAATTATGATATTGTTGGAATTTTTATAGGACAAGACGTACATTTTGATGATCCCTGGATAATGTAATGGGTAATGTAATGACATCAGTTTACTTATATTTTATTTTACTACCATATTTATTTACTTTTGCTTGAGTCCTTCTATGATCATATGTAATATGTGATAATATTGTATGTTAGGAAACTAGCCCATTGTCCAGCCGGCTGAACACGTTTGCATGAAAATGTCTACAAAATTTTTGGGTTCCCAGCATTGGTGCGTAGGAAAATTTGTTCGTATTGACAAGTTCAGTTATTCGGTATACCCGGTATAGGTGTAAATTAAACCTGGAAGAGGGGTGGCTCAGCCCTTCTATATAAATAATGTTTCCTTTCTTTCTTTGTCTCTATTATACAATGCTTGATGGCCAGTTGGCACGTGAATTATAAACGCTTACGCATGTAAAGCAACCCCGGGCGTGGACCCCATTGGGATGGGTGACCACAAGTGACACAAATGTTCTTGAGCTCCGTGATTCAGAAATTACGTCATTGGCCCTGGCTATCATCAGTCGTTAAGATGCTTTTAGGCAGCTTGAACACTCTTGTATTGCACTGTAGGGTAAATTTATACCCTGTGTATAATGAAACAATGCGAAGTTTCGGTATAAAGGTCTATACAATTTATTTATTTATTTAAGTTTCATATGTTAAATCAGTCAATTTAATAATGGTGTCCGCCGTGACTACCATGGCTGCCATGGTCAGATCCCCCATGGCTGCCTCCGTGTCCGTGGTCGTAGCCTCCGTGGTTGCTTCCGTGTCCGTGGTCGTAGCCTCCGTGGTTGCTTCCGTGTCCATGGTCGTTACCTCCATGGTTGCTACCATATCCTCCGTGGTTGCTTCCATGACCATGGTCGAAACTACCCTGACCTCCATGGCTTCCGTGTCCATGATCAGATCCTCCGTGACCACCTCCAATGCTACCGTGGCTGCCTCCGTGGCCGCCACTTAAACCACCATGGCTCCCTCCTTGTTCAAATCCACCCCCATATCCAGGGTTAGCTGTAAATACAAGAATAGATAAGTAAGTCTAAGATACATATACATAAAGTAGTAAAGCTTAGAGTTCCGGACCGATACGTGTGGCGGAGGCGGCAACCCCCTCTGTTCGCGATAGAGAGAACGAATTTATTAGGACACAAGCGACAATCACCAGGGCTATAAGAGCTCAGAATGGGGTCGCTATTAATATAGACCTGTTCAACTGTAGGTTCACTGAATTCACAAAGGCGATCACATATGAATTATGTTATAACGTAAGAAATACGGATGGCAAGGTAGTAACATACTGTAAACTAGTGTATACAGGTAAATGAAATAATTAACTACCTACTTTATTGCATTGGATAATACTGTAAAAATAGATTAAGTGAATGAATAAATAAATAAATAAATTTCGGAAAAGGGTTTACGTCCCCTTCCCCTGCGGGGTAGACAAAGCCTAGGGCTATAAGACCTAAAAGCCACACTTAGCATGTTGGCGCGCGTATAGGTGGCAAACAGGAATCTAAGTACTGGTGGGTTGCTAGCCGCATCGCCTATTAACATGATGCCTCAGTTTCTGCCCAAATCGATCGGCTTTTACGATCTGGGAAAAGATGCAGCTGGTACATTCTACGTTTTTTTTCTTTTCTCCCAGACCAGCATGGAAGTTTGAGATGATTCAATGATTAAGCACTATGAATTTTTTTTTAATACTTTGTGGTAGATGCCAAACATATTTCTTAGATTTTTTAAGTTTTGCGAATATATATATCGATAGGGTTGCCAGGTCTTCAAAACTTTAAGCCAGACAGACCCGCCTGTTCCGGCGGACGTTTGGGTAAAATGTCGGACCCTTATTATTTTTTGTGACAGCGTGTAAATTCAAACACCCAGCTGAGTTAAATTCTTTTGAAGGGCACTCACAAATAATACAATATCGGGTGCCATACCGTTACTACGCCGTAATTGGAAATCCGGACAAGCCGGCCTCCAACCAATTTGGCCGGACTCGCAACCAAAAAGCAAAACTGTGTCCGGCTTTGTCCGGACACCTGGCAACCCTAAAATAGGTTGGTGTATGAATAGGTCATTCATTCATTTCGAGTAGATGACACGGTCAATCGACCATGCAAACCCTGGTGTCAGAGTTCTTTGCGACCGCCTCTCGGCCTCTGACGTGGTTCCTTTAACGACCAGATGGCAGCGGGGACCACCGGCTAAACTTGCCTTCCGAAGCACGGAATCATCTTTATTATCAGACAATCTGGTGATTCAAGCCTGCAATGTCCTAACCAAACTGGAAACAACTAAACAAAGTATGCTTCCCGTGGGAATCGAACCCACGACCCCCGGGTCTACAGGCAAACGCCTTAACCACTGGACCATGGAGGTAGTTATAGAGGACAGTGGGTCAAAGTCAAAGATTCAAAGTCAAAGATTTTAATTCAAAATTGGATACATGTATCTCTTTTTGAACGTCATATTTTTATTTCTTATATATTTTTTAATATATGCAAAATTGCTTATATTAAAAAATATAATAAGTAAAAATATAATAATATTTACTAGCGTTTCGGAACTGGATTACCTACCTTCTGGTTTAGCAGCAGCTACGGCGACCAACGCCAAAGAAATGATCTGAAAAAAGGAAATGCAGGTTTAATGTACTTAATTACTGCAACGCATCGCAAGCACTACTTAATATAATTAACTAGCTTTTGTCCGTAGCTTCGCTCGCGTCAACGTCGTTCTCTCAGGAAAAGTACTTTTTCGGGATGAAAGGTGGCCTATGCCCTTTTCCGTACTCCAGAGAACTTACATGGTACAGTCAGCCACCGGGATACCTGACCCTGCCCCCTACATATACCTTGATTTTTCTGTTAAATTAAAATTAATATTAAAATGTAAATATATATTCAGAGAGATTTTAATTAAGACTTTCTCAATATACATTTTCATGTCAATATCATTTTTAATTTTAGAGAAAATTCAGGATATTGCTAGAGGGCAGGGTCAGGTATCTCGGTGATTGACTGTACATACAAACATAGTATCACGTCTTTTTCCCTTGCGGGGTAAACAGAGCCTAGGTCTATAAGACCTGAAAGCCACGTACCCCGTTTCGTATGTCGGTGGGCATTTGGTGGAAAACGTAATCAAAATAGTGATGGGTTGCTAGCCGCATCGCCTATTAACATGACTCCTTAGATTTTACCCATTCCCTAGTTTGGCTTTTACGATCTGCGCGGGAAGAGAAGCAGCTAGTACATCCTACGTTTTTTCTTTTCCCCCAGACCAACATGGAAGAGTTCCAGAGAACTTGCATGTAAAATTTATAATGATCGGTTCAGAGTTACGGCGTGAAGGAGTAACAAACAAATAAACAAACTCACTTTCGCATTTATGTTTGAGATTATGCCATAAATTATTTCTAAGTTTATTTCTAGATGGACTTTTGGACTAAATACATTGAGCGGACTAAGCATTTACGATGCAAAAATCAAAATTAGTATTTCTTAATAGCACGGTAATTCAAAATTTGAATGGTCTAAGCAAAACAGAGTCGGCTGCCGATGGCCATTTGCGGCAGCCGCTACTTTAAACAAACATAAAATGTAGCTTATTTTCATACGGTCTGATTTCCTTTCTTCCGTTTTGTATCCGATCTATCCCCACCCCGCTTTTTAATACAATAAGGACTAAAACTAGAAAGAGATTAAAGTACCTAGAACATAATCTTTCCATAATATAATAATTTAGCTGAGAAAATATAATGGCTGATAAGATATTTAATCATCATCATCATCATTTCGTGTAGGTGTCGCGGTCAATCGACCACGCACACCCTGTTGTCAGAGTTCTTCGGGACCGCCTTTCGGCCTCTGACGTGGTTCCTTAAACGACTACCAGATGGTAGCCGGGACCAACGACTTAACGTGCCTTCCGAAACACGGAATGATCTTTAATATCAGACAACAGGTGATTCAACCCTGCAATGTCCTAACCAAACTAGATACAACTAAACAGAGTATGCTTCCCGTGGAAATTGAACCCACGACCCCCGGGTCTACAGGCAAACGCCATAACCACTGGACCACAGATTTAATAACCTGTCCTTTATAACAATTTAACCAAACACTAATTTTAATTCGTGTTTTGAAAATGTAGGACAATTATACGACCAATGTTTACTAGTGTTCAGTATACGGATAATTCACAACAAACAAAGCACTTACCACAATCTTGTTCATGTTTGGGTTTATATTACAAATCACCAAGTACTATCTGATCTTCAGGAGTCTGCACACTGATGCCCCTAAAGCCACTCTCGTCTTATATATAGGGAAGGTTCAATGAACAAGATGTCATTCTGACCGCACATATGAGAATCTTGCACCTATAGTCATTAGAAACGTCGCAGTGATATATGAAATGTGACAATCAGTTAAATGACCATGTTTTAAAAATATATATCTTTACAATAATTAAGATTCATTGGGAAGTCGTTATGTTAATATTAGAGAGTTCAATTGTAATGTCTTTTTTGTTGTATATAACCTACTTGTCACGATGTTAAAATTCAGTTTTGTCAATCATTATCATTAATTTTGAATGGTGAAGAAGAAAAGCATAATACGTGGAGTGTGATTTCTGAAACACTCTGTCGTAACGAATGTAAAACCTCCGCATTTGAATTTAAATTGGCCTTATTTTTTATTCTAATAACCTGTTATGCAGCAACTGATTAGCAGCCCAATGCAGCAGGATCGGGCCATCAAATCACTGCGCCACAGTTCGCAGGAGACTTTTTGGAGCTGTCACGAACCCGCCTCCACAGGGACGCGGTCCGTTTGCCTATAGAAGTCGCCTATACGCTCTTCTGCAAACATTCCCGAGGCACTACAGTGTCGTGGCAGCCTCATCAGTGCCCTAAACGCATTGTTATATTAGACGTGCAGGTATTTTTAGAATATTTAACCCACAAACTGAATGTGTAAAAAGACTGGCAGTAGGACCTACAAACGGTTACTTTAACACTTTTAGTACACGTGGGATTCCGCATACTTTTCACATATTGTGACTTTCCCTTAGAGCACAGATCGATGGGCTCAGTAGCATAACTAATGCTATTAACAGATATTCTGTCAAAAGAACAAGCTGCAGAATAAGAGCAGCAGCACCAGGGTCGGTTACCCTGGTGCTGCTGAGCTCCTCAACCAGCTTCTTTGTTTAATTATTGTGTAATCTCACCCACATTTATTAATACACACATTCTGGTGTAAAATCATAAGATTGATAAATATATCTTTTTAATGTCTAGGACTAGAAAGTTCATAGAAACAATAACAAGTACTTAACACCGTTTTTAAAAATTTACAGTAACATAAATATAGTATAATTTATGAAATGATCACGTTTTAGCAATGCGATTCCGACGTGCTATTGAAAAAATGCAGTTTTAGCAATTTAATGTATATCAGAATCTGTAAATGGTCACATATTGGTATTAAGAGAAATAATGTTCGTAAATTTGTTAAAAACTTATTATCAGACACAATTTAAAAATCTTTTAGATTGTCCTGGACACTAAACTATATTAAGACATCTTTCTCCTTTATTAAATCACTAGCGGCCTGCCCCGGCTTCGCACGGGTAGATTTACATAGATATTTGGATTTCTTTTTTTTAGGGTTCCGTACCTCAAAGGAAAAAACGGAACCCATATAGGATCACTTTGCTGTCCGTCTGTCTGTCTGTCTGTCGAGACCCTTTTTATTGGGAACAGGTGGAGATATCAAGCTGACATTCATATCAAATACTCAAGTCTACTGTACCTTGGAGCTGTTTAAAAAAAGTTTATTTAATATAGGTCATTTGGACACTTATTAGTTGTCATATATTTTCAACTGAAAATTGTTGTGCTGTGCACTTCTAAGCCAACGGAATTAAGAGATGCAGACGTTTATGCCGCAAATTTTCGACATTCTCAAGGGAATCAAAACCTACATGGTACTTCCCATGAACTCAGAATAGGTACTAAATTTGCTTCTCATAATTTTGATTTTTATTTTAATAGAAACGTAGAAACAGCGCACAAGATACCTGTAACTTCAAAAGATTAGAAAAATAGTCTGTTAAAACGCCGTAATTACGTACGAGCGTATGTATGAAAAGTAAGACGGGTTGGGCGCTCTTAAAACACAAGACAAAAATTTATACAGTTCAGTAGAATTTACAGATTTATGTTGCAAATATGCCACAATCAGTATCAAGTGGTTACGTACTTTTGAATTACTTAGTAAATAAGTATCTAACTTACCTATTGTACAGAGATGTTGCCTATCTTATGACCACAAAACATTTTTATGGTGCATTTGCTCACCTTGCGGTGAAACCAGTATCGGTCATTAAAGACATTACTTACAATGTTAATTTATGTTTATTGACTCACGCCTTAAGGATTTATGTTCCTTGAATAGTTTATAATTGTAAATGAATATATTCATTTACTTACATTCTTTATTCCTTACATTATATAACTGCTATAGTTTTGCATCAAATTATATCATACTAGCTTTCGCCCGCGGCTCCGCCGGCGTCAATGTCGATCCCTCGGGAATAGTACTTTTTCCCAGGATAAAAGGTAGCCTATGTCCTTCTCCGCACTCAAGAGAACTTGTTTGCAAAATTTCATGATGATCGGTTCAGTAGTTACGGCGTGAAAGCGTAACAAACAAACAAACAAACAAACAAATAAACAAACAAACAAACTCACTTTCGCATTTATAATATTAGTTAGGAGTTAGGATTTGCCATCAATGTATAAAAAAATTAGCCGTGTGGTTTCCGGCAGAGTAGAATAGGACCAAGTCCTCCCATGGATGTCGTAAGAGGCGACTTAGGAAATACAAGCTAAACAAAGCTCATAAACATCAATGAGACCTCTCCAACCCGTCTGGCCAGCGAGGAGAGTGTAGGCCTAATCCTCTGTCTGCTCTGGCCAAGTATGGCTCTAGTAATACAGAGAGGGTCATGCTCCTGCAGTGGAGACTAAAAAGACCTGATGATGATGATGTATAAAAAATGCCATAGGTAACATATTAGCCCAGCCGACCACATCTTCCATCCACTAACTTCCGGAAGACGTCCAGAGTCTACGTCAGAATTTCAAATTCTCAAGGCTTGTAATGAAGACTTAAAAAATATAAATGATAAAATACGAAGCTGTCAACGAAGGGATTTTATTCATGTTTTATATACAAATTCACGCCGCAGTAAGAAAAGATACACTTGTATATTTTCCTTTGGAAGCTAGGCGTAAAATTGTGCTGCAAATTTAGACAGTATGACGAGCTCTATGACCTGGTCATCATGCCAGGCTGCCACACCGAAGGTCCAGGGTTCGATCCCCGATCAGGTCAGATCAGATGGAAAACGATCTTTTTCAGATTGGCAACTGTATTTTTGATTGGTATATGTATTTGTTTCAATTTAAACATCTAAGACCTTGAATTTGTTAAATTTAATGTATAAAATATAGTATCATTCAGTATCCCGTAAGACAAGTCTCGAACTTACTTTGGGGCTAGCTCAATCTGTGTGATTTGTCCATATATAATTATTTATTTTAGAGAATTTAATTAACAAAAGTTTTCCTAGTTTAGCCGTAACAAATACGTATTATACTTAAATAAAGTAGTAGGTATAACGGCTAAATCTCGTTATGATAATTTAGAAAACAAACCCAAAATCGAACGGCTGCGTCAAATGCTGACTAGCGAAACGAGTCCGTCCACCTTGATGCGATCGGTACGTCATCTGAAGATACATTAGAGAGCAAAGCACTTTACAAAAATAAACAAAAATATATTATTCAAAAAAAAACTTTCAATAGAGATAAAACATGAGGTAGAGCCCTCTGGTTACTTATTTGCGACCAAATAAATTGTTCATCTAGAAACTAACTTTAAAATAAATATTTACGGGGGGTCCTATACAACCAACGTGTTTATTTTTTGCCGGTGCTTGCTCGATAAGATATTAATCACAGCAACTGGAAAACACTCGAAATATTCACAAAATATTAAGTTATATATTCACTACAAAGATAAATAATTACATTAAAATAAATTAAGGGGGCTCCTATACCACAAACGTGAACCTAAAAAAAGTATATAATATACTTAGTGAAATAGTGGTACAGATCAATATATAACAATCCGCTTTTTTCTAAAATGTTTAGATGATAATAGACGCTGATTTTAAAAGCCAGACTCTTGTCGGCTTCATTCAATAAATGCACGCAATGACATTGCAGGAAATAATGACTAGCTCCGTGGCGCAGCGGTCAACACGCCTGCCTGCGACACGGAGTGACCGGGTTCGATCCCCGGCCAGGTCAAGATGGAAAATGATCTTTTTCAGATTGGCCTGGGTCTTGGATGTGTATTTAAATATGTATTTGTTATAAAATATAGTATCGTTGAGTTAGTATCCCATAACACAAGTCTCGAACTTACTTTGGGGCTAGCTCAATCTGTGTGATTTGTCCGTATATATTTATATTTAAGGCGCTGTGCATCAGAAGAATATCGTAAAACGTATATTTTTTCGTCGTGCAGTTAGCCTTATTCATCAAAGAATACAAGCATGAAAAAAATATGAAGTACAGTTTAAAGATCAAAATAAATGGTTACATCAAAATATGTTCAAAAAAATATTTAAAACCTAACTAAATAAAACTTTTCGTCGCGAATTACATGATATTTTCAGCGACAACTACCAACTTTTATACGTCTATAAAAAGTATAACTAAATGAGCAAGATGGATACCTACAAAAAATATAATATTTGGTTATACTTATTGAATTATTAAATTAAAAGTGAAAATTAACACGAAAATGGCAGACACGGATTTGAACTGAGACTGACGACAAGTATGACACAAATATATAAAATATCGAGCAATGTTCGCTTCAAACGGTTAAGGGATACAGCGCCGTGGATTTCCTTTCCCCCTTTAACACTATCAAAAATCTACAGTGTAACCTCACGATGGGGGGTCTAGGTCAATGAAAATATATTTGAGTCACATTGGACTACAATCAAAGGTTCAGGTTGGGCCAGGTAGGTTTTGAACCCGGGACCTTCCCTCATTGCATTCTAAGACGTCTAAAGGTCACAGCACACTTATCAACTCGGAAAGGGATCGCCACCAGATCGCCTTTCGCCGCGCCGTCCACCAGGTGTCAACCTGACGTAGACTCGACTACCTATGACTAGGCGACGCCGGCGCCGCCCTTATCACTCGCCAACCGCTCTGGTCTGGTGGTACAAGCCGGCCTATTTGCTAACTTAATAGTGTATTTCCATATACTAAAATATCTCTTTTGTATCATACTGCAGTCTAAAGAAGAATTTATTAGAAAGCAGAATACAACATTCAAGAGAATCAATAACAAACCGAAGTCGGACTTTACAGAGAGACGTAAGCGCGTGACCGCGAGCTGCTCCCGAGGCGAGGCGATTACGTTACGAATCCGAATAGGGTACGTTGCAGTAGGGAGTTTCATACAAAGAATACTGAACTGTTCGAATTGATAAGTTTACGTTCCGTTTACGAGTTGATAAGTGTGCGGCAACCTGAAGGATTAATCGCTCGTATGCGGGAGCGCAGATCTGCGTAAAAGTGCATTGTTTAGCTATTGTGTCTGATATTGCCGCATACAACATATTAAAAGAAGTAAATAAAACTAAAATGATAGTCTCCATTTGACCCTGTCCTAAAAATGCATGTCCAAAATAAGGAAAATTATGAATTTCGATCAATGAACTTTCTTACAAATGTTGATCTGGGGAAGCACGAACTCGAAATGTAAATTTACATTATAAAACCGAGAAAAGAAGGACAAGATTTACCAAACAGCCCCAAGTGTTAACCTCTTATAAGCGGCAATACCAAACAATAGTTAAACGATGCATTTTTGCGCAAATCTGAGCTCTTGCATACTAGCGATTAATGACCAATTTAATTATTTAACAAATTCAATAGGGTGACGATCACGTGTTTACTAACAAGTTGTTAAATTTATTTTCCTTCCAGGAAACTATTATATTATTATGATTGGTACATATTTTATTTTAATTATAATAATGTTGTTGCATGTTTATCAGACAACACGTGGCACTTTGATATCCTTTTGGTGAATCCTTGGATTATGTTATGTTATGCCAAAGACAATACGTCATTACGTCAGCGTATATTTTATTTTTATTTATAGCTAGAGAATGGAATAAAATACGATTATTTCGAGTTCTCCCTGTGCTCTTCACTATTCATATATCGTAGAGTAGTATTTTAAAAAAATATTTTAATAACAGAATTCTGTTAACAAGGGCGTTATTTCTGCCTAAGAATGGGAACGTAATTATTTGTTTGCTAGAGATATATAAATAAACTAGCTGTTACCCGCGGCTTCGCCCACGTTTTTGTCGATCCCTCGGGAACAGTATTTCTACAGAATTTCCCCGAATGAAAAATAACCTATGTCCTTCCCCGGGCCTCAAACTACCTCTATACCAAATATCTGTTCAATGTTTTTTTATAAGTGTTTAATCAACTAATATGTAGGAAGTCATGTTTCATTAGTTGATTTCAAATTCATTGTAAAATGAGTTGAATCAAATACCTCACTTGTAAAAGTCGGGTAGTTGTGTAGGTGACGTAAGCCTTAATACGTATAAGGGGAAATGGGATATGGTGGAGAATTTCGGCGCCGAGATTGAATTGTGCGGTAGCTCAGATAGTCTGCCGTAGATGGTCGATGGTATGCTCTAGCATAGGTCGTATATAGACCTAGGTCGCCAGTTTATTTCTTAATTTATTAGGAGTATATCTGTTCAATGGTTGAAGCGTGAAAAGACGACAGAAGGACAAAGTTCACCTACACAGATCTTTTTTAATTGTAATCGTAAACTTATTACCCTTTTTTAGGGTTCCGAACAAAGAACCCTTATAGTTGCGCCATGTCTGTCCGTCTGTCCGTCCGCGGTTTTACTCAGAGAGTATATTTTGATATGGATATGTATATTTAATCATGCCGAAAAAACAGTAAAAGTAAATCTTGAAAAAAAAAAATTTTTAGCGTAGCTCCCATTCAAGTAAAAAGGGTAGTAGTAATTTTTTTTCGCGGCTACCCCATCGTGTGGTGTGTTGTTGAATAGGTCTTAAAAATATTGTGAGCTTGTAAACATCATATGTCGATTTACTTATCCGTTTCGGAACTATTTGGTTTGATAGTCCAAATTTTGTTAGAGTCCAGTGTCCCCTCCTCTATGTACTAAATGGTTGTATATGAACTCATGAAAAAAATTACGGTAGTAGTACCTATATATAACGAAGTTTAAAGGAAAACTATCAAAGCTAAGTAGAGTTTATAAATTAAATTAAAGAGTTATAATCGACAACTTATAAATGTACTGGGTAAAGTAAAATTTCATACAAATTGAATTAAAAATTAGTTAAGA
Organism: Elegia similella; assembly: GCA_947532085.1. Taxonomy (NCBI): domain Eukaryota; kingdom Metazoa; phylum Arthropoda; class Insecta; order Lepidoptera; family Pyralidae; genus Elegia; species Elegia similella. Next base: position 17,466,839 of record OX383942.1, on the reverse strand, counting down.
CAGTTGTTAATTACGTAAAACAACTACTGAATATAAATTTTCGAACCACGTAAAGACAATGAAATATGAAATCATAGCAGCTTTAATAATAATAATACCTAAAATAATAGCAATGTGTTTACGTTCGACAGCGCGCAGCGCTTGGCGGAACGATAGGAGGCCGCTTGGCACCTATTGCGCTCGGGAATCAAAGTAAATGAACGAAATCTTGTTACCAGCGCTTGCCTCTACTCGTGGTGGTACTCAAATGGATATTATTTTTTTTAATTTTTCTTGTGAAGTAATACTTTATAAATCTTTCTTCAGTTACCACCGTCTTATGTGGGCTCGTTTTTAGAAGGTAGATAATGGTACGGAACCCTTGGTGTGCGAGTCTGACTCGCACTTGGGCGGTTTTTATACTTCTAAGTCTAGAAATGAATAAAATTCCATACAAACTTTACACCCCTATTTTACCCCTTCAGGGCGGAATTTTGTACATTTCACCTACACAGATCTTTTTAATTGTAATCGAGAACTTACATATCGTTTTTTATACATCTAAGTCTAGAAATGACAAAAATTCCATACAAATTTTACCCCCCTGTTTTACCCCTTAAAGGCGGAATTTTGTCTTGTTCGCCTACACAGATCTTTTTTAATTTTAATCGAGAACTTATATACCTACTTTCATATTTCTAAGTACAGAAATAAGAAAATTCCACATAAACTTCACCCCCCTATTTCACCCTCTTTGGTTGAATTTCTAAAAATACTTTCTTATTGTTCATTCACATCATAAAAAAACCCCTGTACCAAATTTCAATTTTCTAGGCACAGTAGTTTCGACTGTGCGTTGATTTATAAGTCAGGTTTGCCTTTTGCTCGCGGCTCCACCCGCGTTAGTGTGGATCCCTCGGGAACAGTAGAATTTCCCGTAATGAAAGGTACCCTATGTCCTTCTCCGGGCCTCAAACTACCTCCATACCAAATTTCATCTAAATTGGTTCAATGGCTGAAGCGTGAAAAGAAGACAGACAGACAGACAGAGTTACTTTCGCATTTATAATATTAGTATGGATTTGGTTCATGACTTTCAGTGAAACACCTTAATATCATACATATTATACAGTTATACTAGCTCTAGTTGTTGGTTAGTATTATTTTTTAAGTTGATTTAGTGTTAATATTAATTATTTTGTAAATTATATCCTTAATATTGAATTTCAATCGAATAACTTCATAAACAGAAAGTTTCATACCATATTTGCATTCCCGTTTTACCTCCTTAAGGGATGATATTTGAGAAAAATATTTTACTCGTGTTTCATGCCTTTTCCCGCGCGTACCCGATGCTATACCAGCAGCCACCGGCCCAGCAGATGAGGATAACCTGGATGTATAGATATATGTATAGATTTTTGATATTATTTTTGTAAAAATCCTCTATGAAAAATTTCAAGTCTTTCCATATTACGGGCAAATTCAAATTATTGGGCAATTCAGATGGACGGATGTACATCAGAGGCTCTATAATAAAGGTCCGGTTTTTTCTCTTTGGGTACAGATCTCCAAAAAATAACTGACTTTCCGTATTATTTGCATATTTGACAGGTTAACAAAACATAGTGACTAGTGAATTCCTTGCGGTTTGTTTGTTTTTCGTACGTGTAAGTGGCCAACACAGCACAGGTGTCAGATTTTTCAAGCTGACTAAATGCACCGGACATCAGTATGTTAGATGCCTTTAGGCAGCTTGACCAATCTTAAAGACTGGCATCAATGATGACAGCCGGGACCTTGCGAAGCACGGAAGAGTTCGAGAATTGTTTGCGGTCACCCATCCACAGTGGGGACTGCGCCCAGGTTTGCTTAACTAACATAAGCGCTATTAATGCTCTTAACCACTTTGTGGTACGTAGTAAGTTTTTCAAACGCTACTTTATTTTTGTGCTATAGTATAGGGTCAGCATAGATATCAGATTCTTCTGAAAAAATTCGATTTTGTCACAACTTCAAGGGAATATAATATACCTACTCCGTACTAGTATTTGATAGAAAGTTTTGCTTGATACTTCCACGCGTTCGTTCGATCTTAGATGACAGCTCCATGACGCAGTAGTTAACACGCCAGCCTGCGACACGAGGGTACCCAGGTTCGATCCCCGGTCAGGTCAAGATGGAAAATGATCTTTTTCAGATTGACCTGGGTCTTGGACGTTTATCTAATATGTATTGAGTTAGTATCCCATGACACAAGTCTCGAACTTACTTAGGGGCGAGCTCAATCTGTGTGATTTGTCCGTTATATTTTTTTATTTAGCAGATAGATGGACAGTCAGACCGACAGACAGACGAACGGACAACGAAGTGATCTTACAAAAGCTCATTTTGACCTTTTGAGGTTCAAAACCATAAAGCTATGAAAACGAACACTGTCATGCAAAAGTCGGTTAATATTAATCAAAAAGATCAAGTAGGTACTTTAATTAAAATAAAACAAAAAATTGTTCATATGTCTGTATAAATATATTGGATCTCTGTGTTATTATATTTTTTTTTTATTTAACTTGCCAATCAAGATTTTGTTATTGTTTTTGGATCAGGTCTTGCTAAGGATGACAATACAATATTATAAATTTAATATTTTTTCACAAATAACATTCATAGTTGTTTCGTGCGACATGAGACATAGTTTTAGGCGCGTTGATGTCCTTTCAACGAGTACTTGTCAAATCCACGTTAATTTTATTATAAAATTTGTCAATTAAGATGTTGTTATTGTTTTTGGATCAAGTCTTGCTATGGATGACAATACAATATTATAAATTTAATATTTTTTACAAATAACATTCATAGTTGTTTCGTGCGACACGAGACATGGTTTTAGGCGCGTTGATGTCCTTTCAACGAGTACTTGTCGAACCCACGTTAATTTTATTTTAAAATTTGTCAATTAAGATGTTGTTATTGTTTTTGGATCAAGTCTTGCTATGGATGACAATACAATATTATAAATTTAATAATTTTTACAAATAACATTCATAGTTGTTTCGTGCGACACGAGACATGGTTTTAGGCGCGTTGATGTCCTTTCAACGAGTACTTGCCGAACCCACGTTAATTTTATTATAAACTTTGTCAATTAAGATGTTGTTATTGTTTTTGGATCAAGTCTTGCTATGGAGGACAATACAATATTATAAATTTAATAATTTTTACAAATAACCTTCATAATTGTTTCGTGCGACACGAGACATGGTTATAGGCGCGTTGATGTCCTTTCAACGACTACTTGTAGAACCCACGTTAATTTTATTTATAAACTTATATTTACCTTGCCAATTAAGATGTTTTTATTGTTTTCGGATCAAGTCTTGCTATTGATGAAAATACAATAAAGTCAGAAAGTAATTTTTTACGGATACATGGCGAGCTCCGTTACGCAGTGGTTAACACGCCAACCTGCGACACGAGGGCCCCGGGTTCGATCCCCGGTCAGGTCAAGACCAGGCCAAGTGGAAAATGATCTTTTTCAGATTGTCCTGGGTATATATTTATTTATTTAGCAGATAGATGGACAGTCAGACCGACAGACAGACGAACGGACAACGAAGTGATCTTACAAAAGCTCATTTTAACCTTTTGAGATTCAGAACCACAAAACTATGAAAACGAACACTATTATGCAAAGTCGGTTAATATTAATCAATAAGATCAGGTAGTTACCTGCTTTAATTAAAATAAAATAAAAAAACACCGTTCATATGTCAGTATATTTTGAAGCTCTGTTTAATAAAAAAAAATAATAACTTGCAAATTAAGATGTTGTTATTGTTTTTGGATTAAGTCTTGTTATGGATGACAATACAATATTATTCTCTCATTACGTAATTTTTACGGGTACATATTAGAATCTCAAAAAAGGGATAAAGCAGTGCCAAATATATATTTTGTATAAAACACATATATATAAAAAATATATATTTGATATTTTAATCTTGATATCAACTGCTTTGTCGTATCAGACTGGGTAATATACTGATATCTATGTATTGGGCAGTTTTAATATACAAATAAGAGAGTTTGTACGCACTTGCTTATTTATAAATATATATTTTACAACCTTACTTATAAAATATTATTTACCTAATACGTACTTATATACATGTTTATACATATAAACACTACTTTAGTGCAAACAAAAAAGCGACTTCTACTTTCCTCCTGTTAACTGCTGGTGATTATTTCTCCAGTGCATACTTCGTCTATTCGATACATAATTATCTTTTGGATAACTGTAATAAGGGTGGTACGCTCCCGTCTTCCTATTGAAGACCAAGTATGGTGGCATGTACCCCGTATAGCTAACGAGCTTCGATGACCAGTTCCGGCGATACGCGTTTCTTTTGGTCTTCTTGTGTTTCTTGTTCAGATGTGTGACGCCATGCCTCACGTTGTCCTGTTCATGTTTGATGGCAGGGTGGTGGGTCATATCGGCCATTGCAGTGCCTCGTTTCTTTTTTGCAGATGTCACATTGAGGATGATTGAGAAAAGGAGAATCTGCGAAAATAAATGTACAAAAAGTTGTAGAACATTTTTATATATTTAAAAAAAAATAAGAACTTTGTAGGCACAGTCAGGGACAGAGATACCTGACCAGGCCCACTTCCTATACCTTGATTTTTCTCTTAAACTATAAATAATATTAACATGAAAATCTATATTAAGAAAGGCTTCATTAAAATCTTTCTGTATATACATTTTTCATATTATTATTACTATTTTTTATAGTTTAAAAGAAAATTCTAAATATAGGTAGAGGGCCTGGTCAGGTATCTCTGTCCCTGACTGTACGTAATGAGGTATTTTCTGGAATGCTACCTATCTACCTGATAGCAGTACTAAGTTATCGGCTCCGATGGGCTGCTGAAACAACTGACATCTAGATCCAACTATCTGTCGCCTACGGCTCCGCTCACGTTTATGTCAATCCCGCGGGAACATTACCTTTTTCCGGGATAAAAGGTAACCTACGTATTAATCCAAATAACCTATCTGTGTGCAAAAGTTCGTCAAAATCCGTTCAGTCATTTTGGCGTTATTGAGTAATGGATGTTTATAGCTTACCGGCCTTAGTGCTGCATCCATTTATTTTAGATAACCTCCAAATACAACAAATTTAGATTTTAAATTTCCGAATTCAGAACCCCTGAATTCTCGTAGAAATAAAAATGAGCTCTACGTAAGTACTGAATTTAACTAATATCACGATAGTAATTCTAATTTCTATTTATATTATTATATATATGTTACTTATTATACATCTGTTTATAAATACCAAATGTATGAGTGCAATACAAAATAATTAAAACATTTATTTTTAATGCATCGAATATTTGCTTTATTATCCTGTTCAATTTCAAAAACCACATAATATACAAGCTGTGTTATTTTAGTTCACTTCTTATTGTTTACTTTTATAATGATTTTATGCTAATACGAGTGCTCTTGTGCGGACGATCAATGACCTTTGCCGCACCAGTTTCTGTATACAGACTTTTTTTTTATGACTATGTAGCTAGCTCCAAGTGTGCTTTCGCTACTTCACCGGGCGTTTGAGGCGAGGGCAGAGTGCCCTCAACCTTTATAGACAACATCACCAAAGGGCCCCCAGGAGGGACGAACCTCGGCTTTGGGCGTTGCCTGTGTGCGCAAGGCTTGGAGAGAGTAAACTCTCATATTGCCTGATGGGCCATATCAATAAAGGCAAAACCCTGACCTTATATAGTTAGCTTTGCCCCATGACTTTTATGTCATATAGCTTTTTCTCACGACTTCCTCTACGTAAATTATATTTATTTATTTATATTAGTGCATCAACAGTCGATACAATATTATATGCTTCGATGTAACATACAAATAAGTTAAATCTAATTGCTTAACCAATTAAAGGTAAACTCAGCATGCGATGGGGCAGAATACGTATTTAAGAATTTAACAACGTCAATAATGTATTACGTGCAAAACATTTTACAAAAACAGCTAGAAAGAATAATGAAAAATAATGTTAATGTCATTAATGACAATAATATAAAAGTCACTGTTTAACTAAGGTCAAGTGAAATAAAATTATGCATACTTGCAACACTCACAAACAACTCAAAATTCTGACACGTTTATTGAGAGGCAAATGAAATTATATCTCGATAGTGAAAGATTTTTCGAATGGGTTCTGTAGTTTTATAAGTTTAACCATTACTATTCATTGTATGAGATTGTATCCTATTTATTTTTATTATTTGTCGTTATAGCGGCAATATACATTTTTCATATTCTGTAAAATGTCAAATGTATCTATTACGGTTTAAGAGATACAGCCCTGTGACAAAAAGACAGATGAATAACGGACAGCAGAGTCGTACATTAATTCCCCAAAAAATTGCCAATTTTTTGTGTATATATGTTACGGTTAGAGTGATTAATTAAAAATTATTAATAATTGTCTATCATTATTAATAATTACCGAAAGTAAAGGTAAAAGTGAGAAATTAATCACATTCGTCGGTGATTATTAATAATGTTACCTAAGTACCGATAAATGTAATAACTACCGATAAAAATAAACGTACACTGGCAACGTTTTTCTCGATCGGGCAACAGAGGTGCGGGCAAGGGTGGCGGGGCGGCGTACGGGATGTGCGAGAGGTCACACGAAGATTTGCCTTCTTGGATTCTAAAACTGATGTAATTTTCCAGATCTTCACCGTAAAAAAAACCTAGAAATTGAAACTCATGACGATTTATACTGAAAAGTCGCGTTCGCCATCTTAGATTACTTCTGTCGTCATTTTCGAAGTCTGCGCCTCAAAAATCGCCAAGAAACTATTCCCTTTGCTGATTTTTCTTGAAAAGTCACGTCCGACCTCTTGAATTCCAAAACTGACATCATTTACAAGATCTACACCCCAAAAAATCCAAAAACGACCCTCTTGCTGATTTTCCATGAAAAGTCGCGTCATTTCTCATGAAAGGCTATACTCTCAGTCTTTTAACTTTGTTTATTTAGAGTTCAGATTAAAAGGTGGATTTTGGTTGTCAGTTTCTTTAAAACAAGTACAAGTACCTACCCTTGTTTGTGTAAGCACTGTGTGCCATATCATATTATAAATAAATACCAGCTGGACTAAAAACTTTGGGTTTTTTTTATTTTATTACTTTTATCAATGTGTGCAGTGAATTATTAATAATAACTACCAAAAGTAATAAATTTCAATTGTTTATTCACATTTAACAAAACACGAGGTAATTATTAATAATGTTATAAAATTATTAATAATTTTCAATTAATCAAATTTACCGTAACATATATAATCATATCTATTTGTATACTTATTTTAATTTTTTTAGCCTGTAAATTTAATAAATATACACATCAATGAATATAGATTGTAAATACATACTCGTAGGCGACCGAGCATGGCTCGGGGCTCGGAGTAGTTTCCTAGGATCTAGATTTGTTGATTTTTCATGGCCATTTTAATCAAAATCCTTAAAGAATGTATACATTTTATTATTTATTAATAGTTTAAGATAAAAAGGTCTTCACTGATTACGTAACTTTTAAAAATACCTAATATTTTAATTCAAGTATCAACCATAATAGTACTAATAATACATAATAGGTATCTTTTTGACAATGCTAATTTTATATCCGGTAGTCTTTACCGGATATAATTTTATATCCGGTAAAGACATAAGTCATAATTACGATATAGTGTTACGATATATAAGGTCCATTAAGCTTTTCTTTGACCTAATATTTACCGTTTGCGCTTAATTTAAATTAGGTCCATTTAAACTAAGCGCAAACAGTATACATATATTCAATATTGATTCTACAAAAGCCCAATAATAAGATTTTTGTATATTCACTTTCATTATTTTAATCTTACTCACCTGCAGTAAAATAATCCGTACAATCTCCATCCCTTTAATTAATTATAACAAAATATCACAAACCACATTAAAATGAATACTAGCTGCGACCCGGCCGAAATCGTTCAAATAGTGAAAGCTCCTTGAACTTCACTTTTATATTTACAGCGACTTTCAGTTGCATCTGGTACACTTTCTCAGGAAAAAAAAACTATGGCGTAGTCACATTTTGTATAATAACTAGGTACGAGTTCATAAAAAAAATGTGCTGAAAAGTCAAAACTTCAGTTATCTTTACCTATTAGACATAATACATATAGAATATTCTTGAAAGAAATAATGAAAACATTAGTTTTTAAGAAAATGAATAGCAAAATGTGCAATTTTGGGAAATAATGAGGGTCCGCAGAACTAAGTGGCGACAGCACTGAGGCTTTGGGTCCGGTAACCTAACATTGGCCAACAATGTGTCAGTTGTGGCAGCTTGTCGAATATTATTCAACGACTGGACCTCAGGACCGGACCCTACTATTCAGAAGAGTTGTTTGCGATATCCTCATAAACATATTAAAATTCCTTGAGGACAGTTGGTGTGCCCACGGTAGGAAAGGGATCGAAAGGGCCCATAAAAACTTTGGAAACATAACTACAATTACTTCTATAAAAATACTACGATATATTTTTAACATAATATGTAATACTAGCTTTCGCCCGCGGCTCCGCCCGCGTCAGTGTCGATTCCTCGGGAATAGTACTTTTTCCCGGGATTAAAGGTAGCCTCTGTGGTCCAGTGGTTAAGGCGTTTGCCTGTAGACCCGGGGGTCGTGGGTTCGATTCCCATGGGAAGCATACTTTGTTTATTTGTTTTCAGTTTGGTTAGGACATTGCAGGCTTGAATCACCTGATTGTCTGATAATAAAGATGATTCCGTGCTTCGGAAGGCACGTTAAGCCGGTGGTCCCGGCTGCCATCTGGTAGTCGTTAAAGGAAACACGTCAGATGCCGAAAGGCGGTTCCGAAGAACTCTGACACCAGGGTGTGCATGGTCGATTGACCGTGACACCTACTCGAAATGAATGAATGAAGGTAGCCTATGTCGTTCTCCGCATTCCAAAGAACTACTATTTTGAACAGAAATTTTATTCATGCAAAAGAGCTGTAAGTTTGACATTGAATTTCTAAGACATAAAACGCTTTAACCAACTTTGTACTAGTATTATATGGATATGGATGTAGTATGACTATAAACATCACGATTGTATTTACCACCTATTTTGCATTTTTCCCTTATTTTTAAATAACTTTCAAAAAATATCTAACTTTTAAGAGACAATCAAGAGATAATAAATTTCGGGTTAATCGAAATCAAAATATATTTATTTAAACAGGAAAAAGAAAACTATGCTACAATACTTATTTAACATATGTAATTAAATACTTATTTAATGTAATGATTTTGACCCTTTTATGTCGATGAATGAGCCAAATCTACAGAATAACCGAAGATTACAACGTTATACATACAAAACACCAAAGAACTTTTCCCCAACAAGTGCAAGAATTTCAAAAAAACTAAACTTTGACTTATTTCGCGTAAATAATAGTTAACGTGGTTATCTTATTATAAGCTACAAAATTGTACACTACAAAAGTTTTTTCATGAAGAAGTAACAAACATCCTCACATCTAACAAACGTTCACATTTATTATATTCGTTGGAGTATTACACTTTTAAATTTTACAGTTAATTCGTTCATTTTATAATAGTACTTACCACAGATAATATAATTCAACTAGGATTATAATAAAACCGTTCATGTTAATAAATGAGCCATCAGATTATTATATATACGAGAGATCTATCCGAGATTATAATAGTTATTCGGTAAAAAGTATATTTTATAGAAAAATTACGAGACCAAAAACATAAAAAAGTCTAAAGACATATCAACAACGACTCCATGCCATCCAGCTGCAAGTGGAGCAAAACAATTAGCAGGTGGTCGCTTATTGTTAGTGTGGTGACTAGTGTCACGCTCGCTTCCTGACCCCAGCTTCAGTGACACACATTCTTATCGTCTCATCTCACCTAGCATATGAGTTGACCTAGGCTATGGGCCAACCTAGGATCCAATCTAAGGACCGGGTTACTCAGGCCCTGAGTGATAATAATTAAGGGTGACAAATTTGAGGTCACCGGTTCCACAATTTTCTCACTAGAAGAGGTTTTCAAGAATGCTACGCGGCTGTAGCCGGTGGTTCTCAAACTTCTTTCGCTTGGTCTGGGAGTAAAGAATAAACGTAGAATGCACCAGCTGCTTCTCTTCCCGCGTAAAACCCGATCGAGGGAATGGGTAAAATCTGGGGAATCATGTTAAATGGCGACGTGGCTAGCAACCCATCACTTTTTTGATTCCGTTTTTCACCGAATGCCCACTAACATGCTAAACGTGGCCTTGAGGTCTTAAAGACCTAGGCTCTGTCTACCCCGCAAGGGAAAAGACGTATATGTCATCTACATTTAAATAATTTAGTATTATTTTAGAGTCTTCAAAACAATTTTAATTAATATAGATAAACGTATTTGTTATACAATCTGGAATGCAGGAAGAATAACATGTGATTTCCCGTTAGTGATAACGAAGTTGCAATTAAGAAGCTCTTAATTGGTGTTTAATAATAACACCTGTTTTGAACACAAGCCGGGTGGGACCCGGGTTAGTCACAAATATGGATTAGGTACTTTTATATGTTTGTATGATAAAAGTCGAGTGCAGATACAACTGACCCCTCTAACAACTGTTTTTATATTGTAGCACGGTCACGTTTATCTGCCCCCGTCTGTACACCAAGGGTGATTGCAGGGGGGTCATGGGGGTCATGAAACCCCCTGGGCTGGGGGTTAATCATAATGTTTTTAAATATTCATCCATAAAAAATGAAAACGTATCCATTGATATAGATAATACCTACTTTGTACTTGTATCTATAATTATAAAAATTAAATTATAACTTCTTGTGACTTGATCACGACTCTTTGACCCCCCCTGGCACCAAAGCTGGATCCGCCCTTGCTGTACACTTACCATTGACATTCTATTAACTTATGAAACTTCTTGGTTTCAAGCGTATTTATAGGTACATCTACATCTCACCATGGGCAGCGGTGGTTGCTTACCATCAGGTGACTCGCTTGCTCGTTTGCCGCCCTATAACATAAAAAAAAAAAAGAAAAAAATCTCTACATACCCGTACAAGCTTTTTGTGGTGTTTTTCTATTTAAATGTTGTACGAGGTTATGGAACCCTTACGCACTATTTGAGTATTTGAGAGTGAGGTGGTTGTAAGTATGTCATCTGGTAAGCACACCTCCCCGAGCTCCCAAACTGCTACTTGATTTTCCCCCATTTATCTGAATGAGTAGTGGCCTTATAGTTCATTCCCTTCCCAAATCCAATTAATTCCTATCCTTCCCCAGCTTTAAAATGCTTTAGATAGGCAGCAGCGTCGGAAGCACAAGAAGCCAAAGAAACTGTGCTCGCCAACCCACCTGTCAATCGTGGCAATGTCCTCTCATGGAACGAATAATTCTTGGGAGAAAACTTTGTCCATTAGAGGACAGCTTCTTACAGCTGAAATGATGATAATGAAATGTGAAAGAAAGATGTCGATATACTGATACGAAAAAGAGGAACACAATGCATTTCATACGTATGCTCCCTGAAGGGAACATGAATGTAGGAACAGTTAGTAGGCGTAAAAAGCACCTTATTCGCGTATCAGCTACTGTGTCGCGGGCCTAAAAATTTTAACTCACTCCCCTTATTTGCGGATAAATAATTCGTGGTTCCGAATGTATTTCATTAGAATATTTTTGTGTTTTTTAAAATGACAAATAAGATGCAATTTGAACCTTGATAAAAATGAAAAGAAATCAACTTTGTGAAAAGTCTCATTATTAAAATCGACATTTATAAATCTCAAATCCGCTGCAAATCAAGGAAAATATTATACATAAATTTCTTACTTCCATTTTAGAAGCTGATTCGAAATTTTATTTGTATTAATCAGTGAACTACGAGAAGATTTATCAAAAAAATTTCTGTTTTAATTTATCCGTTTGGTTCGAATTATATCTGCTGTTAATTTTAAATTCTTTGGCTCTCTAATTAGCACATGTAGCATGTTGGAGGGCGTGTAGATGGTAATCGGAATCAAAATAGTGACGGGGTGCTACCCGCGTCGCCTATTATAAATAAAAATAAAAATGTTTATTTTCTGACAACTATTTGCTCCATTTTTTGTTAGTAAACTTATACTCGTATGTAGGTTATAATAGACTGTCCGTTTGTTGGCCATTTAATGCGGTCAACAATGTCGCTAGTAGAATATAAGTACTAACACACCTACATACGAGTATAAGTTTACTAACAAAAAATGGAGCAAATAGTTGTCAGAAAATAAACATTTTTATTTTTATTTATAATAGGCGACGCGGGTAGCACCCCGTCACTATTTTGATTCCGATTACCATCTGTTGACCGCATTAAATGGCCAACAAACGGACAGTCTATTATAATACACAAATTAATAAAATATACGATTTAAATATTATATAGATATTTAAAATAAAAATAAAACATGACGTGTAATGTATAGATAAATCACAAAATTTTCATTACATTCCAAAAGCATGATGCAAAAGTGATTACTTAAAAAGCTAGTCAATCACAGTGATTAACTTCTTTTACATCAACAACTGCTTACGATTTAGGAATTAAAGACAAAGAGTCGTTTATAATGATACAGTTACAATTAAGGAATTTTGCAATGATATATTAGTAAATAGATATAAGTATTACCTGGGTAATGGAAGGTCACAGTTTGTGACAAGTGACAGTGCAGTGCCAGATCAAAATGGAACTTAAAATAGTTATCCTTTCGGTGAGTACCTCCAGTGGACGAAAATATAGATACGCCCAAGATGATGTCTTATAAAAATAAAAAAATAAAAAACAAAATTGACGAAGTGGTTACTAGAATACTAGAATCATGTTTTTACTAATTGAAGTTTCAAATTACAGATTATTTAATAATTTTCTATTAAATTGTATTGATCTATTATTAACACTGGACATACCAATCATATCCTTTTTCTCACTAATATTATAAATGCGAAAGTGAGTTTGTTTATTTGTTTATTACACTTTCACACCTAACCTAACTACCGAACCGATCATCATGAAATTTTGCATACAAGTTTTCGGGAGTACGGAGAAAGACATAGGCTACCTTTCATCCTAGAAAAAGTACTGTTCCCGAGAGAACGACGTAGACACGAGCGAAGATGCGAGCGAAAGCTAGTAATATAATTTCCTGCAGTTTTGTGTACATGTAGTTAGCCTATAATAAGACCTTAATTTTACTGTTTTATGCAAATAAATGATTATGATTATAATATAATCTGTGCCAAGAACGGAAAAGAAAGAGTTAGACTATAGTCGGTGTCATTGTATAGAAAGAAACCCACTCAATAACTTTCTTTAGCAGGAATAGTGGTTGCTTAACATAAGCTCAGACCCACTGGACCATCGGGCTCCGCACGCAATAGTGTGGTATTATTCAAAACTGTATTCTCAAACTCAAACTCAAAATATTTATTGCTCATAACTGTTCCATAAATGGTAAATTTAAAAAAAACAGTTTCAACAGTCTTACCCTTTCAGAAACAATATTCATGTAGATACAAAGTAATTTATTTAATTGTCAGCACAATACCTCTTAGGCCTATTATTATTAGTATTATAATCAAAATATTCAGACAAATCATAGGAAACATGCTCTAATAACCAGTTCTTTAATTTTCGTTTCAATATAATATTATTTTCAATGCCGTTAAATTCAAGTGGCATGATTATATACTTTAGAACCAGAAATAAACGTGCTCTTATTATACATATTATTATTAATTATTGGTAAATATAAATCATATTCATATTCAACAGCCTCCGTGGTCCAGTGGTTAAGGCGTTTGCCTGTTGACCCGGGGGTCGTGGGTTTGATTCCCACCGGAAGCATACTTTGTTTAGTTGTTTCCAGTTTGGTTAGGACATTGCAGGCTTGAATCACTTGATTGTCTGATAATAAAGATGATTCCGTGCTTCGGAAGGCACGTTAAGCCGGTGGTCCCGGCTGCCATCTGGTAGTCGTTAAAGGAACCACGTCAGAGGCCGAGAGGCGGTTCCGAAGAACTCTGACACCAGGGTGTGCATGGTCGATTGACCGTGACACCTACTCGAAATGATATTCATACGAATTTCTTAAACTTCTTCTAAAATCTTTTTTTTTTTTCTAAATAGTTCATATTATTTCTATCAAACATACATATTTCTAGTATATATACATTATTTAGTGTGAGGTATCCTTGCTGCTTAAATAATTATCCTTGGTACATGCATAATTCGCAAACATTTCTTTTGCAATGTAAAGGTAGACGATACATTTACAGAATTTCTATAATATATAATGCTATAGGTTAAATAAGGATACACATTTCCAAAATAAGCAGTGCGTGTTACGCCGATTGATCAATTTTCGGCTTAAATTGAAAGAGAATAGCAGTAGCTTAATATTTTCTTATTAACTTTGCTTAATATGTGCCTTCCAGTTTAGGTGACAATCCGTGTTTGTATGTTCCAGCTGGCCTGCTTTTCGTGCCTAGCACCGCCAGTGTACAGCCACCCCATCCTGGCCGCGAAGCTGGCAGCTGCTGGTGCCTTGAAGGGCGCTGCTGTGCTCGGTGCGGGTGCCCTGGCCAAAGGAGCTATTCTTAAAGGTTTGCTACATATTCATTCTTCACACCCTACAAAAATGCTTTTAGCATTAAGTCTACCTATGGTAGCTTGTAAGACTCAATAAAGTTTTAAATAAAATAAATGAATAAAAAAATGCTTCCCTATTAGTAGGGTTTTTCTATTGTCTTCTTATTACTGTCTACTTTCAGTAAAAAGATATACCTATCAAGTTGTAGCTGGAAAACCAAGATGTTGCACTTTATTGTCCATGTCGCGCTTTATTTTAAGTTAAATAAATAAAAAGCACGAAAATACTCATTAAAATATAGTGATAAAATTTCATGCGGGCAAGATTTGAACCAGTGACCTAAGGTTGTATATTGACCTGACCTTAGGTCGTACCTACTAGGCTTTGATTCCCTTGCGAATGTCGAAAATTTACGGCATAAACGGCTGATCTTTTGATTGCGTTGTTAGAAGTTTGATTTTTTCACAGCTCCAAGGGACAGTAGACCTGAGTATTTGATATGAATTTCAGCTTGATTCTGTCAAAACCCTTTTTGGAACGCGTGGATACCTCCATACGTTCCTGAGAAAAAGTGTTTTGACAGACAGATGGACGGACAACAAAGTTATATATACTATATACAGCGTGATTTTGAACCCCCTAGCTATATTGAAATCTGGGAATCAGAATCCGTTATAGAATACAGAACTGTAAGAAAAAAAGGTAAAAAACGAAAAAATAAATGTAACCTTTCATAGAAATTCGTCCAGCTGATCGGCGACTTTGTATGGGAAACCTAATTTTTTTTTCGTTTTTCCTTTTTTTCTTGCAATTCTGTGATCCATAAGGGATTCTGATTCCCAGATTTCAATAAAACTAGGGGGTTCAAAATCACATTGTATAAGTTATCCGTTTTTCCTTATGAGGTACGGAACCTTTACAAAAAATAATCATTTTGTTACTTATATTGTTATCCTCACTAACTACAACAATGAAATAACTAATTTAGTAGGTATAAAATATACTATAAAAATAGGATAACAATACCTACAGCACGCGCGGTGATTACTTATCGCCGTAAGGTCTTGCTGGCCCCCAGTCTGAAACGATAAATAATAAGCGTTAACTAGACAATCAATATTTTGGAATATGTATTGCTGATAAGAATACCTAAGTTGAAAAAGTAATTTTAAATTATAATTATTATTTTTTATCAGTGGCTCCGCTCAGGCTAATGTCAAATCCGCGGGAACAGTACTAATGAAAGGTAGCCTATGTTTATCCAGGTTCAAAATTTCGTTAAAATCCATTCAGCCATTTTGTCGTGAGTGAGTAAGAAACATACATACTCACAAATTTTCGCGTTTATAGTAAAGAGTTAGCGTTATGAAATATAAGGGAAAAAACCAGCAAAATAATTTCAATATGTTCAGAAAGTTATACAAATATGTCAAACGTCTTCAATTAACTGTATTCTATTCTAGGAGCTGCCCTCCTTGCCGCAAAAGGCGCAGTTCTTGGTGGCGCGGCCCTCCTTGGCGCTAAGGCCCTCAAAGCCGGCGCGGCTCTGAAAGCCGGAGCCGCACTGGCGGCTGCCAAGCCCGCTCTACTGTCTTCGTCTGTGGTTGTCCAGAAACCTGTGCTTTTGGAGAAGCCTGTACTCGTGGAAGTAAGATTTTTACCTATTAACTGCAGCCCTGGAAGCCAGTGCAGTGGAAAAAATTCCCCCGTCGCAATTCATCTACTTGTCTATAATGCCATCATTTACAAAATTTGATTAGTTTTTCTTTAGGCAGCGTGATAACTTCTCAAAGGTCACCTAAATCTTATACCTGCATTCGACAAACATTCGATTTATGCTCGGCTGTCACACACTCACAAACGACATCTATCACAGAACCCGTACATACATTTTGTAATTAATAATTTCTGATCAAAAATAGTATAAGTTTTCAACGTTTGGAACAACAAGCAATATAAAAACTTTATTGAAATCAGCAATATCCTTACTCTGTGAACAGCTTAAGTGCTCTTTATGGATTTTGTTTTTGTGGGTTGACAATAGTATTCTCTACAGGTTGCTCAACCCTCAGTTGTGATCAGTCCTCCTAGCCTCTCCAACATTGGCGAGAAGCTGAATGGACTCCTCACCGCGACCAAGGACGCGGTGATCAACAAGACTACAGCTTTCGGCGCGTTGCTTGCCTCGCTGCTGCCCAGCAAGACAATCGTCAACCCACCACACCCTGTTGTTTACCAGTGAGTATTCTTCTCTACGTATTTTCATTTTTATTTCTATACTAGCTTTCACCCGCGGCTCCGCCCGCATCAATGTCGATCCCTCGGAAACAGTACTTTTTCCCGGGACTAAATATATGTCCTTTTCCGGGCCCCAGACAACGGGTATGCAAAATTTCATGATGATCGGTTTAGTCATTATGGCGTGAACAGACTCACTTTTGCATTTATAATATTAATTAGGATAAGTATAGGTTTGTGAACCATTAAAAACTATTAAGACAAAATTACAAAACTAAAACCCAACTACAAGATTTCCGGGCATATTTTGAGTTTTGAACACGGAAGAATGGTATAATATTTCATATATGAATAATATACTTTGTATTCGACATTAAAATACATTTCTTTAGAGAATAAACACAAATAAATTTCAAAATATTTTTGTCAAATCTCGACTTTTTGTACTCTAGTGAGCGCCATTTCCAATTCGGTGTATCGTCACATCACATAGCTTCAACCCGCGCTCAGTTAAGATGCATCTTACGATATGTCATAAATCAAGTTATCTTAGGGAGTTTAGGAGATAGTAGAGAATAAACAAACATAGCGGCAAAATCATAACCCTCCTTTACGCCTCACCGTTGTCGGGTAAATATAAATAGTCTGATCAAGTAATTTTTTTGAATAAGACAACAAAACATGTGCCCAGATGGCATGGATCTTGTGGAGTTGGGCCCCCAGGGCGCCCCAAGGTATTTATAATAATATCAAGATATTGTTGAAACAATCCTTCTATTGTGTATATGATTGGTAATAGTATCCAAATATAAATATCGGTGAATAATTCCTAATTAAGTATAATAAAATTTGGCGTTTATTTACATCTTACTTAACTAACCACAACAATATTGTACTAATTGAATATATATTGCTGAATATGTATTAACTATTAAGTATAGTAAATTAGGATTAATTATTAACATGTTTCATGTCACACCATATATGGCAAGGTAATCCTTAACCGATTTAAAATAGCCTAGTTCGTCATGATATCCTTATTCAATAAGTTTGCTATGCAAATAAAAACATTGCGTGTTTCGACCACGCCCGCACAATGTATGAGTGCATAATTAATCAATAAGTCGATTTTGCAGACTTTTTTTTATATATGAAATGGGTTTACTCTTATCCATAATCCAGGCCAAAGGCAACGATATGGTATAAGATCGAGCGAGCTCACCCAGAAGCCTTATAGGATACTTATTACATAAAAAATAACTTAAAGAAGTATTTCGTGTTGTCATGTGCTGTACTTACATCTATACTTATCTATACGAATATTATAAAGCTGAAGAGTTTGTTTGAACGCGCTAATCTCAGGAACTACTGGGTTGGATAGTCCATTTATTGAGGAAGGCTTTAGACTATAAAACATCACGCTGCGACGAATAGGAGCGAAACAATAAAAAATGTTTTCAAAACGGGGGAAAACTATTGACGGACAAAAGCGCGGGCAACAGCTAGCATTATTATATTTTTAAACCTATAAATAAAAATATGTTTTTTTTTTCAGAATCGTATCGGCGCCCAAATTCTATCCCGTTCCAATAATTGAGAAAAAAGTAAATATTAAGTGCTAATTTAAAATTTATTTAATTAAATATATATTAAAACTAATACCGATTTTGTTTACTTCCTTTAAAAAAAACACTCAAACATATTTTAATCATAAGCATTCAAAAAGTCACACAAAATAACAATTTCGATGTTCTGATTTGTTAATAAAGTATTTTTATTAGAAAATATTCCTGAAGGGAAGAGTTTATGCAAATGGAAATTAGTAACATCCTAAGTAGCTGGCCCTGCCTCGCATCCGAGATGATGCAACGGCATTCGTTTTTACGAATGCGCACAATGTTATAATACGCTTTATTCACGGAGGACATAAATCATCCAAATACTCGTACCTACCCACACACATCCTACCGTAACGAAAAGTGCGACGTTACCCACAGCTGATTAGCAGTGCTTTTTAAGTATTAAAAAATCAGACCATGATAGATATTAGATCGTTTATAGGGTGAATAACTAACAGACAGACAGTTACTTATGGATGTAGGATACATAGTAAAAAAGCAATATTTCAAACTGCAATCTATTTGTAAATGTCATTCTGTTTACTAATGCCCTGAAAGTCAATGGACCGGCGGCAAACTCGTTGTTATTCAACGTCTCACTTCATTAGATGATTTAATATTTACTCAGCTGATTGGACGATTGTGATATAATTTTAGTCTGTTTAATCTGTGTACCTACTTAAAAAGAAATAAATATAAAGGGATGTATCACAAATATAGCCACAGTAAGTTATGAACTTGTATCGTGGGATACTAACTCAACGATACTTTATTTTATAATAGATAGGTAGCTATTAATAAACATTTAAGACCCAGGCCATTCTGAAAAGGATCGCTTTCAATCATGACCTGACCGGGGATCGTACCCGAGACCCTTATAATTACTTCTCCAGATTTTATGCACCACATTAGGTATAAAATGCAGTTCTAAAATTAATTGACACAAAAATCACAGAATTTTCTAAAAGTTATGAAATCGAAAATGTATACGGACTCACATATACACACTGATTATCTTACTGCTAAAGCGCAAAATTCCTTAAGGTGCTTACCTTTACTGGGACCAATTGATAAAATAATAAGTAAAAACAAAAGAAAAATACTACAAAAATACCGTAATCATTAAATGACTTGTGATCTACAGTTATTTTAATGACTCTATTTCGGGTTGAAATTCCTACTATTTTAGGCTTACAGTTTAGTTCAAAGTCGGAAATACTTAACAATTATTAATTTGATGATGAAAATGTTTTGCCAAAAACCGACAAAATCTAAATTGCATTAGCAACTGATGAATACGGCAGCTCAATTAGTTCTGTGATTGCCCAACTGCGAATAGCAATGGCACGCATCGTCAGGTGCCCTGGCGTTTTTTCCAGCTGAAAACACGTAATACCGACTTGACTTTTCGAAGCAGTCGGGTAACTTAATTGCATAGAAACAACTTGTCAATTCATGATTATGACAATGTGCTTATTTTTTTAATCCTGATTAAGGTCAGTACTGTAAAGTCAGTACTGGTATAAAATATGGTTGCATTACTTATTCAGCTACATCTGTAGCATGCAAAATTTACAATCTATACTAATATGGGGTCATTCCAATATTACATAAGCAGCAAATGCGGGGTGGGGGGGTCGTAGCAAGGCTTATTTTTGCTGACATGGGCGGGGGGATCTGTACAGTGATGACGACAGCTATATTTAGCAAAATAAACATATATATTTTGTGAAAATGATGCCCATGTTTACGTAAGCTTGGGGGAGGGGGGCTTTTGCTGACAAGGGGGGGGGGGGGGGGGGAGGCTTTAAATAGATGATATATTGCTCTTAGACTGCGATTGCCAAAAAGTTTTTACCGATAAAGTGATTTATTTTCTGTTACACTATAGGAATTTTCATATTCTAAAATATTCTAATTCTTATTCTAAATTTTAATACATAAACTGTAACATACGATTTTAAGCTTTTCCGTTCGCACACAATCACAGTTATTGTCAGACAAATATCAAAATAAATCGCGGTAAGTTCCATAGTGACAATAATATGCTGTAACAGGTTTTCATGTGCATTTCAATTCTCGCAATGTGTGATCGTGGAGCCTATTATTTGCCTTATATTTCGAGGTGTTATAAATAGTTTTATACTATTTTTGATGTGTTAATATTTCTAAGATGTAAAGACAACCTCTGTGGCTCAGTGGAACCGCATTTTAATAGTAGGGCCCCGGGTTCAATGCCCAACGAGGTCACGATGGCAAACTGTATTTTTCTGAATGCAGGCCGTTCAGAAAAAGAGTTTTGGATGTTTAGCTATAAGTATATAGTATAACATATAGTAACGTTGATCCCACGACAAAAGTTCACAACTTGCAGTGGAGCGAGCTTAATCTGTGTGATTTGTCCCAATACATGAAATTTAATTCATTAGCAAACGTTTAAGGAGTAACTCAGACTACGAATCTGAACAACTTTTATTATGGGACCAACTTCGATATCGTGAAAATATTATCTGCTCTTTCATACAAAAGTGGAATATCTACTTGGCCAAAATCTATGGGACGGCTTAACGTTTGCTAATGAATTCAATTTAACCCTGTATAGGTATTTATATACATTATTTATTAAATGCATGGTAGTAGTAAATTTACATGGTGCATATGGTGCGACACCGCATATGGCTAAAAACTTTTTTTTTGTAATAACATTGCCCAGTGCACTATTCCGTATGTGAGGGCAGATTCTTTACTATATCCATAGTAAGGTAAGACATCCACTGCTAGACAAAAAGTTCTCCCAAAGATTCTTTGTTCCATGGGATGATATTATACTCTCCACGCTTGGTAATCAGGCCAGCGCAGTTCGTTTGGCTTTTGCTTCCGACGCTCCTGCCCATCGAATAAAAGCAACTTCCTTGTAGAAGTAATGGTGGACCATTACTTCTAAATGCCTTAACGGATTTTTTTTAAGATTTGGAGTTTATGAAATATCATTAGAATCCTGGCAATCCCGACCCAAGCGACAAAGGTTCTTTTGCCAAGGAAGTTATACATAATGTATGTATGTGAGTTTCTTTATTCCAATAAAGAAACTCACATACATACATTATCTGCTTACATACCTACCTAAATTCATACATACATCGTTATTTTGAACCTCTGACCTACATTGAAATCCTGGAATCAGAATCCCCAAATAGAATACAGAATTGCAAAAAAATTGGTAAAAACGAAAAAAAAAAAACACTTCCCATATAAAGTAGCCAATTTTCGTTCCTTGCAATTCTGTATTCCATTAGGGAATCTGATTGTAACATATGAAGTTAGGTTTTACAAAAGTTGTTTAAGTGAGAGAGAGAGGTAAAATTATAGTGTGAAATGGAGAAGGGTATAATCAACTACTCCATTATTTCTGTTGAAATTAGTAATGATGAGAGTTTTTTTTCACAGCACTCTTTTACACCGATAAAAATTCCGTGCTTTGGAAGGCACGTTAAGCCATTGGTCCCGGCTGTCATCATTGATGGCAGTCGTTAAGCTATGTGAGATGCCTTTAGGCAACTTGAAAAATCTCACACCAGTATTGGCCTCTTACACACACGAAAAACTAACAAACCGATAAATAATCTAAAAAATATAAAAAGTAGCCCGAGGAACTTGTTTATATACCTAGTATAGACTAATCACCCCCTAGATAGTAATTAATTATACGTAGATAGATACCCATACTTTTTATTGAAGATACAAAATTATGTACAGATGTATAAAAGCATTTCGTAAAGTTGGCGACAAACTCGTAAATACAAATTCGTTTATTTTCCTAAAAATGTGGTAAAAACTTTAATTTATTAACACGTGTCATGTGTTATGACAAATTATTAAGGTATCACACATTTCACCAGGCTCTGGCATGCAAAAATTAATTAAAACTGAAATTACTTATATTACATAATTTTAAAAGGCAATCATCATCATCATCATCATCAGGTCCTTTTTAGTCTCCACTACAGGAGCACGACCCTCTCTGTACTACTAGGGCCATACTTGGCCAGAGCAGCCAGAAGACTTGGCCTACACTCTCCACTCTGGCCAGACGGGTTGGAGAGGTCTCTTAGATGTTTATAAGCTTTGTTTAGCTTGTATTTCCCAAGTCGCCTTCTACAGCATCCACGGGAAGACTTGGAGTGACCCTATTCTACTCTGCCGGATACCACACGGCTAATAGGCAATACTTATTGGTAATACTAATAAAAATGTACAAATAATACATTTCACAAAATTATATGTCAAAATGTGATTAAGATAGGAAAATGATAAATAAGAAATTAAATAAAAAAGTCAAAAAACTCTTCAACAGCAATATCTAAATTTACAATTTAGATTAGGTTTTATTTTTAAATTTAGTTTGTTGTTAGTTTACAACAAACTATTAATTCTTACTATTATTTCTTTTTTCTTAGAAAATTTTTAACGCAAAAAAAACTCATACCTATTAGCCAGCGTTTTAATTTTTGTTTGAAATTGATAAAGCTAGGAGCTACATGCAAAGCCATATTACTTTACTGGACTGGAATATTCCTGCAATAGCCAATCAGGGCCAATGTGGGATAATTCGTCATTCTTTCTTAGAAGGCCTTTTCATGCGTGTAATTATGCTTATTAGCATATAAAAAAGAATAATTAGACGAAGGCAGCAATCAGCATTCTAACAATGAAGTGTAGCGTTGTTTTTATGTATACTATAAATGAGGTACTTATCCATACTAATACGATCCATACTAATATTATAAATGCGAAAGTAACTCTGTCTGTATCCTTTTACTTGGTACTTAGTTGTTGTTTCAAAGAGGAATCCGAGCTCCAAAGAATAACAGATCTATCTTGGAAACGGTTCAACCGATTTTGATTAAACATAAATAAATTAATACATAGGGACATATACACAAATTGAGCTAGCCCCACAGTAAGTTGTGAACTTGTGTTGTAGGATACTAACTCAACGATATTATATTTTATAATAGATACTTAATAGATAAACATCCAGGACCCAGATCTATCTGAAAAATATCGTTTCTCATCATGATCTGTCCGCGGATCGAACTCGGGCACCCTCTTGTTGCTGGCTGACGTGTTGACCACTGCACCACGGAGCTCTAATTGTTCTTAGCTATACTACTGCTAAAATAAAAAAAAGGCTGTCAAATCGGTTCAACAATTTAAAGATGGAACCGGAATTCGCTCTGACGAGATGGATCATGTATTCATAATTAATATTAGCCGTGTGGTTTCCGGCAGAGTAGAATATCACCACTCCAAGTCTTCCCGTGGATGTCGTAAGAGGCGACTTAGGAAATACAAGCAAAACAAAGCTCATAAACATCAATGATACCTCTCCAACCCGTCTGGCCAGCGAGGAGAGTGGAAGCCAAATCCTCTGTCTGCTCTGGCCAAGTATGGCTCCGGTAGTACAGAGAGGTTCATGCTCCTGCAGTGGAGACTAAAAAAAGACCTGATGATGATTATAATTAAATACCTACTTTACTACATTTTAGGTTCCTGAACTGAAGAACAATTTCGGATGGAGCCGTGGGATATTTCCCAAGCTTACTTATAAAATAATTTAACAGAATTATGAACACAAAGTGAAAATTCATAGGCGTACTACTATCGGAAAACTCCACCCTACCTCCCTACGACTGACCCGTGGATGTGACTTTTTAAACAGTGTCTCATTTAGTTTAACTGATGATCTGAAAAGTTTCAATAAATCTGATTTATTATTAGTTACAGAAAATTGACAACAGTGACTACAGTTTATTGAGTGTGCAAAAGTATTTTTCTATTAAAAAAAGGTGATTTATAGTTTATATGTAGGTTTTATTTATTTATTTATTAAAAATTGGATTAGGCATTTGTCTCCCATCTCACCTGATGGTAAGTGACGATGAAGACGAGAATGTTACATGCCTATCCAAGAGTAACCCACTTATTCTACTTTTGTTAGGTATAAGTATAATATGTACTTACACATATAGGTATGATTATATTTACATACAAAAGAATTATGCAAACTTCCATTGAGCAAGATTTATAAATTTACGGTTCGAAGAAAAATCATAAGCTTATATCTAAGTGGAGGAAAAACAGAAATCTTCATCGATTCTTACATTTCTTCTTCAGTACGTAATCCTCAATGTGCCTGTTCGGTGGTTGCAGATATGGTATCAGGTACGCGCGCCCGGTTTTCCCGAGCTACTATTTGCTTTTCCCCCATTCATCCGAAAGAGTGTATATAACCTTTCATTCCCAAATCCAACAAATTCCTATCCTTCCCCATTCCCCAGCTTAAAAATTCTTGCGATGGGCAGCAGCGTCGGAAGCATTATTTGTTTTTCTTTCTGATCTTGTTTACAAATGAATACTCCGTATCAGAAAACACCAACGTTGAAGTTGGTGTTTTCTGATACGGCGTTTTGATAAGGTAGGATAAAAACTACATACTGCATATCTAAAGGACATTGCACTTGTCAGTGCGAGGCGGATGCTGTAACAAATACAACAATATTCACTAAACTTATCTCGATCCTTGTAATCTCGTATCAAAATAATACAGTCGACCGCAAAAATATGTCATTAGAAGCTAATTTTATTACAAATATAATTACGTTTTCCACCTACACGTCCACCAAGATGCTTAACGTGGCTGATATTTCTGGGTAGATATTTGAGGCAAGTTGAAAACTTGTCACATGCCACCCCTATACCTATACCCTAACACCCTAACACTATAGACCTGGCTGGTGAGTAGCGGGGCCAAATCAGTCTCATTTTTTTTTAACATTATTTTTTTATTGCCAATACTATAGACATTTGAGGCAATATGTAATATTTTGTATGTTGTAGTTTAATGTTGAAAGAATACAAAAAATATAAGCCAGACGATTTCGTCGGGGTATTAACATTGCCAGACGCGTGCAAAAATATATAAAAAATGTATTTGAGGCATCTTGAAATTTGAATGGGGTATTTATTTATAACTAAAATATAACATTCTCAATGCTCATATGAGGACGACTAGCTTTTGCTAGCAACTTACTCCGCGTATTTTTTAGGATATATTCTACTTATTTCATTTAATGCTAAGTAGCATATTTCTTATAGACACGGCAGCGTTTTAATTTTTTGAGTCACGCACGGAAATAAAAAGTCTAAAATATAATTTTAAATAAGTAATTATTTGAATATCCAAACAAAATAAAAGAAAAGCTATACGTTCTCTCACTGTTTTTTTCTGATATTATACCACTTATTTCACTTAATCCATAATTTTTGCCACCAAGTGTACGATATCAGCTAATCAGGTCACGACTGGTAATACTGATAATATTTATCTCTTACGCACATAAACACACATCTCAATACTTCTTTGGTACGTTCGTATGGACTTGAGACACCATCGAATATAGATTTTGATTTCGCATGGATTCTATGCCATTGGTCCAGACACTATTTTTTTTTTATTCTGGATGATCCAGCGATTGATCACGATCTCACCTGATATTAAGTGAAGATGTGACCTATGGTGGAAGTCGCTGGCTCATTAAAAACCTATTCACTCTAGTCTTAAAGAGACCCAAATTATATGTGTCAGGGAAAACATCCGGTGGCAAGAGATTCCATTCCCTAGCCGTACGCAAGATGAACGAAGAGGAAAAGTGCTTCGTGCGAGCCTCATACGGGTGCATACTTTTACCCCGTCGAGTAGACCGATGTCGGAAAAGGGTGGGTGGGATAAGTTCGTGTAGTGAACACTGCCCGAAATGCAACCTGTAGAAAACTGACAGACGAGCCACTCGACGTCGCTGCTTAAGACTTTGGAATCTCAACTTAAGTATATATATAAGTTTTAGGGCACGACGCTCCAGAGTCCAATGCGTATAACTGATACTTGGCCGAACCGTCCCAAAGGTGGGAACAGTTTTCCATACAAGGACGGATTTGGGCTTGGTATAAAACCTGAAGTTGTTTGGACGAGAAATATAGTTTTGTTTTGTTTTTTGTTTTGTATACCAAGCTTAACACGGAAGTAATATAGTGGGCACAGTGTGCCTGCCCACAACCCCATGCTGGATTAGATTTATTTGTTATGGCTTTTACGTGTGACGTATTTATAGTTAGTATCAAGTATAGTTGAAGTTTAGCGTGCTTAGTCTTTTTTGTCAACGAAATTATGGTTTATTAATTTCGTTGATTCGACGGAGTCCCTCGCGACAATACCCACGAATCCACTGGTTTGATCATAGACGACGCAGCAAGGCAGACAACCACCAACCCGCTAAGTAAATCTCACTGAAGCCGCACCAAAACAGATTATTTTAGTTATTTGATGCATGTTCATAAACATTGGAATTATTTCATAGGAAGTCCACTAGAAGCAAAATGCAAAACAATCAAAAACAAAAACCGTGCAGTCCGCCGAAATTCCCGACAAGAGCTTCAGGATTAGTATGTTTCACTTGAGTTTATGCGTAGAAAATACACTTACTATTTGAAAGTCTTGCCAGTAAATAGAAATTAACGTAGAGCAAAATTGCGAATAAAATAAATAAACACACCACAGACACCTGAAAAACAGAAGATGTTCTGGACCGAGGTCACAACCCTTTATTGATAGATGGATCCGCGCCTGTTGATTCACTCAATACCTAGAGGTCAAAGACGTAAAGAAAGTCACATTATTTCAGATGAGCTGAAGCCAGTTATAGAGTCCTTACAAGAGGGTAAACTTATGGAAATTGCCTACGAGTCCTACGACACTATATGAACTTTGTAATGCTTGATAAGTTACATCTAAAATCTGTAACCATAGCACACGAAAAAGAAGAAAGTTCAAAGTAAAACTTGTAAAGATAAAATATTATTGAAATACTAGCTTTCGCTTGCGTTTCCGCTCGCATCAATAATCCCTCGGGGACAGTATTTTTTCCGGCTACTTATTTTCTTAAAATGTGGCCTAGTCCTTCTCCGCGCCCCAGATAGAATGCGTATGCAAATTTTCATTATGATCGGTTAGTATTACTTGTATATTTTAATCTTTTGATATAAAAATAATACAAAGTTTAATAAGGAAATATAGTTAGGTACTTTAAATCTCTTTTCATATTTAATTTCTTCTTATTTAAAATAAATAAACATCATTACCAGTACAGTCGTAAGAAGTCCACTGCTGGACAAAAGCCTCCTCCAAAGACTTTTTCTATGGGAATGCCATACTCAGCATGCTTGTCAGGCGGGTTGACGAGCGCAGTTTCTTTGGCTTCTTGTGCTTCCGACGAATTTGTCGACGAAAATCGGAATATTTTTAAGCTGAGGAAATATATTAATTTCTTGGATCTGATCTGAATCTCATTATTTGATTTCCATTATTTTTGTTCAATATCCATAATGTCACCTATCAATAAAGGTTATTAATGTTATCCATACAAATGTTTTATTGACCAATGTCTCTTTCAAATCTTGCACCCATTTCAACTTTTCACCTCATCCCTAAGGTAAAACTGGTAGACAATGCTTAGCATTAAGATGACCTACCCTTTGAACAAAATCATATAAGATTAAATTAAATAAATAAACATTGCACCGGGAATTGTTATCAAACATAGAAGATGTATTAGCCCGGGTAAAAAATATGAATGTCAACGTTTCCAATTCACATAATGCAACACGAGCGGACCCTGGGCTCCAACGGACCACAACTAAGGATGCAACAGGAAAAACACTCATGATAAGATGATACCTTGTTAAGTCAGAACCATGGTCTAATTTTTAAGACACGGTTAAGAACAATCGTCCAAACCTCGTCGCCCGCGGCTCCGAACGTGTTTGGCGAGCTCCGTGGCGCAGTGGTTAACACGCCAGCCTGCGACACAAGGGCCCCGGGTTCGATCCCCGGTCAGGTCAAGATGGAAAATCATCTTTTTCAGATTGGACTGGGTTTTGTATATTTATCTATATATGTATTTATCTATATATGTATTTATCTATATATGTATTTGTTATATATAGTATCGTTGCGTTAGTATCCCATATCACAAGTCTCGAACTTACTTTGGGGCTAGCTCAATCTATGTTGTTTTATATATATAAAAATAAATTTAAATATTTGTCCGTATATATTCATTTATTTAATGTCGATCCCGCGGGAGCAGTACTTTTTGCTGGGATGAAACGTAGCCTATGTATTTATTTAGGTAATAACCTATCTGTGTAGACACACAGATAGGTTATTACCTAAATACAGACGTATTTCGTCAAAATTCGTTCAGCCGTTTAGTAACAATATGTAAACATACAGACTTTGTCCGAACATTTTTGTTTTGAAATGTCGATTTTATTTTTGAGTTCCCAGCTTTGAACCCATAGAAAAAGTTGTTCATATCGACCGACGGGCTGAATCACCCTTTCAAGGATCAGGACAGGGTTTTCTTTACATATTGTATAGGAATTAGTAGGATTCATTCATTCATTTCGAGTAGGTGCCACGGTCAATCGACCATGCACAACCTGGTGTCAGAGTTCTTCGTAACCGCCTGTCGGCCTCTGACGTGGTTCCTTTAACGACTACTAGATGGCAGCCGGGACCAACGGCTTAACGTGCCTTCTGAAGCACGGAATCATCTTTATTATCAGACAATCAGATGATTCAAGCCTGCAATGTCCTAACCAAACTGGAAGCAACTAAACAAAGTATGCTCTCCGTGGGAATCGAACCCACGACCCCCGTGTCTACAGGCAAACGCCTTAACCACTGGACCACGGAGGCAGTTATAGTAGGTATTACTAAGATTAAAGACAGAGAAACATCTAGTACCTAAAAGAAAATATGAGTAAGAAAGTAATATGCAGATAGTTGTATCATTATGTCACTGGACATTACCCGACTGACCTACCCAGAAGGTAATGTTTTTCATTCACGCGTATGTATATATGTTCCATTGTCGCCTCCTGTTGCCTAAATGGCTTAACCAATTTTAAAGTGAGGTATCATTACATTCATATTTTCCCCGGAGTGTCATAGGCTATGTGACGCTAGGAAAAAATATATATGGCGGACGTAAACTGACAAAAAGGCAGTCGGGTTTTTATTTTTGAAATAATCCATTTCTTGGAAACAGTGTCACCAGATGATGATGAAACGTAATATGAGTGAGAAACGACATGCAACGAATCAATCAGGCAATTCAGGCAATTCACAAATGAAATTATATTTGTTGGATTTCAAGATTTCAGGATCTGTAATAGGTACATACAAAGTCTGCGATCAGTTTTTACTGAAATTAATGATATTCAAATGGGGCGGCAAACACTGTTTAGCATTGTTAATTCGATGTTAATAATTTCGGTGCAGTATAAAAGTGCGTGTGCTTGATGCAATGAAACATAATTACACCAACTGTGCCCATCTGGTCGTGTGTGCAGCGAGCAATCAAAACTAACCATGTCTCGATTAACGGTAAGAAATGTTTCATAAACATGTCGTAAAAGATATATTTTATTTTAAATTTAAACAAACAAAATTCAATCGGTGACATGAACGGTAAATCTAGAATGAGATTACATTCGTTACAATTGTGATATTTGTTTTCTATAGCTTTTGTACATATTAATAAAAAATAAGACTAGATTCCTTTGCATTCCAACATTATCCTCAATAAATATTGGAGTGTCCATCAGTGAGCTTATCAATAAGCAAATAATATCTTGCTTGGTTGATAAGTAGATACATTTAGTTTGATAATAAAACTTTAAGATTAGAAAACCCTAGGTACTATTATAATTTATCAAATCAACGTGGAGTTGAAGAATAAATCGTAGATCGAACTTACAAGTTTGAAAGGTTTAACAATGTACTTTTCTTTCAGATCTTCTTTGTCCTCGCCGTCATCTATGAAGTGCTTGGAGAGGGTAAGAAATCTCTCCTACATAATGTATTACTTAGAATACCTACTTGCTTACTTACATTTAAAATAATTAGTTCGTCTTATAGATTATAGAAAAATATTAGATACGTATTTTTTCTTTTTTCAATCAAACAAAAGATGATAAAGATAAAGCGCATCACAGTTCAGGAGTTGTTGAAATGTACCTACCGGTCAGTGACGTCCCGCGGAACTTTAACGGGCTATATCTTTATAATTTTTTGTTTAATTGGCAAAAAAAAATTGGTGTCCTAAACTTTTCAATAATCTACCAGACGGACTAATTATTTTGAAAAGTATTTTTTTAGAAAACATGCTTATACAATGAACTTTCAACTTTGTCCACAGGTGTCGTCGAGAAGGATTCTAAGCCGGCACAGTCCGGAGTTTATGGAATAGCAGCCGGCCCAAGCCTGATCGGCGCGGGTTACGGCCACGGCCTCGTTGGCTCTGGACTCGTGGGCCATGGTCTCATTGCAGGAGGCCCAGTGCTCGCTGGACCGGCCATCGGCAGTTCTGCTGGTATCAATAACGCCGCAGCTGTAGGAGCTGCTCAGCTCAGTGCTATCCAGAACGCCCAAGCTGTCCATGCAGCTCAAATCGCCAACTCAGCCGCCGCCGCTATCCAGGGAGCCCGTGTGACCGAGGCCGCGGCCAGAGCTGGCCAGGTTAATGCTATCAACAACGCCCAGGCTTTAGACGCCGCTCGCATTGCTAATGTACAGAGGGCGCAAGCTGCCGCGATGGAAAACGCTAGAGCAGCTGAAGCAGCGAGACGCGCCGCCGCTGCCAGCGGTCTTGAGCTCGCCCGTGCTGTAGAAGCTGAACGTTTGGCCAACGCAGCTCGTGTCCAAGCTATCGCTATTGCCAATACTCGTGCAGTGGAAGCCGCTCGTATCGCCAACGCTGCTAGAGCTCAGGCTGCTGCCGTCGCCTCTAGCGCGGCCCAGGCGCAAGCCGTCGCCGACACTGTCGCCAGGCAGGCTGCTGACGGTGCTCTCTTGTTGGGCGGTGGTGGTTATGGTGGATACGCCGGATATGGCGGATACGGACTTGGCGGATACGGAGGCTACGCTCTCGGCGGATACGGTCTCGGCGGTGGCTGGGGACACGGCAAACACTAAGTAAGCAACAAATCGGCACAGTGTTGGATTCCCTATAACCATAAACAACCAGATTTCTACATCCATTTCAACATCTTTCAAAGAAATGGTTAGCGGCAGGCCTCGGTAGATTTGGACTGGTCATGTAAATAGATTTTTACTTCGAATTTTATGTAAGCTTCGACATTTTAATAAATTGTTAGCACAAACAGTTATTTCTTTGTATTATTGTAGCCCATCCCACAGCGCTGGAATTTTTTTCTGTACCTATCTGTCTCAAAAGTGTTGCGTGATTAACATACATACATACATACATACAAACACGTCTTTTTCCCTTGCGGGGTAGACAGAGCCCAGGTCTTTACGACCTTAAACGTTTAACATGTTGGTGGGATAAGGTGGGAAACGAAATCAAAATAGTGATGGTTGCTAGCCGCATCGCCTACTAATATTTTTTTTATATTTTTGCCCATTCCCTTGATCGGCTTTTACGTTCTGCGCGGGAAAAGAAGCAGCTGTTACATTCTACGCTTTGTCTTTCCTCCCAGAACAGCATAAAAGAATGCGTGAAATAAAATTTTGGATACGATGCGACTAGCAACCCATCGCTATTTTGATTCCGTTTTCCACCTAAAGCCCACCGACATGCTAAACACGGCTTTTAGGTATTAAAGACCTGAGCTCTGTCTACCCCGCAAGGGAAAAGACGTGATACTATGTATATATGAGGTACATATAATAAAAAAATATGGTAATAAATAAAAATCTCTTTAAAAGACAGATATTTCTAATCTTTTTCTTTCTTTTTTTTTTATTATTTTTATATGTAAGTGCATTCTACTCCAAATAATCTAAAGAGTTTTGTAAAACTATCAAATGGGAAAACTCACTAACGCGTCATACATTAAAAATAGAAAGTATGACACACAGGATTTTCCAACATATCCTCTTGAGATTTAACGGTTTAGCCTATCTGAAGTGTGACTATTTCAGTCACACTTCAGATATTTCCTTGATAACTTATCTAATAAGAAATTATATGTTTTGTTAGTTTGTCTTGTAAAATCCTATCTTCTAAATATATATAACTCAAACGTGACTGA
Source organism: Elegia similella (assembly GCA_947532085.1). Classification (NCBI taxonomy): domain Eukaryota; kingdom Metazoa; phylum Arthropoda; class Insecta; order Lepidoptera; family Pyralidae; genus Elegia; species Elegia similella. Next base: position 17,434,061 of record OX383942.1, on the reverse strand, counting down.
CTGACATAGTGATCTATCAACGCACAGCCCAAACCACTGGACGGATCGGGCTGAAATTTGGCATGCAAGTAGATGTTATGATGTAGGCATCTGATAGGAAAGTATTTTTATCAATTCTACCCCAAGGGGATAAAATAGGGGATGAAAGTTTGTATGAAATTTTTCAAAGTCTCAGCCCGATGGCTGAGACTTTGCATGCATACAACTACTATGACGTAGGCATCCCCTAAGAAAGGATTTTGATAAATTCCACCCCTAAGGGGATTAAATAGGGGATGAAAGTTTGTATAACGCAAGCGAAGCAGCGGGCAAATGCTAGTTAGTATTATAAAAGGTCCGTATATATTTATATTTATATATTTATAATATTAACTACTTCTCCCAATCCTCATCCCACTTTATTTAGGGTTGGGACAGCATCAGACTTTTATCCATGTTGTGAAAAGTTTTAATCTTAGCTTATCTTTAAGTTGTAATCTTATTTTTTACGACTGGCCGCCTGCCTAACGTCAACCCTCCTTGGGCATTTGTTGCACGCGATGTATGTGCATATCCAATCAATCAATCAAATATCATTTATTCATCATAAGATACTTTACATATCATTTGGTGAACATCAGCATTTATTTTAACATAAAATATTGTTGACGTTAATTTACTTAAAGCTAAGTTTAGAGCCGCTTCCAAACCGGAGTGCAGAAGAAGCGGCAACAAACTGCACAGCGCATTTTCTCCAGACGTCAACTTACAATATATAGTATACTAGCTTTCGCCCGCGGCTTCGCCCGCGTCATTGTCGATCCCTCGGGAATAATACTTTTTCCCGGGATAAAAAGTAGCCTATGTCCTTCTCGGTACTCCAGAGAACTTATATGCAAAATTTCATGATGATCGGTTCAGTAGTTACGGCGTGAAAGCGCACAAACAAACAAACAAACAAACAAACTCACTTTCGCATTTATAATATTAGTTAGGATTACTTAAAACTACATTTATTTATATGTAGACTGAGATTACATTGTCATGTCATAATTCAATTTGTTTACATTGTCATGTAAAAACGTCAAATTGTATTGAACTAATGTCAATCGAAAAAAAAAACGTTAAAAATGAACCAAAGGCATTCAAATACAGATGCGTTAAGAGGCTCCCGTGCCAGGCTCAAGCCAGATATGTTTGTCATTAAGGTAATCATCAGTCCTATTATAAGCCTTCTTACAAAGTACCTGCTTAACGTAAGCTTTGAATTTTCTGTCAGGCATATCAATTGCTGATTGTGGCAATTTATTATAATATCGTATACAATTCCCTAGGAACGAGTTACTAACCCTGTACAGACGATAACGCGGGAGAAACAATTTGTTGTTATTACGTAAGGGTCTATCTGTAATACAACGTGATTTTGAACCTCCTAGCTTTATTGGAATCACAGAATCAGAATCCCTAATAAAATATAGAAGTGCAAGAAAAAAAGCTAAATATCGAAAAAAAAAAATTGGGTTTCCCATACAAAGTCGCCGATCAGCTGGACGAATTTCTATGGAAAGTAATTTTTTTTTTTTCGGTTTTTTCCTTTCTTTTTTTTGCAATTCTGTATTCCATTGGGGATTCCGATTCCCAGATTTCAATATAGCTAGGAGGTTCAAAATCACGCTGTATAATTTATTTTTTTGAAGGATGAAATGTTTTTTCTCACATACATTATATTTTCAAATATATATTGTGAAGCTACAGTCAGTATATTTATTTCTTTAAATAATTCTCTAAGTGACTCTCTCGGTCCTGAGCCGTAAATAGCACGTATCAGTCTTTTTTGTAACATAAATATAGTTTTAATGTCAGCTGCTTTTCCCCAAAGCAGTATCCCATATGACATTAAACTATCCCTTTAGTCGCCTCTTACGACATCTATATGACAGAATGGAGTCACTTACCGTGATGGAGTGGTCCTGTATTCTATGCTGGAAACCACACGGCATACTTGTCTATTATTAACCGATTTTAAAAATACTTTTTGTTTGTAAGAGATGCTTTCAAATTGGTCTCATTTAAATTTCAGCAAAATTCAGTTCAGTACTTTGATTGAAGTCGATTTTTAGGGTTCCGTACCCAAAGGGTAAAAACGGGACCCTATTAATATCGCTCCGCTATCCGTCTGTCGGTCTGTCTGTCTGTCCGTCTATCACCAGGCTGTATCTCATGAACCGTGATAGTAAGACAGCAAGAAATTTTCACAGATGATGTATTTCTGTTGAGGCTATGACAACAAATACTAAAAAATAGAATAAAATAAATATTTAAGGAGGCTCCCATTCAATAAACGTGATTTTTTTGCTTGTTTTTGCTCGATATTGATAACGGCAACAGGTAGACGCTTGAAATATTCACAGAATATTTAGTTATATATTCACTTTAAAAATAAATAATTGAATAAAAATAAAATTAATATTAAAAGGGGGCTCCCATACAACAGACATGATTTTTTTGCCGTTGCTCGCACTTTGCCGGTTTTTTGTTACTTTTATATGTATATGGTAAAATTTTGATCGTTTTGGACTTTTAAAGGGGTGATTCAGTCCATTGATTAAGCCCTCCCAACAACTTTTCCAGTGGGACCAATGCTGAGAACTCAAAAAAAAATTCTTTTCCGTACAAAAATATTCGGCTGCCCGGTTAATTTGTATGGGAATGTCAAAAAGAAATTGATTTCCCAACAATGGTTCTAATAGGAAAAGTTGTTCATATTGACGTGCTGAATCACCTCTTTTAAGAGTCCAAAACGATCAAAATTTCACAAGAAAAAAATACAAGAGGAGTCGACGAAAAAACCTATGCGCTTTTATAATCAAACATCATCTCGAAGGAAATCGATAAGATACATAGTATGCTGTGGTACAAAATATATACGTTATGCACATGGGAAGTGGTATCAGAGTTAAGATACATACTCTAAAGAACAATGATGGCGCTCAAAGTGAGTACCTATTTAGGATATATTACAAAAAAATGCGGTTGCTTTTACAAAATTTCAAAGTGTTAAAATGATAATTGTAAGCGTTAATATTTTTTCGAAATTGTGATTTATGACGATTTTTTTTTAAATTGTTTTTATATAGTATTTATGTATTTTATTATAAAAAAGGGTTGTATTGTACTCTAGGAGTGCCGCCAGAAGTACCCTGTAGGTTTTGATGCCCTTGCAAATGTCTAAAAACCACGAAAATTTGCGGCATAAACGGCTATATCTTTTAATTGCGTTGGCATAGAAGTTTGATGTTTCACAGCTCCAAGGGACAATAGACCTGAGTATTTGATATGAATTTTAGCTTGATACCTCAACGCGTTCTTAAGATAAAGGGTCTTGACAGACCGACAGACAGACAGACAGACAGACAGACCGACAGACAGACAGACAGACAGACGGACAACCGAGTGATCCTATAAGGGTTCCATTTACCTTTCGAGGTACGGAACCCTAAAAAAACAACGGGTTGTACTGTGTCTGCCGGTAGAAGTGAAAACACCGCGGGTAGAAAGAGAGGGGGATATTACATCCTCTCCTACTCCCCGCCGGCGGTCTCAGGTCACGGTCCGTCTTACGAATTTTCGATCAGGACACGTGACCTGATCGAAAATTAATACTAAGCGAATTAAAAATTTTTTACCCATCCCAAAAAGTGCACAGCGCCGCAAAAAAGTTTTCACTTCAAAAATGAGACTGGGCTTCGTTCAGTTCCTTGGGAAGTTTATCGTTAGGATTAGTATGTACTCGTAATCTACGAAAAAGTAATCTCGTAATTAGCTCGTAATACATATAATTGTGCAATATTTTAGTTTTATATCAATTGGAAGTGGTTCTAATTCCAACTTCCTAGCAACCCAGTACGTTAATTGCTTGTAATAAAAATATTTAATTTTTGTATTCATTATCAAAGTCAAACTCATTATTTTTTCAGATTACCTGTTTAGTTTTGGGTCTAGCTGTGGCATGTCATGGTAAGTTATCCTTACTATTATCATAAATGCGAAAGTGAGTTTGTTTGTTTGTTACGCTTTGACGCCGTAACTACTGAACCGATCCTCATTAAATTTTGCATACAAGTTCTCTGGTGTACGAGAGACGAGAAGACATAGACCTATTAACATAGACATAGAAAAGTACTATTCCCGAGGGATCGACATTGACGGGGGCGGCGCCGCGGGCGAAGGCTAGTATTTTATATTAAAACTATTACTGTTTATTGCTGACTTGCGATGTGACTATTAAAAACCGTAATTAAGGCTGCTTCTCCCCCCTGGCAATTTGTAAAAGTCAATTGGTGGACGTGATGGCCTGTTTCTGATTCCGACTACTTACTACACTCTTACCAGCCAGCCTATTTGCTAACTCAGTGTACAACGTTTTGATAGTGACTTCAAAATGCATTACGTTTTATGTATCTTAAATAAAAATATACGAAAGCTGCAATGGATTTTGAAGTGACTATCAAAACGTTGTACACTGAGTTAGCAAATAGGCCGGCATATACCTATGATCTGTGGTCTCACAACATTTGCCTCTGTATCTTGTAATATAGATACTTTTCCAAAATAGGAATCAAAAGTTTTTTTCCACTCTACAATATATGTTACAATTCTCAGTGCAGATCGTATTTTTTGTATAAATGTATGACGCCTGACTACAGTTCCTCTTTATTTTTCAGGATATCCTTCAACAGGCTTGAGTAACAACATTGGACCTAATCAAAATGGTTTTGGACAAAATCATGGTAGCTTTGGACAAAATTACGGCAATTTTGCACATGGCTTTGGTGGGTTCCAAGACAACTTCGGTGGTTTCTATCCAGATCAAGGAAATTTTGGACAGCAACAAAGCAACTATCAGCAAAGCCATAGTGATTTTGGCCAGAATCAAGGCAACTTTGGTCAATCCCAAGGTGGCTTCGGACAAAACCATGGACCTTTTGAGCATAATTTTGGTAGCTTCCTGCAGAATCAAGGCAGTTTTGGACATGGGTATAACCATGGTAGTTTCGGGCAGAACCACGGAAGCCTCGGGAGAAAGAAACAAAACTCAGGCTCAAACCAAGGTTTTGGGCAACAATACGCCAATCAATTCGACTTGAAACCGAGCCTAGGTAATTTTGGACAGAACCATGGAAGCTTCAACCAACATCAAGGAGTTTTTGGGCAAAATCAAGGCAATTTTCAGCCGGACCAAGGGTTTTACAGACCAATACAAGGGAATTTCAACCCAAACAACAAAGTTGGGTTTGGTCCGAATAAATTCAATACCTTTGGTCAGAATCAGAATAAAGTTGTTCGAAATGGGTACAGCCCAAACAATGTAAAATCTCGAGCCTCGAGCAATGTAGAGTCAGATCCCAGTGAAGAAAGCTATACGAATGTTGAAACTGAATATGACGATGGACATGGTGACTTTTGGAAAGGACATCATGGACACGGCCACAATGGTCACGGGCCGAGTCATCATGGATTTGGCCAAGGACAGGGCGGTAATGGGTTTGGTCCGAATGAATTCAATACCTTTGGCCAGAATCAGAATAGATTTGTTCGAAATGTGTTCAGCCCAAACAATCTAAGATCTCGAGTCTCGAGCAATTTTGAATCAGATCCTAGTGATGAAAGCTATATGAATGTTGAAAGTGAATATGCCGATGGACATGGTGACTTCTGGAAAGGACATCATGGACATGGCCACAGTGGTCACCGGCCTAGTCATCATGGATTTGGCCAAGGACAGGGTGGTAATGGTTTTGATCCGAACGAATTCAATACCTTTGGCCAGAATCAGAATAGATTTGTTCGAAATGGGTTGAGCCCAAACAATCTAAGGTCTCGAGTCTCGAACAATTTTGAGTCAGATCCCAGTGAAGAAAGCTATACGAATGTTGAAAGTGAATATGCCGATGGACATGGTGACTTCTGGAAAGGACATCATGGACATGGCCACAGTGGTCACCGGCCGAGTTATCATGGATTTGGCCAAGGACAGGGTGGTAATGGTTTTGATCCGAACGAATTCAATACCTTTGGCCAGAATCAGAATAGATTTGTTCGAAATGGGTTCAGCCCAAACAATCTAAGGTCTCGAGTCTCGAACAATTTTGAGTCAGATCCCAGTGAAGAAAGCTATACGAATGTTGAAAGTGAATATGACGATGGACATGGTGACTTCTGGAAAGGACATCATGGACATGGCCACAGTGGTCACTGGCCGAGTCATCATGGATTTGGCCAAGTACAAGGCGATAATTGGCAGGGAGAGAATGGATTTGAACAAGGTCAAGCTTTTTTGCCACAACATGGAGTCGGTCAAGGACAAAATGGTTTCTGGCCGGTTGGTTTTGGACAAATGGGACATTTTCCGAATGGGTGGGGATGGAGTGGGAACTCTCATGGTGAAGGTAGTCTGGATGTAAGCTCAGAAGAAAATATAGAGGAAGGATCAGGTGAAGAAAATAATGTAGCTATGCCTAATGAAGGTCAGGAGGCTCCAGTGCAAGAAGAGCAAAGTACCCCACAGGAAATGCAAATTTTTTCTCAGGAAGAGCAAACTTCTTTAGTGGAAGAGCAAATTTCTTCGCAGGAAGTGCCAACTTCTCCACAGGAAGAAATTTAAGTTACCATTAAGAAAAAATAATTAAATTCCGTGATGTAAATGTCTATAAATTACTTTAAAACATTTCCACTATTCTTGTAATATATGTACATTTTGACTACATATATATCCTAATCCTAAATAATTATATATATATTCTTAAAGTAAAGTGAGAACTTACTTGTTACGCTTCCAAGCCTTAAATTATTAATTTACTATTTTAATTTATTTGATTTTAATGGTATAAAAAATACACAGAAGAAAACAATACTTCATTTTATCAAATAGAAAATGCAGTATTTTTGGTGTTGTAAACTGTTGTGTGTAAAGACATGAATTCTTTCGCTCGCGAGTTTTGTCCAGGTGTAGCCCACCACGGCCATGATGTTATGGCATGGCGCCTGTGGACTTTCTTCTTTCAGTCTATATGGAACACTTGCAATTTGTGTATTGTTTATTTTGTAATAGTCCACGTTAGATAACCGTGTAGTGTTTACAGAACTGAAGTGTGCATCGCTCTTTTTTATAATATTTGTAATTGTGAATTGAAAATATGATTCACTTCAATTATAAACATACTAAAGAGATTATAATCATGTGTTTCGCATACACATATACATGTTACATTTTGAAACTGATCTAGATTATAATTTCTTATATAAGTATTGCCATTGCTATTACGTATTTTGTTTTACCAAAAATTCGCTAGGGCACATGGAATTTCAAGTTATCAATCAATTTATAAATTAACATTAACAACATAAGTAAACACATAAACAAACAAATAAAAAACCAAAATATACCTGAGACTTGACTGTTATCGGAGTTTTAGATAGAGATTGCAATCCGGATACTTCGAAATCCGAAAAACACTGAAAAATCCGGATTTTCAAACTTTATATAAATTCGGATTTCAGTATCAAAATCCGGTTTTTTCGAATTTTTGTTTTGAGTGCAGCTTATCATCTTAATTGATAGTTTTTGATTAAGCACCGCCTTTTTTATTGTTTTTATTGTCGATTTTCAACCAGCACACAAATTCGCAAAAAAATTAGGCTATGACTATCAAAAATCCCTTAGATTTTTGATTGAAAACACTAGACTACACGAACAGTTAAACGATGATTATCAAAACATTATAGAGAAAGTCCGGGCGTTGGTGAAGACATTTAAAAATTCACTGACTATGAATTACATGCTTCAGAAATAACTGCTAGCAGAATTCGGCAAAGAGTTAGGTCTTGTTTTGGACTGTAAAATACGATGGTATAGTCTAGCTACAATGATGGAACGTATCTCAAAGCTGAATTCAAGTGTACAAAAAGCATTAATCGATATTAATCTAACAGGCCGCGGTATCGTCACCAAACCCCTTAGAATCTAGTTTGGAAACCGTGTGCAAATCTGACCTTAACCTGCTCGTACTTAGCTTTAAGGAACAACTTGATCGCCAACATTCTATTGTCAAAACTAGCAGTGCCCTACTCTACAGCGGCAGCCGTCGACTTCAGGCAGCAGGGCTGATTTACCTGCATTAATACATGTAGAAATGGCACTTTTTGACAAAGGTTGTAGAAAAATTCAAAAAAGGTTTTAAATGTTGCTAGCCGTTCTGCCGATTAGTCTGGAATCAAAAAGTGCCATTTCCACGGTTGGAATATTCTGCAATAAATTAAGACCACGGTATTATTGGCGCAGCGGTCAACACGCTTGCCTGCGACACGGAGTACCGGGTTCAATCCCCGGCCAGGTCAAGATGGAAAATGATCTTTTTCAGATTGGCCTGGGTCTTGGATGTGTATCTATATATGTATTTGTTATAAAATATAGTATCGTTGAGTTAGTATCCCATAATACAACACTTTCACTCAACGCTTTTACATATCTTTTTAAGATACCGCTTCATGAAAAAAATAAAATCTAAATTGTTATTTACGGTTAGGTAGATTGCCATTTACTTTCCTTTTTTATTATGTATATATGTAGTGTACCAATATTTAAAATACAAAGTTTTTCGTCCAAAAATATCAATACTATATACTTAAAAAATTTATTGTACTTTACATGTTGCGAATGTCGCATTATGAATTACACTTACAAAACGTGATTTTTGCTTAAATATTATGTAACTGTCAATGTGAGTAAAAAGAGAATTTTATAATCTGACTATACAGGCCCTAACTTAAAACTTTTACATTTTAAGTATTCGGTCAGCGGTTACTTAAAGACCTCTAATCCGACTGATTTTTCATGTGATAACTAAATATTTTACTTTGTTTTCTGTTCTTTTCAACTTTATCGTAAATGTTAGTGAATTGTAAATTTTAAATAAGCTAAACTGGAAATGATACAAAATAAAATTAAAGCTTCGAAAAATTCGGATTATCCGGATTTTTGAGCAACGAAATTCTTAAAATCCGGATTTGAAAACTATCCGGATTTTGCAATCCCTAGTTTTAGATCATGATTTGCCGCCTGAACTTATAAAGTGAGATATGATACATGTCAATGTCTTTATCGCCAATACAATGTGATCCTCTCGTCTCTATAAATGATACATTCTAACAATGGAATTAAGGAAGATGTTTTATTTGAGTTAACTCTAAACTCTAAGGGTAAATGCATTTAATTTGGGATGACGTGACCTAAAACATGTGTTTAAGTTTAAGTAAGGGCGAGGCCACACCTCTGCGTGGCGATATAGCATCACTTTGCAGATATCTACGACGCCGCACCAACGCATCGTATAAATTTCCAGTGCGCTGCCGCAACGTAGGTACATATCTGCGTGCGATGCGACGTCGCGCCACCTGTCAATAAGTGATCCACACTTTGATTGAGCTGCAAGATAGCGCATTACGATGCAGACTACATACATTAGTTCAGGGACATCCAGTCCTTTGGGACAAAACTATAGCTGACTTCAGAGATAAACTTAGCGTTTTGTAGTACAATGTCATATGGCCGTTGCGTCAATGCACTGCATTTCTGTGCGATGTTTCGCGTAGTGTATTTATTCTTTGGCGATATCGTACCTATTTGCCGTCCGACAACGCAACGCAGTGATGTGGCCTGGCCCTAATAAAATAAATTCGGGAGAGTCAATTAGTCCGTGGATAATTTTGTATAGCAGTACAATATTTAAATATTAAAGACATGTGTTAAGGGCATATGGAAGTAAAAACATACGATGATAGTTTACGGCTCATGCCTCGCCGGTAGTTTACGATTTTCAAGCCTCGTTTCATGGTCTAATATTTACTCCATGCAATTCTAATCCTGCTACCAATTTCCCTTTTTCCTTCTAAAAATAATTGATATTTTATTGACCTCAATATACGTATTCATATTACATAGTTTATTGTTTTGGATTGAATAACTGTTGATTCTCTTCGCCATTTTTCATGATACAAATTTTGCTGGTGTTCATCTCAAGTCCACATATGTTTCTCTGTTCGTCTAGGGTTTTTATTTAACTTGCACTACATGATCTCATTCCCCCTGCACCATTCCATCTTCGGACGACACGGCGTGGGCAGGGATTCCAGCCGCACGTGGTCGATATTCCTGTTCATCGTACCTCTTGATTTACCCTCCTCCTTCATTATGCGAACCGCGAAGGAATGGAATTCCCTTCCCGCATCACTGTTTTCCGACTCGTATAACTTAAGGATTTTCAAGGCAAGAGTGAATAGGCATTATTTGAGTTTGCGTGCACCACCCTAGACCTCATCTTTGCTTCCCATCAGGCAAGATAAAGGCCAAACGCACTGAAGTTATTCATAAAAAAAGCTTATCAGCACAATGCATCAGCGCATTTAAGGTAGTTCAGGTATTATCTATTGATTTTGATTCCGAAAGTTTTCTACTCCAGCTTTGAGAAATGCATTCCGAGACAAGACATTTTTAAGGCCAATATAACAAAAAATAATATAATTAAAAGATGGTTTGAGCGCTTTTTTGTTGTTGAATAAATTATGATGGTACGGAATCCTATTGTTTTATTCTACTGGAGAAGGTTCGCCTATTTTCTCAAGCCTTACATAACTCTTCAGGTAGATCACTTTTACATTATTTAGGTAACCAACCTGTATTCCTTGACAAAGTCTTGGTCAAAACCTAGGTGTAAAATACGTAGTGTTATACATTATGTCTTGAGAAGGGTTCTTTTATTAAGAGAAATTAATAACCAAGAGATTTAAGGGACGCAATCAGTAGCCTGAAACTTTTATTCCCGGCTTCGCTTGCATTATTTTATTGTATATCCTTCGGAAATGGTCGACTTTTCTGAAATGAAATAACTAGTTCTCCATTTTTTGTTTCTTGGAGAAAGAAATTGTGTTTACACATCTATATTAATTATTTGTTACGTATATCTTTAAGGTTTTGCCTAATAAATCAATTATTATGAAATTTTGCATGTTTTCACTAACAAACATCAAATCTACATATTTCATTTCAGATAAGTGGACCTTTCCCGTATTTTTTTTGACATTTCCATACAAATTGACCGGGCCGAACATTTTTGTATCGAAATGTCATATTTTTTTGGGTTCCCAGCATTGGTCGCTTAGGAAAAGTTGTTCATATCGACGGGCTGAATCACCCCTTTAAGGTCTGTAAATTGAAAGTACATATTATGTTTTACTCTGTAGTTTCCACCTTTATATTTTGGCGTGTTGTTATTTCCTTGTATTAAATTTTATGTAAAGCAACATATTCTCAGAATTAATATAAACAATCCAATAGGTACAGTTATATATAAATATTATTACAGACGGGTCATCATTACAGTATCCACCACAGTACCGAAATAAGATAACGCCTGGTATCACTACTGGTATATAAATGATTTGTTTTGGATTCTGCCACAGAACTCAGTTCACCAGGAACCGGGCACCGCGAGTCACTGAATTTAAAAAACATGGCTTTTAAAGTGAGTACACATTTATTTGTTTATCTTTTTTACGATAAGAACAATATAAAACAATATAAATTTCAATATTATAATATTGAAATTTGAAATGGCTGAAGCTAAATATAAATTAAATTGTGATATATTTAATAAAAAAGGCATCGCCGCCCCGTGGTGTGCCCAGAAAGCTGGCAGCATTGCCACGTTTGGTGGCAATGCTGTACTTTTAATAACCAAGTACTTGATCCGTAATTTTTTATTATTATATTTCAAATTTAGCAAATTTATTTAGCATTGATTTTAAAAATTAAATATATTCGAATAAATGACCTATAATCTCAGGCACATAGTACGATACATAGGATATTGTAATTATGTAACTACTTAGTTATGTTGTTCAATATATTGAAGCAAGTATATTCAAGAAGCAAATATATTCAAGCATATATGCTTAACAGAGTATGCTCTTTGTAGATATATTATTTTACCATAGTTTGCATTATACAGATTAATACGTACCCATTGTCTTTGCCATGTTACTTTATACTATAAGTTAGTATAGTCACGAGCATTATTATATATACACATCGGTTCTTATGACAATGTGATAAGGTGTAAAATGTAATACAGTTGTATATAATTATATCACTGCACGTCGACGTCGAAAGCCGGAAAGCTGGCTCCAAAGCACCCCAGCTGAGGATGCAACCGGGAACACGCTCAGATGAGAGAGAGACATCGACTGTAAGCTGTAAGTCAAATCAGCTTTAGCGGAGCTACTGGCCGGCGTTTGTCGCCTTTACTGCTTGCTTGACAATGTTTCTGTGATTCCAAACGAGACTAGGCTCTAGGATAAATATATACGGGCAAATCACACAGATTGAGCTAGCCCCAAAGTAATTTCGAAACTTGTGTTATGGGATACTAACGCAACGATACTATATTTTATAACAAATACATATATAGATACACATCCAAGACCCAGGCCAATCTGAAAAAGATCATTTTCCATCTTGACCTGGCCGGAGATCGAACCCGTTCACTCCGTGTCGCAAGCTGGCGTGTTGACCGCTGTGCCACGTAGCTAGTCAATTAGCTTGTAATATTTTTACTTGGTAGAAAATACATACACATATCATGTCTTTTTCCCTCGCGAGGCAGATGGAGCCGTCTTTAAGACCCAAAAGCCATGTATGGCATGTTGACTTCGATCAACATGTTGGTGTGTGTTAGGTGGAAAACGGAATCAAAATACTGTTGGGTTGCTTGTCAGAAAAGCTTTATTTAAGTAGATATATTTTACACTGCCTGCGTCTATATTCCCAGACAAATACAGTCCCGGGACATTCAAACGTAGAATAAATGGGTATCTCTTGGATAAGCATGTAACATCCTCGTCTTCATCGTCACTTACCATCAGGTGAGATAGGAGACAAACGCATACTTCAATACTTAGTAAAAAAAACACTTCAGTAGCCTTTTAAATTTACTAACCTACTATGGTCTGCAGATAAGTGTAATAATACAGAGCAAGCTGCAAGCGTGTAGGTGGAAGTTCTGCTTACTTTTGACCGGAAATATACAACTCGTAACATTAGGTACTCTTACTTAGTACCGCTAAATAAACTTACCTTTGTATAACTGCTTCAGTGGGTCGTGTCGTGGGTTCGCTTCCCCACGGGAAGTATACTTTGTTTATGTTTCCAGTTTGGTTAGGACATTTCAGGCTTAAATCACCTGATTGTCTGATAATAAAAATGATTCCGTGCTTCGGAAGGCACGTTAAGCCGTCTCGGTCTTTATCGTTAGCTACCTAAATTTTATCTACCACTTAGCTACCTATATTTTAATTATCATCTCGTATTTTTTTTTACAGATAACGTGCCTGCTTTTGGCGCTTGCGGTAGCATGCTGCGGTAAGTTTGACAACAAATTTTTTCACACTAGCTATTGCCCGCCGCTCCGCCCGCGTTTATGGCGATCCCTCCGGAAAAGTAAAATTACCCGGAAAGAAAGATGTATGTCCTTCTCCGGGCCTCAAACTACCTCCATACAAAATTGCATCCAAATTGGTTCAGTGGTTGAAGTGTGAAAAGGTGACAGACAGACAGAGTTACTTTCGCATTTATAATATTAGCAATGGATTTTAGTATGAATAAACATGATAGAAGTAAAACTTACAGCAGAGTTTCGTTTACGAAATTATTGGTTTGTATCATGTATAACGGCTCGCCTCAGCTTCCTCAGGCCCGGATATAAAATATTTATCTTCTTTCCATATCTCCTTTTTTTTATTAATCTATACTGTCCCACTGCTGGGCATAAGTTTCCATGTCTCTCTATTCTATGCCACTTCCGAACATTTCCTCTCGAAATATTTTGTCATCACACCAACACTTTCGGGGTCTGCCCGGTTTTCTACGTCCATCCTCCGGAGTCCATTCTGTTGTTATTGAAATCTCCTTTAAAAGCAAAAAATAACCTTACCTCTTGGAAAGGCAAAATAATAAATAGTTATACTTAACTAAATATAAAAGAAAAGATTTTGAAGTTTTTCATAACATATTTTTTTTTACACAGCTTACCCCCAATACAATGGTGACGCTGGTTTCGGAGGTCAACATGGAGGTGGATTTGGACAAGGAGGTCAGGGTAACTTCGCTGGGGACCCAGGCTTTGGAGGACTTAGTGGCTCGGGAGGATTCGGACAAAACGGAGGAGATCGCCCTAGTGATGGCATAGGAAGGCACCGCCGCTCACCGCAGGGGTACGGAAGCCACAACCACGGAGGACATGGAGGACAAGGTTCTGGAGGTGATTCAGGTTTCGGAGGAGGTCACAGTCTAGGAGGACAAGGTGGATTCAGCAGCGACTCTGGCTTTGGACAAGGCGGTCACGGCGGCCAAGGTGGCCAGGGAGGATTTGAAAGCAACTCCGGTTTTGGCCAGGGTGGACAAGGAGGTCACAGCAGCTACGGCAGAAGCCGCCGTTCTCTTCAAGGTTATGGCCAGGGTGGTCACGGACAGCAGGGAGGTTTCGGTGGACAGCAAGGAGGTTTCGGTGGACAGCAAGGAGGATTCGGTGGACAGCAAGGAGGTTTCGGCGAACAGCAAGGCGGTTTTGGCGGACAGCAAGGTGGTTTTGGCGGACAGCAAGGTGGTTTCGGAGGATCGCAAGGTGGTTTCGGAGGACCGCAAGGAGGACATGAAGGTTTCGGACAACAAGGACAACATCAAGGCGGCTACCAACAATACGGATATTAATTTGAACTACTATCGCTACGTTTTAATTAAATAAAAGTACTTATTTTTAGGATGTCATTTTGTTTCTTTTATCATTCCTGTAATTAAACATTCATACAAACAGGCCGACGTAAAGGTGTCATCGTTATGGAACTTACTGCTACCGAGACTGATTCCTATCATGATCAGTGACGTGCAGTCCATATAGACTATTAGACAATGTCTACCCTGCAGTCGCTAAATAAATATTATATTCGGTGCGCCTGCAAAATTCTGCTAGCAAATACTTTATAGTCGATTTTGATCAAGTACGGTGCTGCGGTCGCGGTCCGTGCGTGCCCGTGCCAAGCAGTATCTATACGCGTAAGCCGCGTAAGACAAAAATTCAAAGGTCTGACTTTTCACGCACACATAGAAAATTATTATACACCGATAGGAAATCGCTTTTGTAGTAGTACAAGTAAACATCTTTCATCGGCACACACATGCAAAGCAAATTGGCGCTGTGTGTGTGAATTTGAGACACTGTCTCCGAGGTTTCTATTGGCTGCCGCGCGCGATATTAATGTCAACGTCACCTGTCAATGTCATTATAGATATTATTCATACTTATGTAAATGTCATTGATTAACGTGTTTACTAACAATCCAAGATGAAAGTTTTATTTAAAAATTAAATGCTTTATCAGTTAAATTTCATTTGTGACAAAAATATTTTCATGTGAAAGTTGAGTCGCTTAGTATTTGCATGCCGAAATCGAAATATAAAGTGTTTTGTGAACACGTTTTGAACAAATCAAGTACCTAACCGGTTAGTTATGGTTAGTTATTCTAAAGTTCAATCCACGTTTAATCTTAAACCTTACGTGTACGTGGCTCGCAGGTTGTAATCATATCTCTTATCTTTCGCTTGTTTTGAATACTTTTGCGGTCGAAGATCGAAAGACCATCATAATATTAAACGAGTTGTAGATAACTAGCCGTATAGTAAGGTAAGGTATATAGGTGGTATGTTTGTAAGGTAAGTTTTATAATTATGTCTACCCTATGATAAATGTCTGTGCACGTCACTGTTTAAATCTAACTATACTAATATTACAAAGCTGAATAGTTTGTTTGTTTCTGAATCTCAGGAACTGCTGGTTCAAATCGGAAAATTCTTTGTTTTCTTAAAGGGGTGACACAGCCCCTCAATATGAACAACTTTTCCTATGTCATTATGCTGGGAACTGAAAAAAATATTTTCAATTTTACATATGGCCTAGTTGTCATCATGGCAGGCTGCCACACCGGTGGTCCCGGGTTCGATCCTCGGTCAGGTCACAATGGTACGATCTTTTTCAGATGTTTAAATCCCTGAAATTGTTGACCTTCCCATGCATATATATATTAGAAATTTGTGTATTTGTCAAAACCAATCAACGTCTGTTTGCTACACTAACTGATACAAGAAAGAGAGTAGAAAATATTCGTTAGTAAATGCCGGTCATAATACGGCCCTTGAAAAGGCCCTGAGAAAAAGTGTATTTAGTGGCACCTATTATTTATAATAAGTTACCTGACAGTTTTAAGGATTTAAATGTGATGACTTTTAAACGACAATTGAAATTATTTTTGACTAAAAAATGTTATTACGCTATTAATGTTTATTTAATTGACAATTTACAATGTTCATATTATAATTTCAAATAGATTAATGACTTAATTATTGTACCTATGTCCTAATTTGGGCAGGACACGGCTGCACTAACACTATTGTCAGTACTTTTTATTTAGGTACCTGTTATCCACAATAAAGATTATTTGTATTAAAAAACAAGTTCATCTTTTTATGTATTTGTTTTAAAATATACAATCGTTGATAATTTGTTAGTGTCCCGTGTCATCATCAGGTCTTTATAGTCTCCACTACAGGAGCACGACCCTCTCTGTACTACTAGAGCCATACTTGGCCAGAGTAGCCAGAGGACTTGGCCTACACTCTCCACGCTGGTAAAGTTATAATATCACTAAAACCATAGCATAATACTTGTTTGTCAAAGGATATCATTCAGAAAGTCATCAATACTATAACTAGTGGTTCTGCGCGAACAGTAGACCTCGCGAGCCCTTTCTACCAACATCCACATTCGTACCAGTTTTCCATGTTTTTGAAGATTCATATCTCTTTAAATAATGCAATTATGAAAAAATTTTAACATACGGATTTTTTTAGTAAAAAATCATTACTCTATTGGTACTATCCGGCGAGGAATCAGGGGACTACTCTTGTATGGAAACACGGCCCTTGAGCACCGTGTTTAGTATGCTTTTGTACACATTAAGTTAGTGTGATCCTCTTCAAGATCGGAAATATCGGAATAGCGAACTTGGCATGGGTGAATGGGAGGCAAAGTTTCAGTACCCGTTTTTATAGTTGTTATGTTACCAATTGGTCAAAATTTTAATAGGACGCTAATTTTCAACTATTATGGCGGACAAACATGCGAACTTTACGTTAAGAAGTGGCAAGTTGAAGTTTACGTAATAAATAAGCCCCGGGTTCAAGTGACAGGATAGCATGTGAATCTTTTTTATTTATTTTTAACTTTTATTTCAGGATTCTAAGTTTATTCAGTGTTTTCAATTATAAAAGTAATACGCAGTATTATGCTTTAAGCAAAAAAATATTTTTCATATTTTGATATTTGTTCCTTAGGGAAAGTTGTTCAATTTCACTCCCTCCCCCACTTCACGTACTTCAACTTCTTTCATAAATATACAGAAAATTGATTTCAGACAACTTTTGGGCAAATTGCCGACTGTAAACACGTTCAAGTTTATCGTATAAAAAAGTTGTTCGGACAAAAAAGTTGCGTCTTAATGAGAATAACAAAAAAGTCTAAAGACATTTTTGATTTTTTTTCCAAATAGCTGTGCTGTGAGTTTTTGTAAGTTTCGGATCCCCATATAACCGCCATTTTTAAAAATTTCGAAAGCTTACACGACAAAAAAATTCTATATAATTACCGAACCTGCTTACAAAATTTCATGAGAATCGGTTGAGAAATGTGACCTGTAGGCGAGAACAGACAGACAGACGGACAAAAGAATTTTGGGCAAGTGGAAACTGAGACGCTTCGCTCGCTTCGCTCGCTCGGTCAATAACATTAGATAGTAATATTTCAAATATATTTTTTTTAAACAAATTGTAATTTAATGTTTTAAGATGCTGTGTAAGCATTAACTTTAAAACCCAAATAAAATTACCTATCTGTGTCTGCTTCCGTTTTCCCATACATACTTCCTTTTTCGCCATGACGGCCTGTGATTGGTCGCCCGAGGACGAGTCAAAAAAAAGATGGCGTACGAGTCTAGTTGAACAGCGCCGTGCGCTGATATAATTTCCAATTAAAACGACTGCTAAGAGCTTTGCTGGCCAAAAACAACCCTAAATCTTCATCGCGTGTATGTGATGGTGTACCACTAGTGTAGGCAGTGAGAAATAATACAGTTCAAACAGAAAGATTGCCAGCCGGCCGGCACGAGGCCCCGTCGCAGGCGAATCCTTTTCCAGAGTCCTGTCCACCAGTGGATCCAGGTTAGTGTTTACTGTTTTTCCTTGCTGTGATTCTGGGGTTGATCGGAGAATGCAGTAACTCTTCCAGAAAGTCGCAACAGATGCTCTGTTAAATGATTAAATATTTTAATAGCCATGCAATAACAATTTTTTGAGTAAAGAGCCTTTGCGACGGTACATATAATTTTTTGAATGTCTTGTCTTTGAGCCTACGATATCCTTATTTTTGGAAATAGATATTCATGTTTCAAAAGACACATTTCAAAAATATACATGCTTGGCAGAGGGAGTATGGAGAGCTTTCGTAAGTAGCAGCTCGGGAGGCCGGGGGCGCGTTTCCGATTCCTACATATTGCAAGATACATTTATTGCAGGTTAATAAAAAGCTTGTAAAAATAATAAGGTTATACAGGTTATGTAGTCAAAGGTATTAAATATGAGTAAAAGGTAACTTTTGCTACCACAAATGTATTAAAAATCTTTTTCGGGATCTTACTCAACAGTGGCGCCAACTAGTGAGCACAAAAACGGTAGCCCCCATTCGATTGTATGGTTGTTAAGGTTTTCTACCCCGTAGGTACGTCCATAATTTACGAGTATAAACTGGTGTAATACCTATAGGTAGTATCGTTGAGTTAGTACGACTCAAGTTTACAACTTACTGTGGGGCTAGCTCAAGTTGTGTGATATGTCCCTTTATATTTATTTATCAATATTATGAATTTTCAAGACTTTGAAATTGGCGTTTTCTATAGAGAATTTCGAGTAAATATAATTTTCCATAGTCACGTTTTTAGTATCGTTTCGGGTTTGGTAAATTCAACTAAAGTGAAATTTTGCATGTATTTACGGAAAACATAGGTAGGTAAGCGAGATTTACCCATTATAAAATTTACAAAAAGTGAGAAAAATAATAGAAAAATTACGACATTTCTGATCAAAATGGACATCTGAAATGTGTTCTTGTCATGAGTATTTTTCAAAATAATTAAATTCAGAAAAACAAAAAAAATAATGCATGCCGAATGTTAATAATATAGTCCACATTCAGATTTAAATTAAAAAAAAAACTGAAAATCATAGTCATTAGGAACAAAATGCGGAAACACGACAATTTTATAATTAAATACCCATTACCTACGTCCTACGTCTATTACGCACAATAACAACAAGTTTTGAGAAATCTACATGTGATAAGCTTTTTGGCACAACCAAACAACAACATGAAAGATCATAAAACAACAAACGTATTGGTGACTGATATACTTACGCTTTATCACACAAATTCCTGTAATTCTTGTAGCGCAATGTTTATTAATAATTACAAATAAGCAGTAACACAAAATACTACGCGTATGGACAAAACTACAAAATTATGATTGTTTAAAATATCTGCTGTGTCCCTTGCAGTGTCATACAGGGCCGGGTTTAGGGTGAGGCAAACGGGGCTACAACCCCGGAGCATCCACAAAAGAGAAACCCCCAAAACATAATAGTCTATGAAAAAAAAACAACTTTGAAAGAGGTCGGATTGCTTCGTACCAAATTTCAAGATTCTGAGTTTACGGAAAGTAAGGGTACTTTCATCTTCAATTCAATCAAACAAGGGTGTTTGATTCCCTTACGAATGTTGAAAAAATTGCGGAATAAATGGCTGTATCTTTTGATTGGGTTGACTTAGAAGTTTGACTATTTAAACAACTCCAAGGGGCAGTATAATTTAGTATTTGATATGAATTTCAGCTTGATACCTCCACGCGTTTCTAAGAAAAAAGTTCTTAACAGACAGACGAACAACAAAGTGATCCTATAAGGGTTCCGTTTTTTTTTTTCTTTTAAGTTACGGAACCCTAAAAAGAATATACTTGGTTTTACAATAAATTATTTTTTGCAAAACTCGACTGAAAATACTGTCCATTTTATTTGAAAATAATTTGAAGTCAGGGGGCCTCCACTCCTTTGTTGCCCCGAGGCCTCCAGACCTCTAAATCCAGCATTGGTGAAATACCTCTGAGTACGTTAAACTAGTATTATACCGATAACTAGGTAAATTACACAACTCTCACACCCTACCCTATATATTCGCAACCGGTTGGTTAAAATGAGTGCGTTACCCCAGCCGACTAAGTGCTCCTTTTACGAATTGATAAATGCAAATAATTAGATCATTACTTCGTGTAAATGTCCCCGAAAGTAAATAATTTGACACCCCGCCGTTTCAGAGATAATGAGGAAAATAAAATTCGGCTGGCGTAACGTTACCCCAGCCGACTTTTTTTGATTCCGTCGGTTTATCTGGATAAAAAGTATGCACAAAGATAGATTGAATTTGCTCTCAAATGTCCCCGATAAAATTAAATTTGACACCTTTATGGATTTCGAGTTATTTCATTTTCTGCTGCGGTAACGTTTGGCCAATCTCTGTATCTCTGAAACCGTAAGACGCAGAATCATGATTTTTTTTATACGTATAGAACGGAATTTGTCACCATTTGACACCTAGTTATCTTAAATATTAATAATATGGTTTGCTAGTAATAAATATTATTCTGAAAACCATAATTTCGGTTCTAGTTATTAAACGAGGGAACCCTGAAAATTCAAACTAGTCCTAATAGATGCCTCTTATAGAGACATACAAAACATAAAAACTTTCATCAGCCTTATCCAAAGCATTGGCAAGTTATAATGATATTACTGGTTCCAGAAAGCCAGATTCTGGGCTCTCGATTTAAACGAGGAAAATAATAATTTCCTTTTACCTGGCTGATTCCATATTTAAACAATAATTAGACACTTTATCGAAAAACATACATACCAATTTTTAGCTTGATATACTTTCGTATATAAGAAATAATAATTAAAAACTAAACCTAGATATTTTTTTCCGATTACCCGACCAAGTTCTGATGTGCATCTGAAAGCGGCTGCGGCATACTACTAGATATACTTCCATATTCGACGGCATTGTATTCTAAATTGGATGGTACAGGCGAGTGGAAATTTTTTAATAAAAAAATATATGCCTTATATAATGGAATTACTTATTTCCTCCATACTTATACTTTATAATGTATTGATTCCTAACGGGATTGACCAAGTCTATTATTGCAAGACCAAAGGCAGCTATAGGTAATATTGGAAATACGAGTATGTAATACTTGCTTTGTTAGATAGAATTAGAAAAAAATACAACTGCACTTGCTCGGAACTGCAATTTCATTGGCTAATGTGCGCGAGCGGGACAGCGCAGCAATAGTCCCTAGTTTTGCTCGCGCATAATAACAAATCCTAACTAATATTATAAATGCGAAAGTGAGTTTGTTTGTTACGCTTTCACGCCGTAACTACTGAACCGATCATCATGAAATTTTGCATACAAGTTCTCTGGAGTGCGGAGAAGGACATAGGCTACCTTTTATCCCGGGAAATAGTACTACTCCCGAGGGATCGACATTGACGCGGGCAAAAACTAGTATATATTTTTTTTTATTTTCAAAGAAGGACACAAAAAAGTATTGATACTCTGTACTGTGGTACCGACTACTTTTGATTTCGAACAAATCTTTGTAAGATGTCCCCTACATCTTCGCATAAAGCAATGCACAATAAAACAAGCAGTACATAATATAGAAAAAGAAATACGGACTTCTAGTTCATTTGTTTAGCTAATAACGACGCGTTTTCCTAGTTGATGGATACACATTTTACTCCCAATTTGTAAAACTGACACTTTATACGCGAGAGCAGCAAAAATAAATAACACTCAAGATTTTTTTTATTTATCTCTTGATAGTCTTACCTTATAGAATATAACCTTGTTTTCGTTGGTTTTTGATTACCAACTACGGTGACAGTTGGATTGAACTATTATGCAGGCGGCAGACCTCTATTTAAGAGGTCTGCCTTAAAATCATTCAAACAAAAAAAAATATAAAAAGATATTTTATTTACATTATTAGTATGTAGACATTGCCATTTAAGTAATAGTTTTGCTGAAAGAGAAAATCTGTAAGTCACCCTAAGGTTTCATTCATCATCATCATCATCATCATCATTTTGAATAGGTGTCACGGTCAATCGGCCATGCACACCCTGGTGTCAGAGTTCTTCGAAACCGCCTCTCGGCCTCTGACGTGGTTCCTTTAACGACTACCAGATGGCAGCCGGACCACCGGCTTAACGTGCCTTCCGAAGCACGGAATCATCTTTATTATCGGACAATCAGGTGATTCACGTCTGCAATGTCCTACCAAACTGGAAACAACTAAACAAAATATGCTTCCGGTGGAAATCGAACCCACGACCCCCGGGTCAACAGGCAAACGCCTTAACCACTGGACCACGGAGGCTGTTTCTGCTGTTGACCCTAAGGTTTCATTTATTAAATACGAGTCTTTATAATATTAAAATTAATCCTAACAATTTTTTTACTTGAATATACCCAACCACTTATTATTACTGTGCAGATTTTAGAAGGTATACGTTATGTATCGTACGGCCGCTTTTAGATGCACATTCGAACTTGGTCGGGTAATCGGGAAAAATTATCTAGGTTTAGTTTTTATTTATTATTTCTTATATACGATAGTATATCAAGCTGAAAATTTGTATGTATATTTTTGGTTAAAGTGTCTAATTATTGTTTAAATATGGAATCAGCCAAGTGGAAGGAAAGTATTATTTTCCTCGTTTAAATCGACAGCCCAGAATCTGGCTTTCTGGAACCAGTAATATCATTATAACTTGCCAATGCTATGGATCAGGCTGATGAAAGTTTTGATGTTTTGTATGTCTCTATAAGAGGTATCTATTAGGACTAGTTTGAATTTTCAGGGTTCCCTCGTTTAATAACTAGAACCGAAAATATGGTTTTCAGAATAATATTTATTACTCGCAAACCATATTATTAATATTTAAGATAACTAGGTGTCAAATGGTGACAAATTCCGTTCTATACGTATAAAAAAAATCATGATTCTGCGTCTTACGGTTTCAGAGATACAGAGATTGGCCAAACGTTACCGCAGCAGAAAATGAAATAACTCGAAATCCATAAAGGTGTCAAATTTAATTTTATCGGGGACATTTGAGAGCAAATTCAATCTATCTTTGTGCTTACTTTTTATCCAGATAAACCGACGGAATCAAAAAAAGTCGGCTGGGGTAACGTTACGCCAGCCGAATTTTATTTTCCTCATTATCTCTGAAACGGCGGGGTGTCAAATTATTTACTTTCGGGGACATTTACACGAAGTAATGATCTAATTATTTGCATTTATCAATTCTTAAAAGGAGCACTTAGTCGGCTGGGGTAACGCACTCGGTTAAAATCCTTATTCTACATTTTTCTGCCGGCCTATTTGCTAACTCAGTGTACAACGTTTTGATACTCACTTCAAAAACATTACGTTTGAAATGAAATGAAATAGAATTTTATTCAGATTTGAATATCATGTATCTCTTTCTGAACGTCATATTATTATTTTTAATACTTGCAAAATCGGTAAGCTACTAGCGTTTCGAAACGACCACTGCCGAGAAGAATACGCCGAAAGAAACTTAGTCCAGTATATGTTTAAGCCCGAATGTATTTTAAAGTGGCTATCAAAACGTTGTACACAGAATTAGCAAATAGGCCGGCTGGTCAGATTGAATGAAAGACCGGCACGAATCATTCGTGGCCTTTTCTTCAATTTCTCATCCACTACACAGGCTTTTAGTATTGCTATAAAGGAAGCTAGCGTCATTTCTGTATTTACACTAATTTGTGCTAGTCACCAGCACCACAAAGATTTCAGATCCGACGGCAAAAATCGGAACTACGGATGCCTTAAACTAATCTTCAGCGGTTTCATATTAAGTCACCGGTTCTAGCGCCGCCGTGACCTATGTGGATATATTTGTGCTGGTGTTGAGATGAAGTGGGGTCACATCGTCCGTTGAATTTGAGATAACGACAAATATATAAACATTTAACTCCTAGTTCCCGCATCATAACACAGAAGACCACGTTAGTACTATTAACTAAGAAGATGGCCTTTAAAGTGAGTCTGATTTTTTATATTTTATTTTATTGAACAATGTCTATTTAATCAACATATTTAGTTCAATCATTAGAACTAAATATGTTGATTAAATAGACATTGTGTGTAATAGACTTGTTCTGAGTAATGATTCTGATTGTACTAAATGTTGTCAAAATATGGTCAATATTTACCATATTTTGACAACATTTGGTACAATCGATGCTTGTAATCTTCATAATAACCCTCTTATTCTAAAAGTCAAAGTCAAAAAATGTATTGCATAGATTTAAAAAAAAATTGCGTCTCATGTATCTCTTTTTGAACGTCATAAGAGTTCCCGTTGTTATCATTTGTTCCTAATAGAACTATTCTTGAATTGAAATACTAATTGAATATTATGTTCAAAACTTATCCATACTACTATTATAAATGCCAAAGTACTCGTAGCTCTGTCTGTCTGTTTGTTGGGTGCTCATCAACCACTGAAATGATTTAGATGAAATTTGGTATGCATTTAGTTTGAGGCACAGGTTGACACTATATCTAAGATCCTAACCCATTAAATCTGGTATGGCAAATAAGAAAACCGTTCTTTTGGTCGTGGGTCAAAAATACAGTTAACAGACCTATAGGACAAAATTTGTCCACAACAGAGTTAACAAACCTTAAAATTGTTTGTCTGTAAAGTCGGTTTACGGACGATAATTTCACGCGATAACGCTGGAAGAGAGTAAATGCGCCACAAGCCTCGTGCCTCTATCGCTTGTTCCGCGCTCTTGCATGCACTAGGAACGTGACCCTTTTTCGTGCGTGTAGCCGGCTTTCATCGGTTTATAAGGCTAACGTCTTACAAATCGACTCACTTCAAAAGTTAAAAGTGAGAATTTATTAACTATTTATTTTCTTTTCCAGATTGCGTGTGTGGTATTAGCTCTAGCTGTAGCTAGCTATGGTACGTATTTTACTAGCTTATTTGTGTTTTAATGCTGGATCCTTTCTGTTTCCATAACACCTGCTACGTTCTAGTTGCTCGTTAGCATATCTTGAGCTTGAACTAGTGATATACCTTTTTTTTTTCAACACTAGCGGCCCCGACTTTACACAGGTAAATAATTTTCTAGGTATTACACATTTAATTTACCTAAATCACTGAATGCTTTCTAAGTCTTTAATATATAGTCTATATTCATCAGAGATAGTGTAGGATTCGAAT
This sequence comes from Elegia similella, assembly GCA_947532085.1. NCBI lineage: Eukaryota > Metazoa > Arthropoda > Insecta > Lepidoptera > Pyralidae > Elegia > Elegia similella. The sequence goes on along the minus strand of OX383942.1, from coordinate 17,408,482 downwards.
GGAAAAATAATTTTTCGTATCGGTCCAGTAGTTTCGGTGCCTATTCCATGCAATCAAACAATCAAATCTTTTTATAATATTAGTGTAGAAGTGTAGGTTAAAGAGGCTTACATGAGCCGGCGCCATCCATAATTTATATCCTTTACTCCTAAATCGCAACAAATCTAAGACAGTGCTTCGCTGGAACTTGTAGGTTGTAGTATTTTACAGTGTTAGATATTTTTACTTGATCTTATTTATCTATATATGTATTTGTTATAAAATATTGTATCGTTGAGTTAGTATCCCATAACACAAGTCTCGAACTTACTTTGGGGCTAGCTCAATCTGTGTGAATTGTCCGTATATATTTATTTATTTAGGAGTATAAAATTATCATGGAGGTCTCATCCGTTTATTATATAAGTATCTGTATTTTATGAACATAATAAGTACCTAGGTATTTGATTAAGTAATTTTCCTGTCGATTCGTTAGTATACATGGTGAAATTTTGATCGTTTTGGACCCTTAAAGGGGTAACTCAGACCATCAATATGAACATTTTTTTCTATGGGACCAATGCCGGGAACTCAAAAAAAATTCGACATTTCCATACAAAAGAGTCCCGCCGCCCGGCCAGTTGTATGGTAAAGTCGATTTTTTTTTTGATTTCCCACCATTGGTCCCATAGAAAAAGTTGTTCATATTGATGGTCTGAATCACCCCTTTAAGGGTCCAAAACGATAAAAAATTCACCGTGTATTATTTTATTGCTTGCATTATACAGGGCCTGAGTAAGTCATGCAATAAGCAAAAACAAAATTTCCAGGCATAGATGTGTACTTCATGCAGGGCATTGAATTCAATATAATTAAGTCCACAAGCAAAAGGCTCAGCTTTGTGATAGACATACGAGGTGTTATCTGGAAATAAAATTATTACTAAGTACTTAAATATTTTTATCATAAGAATAACATATCTTAGGCCAAGAAATTAATTGAAGGAATATGTAATGGACCTAATATAGATTCGGCCACTGGTGTGATTTATCTTGTATTTTTTAGCTCGCCCAGGGTATAGTGGCTACAGTCAAAGTGGTCTAAACGGCTTCGGAGACAAGCACGAAGGTAACAAGGGAGGATTTAGTGGTGGTCAAGGAGGTAGCCAGGGAGGATTTGGTGGTCAAGGAACTAGCCAGAGAGGATTCGGTAGTGGACACGGCAGCCAGGGGGAGCTTGGCATCCATTCTGGTAGCCAAGGAGGGTTTGGTGGTGGACACGGGAGTCACGGTTTCGGAAGCAACGACGGTGGTTTCGGAGGTGGACAAGGAGGTTTTGGTAGCAACCAAGGAGGATTGGGCGGTGGACACGGCAGCCAGGGAGGGTTTGGAGGCCAGGGGCAAAGCGGACATGGCGGCTTCGGCAGCGAAGGTTTCGGCAACAGCGGTCATAGCCAAGGGGGATACGGGGGAGGACATCACGGACACCAGGGGGGCTACCAACAGCACGGGTATTAGGATTTAGTGTTACTTACATGTAATGTAAATATCTTTTTGTATTAAATTGAGTTTTATACAATGTAAATATTTCATTTATACTCATTTGAATGCAAAGCGGCGACTATAGAACAAAACTATGTAGTATAATATAATAAACAAAAGCTGCTTCAGGTATGTAATCCTTACTAATATTATAAATGCGAAAGTGAGTTTGTTTGTTTGTTACGCTTTCACGGCGTAACTACTGAACCGATCATCATGAAATTTTGCATACAAGTTCTCTAGAGTACGGAGAAGGACATTGGTACGCTACCTTTTATCCCAGGAAAAAGAACTATTCCCGAGGGATCGACAGTGACGCGGGCGGAGCCGCGGGCGAAAGCTAGTTAGGTATATTAATATTTGTTAGGTTGTGTCTTGAACAAATGAAACGTCCTACTTCTAAGTCGAACTAGAGGGAACAGGAATGGCAAGTCTTAATTTTAAAAAAACACGACTAACTTGCCAAAAAATGTGTAGCCTATGTCACTCGGAAGGGTGTTCGGATCCTAACGAAGTCCTTTGAGGCAATTAGCAGGCATGGTGGTATAAAGAATCTCACATCCTAACTATAATACTTATTTTAAATGCGAAAGGTAATTGGTTTCTGTTATGTAGGTATGTGTTTAGGCGACTTTACGTGCGTGTGTGTTTGCTGCGACCCCACCATGTTGAAGGTCCGAATAAACAGTGTGCTATTAGCTTGTTTGTTTGTGACACCTTCAGGCCCTATATACTGAAGCGATCGACATGATATTTAGCATACCCATTGTCTGGAGTACGAAGAAGGACATAAGGGTACATGTTATCCCGGGAAAAAGTACTATTCTCGAGGGATCGACAATGACGCGGGTGGAGCCGCGGGTGAATACTAGTACTTACTAATTTACATAGGTACTTAATACGTACCTACATACTAACATACACTCCATTTTTTGCAGTCGTGTCATCAACATCTGCCAGTTTTCCATTTGCCCACTGTTTATAAACGTGGCCTTAGGTTAACCTTGACCTGATTATCATATTGTTATGACTCTCTTTATAAACTAAGTACTGGTATTCACTGATAACACCGATAACATTAAAATTAAACCAGACGATCTCTGTGGCTCCGTGGAATGGCTACCACAAGTACCTTGGAATCGCAGGGTTCGATCCCCAGCCAGGTCATGATAGAAAATAATGTTTAATATATATTGGCCTGACTTTTGTATGGACATACCTAAGTTCATAACTTACTGTAGGCCCTATTTATAAAAAAAACTTCAATTATGATAAGTGCCATATATGCCTAATATATTCATTCAATATCGACTGAGCCCTTATGAAGATTAGAAATTCGAAAAAGCATTGGTTTAGTAGTAAATTGGTGTGCTTACATATAGATATCCGAACATACTTCGGAATAGAAGAAAATAACGTCCCAAAACTCGCGCTTTTCGAAATACTAGAAGTTCGTCAGCCCACATGCGACTCGGAGTTGATCGCCTCATCTTCACAAGAGCTATGAGCCCCATCTCATAAGTCCTTAAGGTCTTATGAGTTAGCGAGCGAGAGACTGCAAAATCAAACACTATAGAAGGTAAATATAAAGTTTATGGCAGACACCAAGATCCAGGGACCATGGCAGGATCCTGCCTTTTGGGTAGGTAGTTTTAGCCCTTTATTTTAGGCTCTGGCAGTTTCGATTGCAGATTTCTGAGTCTGCAACTATCTGGTAGTATTACACTGTAATCCAGTAATATCAGGCCGTTTTAGCCTCAATAGTTGTGTAGCTATCCGCCCGGGAGTGAACCGGCCAACTGTTTCCCAAAAAAATTTTAATCCGGGACGGCAAACTTAAAGACTCCATTTGAAATTGTGCTTGAGGCTTCACCGTGGGCTCCCAATGAGACAGGAGTCTGTCTATAAGCTCAATCGCTACTGAATTCAGTCGCCGATTAGAGAGACGTCGCAATACGTTAGACACGAATAAAGATATCTCCATTCGTGTGTAACGTAATGCGGCGCGGCGTCCCTCTACTTAGTAGCTGAAGCAGGCCTGTCTCGCTCCCCGTGTCGGTAATAGCGACACGGGTAGGTGTGTTTTCCGCCGCGCGAAGGTATGTTTTCGATAGCGACTCGCTTTCGAAAACATACCGACGACCTCTTCAAAGGGGAATACCTAACAAATGCGGTAGAAACGACGCGCGTTTGGTCACATGTGTTCACCGACTTCAACGAATCATGAATCGTTTGTTCAGAGCTATACCTATGTTTAAAATTGGCTTGCAATGGATTCTGTAGGTATAAAAGCTAAAGTAAAGGTGCTGCATTCTGACGCGAGCTAAATTACACTGTATTGCTAACTGCAATGAGTTGATATTTCTTTGAATACCTTTGCAGACTGCGACTTCTGTACGTAAGAAAAAGTACTTTTTCTGTGGCTGAAGTGTAATTGGGCTTTAAGACATAATACTCCATACACTGACATGTGTATGGAATATTTTGTCTAGGATGTAAATGAAAAACAAAGTTAGAAAATAAAACAATATTATTTATTTTACTGCAGTACACAATCTCTAAGTAGGTATCGTCATACATTTTAGTTGACCGGTACAATAATACTCTTCTCCGAACTAAGTCCCTGGTCATACTGGTCGCGCAGGCGTAAGTCACAAGCTTAACTTCATGAATACTCGTTTATACAAAGCGTTTTTAGCAAACTTGAGATTATTTTTCGATAAAAATATATTGATTTAATAATACTAATAGGGTTTATGCGGGCTGGAGACTTCTACAGATGATTGATAGTTGTTATCTTGAAGAAAAATCGTCGAAGCGCCCAACGTCAACTTTGGAAACGACATTTAGGGTTTACTCAAACAAAATAAAGTTCGGAGTGGCGTTTTATCAAAGCAGTATATATCGAATTTAAATTCAATATAAATTGGCACTTATTACGTTGTCGCCAAAATGACAACCTGTTAGGATTCTTTTGACATAATTATGTCTAGAGACCTGGAGAACATCTTATGGGCCCGTACTACCTCACACTGCTTTGCATGATTGTCTGTAATATCAATAATAATGAAATACTCAAGTAGAAATAAAAATGCAGCAACGTTCAGGACTAACTCTGGTAACTATCTGACTCAAAAACACGATTGCGTTAAATTTTCTCGATAGAAAATAAATTGCAAAGTTGCCTCCAAATCACGTCTAATTTATAACTCGGTATACAGCATTATTCACCAAATACATTAAAATTAACCTTGAAACTTTTGATTATAATTACATTACAGATAAGCAGCCATCATGTATTCTGTTTCTTTTTCGAATAACCCTTGAATATTCTTAAAAAACGGAAATATCCAAAGTAGCCAACGCGTTTAGACCACGGTTTAGTTAGACCATCCGCGTTTGTACCGCGACGCCGCCTGGCCTATGGCGGGCCGTTAAGATGCCATACGGTTTTTAAGGGGCTAAAGTTTTAATTAACCAAAACGCAGTGTAAATAGCGCCACAGCGGTGGAGAATGCGTTTTGCCACTACGCGCCTGCGTATCCCATGTGACCCAGGCCTAAAGGCAACTCAACGTGAAGCGAATTGTTATATAAATGTATTTATTTTATAAGACAACCTACGTTTCCGTATTATAGAAAAATACACGTCCTCAGTGCTTTAACCCTATCTATGACTGCTAATTTATTATTTATTTTATTACACTGTGCATATCTCGTAAACTGTGACGATAAAATTACATAGTAACGTTAACAAATGCACCCTCGATGATGTTATATATTCCGATAGACTACACACTATGATTAAACCGTGAGTTACCGCCAACATAAATAAATTACTGCGTCTAAATAAATATTTTAATCTACTATTTACAATCACTAACAATTATATACACAGATCAATAATTTAATAAAAAAAAGGAAAATAAAAGCGTTATCTATGTCTCAACTAACATTAAAGCATTTAAGAAGGCGAACAAACGAACACTATTATTACAATTACAATCGATACGTCTTAGGGCTTTTACACGCCGGACGTGTTTTCGACGCGTTCGAACTCGTATGATACAGAAACACAGGCAATAACGAACATTAAGGAATATGGTTTTTACTAGCGCACTTGTGTTGTACAAGCACTAGATCTCTAGCTCCAACGACACAACAAAGATAACCTCTCGACAAAGTTGGATTAGCGCTCTTTCATTCGCTGTTTTAAGTAAAGTACCACACAAAGTGCCATACCATGTCTTTATATCTACGAGCGTAAAGAACTAGGCTTCCTGTTCCGTCGACTTCATTAGATATAACGACCTGGTAATGTATGATGTAAGGAAATGAACCAATAACACGCCCAGTCTGCAAACGCCCTAAGCACTGAGAAATTCTCGCTTTGCGTCATTCATAAACAATCAATAACATTTGTTTGTATCTTATACGCGACTCTGTTACCCTGTGTTGCGAAGCGATATCCACTTTAACTAAATATAATTTTACGCTACATTATAATACAAATAATCATCAAACCGCACGACATCCAGCGCATAACCCCATTTCAACAGTATGCTCAGAGCATACGTAGATTTTGTGTGTCAAAGAGTACAAAAAATTATGACCAGCGATGTAAGGTTAATATCGCGAACAGTTATAAAAGAACATCAGTCAAGAACATTACTGAAATAATTTCTTAAGTCGAACCAGTGATTTTTTCTCAAAATTACAAAATAATACATTGGTAAAGAGTTGGTGTAGGCCCTCTTCAAATTAGCAATCGCCCATAGACACCTATATCATTTATAAGTCAGGTAAGAAAATTAGATACAATAATAGTGCAAAAAATGACTAGGCTAGGGGTTATACGCCGAAAGTTGCTTTTCATACACATGGAAAACATTTAGGAAAGTTAAAAGTTTAATAGATAATAAGGAATCATATAGAATAGGTCAAAATCAATATGTTAGAATATTTATACGTTACAACTGACTCAAAATTAACACATCTATAGATATCCGCACCAAAAGCGAGCTCTAATGAAGCTTTATTTAAAAATAGATATGTTAATAAACTTTTATTCAAAATAAATGTACCTTTACAAACAACGACCAATTTAGTCTGTTGACTTTTAACGAGATTATAATCTGTCAGAATTAACCGCTAAAGATAATTTTAGAAAAACAGAAGGTATTTAAAAGTTTTTTTCCAGGTGAGGCATTTTGATTTGCGTGATTCTGATCGCGCAATTATGTCTTTGCGCTTTCCTTCTAGCGCAAAGACGATATTATTAAATGCGATGCCGCACCCGGGGCTTGGCTCCGCGACGCCGTTTATATCGCGCGATAAACTATCCCCATCTCGCTCTTTGATATTACGGAAAACAATATGGCATTAGTCATTGTTGACATAAACATTGTCGAACGAGCCCAATTTTAATTCCTCGTTACTTTGTTACGTTTTTAGAACAGAAATTGGCCTATTGTTGTCGGAACAGTTAGCCCACATGTCCGTGCCTTACTTTTTTTTTTATTGATTGAGTATTACTATTCTATTCTGAGGCAGGCGTCGACACGGAACGGACGTATCCGCAAACCATAAGAGGTCACTATTGACTGACTCGATCTTGATAATGAAATATTATACGTGAAAAATAGTTTTTATAACCAGACTAAACATAGATTCAGTGTTCTATCATGATATCAAATAAATTCAAAATCAAATAATCTATTGTTATTTTATCTCTACAAATATTGAGGATTTCAAGACCAAACAATAACAAGAAATGATCAAACTCGGGGAAATTTGCGCCATCTTGCATAAAATTGTGCGAAACTAAATATTCGGCAAATTCTTTTTCGATATACGATAGGTACACATAAATAATCTATTTATTAGAATAGCTGCTTTATGAACGATTTTAATTGTTTCTTTATAAATTTATCATTATTAACAATAGAAAGAACGAATCTCCAATTAGCTAATAACACCTATTCGCCACACAAATCTCTAATTTGTGCAAACAAATAATACTTAGACATTTTACTAACTCGAAGTAGAAAAAATAAACAAACTTACTACAAACTTGGCAACGATTACCGAAATTCTCCGATCTTAAGAACACTTGGCATCACCATGAAAAATTTTAAAAAGCTGAAACGCTTAGATTCTCTTTTGCCCAGAGCAATGCTGTATCATAAGAAATATTTGCGAGGCAAGGGAAAGAGTATTCTGAAATTAGTCGGGTCAGCCGACCATTTGCTTACTTTTGACAACTGCGGTGTAATATTTTGCTGGTCACTTCAAACTCCATTAAAAAAACCTCCACTACGGTGTATACATGGTGAATAAAAGGGATGATTCAGCTCGCGTTATGAACAACTTTTCTTATGGGAAAAAATGCTGGGAATTTAAAAAAATTTTTTGATGCTTCCATGTAAATTGACCGGCCGGCCGAAAATTTTTGTATGGAACTGCCCATTTTTTTAGTTCCCAGCATTGGTCCCATAGGAAAAGTTGTTCATATCGACGTGCTGAATTATCCCTTTAAGGGTCCAGATCGATCAAAATTTCACCGTGTATACAATATGTAAAGAAAACCCTGTCCGATCCTTGATGGAAAAGAAAAGATGAAGGGGTGATTCAGGCCGTCGATACGAACAACTTTTCTTATGAGACCAACGCTGGAAACTTAAAATTTTTTTTTGTTTTCACCTACAGATTGACCGTGCGGATGAACATATTTTTTGAAAAGTTAATTTTTTTTGGAGTTCCCAGCTTTAATCCCATAGGAAAAGTTGTTCATATCGACGGGCTGAATCACCCCTTCAAGGATCGGACAAGGTCTTCTTTCTTTACATATTGTATAGTTAAAATTAGTCAATCGTACGAAACCCGCAATGTATTTTGAAGTGACGATTAGAATGTTGTACACCGTAGATGTTAAAATTTAGGAAATAGGGCTGCTGGTAATCTGTGATTGGCCAACAACGTGTCAGTTGTCACTGCTTGTCAAGTATCATCCAATAACAGCAGCCTATACGACACAGTGCCGCCATCTGGTGGTCAATTCTGAAAACCCACTTATAGTCTGTAGGTATTGAGGAATTATCGTTCTACTCGCATATATTTTCCCATGCGAAAAAAGCGTGTGTATACTTCGCATATTCGCTATTCGTAAATAACATCCAAAAAAGTATTTCTGACATCGTTGGTACGGCGATCAACTTGGTTAATAGTTTGACTATTTTTGACGACTTACTTAGGGCAAAGACGCATAATTAGAAGTACTGCGTTTTTGTGAATTTTTGCTTTTGGCAAATGCGTATCTAGCTTATCGATGTACAGACGGCTGCAGAGAAATGTGGGTCCTCTTAGTAGTGACACTATACTGAGAGGTGGTCAGATTTCTCTGCAGCTGTCTGTATACACATCGGTTCTTAAGTCAATGTAATAAGGTCTAAAATGGAATACAATTGTATAAATATCAATGCTCGTTGTTGTACCTACAATGAAAACGCACCAATGATGATATTACCACACATATAGACCCAAACACATTCTAAATACGCGTACGCTGAATATAGCACATTTTGGCCACATATCTTCTTTTGACCGCCAGTGAACAAATTCCGGACTGTCTCTTCAAATTCACATTTTCACAGGCATTGTATTTTTTTGCTTTTCGTGAGTGTTAGTAGCCAACATTGTTGTCAGATGTTTCAAGCTTAAAGGCATCTGACATAGCTCGACAAAACAGCCGGGACCAACGGCTTATCGTGCCTTCCGAAGCACGGAGGAGCTCGAGATATTTTTATGCTACTTGCGGTCACCCATCTTACTGGGGACTGCGCCGGGGTTTCTTAACATGGGTAAGCGTTTATGCTCACGCCGACTAGGCCACCGGGCTCCTCATCCATCGTTGCCCACCGAACTTTACGACTGAAAATCCCCATCCGCAAGTGGTGCGTTAGATATAGGTGGGACAGTGGTCCAAGCTGGTTCCGCAAGCGTCGCAGGCGGCCGCGTGTCGCGTGTTGACGAGTGTGCAGGCGGGGCACTCGCGGCCGCCAGACGTCAGCGGCTGGATCTCGGGGCCCTGCTTGGACTTTCCGCACATCTCGCACGCGGCTAGGTTGCCGCGGTTTAAGTACGTGCATGTGCCGCATTCCCACCTGGACAGAACAAGGATTTGGATGTAAAGACTTATAGATAGCTGTTGCCCGCGGCTCCACCCGCGTTACTGTCGATCCCTCGGAAACAGTAGAATTTTCCGGAATAAAACGTACCCTACGTCTTTTCCCGGGCTTCAAACTACCTCTATACTCCATACTAAATTTCATTCGAATTGGTTTAATGTTTGAAGCGTGAAAAGCTGACAGATAGATAGAAAGAATTACTTTCGCATTTATAATATTAGTATGAAAGTATGGATAATTTGATCGTAATATCCTCGATATTACGATCTATCCTCCTATATGATTTTATTTTTGCACTTGGGTACATTTGACGAGTTCTGTAATAAACTAATCTGTGTAAATACAATCGATAAGGGTTTGCGGAATAATTTTTTTTTCCTAAGTGGCGATACTGAGGCAAGAAGTAATTTCGAAAGCAGCAGTCCACCAATCATGTCTAATCATAATTTTTATGGTTGGTGGATTTTGACAGCCGCTGTCAAAAATATCTGTCGTTACAGTGCCAACCACCGAGATAAAAATTGAATTCAAAACTCTCATTTATATTATTCTTTCAATAATTTTTTAGATCATCAGTATTCATCGTCGTAAAATGGATGTACTATATACGTGGGGCGCACTATAAGTTTCCGGAATGAATATGAAAAAATACTATTAAAGGTACAAAATTAATTTATTGTTTTTCAAAATAATCTCCCTTGGCGTCTATGCACTTTTTCATTCGATGAAACCAGTTTTGAAAACTTTTGTGCCACTCCTCTGTGGTGACCTCTGAAACGTGCTTTTCATACTCCTCGACAGCCTCTTCTGGTGATGAAAATCGTTGACCGAATAATTGGTTCTTAATTTTTGGGAACAGAAAAAAGTCACAAGGTGCCAGGTCGGGACTGTATGCAGGATGACTCATGAGTTCTACATTTTTCGCCTTCAAAAAGTCGTTTGTCTGTCTGGCCGTGTGAGAACTAGCATTGTCGTGGTGCAGGATGATACGGCGTTTAAGGTTATTTTTACGGAGTTCTTCAATAACTTCCGGCAAACAAATGGTCGTGTACCAGTCACTATTCACTGTACGACGATTCTCTAAAGCAACAGTAGCCACGTCTCCAGTTTGTTTAAAAAAAGAAGCAATCATCCGCTTAGATGCACTTTTCACGCGCGCCACTTTGGTTGGTTTCGGCTCATCTTGAAAGACCCATACGCTCGATTGCTGCTTTGTTTTGGGATCGTAGCAATAAAACCATGTTTCGTCACCTGTTACTATGTCCCACACCAAATTTGACGCACCTTCGTTGAATCTGGTAAGCATGGCACTGCACCAAGTGACGCGGTCCGTTTTTTGAGCCTCGGTCAAGTTGTGTGGGATCCACCGCGAGCACAGCTTTCTCACACCCAAATGTTTGTGTAGGATTAATTGTATTTGACTCATGCCTATTTCTAAGGATGCGCGAATTTCATGGTAGGTCACATGCCTGTCTGTTTCAATCATACGGCGCACAGCATCGATGTTTTTGTTGGTCACAGCGGTGGACGGCCGACCATCGCGAGATTCGTCACTGAGATTGATACGACCACGCTTGAATTCTGCAAACCAGCTATAAACAGTTGTCTTGCATGGTGCTTCATTGCCAAAAGCTGTTTCAAGCCGAGCGATGCTCTGTTGAGCTGTCAAATTACACTTAAAATCGTAGAAAATCATACTACGAAAATTTTCCCGAGTTAAATCCATGTTGATGCAGACACACAATTTTTTAAATGGCGCCACAAGGTAAAAACAAAAGACAGTCAAATGAAACAAAACTGCATTCTACAGCCAAAGAGTTCTATTTTCAAATGTTGCAATAAATTTTTAAATATTGTTTATGTAAGTGGCCAGTTCCGGAAACTTACAGTGCGCCCTATGTATACACTCGACATAGTCTACATTTCTCTGTACAGGGTAGCCAAATAACAGGTATACACTTTAGTTTTGTCATTTTCTTTTATGAAATGTAAAAAATACTAAGTATTCCTTGTTAAACATGGGGAGTTCTTGGCGGGAATTTCGGCGGACTGCACGGTTTTTGTTTTGGATTGTTTTGCAAATTGCTTCTAGTGGACTTTATAATGTGAAATCGGTGTAATTTGGTGTTATAAATGCCCATGTTTATGAACAATGTGTGGACTAACTAAAATAAAGTGTCATGGTGCGGCTGTAGTGAGATTTATATAGCGGGCTGGTGGTCGCTCGCCTTATTGCAACTGCGTCTATGATCGAACCAGTAGATTCGTGGGAATTGTCACCAGGGGCTCCATTAAATCAACGAAATGAATTACACCACCATTTCGTTGATAACATGTAGAGAAATATGATGGGCTAAAAGGCATAGAAAGCCAAATGCCGTAAAACAAATAGGAAAAAAAAAAAATTGTTAAACATGGAAACTAATGTCAGACAAATGCACCTCTAGCAGCATCGCAAATGGGAACCCTTTTTATCGCGTTTTTTATCACATGTTCACACATTTTCCTGCGTTATCTCAGCTACTGTGTCTCGAATATTACATTTTAATTGCTGGACGTTAATTGACCTGTTACCATAGACACGTCCCTTTAGATAGCCCCACAGAAAAAAGTCAGGAGCTGTTAAATCAGGCGATCTTGAGGGCCAATCAATGTCACCGTTTCCCGAAATTAATCGACCGGGAAAAGTTATTTATAATGATTATAAAAACGTTTTGTTAATAAAAACATGTTGTTGCGTCGTAAAACGCGCCATAAATATTTACCGTGTCTACACAAAGTAACTTTCATGCAACAACTGTCATATTTACTGCCAGTCGCAAGTTGCATGCCTCCAAGTTGGCCACCCTGTATATAGTACATACATGAATAGTGCCGCTACACACTCTTGATCTGTATGATCAGAACGACGAAAGCAAATACGCGCCATGGAAATGTTTTAATATATCACCTGTCTCTTTTAGGCTCGCTGTCGCCGGTATCCTGCCTCTCTTTCTCTCTATGACTAGACGTCCTGCTGGCGGGTCGCTCCCGGTCGCCATTTTGTAAATGCTTCGGCGGCGACCTCCGGACGTAGTCCGGCTCATCGAGGGACACTATTAGTTGTGCTTTTAGGTCGTAATTAGGCTGACTGGAACTTGGTGCTGTAACAACAATAAAAAAACTTTAAATACATATAGATAAATACACCTCTATCTCAAAAACTATTAAACCAATTTTGATGAAACTTGCACTGTTCCCTAAGTTGGACTTTCCCTAGTTCATCTAGATTGTTTGCAATCCAGCTTATAGTTCCGGAGATATACGAAATATACATACATACACTTGTGACAGCCTGAACGTAAGAAGTCTGTTTACGGCGTAGGCAGAACAAATGATGAAGAAACAATCGGTTTTAATTTATATCGTTCGATTTATAGGAAGTAGTCCAATAAGTTGGTCCGACCAGATTCGCTCGACACTAAGAGACCAAAGTCAGCGACGCTGTCCGAGCTGCAGAGCACAGGACTGAATGACGAAACATAGTACACAGGAAGGTGTTCCATAGAGATCACGTCCCTCAACAATGAGGATTACGAAGCAAGAAGGAGGAGAAGGATTTATAGGAAACAAGATTGTTGCAAAACATTATTCAATCTCCACTGTGGTCGGGTTTTGTTGCAGGACATTGCCAACAGCTTCACAAATCTTCCTAATTGAGGGATCTTTGGGTTTCTTTGATGCGCAAACAATACCCAGGATGTCCTCAAAATACATGCAAGTGTTATAAATATAATCTTTCATATAAAATACCGACCACTGAAGCGAAAGAATTTTTCAAATCGGTTCATAAATGACGGAGTTATGAGGTACACTCTGATGCAAACTTTTTGGCGGCTCGAAACATCGCGCGAGTCGCAGTACACAATTTAAGGTATCAGCGGGGGAAAGCGAGAGCGGGCGGCGCAGACCCCCGCGCTCTCTTGCCATCTCCCCGACTTCCTCATAGCGTTAGTGTGTGAGTTACGTTCGTGTAGTGCACACGCCTGTACCTGCGCCCATCTGCGCTCGTAACTAATATCCGAGCAACCATTTAGTTCGCATTAGAATGTAACAAAAAACAGCTGTATTTTTATATAGTTGTTTTTTTTTATAACTTCCTCCGTGGTCCAGTGGTTAAGGCGTTTGCCTGTAAACTCTTTGTTTACTTGTTTCCAGTCTGGTCGTTCATGTCTCTGACACGCCTCTCGGCCTCTGGGCCGAGAGGCAGTTCCGAAGAACTCTGACACCAGGGTGTGCATGGTCGATTGACCATGTCACCTACACGAAATGATGATGATGACTGTATCTTTATAAGTGTTTATGCATTTACAATGCTACTCCCATACAATCTTTATTTCTTAAATTAATCAAAAAACAACGGAATTAATAAACGCTTCCTTTTTTAGAAGTAGGTTAAAAACAATGTACTCACCAGCTACGGTCTTAGAAGTGTGCGGCGTGTTGTGAACACCATTCTCCACAGGCTTAGCCTTCGGCTTGTCAGCGTCAGTGGCGTGTTTCGCCGTCTTGCGCGGCTTCTTCACCTCCGCCGCCTCATGCCGCCCGTTCATTGAGCTCTGCTGCTTAATGACATCCTTCCTATCCTTTATATCCTTCTTCGTTAGTAACTTCACTTTGTCCGGAGCTACTTTGGGCGTTATTAAAGCGTCCGATTTCGGATTCCCAATAGGCTCTAATTTCCTCGTCTTTTTCTCGTCTGCTTGTTTCTTCGCTAACTGCTTCGCTCGTTTTAGTTCCTGTTCCTGCTTCATCCTCATCAAATTCTCGTTGACTTTCGCTGTTCGATACGCGTCGTCGTCATACGTTCGGTCGAGATTCAACGCTTGCAGTCCATCTTCTAAATCTAACGTTGTCGGCTGGTACTTAGCTCTCCTTTCTTCTCTGTCTAATCGGTCTAACGTCCTGGAATCTCTGTCTAAGGATGGTGAGTACCTATTTCTTTCGCCGTCTTGTTCTTTACTTGATAAGTTCCTAAATACATAGTCCCAGCTTTCGTACGTGCCCATACCGTCTTCCCTTGCTTTGCTCAAGGCTGGTTGGGTGTCAGAGCGAGGTAGGCTTGGTAATGTTATATCGCTGAAGTTAGATTTCGATGTGCTATTCCGCCTTGAACTTTCCGCTAGCCTGCTCCTCCGTCTGTCGTCTTTCTCGAACTTTCCATTTTCGTAGGGCGAGTCTAGTTCGATCAGTTGCGCGGTAGGGACTGAGGGATACCTGTACTGTGGGATAGGCGGATAACCATTAATAGGGACGTTCGTAGCGTGTTTTATAGGCGCGTAGACCGGCGTGGGGATCATGTAAGGGGTCTGAACGGGGTAGTAATAAGGTACACCATATGGCATCATGGGAACAGGATTTGTGACCGTAACAGGGACGTCTGGATGCATGTGGGGGTACACCATCTGTTGGGGGAGGATGTTGACGTTGGGCATCATGTAGGGAGGATGTATCATAGGCGTGATGGGCTCCTCGAGTGGTATTTCTTCTGGGCACATGTGGTTGCAAGGCTGATGGTATCTATTTCGGAGCGGCTCCGAAACTGTTACTGGCACGTTGGAATATATTTCTGAACCTGCAAGTAGGAAAATATTATTTAAAAATGTAACATCCTGAAAAAATTTATATGTATTAATTTCAACGCTGGTCTGGGAGAAAAATGTAGAATATACTAGCTGCTCCTCTTCTCCATGCTTCCATTTCCCACCTACACGTCCACCTAGTACACCTAGGCTTTGTCTACCCCGTTAGGGAAAAAGACGAAGTTATAGTATGTATTTATGTATTATTTAATATGGTCAGCAGTGTCATCCTCAACTGCCTGCCGGAAGTTGCAGGTATGGCATCGGGGTGCGCTCGGCCTCCCAAGCTACTACTTGGTTCTTCCCATTCATCCAAATGAGTAGTATCCCAATACCTTAATTCCCTTACAAAATCCAACTAATTCCTATCCTTCCCCAGCTTAAACATGCTTACAATGGGCAGGAGCGTCGGAAGCGCAAAAGCCAAAAAAAATTGCGCACGCCAACCCGCCTGCCAAGCATGGTGAGTATGGCAATATCCTCCCATGGAACGAAGAATCCTTGGGAGAGGCCTTTGTCTAGCAGTGGTCTTCTGAAGACTGTAATGATGATGATGATGGACAATCTCACTATTATACACTACTAAACCCCAACATTGAACTGCAGACCTGGCTGGTAAATAGCGGGGCTAAATCAACCCCTAATAATAGGAGAGGTATGTGATAAGTTTTCAACTTTCCTCAAATACCTACCTACCCAAAAACCAGCTCTCCTACTATTATAGTTCCCCGTGTGATATCCGGCAGAGTAGAATAGGACTACTCCAAGTCTTCCCGTGGATGTCGTAGAAGGCGACTTAGGAAATACAAGCTAAACAAAGCTTATAAACATCAATGAGACCTCTCCAACCCGTCTGGCCACCGTGGAGAGTGTAGGCCAACTCCTCTGACTGCTCTGGCCAAGTATGGGTCTAGTAGTACAGAGAGGGTCGTGCTCCTGTAGTGGAGACTAAAAAGGACCTGGTGATGAGACATTATAGTCCGAGAGCTGGCACCAATTTTCGGGTAGATATTTTAGGCAAACTGAAACGTTGTCACATTCCTCTCCTATTATGCACTATTGACCTCTCAACCACCAAGCGGTCCAATGAGGACGCATTACAATAGAAAATCCATTGTGTCTGCATTTCTCGCGCTTAAAGAATATTATACACTACTAAATCCCAACATGGAACTGCAGACCTGGCTGGTAAGTAGCGGTGTTGGTAAAATAGGAGAGGTATGTGATAAGTTTTCTACTGCCTCAAATACCTACCTAGCCAAAAACTAGCTCTCCTACTATTATAGCTGCCGTGTGTGAACTGCTAAATAGTTGTTCAAGAAGTGAATACTTGCCGTCGGAATAGCTCAGCCCTGGCCGGCCGGCCAGCCTGCCCGCTGCGAGCGCGGCGCCGCCCGCGCGCTCTGCTCGATCGCGGGACACCTCGGCCCATGATACCCGCGCGCCGCTACTCCACACAGACTCCCAGATCTGGGACATAATCTGAAAGACAACAATACTTCGTTATTAATCACATTAAGACACACAAAACAGAAGAACAATGAGACAAAGCATGTCAACTCTTTGAAAAAAAACAGGAATAGATTTTATAATAGAAAATATATATTTTTTTAAATATATCATATTAAAGTACATATATTTCGACTAAAGTTCTTCCATACTGGTCTGGAAGACAAAAGAAAAGAAAAAACGTAGAATGTATCAGCTGGTTCTCTTTCCGCGCAGATCGTAAAAGCCGATCGAGCCCTGGTCTTCACTTTAAAACGTGGTTTTAAAAGTGAAGATGTGAGTGTTTACCCCGCAAGTGTAAAAGACGTGATAGTATGTATGTTGTCACTGCTTGTCGAGTATTATTATCCAACGACAGCAGCTTATTGCTCTCTACAACACAGTGGTGACATCTGCGGTTTATTTGCTTATTCATAGTACAACGTTTTGATAGTCACTTTAAAATACATTACGGCTTTTGTATGATTGACTATTTTTATTTAAGATGTATAAAACGTAATGTATTTTTAAATGATTATCAAAACTTACACTGAGTTAACAAATAGGCCGGCTGGTAGTAAGCATTTTAACTTCACTTGCTGATTGAATGCAATTCACCTGACATTCGCACTGCGCAATAAGTGCATCCCTCGACACAGCAGCGACCATATCCGGACAGATGGGCGCGTCGAGAGCCAGTCGACCGCCGCCGATGGACTTGTACCCCATGGCGTGTAGAAGGGTCTCTGCGCCGACCATGTTGGCTTCGACCTCGTGTTTGTAGTAGCCGCAATATAGCTGAAACATCAAACGTAATAAATATAAACTAAAATATCGAAAATTATGACGGGAAGACACCTTTCAAGTTATTATTAGTGTTCGAACCAGTGCCTAAGCCGAATATTCAGCCTTTGCATGCGTAGATTGAGGGAATTATTAACAGAAGAGTACTGTAACGAATTCCGCCTCATCTTTATGTCTTTCTTCATGTCTCTCGATCATCCACCAACCCGAAATGAGTGCTTCCTAAAATTAGTTCGCAGCACATGTATAACTCCATCTTTTTAATTATTGATGCGTAGTTTTTGCATATTTTCACTGTACCTTCGTCATCGCGAGACGTGTGAGTGCTAGCGCGGTTTATTTAAACTGTGGACAAAACAGCTCCAAAACTAGATTAGTGCGCAGTTTTGCCGATGCCACTTTTCGAACGCGAATCGTGTAGGTTATATATATTTATTATAGTATATTTGATCGAAGGCCATCTTGAATATTTCGAAAATGTCGCGAAATTGAAGTAGTATAGAATCTACTATACTCACAGAATTAGAAAACTATGGAAGCGTAACTCTCATACAACTAACGATTCAATATCCGTCCCATTTACGCAAACAAACTTAACTCAAATCACAACAAAAAACTTACGCACTCATAGACGAAGCTTGTTTGCGATTGGCCGCGTCAAGGTCACGAAGCGGTGTCGGAACGCTATGGTGTCAACATAGCGGAGGTAGGTAGGCTAGCAGCTCGCAAAGAATATTTTACTCACTAATGATAAGTTACTTCACTATCACTTTTCCGTCTTTCCTTGCGTTTCCAGCACCACTTTACTACACAAGAAGTAATTTTATCTTAATTCTTTAAATTGAAAATATGTGATGAAAAAATACTCGGCCACGGGTATTCGAACCCACGTCCCTTAGGTTAACGCCCTAAGTGTGATTTATCTTAGACTAGCTCCGTGGCGCAGCGGTCTACACGCCAGCCTGCGACACGGAGTGACCGGGTTCGATCCCCGGCTAGGTCAAGATGGAAAATGATCTTTTTCAGATTGGCCTGGGTCTTGGATGTGTATCTATATATGTATTTGTTATAAAATATTGTATCGTTGAGTTAGTATCCCATAACACAAGTCTCGAACTTACTTTGGGGCTAGCTCAATCTGTGTGATTTGTCCGTATACATTTATTTTATTTATTTATATGCATGATTTTAATTCCCTAGATTTTTATGTTTTAATTAAATTTGATATGGAGTCACACACAATACATAAAAATTTAATAATTTACATAAACTTAAATATTACAAAATAAACTAGAATTAAGAAAAAAGCCCACTCCTTAGCGTCTCCGGTGCAAAGGTGCCTAAAATACTAGCCGCGTTACCGCGTTGGATTGCTAAGGCCATCCTTTGCACCAGAAACGAGCCAGAGCGGGTGTCACCAGATTTCTCTGCTATGCGGTGCCCTATCTCCCTAACAAGTGACTTGGCATCCGATCCCCAGCTGCCCAACGTCTCCACGGCAATGGGCACAAACCAATATTGTGGCTCCATTGCAGCGTACTTCAGCCGCTTCTTCCCCGCCGCATCCTCAGCAGCCGCCCCCGCTGAACAGGCAGTCCGACTCAAGTGGCTAGGTGCAACCGTACTGACACACGTAGCATCCCAGACCACGCATCTGCCCCTTTTCCAGGGTACTAGGGTAAGTCCATCAGGCCTCTTCCCATCCGATCTATTCAGGCCCATGGGCTCTAGTACACAGGGGACGTTGGCACTGACGAAGGCTCTGCGCACTATATCGTTGAGTTCATGGTGCCGCGGGAACCTACCCGAGCAGCGACGGCAACTCAACGCATGATGACCGTCGGCCTCCACCTTGGACCCACAGATGCATACGTGTGGTTCACACACTCTGCAGCCCAGGCGGAGCGCCACAGCCACCCGCAATGAGTTATCGTCTAATAAAGTGCCCAGGTAAGGCGATGGAAGTGCGTGCAACCATGCACCCGATTCCGGCTGTGAAACAGCCTTGAGTCGCGCCAGCTCTGCCCCTTTTGCGTCCGCCATCAGAAGGCTTTGGATCTTATTAGCGCCGACGTCATCCCAGGCCCGCTGGGCAGAAGGGGCCACCGGGGTACATGCACCCGAATTTTCGGCCACCCAAGCTGCCTTTGCCTCGGCAACATAAGGCATGCTTAGCTCGTCACCGTTTATGGAAAGAATGATAGCAACGAGACTAGCTACCCCATGCGCCGAAGCCAAGAAAGCCGGCACACCAACATCCCGGACACACCGCACCCCGATACCCCCCAACCGTATCGGAAGAGCCGCTTGGCTCCACTGCGCGTTGTCTAGTGATACGTTGAGAATGGACTCTATGGTAGACTTCAGTGTATCATCAAAAGAAGAGATCTCATTAGGACAGAGCCATGTTGGCGCGGTCCGAAGTAAGAAATTAATTTTCGGTAACGCGAAACACGTCCTCAACAACACCAAACTTACGTGTGCAGGGAGATTCTGCAGGCGTTCCCCAATATTTTTTAGGAGCCTTTTTCGGGTGTTGATGGCCTCAGGAACTGCCTCCAGAAGAATGGGTGATCCCAAAAGACTCAATGAGGTAGTTGAGAGTTCACTGAGGCCAGGCAAAAGCTCACTAAAGCGTGCAAAGTGGGATCGCACCTCGGGACCACAAGGGTAGAACTCACATTTGGTGGGATTTACTTCTAGACCCAGCTCCTTAAAGCGTGGAATAAGAACTTCCAAGTCCCGGTAAACAGTCTCCGGTTCTCCACCAAGAGTGCCATCATCCAGGTACCAGACGTTTAACGGTGATACCAACTCAGAAACTATCGTGTGAATGGCCAGACTAAAGACCAAGGGCCCCAGTGGATCTCCTTGTTGTGCTCCTACTTGTGAGAGAATTAGGTGGTCGTTATAAGAGAGGTAGGATGGGAGGTGGTAAATTTGATGGAGAAAAGGGTACAGAGAAGGAGTTTTGTCCCGTACCTCACTCAATAAGATATCTCTCTCCAGAGTGTTAAAGGCATTACGTATATCTATTTTTAATACGATGCATTTGGCGTTGTTGACGTCTGTCACAAAAGCTCTGGTGCCATGAATTGCCGCTTCACAGCCTAAACGCGTACCGAATCCAAGTTGACGCGGCTGCAAGTAACTTGACATTTTGTTCTTAACCGCCTGGCAAGCAAGCTTGGCTGTTAATCTTCTAAACACGCTGCCAATGGCGATAGGTCTTACCCCGCCATCTTTTTTGGTCAACGCGCAAAGAGCTGCGCCGTAAATATACGGGCAAACCTCCAAATTAACCTGGCCACTAAGCATAAAATTTGAAAGCCTGGTTAGGCTCTCCAGTAAACGCCGCCCATTTTCGCCTGAAACACCAGTCGTCAATTCCTTCAGATGCCCCGGGCGTAAGCCATCAGGGCCCGCTGCAGAACCACTATAAAAAGTATTAAGCGCCTGCGCCACGTCGTCTACCGTAACTGATGGAGTAGTATATGTCGAATCTGGTAATGGCGGGGAGTTAAGCGAACGCGATGGGCTAGGGTGTTTTAGTTTTAAGGCAGCTAGTGTGTCAGATCCCCGCTCTGCAAAGGTGTCGTCCGTTACCAGTAGACGAGCTGCTCCTCTCAGGTCTCCTTCAAATACCTTTGATTCTATAGATTTCCGCAGGGAGTGCCGCCTTACACTGTCAATTACAGTCGACTCCGACATGCCCACCACGTCACAGGATCCAGATGACTCTATATTGCCTTTCACCATGGATGTCACGTTACCAGTTAAGTCCTTCGAGGGAACCCGAAGAGCGGCATAAGCAAACGAGAGCAGCGCGTACCAATCGCCAACTCCGTTGCACTCAACGCACTTGTCAATTATGTCGCTCAGTTTGCCAGCCGCCTGGTTCCGCGCACCCTTGGGTATGTGTCGAAGTACAGGTATACTACCTCTCAGACCAGTCAGGGAATCCAGACTCGGTAATGGTGCAGAGGACGGCACAACCGGGATCAGCACCGGCACAGGCGGCATAGCTGGGGTGCCCAGTAACTGTGGTGAAGCGGCCAGAGCGACATCTTTGTGCATGCGGCCTATGTGAACCTTGAGGCCATGCGAGTTGAAGCAACGTGTAGACCCTGGGCAGTGAGGACATGGCAAAATTTGGGACAGGGCACTCATCATTTAGCATTAAAAAAAAATGATGTAAACTTATAATCCTAGCAGTACAATTTCTATAAAACTTCGAACCGAGACAATAAAATTTATTTATTATCTTAATTCGTTAGGATTTCGCCGATGTTAACAGAAAATATGTCGTTAAATGCTATTATCGACACGTCCTTCCGTCACGAAGCGCGTGGCAGACTAGTTCGCAAAAAGATATACTTTTTAAGCCCCGCCCGCTTTGATCTACTTTGCGTGGTGTCAGTTTTTGAGCGCAATGCTGCTTCCATAGTTTTTCCAATTCAATGACTATACTAAACTGCATTTAAGAAACCCGTTAATTTATTTTACTAATTTAGAACTACAATAACAAATAACACCCCTATAGAAGAAAACAAAGCTGGTACAAAGGCAGACTCTCTTCTATTCAACCTTAGGGTAGACAGTAGTAGATAAATATAATACATACATACTTATTTTAACAACCAGGAAATTAAATAAAGTGTTGAGAGATAGTAGGACTTAGCAAGATGTTTGAAGCTAGCGATACTTTCATGTTACTTACTCTTATAACCTTGTACTCCTTCCTCCAGGGCTGTGCCAACAAGTTGCTCGCGTACCGCGCCAGCGCAGCCCACCCGAGACCCGCGCGGTACGCACTGAACTCCGGCAGCTCATTAACGGTCCTCTGGAACACCTTGCCGGTCTCCGCTAGGCCGAACTTGCACTCGTGGGGCACCAGAGATAAGTACTCGATAATATAATCTGAAAGGCACAAAGAATATTTACTTATAAACACAATTGGTGTTAAATCATTTTATGTCTGTTTCGAGGTATGTGTAGTGCGCATCCTCGATGCGTCGCCATAACGCTGGCAGCCGCTCCCGCATCACGTCTCCATAACTAGCGATATTACCAGCACACTCACCTTCCAGCTTCTGCTTGCGCTGCAGCTTGTCAGGGCTGTCTTCTGTCGCGAGGTACGTGTAGTGCGCGTCCTCGATGCGTCGCCATAACGCTGGCAGCCACTCCCGTATCTCGTCGCCATAACCAGGGACATTACCAGCACACTCACCTTCCAGCTTCTGCTTGCGCTGCAGCTTGTCGGGGCTGTCGTCTGTCGCAAGGTACGTGTAGTGCGCGTCCTCGATGCGTCGCCATAACGCTGGCAGCCGTTCCCGGATCACGTAACAATACCCAGCGATATTACCAGCACACTCACCTTCCAGCTTCTGCTTGCGCTGCAGCTCGTCAGGGCTGTCTTCTGTCGCGAGGTACGTGTAGTGCGCGTCCTCGATGCGTCGCCATAACGCTGGCAGCCACTCCCGTATCTCGTCGCCATAACCAGCGACATTACTAGCACACTCACCTTCCAGCTTCTGCTTGCGCTGCAGCTTGTCGGGGCTGTCGTCTGTTGCGAGGTACGTGTAGTGCGCGTCCTCGATGCGGCGCCATAACGCTGGCAGCCGTTCCCGGATCACGTAGCAATACCCAGCGACATTACCAGCACACTCACCTTCCATCTTCTGCTTGCGCTGCAGCTTGTCGGGGCTATCGTCTGTCGCGAGGTATGTGTAGTGCGCGTCCTCGATGCGGCGCCATAACGCTGGCAGCCGTTCCCGGATCACGTAGCAATACCCAGCAACATTACCAGCACACTCACCTTCCATCTTCTGCTTGCGCTGCAGCTTGTCGGGGCTGTCGTCTGTCGCGAGGTACGTGTAGTGCGCGTCCTCGATGCGGCGCCATAACGCTGGCAGCCGTTCCCGGATCACGTAGCAATACCCAGCAATATTACCAGCACACTCACCTTCCAGTATCTGCTTGCGCTGCAGCTTGTCGGGGCTGTCGTCTGTCGCGAGGTACGTGTAGTGCGCGTCCTCGATGCGTCGCCATAACGCTGGCAACCGCTCCCGCAGCACGTCGCCCATGCCCAACGACATTACCATCACATGAAGCCCGCCTTACAGGTTAACTACAACAAAAAAAAGATGTTTTAAAATAAAAAGACAATCATGGAAATACAATAATTTCACTCATCACTAATCCATTCATACAGGGTTTGAAACGGGTTTACTGCTCAAGAGCGATAGCCGTTTGACCGATGGCTAAACTGCCTCTCGGAGTCTCGACAGATACTGAAATATTTGAATAGGGGGGCACGCACGTTTGACATTGTGGGTAGGTAACGCGCGTTCCTTTACAAAATCAGGAGCTATGTCAATCCTTTGCTCCTTAAAACACATGTCACTCTGAGTTTCAAAAGACATTCGAACGTTCGGATTATCGTACCAGTGGTTTTTCAGCAAAACTAACGTTCGAAATTATCGCTACTCGAAATTGTCGTATACGAGTGATCAGGAACTTCGGTCAACTAGCCATCGGTCGAACAGCCTTCGTTCGTGTGCAATAAGCCCGTTAATTAATATTTTGTTAACTGTAGTTTGTTTAATAACTTAATTAAACTGCCTCCCGAAGTTGCATTGATTAATACAAGGGAAGGTTCTGGAACTACCCAAGATTGGTTGGTTGGTTGAGGGCAGGCCGGAAGCCAGCCGTTAAAACTGTAAATCATTACAGCATGAGCCCGAATCCGCTATTATGATTAGCGGACCCGGGCTCCGACGTGTCACGCTTGTGTCACGCGCATCACGCAACACACTCAGTTATGAGAAATGAAATCGAATGTTAGTCATATAATCTGAACTCCCAACATTACTGAAATGATTACCGAGTTCATGTATGTATGTTAGCGTTTTTGTTCCAGGATAACTTTCAAATGCCAAATTAAAAAGTAGAATAAATGGGTATCTCTTGGATAGGCATGTAACATCCTTGTCTTCATCGTCACTTACCATCAGGTGAGATGGAGAACAAATGCCTTATCCAACATTTAGTAAAAAAAAATGGATCAATATAATCAAATAGACATAGCTGTAGGTAAATCTAAAGGCATTACCATTACAGTCATGTATTTAAAATTTTCTTTTGAAATACTTTAAATAGGTACAATGTTTTATAAACACACTACATAAATATGTTCCACGACAATAAGCGCTGATTCCAAACAGTAAAACAAACTGTTTACGAGCGTGCCTCTAATTACGAGCTATCTCGGTGATAGCTCACTAATGTGTCAGTGCGCTAATGATTTTACACAACGACAAAACGAGAATCAGGACGGATCGTGATCAACAGGTCGAAACAGTAACATAAAGCTGTGACAATTGACAATATCCAACAAGCCATACATACAACATATACCTATAGACTAGCTCCGTAGCGCAGCGGTCAACACGCCAGCCTGCGACACGGAGTGACCGGGTTCGATCCCCGGCCAGGTCAAGATGGAAAATGATCTTTTTCAGATTCGCCTGGGTCTTGGATGTGTATCTATATATGTATTTGTTATAAAATATAGTATCGTTGAGTTAGTATCCCATAACACAAGTCTTGAACTTACTTTGGGGCTAGCTCAATCTGTGTGATTTGTCCGTATATATGTATGTATGTATTTACCTATGTATAGACAAATAAATTTGAATGTATCAAACACGAAAGGTTTCCATTTTATACAAAGTTTAAAAATAACCAAAGGATGTTAGTTGTATGTAAGCAAAACACAAAATCCAACGTAACCTTCTTCCCCTTACACGATACGATACGTATTCACGATGTTTCAGTACAAGTAGGTAACCAAGTACCTATTTTATAATACTTTGCAGCACAAACAAATAAGTTTTTATGATGTTTTCGCTATCGTAAAACAAACATCCGCTCGCCCGCGGCTGAGCACATCTTAAAATTCGTTAACATTATTATTGTGCCCTACAAGAACAATGACTCGAGTCATGTCGGCCTATAGCTAAGTTCGTACGTGAGTAGGTAACCCGTAGTAAACAGCTTTCACCCGCGGCTCCGCCTGCGTCAATGTCGATCCCTCGGGAACAGTAGTTTTTCCCAGGATTAAATACAGTTATGTCCTTTTCCTTAAAAATGCAAAATTACATGACGATGGCTCAGTAAATAGGATGTGAAGGCGTAACAAAGAAACTCACTTTCGCATTATAATGATGTTATGGGATGTTATTATATTATTAGCCGTACGTCAAAAAAAATTATCGAGTTTTTATTTTCTATTCGATGTTTTAGGCAGCTTTGAAAACATGGATACTAGTATAGCCTAGCCACAAATGCACACGCTTAAAAAAAATATTATGCTTATCCCATTCTAGAAGTAGAGTTTGCAAAAGAAGATGCACCAAACCAAAGCCGGCTAGAGTTAATTAATTGTATTATATAGTATTACAATGCTCGATTTAATATAATTTCGAAAAAATTGGGATAAAAGTTTTCGCTACAGGTAGAATTATAACCTTCGACATATGGCCCGTCGACTGAGCCGCCGTAGCCTTAAATCAACGCATAGTTTATGTATAGAGGAAACTACAACAGAAATAAAAACTAAATTGAACCTTATACTGCGGGAAAAATTCAAACTTAAACAAAGGCCTGTGTAACAATATGTACGTAAGATGACACCACAACAAAGTACTGAGGGATATCAGGACGAAACCAAATACCGATGCAGCCACAACACGGGATCGAATCGGTATCCATGACAACACATAGGTATTGTTGTTTTATTGTTATCAAACAAAGGCTACGGCTGGAGCTAAATTGAAGCCAATAAGCGAGCAACTTTACCTTTTATATAATAGCTTCACAGAATAGAGTATAACGAGGGATGAGAGGAGAAATTATTAGCGTATCAAGTCGCTTATTATCAAATCACATTAATTAAACATTATTACCCTGATCGCCTTTAGGGTCACATACCCTAAAAAAAAGCAGTTGTACAAGTCATTATTTTTCTGAATAAAATAAGTACTTATACATTCATAAATGCCAAATAACAAACTTAATTTGATTGAACAATCTCCTAATCTCTTATCGCCAATCGTCAGCAAGAAAACGGAATCCTTATCGTAAAAATAGTAAGGTACAGTAAAGCATACAATTGGTTATCGGGTAATGGACCGTGGATTCGCTGTTATTGGGCGGTGACTCACTCATTGTCCGAGGGGCTGCCAGCTTTCATTCATTACGTGATTTACTTGACAATTGACATTGTTATAGCGACAGGGAATCATTTGGGTTGAATCAGCCAACCTAATCACGGCCGATGAGAGGAGCTCAATAGCCCAACGGGCGAACGCAGCAACCTCAGGAGTGGTGATGGTGGTGCTCTGTGAATGGGTGACCACAAATTGGCATACAACAATTTAAAGGCTCTCCATTCTAGAAGGCACATTAAGACGGTGATCCAGACTTTTAGACTTATGTGTTATAGATAAACACAAAACTATTGGACCAATTTAAAAAATGGAAAACTACATTATCAGCTATACCTAGGCGATATTGCTGATACTAATGTAACCCAAGGTATCAAAAATTTTGCCAAAAACGTCGTTATTGTACGAGCGCTGTGGAGACTATTGATGATATTTAATCTTTCTGCCACTGAGCATTTTTCCATCCTCATCTAGGATGGTTTGGGACCCCGGGTCGATCTGACTGAGAGCACGGATAGATGAATTTTATTGCATGATCTATAATATTTAAATTTATGTATGCACCAGAAAGTCAGTCATACTTACCTACTTGCAATCTTTGATTACAGAATAGAGACAAAAACACCAAGTTAAGAGAAACTGAACAAAAATTTTACAAAAATCAGGTGTTTTTTGAACAATTGCAACTGTTACAAATATAACTTCACTTTTTTACGCGGTAAATATCAACTCCACACATCTATTCTTCCTCTGATCCCTGTTAACAAGAAATAGGAAGCAAACTAAACAGCATAATTTGTAACTACCAACCATCACTTCATACACTACTCTATACATCCATGACAACTCTGTGCTACGTTTATCTTATACATGGTGAAATTTTGATCTTTTTGGACCCTTAAAGGGGTTCCGCCACGACAAAAGAGTTCCGCCGCCCGGCCAGTTTGTATGGGAATGTCGAATTTTTTTTTGAGTTCCTGGCATTGTTCCCATAGAAGAAGTTGTTCATTTTGATGTACTGAGTCACTCCTTTAAGGGTCCAAAACGATAAAAATTCACCATGTATATAACATTTTAGCCAGCATTTTCCTATTTGCATTGATCAACTGTGATACTCATAAATTGTGGAGCCCTGCCCTCAGAGCATGGCACAATGTTTATCGACTATCGCATTCTTGCTTCCCATCATATTAAAGACCGAGATGAAGATAGTTTATATTGCTCTATAAAAAGCATCACAAATGCCATGCTACGGGTGCAGGAGCACTATTATGACAACATGTTAGTTAAATACTATTCACACTGTCATTATATTTGGCAATAGTTCCTGTCTTACTTAAGTACATACATACTAACATGTCTTTTTTCTTTGCGGGGTAGCCAGAGCTCAATAGTATTACCTACTCGGTGCCAGAGCCCAAGTTTAACCCTTTGACTGCAAATATTGGATAAATCCGACATTCGTGGTTAAAATATATAAGCCATATTTCAATCTAATAAAAAAAGTTCCCTCAATGTGCACTGTATAAGAATTTTGTCCTGAGATTCTTAAAACTTTTCTTATTTGGTCTGAGCATTTAGCATGTTGGTGGGCATTTTCCACTTTAATTAAATTTATCAGTTGCTTGGCACCACAGATATAGCTAAGAAAATACTGTTCTATCATTTGATAACAATTGTTGATAAGATACAAGAATACAAATGTAGACTTTACTAATTAATTCATGTATATACAGTACCTATCAGATATTAGGTTTTTGATGTGAAACATCTATTCATCTACAGACCAAGGTGTACCATCTTGGTCAAGAAATTAAATCATGCTAGGTAAGGGCAAATGATGAGGCACTCTCATACTATCATTGAGGAGCTTGCTCTATGGCCCAGTGGGTGTAAGCATAATTAGCGCTTACGCATGTAAAGCAACCTCGGGCAAGCTCTCTACTGGGATGGGTGACCACAAGTGGCACAGAAAATTCTTAAGCTCCTCTATATAAGGCATGTATAGGCATTGGTCCTGGCTGTCATTAAGTTATGTCAGATGCCTTTAGGCTACTTGAAAAATCTGACACCATGTTGGTCACTAGCACACTCAAAAAACAAACAAACAAACCATCTTTAAACATCACATACAACTATCACACGGAAGTCCCATAAAGTATTATTTATTTATTCATAATAGGAAACCTGTTATTTATTCAAACTTAGGTATCATTAACAAAAAAATCCTGTTTCCTATTGACAATTAATTGTAGGCTATTTCAGCTAACGTTGTCAACAAATAAATTGGAACATATGTATTCATCTGTAATATCATAATCTGTTAATGCAACATGAATCATGCATGAGATGTACTAATAACCACAATGTGTAATCAATATTTTTGAGAAAATTATAAAGTAAAAACTACAATGTGTAATCAATATTTTTCAGAACACTACAAAAAAGAACTGCTGTTATTTAAAAGTGGGGAGGTGGGTAAGGAGTAGAAATGTGCCATTCCCGGAAATATTGGAAACTTTGGGATATTCGTGAAAAAGTTTCCAGATTTTTTTCCAAAGTTGGGAATTTTGGGGAATATTGCTGTAACAAAGTTAAAGATTTTTTCTATATCAACCATTCAATTAGCTCTTATTAAATGTTATAATGAATAAGCAAAAGTTTATTCTACTTTAATGTTAAAATTCCAAAGTCCCCATATTTCTGGACATTCCCAGTAAAGTTCCTGGGAATATTTGGACTTAGATGAACTTGCTTAAGGCTCACAACCAGGGGTGGCAGTTTTTTGCGGTGTGTCATACTCTACCTTTTATAGAATATATAACAATTTTCAAAAGAAAGAGGGGGTTAGGACTGGTGTTGGCTTACTCATGAGGTACCTCCTCATGAGTAAGCCATCAAACTTAAGGCATTATCTGCGGCTAAGTTATTTTTGTTATGGCAGTGGCTTCAGGCAATGAAGGGGATGCTCACTGACTCACTTGTATTTTGATCACAAGGAAACCTTACCTACCCTCTGTTGCTAAGTTGTTTTTGTATTGGTGGCGGCTTGGCCCCTAATCTACTCTTCATTTTGTAGCAAGCCTACATTTTTTATTATAATTTATATTACATTTTAAACAGCAGCAACAAGGAAAACTTGTTGATATTTCATAATAAACATCATGAATAAGTTATGTACTTAAAAATCAAAAGTTAGTGTAAAAGATGCAAAAAATCCATTCTTTAATAATTTTAAGATCAGAATTTGAAAAAATTTGGTCTTCAAAATTAAAGTTACAAGTACATGCAACATGCATGCAGAGGGATAACACAAGTGTACACGACAGCGAGTACGTATTAAGCAAAAAATATGTTAATGACTATCACTCCCACGCGAGCGCCTCAATGTGCACAGTATAAGAGTTTCACTTATATTGTCCTGATATTAAGATAACTACAAGTTTTGACCTTAAAATACGCACCATGTAGCAGGAAGAACTCTTTTCCTGGATGTCAAAATTATTTCAATGCACCGAATGTAGAGCGGACAAAAATAGTACACCAAAAATAACGAGGGATTTCTTAAATGCTAATTGCCACATATGAATCGA